>CM038215.1:81540944-82858312 GCA_021442155.1 Cymbidium sinense
AATGGTCAAAATTTCATGGGATGATAATTTCATTTAAATAGGACCAACTAAAAATTTCCTATAGCAATGGTTTCAAGAAATTACCTCACCGGTGCTTTCAACGGAGGAGGTAGCTTCGTCTAGTAGAGGCAAAGCCCTGTTTAAGAAATCTGGTCTTGATTTGAAGTGGTTTGCTTGGTCGACCAAGTTCCTCTTCAATGGCGATGAGTCTTGATCAAAGTGCCACTTCCCCTACTTAGAGGCTTGGGAAATGGTTTCATCAAACTCAACGAGGTGTGGTGAGAGTGTGGGTAAAAAGAATTTGGGTTTGGTGAAGTGAGGTGGGAGTATTGCTCAAAATGGACATGCCCTATTTCAATTTTGCATGCAGAGGAAGAATGCCGATTGAGGGAGCTTTTGGAGACCTTGGGAAAGCTTTAGGAGGGTTTAAAAATTCTTCTCAAGCTCTGAGGAATCAATTACCTTCGGTTTGAGTGAGAATGAGAGGGAGTATATCTCCCCCTCCTTGGATCAGACAGTGAGTGGCTAATTTGCCATTTTTGCTCAATAGGTTGGATTAACTAATTAGTTTGAGTTGCAAAACATCCCAGATGGGTTGTTTTGGGCAGAGGAGTGAGGGAGAGTGGTTGCTCATTTGATTGGTGAGTGGATTTGGTGAGCCAAGTGTCCATGAGTGATTGGGGAGGTTGGTTTGGCCTCCCATTGAGTCATGGTCGACCCAAACTCATTGGGTCATGTTCATCGCCCTCCTTGGTGCCCATGCGGACCAATAGGTGGATGTCAAGTGGCCTTAGAAAAGGAATGACCAAATTCCAAGTGAATTTGGTCATGGGATACCCTTTGACTTAAGGGCAAAGTGGCTATTTGTCCATGAATTTGATTTGGGAAGATTTGAAATGATTTAAAAATATGTTGGGCCAAATTTTAAGTGATTTGGAATTCGTTTGATTTGATTTGGCTCAACTTGACCTACTTGGGTCAAGTTGGGTCAAATTGGGTTTGGTTGACCAGTTGGTTAAATTGGGCCAAACCATGGGTTAGGTCAAGTTCAAATGATCATTTTGAGCCTATAGGTATCATTAGTTTGGTTTAATTTGGTTTAGATTTGGTTTTGGTTCATTTAGGTTCATTTGGGTCAAATGGGTCAAGTTTAACAATTTGACCCATTTGATCTAATTGGGTTTGGTCATGGGTTGGTTTAGGCTTGGTTGATCATTTGAAATATATTGCAAGCTTTGGTTTCAATTAATTTTGATTTGGTTTGATTTCAAGTTGATTTGACCTTTTGGGTCAAGTTGGGTTCATGATCAATTAGGCTAGGTTGGGTATAATTGGTCAATTGAAGCTTTGGTCAAGTTCAACAATCAAATTGGAATGAATTTGACCCATTAGTTGCAATCAATTTGGCTTAGATCAAGATTTAACCCATTTTGGCTTTTTAGGTCAACTTGGGTCAACTTGGGCTAAGAGGGCCAATTAAGTTAGGTCTAACTTAAGTAAGGGCTTGGTCATTTTGAATAATTGATTATGGATTGGTTTAGATCAATGATTTCAATCAATTTGTCTCTTAGTGAATTTTGGCTTGTTTAGGTCTCATTTGGGCTAAGTGTTGACTTGGTCAAAAGGGTAGGTTTGACTTTATTTCACCTAATTTGAGTGATTGATCATTCTAGGATGATTGTTGATCACAATGTGAGGCTTAGATGGGCTTAGTTCAATCCAATTTGGGTTGGATTAGAATTTGGCTCAAAAAGGTCCTTTAGGTCACTTTGGGTCAAGTGAGCCTAAATGGGTCAATTGGCTTGATCAAGGATTGATTCAAGTTGGGTTGAACTCAGATATGGACTTATGATGGAAATATAAATCCAACTGCAAGTGGTTTAGAGTCAAATGAGTTTTAGTTCATTTGATAATTTAAAGTCAAAAGGATTTATAAGGGTTTGGCTTGGCTTTGTTTGATTTTGGCTTGGTGATTGTGATTTATGTTTGAAGAGAAAATCCAAAAGTTTTGATTTGGTTTGGATTGGATTTGACCAGGTTCAAGGATTTAGCTTGGAAGGGTATGAATTGGATTTTGGTTTAATTTTGGGTTTAGTTTTGGTTATTTGAATGTATATTTCATTTATATTTGTGAATATAAATGAAGATATAAATGGGTTATGAGAAAACTATTTGATTTTGGAGTGATTTGGATTTGGTTTGGGCTAAGTCCATATGATGAAATCAAAGTGCTTAGAAAAGATTTTGAAATTTGAATTCAATCATTAGTTTCAATCATCTAGAATTGGTGTTCGATTTAGAATTGATTATGATTTGAATTATCGAATTTGGATTTGCATTTGGATTTGAATTTGAGGTTTGGTTTCAAAGAAGGAGGCAAGGATTGGGTTTAAGCTATAGGGTAGGCAGGTCCTCCTAAATCCCTAAGGCACAACCTATTCCTTTGGCTAACTCTTCTAAGTCTCTAGGGTTAGGTTAAAGTATTCACCTAATTACTAGAAGTGTATTAAGACTAAGGAACTCTAGAAGAGTCCTATTTCTATGATGGAGAAGTTGAAAGCTCACTCCAAAGGTATGGTCAACAAATACCTATTAGAACAACCTTCTAGTTCTATTTGAGTAATCCTTGGAGATACATGCGATCCGCTTAAGATAAAGGAAGGTTGAGAAATCACCTTATCCCGAACCTCCAAGAAAATTATTTCTAAGATGAGGAAGTTACCCTTGTAGGTGTCTAAAGTAGCTCAAACCTCTAACTCTAAGGAAGGTTTGCAAGTTGCTAAGGATAACTTGAGGGAGGTAGAAGCTCAGTAACAATAGCGACAGCCTCTACTTTCCCGGGATAGCATAGTAGTGCAACCTTTGATCGATTCCAGCACTCCTTCCATAATTGTAGCTATAGTTCTTCTAGCTAGCTCTTCTTCTTATGACAGTATTGTGGAGGGGGGGGGGGGGGAGGGGTGCCAAATCCCTCACTCCACTTACTTTACTTGATTTGTACTTTGTACCTCCATCCAAATCTAATAAATCAATGAAGAAAGCTGATTCCACTTACATTTATGTCACTTCTGATGATCTGCCTGATTTTATTCCTTTAGAAAACTCTCCAAGTCTAATTAATAATAACTCTAGTTCCGATATTTCCTCGTCTGATTTAAAAATAATTTTCCATTCCTAAATCATTCGGGCTAGCCCCTTAAGATTGATTTGGAGTCATCTAACTTTGATGATTCCTTAGGAGAAGCTGTAGGTGAACCTGATAAGTAGGTAGAACTTTCCATTAAACCATCCCATGAAGTCACTGAAGTCAACCTCCGTAGTGGCAAAGTTCTACCTCCTAGGATAGCACCTCAGGAAAAGGGTAAGCAAGTCATTAGTTCTAGTGATCAGATAATCCCTCCACAGAATGCTCCACTTATGGATATGCTTGTGGAGGACTACCCTAGAGTTGACTACAATGCCCTTGCTAACCTGAGAAAGTTGCTAGCTAAACAAAGCATATATGATGCCCTAGTCTTATCCGAAGAGATGAGGGAGTCATTGATCAAAGCCCTTCTCAATCCGAAAATATGCTTAGCTCAGCTGAACGCTATTGGAGAGGAGGCATGTTATTCAAGAGAAGTGTGGAGTTACATTCATAGATGAAGATCTTCTTTTGGGGATAGAGCACAATCATCCCCTCTACATCACAATGGACATGGGCAAATTCAAACTCTCCAGGGTGTTAGTTGATCTGGGTGCATTAGTGAACATTATGAGTCTAAAGACCCTTGCCTACTTGAGGATTGACATCTCCGAACTCCGAGGAGATCGGATGATGTTGAGAGTTTCAATGAGTAAGGAGAGAGGGCTTTATGCTCCATAGTGTTGCCATTAGAGATAGATGACTGCAAGATAGAAGTGAAGTTCTACATAATTGATTTAGATACATATTTCACTGCTTTGTTCGGTAGGCCTTGGATACATGGAAACAACACGTTCCATCCTCTTTACATCAGTGCATCAAATTTCAAAGAAGTGGAATTAAGTATTGTGTCAAAGGAGACTTGAAGCTATTTTCAGTGGAGAGGTCGAGATATATGAGGATGTGACCTATTATATTTCTCAAAATTAAAAAATCTATTCTCGTGAACTTAGGCAATGTTCAAAAAAAAAGGAAAAAGAAGAAGAAAAAGAAAAGGAAAATAAAAAATAAAATGAAAAAGAAAAAGAAAATGAAAATGCAAGTGAGCGAGAATCAAAACTGAGGAAGAAGTAGAGCCTGAAGTTAGATTCCACCGACAGTTTATTCCTCCATATGAACACATGAGTAGGATGACTCGACCCCCACCAGGTAGAGGAAGGGGTAGATCCAGATGTAGTTTTAGAGGTGAAAGACCTCCATGCTGGTAGCCAGCTAGTAGGAGCTATGTTCCAGCTCACAGAACTACCCCTGCTATCTACATAGACTTAGAGTCTAATTCAGAGGATGAGTCTCAAGTGGTTAGCACACCAATCAAAGCCTCTCAGCGGGTCTCTTTGGAGGTGACATTCAAGCCAGATAGTGATGAAGACTAGGCCTCTAACTAAAGCATGAATGTATTCAAGTCATTATTATGTAGAATAGTCAAGTAGCAGTTGGGGACTTTTGTTCTAACCTTACTCTTTCCATAAAGTTGAAGGTTTAGTAGTTATGGAGGCCCCCAAGTCATCCACAGATGTCAAGCCAAAGAGATTTTTGTTGGGAACATCATCCTCAAGTCAAGAAGCAGATGTAGAACTTGAGAATCATATAAAGATTTAATACAACTATATTTTGATTGGTATTCACCTTGTGTTATTAATTTGACAAAGAAGGGATTAATCCCACATACTTTGTCTAAACACAAGTTAGACTACTTTGAAATGCTATGGGATAACCAAAGCAGACATCGTCAATCAAGACTAGGACTTGGATTTGGCACAATGGGTCCAGTCGATGATGACAACCTTTTCCTAGTCATCATAAATCATTTGGAATCGGATATGTTCTTTTCAAATCATGCTAACTCATATGAGGAGGTGAGTTTAGAAACTTCAGATGATCCAAATGATCTTAAAGTTAGAGATGCCCCGCCAGAGTTTGAAGAGGAGATCAGGTCAATCATTGATGAGCTAAAAAAATTAACTTAGGAACTGAAGACAAACCACATACAACATACATTAGCACCTTATTGAATGAAGAAGAAGCCAATTACTTAGTTAGGTTATTAGATGAGTTTAATGAGTGGTTTGCATGGAGTTATGAAGAAATACCCAATTTATCTCCTAATGTAGTAATCCATAAGCTAGCAATAGACCCTAATGTTAACCCTATCAAGTAGGCTCTTAGACGCATGCGATAAGACATTGAACAACAGGTCATTTTTGAAGTCAAGAAACTGATCGACATTGGTTTTATCAGGGAAGAAAAATATCCTATCTGGTTGACTAGTGTTGTCCCAGTTAAGAAAAAAATGGCCAAATTCACATATGCATCAATTTTAGGGATCTAAATAAGGCAATCCTAAAGATGAATTTTTACTACCAATCCTAGAATTTGATGATGGACATTACCTCATCTCATGCAATATTCTCTTTCACGGATGGGTCATTTGGCTACAACCAAATTGAGATATCCATCGAGGGTGAGAAAAATACTATTTTTCAAACACCGATCAGAATCTATTCTTATAAGATCATGCCTTTCAGCCTTAAAAATGTTGGTGCTACATAGCAGTGGGCCATGACTTGGATCTTCAACAAACTCATTTATCATCAAGTTGAATGTTATGTTGATGATCTTCTAGTCAAAAGTAAACCATCTCTTTGACTTGAGAGTAGTTTTCAAACAGTTAAGATAACTTAACCTTAAAATGAATCCCCTAAAGTGTACATTTGGAGTAGCTTTAGAAAAAATTCCTTGGGTTGTTGGCATCGTGGAATAGAAATCGATCCAAAGAAGATCAAGGCTATCTTAGAAATGCCACCCCCTAAAAGTTTAACTCAACTCAGATCATTTCAAGGGCAGTTGGCATATCTAAGATGCTGCATTTCTGACTTATCAAGATGGTGACAACCATTTTCAGCACTTGTCAAAAAGGATGACAAGCTCAAGTGGGATGATAAGTGGCAACATGCCTTTGAAGACATTAAGCACTACACGACTGTTCTAGTACTCTATCCGTGCAAGCTCATACTATACCACTATATTTGATGACTCCCTTGGCACTTTGTTGGCTTAAACTAATGATGGAGGGAAAGAAAATAAATCTACTATCTCAATCGTTGTCTAGTTCCTGATGAGGCAAACTACCCACCTATTGAGAAGCACTATATAGCTTTAATCTTTGCATCCCAAAAGCTATGACACTACTTGCTTTCTCATAAGGTGAATCTAATCTCTAGGATCAACTCACTGCAATATCTCATGACACGACCGACATTATCCGGACGGTTGGTGCATTGGTCCAAGATTTCCTTCTATATGGTGAAAGGACACCAATGATTTCTTAGCGACACTCACTTCCTGATTCTCTCTCTACTTAGTGATGACCTCCGATGAACAAGTCATGAATTTAGGGGACACTAGCATTCACCATTGGGAGATGTACTTTGATGGTGTGGCTTCCTTTCAAAGATGAGAAGGATCACAATCTACTATCCTAGGAAAGACAGGGGTAGGAATAGTTCTTCTGACTCTGGATCGCTATGTGATAAGATTCTCATATCATCTGTCCAATCCATGCACCAATAATGAAGTCAAATATGAGGCTCTGATTATCAGTCTAGAGTTAGCCATTACACTATGCATATAGAGAATCGACATCTTTAGGGATTCTCAGTTAGTTATCAACCGAATTACTGGGTCTTATAAGGTTTTGAAGCCTAAGCTCCATCATTACCACAAGTTTACCATGGAATTATTGGCTCAAATCCCAGAGGTTACCATCTACAAGATTCCTCAAGTAGAAAATGTTGTAGCGGATGCCTTAGCTAAGCTTGCTAAGAAGTTGGCGTGTCTGGAAGATGAGTCTATACCAATAAGGATCCAAAATAGATAAGTCTTATCCCTTGTTAATGCTGAACTCATCAAGAAACTCTCTCTTGAAGGTGAGGTTTCCATTGCCAAAAAGGATGATAAGTTAGATTAGAGGCAACCATTCTTGTATTACCTAGATACTAGAAAACTACCTCAAGATAATTCTTTAGCCCATCAAGTGAAACAGAGATCCCTTTCATACGCCATCGTGTATGGCACCTTGTACCGGTGATCTTTAGATCATATGTGGTTCCATTGTTTGGACAGACATGAAGTCCATAAGAATGTGATCGATGTACACTCAAGATTATGTGGAGCACACCAATCCAGTCCGAAGATGAAAGCCAAGATCAAGAGACTAGGATACTATTGGTCTTCAATGATCACAGACTATATGGATGTAGTTAGGAGATGCCACCAATGTCAGGTGCACAGTGTGGTCCTACACCAACCACCCAACATTCTACATCCTACATTGGCCTCATGGCCATTTAAGTGTTGGTGTACTGACATAGTGGGCCCAATCGATCCTCCTTCTTCTAGGGGTCACCGGTTCATTCTAGTTGCCACCTACTACTTTTCCAAGTGGATGGATGCAATCCCACTCAGAGAGGTCACAGTTCAGCATGTGCTCCAGTTTTTCAGGAACCATATCGTATGTAGGTTCGGGGTGCCTCAACGAATTATATCTAATAATAGAACTACATTCAAGAGTACTAAAATCAATAGCTTTGCCTGGAGACACAACATTAATAAGAGATATTCCACCATCTACTACCTAAGGGAAAATGGCTTAGCAGAAGCCTTTAACAAAAATTTCATCCAAATATTAAAGAAAACACTCAATGATAAGAAGTGATAGTGGCATGAGCAGTTAGTTAAAGCCTTGTAGAACTCCAACTCAATCTACCCCTTTCTCTTTAGTGTATGGGTTTGAAGCAGTTCTAACATTAGAAGGCCAACTCCCATCATTAAGGATAGCTCTGGGTAGGAAGATCACAATGGAGCAGAATGCCAAGATACAGTTAGAAAAGCTCAAAAGTTTGGAGGAGAGACACCTCCGAGCATGCCAGAACCTCTAGTTGTATATAAAAAAAATGATTTAAGCTCATAACAAGTTGGTCCATCTTAGATATTTTCAAGTAGAAGAGCTTGTTTTAGTTCTAAGGAGACCAATTATTGCTCGTCAAAAGATGGGAGGTAAGTTTTAACCCACTTGGGAAGGCCATTTTGCCATAGAGAAGGCCTACCTGCCAAGGAGGATCTTATTAGCTCATAAATAATAATGGGGAGTGCCCTATGCTTCTAATCAATAGGCCCTACCTAGAGAAATATTATCCATAAATCTTGTTTGAAAATAATTATCAATAAAAATTATCTTCATTTCAAAATTACATCTCTTCAAATTTGGTTAGAAATATCTTTGCTTGCGAATCTACCATGATGTGTTTAAGATAGGTGTAAGAGAACCCAAGTGGGATCCTATCTTTCATCAACACAAACCCAAGCTACACACATTTTTCCAGTGCTATTAGGATAGGTGTAAGAGAACTCAAGAGGCATCTTATTTCGACTAGTACAACTAAGTTAGGTGTAAGAGAACCCAAGTGGCATCCTTTCTTAGTGGAGTCTCAACTGCCCTTTGTGGCATCATTTCATCCATTCTTCGATGTATTTAGGATAGGTGAAGAAAACCTTAGCGGCATTCTATTCCTTCACAACACAAACAAATAAACACATATCTTTTATCTCAGGCTATTTTGATGTGAGAGCAAACCTCGTGTGGCACTCACTCATTTACTGCTCTAGGTCGGGCTGATAAGCTATCTTGCTAATGTGTCACCCCAGAGGTCCCTTATTCAGAAAGGTGTAAGTTTGCTATGCTTTCTTTCCTAAGTTAATCGATGCACACTGACGAGTGCCCTGTTTCTTTTGTAGGCCTTACTACACAGCCAGTAAGCTAGCCCATGTTGACTTTGTTTAAGAGGATGTAAGCCTACATGCTTTCTTCTTAGACTAGCCATCATGCACTGACTAGGTCGAGTATATTTGAGGCTTACCATAAGTCCCCTGCTCCTTTCCTCTTGACTACTTCAAGCTTGGGATTAGTCCCTACATAGGACTCCTCAGTCGCCTAGTCATCTCCGTGAAGATAGACTATTATGGTAATCAATTTCACTTTAGGGAGATGTAAGCCTACATGCCTTCTTTCTAGACTGATTATTGCACACCAACGAGCACCTTAGGTTGGTTGGTGTTTTCCATGCTGACGGAGACCCACCCGGTGGATACACCACTCTTGGTAGATGTGAGTCCCCACACTTTCTCCTTGAGTTGGCCACCGAATATCTACAGGCTTTTTTTTATAGGGTTCTAGATAAATCCCCTAATGGCACCTCCCTTATGGGCACTCTATTTGGATCACATCCTTAGCGATCCCATTTAGACACTACCCTAGTAACTCTTGGATTGGACGGTCCCCTTTTCCTAGTAGCCACTCCTGTGGTTGGAGAATTTATCTTACAGATATGCAGATTCTCCCTTAGTCCAGTAAGTCTGAGATATGACTAGGCTTATATAAGCTCCTTCTCAGTGTGGTCCCTCGCAGACCAACATGGTCCATGCATAATAATAAATCAAAGTATATATATTTTTGCTTGTGGATTAGGAGTAAAACTCCCAACGGTACCTTTTCCAAGCGGTCATCCTATCTTTAGGCGTGTTAGCAAAACCCCTTATAGAATCGCTCTACTTTCAAGTTGAGAAGTCCACGGTCGACTCTCTCAAAGTCTTAGGTTGGGTTTGACTTGTTGTGCCACCAATGAGTCACCTTGATGGTCTTCCTTGCTTTGGAAGATATAAGTCTATCACACATTCTTTTCAGTACAATCATTACACACCGATGGGAAGCCTTAGGATAGGTTCGATTTGTTGTGCTATCAATTGATCACCCTAGTGGTTCCTTTTTTATGAAGTTGCAAGTCTATATGCTTTCTTCCTAACTTGACTATTGCACACTGAAAGGAACCCCTTAGGTTGGTTAGCTCTACCCCATAGTCAGTAGACTATCCCTTTGGATTTTAAAATTTAAGATAGGTCTAGATTGATATTAGCTCCTTCTTAGTAGATCCATCGTACACCGATAGGGTCCATCCCAAATTAAATTAATTCTGACCATTATTGAGTCGATACAAGTCCCCAGTGGCATTCACTCAAATAGTCGCCTTAGGTCGAGTTTGATTTGTTGTCATATCGATCGATTACCCTAGTGGTTAATTTCTTAGGAAGTTGTAAGTCAACATGCTTTCTTCTTAACTTGACCATTGTACACCGAAAGGCACCCCTTAGGTTGGATATTTCTACTTGGTGGCTGGTAGACTAACCCTTTGGATTTATAAATTTGAGATATGTCTAGGCCGATATTGGCCCCTTCTTAGTAGATCCATTGCACCAACAGGGTCCATCTCATCAAATCCATCATCCTCTCTCCAGTGGAGCCTGAATTAAATCCATCCACTCTTACCTTTAGTGGATAATCTGAACCTACTTCCTTAGTGGAAGGTTCATCCACCTAATCCCCAGCAGATTTGAGCTCATATCTCCAACAGATATGTCCTCAAAACCAAATCATTTTCTCTCCCTAGTGGAGCCTCAGATCATAATCAAATCAAATTCTCATCCCTAGTAGATTCCCACCAATTTACTCAAATCAAATTTCTCCCTAGTGGAGCCTCAAATCATAATCAGATTAAATTTCTCCCCAGCGAGATGTAAACTAAATCAAATCCTTATCCCCAGTGGGTGATCTGAACCTGCGTCCCTAGTGGAAGGTTCATTCATTCACCCCTAGAGGATCTTTCCTTCCTAAATAAATATCAAACCAACTCAAATTCCCATCCCCAATGGATAACTTGGACCTGCTTCCCTAGTAGAAAGTTCATATACTTAATCCCTCAGCGGATCCTTTCTTCCTATCCTATGCCCTTGACATGAGTTGAGTTGCACTGCACTAAGATCTTGATTCTATCTATACCTCAGGTTTAGTAGTAGATCATTTCTGTTAGTGCTTGTGACCCTTTTGGACATTTTTGATCATCTCGGTCAACGCCAATATGTGCAGTGTGCTTTGTCAGTTACACCAAATATGTTGGGGGTCCTTTTATTGACCTCACTTTTGGAGTGAGTTCTCAACTTCCTCATAGATCTAGGAGTCTTATAAACACTAAGTGCTCCTTAGTCTTAAGACTTCTAGTGATTAGGTGAACACTTAACCTATGCCTAAGGACTTAGAAGAGTTAGCCATACGAATAGGTTATGCCTTAGGGATCTAGGAAGGCTTGCCTACCTATAGCCTTAAACCCAATCCTTGCTTCCCTCCTTAAACCAAACCTTAAATTCAAGTCCAAATCATAAATCAATTCCAAATCAAATGATTGAAACCCATGATTGAATTCAAATTCCAAAATATTTCCTTAGCCATTTGATTTTATCTTATGGACTTTGCCTTAACCAAATTCAAATCAACCCCAAACTCAAGTGATTTTCTCATGAATCATTTATATCTTCATTTATATTCCCAAATATAAATGGAAATATAAGTTCAAATTGCCAAAACTAAATCCAAACCAAATTCCAATTTATACCCTTTTAAGCCTATTCCTTGAACTTGGTCAAATCCAATCCAAATCAAATCAAAACGCATGGATTTTTTCATAGTTCAATCATTCCTTCAATCATTGCCCTATATATAAACATAAACTACAATTATGAAATGAAATCCAAGCTAACCCAAATCAAACTCAAGTTAGCCCTTTTTGACTTGAAATTATCATATGAGCCAAAATCCATATGGTTTCAAATCACTTGCAATTGGATTTATATTTCCATCTCATGCCCATTTATCAATATAACTAAACTTGAATCAAGCCATGATCAAGCTAATTAACCCATTTAACCCATTTAACCCATTTAGGTCCACTTGACCCAAAGTGACCTAAAAGACCTTTTTGAGTGAAGTTCTAATTCAACCCAAATTGGATTGAACTAAGCCCATCCAAACCTTATATCATGATCAACAATCATCCTAGGTTAATTAATTGTCTTGAATTGGATCAAACCAAGTCAACCTAGCTTGTTAACCTTAACCCAAATAAAACCTAAACTAGCCAAAACACACTAAATGCCAAATTCATAATCAATGATTGAACAAGACTAAACCCTCAATTGAGCCAAACCAAGTCCAATTGGCCATTTGACCAAAGTTGACCCAAATTGGCCTAAAAAGCCAAAATAGGCCAAATCAAAATCTAACCCAAATTGATTGCAACCAATGGCTCAAGCTCGTTCCAAATCACTTATTGAACTTGACCAAAGCTATGATTGAGCCCAATTTGACCAATTGGTCAACTTGACCTATCCTAGCCCAAGTTAACTTAAAGGGTCAAATTAGCCAAAATCCTAATTAATTCAAAATTAAATCAAACTAAGACATACAATCATTTTTAATTAACCAATTGAACCTGACTCAACACCAAACCTAACGTAATTTGGTCAAATTGGTCAACTTGATCCATTTGACCTATATGAACCCATATGAGCCATAATCAAGTCCAAAACAAATTGAATCAAACAAATGACACCAATACACTCCAATTGCTCATGTGAACTTAACATTTGACCCAATTTGACCAATTAGTCAACTTGACCCAACCTAACCTAATTTGACCTAAATAGGTCAAATCAAGCTAAATCAAATCAAATAAACTCCAAACCACTTGAAAATTAGGCTAACACATGTTTGATCCATCCCAAATATGCCTAAATCAAACTCATAGCCAAATGACCACTTTACCCTTATGTTTAAGTTATGCCATGAGATAAGACACATGCATATTTGGTCATTTCCTACCCATGGCAACTTGACACCCAATCATAGGTCCACTTAGGCACTTAGGACCATGGCTGACCTTACCCAAAGGTGGTTGGGTAGGCCATGGTTCATGGGGAGGTGAAATCACCTCCCCATTCCCATTGGAGCTTTTCAAACCATCAAGGACATCCACTACCTCCCTTGGCAGCCACCTCCACACCCTTACCCAACTAAACTGAGCCATATCATCCACCCAAGGACCTCCACAACCCTCTGAAATGGCCAAATGATCAAGAAAAAGCCAAACTAGCTGTGGCCATTCGATCCAAGGAATGAGGGGGTATACGCCCCTCATTCTCACTCAAACTAACACACTCACACTTGATTCAATCTTAGCAGCCAAGAATGCACATCACAGAGCAATTTTAAAGGATTCTTAAGCTCCCCAAAATCCCTACTCTCAGTTTTACGTGAAATCGAAATAAGGGAGCCTCAATCTGATTGCCATTTGCTCAAATCTCGACCAAAGTGGAATTAACTTTGCACACACCATCCTTGGACCTAAACGAGCTGAAATGAATCATCCCCAAACTTCTCAATGGCTAGAGGGTGGAGTTTGATCAAAATTGATTGCGTACATGCTACGGATTAATCTTTTGAGCAAACTACACCAAATTAAGGCTCATGCGGCTCAACAAGGCTTCATTTCTACCAAACGAAGCTTCCTCAATCGTTGGAACTGTCGATCATAAGCTCCAGTGAGGTATGTCATTAAAAGTGATCCTTGAATGAAAATAGGTTGGACTTTCGTTAAAGAAAATTCTATGTCATGCGATTTCCATCATTGGATTTCTTTGTTTAGATTCTCCGAAGGTGTGGGATTGATTTCATCTCCATCTGAGCTCGGGTGTGCTTAGATCGAATGACAATTGATGGACGGTATTCATCATTCACCGCTCTGGGGAGACAGATCAAAGACCGTCCATTCTCTATGATTGGAATGGATGGTCCTAATCTGATCACACGTTAGATCCTTTGATTTCAAATTACAATTAAATCAAATGCGTCCGATCTTAGATCGACGATCCATGGAGTTAACGCCGCCATCCGAGCCGCCTTTGGGTGTGACTACTTAAATAGAATCCCATCATGCCACATGGAAAGCCACGCATTAGTGTGTGTTAGCGCCATGTGCAATAGGGATTAAGGCTTTAAATATGCTTAATTAATTTATTTTTTTAGTCCTTAAACTTTCTAAATTCATAACTAATCCTAGAAAATTCCAAAAAATACAAACTTAGGCTAATTTTAATAATATTTCAAAGCAGAATCTAGGAAAATTATTATTAATTGATTTTGAACAATAGTTTTTATTTAATTAAGATTTAATTGGAAATATAATTAGCTTAATTATTACTTAAGTAGTCACCCAATTGATCTCCAACTTTCTATGGATATTTAGGGGGATGACCTTTGCCTCCAAACCCTCTTAAATAAATAAATAATTAACACCCCTTAATTAATTAATTTAGAAGATTAATTAAAAATTCAAATCATATTAGTTAAAAGGATTTAGGGATTGAGACTTAGGCTCCCTTTTTTATCCCTTTCTCTAAGTCCATCTCATTTTGATTGGTTAAGGTTAATTAATAATTAATTAATTAATTAATGAACTCAATTAATTCAGTTGAATCCATTTCTCTAATTTAATCATGGGTAGCTCTTTGGGTGTTCAATGACCCAAAGTGAGAGATGATGAAATTATGGTTAGCTCACATGTATGAGAAAACCATAAAAGTAATTAAGTGAGAACCCTTAAGCCTAATTAACTATTAATCATGAGCCAATTATATTAGACCCCTTTCATTTCTTAGGAGCATTGCAAATTTACTTTTCATGTGGTTGCATATCATATTGGCTCATTATTAATTAGTTAATTAACTTAAGATGATGTAGGTAATGTTGGTGTTTTCTATGGAATAGAGAAAAGAAATGTCACCACATAGAGTTTAAGAATATTTTATTTAGATGACCAAATATGACATTAAGGAATAAACACATTATCTCGAAAGATAAACATGCTCTCTTATAATGTATTCGATCATTTCAATAAAAGACTCCTAAAGCTAATGGGTCTTTTGTGTACTAGAGTATTTTCCCTTGAACTACATGGAAAAGTAGAATAGGATTTATTTTATCATGGGATCATGGTTTCCTATAAAGGCAAGTCTCTATAGTTAATTACATCTTAGGAAGGGTCTCTTCCTAAGAATACTCTCGATTAAATAAATAAGTGGTTATTCCTAAAGACTACTAAGGTAGCTTTCAAAGGAATAATTTTTAGAAAATTTAATTGAGAGAGGTCCAACTTGGAGAGAGTTATTTTCAAGAGTCAAATGGAAAAGAGTAGGAAATTTCTATTGATACTAGGATACCTAGAAGACATTTCAACTATCCTATGACTGGGCTTCAAATTTTGGATTTAATTTTAGATTTTGAGTTGTCATTTTCTTAAAAATCTAGGGCTTAGATTCTAGCAGCACAAGACTGTAGAAATGCCGAGGGATGAAGACTTATTCTTAAAAGGATGCTTCAGAACCTAGTCTATAGTTCCTTCTAACACATGTCAAATACTCGACCTAATTCTATCTTTAGGAATCATTGGCCATTGTCCTCACTTGAGGGAACTAGCCTATCCCTGACTTTTCTGGACTTAAAACTTGCCTAGAGAAGGCTTCCAGCCAACACCACCTAAGCACATTTTAAATTCATGAAGTCAAGTCACATGAATGCAAGCTGGTTGGGCTATTGCATTTTTAGGAAAGGAGTCTATGAACCTAGGCTCACTCCCTAACTTGTAGGATCATGTAGGACATGAGGATGCATCTAACTAATGCATATTTTGTTTTATATTTTATGAATTTTGAGTCAAGATTCATTTACATCATAGGAATGCAATTTATGCCTAATCCATATAATTAGAAAAAGGTTAGGCCTAATCAGAATAGAAGAACGTGTTCTTCCATCATAGGCTCTCAAAGATAAAGCCCAAGTTCTCTAGCAAAGATGGAAGCCCTTCCTTAATCAAGAGTGAAACAATATGATTTATGCATGATTTTTAACATCCAGCTAAGAGGTTGCTACATATTTTATATTGATTTAATACTTAGGCTTTCATATGAAGATTATGAGTTATATTTATTTTTATGTTTTGATTTATTTAATTTAATTTGATAGAAGATTTAGTTTATCCTATGAGCCTACGTCAACTCATCACCCAAACATAACATAAAAGAAACCTAGGAAAAGCATGATGTTTATTACACCCAAAATAAATCAAGCCAAATTAATTTAATAAAATAGGCAATGGGCCGGGGCGCTATACACCTGAAAGAAAAAATGGGTAGTCGAGTTATGCCCTTATACAACCAGGCCTAAAACTACAAGTTTAGTTCTATGGGTCTTCTTTCCAGGAAAGTCCCCTTCAAAGACATCCATCGGGCTCCACCACCACACCATCCCTGGTTGGGTCAATCCAATATAGATCCTAACCTAATTTTATGCTCAAATTTATATTTAAATTTCAAAAGAAATCATAAACAAAAAATAGATGTTAGGAAATACACACAGCACACAAAGTAATTTATATTTTAGAAATATACGGGCTTAGCATTAGTTGCTTTCCATGCCCACCTATCCTATGTACTATATTAAGGGATTTTCAGCACCTGCAAGCAAACAACAATTTTATGATTTATTTATTACAATGATCCCTTTAACATAGTCCCTTGCATAAAACAGTATTAATTCTAGAAAAAAATGCCCTACCATCCAGTCTAACGAACAAACAAGCCTAGGAATCCAGTCTAAAGTAATACACCACACAGATATATGAAGTACAACACAAAATATTAAAGAAAATCATAGAATGATCTAACCTAGATCTAGAGTCAATGACTTAAGTAATTTAGTGTGTGTGGGGTTTGTGGTAAGGCTTTGCTAGGCTCCTTTAAGTTCAAGTTTAAGTTTGAAGTTTGAATTGTTTAATTTTTACCATTGGTTGGTTTCAATTCAAATGGTTTAGTGGTTTAATTCCCATTTTTATGTTCATTTTATTTGGTAAAACTAATATTTAAGTTTTCAAGAATGAGAAGTAAAATGAATTTCATTTTTAGGTGAAACTAACTTTATTCCACATCCTAAATCCTAATGAAGTTTCCAAAAGTCTAACTAAGATCCTTAAGTATCTTAATTGATCCTTTTGATGTTATTTATGTTTGGATTTGATTTATGTTTGGATTTGATTTATGTTATTTCATTTGATTGAATTGCTTTGTTTGATTTAATTTGTTTGATTTGTTCCATTTTAAATTAAGCTATGTGGGTTTCATTTGATTTGGTTCATGTTAATTTAAAGAGTTTAGATTAAAGATTGATTTCATTGGATTTAATTTAAGTTGTTTAAATCATGGTTTTGTAAGATTAAGGTTTAAGTTCATTAATATGAATTAGTACCTTAAGTTAGTTCATAGATTAAGCTTAACCTAAAGTATTTAGGTTAATTATTTGATCAGATTTAATTCGACTAAGTTTTAGATTCATTCATAAATTTTTTAGAGATGAGTGTTTCCATTAAATTTCATTGATTCAAAGTTTAATGTTTAAGTTAAATAGTAATCTTATTAACCAAGGTTTTACCTCATTAACAAGATTGAATTTGATCACTTTAATTGACTTAGGATATTTAGAGAAGTTTCTCAATAGTTTTATGATATCTGATTGAAATTGATTTGAATTACCATTTAATTTAATAGATTAATTAATTTGTTTATCCTAATATTTGATTAACATTGACCTAAGGATTTAGAAAATTAACAACTTCTAATCCAGATTTCAATTGGGATTGAAATTTTTTTTGCATGTGGGGTTATATGCCAATTTCATGTTCAAATTTTCATCTTAATTAGATTTTTAATTAAAGAGTAATTAAGGTTTTAATGATTTCATTACCTAAATTAGGCCTAATTTTTTGAGATTCAGTTAAGAGTTTTATTTTTCATAAGTTCTTCACTGAAATACCTTTCCAATTAGAGTTTATTCATAATTTTTGGCTAACTGGTTTATTTGCTATGATTTAATTAAATTCAAGTTATTTAATTGAATTATTTAATTCATTTAATTGCTTAATTAGGTCAGTTTTGGGATTATTGGGTTTAATTGAGTTTAAGTGATGTTTTAATGTTCATTGAAGTTCATTAGGGTGATTTAAGGTTGTTAGCTTAAAATTCCCTAATTATTTCATTAGGGATTAACTAATTTAATTAATTTAAGGTTTAAGCATATGAAATTGCAATTTCCATTAACTTCAATGAATTAAATTCTGAAAAATTCATGTAAGGTGTGTTTTATGCTTGATTTCATTTACCCAAAGTTTCAAATTAATTGAATTATTAATTTGAGAGTAATTAGGGTTTAATATTTTTTAATTAAACCCAAATTAAGGGAAAAATACCCAATAAAAATAAGAGATTTTAATTTCTATGGATTCCTCTCATCAAGATGAATCCATAGAGCCCTCATTTTTTTTTTTTTTGATTTTGTATTTATTTTTCTATGATTTTTAGAATTTTTTGTAATTTTTTAAATATTTTAAACCATTAAATAATGGTATTTAAGTGGCGGGGTCCACGCGGCATGGAGGGCCGCGTGTCATGCGCCTATGTGGTGCGTCTGTATGAATGGCGCCGCATCAGCGGTCCACGGATCTGGCGTCGGCCGTCGTGGTTACACAGATGATCTTGGAGCGATTAATGATTAGACTAGGATGGATTCCACGATTCTTTGGGGAAAAAATCATTCGGTCCACCTAGATCTGGATCGTCTGATCCAAATACATGGATTGGACGGCAGAGAGCTTGTCTCCTTCATTTCCTACGGGAGCCGAGAACCGTCCATCTTATTTTGCTTTTGATCTAGCAATGAAATCACACGATTTCAATTGTTACATGATCGTTGAAGGAAATCTTATGATTTTATACGGCTTGATCTCACTAGAGATTGAGTTTTCTTTGAAAATGACCAAGGTTGAAAACCATTAAAAGAAAATGAAGGTCGTTAATGGCATACCTCATTAACTTGAGTTTTGAGAGGGGGGAGTTGATTCGATTAGCTTCAAAGCTTCAAGAGAAGGTCCTGTGCTAAAGGAATTGAGTTGATTTTCCCTGGATCGTTCCCTAGACCAACTAGGCTTTCAGTTTTGAATCTTTGTAGGTTTACACTTTTCTCACCACTTGGAATGTGGGAAGGGGTGGCTTGTTTGGATCTCTAAAGATGAAGGGAGCCTCAATTTTGCTTGAGGAAAAGTATATCTTGGTTTTGCTATTTGGCCAAGAGCTTTAAAGCTTGTTTTTGCTATTCCTTGGTTAGCTAGGAGTATGGAGATAGCTTGGAATCTTGCTATTTCACTCCCCTTTGTATTACATGTGTCATTTGAAGAATGAGGAAGAGTGGGAGGTGATGAGGGAAAAAGGAATTTTGCCTTCTTCCCTTTGACTTTGCATTTGGCTTCTTCCCCTTTGGAGCTTAGTATGAAGTAATTAAGGGTTTTATTAAGAGTAATCAAGGTTCCTTAAATATTTTAATTGTTTCCCCATTAATTTCTTTTTATTTGACTCACTTAATCCAAATGGGGTTAAGTGAATTAATCTTGATTTCACATGGGTAAATGACTTATTTGACCCAATTACACCTAATGGGAAATTGGGTTATGTCTCATGATCATCTCCAAATGATTTAGGTCAATCATCTTGGGTTTATTTTGATTTTCTTTGGGTTTGAGTTCAACATGACCTATTTAGGCTATTTTGACTTAAATGGTTTAATTAAATAAGGTCTAGATGCACTCAAATATCTTTGTAATTGTGATCAAACATGTTTATTTGATCATTTAAAATATTTTTTGATGATTTAATTTGGTCAAATTTTAGTGGGTTGACTTTTGACAAAGTGGGCCCACTTAAGCAAACCTAGATTGACTAGAGTTGACTTCTAATTTGACTTTGAACTTCCATTTTATTTTGTTGATTTGTTTGAATTGATTCATATTGGATGCTTGAGTTGATCCTACCTAAGCAAATAGGTTAGATTCAACCCAAGGTGAATTCCCAGGTCACTAAGCATAGTGCCTAAGCATTGAATTAAAAAAATCCTATTTGATATTAGGATCTCCTAATTGCTAAATTAACCTCATCCAAAAATGAGGTGAACAGGTAAAGGTTAATTAATCCACTTAATTCATACCTTAACCTAATTAAAACATAAAATCAACCTATTTTTGTTTTCTAAACCAAATTAACTCACACATAGGGAATGAGATTAGGATTAGCAAACCTCTTCACATTTCCTAAATCAAGTCAAACTCAAAATGAAATGACATTAAAAAACTTTGGTTCATTTGAAATAGCCTTATTTAGTATGATTATCTTTAGTAATTAATTGTAATGAATGAGATAATGTGCTTATGTTCTTTTATTTCTTTCCAATCATGTTAAATTTTGTTTGCCATTTGTAATCATGCATTCATTCCTTTTGAAATGAACTAAAATGAAATAGTTTCTTTTATGTCAAATTACATGTGTTGATTTAAATTATAAATAGGTGTGGCTATTATTACTATTACTTCAAAAGTTATTTTCAAAAGCCCATAAATCAATTATAATAAATGGAGTGATGTTAATTACAAATATCTATAAATTTGCATGTGTTGATAATATAAGATATGCAATATGAAGCTCTCTTTCTTTACCTTATATGAATTTGCATGGGATTTGCAAATGTATAGTTCATTTGAAGAGAATATAACATTTGTCTAAATCTACTCCCATGGATCTCCATGCTAAGACTTAAAAGAATTTCATATCACATATATAAATCATATAATCAAATCAAATATGACTTCTTGCATGACTTCTCATTCTTGTGGTTCTTTTTGTACATTCATATGTATATAAGAAAAGTGGTATATTAGTCTAGACATCCCAGGGTTGCGAGGCTTTAAAAGTAGGTCTTTTACCTTACTTACGGTGTAGAACAATGATGACATACTCACATAAAACTATTATATATATATGTATGTATGATATGTTTTCCTATTCTTATAGTTTATGCATCCATATGTATATAAGAAAAGTAGTATATTAGTCTGGACATTTCGGGGCTGCTACGCCCCTGGTGTAGAATAATGATGATGTACTCACTTAAAACTTTCATACATATGGATGTGTACTTAACTAATAAATGAGAACCCTCTTTTTTATTAAAAATACATGTATTCATACTTTATTTATTTGGTTTAGTTGATTAACCATGTGATTTAAGGTTCTTTCCTTATGCTTTTGCATAAGAATCTAAATAGAGCTTTAAAGTAATATGACAAAATCATTCAATCAAATGAAACATTAATTCCAAACACATTTACTCACATTCATCATTTAAGTATGCTAAGAGGCAAATTGTATGTATAGCTATGCTTAGGATTTAAAGATATGCATGATACATATGATGAAAAGAAATAAATAAACATGTGTTATGTGATAGTAATTCATTCTAGTTAATCTTAAAATGCATTTCTTATTGAATGAGTTTACTTAAAATAAGCCTAAACTTAGGACAAATTAAAACATATAATAAGCCATTCACTAAAGAGAATTGATAATTAATATATGGCTAGGATAAAAGAGAGTGATCCTCTCTTCTTTCTCTTCATAACACTTAGTTATTTTGTATAAGTGTTGACCTCACTTTTGGAGTGAGCTTTTAACTTCTTCATCCTAGGCATAAGGACTCCTCTAAACACTAAGAGCTCTTTAGTCTTAAGACCACTTCTAGTGATTAGGTGAACACTTAACCTAACCCTAGAGACTTAGAAGAGTTAGCCATAAGAATAGGTTATGCTTTAGGGGTATAAAGAAGACTTGCATACCCTATAGCTTAAACCCAATCCTTGCTTCCCTTCTTTCAAACCAAACTTCAAATTCAAATATTAAACCAATATCAACTCAATTGATTTTCTCAAAGCATCAAATAAATTCCAAAATCCAAATCATGAATCAATTCCAAATCAAATGATCAAAACCCATGATTGAATTCAAGATCCCAAAATCTTTCTTAAGCCTTTGATTTCATCTTATGGACTTAGCTCAAACCAAATCCAAATTAGTCCAAACTCAAATGATTTTCTCATAACCCATTTATATTCTAATTTATATTCACAAATATAAATGAAATATAAATTCAAATAACCAAAATCAATTCAAAACTCAAATCCAAATAAAACTAAAATCCAACTTATGCTCTTTCAAGTAAAATCCTTGAACTTAGACAAATCATTCTCAAATCGAAATGAACCCTTTAGATTTTCTATTCAAGTAGTCATTCCTTCAATCACATGCCCAAATATAAACATAAACTACAATCACCAAACCAAAATCAAACTAACCCAAGTCAAACCCATGTTCACCCTTTTGACTTGAAATTATCAAATGAATCAAAACCCATTTGACTCCAAATAACATGCAATTGCATTCATATTTCCATCATAAGTCCATATGTGAGTTCAACCAAACTTGAATCAAGCCTTGACCAGCCAATTGACCCATTTACTTGACCCAAAGTGACCTAAAGCACCTTTTGAGCAAATTCTAATCCAACCCAAATTTGATTGAACTAAGACCATCTAAGCCTCACATTGGGATCAACAATCATCTTAGGATGATCAATCACTCAAATTGGGTCAAACCAAGTCAAACCTAGCATTTGACTAAGTCAACATAGCCCAAATAAAACCTAAATAAGCCAAAATTCACTATAAGTCAAATTGATTGAAACCATTGATCTAAACTAATTCATAACCAACGATTGAACATGACCAAGTCATCAATTGAGCCAAACCTAATCTAATTTACTTGAGTTGACCCAAATTGACCTAAAAGTCAAAATGGGTCAAATCTTGATATAAGCCAAATTGATTTCAACCAATGGGTCAAATTCATTCTAAATCACCTGTTTAACTTGACTAAAGCTTTAATTGACCAACTAGACCCAACCTAGCCCAATTGGCCATGAACCCAACTTGACTTAAAAGGTCAAATCAACTTGAATTCAAATCAAACCAAAATTAATTAAAACCAAAGACTGCAATACATTTCAAATGATCAACCAAGCCTAAACCAACCTATGACCTAACTCAATTGGGTTAAATAGGTCAAATTGGTCAACTTGACCTATTTGACCTAAATGAACTCAAATGAACCAAAACCAAATATAAACCAAATTGAACCAAACAAGTGACACCTATATGCTCCAAATGATCATTTGAACTTGACCTTACCCATGATTTGACCCAATTTGACCAATTGGTCAACCTAAACCAATTTGACCCAAGTTGACCTAAATGGGTAAAATTGAACCAATTCAAACCAAATGAACTCCAAATCACTTAAAATTTGGCCCAACCCATTTTTGAATCATTCCAAATCTATCCAAATCAAAATCATAGCCAAATGAACACTTTACCCTGAGGTCAAAGGGTATCCTATGACCTAATTCACTTAGAATTTGGTCATTCCTTTCTCAAGGCCACTTGGCATCCTCCTAGTGGTCCACATGGACACCAAGGAGGATGGTGAACATGATCCAATGACTTTGGGTCGGCCATGACCCAAACCAAGGCCAAAATGACACGTCCAATGGAAATTGAGCACTTAGATCATGCAATGTACTCACCTAGCACATGGGCATCCACTCTCCTTCCTTCCACTACCTAAAATGACTCACACGGGATGCTAAACAGCCCAAACCGATCAACCAATCTCAACAATTGAGCTAAAATTGTAACTTAGCTCTCGTTCATCCGATCCAAGGAGGGGGAGATATACTCCCCCTCATTCCCACTTAAACCATAAGCACTTAATTTGACTGAGCTCTAGGAATCGAAACCAAGCATCCCTAAGCTTCCCAAAGCAATTTCCAAGCTTCCTTGATTTCTCCTTCTTGGTTTTGTCCAAAGCTGTAATTGGAGAGATCCATCTCAATTCAAACTCATCCAATTCTCTATCAAAACCAAATTAAACTTGGAAACACCATCAGTGGACCTCGTCGAACTCAATCAAGTTATTTCCCAAGTCACCAAGCCACGAGAAGGAGGACTTTGATTAAGGCCAATCACCATTGAAGGGGAGCTTGGTCAACCAAACCAACCACCCCAAATCAAGACTTGATACCTTCAACAGGGCTTCGTCTCTACTAGATGAAGCTACCTCCTCCATTGGAAGCATCGGTGATAGCCTCCGACGAGGTATTGCTCAAAACCCATCTTAGGATAAAAATTATTTGGTCCTCTATGAAGAAAATTGTAATCTCATGAGATCTTGATTGTTGGATACCTTGATTGTGCTTCCCCGAAGGTGTGGGGTGAGTTTGAGCTCCATCTGAGCTTCGGTGAGCTCAGATCGAGCAACGATCGATGGACGCCATCCATTTCTTGCTGCTCGGGATGAGGCAGATCACACACTGTCCATCCACGTGATTGGAATGGATGATTGTGATTAAATCATGATAGGTCTCCCTCCGATTTAAGCCTAAACTATGAGATTAATCCTGGCCACCCGATCTTAGATTAGATGGCCCGTGGAGAAAGTGCGTCCGCCGCCTACTGACTCAGTGGTGGATGCGACAACTTAAATAACCTATCCCATTGCACCACATGGAAAGAGCATCATGTTAGCACACCACATCAGCCGCCACGTGGCCCGATGGGATTAGGGGGTTAATTAGGCTTAGTTAACTCATTTTTAATGTTGAAACTTCTGAAATTCATAACTAATTGTAGAAAAATTTAAAAAATATAAACTCAAGTTCATTTTAAAGATGATTCAAAGGAGAATAATATAAAATTATGATTAATTGATTTTGAACTGTAGCTTTCACTTAATTTGGGTTTTATTGAAAATGTAATTATGTTAAGTACTCCTTAATTACTTCAATAATTAATTCCAAACTTCCTAGTGTTGATTAGTGGGATGATCTCGCCTCCCATGATTTTCTTGGAATTTATTATTGGATTAATTAGGGGCATTGCTCATTTCATCATTAATCCCTCTAATTAATTAAATGATTAATTAACCTATTAAATAGTGATAAATTCATTAACTAAGCTGGCTAATCATTATGAAATAGTGAATGGACTTAGGGAATGAGATTATAATTTCTTTTTCAATCTTTTCCCCTAAATTTATTTCATTTGGATAAACAATTAATTAATTTGTAAATTAATTAATGACTTAATTACTTCATTAATTAGATCAATTAACCATATTCAAAACCAAATTATTATAAAACTTAATCATTTAATTCTTGGATAGATTCTTAGGTGTTCAATAACCTAAGAGTCTTCAAAGAAAATTATAATCAAATTACATATGTAGGATGGTTATGAAAGTACTTAATTAAATCATTTAGCTTAATTAATCAATAGTTATAAGCCAATTGCATTAGACCCCTTCATTTCTTAGGTGCATTACTATTTTTATTTTTTTTTTGTGGTTACATATCATATGTTGGCTCAAAATTGCTAGCCTAAACTATGTTAAAGTGGTGGTATAAGTAAGGGATAATTAATGGATTTAATTCATACCTTAACTTAAACTAAACATAAAATTAACTTAATTATTTTGAAATTAAACTAAATTGATTCACACATGGGGGAAATGGGTTAGGACCAGCAAACTCTTTTTCAAAAATCATTTTCAAATCAAATCCAAAAATAAAAATCTCTTTAAAGAATTTTGATTCATTTTAAATAATCCCATTTTATATGATTGTCCTTAGGAAGTAATTAGGGTGAGTGAAGTCATGTGCTTACATCCCTTTATTTCTTTCCAAGCATGCTAAACTTTATTTTCCATATGAAATCATGCATTAATTTCTTTTGAAAAATCAATTAAATAAAATGTTTTCCTTTTATGTCAAATTGCATGTTTTGGCTAAAGTTAAGAATATGAGTGGCTATTATCACTATTAAACTAGAAATTATTTTCAAAACCTATAAATCAATGATTATAAATGAAGTGATGCTACTTAAAAGTACTTATGACCTTGCATGTGATTATAGCATAAGATGTGTATTATGTGAATTTCTTCTCTTCTCTTAACATGGATTTGAATAGGATTTGCAAAGTGAATAGTTCATTTGAAAAGAACACAACACTTGCTTAAATCTATTCTATGCATTTTTATGTTATGATTTAAGAAGCATCTTCACATTTACACATGTAAATTATACAACCAAATCAAACATGATCTTTTGCATGATTCTTCATCCATTATTTCTTTTTATACATCTACATGTATTTAAGAAAAGTGGCATATTATTCTGGACATCCTGGGGCTACGAGACTTTAAGTAGCCCTAAGTAGGTCTTATACCTTATGCCCCTGGTGTAGAAAACAATGGAACCATACTCACTTATGTCTATTATACATGTGGATGTGTATTTTGTTAATGGATAAGAAATCCCCCTTTTCTACAGAATAAAAACATGCATTCATGAAATATCTAGATTTTCTTAAACCACATCATTTTGCATTCATTATTAAGGTGTGCTAAGATTTGCATTGCATGTATAGCTATGCTTAGTATTATTCATATGCATAGTATATATGGTGGAAAGAAATGAATGAGTGTGTGTTATGTGATAGTAATTCACCCTAATTAATACTAAGAGGCCTTTCTTACTGAATAGGACTATTTAGAGTAAATATAAACTTAGGAATAATAAAACACATAATAAAATATTCACTAAAGAAAAATAATTAATGAATCTACCTTAGAAATTAATTAAGGTAGGGATGAAATAGAAGTTCTCTTCTCTTCTCTTCTATTTACAACACTTAGTAACTAAGTGTAGGTTCATTCAAACCAAATCAAATCATCAACTAAAATTAATAAATAAACTAAATCACATAAAATGAAAGTACCCTCTAAATTGAATATTTATCACTTAGGAAATTTCAACCTTAAAGCCTAGCTAAGACATGTCACGTATGCCTTAGATGGCACACACATTAGGCTAAGTCACGATTTCTAGCTCTATATTAAGGCAATGCATGGTTTGATGCCAAATTTTATTTTATGATGTAATGCTTTTAGATTGGCTGTTAGGGTGCATGTGCGTAGTCTAGATGTTAGGATGATATTAGCCTAATCATGCTTTCTGTAGGGGGTTATGCTTATGGGCGCTGTAATAAAAATATAAATTTTTTTGCTGTGCAAGTTGCTTATACCCCTAAGTATAACCCAAATTAGGACAAGTGGATTTGGTTATCCATGTCTGGGGTGCTAAGTCTAAATTATTCATATACATGCTTGAGTTGTGTGATATGTTTAGCTAATCTCTATTTTACAGGTTTAGTTAGATTTATCTTTCCCTTTTTGATATAAAGTTTATAAATAACATTTGGAATGAATGTTATGGGGGATTATGATGAACATTAATCATAAGACCAAGTCTTATGCACCATGTGATGCCTTTGGAGCAACCACATCCCAAGTCAAACCAAAAGAAAGAATGAAATGAAGAAAGGAAGAAATGAAAAAAATTGAAGAATGAAGACCAGCATAACATAAATTTCTTCTAAATTGTAATTATTCATTTGTAATCTGGGTTGTATAAGGGTAAAGCTCGGCTACCCATTTTCCTTTTCCGGGTTTGTATGATGGAGCCCAAACATATCAGCCTCTTATTCTTTTATACCAATTTTATAAATTGATTGATGTTTTATTTACGATTATGAAATTAGGATGCCATGATTTTCCTAATTTCTTCATTATTTGGTGAATGGCCTGGAGGTGATTAGATTCTTAGGGAAAAATAAATTTTTTAACAAATTAATCAACTCAAAATCAAATTAAACAACTCATGACCTCACCTAAAGCCTAGGACATAAAACAAGATGATAAAAGATTTAGCAATCCCTTAACTAGATATTATATGTCTCACTTCATGCATAAATCATATTGCTTCACTATTACTAATAGAGGGCTTCCACCTTTGCTAGAGAAAATGGCTTGACCTTGGAGAGCCATGGTAAAAATACACCTCCTTCTTTCTGATTTTGGACCATAACCAATTTTCTCATGCATTATGCATATGAAATCCCATAGAACGTGTCAAATAAAAATGTCCAAAAATCAAAATAAAACTTAACAAAATTTGCATTATATTAGGTCATTATTCACGCTCTTCATGATCTAGTCTCTTAGGGAGTGTGTTTAAGGACATAGTCTTCTTTCTAAATAAACAATAGCTTAACTATCTTACAAAGCATAAGACTTACCTACAAGTATTTAAAATTATAGTAGGAGTTAGTTGACGGCCACCCCCGGGTAGTTGTAAGTCCAACGGTCGAGTGGTTTATTCTCTCTTATGGAGGTAAACCATATACCCATTTTTGTCTTTGATTTAGGTCATTCTTTGACCCTCGCCAAAACTCCCTAGATTTTATGATCTGTGGTCACTATTTCTCTTTGTGGGCTACAACCATAAATCCTCACCTCTTAGGCATTTCCATAATCTTGGGTTGTGAAATTGTAAGCCCTAAATTTCTAATAAAAATTCAACTCAAACATATAACTCACCAAAATTTTAAAAATGTAAATCCTAACCATATGATAGTTTGGGATGCTCACTAGGCTTCCTAGTATCATGAGCATCCGCTACTCATCTCCCTTTGGTTTCGATAATAACTCTTTCCTTTTGCTCAAATCCCACTTGATTTTCTAAAACTAATAAATTGATTGATAGTCCTATCTTTAAAATCTTTAGAGAAAATGATCATTTACCTTAATCGAGAGTATTCCTAAGGAATCACATTCCTTAAGATGTAATTAACTATGGGGGCTTCCCTCCATAAGGAACTAAATAAGCCTAATTTAAAATAAACCCTACTTTACTTTTCCATGTAAAGTAGGGGAAAGATCTCTAGTACATTCAAATACCTATCATCCTTAGAAGTCCTTATTAGGTGATTAGATCTATTATAGGATGGTGATTTTTGTCTCTCGAGATAGTACATCATCCCTCAATGTCATACCCGATCGCCCTAATAAGTATATCTACGGATCTGCGTGGTGTCCCTTCGCATCATCATAATATAAAACACCACAAATTTTTTTGGCGATTCCGCTGGGGATGGTTCCTCTCTCCATCTTTGGGAAATGATCATTGTCTTCAAGTATCGATAGTGGATTTGTATTTTATATGAATATCCTACTTTTCTGTTGCACTTAGTTTATTTCATTCTTACGTTAAGCTTGCCAACATCTTTTAGGTTTTAGGACCTCACTCCATGTAGGTTTTAAAACTCCTATTGGGTCCCCTAATAGGAGAAAATAAAACTTTAACCAAAAGAGATGACAAAAAAACCATTGTTGAACCTCCTTACCATTTTTATGGTAAGGTAAGGTTCATTCTACAAATAAGAAAAATAAAGTCTTTACAAAAATATCACTTTCCAAAAAGCACTTTCAAAAAGTACACATAATAAAATACTTACACAAAAATTTTCATAACTCAACCTCATCTGACAATCTTCAAGATTGTTACATGTAGGATCTTTTCAAAAATCAAAGTTAAAAATCACCTTTCAAAAAGTACAAATTTAAAATGAACATCCTCATTTAATACACCCGAATGTTTTGAATGAAGATTTCATTTGCAAATAAAATCAAAATCATCTTTTCAAAAAGCACAAATTTAAAATGAACATCCTTATTAAATATACCCAAATTTATTGAATGAAGATTTCATCTCCAAGCAAAGAATTTCTCCACTCAAAACTAGCCTACAAATCAATGAAATCCTGCACAAAGAAGAAAGAGTTTCTTTTGTTAGCTTTAGTTGAAATAGGAACTTGAAAGAAATAGACATTGAAACAACTAATCACCGCTTGCCTATCAGAAACCAAAATCATCTTTCAAAAAGCACAAATGAACAACCTCATTCAATATACCCAAATTTATTGAATGAAGATTTCATTTCCAAATAAAATCAAAATCATCTTTCAAAAGCACATACTTGAAAATGAACATCCTCATTCAATATACCCAAGTTTATTGGATGAAGATTTCCTTTCCAAATAAAATCAAAATCATCTTTCAAAATGCACAAATTTAAAATGAATGTCCTCATTCAATATACCCAAATTTATTGGATGAATATTTTATTTCCAAATAAAATCAAAATCAATTTTCAAAAGCACATATTTGAAAATGAACACCCTCATTCAATATACTCAAAAATATTGAATGAAGATTTTATTTCCAAATAGAATCATATCATAAAATTTAAATTCCATTTCAATATATCTCACATATGTTGAAATTGGAGTTTCTTGCTTTTCAAAAAAGAACAAAATTTGAAGATAAGCCTATTCATTCTATATCCAAATTTGTTGAATGGAGGTTTCATTTTCAAAATAAAATCGCACCATTTGAAATTTGACTCAACACATTTCACATTTGTTAGTTTAGAATTTCCATCTGTTCAGAAAAAGCAATAATCATACACAAAAATTTCATCTTTGAAAAATAAAATATTATTGACTTCTATTTACATACCCAAATTTGTTAAATGGAAATCTCCTTCGTAAAAATCATAAAAATCAAAATACTTTGGAGTTCCATTTGACATACCCAAATTTGTCAAATGAGAGTTTCATTTTTTAAAAAGAAAATTAAAAATAAATTGGAGTCTATTTAACATACCACATTTGTTAAATAGAAGCCCCCACTTTTAAAAAAAAAGTAAAATAAAAATGAAACCCATTTGGATTTTTATTTAGCATACTCAAATATGCTAAGTAAATACCTTATTTTCAAAAAATCAAAACCAAAAAACATTTGAAATTAATTTAGCATACCCAAATATACTAAGTAAATATCTCATTTTCAAAAAAAAAAATTAACACAAAAATCAAGCACATTTGGATTTTTATTTAGCATACCCAAATTTGCTAGTAAAGACCACATTTTCAAAAATCAAAATCGAAACACATTTGAAATTTATTTAGCATATCCAAATTTGCTAAGTTAAAATCTCATTTTCAAAAAATCAAAAAAAAAATCAAACACATTTGGATTTTTATTTAGCATACCCAAATTTGATAAGTAAAGGCCTCATTTTCAAAAATCAAAACCAAAACACATTTGAACTTTATTTAACATACCCAAATCTTCTATGTAAAGATCTCATTTTTCAAAAAAAAAAAATAATTAGAAAAATCAAACACATTTGAATTTTTATTTTGCATACCCAAATTTGCTAAGTAAAGATCCCATTTTTGAAAAAAATCAAACACATTTGGACTTTATTTCGCATACCAAAATTTGTTAAGTAAAGGTTCCATTTTCAAAATAAAAATAAAAATATTTGGACTTTATTTATCATACACAAATTTGCTAAGTAAAGATTCCATTTATAAATTCATGCATGATTCACATCACGGGCAAATAAGCAAAAGAAGAAAATTATTTTCAAACATCTCATTTACCATACCCAAATTTGCTAAATGAGTAATCCCAAACAAAATCGATTGACCCTATATTTAACATACTCAAATTTATTAAATAAAGGGTCCCAAACATAAAAAATCAAAATTCAAATATAAACCAAGCATCAAAAATCTCTTCAAAATATTTGAACCCATTTTCAACATATACAAATTTGTTGAAAGTGGATTCTAAACTCAAAATCTCTTCTCCAATTCATTGAAAATCTCTCTTTTAAATTGAAAGAGCTGTACTTAACATATTCAAATTGTTGAGCGTGGGTTCAAATTTTAAAGAAAATTAAGACAAAAAACCTAATTAGAGTTTGTTTTCAACAATTGTAGAGTTCCAAAGCCTTTTCTTGAGTTAAGTGCCAATGGATGCTCGAGTATGTGTTCACTTTCCCCTTTGGGATGGATTTGGCCTTGGATGCCTCCCCAAACCTGATTTCACTCATCTGATACACTTTGGCTGAAGATTCGAGGGGGCTAGGATCACTTATGTGGGGGTAACCCTCACCACCATTAGTAGGAATGTGGTGACTGGGCAGAAGCCATTCATCCATGTTGAGATGCCTTCAGATTTTTAATTTCCCTCACTGAAGAAGAAGACAGTGGAGGTTCCCACATTAGCCATAGCTCCAAATCTTGTACATTTATTTGTTCCCATTTCTACCCTAGTGCAGGCTAGTACCCACTCACTAGCTTCCTCTAAGGGGAAAGCTACCCTAGCTTCAGGGAGAGTCTCTCCTACCTTTGAGATAGGGTCTAGTTCCCGTACTGCTCCACCTAAAAGAACTCAGTGCTGAAATAAGTGCCACAAGATCAAGTGGCATCATGTGTGCATAGCCAAGGAGATGGAAACGGTCTCTCACATTGCAGTAGAGGAATCACCCAGGGTAGTTTCTTCTTTGATTACACAGAATAAGTTCCATCCTCTTTTCGAATCTGATGGAGAGGAAGATGTTAGTAGTATGACAGTGTCACCTACACTTGTAGTTCACTATGAGGCACCTACTAGAGATGAGGGAGGTCTTATGCCTCGGGATAGTTCTATGCCATTGGGGCTGAGGAGGGTGCAGCTTTGATTTACGATTAGTTATTTCTCGCAATGTGGGTGAGAATATCCGTCAGGAGAGGGCCAGAGAGGCCCATATATCAGTTCATGTTACTAGTAGAAAGAGGCAAAGGTATGCCAAGTAGTCAGTAGCCTCTACCCTCATAGATTACCCCAATCGGCATGCTACTTGCACTAGTCACTAATAGTATTCTATTGACTGGTACTACCCATCATGGGAAGAGATCCCCCACATAGAGAGAGTCAGTATTATCTCCATCACACCACTCTACTCCACATCCACCATCGCCAGTGCAAGTTCTATCTTCTACAGTTCTATCTAAAGCCATGAAGGCAGCATCGAAGGAAAAGAAAGCCCCACTAGTGATCTGGCTATAGCCAAGAGATCCCATTTCATCTATGCCACTGACTAAGGTGAGGGTGAGCTCTCCTACTCGACCTCCTACTTTAGTTACGGTGAATAGGGAGTGACAACTTTGTAGCATCGTAGTCATGCCATCACCACCACCACTATAATAGATCATGGATATTAGAGTAGCAGAGGGAGAAGGATATAGTTCTATTGTCCCCGTGGTGATAGATCCTCCTAGGGGCAACACTCCACCCATATCAGGTGACAACCATAAGCATGTATCCTCTAGTGAGTGTAGGCCTCACAAGGTTAGTACTTCAGTGGCAGGAGAGGCCAGATGTATCTATGTTCATGAACATGATCCCACTAATGGTTAGCCACGATCATTTATGCTTGCATAGTTGGACTGCTCCCTAGATGATATCGTAACACAGTATCTCCTTGAGAAGAAAGAAATCCTAGGGTATGCCTGGTCTGACCTTAAAGAAAAGAAGGTTAGCTTTGATCCCAACGAAGATGATTTATTGGAAGACTCAGCAGAGGTGCATATGGTTGATATTAGAGGTTCTCTCCTTTAGGATCACCAGAGTTTGGAAGGTGTTGCGGTCGAACAGGATGAGATAGCCTATTAGACCCAACACCTTCTTCAGCAACTCAAACGAAAAGATGAGTAGATTGATAGGATGGGAAATAAACTTGAAGATTTGTTAGCAGTAGCTCTAGCACTTCAGAATCAAGCCCCAACAGCACATCCTACCATTGTGGAGACTAGGCAGCCTGAGTTGTTGCATGTCTTGGATCAACCCAAAAGGTCACCTCCAGTAGAGCACGGTAGCACTAGATTGTATAAGAAGGTAGTGGATAGTACCTCCATATAAGAAAAAGATATTAAACTCATGGTTGAACAACAAGTGAAGGAAGCGCTAGTGCAAGCTCGAGGTGGTTCATCAGTTCCAAAGAGTAGACCCTACCTAGAGGAATTTGATGCTATCCAATATCCTAAGGATTTTGTTCCTCCTTATTTCAAGAGTTTTGATGGTAGCAGGAACTTATGCCAGCATATAACACACTTCAAGGCCAGCTATTGCAACGCTGGTGGCAGCCATGCACTATTGTTCCATCTCTTTGTCAGCAACCTAATGGATATAGCCTTTGATTGGTGCGTTAAACTCCCCAATGATTCATTGAAGACTTTATTGAATTGGAGTACCTTTTTGTTAAGAGGTTTGTTGAAGCTCAACAAAGGGTAAATGTGGACGATCTCGTTATAGCAAAACAACATCTTATTGAGTCCCTCATTTATTTTATTCTTAGATGGCACAATTTAAGTTTGAAATATGAACCCCAGCTGTCTGAACAACATGCTATTGAAATTATAATAAAGAATATTCATGGCCCGATTTCCTTCATGCTTAAAGGTTTCACCATTAAAATAGTTGAGAAGCTAATCAACAAGGTGGCTAGTCTATAAGGAGAGGCCAAATAGTTTCTTTCCAAGATCAGTCATCAAAGCCAAAGCTATAGAAAGCTTATGAAAAGAAGCAAGGGGTAGTAGCAGTATTGGATAAGGGGAAGCAACCGGCTAGAGATCAGTATGAGAGACCTCGAGCTCCACAGTCATCGCTTCCACCTCCTTTACCACCACCTAGGCCATCATATTGGCCACCTCAGTAGCCTCCATAGCCTTCACCGTCCTCCTCATCCATACTCACAATAGCGGTACACATACCCGCCCCCAGGTAGCTATCATCCACCAACTCTTTTGGATAAACAAAATAAACCGTATTCATTTAAGAGGGAGGTAGTCAAGGAAATCTTTAAGAACCACTTAAAGAAACCTGATTTTTAGCTACGCAAGCTTAGAAAGCCAGAAGAAGTGGGCAGGAGCAATGAACTTAACTTTTGCCCCTACCACCGCATGTTAGGCCATATTTTGGAGGATTGCTTTATATTTAAGGACTAGCTTGAGCATAGCTACAAGTCAGGCGCTATAGTTATCCCTGAGGAATATCTAGTGGAACAACCATCCAGTTCTATTAGGGTAATCCTTGGGGATACATGTGATCCAATCAAAATAAAAAAGGGTTGGGATATCACTTTATCCTGAACCTCTTAAAAGATTATTCCTAAAATCAAGAAACTTTCCTTACAGTTACCTGAGGTAGCTTGAACCTCCAACATCAAGGAAGGTTTGCAAGTTTCCACAAACAACTTGGGGAAAGTGGGAGCTCAGCAGGAACAACCATACTTGCTCAGATAGCCAAGTAGCAAACAACCATCGGCCAACTACTACTTTAGCTAGCACTCCTACCTCAGCTATCTCTTCTTCTAGTAGAAATCTTGTATTGGCAGATGAGGGCATCAAATCCCTCACCTGCTTACTTTACTAGATTTGTACTATGTATCTCCTTCTAAATCTTAGAAATTGAAGAATAAAGCTAGTTTTAATTACATCTTTGTCACTTATCATGGGTTATCTGATTCTACTCTTTTAGAAAACTCTTCAAGTTTAAATAATTATAACAACTCTGATCATCCTCTTTGTAATTCAGAAATGGACTTTTCTTTTTTGAATGCTACGAGTTCACCTCTTGAGATAAACTTAGAATCATCTAGTTCCTAGTGTCCTATAAGAGAAGCTGTAAGTATGCCTGAAAAGTAGGTAGAATCTTCCACTAACTCAGCACAAGTAGTCACCGAGTTAACCTCCATAGTGATAAAGTTCTACCTCCTAGGGCAGCACCTCAAGATAAGGGAAAATAAGTCATTGGTGCCAACGAGCAAGAAGCCCCACCACAGGATGCTCCACCCATGGATATGCTTTTGGAGGATTGATAGTAATAATGTTCTCACCACCTAAGAAAGTTGCTAGCTAAACTAAGTATATATGATACCCTTATCTTATCCAAAGAGATAAGGGAATCATTAATCAAGGCTCTTCTTAATCTAGAGATATGATTAGCTCAGCTGATCACAGTTGTAGAGGAGGCACATTATTAACATAAGCCTAGGGAGTCACATTCACCGATGAAGACCTTCTTCTGGGGGACATGGAGCACAACCATCCTCTCTACATCACAGTGGATATGGGAAGATACAAACTTTCTAGGGTTTTAGTTGATCCAGGTGCATTGATGATCATTATGAGCCTGAAAACTCTCGCCTATTTGAAGATTGATATCTCTGCACTCTGAAGAGATCGGATGATGTTGAGAGGATTCAATGAACAAGGTGAGAGGGCTTTAGGCTCCATAATGTTACCTTTAAATAGGTAGGAAGAAAGCCAAGTTCTATATAATTGATTCAAATACGTCATTCACTGCTTGCTCGGTAGGCCTTGGATACACTAAAACACAATGATTCCATCCTCCCTTCATCAGTGCATCATTTTTCGAAGAGATGAAATCAAATTCTCTATCAAAGGAGATGGAAAGCCATTTTCAATTAGAGAGGTCAAAATATATGAGGATGCGACTTGCTATCTTCCTCAAAATCAAAATGTTTATTCTCATGAACTTGGTAAAAATTTAAATACAAAAGAAAAAGAAAGAGAAAAAGAAATAGAAAAGAAAAAGGAAAATACAAGTGAACGAGAAAGGGACACCAAGGAAGAAGTAGAGCCGCATGTTACATTCCACGCACAGTTCGTTCCACCATATGAACATATGGGTAGGATGACTCAACCTCCAAGCAGAGGCAGAGTGAGAGGTAGTTCTGTGGAAGACACTAGTTGGCCAACCAACAGGGATGTTCATAGAGTACTCTATTTATATAAATTTGGAACCCAGCTTGGAGGACGAGTCTCATGTGATTAGCACACCAGCCAACCCCTCTCAGTGGGTTTCATTGGAGATGACACTCAATCCAGATAGTGATGAAGACCAGGCCTCCAAGAAAAGAATGAATGTATTCAAGGTTTTGTAAAACTTTAGGCGAGTTGGGAAACTTTAGCTCTAACCTCACTTTCTTCACAAAAAGTTGAAGGTTTAGTATTTAAGGAAGCCCCTAGATCTTCTATGGATGTCAAGCCAAAGAGATTCCTATTGGGATCATCATCCTTAAGTCCAGAAGCTGTTGTAGAACTTGAGGATAATTTATATAGAGATTTAATAGAATTACCCTTTGACTGGTATTCGCCTTGTGTTCATAATCTTGCGAAGAGAGGTTTGATTCCTTATACATGGTCCAAGCACATGTCGAAGTATTTCGAGAAGCTGTGGAACCATAAAGGTAGGGATGTACAATCAAGACCAGGATTAGGATTCAGTACAGTGGGTCCCGTTGATGACGATGGTTACAGCTTAGTTATCACTAATCATCTAAAGTCTCATAGGATCTTCTCAAATCACACTAAATCTTATGAGGAGGTGTGTTTAGAAACTTCAAATGATCTTGATAATCTTTAAATCAAAGGTGCACCTCCAGAATTTGAAGAGAAAATTCATTTAGCTATCGACAAGCTCAAAGAAATTAACCTCGGGACAGAAGAGGATCCACATCCTACATACATCAATTCTCTACTAAATGAAGAAGAAACTAATGACTTAGTTAGGCTATTGACTGAGTTTAAGGACTACTTTGCATAGGGCTATAAAGAAATGCCTAGATTATCTCTTAACATAGCAGTCTACAAACTAGCAATAGACCCTAACATTAATCCTATAAAGCAAGCTCCTAAATGCATGCGATTAGAAATTGAACAATAGGTCATTTTTGAAGTCAAGAAATTGATCAAAGCTGGTTTTATCAGGGAATAAAAATACCTTACCTAGTTAGCTAGTGTCATGCTAGTTAAGAAAAAGAATGGCCAAATTCACATATGTGTCGATTTCAGGGACTTAAATAAGGCATGTCCTAAGGATGAATTTTCACTTCCTATGCCAGAATTAATGGTGTACATCACCTCATCTCATGCAGTATTCTCTTTCATGGATGGGGCATCTGGCTACAACCAAATCAAGATGGCCCCCGAGGATGAAAGAAACACTACATTTTGAACCCCAATTGGAATTTATTGTTATAAGGTCATGCCTTTCGACCTTAAAAATGCCAGTGCTACATACCAGCGAGCCATGACTCAGATCTTCAACAAACTCATTCATCATCAAGTTGAATGCTATGTTGATGATCTAGTAGTCAAAAGTAAAGAAAAGAAAGACCATCTCTTCGACTTGAGAGTAGTTTTTGAATGGTTAAGATAATACAACCTTAAAATGAACCCCCTGAAGTGTGCATTTAGAGTAGCTTCAGGGAAGTTCCTTGAGTTTGTTGTTTGACACCGGGGAATAGAGATAGACCCAAAAAAGTTCAAAGCTATCTTAAAAATGACACGTCCTAAAAGTTTAACTGAACTCTGATCATTCCAAGGGTGGTTGGCATATCTAAGGCGATTTATCTCCAATCTATTAGATAGATGCAGGTCATTTTCATCACTTATGAAAAAGGATGCTACGTTCAAGTGGGATGACAGGTGCCAGAATGTTTTTGAAGACATCAAACAATATTTGGTGAAGCTACTAGTTCTAGCAGCCCCTATCCCAGGCAAGCCATTCATCCTCTACATCGCTGGACAATTCCCTTGGTGCTTTGTTGGCTCAAACCAATGATAAAGGGAAGGAGAATGCTCTTTACTACCTCAGCCATCATTTGATCCCTACTAAAGCAAACTACCCACCCATTGAGAAACATTGCCTAACTTTCAACTTTGAATCCCAAAAGCTATGACACTATATACTTTCTCATAAGGTGAACTTGATTTCAAGATTCAATCCACTGCAGTATCTCATGACATGGCTGACGATATCTGAATGGTTGGCACGTTGGTTCATGATTCTCCCATAGTTTGATATTACATTCATACCCCTCCATGTGAAATAATAGGCACTAGTAGATTTCTTAGTAGCACACCCACTTCCTACTGATTCCCCACTTAGTGATGATCTCCCTGATGAACAAAACATGAACTTAGGGGAGGTTGACAATGGCCGCTGGGAGATATATTTTGATGGTGCGGCTTCTTGTCACAAAAGAGAAGAATCATGATCTACTCTTCCTAGAAAGGTAGGGGTAGGGGTAGGAATCATCTTCTTAACTCCAGACTGTGATGTGATGAGATTCTCATACTCTCTCTACAATCCAAACACCAATAACAAAGCTGAGTATGAGGCTTTAATTGCTGGTCTAGAGTTAGCTATTACAGTGTGTGTCAAAAGCATCAATCTCTATAGGGATTCTTAGCTGGTCATCAACCAGATTGTCAGGTTCTATAAAGTACTAAAACCTAAGCTTCGTCACTACCACGAGTACACCATGAAGTTTTTGGCCTAAATCCTTGAGGTCACCATCTACAAAGTCCCTCGAGGAGAGAATGTAGTAGCATATGCTTTGGCCAAACTCACCAAGGAATTGGCATGTCTGGAAGATGAGTCCATTCCAATAAGGTTCTAAAATAGACAAGTCCGATCCCTTATTGATGCTGAACTCATCGAGAGACTTTCTCTTGAAGGGGAGGTCATCGTTGCCAAGAGAGACAAGGAGCTGGATTGGAGGCAACCATTCATAGATTACTTAACTAGAGGCAAACTACCTCAAGAGAAATCACAAGCCCATTAGATGAAGCAGAGAGCTCTCTCCTATGCTCTCGTAGATGGCACCTTATATCGATGGTATTTTGATCAAATGTGATTACACTATTTAGACAAACATGAAGCCCATAAGATGGACCGACATACATTCGGTCTATGTGGAGCACATCAATGTCTAAGATGAAAGCAAAGATCAAGAGACTAGAATACCGACCTTTGATGATCAGATCATGAATGTAGCTAGGAGATACCATCAATGTCAGGTACACAGTGTGGTCCTACATCAACCACCTAGTATTCTACATCCTATATTGGCATCATGGCCATTTGAATGTTGGGGTATCGACATAGTGGGTCCTATCGATCATCCTTCTTCCAGGGGTCATCTGTTCATCTTAGCTGCCATTGACTACTTTTTCAAGTGGGTGGAGGTAATCCCACTCAGAGAGGTCACAACTCAGCATGTGCTCCAGCTTTTTAGAAACCATATCGCATATAGGTTCGGGGTGCCTTAACGAATTATATCTGATAATGGTATTGTATTCAAGAGCACTAAGATCAATAGCTTTGCTAGGGGACATAGTATTGATGAGAGATTTTCCACCATCTACTATCCCAGGGAAAATGGCCTAGCAGAAGCATTCAACAAAACTCTCATTCAGATACTAAAGAATACACTCGATGACAACAAGCGACAGTGGCATGAGCAACTAGTTGAAGCTTTGTGGGCATACCGCACCACATACAGAACTCTAACTCAATCTACCCCATTCTCCTTAGTGTATGGGTCCAAAGTTATTCTACCATTAGAAGTTTAGCTCCCATCACTAAGGATAGCAATGTGTAATAAAATCACTACAGAGCATAATGCAAAGTTACGGTTAGAAGAGATCAAAGGTTTGGAGGAGAGATGTCTACGGGTGTTCCAGAACCTAGAGTTATATAAAGCCAAGATGATTAAAGCTCGTAGCAAGCTAGTCCACCCTAGGGCTTCTCAAATAGGAGGGCTTGTTTTAGTTTTAAGGAGACTGATTGTTGCCCATCGAAAGATGGGCGACAAGTTTGAACCCACTTGGGAAGGCCTTTTTGCCATTGAGAAGGCCTACCAAGAAGGATCTTATTAAGTTATTGATTGTAAAGGGGAACATCTAATGCTTCCAATTAACGGGCTCAAATACTACCCATAAAATCATGTTTGAAAATAATTGTCATAAAAAAATTTATTGTAATTCATCAAAATATTCTCTTCTTTTGAAGCATTATTTGCTTATTTACGAATCCGCCATGACATGTTTTAGGGTAAGTGTGAGAGAACTCAAGAGGCATCCTATCCCTCTTTCATAACATGAACACAAATTAAATAAGATTCCCTGATTCTACTAGAGTAGGTGTAAGAGAACCCAAGAGGCATCCTATTTTGACTAGCACAACTAAGTTAGGTGTAAGAGAACCCAAGCGACATCCTTTCTTGGTGGGATCACATTTGCCATTTGTGGCATCATTTCATCAGCTTTTAAGAGTGTTTTAGGATTGGCGTAAGATAACCCAAGCAATATCCTATCCTCTTTAAACACAAACACAAATACAAGAACAAAAATAAACACATATATTTTATCTCGGGCTATTTTGATGTGGGAGCAAGCCCCATGTGGCACTCACTCATTAGCTGCTCTAAGTTGGCCTGACATACTACCTTGGTAGTGTGTCATCCCAATGGTCACTTGTCTGGCAGATGTGTATCCCTGCACTTTCTTCCTGACTTGACCATTGCAAACTGATGAGGGCCTTGTTAATTTGGTAGACATCACTATGCAGTTAGTAAGCTACCTCATGTTGACTTCATTTAAGAGGATGTAAGCTTACATGCTTTCTTATTGAACTAACTATCATGTACTAACTAGGTTGAGTATATTTGAGGCTTAAGATAAGTCCCCTAGTGGCTCTTTTCCTCTAGACTACTTTTTAGTTGATATAATCCCTAGTGGCATTCACTCAGTAGTGCCCTAGGTCAAATAGCACCTGTCGAGCCAAAGACAGACTATCTTGGCAATCAGTTCTACTGTAGAAGGATGTGAGTGCCTGATGCTTTCTTCCTAGGCTGATTATTGCAAACCAATGAGCACATTAGGTTGGTTGATGTTCACTATGCCGACAGCGACTCACCCGATGGATATACCACTCTTGGTAGAAATGAGTCCCCACGCTTTCTACTTGAATTGGCCACCAAATACCTATAGATATTATCTTTTTTAGGGTTTGGATAAAGCCTTTAGTAGGCCCTCCCCTACGGGCACTCTATTTGGATCACATCCTTTGTGACCCATTTAGACACTAGCCGTGCTGCTTTTGGATTGGACAATCCCTCTTTCCTAGTAGCCACCCTTGTGGTTGGAGAATTTGTTCAACAGATGCACAGATTCTCCCTTGGTTAAATAAATCTGAGATAGGTCTAGGCTGATATAAATTATTTCTCAGTGTGATCCCTCACAAACCAACAGGGTCCACGATAAACAAAAAATAAAAATAAACAAACAAATAAATTTATTCGCTTGTGGATTAGGAATACAAACCCACAGCGGCCCCTTTCCCAAGTAGGCATCCTATCTTGAGGGTAGTGTCAGCAGACCTCCCTATAGGAATTTCCTGACCACTATTGAGTAGAGATAAGTCCCCGGGTCGGCACTCTCTTATTAGTCGCCCTTAGGTCGGGTCCAATCTATTTTTTCATAAACAAGTTGCCCTGACAGTCATTCCGCTTTGGAACATGTAAGTCTACTACACATTCTTTCTAGCATGACTATCGCAAATCGATGAGCAGCCCTAGGTTGGGTTGACATGTTACCTTGCTAACATGTCACCCCAGTGGTCTTTTGTAGTGGAAGATGTGAGTCCCCACACTTTATTCCTAACTTGACCATTACAAACTGAAAGGCACCCCCTTGGTTGGATAGTTCTCCCCCTGGCCGGAAAACTACTCTCTTTGGATCAGTAAACTTGAAGTTAGGCTAAGGCTAATATGGCCCCTACTTAGTGTAGTCCATCGCAAACTGATGGGATCCATCAAATATAATTAAAAAAATGAAATTAACTTTGACTATCTCTGAGCTAATTTAAGTCCACCAGTGGCATTCACTCAGTAGTCAGCCCTAGGTCGGGTTGACATGTTACCTTGCTAATATGTTGCCCCAGTGATCTTTTATTTAGGAAGATGTGAGTCTCCATGCTTTCTTTCCTAAATCAGCTGCTGCACACCAAAAGGAAACCCCTTTGGTTTGATAGTCCTACTATGTGGTTGGTAGACTACCCATTTGGATTGGTAAATCTGAAGTAGGTTAAGGCTGACATGACCCCTACTCAGTGCGGTCCATCGCAAATTGATAAGGTCCATCTCAAAATCCAAAATTTAAAAATCTAAAACAAAGTCAACCCTCCTCCCCAGTGGAGTCAAACTAAATAACCAAATCAATCAGCTTCTCCTCAGTGAGATGCAAATCTTTCTAATTCCTTAGTGGAATCAATTCAATCCAATCTGAACTTTCTCCCTTAGTAGAAGGTTCACATCTTTTATCCCCAGTGGATTCCAAATTTTAATCCCCCAGTGGATTTCACAACTTTTCATCCCCCAATAGATGACTTGAACCTGCTTCCCTAGTGGAAGGTTCACATACTCCATCCCTAGTGGATTCCACCTCTACTCTCTCATGTTTTTGACATGAGTAGAGTCACATTGCACTAAGATCTTGATTCTTTATCCACCTCGAGTTTAGGACTAGATCATTTTTTTAGTGCATATGATCGTTCGAATGTTGTTGATCATCTTGGTCAATACCAATACATGCAAATGTGCCTGTCACAATCACACCCCATAATTCCTTTGTTGAACCTCACTTTTGGAGAACTTTCAACTTCTCCATCTTGAAGGACTCCTCTAAACACTAAGAGTTCCTTAGTCTTAAGACACTTCTAGTGATTAGGTGAATACATAACCTAACCCTAGAGACTTAGAAGAGTAAACCATATGAATAGGTTATGCCTTATGGGTATTAGGAGGACTTGCCTACCCTATAGCTTAAACCCAATCCTTGCTTCCCTTCTTTCAAACCAAACTTCAAATTCAAATCTTAAACTAATCTTAACTCAATTGATTTTCTCAAATCATCAAATCAATTCCAAAATCTAAATCATGAATTAATTCCAAATCAAATGATTGAAACCCATGATTAAATTCAAGATCCCAAAATCTTTCTTAAGCCTTTGATTTCATCATATGGACTTAGCTCAAACCAAATCCAAATTACTCCGAACTCAAAAGATTTTCTCATAACCCATTTATATTATCATTTATATTCACAAATATAAATGAAATATAAATTCAAATAACCAAAATCATTTCAAAACTCAAATTGAAATCAAACAAAAATCTAATTTATGTTCTTTTAAGTCAAATACTTGAACTTAGCCAAATCATTCTCAAATCAATCCAAACCCTTTGTATTTTCTCTTCAAACAATCATTCCTTACTAACCCAAGTCAAACCCATGTTCACCCTTTTGACTTAAATTGTCAAATGAATCAAAACCAATTTGACTTTAAATCACTTGTAATTGGATTTATATTTCCATAATAAGTCCATATGTGAGTTCAACCAACTTGAATCAAGCTTTGATCAAGCCAATTGACCCATTTAGGCTCACTTGACCTAAAGTGACCTAAAGCACCTTTTTGAGCCCAATTCTAATCCAACCCAAATTGGATTGAACTAAGCTCATCAAAGGCTTACATTGTGAGCAACAATCATCTTAGGATGATCAATCACTCAAATTGGGTCAAACCAAGTCAAACCTAGCCTTTGACTAAGTCAACACTTAGCCCAAATGAAACCTAAATAAGCTAAATTTCACTATAAGCCAAATTGATTGAAACCATTGATCTAAACCAATTAATAACCAATGATTGATTGTGACCAAGTCATCAATTGAGCCAAACCTAGCCTAATTGGCCACTTGACCTAAGTTGACCCAAATTGACCTAAAAAGTCAAAATGGGTCAAATCTTGATCTAAGCTAAATTGATTGCAACCAATGGGTCAAATTCATTCTAAATCACTTGTTGAACTTGACCAAAGCTTCAATTGAACTAGACCCAACCTAGCCCAATTGACAACTTGACCAAGTCCAAATGAACTTAAAATCAAATAAAACCAAAATTGATTGAAACCAAAGCTTGCAATACATTTCAAAAGATCAACCAAGCCTAAACCAACCCATGACCTAACCCAATTAGGTCAAATAGGTCAAATTGGTCAACTTGACCCAATTGACCTAAATGAACTCTAATGAACCAAAACTAAATATAAACCAAATTGAACCAAATCAATGACACCCATAGGTTGCAAATGATCATTTGAACTTAACCTAACCATATTTGGACCTAATTTGATCAATTGGTCGACCGAACACAATTTGACCCAACTTGACCTAAATGGGTCAAATTGAACTAATTCAAACTAAATGAACTCCAAATCACTTGAAATTTAGCCAAATGACCATTCTGCCGAAATTAAAATCAAAGCCAAATGACCATTCTACTCTTAGGTCAAAGGGTATCTTATGACCAAATTAACTTGGAATTTGGTCATTCCTTTCTCAAGGCCACTTGGTATCCTCCTAGTAGTCCACATGAACACCAAGGAGGATGGCGGACATGACCCATTGACTTTGGGTCGGCCATGACCCAACCCAAGACCAAATTAACCCCTACAATGGGAATTGATCACTTGGACCACCCAATGCACTCACCTATCACATGGGCATCCACTCTCATTCTCTCCACTACCTAAAATGACTCACATGGGATGCTGAACAACCCAAACCAATCAACTAATCTCAGCAATTGAGCTAAAATGACAACTCATCTCTCAGCCATCCGATCCAAGGAGGGGGAGATATACTCCCCCTCATTCCCACTCAAACCATAAGCACTCAATTAGATTGAGCTCTAAGAATCAAAACCAAGCATCCCTAAGGTTCCAAAAGCCATTTTCAAGCTCCCTTGATTTCTCCTTCTCAGTTTTGTCCAAAGCTGAAATAGGGGAGATCCATCTCAATTCCAACTCATCCCATTCTCCATCAAAACCAAATTAAACTAGCAAGAATGATTGGTGGACCTCACCGAGCTCAATCAATTTATTTCAAAAGTCACCAAGCCACGAGAATGAGGAATTTGATCAAGGCCTATCACCATTGAAGGGGAGTTTGGTCAACCGAACCACCCACCCCAAATCAAGACTTGATACCTTCAATAGGGCTTCATCCTTACTAAACAAAGTTACCTCCTCCATTGGAAGCACCAGTGATAGCCTCCGGTGAGGTATTGCTCAAAATCGATCTAAAGATAAAATTGTTTGGTCCTCTTTGAAGTAAATTGTAATCCCATGAGATCTTGACCGTTGGATACCTTGCTCGGGCTTCCTCAAAGGTGTGGGGTGAGTTTGAGCTCCATCCAAGCTCGGGTGAGCTCGGGTCGAGCAACGATCGACGAACGACATCCGTCTCTCACCTCTCGGGAGGAGATAGATCACACACTATTCGTTGCACGTGACCGGAATGGATGGTTGTAATTAAATCATGATATATATATCTCTCTGATTTAAGCCTAAATCGCAAGATTAATCCTAGCCATTTGATCTTAGATTAGAAGTCCCGTGGAGAAAGTGCGTAGGTCGGCGACTCGATAGTGGATGACAAACTTATAACCTATTGTGCATCAAATGCCACATCAGCCATCACGTGGCCTAATGGGATTAAAGTGTTAATTAGGCTTAATTAATTCATTTTTAATACTTAAACTTTCAAAATTCATAACTAATTATAGAAAAATCCAAAAAAATACAAACTTAAGTTCATTTAAAAGATAATTCAAAGGAGAATAATATAAAATTAAGATCAATTCATTTTGAATAGTAGCTTTCACTTAATTTGGGTTTTATTGGGAATGTAATTAGGTTAATTACTCATTAATTACTTCAACAATTAATTCCAAACTTCCTAGGGTTGATTAGTGGGATGATCTTTGCCTCCCATGATTTTATTGAAATTTGTTGTTGGATTAATTAGGGGAATTGCTCATTTCATCCTTAATCCCTCTTTAATAAATTAAATGATTAATTAACCTATTTAACAATGATAAATTCATTAATTAAGCTTGTTTATCATCATGAAATAGTCAATGGACTTAGAGAATGAGATTAGAATTCCTTTTCCAATCTTTTCCCCTAAGTTTATTTCTTTTGGATAAAACTTAATTAATTTGCAAATTAATTAATGACTTAATCACTTCATTAATTAGATCAATTAGTCAAATTCAAACCCAAATCATCCAAGAACTTAATCATTTAATTATTGGGTAGATTCTTAGGTGTTCAATAACCTAAGAGACATCAAAGGAAATTACAATCAAACTACATGTGTTGTATGGTTATGAATTTATTTAATTAAACCCTTTAACTTAATTAATCAATAATTGTGAGCCAATTACATTAGGCCTCTTTATTTCTTAGGTGCCCTGCTGATTAAATTTTTATGTGGTTGCATATCATATGTTGGCTCATAATTGTTTGGTTAATTATGTTAAAGTGGTATAGGTAAGGGGAATTAATGGATTTAATTCATAACTTAACTTAAAGAAAACATAAAATCAACTTAATTGATCTAAAATTAAACTAAGTTGATTCACACATGGGGGAAATGGGTTAGGACCAATAAACTCTATCTCATAAATCATTTTCAAATCAAATACAAAAATAAAAATCTCATTAAGGAATTTTGATTCATTTTAAATAATCCCATTTTATATGATTGTCCTTAGGAAGTAATTAGGGTGAGTGAAGTCATGTGCTTACATTCCTTTATTTATTTCCAAGAATGCTAAACATTGTTTTCCATATGAAATCATGCATTCATTTCTTTTGACAAATCAATTAAATAAAATGTTTTCCTTTTATGTCAAATTGCATGTTTTGGCTTAAGTTAAGAATATGAGTGGCTATTATCACTATTAAACCAAAAATTATTTTCAAAACCTATAAATCAAAGATTATAAATGAATTGATGATACTTATAAGTACTTATGAGCTTGCATGTGATTATAGCATAAGATGTGTATTATGTGATTTTCTTCTCTTCTCTTAATATGGATTTGAATAGGATTTTCTAAGTGTATAATTCATTTGAAAAGAACATAACACTTGCTTAAATCTATTCCTATGCATTTCTATGTTATGACTTAAGAAGGATCTTCACATTCACACATGTAAATTATACAACCATATCAAGCATAATCTTTTGCATGATTCTTCATCCATTTATTTCATTTTGTACATCTACATGTATTTAAGAAAAGTGGTATATTAGTCTAGACATCCCGAGCTGCGAGGCTTTAAGTGGACCTAAGTTGGTCCTGTACCTTATATCCCTGGTGTAGAAAATAATGGTGTCGTACTCACTTATGTCTTTTATACATGTGGATGTGCATTTTGTCAATGAATAAGAAATTCCCCTTTTCTACATAATAAAAACATACATTCATGGAAGATCCAAATTTTCTTAAAGTACATCTCTTCGCATTCATCATTAAGGTGTGCTAAGAATTGCATTTCATGTATAGCTATGCTTACGATTATTCATATGCATGGTATACATGGTGGAAAGAAATGAATGGGTGTGTGTTATGTGATAGCAATTCACCCTAATTAATCTTAAGAGGCCTTTCTTATTGAATAGAACTATTTAGAGTAAATCTAAACTTAGGAATAATAAAACATTCACTAAAGAAAAATCATTAATGAATCTACCTTAGAAATTACTTAAGGTAGGGATGAAAGAGAAGTTCTCTTCTCTTTTCTTCTCTTTACAACACTTAATAACTAAGTGTAGGTTCATTCAAATGAAATCAAATCATCAAGTAAAATTAACAAATCAGCTTAATCACTTAAAATGGAATCGCCCTCTAAATTGAATCCTTCACACTTAAGAAATTTCAACCTTAAAACCTAGCTAAGACATGCACACCAACCTTAGATGGAACACACATTAGGCTAAGTCACCATTTCTAGCTCTATGTTAAGGTGGTGCATGGTTTGATGCCTAATTTTGTTCTATGATGTAATGTTTTTAGACTGGATGTTAGGGTGCATATGCGTAGTCTGGATGTTAGGATGTTATTAGCCTAATCATGCTTTCTACAGAGGGGTATGCTTAAGGGGTGTTGTAATAAAAATATAAATGCTTTTCTTATGCAGGTTACTTATACTCCCAAGTATAACCCAAATTAGGATAGGAGGATTTGGTTACCCATGTGTGGGGTGCTAAGTCTAAATTATTCATATACATGCTTAGGTTGTGTGGTATGTTTAGCTAATATCTATTTTACAGGTTTAGTTAGATTTATCTTTTCTTTTTTTGATGTAAATTTTGAAATTAAGATTTGGAATAAATGTTATGAGGGATTAGGATAAACATTGGTCATAAGATCAAGTCTTATACACCATGTGATGCCTTTGGAGCAACCACATCCAAAGCCAAACCAAAAGAAAGAAAGAAATGAAGAAATGAAAAAAAATGAAGAATGAAGACCCCCATAACATAAATTCTTTCTAAATTATAATTATTTATTTATAATCCGGGTTGTATAAGGGTAAAACTCAACTACCCATTTTCCTTTTTCAGGTTTGTGTAGTGAAGCCCGACCATATCGGCCTCTTATTCTTTTGCACCAATTTTATAAATTGATTGATGTTTTGTTTATAAATGCGTAATTATGATGGCATGATTTTTTTAGTTTCTTCATTATTTATTGAGTGGCTTAGAGGAGATTAGACTCTTAGGAAAAATTTTTTTCTATCTAATTAATCAACTCAAAATCAAATTAAACAACTCATAACCTCACCTAAAGCCTAGACATAAATAAGATAATAAAAGATTTAGCAACCCCTTAACTGGATGTTGTATGTCTCACATCATGCATAAATCATATTGCTTCACTCTTGCTAATGAAGGGCTTCCACCTTTGCTAGAGAAAATGGCTTGACCTTTGAGAGCCATGGTGGAAACACACTTCCTTTTTTCTAATTTTGGCTCATAACTAATTTTCTCATGCATTAGGCAAATGAAATCTCATAGCCAATGTAAAATAAAAATGTCCAAAAAGCAAAATAAAACTTAACAAAATTTGCATTAGATTAGGTCATTATTCATGCCCTTCATGATCTAGTGTCTTAGGGAGTGTGTTTAAGGACTTAGTCTCCTTTTTAAATAAATAATAGCTTAGCTATCTTGCAAAGCATAAGACTTTCCTACATGTATTTAAAATCGTAGGAGGAGTTAGTTGGTGGCCACCCCTAGGCAATTGTAAGTCTAACAGTCGAGTGATTTATTCTCTCTTGTGGAGGTAAACCATATACTCGCCTTAGATTTAGGCCATGCTTTTGCCCTCACAAAGCTCCCTAAATTTAGGGTTTGAGGTTGTTGTTTTCCTTTGCAGGCTACAAGCATAAATCCTCACCTCTTAGGCATTTCCACAATCTTGTGTTGTGGAATTGTAAGCCCTAGATTTCTAATAAAAATTAAACTCAAACATATAATTCACCTCAATTTCAAAAATGTAAAGCCTAACCATAGGATATATTGGGATGCTCACTAGGCTTCCTAGTATCATGAGCATCCCCTACTCATCTCCCTTTGGATTCGATAATAAGTCTTTCCTTTTGCTCAAATCCCACTTGATTTTTTTAAAAATAACCAATTGATTGATAGTCCTATCTTTGAAATCTTTGGAGGCAATGATCATTTACCTTAATTGAGAGTATTCCTAAGGAATCTCATTCTTTAGGATGTAATTTACTATGGGGGCTTGCTTCTATAGGAAACTTAACAAACTTGATTTAAAATAAACCCTACTTTACTTTTCCATGTAAAGTAGAGGAATTATCTCTGGTACATTCGAAGACCCATCATCCTTAGGAGTCATTATTAAGTGATTAGGTCCATTGTAGGATGGTGACTTCAGTCTCACGAGATAGTACATCATTCCTCAATGTCATACCCGATCACCATAATATGTACATCTGCAGATCTACGTAGTGTCCCTTCACATCATCATAATATAAAACACCACAGCAGGTCAAATGCAACAAAAAAAGATATTACGTAAAATTTACAAATTGATTAAACTATTTAAAGTAAAATTACCCTTTATAATTAAATGTCCTTCATACTTAAAAAATATTAACTCTAAAGCCTAGCTAGGACATTCCATACAAGTCTTAATGCACAGACATTAGATTAAGTCATCACTTCTAGCTTTATGTTTGGACGGTGTATGGCTTGATGTATGTTTGGTTTTGTGATTTATTATTTTAGACTAGATGTTAGGGTGTAAGTTTCGTAGACTAGATGTTAGGCCATTATTAGCCTAATTATATCTTTTACAGGGGATTATACTAAAGGGACCACTCAAAAATAAATATAAATGTTTTCTTTGCAAGTTGCTTAAGCCCTTAAGCATAATACAAGTTAGAACAGGTGGGCTTGGTTACCCATGTGCAGGCTACTAAGTCCAAATTATAAATATAATTGCTTGGGTTGAATGTATGTTTAGCTAACCTTTATTTTACAAGTGTAGTTAGATTTATTTTTTCATTTTAATGTAATTTTGCAATTAGGAATTAGGATTAGTGCCATGGGGAAATTAGGATGAGCATTGGCTAGAAAGACTATGTCTTGTGTGCCATGTGATGCATTGAAGTGAGCCAAATCAAAGAAGCAAAAAGGAGGAAAGAAGACATGAAGATATGAAGAATGAAGACCCCCATAGCATGTATTCATTCTTAATTGTAATTATTCTTTTGTAATCTGAGCTATATAGGGGTGGAGCTCCACTACCCACCTTTCTTTTCAAGTTGTATGATGGTACCCGACTGCACCGGCCTCTTATTCTTTTGCGATAGCTTTAGAAAATTATTTAATATTTTGTTTAGCATGTGCATTAGAAATGACATGCCTCTTCATTGTTTATTTATGATTGATATTTGTTGTATGGCCTCGATGCGATTAGGCTCTTAAGATAAAAATTAAATTTTCAACCCAAACTAACAACTCATAACTAAATTTCTTAAAATAACTCATAATCTAACATAAAAGCCTTGGTATTAAATCAAAATAATAAAATATTTAGCAATCCCTTAGTTGGATGTTGTATGTTTAACATCATAAATATCATCTTGTTTCACTCTTATTTAGAGAGGGCTTCCATCTTTACTAGATAGAATTGGCTTAACCTTTAAGAGTCTATGATGGAAGAACAACTCTTTCTCTCTTAATTTGGCCAATAATCAACTTCACCACGTATTTAGGAATATAAAAATCCTAAAGCCTCTGTAAAAATAAAGAGTCAAAAATAATTAAAATTTGTTAAGATTTGCATTAAACTAAGTCATTATTCATACCACTCATGCTCTAGTCTCTTAGGAAGTGGGTTTAAGGACTTTAGTTTCTTTTCTAAATAATAACAACCTAGCCATCTTGCAAAATATAAGACTTGCCTATATGGTTTTAAATTGTAGGAGGAATTAGCTGGCTGCCACTCCAGGCGGTTATAAGTCCAGCAGTCGGGTGGTTTACTCTCTCTTGTGGAGGTAAATAATATACCCACTTTCACCTTAGATTTTGTTCGTGCTTTGGCTCTCATTGAAGCTCCCTAGATTTAGAATTTGTGGTTACTCCTTCCCTTTGGGGATACTAGCATAAATCCCCACCTCTTAGGCATTTCCATAAATATTATATTGCGGAATTATAAGTCTTAGATTTCTAATAAAATTTCAGCTCAAATATATAATTTTCCTCAATTTCAAACATATAAAGCAAAACCATAAGATAATTTGGGATGCTCACTATAGTTTCTAGTATCATGAGCATCCCCTACTCATCTCCTTTTGGCTTTGATAATAAATCTCTCCTTTTGATCTTTCCTATTTGATCTTCTAAATATACTCAATTTATTAATTTTCCTATCTTTGAATTCTTTAAAGACAACAAATGCCTATTTTAATCGAGAGTATTCTTAAGGAATTCACCTTCCTTAGGATGTAATTAACTATGGGGGCTTGGCCCCATAGGACACTTTAGAACCTAGTTTAAATAAACCATACTTTATTCATCCATGTAAAGTAGGGGAAAAATCTTTGGTACATTTGAAGACCCATCATGCCTTAGGAGTCCTTATTAGGTGATTAAGTCCAAAGTAGTGTAGTGATTTATATCTTTCGAGATAGTGCACTATTCCTTGATGCCATACCCGATCACCTCAATAAGTACATCCTCAGATCTACGATGTGTTCCCCCCATATGCACACACATACACATGAACTAAAAATAAACACAACATGGTGTTAATTAGAATTATTTCAAATTTCTTTATGAAATTTATGATTTTGTGAATTTTTTTATTTATTATGTGATTAATGTTGACCAAGAGATTTAGAAATTCAATAATTTCTAATCCAAAAGTTATTTTTGTTTGAGATTTTTATGGCAAGTGGGGATTCATGCTAATTTCATATTTCCAAAGCTTTATTTTAATCAGATTTATAATTAAGGTGTAATTAAGATTTTAATTATTTCATTAAAACCTAAATTAAGCCCAATTTAATGAAAATCATTTAGGGGTTTTATTTTTCTTTGATTTCTCTCTAAAAAATATTTCCAAAGAGGGTTTATTCATAAATTTTAAAAATTTAGTTGATTTATTGTGATTTATTTAAGTTCTCAATAATTATTTAAATTATTTAATTAAATTAATTATCTAATTAAGTCATTTTATGATTTATCAAATTCAAATGAGTTTCATTAGTGCATTTAAGCTCATTTGGGTTTATTATGTTGATTTGAAGTGATTTGATCCATTTTTATATTTTATTTTATTTTAATTTAATTTATTTATTTAATTAAGAAGTTTAGGATTTGAAATTTAATATCTCTTGAATTACATTGCAATAGTTCATGAAAATTTTCCTAGGGTGTGTTTTAACCTCAATTTTAGTTGCCCAAAGTTTCATTTCAATTTGGATTATGGGTTTGGAATTAATTAGGACTTTATTGATTTGATTAAAATTAAAATTAAGCCAAATTTAAACAAAATTAATTGGAGATTTTTAATTTAATAGATTCCTCTCATCAAGAGGAATCCATATAGCCCATGTTTCCTTTTTTGGATTTATATTTTATTTTTTATGATTTTTTAAAATTTTTGGCAATTGCTTTTTTAATTTTTTAATTAAATAGAGTGGGATTTATCGTTTTAAAATGGTGGCACTTATGTGATGTCGACGTGGTGCCTTCACCACATGGCACGGTGCCATTGGGCCACACATATCCTGTGTACCATCTACATCAAAACTGACTCCATGCGGGATGAATGCCAACTGTTCGATTGAAGATTGGATGGTCCTAATTCATTCTGTGATCTCCTTAAGGGATTTAATCCAATCATGTGGCTAAATCTCAGCCATCCATTCTAAATAGAAGAATCAGATGATAGAGATCATCTCCCAAACATCTCTGATGAGAGCCGAATGTTGTCCATCAAATTTTGAAGAATTCTTATCAATCTCCAAAGTTTATTCATAATTTTTAAAAATTTGGTTGATTTATTGTGATTTATTTAAGTTCTCATTAATTATTTAAATTATTTAATAAATTAATTATCTAATTAAGTTATTTTATGATTTATCAAATTCTAATGAGTTTCATTAGTGTATTTAAGTTCATTAGGGTTCATTATGTTCATTTGAAGTAATTTGATCCATTTTTATGATTTAATTCATTTAATTTTAGTTTATTTAATTAAATTTGAAGTATAGGATTTAAAGATTAATATATCTTGAATTACATTGGAATAATTCATGAAATTTTTTCTTATGGTGTGCTTTAACCTCAGTTTTAGTTTCCCAAAGTTTCATTTCAATTGGATTAATGGTTTAGAATTAATTAAGGATTGATTGATTGCAATTAAACCCAAATTAAGCCAAATTTACCCAAAATTAATTGAAGATTTTGATTTTAATAGATTCCTCTCACCAAGAAAGAATCCATAGAGTCCAAGTTTGCATTTTTGGATTTATATTTTAATTTTTATGATTTTTAATTTTTTTTGGAATTTTTATTAATTTTTAATTAAATAAAGCGGGATTTATAGTATTAAAGTAGTGGCGCCTACATGGTGCAACACCATTAGTCCATGCCAATCCCACATGGTAGTTGCATCAAAAGTGGTGCCATGATGGATGGATCTCAACATCTGATCGAAGATCAGATGGCCCTGATTCATTCTGCGTGGTCTCCATAAGGGTTTTAATCTGATCTTGAGGCTAAATGTTGGTCGTTCATTTCAAATTGAAGGATTGGATAATGAAGATCATTTCTCGAACGTGTCCGATGAGAGACTGGTGTCATCCGTTAATTTTAATGAATTCCTAGTGATCTCTGGCATATTTTGACTCGATTTTGATTGCGAAAAAATCAAGGATCAATTTATAATCAATCTATATGATTAATCCTCATGGGGATCAAATTTCCTTCATAAAGGACCAAATCCAAATGCTTAATAGGTAGATGATGTAGCATACCTCAATTTTGGTGATTATCGCCAGTGGGATCGACTCAAACACCTTCATCTTGATGTGATGAAGTCATGGACATGATTTGGTGGCTTGCCTCCCTACCAAATGCCTTGGAGACCAACTTAAAGTTATTTTTTATTGGGTTTGGTCATTCTCAGACTTGTTGGTGGTGAGGGTTGCAGTGGAGATTCATTTGCGGGCACATTGACCTCTAGAATGTGTCAGAATAGTCAATTGGAGTTGGAAAATTCTTTTTAGCATTTTTCCATTAAAGGTCTCTCGATGGTCACTAGATTTGGTCATTCTCCGGTGTGGCAATGGCGAGGGCTGGGGAAGGATTCCTTTCTTCTTCTCTTTGGTGAGTGTTTTGGAATGAAAAGAGGGCAAAAAGGGGGGGGGGTCTCTTTGCCCTCTTTTTATACATGGTTAAGAGCCACGTGTGGTCTTCTAGGTGGCCAGATTCTAGCCACTGGTGGAAATACAGTCTACTAATGGGTGGATTTGATCCCGCTTGGCCTTGTGAGCATGATTGAATGAGGGATTGGATGGGAGGAATTCATTTCCTCCCCTATCCCTCCTTGGCTGAGCACTTGGCTTTCATGGCTCTCTTTCTTGCGCTCTTGGAAGAAGCTAAGTTCTATTTTTCTTGATGGCTAATTACTTTAATTTTCAACCTCAAAATCACTCTTCTAAGAGGTAGTCAAAAGTCAAAAGTCACTTAGATAAAATCCAAGAAATATTGATGATGGAAAGGGGAGGAATCTACCAATCATCATCACTTGGTCTAAACCATAACCTATTTCCCTTTGGTTTTATTTTTTGGCTTTTTACATCACTACCATAACCTTTAGGTTAGTGTGTGGTTGCTTAAATAAAACTCAATGTGAGTTTAAGGTCAAGTCCAAATCTATTTGAATTTAGATTGGAAATTTAAATTACGTCTAAGCATTTGTATTCAAAGTACTTGATTTTGAGTTAATTATTTTAATTTTGGATTCAATTATGTTTAATTGATGATTGATTATATTTTTATTTAATTAATTCATTTAGATTTAAATTAATTTTGAATTATATTTCAACTAATTTAGGCCTTAATGGGTTAAGCTTGATTCCAATTGGGTTCAAATGACTAGTTTGACTCAATTGGATTTGGTTTGGACTCCAATCTTGCTTGATCACATGTGTGGGATGATTTGGAGTAGTTAACTTCATTTTATTTTGAACCCATTGGACCCAAAGTGGGCTTAATTGGTAAAACTTGGATTTTATTTAGGTCAAATGACCAATTTGACTAATTTGGACCAAATGATTGGTTGTATTGAGTTTGATTATCATTTCCAAATGATTTTGAGCAATTAAATTGAATTGATTTCAATTTGATTTAGGTTTGAACCTAATATGACCTATTTAGGTTTATTTAGACTAAGTGGTCTAATTAACTTAAGACCTAAATAATTTTAAATTTCTTGAGATTCATGACTAAATATGTTTATTTGATCATTTGGAATATTTGGAATGATTTTATTTAGTTAAATTCTTGGTGGGTTGACCTTTGACTTAGTGTGACCCACCTAAGTCAAACTTATGCCAAATGGGTTGACTAGATTTTCCTATGATTTGATTTTTGATTTATTCATTTATTTTAATTTGATTTCATTTTGATATATTTAGATTTGATTTGATCTAATCCAAATTTAGAATTTGGGTCAAGTCTACTTAAGCCCATTAGGTCAGATCAAACCTAAGGAGGGTACACTAGGTCACTAGGTATAGTATCCTGAGCACTTAATTAGGAGGTTTTTAATCTAGGAATAGGTGTTCCAATTACTGATTTTAGAAGTGGTGTTAATCTCATACAAAAATGGAGTCAACAACATGTTTCTTCTAAAACAAAAGGACCTTCACACATAAGTTCAAACTTTTTAGTTGATTTTTTGCATGAAGCAACATGCCTCTTTATAACTAAGATAAGATCCCCAAGTGACTGTTGTCAGATGAACTAGTTTGTTCTGCATTTATATCATTCAAGCACAATATAATTATAACTTTTGTTAGGCTTGCAAAGAAAGCTCATTAAGATTGTCCAACTCCATTAAATGGATGCGATCATTTTGATGTTTGTCAAATTTGGTGGAAATGTCTATACATAATGATTGTAACTTTACTGTATAGATATGATTGCTTCTAATCCAAATGTCAATGCACAAGGAGTCATTAGGGAAATAATCTGATAAGTTGTCTTGTAAGCCCTAAGAGCTTATAGTAACTTTTCATGCTACTCCCTTTTGTTATAGGATAACATTTTTATTAATAGATTTACTAGAGTTTTGTTGAAAGATTTATCTAGGCCATTAGTGTTTAGGTAATAGATGGTTGAATATCACCAATGAAAGTTATGGTTACTAACAAATTGATTTAACTTAGTATTCTTAAAAGCTAGGTCTATAACTTCTTCTAAGGGAATGTCTTTGGTCCTCTTGAAAAAATAATCTGTTTCAACCAAAATGAATTTATGTCCTCTTGAGGAAGGAGGTTCAATTAGCTAAATTATATATATTCCCCAACATTAAAAAAATTAAGAGAAAATGGTTGGATGCAAGATATTTGGAGGCACATGAGGTATTGGATTTTGAATGTGACATTGATGGAAATTTCAAACAAACTGAAGATAATCTTGACTCTTAGTTGGCCAATAGTAGTCAATTCTTATTATTATTGTTTTCAATTTTGGATTAGATTGATGAGATCCATATAACCTCTCATGAACCTCAATCATAACCTTTTGAGCTTCTCCTACATCTAAATAATGGAAGAACATTTGATCAAATGACCATTAATATAGGATATTATTGATAAACATGAATGATAAAGCTATCCTTTGAATTTGAGTAGCCAATGAATGGTATTTTCAAAGCAATCCATTTTTGAGATGGTCTAAGACTTGTTGTTGCCAATCATCATCTTGTAATGTAAAAGTGCTCAATTTGATGGTTGTGGTGATGAAACCTCATCGAGACATATCAGAGATAAGACATGTCAATTTGAACTAATAACTGAATAAAATTTTTTGCATCAAAAATACAAAAGTTAAGTTTTCTATTATAACATCGCGGTGCTATGATCTTAGTGCCCCTACACTATAACTATTAATTGATTTATTCATTTGACAAGTCAATAGCGTAGTGTCAGCACTGACATGATAATGCCAAGATGGTGCGAGCATGATCTACAGTTTAAAAAGGCAAGGAAAACTACCCTTCCTGCCCTATGAATGAGAAATTGCTAGGGGAAATGGTTATGGGGTAGATAACTGCCCCACTAGTAGAAAGAACTCTGCAAAAAGAGGGAAAAGTTGCTCCCCCCTCTTCTTCTCCTTCCACTCTCCAACTCTACTTCTATTTCTCAAATTTTTTGGTGGATTCTTACATACCCTTGCAATAAGATTAACTCTCACCTTTATAAAAACCATCTTTCTACTTTAGGTAAAGAATTCACTATAATAATGTTTCTTGAATTCTCTTACTTGGTCTTCATTTTTTTGCATAGGTTTTTAGCAAAGAATCTCCATTATTGAACTTAGTTTTGGTGTAAGAAGAAGAGAAACCTCCCTCCATTAATCTTATATCTATAAAAAAAGAGAATGACATTGAAATATGAGAATCTAGCATTGCTAAAATATCTCTCTGCCAAAATTTTCATAAAATTTGCTAGATTCCATAAGAATTTCTCTCTAAACAGTGCATTCCTGACTCGTAGTGCCTTAGCGCCAGATCCCGAGGTCAAGCCATAATGCTCTCGAGAAATATAGCCATGTCACTCTGCTTATTGGTGCTGTGGGGCCATGGTGCTGACTCCTTTGGTCTCTTGCACTTTATTTAATGCTGTAGAGACATTTCTTAAGCACTTAGGAACCACCATAAAACCTATTACACTGTCAAACTTAGTTTCAGAGTGTAACAAAACCCCCCCTCTATTGATCTTAGATCCCGAATAAGGGAGAAGAATGCCCTACATTAAACATGAAAAGAAAATCTAGCATTGATAAGGTGTTACACTGTTAAAGTTTTCAAATTATAGGCACTAAATGAATAGCACTTCAGTGCTATATCATGAGTGCCACAACACTTACTTTTTCTATTCAGACCATATCAAAATTACTATCAGTGCCTTGGCATAGTACAGCGAGCGCCATGACACTATAACATTTTAATAATTTTTGGGGCATTTTACTATATATATATATATATATATAGATATATATATATATATATATATATATATATATATATATATATATACTCACAACTCGTCGCGATTCTGGTAAGGATTCCCTCGAAACCTCTGACCCAAATTCTTCAATGGCTTCAAAATCTTTCAAGGAGGTGCTTGTGGGTAAGGCAAAAAATCTGAGTGAGTCTTTCGATTTTGTTTCTACATCTTTCCGGGGTGTACTCGCTATCATGTGTTCGGATTCAATGGTGAAAAAGCTTGCTAAACCTTTTGAATTTTCTTTGGCTGGGAAATTTGCTCTGCGACGCCCTTCTATGAAAAATATCCTAACCTTTTTTCATAATCTAAAATTGTCTGGAGTTTTTTCGGTGGGTCTGATTGATTCGCGACATGTATTGATTCAATTATCTAATGATTTGGATTATTATCATGTTTTTTCAAGATGATCATATTTTATTTTTAATTGCCATATGCGGTTATTGAAATGGACTCCTTTTTTGACATTAAGGAGGAATCTCCCATCATTCCAGTCTCGTTGTCTATTCCTAACCTTCGTGTGTATTTCTTTAATCCCGAGTTTCTCTATGATGTGGCTAGTCTGTTCGGTCGACCTCTCCAGTTGGACCAAGCAACCGCTTCTAGCACTAAACCCTCTATTGCTCAGATACCTGTGGAATTGGATATCACTAAAAAATATCCTAAGGAAATCTGGTCAGGGTCAGAAAAAAATTGGCTATTTACAAAAAGTAGAGTTTGAAAACTTCCCTGTATTTTGCTCCCATTGTAAAATTCATGGGCATGGATTTGCTGATTGTTTTGTAGCTCATCAACATCTAAAGAAAAATCCTATGTTACCCAAAGCTGCTCCATCCATTAAGGCCACTTTGAATGAACCTCAAAATGATATGGCTACTAATACAACTGCTCCAATACTTGATAAAAATGATCCCCCGGTTCATAGCCACCAACCCGAATCTAAGATGGACACAACTAAGCATTTACCAATTGGCTCACTTCTTATTAAGGAACAGGCTTCTCATGTTGGAACCCATTTACAAAATAATAATATTGACATTAATGCATATAATAGCAGCTCTGGATCCCCCCTAGTGGCTAATTCCCTCACTAATGCTAATATCCCTAATTCTGTATATCCATTAGCTAAAGGTCAAATGAATACTAATGTAGGATTGGAAGATGTGCAGTATTTAGAGATAACTTCTACTCTTGATTTAAGTATTTCTATTTTGCCTAATTTGAATCCCTCCTGTGCTTCCTCTTCGAACTCTGATCTAAATCCAAAACCTAAGCTACATCAGGTCATCAACACTGAATTGGAAGAAGGAGAAGTGACTTTTAACCTCCAAGCTCCTCTTGGCAACAAACACTGAACTGAACATTCGTTATCTGATGGTGAGGCTGTAGACTTGGCCAATGAGTTCCACACAGTTATAAAAAAGAGAAACAAATCATCTAAATCTAAATTTCCTAGCTTTGCCAGAGTAACTAGGTCTGGCTCCTTTCAACCAAAGTAAATGGTCTCTTTCTTGATCTGGATTGCGAGAGGGATAGGTTCCCTCTCTGTTCATCATAGACTCAGCAACTTAGTTCGCACCCATAACATTTCTTTCCTAGCAATCTTGGAACCCTTTATCCTTCCTTCTACCATTCAATCTATTGCTAGAATGATCAGCTTTAATAGTTTTTTCGCTAACTCGAGTAATAAAATTTGGATCTTTTGGAAAAATCCTTTTGCTTTTCATATTATCCAGGATCTTCCCTAGGTTGTGAATGCTAAAATCATTTTTGGTAATTGGTGCTATTTTGGTTGTTTTGTTTATGCTGCTCATAATAGGTATGGTAGAAGGTCCCTGTGGGAAGATCTGGGTAATTTCTCATCCTCGGTTAATGCTCCCTGGTTCGTGGGTGGGGATTTTAACACTATCTCTTCCTCTTCGGAACGAGTGGGTGGAAATGCTCCTAACTTATTCTCCATGGAGCAATTTAATAATATGATTCTAGATTGTCAACTTACTGATCTAGGTTTTATTAGCTCTCAATTCACTTGGAATAATCATAGACTTTGGAAAAGACTAGACAGGATTCTGTTTTATGATCTATGGATCAATTCCTTTCCGATTACTTCTATTGAACACCTCAATAGAACCTTATCCGATCATTGCCCTTTACTAATCTCTATTAAGGTTAGCACGAAATCCCCCTCTTCTCATATTCCTTTCCATTTTCAGAATATGTGGCTTATGGATGATAGATTTTTAGAGGTGGTTGCTACTAATTGGGGAGTTCCTCTTTATCCTGATGATTCTATTATTGGGATGAAGAGATTTTTGCTTAAATTAAAAATGCTTAAACAATTCCTTAAATAGTACAAAAAACACTGCTTCAAAAATCTTTTCATAAACATAAAAGATTTAGAATAAGAAGTCATAGCTTTAGAAGAAGCTGCTATTCATGATACCTCCAAAAGTATCATATTAAACCAAGCCAAAGATAGGTTAACATGCTGTCAAGACATGGAGGAAACCTATTGGAGGCGAAAGGCTTCCATTTAAAATATCGGAGGGAGATAGGAATACCAAATTTTTTCATGCTATGTTCAAAAAGAAAAAGGCCCTCAATCACATAAACAAAATAAAAAATAATGATAATAGTTGGTGTTCTTATGACAAGGAACTTGCTGAATCGGGTGTAGCCTTTTTTACTAATCTCCTTAATAATAATGTGTCCTATGAGGAATTAGCATGGCCTGAAGTTATCCCTAAGATCATTACTGAAGAAGATAACAAAATGCTTACCTCTTTACCCTCTCAATTTGAAATTGCATCCACTTTACAAACTATGAATACAGATTCTGTGGATTCTTTCAAAAGTGTTGGAATATTTTTAAAGAAGATGTGGTTAAAGCTGTTCTAGATTTTTTTAAAGGAAATACCCTCCCCAAATACTTTTCTAGTACTTCCATTATTCTAATTCTAAAATCGATAATCCTGAACTTTGAAACCATTTTAGACCTATAAGCCTATGTACTCTTTTTAATAAGCTCATATCTAAGATCCTAGCCAAAAGACTAGGAATTTTACTTCCTAAAATCATTTCCCCCAATCAAATAGGTTTTATCAAAGGTAGATCTATCTCTGATAATGTGTTGTTAGCTCAAGAAATTATCCATGATTTAAACACTAAGGTTCGGTGTAAGAATCTAGTTTTTAAGTTGAACATTTCCAAAGCTTACGATAATATTGGTTGGACTTTCCTCTATAAAATTCTGAATCTTTTTGGATTTTCCAATCCATTTATTGCTTAATCAAGAATGGTATCAAAAACTCTGGGTTCTCTTTACTTATTAATGGCAAGGTTCATGGCTTCTTTTCTTCTACCCATGGGATAAGGCAAGGGGATCCCCTTTCTTTGGCCCTTTTCATTATCACGGTGGAATATCTCTCTCGGAGTCTTGAACTATTGTTTCTTAAAATGCCTAACATGTTCTACAAGACTAGGGGTGGTTTTTCTATCTCTCACCTCAGCTTTGCAGATGATTTCAATATTTTTTGCAATGGTTCTACTCGATATATTAAGAAACTGTGTTAGTTCTTTATTCAGTTTGGTAGGGAAAGTGGTTTAAAAATTAACCCTGACAAAAGTGACTTTATTACTAGTAAATTGATTCCTCTTCCTAGGATAAATACTATTAAGAGTATCACGGGGTTTGCCCATCATATTCTCCCTATTAAGTATCTGGGTACTCTTTCATATCGTGGTGCTAAAAGATCTTCCCTTTTGATGAGGTGATTCAAAACATTTATAAGAAAATTTACTCCTGGGAATTCCACCTTCTATCTTTTGGAGCAAGACTTATGCTGATTAAAAGCATTCTCTACTCCTAACCCTTTTATCTGCTTTCCACTATTGTCCCTACCACCTCTATCATTAAAAAGATTAACCGTATTTTCAACAAATTCTTTTGGGGTTCTACTTCACCCTCCAAAAAAATTCATTGGGCTGGCTCGTACACCTATTGTGGTCCTTTGAATGAAGGTGGTTTAGGTTGTAAAACTTTAGAAGATTCCATTAAATGCTTTTCTTACAAAATGTTATGGAATCTTAGAAGCAATCACAACTACTGGTCGAAATTCTTCCTCGCCAAATATTGTAAGGGTAATCACCCCCTCATTTATTCTTTCAAATCAGGGGATTCCCCAATGTGGAGAAGACCCTGTTACATCAAGTGGGCTATTGAAGAGCTGATCTCCTAGGGTTTGAATTCTGGTTCATCCTTTTTTTGGCAAGATAATTGGCTGGGTTTGGGTTCTATTGACTCCTTACTCAATACTCACTCTATTGACAGGATTAAGGTTAGCCATTTCATTACTCAAAATTCTTGGGATATAGCTCTATTAGGTTCCCATGTACCCAATGTGATCGTAAACAAAATTATTAATATTAATCCAACATCCAATAGAGCTGATGAAATCCTGTTTAACATTTCTTCCTCTAGAGATATTGTTTTTAAGGATGTGTGGCAAGCTATTAGATTTAAAAGTCAAGACTTTCTAATTTTTTCCAAAATCGCAAGCTATTAGATTTAAAAGTCAAGACTCTCTAATTTTTTTCCAAAATCTAGAGTAATTTTATCCCTTCCTCATATTCGGTTCTTACTTGGTGTATTCTTAAACACTACATTCCTGTGGATGCCATCTACTAAAAAAAGGCTTTCATCTTCCATCCAAATGTCAATGTTGCTTCCACATTGAAACTATGGACCATGTCTTCGTTAATGGCCCCATTGCTGCTAAAGTCTGGCATTGGTATGATAGTTTCTTTAATACTTTTCTGTTTGGTGGATCCCTTTCTATATTGTACCTTTTAAATAATTTTCTATCCTCTTCCTCGAAAGGACATGCCAAATTTGTTCTGGTTATTACTTTATTGTGGTATATCTGGTGGGAAAGAAATGATGCTAAACATAGTGATATTCCTATGAACTTTCATCATGTTATTGTTAGAACCAAGTGTAAAATTACCTTCCTTTATGAAGTGAACCTTCTTCCTTCTTCTAGATTCAAAGGTGTCAAGCATCTGACCCCTTATTTTGGGATTTCCCTCCCATCTCCTGAGGTTGATTTTATTTGTAAGACTATTTATTGGAGAAAACCCAACTATCATATCATTAAGGTTAATACTGATGGATCTGTTACTTATGGGCTCTATGGTTATGGGGGTATTTTAAGAGACTATAAAGGCAAGATGATTGCTGCTTTTACTATTCCTTTAAGACCCTGATCTGTTCTTTTTGCTGAACTTTATGGCTTGCATTATGGCATATCGTTATGCATTCAGAAAGAATTTAAAAAAATCTATTTTGAAATTGATGCTTTCCTTCTTTTGAATTTATTAAATTCCAGAGCGCATGTTAATGCTGAAGTTTACTACATTCTTAACCACACGAGGAGGCTTCTTGCTTCTCTTAATTATCATATTTCACATATTTATCGAGAAGGGAACTCGTGTGTTGATTTTCTTTCTAATTGGGGTGCAAAATCCTCTATGGTGAATATATTCTCTTATGATAATATCCCTCCCTTATTACAAGGACTTGTTATTTTAGATAAAAGTGATTGGCCTTATGTTAGGAACATGTAAGAATTTAATTTTGCCTTTTATTTAAATCTTTTGGCTAGGTGAGGTCTTTTCTCCCCTTTTAGGAGCGTATGGAACTTGTTTTTGTACAAAAAATCAACATCTCTTAAGTGTTATAACCTGATTACTGGATTGAAGTGTTTCTATATGGGATATGATGATATAGTGTATCATTTTCTATTTATTTTCTATTTTCTATTTATTGTGCGCTTATTAAATATTCCTATGCAGTCATTAGGGCTATTTTTCAAGGCTGATTTTGCCTATATACCTAATTGCTACAATGTCTATCTTGCTATTTATTTGAATGGTCTACACACTTCTTTAACAAGATGTTCTTCTTTCATTATCTGGAAATGCTTGTCCCCTTTCTTTTTCAGATGTGAGTTGCTTGAGGTTTCATCATTACAGTTTTTTACTAAGCCTGTATGGTGCTTGGCTTTTTGACCTGGGAGTTGTCTATGCCTTCCTTTGGGTTTGGTGTATTGCAGCTGCCTGCTGGCTGGTATCACATTATTTCTTCCTTTCAGCACCTCTGTTGTGGGTATTAGTTCAAGTTTTTTAGGCTTTGCAGTCATTATAGTATCATGCTTTCCTGGACTTATTATATGGAATATCCCTTACTCTGTTATGATTTTTTTCTTATGGATCTATATATATCTAGTGGTATTTAGTTGTAATATGAAACTGAGGGGGGATTAGTGTGGATTGTTTATTGGAGAGCTATTGGCAATATATGTAAGTGACCTGCTGGAATTTTTGGAGTTCGGTATGTTCGACCTGGGAGTTGTGTATGCTTTTCTTTTTGTTTAGTGTATTGCAGCTGCCTGCTGGTTGGGTTAAAAATTTAATTGTATTATGGTGGTATTTATTTGAAAATTCTAAATTAAATAGTTATTGTGGATATTTGATAGTTGGCACTATATGGGCTCTAATGTTGATAAAGGAATGCGAAATTCACTTCATTCATTGAAACTTTGTGGATCTCTTTTCATTCATTATACTATTCTGTTGAGCTACGTGATTTCCCTATGGATAGACTGTTTCCACAGGTTTGTTTTCTTTGGTGGGTGGCGGATTACTTCCCTTCCTTGGTTGGTAGTAGCATGTGTGCTGTGTCCCTTCTTTATTGCTGGATGCACATGTATGTGGCTGCCCCAAGCTGGTGTGGAGTGTTTGGAGCCCCCTCTAAGTTTTTACTATTTCTTTCCAGCTTTATGTTTATCCCTTAGATTTAACTCCTATTTTATGGGTGCTAATTGTTCTTCTAGTTGTTTGTAGAGTCCTTTTCTTTTCCTGCAGGTATCAAGCAAGCATTTTCTTTGGGACGTAAACTCTTCTTCAACTCATCATCTACTACTGTTGGTGAGCGTGGCAGTTTGCTCCTATGTGTCTTTTACTCTCCATATTTATTTGGGTATTTTCTTTACTTTTGATGTGTGGGTTGTACTTAGACAGGGGATTTACTCTTTAGAATGATTGTAGCCCTTTGAGCAGTAGACTCTGAGTTTATCCCCTCTTAAAGATCTTGTAACCTTTTTTTTCTGTGAGCAATAAAATTCCCCTATATGGGGTTTCCTAATATATATATATATACTCACTTGAGTTTTTCCTATAATAGTGCCAAGGTGTCGCCCGCTCAGGTAAAGAAACAAAATGGACCTCTAAAGAGCACCGCAGCACTACATAATGAGCATCAAGGTGCAACCCACTTGGGTAGAGGAGCAAAATGGACCTCTAAGAAGTACCGCACTGCTGCATAATGAGTGTCGAGGTGTCACCCACTCGGATAAAAAAAACATAAAAAATAGATCCCTATAAAGTGCTGTGGGGCTGCCTAATGAGCCCTAAGGTGCCGCCCGCTATGGTTGAGGGTTGAAATGAATTTTTTCTTAGCGTTGCATAACAGGTGCCGAGGTTCTACATCCTTAAATTTTAAAAGAAAATAAATGATGTATTTATTGATATAAAATAATTGGAGGGGCACATGAATTAAAAAAAGAAAGAGAAAAGAAAGAAAGAGATGCAAAAAAGAGGGGGGGGAATGTCTAGTATTGGTCATCCTCCTCCTCCTATTCTTCCTCTAATTCCAGTTGGGTGCTTACATAGTGTTAATAATGAGGCACGGTAAGAAAAGACGCCTCAGCAGGACCAGTATAGAAACACACAGTTTTCTAACATGTGCACAAGCGAGGTGTTAAACTTGGCCATGTATGAAAACTGTTATTGCTATTGATTCATGTGATAATCAAATTTCCTCTCTAGTTTCTACTGGCGCCGACTAGTCTTATTGACCTTCTTCCTTAGGTCTAAGGCTTATCCTCCAATTTCTTGGAGTTGCTCATTTATAGTCTTGGAGGATTTTTCTGAGATTAAGGGGCACATGAGCTTTCCCTCACCTCAGTCCTATAACTGAACCTCTCAATGGCCTTCTTAGTCAGGGGAGCCTTTTGTATAAAGATTTCCTCATCATTATCCCCTGTCGCACCTGCCTTAACACACCAAGATTAAATAAGAGAAGGATGACCAAAGCCTATTATAGTACTACCCTCATGGATATTACAAATATAATTATAAATAATCTTCCCAAAATCTATAGTAAAGCCATTTTGAATTGAAAAATTCAAAACAACCTTATCTCTAGTTACCTCACTAATATTCCTAGTGGGCATCAGATTGGCAGAAATAAAATAATGCCAAGCTTTACCTCAATAGTGTGGTTGGTGGAAGAAAAATTGCTAATTTTTTCCTTTCACTTTTCCACTGGGTATTGAAAATTCTAATAGTGAGGAAATTAAGGATTTCATCAAAGTCAGGATGATCATTATAATAAAAAAGGCACTGATCATAATCTTCATTCGGTAGACCATAATATGCATTAGTGGCAGTACTGACAAAACTTACTAGCTTTCCCTGGATGAAAATATGATTATTTTAGTACTCATTCACTTTAGCAAAGAACTCTCATACCATGAGGATGACACTAAATTTATTGTCGTAGTTCAATTTCTCTCAACCTTGCTCAGCAATGATGCTCTCCACACGGCGCTCAGATTGTAGAAACTCCTCTTCAGAATCATATGCTTGTGTATGAGGGTGTGGTGGTACCTCTCCTCGACCCCAAACAAACAAATCTATTAGTGTCGTCGACGACCACCTTCTTCTTGCTCTTACTAAAATATTTTATCAGCATGGTGGAAGAGAAAGTATAAATTAAAAAAAAAGAGAGTGAGAGAGAACTCTAAGGAAAGGCTCTAAAGGGAATGCAGAGTGAAAAGTTTGGTGGCCCAAGGGATCTATTTATAAGTCTGGCCTAGCATCGTACCACTGTAATGGAAGCGTTGAGGCATTAACCTCTCAATTTCTAAAATAGCGGACAAATGTTGTGGCACTCACATGCAACGCCATGACATTGGTCAGATGGTCAAGGCAGTTAATACGTTGATAAAAAAAAGACATTAATTATCATAAATTCTTAAATAAAATACGATGCATTGCATTGATGTAGCATTGCAGTGCTCTGACATAACGCCATGGTGATAGTCAAATAATTTGTCCCATGTCATTAAATAGCCTGAACATTTGTCAGTTATCCTAAACTATCTTTTGACTGGTGTTGTGGTGCTACATTATTAGCACTGAGGTGCCAGTAAAGTGATCAATAGGGTCAATGACATCAACGCCATGGGGCTAACCATGCAATGCCATGGCATTGGAGCTACAACACTGAGGCACCGCATTTTTAGTGCCAAGGCGCTATGCTTGAGATAAACATGAATAACCCACATAGGTTCCAACATAATTACAATTTCTTAAATCTACTGGTTGAGGATGTTGCGCAGGTTAAAAATAAGCTTGAATTTCTTGCATGTGCCTTGACATATGCATAAAAAATTTAACTCTAGTGTTCGATGATACTGTGTGGAATAATCCCCAATTGGGTCCTATAATTGGGTCCGAATTACCAAAATCTAATCTTTCTTTGATGATGATCATACTGATTATAAAATTTATCCATAAGGGTTATAATTAAATTGAATAAAATTAATCATTCAATATATATTAAATCAAACAATCATTCTTTCATCCATTATTATTTATCAGGGATGATAAGCTAAGAAAATCTTTGTTGACAAAAGAGCATATGTCAAAGAAATATATTTATGCTCATACTCAAATAATCTCATGCTTGTAAGGACATGTCCTGTGTCCTCTGTCTGCATGATTATGTAGTCAAATGGCACCACAAAAAATGCAAATATGATTAGAAGCTGGTGGCTTGGCCTCTTTACCGCTCCACTATATGTTGATCATGATAATAGCCCATATGTACTTTCATGGATTTGCTCCTTGAGCTATGAATCATAGAATATATTTAATAAGCAAAAAGCCTTATGTTAGCTAAGGTTGACATCAATTTGTCTCCTTCGATGAATATCATTCTAGGTCTACAAGAATACCTTGAAGGAGTCAACCCATGACTGATGATATGGATTCTTTGGTCAGGAATAATTTCTTTGAGTAGGTCGATTAGGGACCATGATAGCCTAGGATGATGGAACCATGAGATCTTGATCGGGTGTATCATGATTTCTCCCAACATATGATTTAAGTTATATAATGTATTCACTCATTATTTGCTATATACTATGCATTAAATGCTCATGTTTTGTATTATGTGAATGTTTTAAATTATACTTTGGTATTCCAAAGGGATGTAAGCCCTATCTCTTTATTCGCTAATGAGAATCATACATGACAGTCATTTATGCCACACACACCTCTAAGACAACATCATATATCATAGAGATATGTCTATTTCCAACCTTAATCAAGAGTTCCCTCTTATTGCGATAAAAGGGGTAATTAACTATGGAGGCTTGCATCCATAGGAAGCAGAACCAAGATCTAAACAAACCCTAACATAATGTTAGGCAAAATTTGGTTGAATATATATCAATTTGCCTCATAAAAGAACATGCTTCTACCCCATCTCAATAAAGATGGTAGAATTCATCCTCCCTAGTGCTTTGTGATCAGATTTTTGGTGACTCCACTAGGAAGTACTTCTCTCTCCATCTCTGGTTGTAAATATATGGTGTTGTCATGGATAAAGCATTATAACATTTTAAAATTTTAAGATCTATGACCTTATTTCTCAATGGAAAATATTAAGAATTTGATGACTATAAAGCTCAGTGAGGGATCTACAATAAGATTCCCTCAGGCAGTAATCTATGCTGGTTCTACTAGAGCTACTCTCCTATTTGGAATAATCTTAAAGGTTTTCTAGGTCTTTCTAGCTGAGTTTGTCTCTAAGCCAATGATCAAGGGCACTGGAATGCCAAAGACATTCGCTAAGGAGAAGTGACCAAATCTGATCATCCCAAATGGTCATAACCAGAAAGCGATGATCATAAGGAAGGCCTCTATCTTTGAGCAATTATCAAAGGTAATGCTAACTACTCCCATTGAGGATAAGTTAGTTGCCAGGCCCAAATTGAAATCCATCATAGTTAGCCCACTCAGTAATGTATCAGGGGAACATATTACCATGCATGATGCTAGCTTTGCCTTGGGCACACAACTATAAAGCATTTGTCTTGGGCACCAAAACATCCAAAAGGGCATGTAGAGCTGTTGGATTGTCTGTGCATGTCAAATAATAATTCAACCACTAGTGGAGTGAATGTGCCCATCAACAATTACTTTGATTCACTCAGATGGGTCAAAAGAAATAACTTAGGAGGAGCTATGAAGAAATCATTCTAGGATAAGCATATACATTTTGGTCCGCAAAATCAACCCCATAATGAGGAACCCATTTCTTCAAAAATTTATAAGGTACTGAAGGCAGTCAAAAATAAAAACCTTCAGAGAAGAATAAAGGTGTTGGCGAGCCAAGTTTCAAACCTTACAAACTCCTATCTCAAAAGAGGTAGGAATATTCAAACAATATCATGTACATTTTAAACAAGACTCCAAGCCTGCAAGCACCATAGTCCGGTGAACACCACAATAAGCCCTCAAATACAAAGAAACTGAGCGACCAGTTAGCAAAAGGTCCCGAAAACCACAACCTACACATGGTGAGCAGTAGGGTGTGACATCTAGGATACATTCTTAGAGATCCACTGCTGGATGGTCTCGAAAAGTACATACATTAGGTGATTACCAAGGTGCAACATTTGGGACAAATACCCTGTGATCCACCAATAGGAGGTCCCGATCGATTCAGGTTCTAAAAGAACCCCAAATTATCGATCGCAAGCTCACTCTGCCAGATAATGAAGAAGTAGATTCTCCCATCATCTTTTGGAAATGTTGGTCTGACAAAAAGTCAAGCAGCAGATGATGGGGAAGACTATTGAATCTTATGGGAAGATGAAGATTTCCTAACTAATGAAGAGCAATCTTTCCCAGACCTCTGCAGTAATGATGATATTGATCAAATAGAGGTTGAAACTATTTATATGATCGACACATATTTGGAAAATAGAAATGTGATGACCGAACAATAAGATGAAGACGAACACCATGACCCTAATTACTAACAACATGAAGCTGAAGCCCGAGTAGAAGTTAAAGTGATGTAAGAGCTAGTTGATGTTGTAACAAGATTACAATGACAAATGGGCTCTCAACTATAGCAAAAGGATCAAGAGATCAGTTAGCTCAATGCCCACCTTAATGAAATGAATGAGCTAATAAAAGAGCAGTTCGATCAGCTTAGTCTGATTATGACTGCAATGCAACACATGCCACCAAGGGATCCTCCAGAAATGAGCAACCAAACAATTAAAATAAGGGGTATACAAAATACTACATCCAACTTGCCAATAGTTCCAACACAAAAGTAAGAAGCCCCAGGAGAGGCTATAATAAATATTCATCATGAAGCAAATATTTTCACCAAGTCCCAAGCGTAAGACCTTATAAGTCAGAAGGTCAAAGCAATTATCACTTCAAAAAATACTGAGCAGTTAGTTGGGAAAGGCCGACCATACCTGGTCAAATATGATCAAATATAGTACCCTAAAGGGTATTTTGTGCCGAAATTCAATGCATTCACAGGCATAAAAAATTTGCATAATATTTAGCCTAGTTTAAAGCTACATGTAGAAATATTAGAGGAAATGATGCCTTACAGTTATGATAATTTGTTAGTAGTCTCACCAATATGCCTTTTGAGTGGTACATTGAGTTACCCAATGACTCAATAAAAATATTTGCCAAATTAGAGACTCTCTTCATTAAGAGATTTGTTAGAGCAATTAAAAAGGTAACAATAACAGATCTCTCCTTAGAAAAGAAAAGGAGAAGCAAGAGTGTAATGAAATACATCACCAGATGGAGGAACTTGAGTATGAAATCTGATCAACAATTAATAGAGAAACATGCAGTAGAACTCCTCATAGGAAATATCAATGATCAAATGGCTCTATATCTAGCCATCGTCATAATTAACACATTCCAAGAACTATTGGATCATGTGGCCAAATTTGAGAGGCTAACTAAGCAAAAAGGGCTCAAGACCAACTACAATAATCCCTTTGGAAAAGGTAAACAACCAAGTTTGAATGACATGAAGAGGAATGACGTAAACTCAACATTAACTTAGGATTGATAAAAAGGGGAATGGAGGTGCGACAACCTCATGACCAGCAGCAAAGTCGACTGAAGATAAAAAAGGGTTAACTTTTCAAGAATAGATATATAAGCAATACTCATTCAAAAGAGAAGGTATTGCTAAGATCCTCAGACATGCCCTGAAGTTGGAACTATAATTACCAGAGCCACAATGACTAGACCAAGTGGACAAAGTTGATGATCCCAAATATTGTCCATTTCATAGGGTCATAAGCCACCAAATCGAAGGTTGTTTTTTCTTCAAAGATTTGGTTGAGAAAAGTTTTTAGAATGGATAAATCACCTTATTAGATATAATGTTGATCATCCCAAATAGGAAAAGGTGATAGGTATCTCAGCTCACCTAGTGCATGATATAAAAGGCAAAAACACTGAGCCAATTAGACCTCAAAGTATGATTGTTGATAAGGACTAAGCCCCTTAAAGGCAAGAAGAAGAAGAAGGTGGTTGGGAAACCTTCATCTCCAAAAATACCATATAGATGATTAACATTCTTGTGACTATAGACGACATTCGATGAAAGAATTCTCTAGAGCTTGAAGTGGATCCAAGGAGGTTCTTCCCCAATAAGGGAAATTTATATATAATAAAGAGAACCAGAAAAAAATAGGTAAGGCTTCTTCATCAAAGTCTCATAAATTAAAGAAAAAGAGGAAATCAAGCAAATTAAAATCTAAAACATAGAAAATGATTGACTCTTTAGAGGAATATGAACAACCTTCTTGAAGGCCTATTACGCTGGAAGAATACATGGACCATTTAAAACTTGGTGCATAAATTTTAAATTAGAAGTTTTAACAAAAACTTATCGCATCATAAACATGGTTATAACTTTAACTGATTTTGAAGGGGAGCTATGCTTTCCTAGAGAAAAACTTACAAAAGGGAGGGTCAGGTCATGTTCAAAAAAATCATGTTCTAAGTATGGTAATAACACATAAATCACTAAGAACTCTGGAAACTCTAAAGAAACACATAATTCAGAGACTTCTTTTGATAAAGGGGACCAGATAGAAGAAGTGACCCAAGTGTTGCTAAGGAGTGGAAAAGAATTCCTCTACCTCCATAACGGAAAGCCAGTGATAAAGAAAAAGAAATCCAACTCGATGGAAATGCCTCACCTCCACCACTAGCTAAACCTCAACAGTCTACCAAGATAGGGGTAGACTACAATGTTTTGGCACACCTACATAAGCTCCCTACCTTGCTAAGCATTTATGATGCTCTAATGTTATTTAAGGATATACATGCAACATTAATCAAAGCTCTACAAAGCCTAGAATAATATAAAGTGTTCTTCATGGAAGAGAAGATGAAAGAGGATTTAGCCTCCCAGAAATTAGCAAGCATTACATTCACTGAGAATGAAATATTACTAAGGACAGTTGAGCATAATCAACCCCTTTATGCTACTATTGAAAGTACCACTATCTGCATAAAAATGATATTGATTGATCCCGGTGCTTCGATAAATCTTATAATGACTAAAACACTATGAGTGCTAGCATTAAATGATCACTTTTTGATAAAGGGGTAGTATTTCTACAAGGGTTTAATGAACAAGGACAACAAACTTTGGGATCCCGTGTTCTACTTATGCGCTTCAAGAAATTGTACACATAAGCTAAATTTCATGTGATTGAAGCCCAAGTTGCCTACAAGGTACTTCTTGATAGGTTGTGGATTCATGAATATGGCATAGTACCTTGAACTCTCCATCAATGTATGAAATACATGAAAAATCATGAAGAGCACTGAATTAAAGGTGATAAGAGTCTATTCTTGATACATGAATCAAGATTTATGATGATGCCAAGTAGTTCATGCCTAAAAAGGTAGGAGAAGTCAACTCCCAAAGGCAAACAACTCCACCTATACGGCTAATGCTAAAAGATGATAATTCAAAAGGTAAAAATATCAATGAATTAAAGTAGCCCAGGAATAATTAGGGGAAACTCATCTTTCCCTAATAAGGGTGCCAGAATCTCAAATCTCCACTAAGGCTATAAAGATAATTATAGTACGAAAGGAACATATAGAAGGCTTAACAACTTCGAGTGATGAGAAAATAATATGATAAATGCAAGATTCGTTTCAACAAAGTAGAAGAGTGAACTCTTAACCCCACACAAATATTGTTTGAGGAAGATGATTTTGAGAAAGAAGATATTTTAATCCCTCAGTACTAATGAGTTGGTCTAACAAAGCGAGTCAAAAACAATATTTAGCCTACACAATCAAGCAATTAGGCTTGATTGTTTAAGAGGCTTTGGCAAGGGGATAATGCCTAAAATCTTGTAGGTTATGGAAATTTCACTATGTGGGGATTAGGATATATTGCTTCAACATCTCCTTTAGTGAGCTCATGCTATCCCATATCATATAAAGAAGAAGTCTTTCTATAAAGTATAAATGAACTAAGGGATGCTTCATACAAAAGTAAGGACATACTTGAAGAAGATCTAATCATTGACCTCAAAGATGTCCCAAATGAATTTGAGGAAGACTATTAGGCCATCGTCGATGAATTCCAAGAAATCAACTTGGGCACTAAGGAAAAACTTAGGCTAATTTTTGTTAATACTAGCCTCACACCAAAAATGTTAGAGAAAATAAAAGCACTACTTTATGAGTATAAAGATTGCTTTGCATGAAACTATAATGAAATCCTAGTCCTATCACTAGATGTGGTTACACTCATTACAAGGTGGTACATCAGGCTTAATGGCTCACATTAGAAGGTTCATCTCTAACATATTGAGGAGATGCCAACCTTTTGCCCGATTGATGAAAAGGATACACCTTTTGATGGGATGATGTTTGTCAAAAAAGCGTTTGACAACCTAAAATAATATTTGTTGAATCCCCTAATTTTAGTAGCACCAATAACATAGAAACCGTTGATACTTTATACAACAGCCCTAGAAGAATCATTAGGAGCTTTGCTAGCTCAGAATAATGAAGAAGGAAAGGAAAACTCCCTGTATTATATAAGTTGACATCTAATATGTGCTAAAATAAGATATTCTCCTATTGAGAAGTAGTGTTTAGCAATGATATTTGCTACTCAGAAATTGCAACACTATATGTTATCATATGAGATAACATTGATATCCAAAGTCAACCCTATAAAATTTCTAATGACTAGACAGACTCTGATGAGTCATATAGCTAAGTGGATAGTTATGTTACTTCAATTCGATATAACATATGTCACATAAAAAACTATAAAAGGATAAGCTTTGGGTGCCTTCTTAGCTGCTCATCACTTACCAGCAAATTCTCCACTCAATAGTGAATTGCTTTATGAACAAATCTTGAAAGTGGAAGAAGCTAAAAAAACCATCAAAATGGGAGTAACCATCAGAATGGGAACTCTACTTCAATGGAGCTTCATTAATAAAGCCAACTAAGCCGTATGGTTTACCTACGGTATATGTTGGGATCAGATTAGTATTTATGACACCGCAAGCTGGTATTCTCTGATATTCATACAGTTAATAGAACCTCAAACCTATAATGAGGCTGAATATGAAATATTAATTGTAGGCCTAGAACTAGTAATTAACATGAAGATTAAAAAACCTCATGTTTATGGAGATCCACAACTCATAATTTGATAGATAATTAGGACATTCAAGATAAATAAATCTAAATTGGCACTTTATTAAAAGTATGTCCTAGAGCTCCTCAAGTAAATCTCTGAAATAACAATTACAAGAGTGCTATGTCAGGACAATGGTAAAGCTGATGCTCTAGCTAAATTAGCTAAGGAAATGATAGACCTGAAGGGGGAGCCAATTACCATAATAGTCCAAAGTAGGCTAGCACTGGCACTAACCCTTTTGCAAGCTTTCGATGCTAAACAAAGCCAAGAAATCTTTACAACAATAGAAGAATGGGATTGGAGAGAACTATTTATCACTTATCTTAAAGGAGGTGGATTGCCAAAAGAAAAGTAAAATGCTCATCAGATCTCATAAAGAGCATTGTGATATGCTCTTATGAATGATGTATTTTACTAGTACTCATTCGACCAAATATGTCTATGATGCCTTGGACCAGATGAAGCAAAAATAATGATGGATGAAGTCCATGAAGGATTATGCAGTGTACACCAATCTGATCCTAAAATAAAAATCACAGTTAAATGGATGGACTATTATTAGCTCAACATGGTGCAAGACTACATGGAACATGTCGAATGATGTCATCAATATCAAATATATGCAGACACGTGGCATCAACCATCTAAGGTGTTACATTAAATGGTGGCATCATGATCATTCGAAAGTTATGGGACTAATATAATCGGCCCGATAAATCCTCCATCGTCTTGGGGACATCATTTTATTTTAGCTATAGCTAATTATTTCTCTAAATGGACAGAAGCGATCCCCTTAAAAGAAGTTAGAGCAGATAATGTAGTGAAGTTCTTTCAAGATCATATCGTCTACCAATTCAGAGTACCTCAAAGAATTATATCCAATAATGGCACTGCCTTCAAGAATGCCAAAGTCTATCACTTTATTGAGAAATACATGATAGATTGGCGGTATTCTTCAATATACAATCCCAAAGCCAATGGTCTTGTAGAAGCATTCAATAAGACATTAACTAAACTTCTCAAGAAAATTCTCTTTAAAAATGAAAGGGAATAGCATGACAAATTAACATAAGCATTATGAGCATAACGTACCATATACAAAATGACTACACAAGCAATGTCATACTCCTTAGTCTTCAGAGTAGGAGCGATATTATCGTTTAAAGTGGAGCTATCGCCACTTTGTGTAGCTGTTCAAAATGAATTTACAATGGAAGAAAGTGTTTAGATATGACTTGACGAGCTAGTGGCTCTCGATAAATTATAAATGTAGGCTTAATAAAATCTAAAAATATATAGAGCAAGAATGACTAGAGCTCATGACTATCTGGTTCGCTTGGGAAGCTCTAAACTAGGCAAACTAGTACTTGTACATTAAAGGCCTATCATTCCATATCAACGAACTGGTGGAAAATTCAACCCAAATTAGGAAGGACAATACATCATTGAAAAAGTCTATGAATGGAGAGCTTATCAACTCATTGATGTAAAAGGGATAAGACCCATTCCATTTATAAATGGCCAATATCTTAAGATATATTATGCATAATAAATACAAAAGTCAAAATCAAATCTAAGATGCATAATTAAAAAATACTTCACATTCAAAATGTGATAAGAAAAATACTCACCTCAAAGAAAAGTCCCTTATAGATAGGGGCAGTTTTATGAGCCTTGTAATGCAAGAAAGATGCTCTATCAAGGAAAATGTTCTCCAATCAAAACTGGTCTATAATTTAAATCAGATTCATCAGCCTAAAGGGGCCAGATCAGATCCATTTCCAAAAGTATTAGATCTATATTTAAGTTAGATCCATCATACCCAAAGGGGGAGGATTAGATCCATCATGTCCAAAAGGTCTAGATCTATATTTAAATCTGATCCACCGTGTCTAAATGGACCATATCTATATTTAAACTAAGATCCATTATGCCCAAATGGCCTGTATCAGATCCAACATATCTAAAAAGATTGGATTTATATTTAATCTAAGATACATCATACTCAAAGGGGCAGGATTAGATCCATCATGTACAAAAGGAGCAATCTATATTTAAATTAGATCCATCATGCATAAAAGAGTTAGATCAGATCCATCACAAAGGAGCTAGATTAGATTCATCATGTACAAAAGGACCAATCTATATTTAAATCAGATCCATCATGCCTAAAAGAGGTGGATCATATCCATTATACCCAAAGGAGCCATATCAGATCCATCATGTACAAAAGAATCAGATCTATATTCAAATCAAATTCGTCATGCCCAAAGGAGCCAGATCAGATCCATCATGTCCAAAAGGATTGGATATATATTTAAATCAGATCCATCAAGGCCAACTGGGCTGAATCAGATCCATCATGTTTAAAAGAACCAGATCTATATTTAAATCATATCCATCATACCGAAAGGGCTGAATCAGATCCATGTTCAAAAGGACTGGATCTATATTTAAATCAGGTCCATCAAACCCATCATGTCCAAAAGGATCAAATCTATATTTAAATAAGATCCATCATGCTTAAAGGGTCAGATCAGATCCATCATGTCTAAAAAAAATAGATCTATATTTAAACTAAGATCCATCATGCCAAAAGGGGCTAGATAAGTTCCATTATGTCCAAAAGGACTGAAGTTATATTTAAATTGTGTCTATCATGCCAAGAATGTGATGGGTCTAAAGTCCAAACTTTAGATACTATTATATCTAAAAAGGGGTGGGTTTAAACATAAATCTAGATTTCATGTGTTCAAAGAAAGATTATATTTGAATATAAATTTAAACTCTTTAAAATTAGAGAAGATTGAATGAAAGTGCACAAGCATGACTCATTTACAAATTTAAATATTATTATTTTTTATAATGCCTGTAAAATTTATATGCTTTTCTTATCCATATCAGCTACAAATCAGCTACAATGTTTACCTAGAGATGACCAAGTGATATGCCACCTACAGAGCCTACTGAAGAGTAGATATAAGCCACTATTATGACCCATGACCCATGTGGTATAGTCAAACTGTAGGTGTGACTCTGAATGCATCAGAATATGTCGCTAGATGAGATATTTTTGGGGATTTATTCACTCGATCAACATGCATCCTGACATCTAAATCATAACTGTTGGCATGTCATGATCCAATTGATTGGGTGACCAATTTGAGATTGAGACATAGCCATGACGTTCCTCTATAGTGGGACACAAACCATATTAGCTTTGGAGATCATGATATCCTTCAACTAGTTGAAGATATAGCCCCGTCTATAGGTATAATTCAATTATTAGGTTACGACATGCTGCATCATAAAGTAGAAGACTAGAATATGAAATTAGTATTCGAGACACCGTTGATAGTAGTTAGTGCCTATATATACTAGGCACATCATTACTTATAGATGTAAGGTGATTTTCTTACATAAGCTAGCATATATCATGCAGTCTATGCATCCCTTTTTGATTATATCTGTCTACCTTCTACCTGGATCTAGAGTGTCATAAAATATTAGGATAGGGCAACCAATACCTGTTGGATTAGCCAACACAAGATGAAAATCAAGATGAAAAATATATAGGATATAATGGGCCTCCCCATCATGGGCACTCCTTATGAAGAATGCATTGCTCTAGTTCATGAGCTTTTTAGTACCAGCTAGATGGTTAGTATAAGAGAGGAAATTATATATATTCGACCAACTTCCATTGTTCTCTAGCTCACTAACAGATGCTATATCAGAGAAGAGAACAGACCATAGAAGATGAGGGATGATCACTTTAGATATATGCTATGAGAGTTTCCTATAGCTGACAATATGTTCGTCTCATTTTGCATGGCTAGATAATCCATTTAATATGAGATTTCACTCTTATGAGAGGTCTGATAGAGTTAGAATTAAACCAAAGGGTAGAATGAATTTCTGACATATCTTAGCATGTGGCATTGATGAAGAGTTATCTCATAGTAGCCTTCTTTGCAACTTGGTTGTGCTAGTTTATGTTCTCAGGCCATAATAGGATTTTCCATTCTTTTAGCCTTCTCATGTCCAGTTTACTCGCTTGTGGTGAGAGGATAGAGCTGGCGCCTACAACATTAGCTTACTTGTACTATGGTATTAGTAGAGTGAGCATTATGACTAATTCACGAAGCTATAATGTGGAGGCCCCTTGGCACTATCTACATGGGTAGATTTATGTTAATATTTTAGGAGCATTTAGTTATCCTAAAACACCCTTGTATTTTGGAGAATAATGTTTCCCACTAATGATGTAGTTGAGCAAGGCTACAATCTCTTTGGACAAAGATCAGATCTAAACATTCATGTTTGCTCCATCACGCATGACAAATTGCTTTTAGATCATCCATAAATAAGCTTTTCATAACTTACTTGCTCATAGTCTGGGATAGAGATTTATGGATTCTATCATTGATAGAGGGACACCTTTATTATTGGTGAAGCTAAGACATAGATGTATAGCTGATTACCCCATCAGGTTAAGTCCAGCTTGGCCTTGCTATCATCGCCATGAGTCTATAATCTTAGAGGGATATAATCCTAATATAGTGGTTAGGCAGTATAGGTTCATACAGGCCACACCCATATATAGACAGCCATAAATACCAAATGTGCTAGATACTCGATCTCTAGGGAAATTATCACTATCTATTTGCCTAGTGGTAGCTACTACAACATTGACTTTCATACTGCGCTAAGGGACTGGCTCAAGCTTTTGTATAGTTTAACATAAGGATTAATCACCTGTGGGTACTGTGGATATGCCATACCTTATCTTCTTTCTTGGAGTTAGGTCTCTACATATATAGTTGTAGACTATGGAGAGCTAAACTAGCTCAAAAATTACATTTCACCTAACACACAACTCAAGCTCCCAAAAGATCATCAGAGGAGTAGAGTGGAAATTTAAAGTGACGGTGAAGAACATCATCTACTAAGAAGAGAGAAGATAGAAATATTCATAGTCCTTTACTAGCTGGTCAAGGCATGGGAACACCAGAGATAGATGGTTTTACCTATTTTCTCATCCCACCAATAGAAGTTGAGCCGCCAATATCAGTCAAGCTATCAGAAGCTATCTAGCCACCAGTAGGGCATATATGGAGTGATGTCACATTGGTATTATCAATAGATGCTAGTGCAGCCTCCCCAGCCTCTACCCAACCCACTAGTAATGATCATCTACATGCTGGAGTAGGTTTATGTATGGAGAAATTCAGCATGCAAATGGCTAGTCATGAACTACTCTTATCCGACTTAACTTAGGTAATAGTGAGTACCACTTAGTGTGGTTCCACTAACACTAACTTTTGTGTAAAGAGTCAATAAACAAGTTCTAGCTACACAGTTCAGAAACAACTATCTAGCTTAGAGATCTCATGTTTTATCTCCATGATACATCTTAGGCATTCATGTCAGTTATAATACGACTCTTATATGAGGCTATGTCATATAGTAACAATACTACATTTATTGCTGAGCGTTGACACTGAGGTCTTTCCCGAGCTTCATAGCTTATGTGTAGAGGTAAACTCTTTATTGGATTGTGTGGCTACCCGAGTTTTGAAGCAGAGAACTGCAACTTTGGGAATCACTCTGCAGAGATATTGAGTTTGGTATATTCTCATTACGCACTACCTATTAGTAGATTTTGTAAGATAGCATTACCACTGCAAAGACCTCATTCAATGCTACCTCACACCAAGTTTCTCTAGTTCATCAAGATCTTGAGCATAGCCTTAGAGCCATCAGAAACTACCAGAGAGAGCTTTTTAGAGTGAAGTTTGATATTTTGATTACATAATCTACTAGAAGATATTAATCAGCTTGATAGAAGAGATCACAGTCCTTTCTCATTGGTTCATGACCAAGAATAGCTATATCAAAGCATGATACTATGGCATGCTTCTATTTTTATTAGAGAAATCCAAACTAATCATTTATAGTTGAACTCTTATTATATCATTATTTTACATGATGGTTAAAAATTATTAAAGTTCATGATTTCTATCTATTTATTATATAATAAATACATAAACATGCAATGACTGTATCATGTCCAATCAAAATGACACATTTATTGGGGGCCAATTTTATTTGTATAAAAAATATAAAAAATTGAAGATGTTGATTATAGCACCGTGGTGCTATAGCTGTTAACTAATTTATTCAGTTGACAAGTCAATGGCCAAGCAACATGATGTTGACATGACAGTGTAGAGGTGCTGCGAGCACGATCTGTAGTTTAAAGAATCCAGAAAAATTGCCCTTCCTACCCCAAGAATAAAAAACTGCCTAGGGAATGGGGGGAACAATTATGGGGCCCCTCTACTAGAATGAACACTATAAAATGTGGGAAAACAGCTTGCCCTCTTTTTCTCCATCCACTCTCTAGTTCTACCTCTATCTCTAGGTTTTTTTGGTGGACACTTGCTTCCGGGAACCTGCATTTACTGCAAGATTGACTCTCACCATTATAGAAGCCATCTCCTGTCCACTCTAAGTAAATAATTCACTATAATAATGTTTCTTTAATTCTTTTACCCAATCTTCCTTTTTTTGAACTAGTTTTTATCAAAGAACCTCCACCGTTGAACTTAGTTTCGGTGTGAAAAAGGGGAAAACTCTCTATGTTGATCTTAGATCCAAAACAAGGAGAATCACATTGAAATATGATAATATAGCATTTCAAAAATATCACTCTGTCAAAATTTTCATAAAAATCACTAGATTCAATAAGAATTTTTCTTTAAAAAGTGTATTCCTGACTCATAGCACTACGACGATGACTCTTTTGGTCTCTCACCATTTATTTAACATTGCAGAGCCATTTCTTAAGCATGAGGAACCACACCTTAAAACCTATTCCACCATAGAACTTAGTTCTAGCGTGTAACAAACCCTCCTTCCGTTGATCTTAGATCCAAAATAAGAGAGAAGAGTGCCCTACACTAAATGCATAAACAAATCTAGCATTGCTAAGGCAATATGCAGCTGAAAATTTTACATTATAGGCATTAAATAAACAGTTCGGAGGCATTATATCATGACCACCGTGGCTCTGACTTCTTTTATTCAAGCCATATCAAAATTACCATCAGCATCTTGGCATCGTATATCGAGCGCCGTACATCGAGCGCTACGATGCTGTAACATTTTAATAATTTTTGGGGCATTTTAGAAAAAAAATAAGACACACACACACATACACATACACACACACACACACACACACTCTCTCTCTCTCTCTCTCTCTCTCTATCTATCTATCTATCTATCTATTAAGTTTTTCCTATAACAATGCCATGGCATTGTGAAATGAGTGTTGAGCAACTGCGTGCTTGGGTAGAAGAACATAATTCTACTGAGTGCCACGGTACTACATAATGTGCACTGAGGCATCGCCCGCTTAGGTAGAGGAACCAAATAGACCTTTATAGAGCTTCACAACACTGCATAATGAGTGCCGAGGTTTTGACCATTCAGATAGAAAAAAAAACAAATAAAATGGATCTCTATAGGGTGTCGCAGCACTGCCTAATGAGCATTGAGGCCCCATTAGCTTGGGTAGAGGCATGAAATGAATTTTTGTAGAGCACAATGGCACTGCATAATGGGCACCGAGGTGCTGCATCCTTAAGTTCTATGTCTATACCTGCTTCATGAGGGCACTGAGGCACTATAATAATTACATTGAGGTACTGTAATAATAACATCGTAGTGCTACCCCTTTGATGTAATATTTTTTTAAGTGAAGAAATTTTATTATTTTAATCTTGAAGCTTCCCAAATGATAAGAAAATGTACACACAGAGAAATGTAAATACATAAAAGGAAAAGATGATGTATTTATTAATATAAAAAAGGGATTGGTAAATAAATTATTAAAAAAAAAAGAGAAAAGAATGAAAGTAATATGAAAAAGAGGAGGGGAAAACTAGTAGTCTTGGTCATCTTCCCCCTCCTCCTCTTCTTCCTCTAACTCCGGTGGGGTACTTATATAGAGTTGATAATGAGGTGTAGTAAGAAAAGAAGCCTCACCTGGACTTGTATAGAAATTACAATTTTCAAACATCTACACAAGTAATGTATTAAACTCGGCTATGTATGAAAACTATTACTGGTGCTGATCCATGTGATGGTCAGATTTTCTTTCCTATTTCTCCTGGTATCGATTAGTCTCATTGACCTTTTTCTTGAAGTCTGAGACTTGTCCTCCAATTTTTTAGCGTTTCTCATTTATGGTCTTGGAGGATTTGGCCCGAGACCGAGGGGTGCATGAGCTTTCCCCCACCTCAAAGCTAGAACCAAACCCCTTAATGATCTTTTTGGCTAGGGAAACCTTTAGTATAAAGGCTTCCTCATTAGGATCCATTGCCACACTTTCCTCAACACATAAAGATTAATTAATAGAAGGATGATCAGAGCCTATTGTAGTACTACCCTCAAGCATATTACAAATAGAATTAGACATAATCTTTTCTATATCCATAATAAAGCCCTTTTGAATTACAAAATTTAAAATGGCCTTATTTCTAGTTATCTCACTGGTATTCCCAATGGGCATTAGCTTGGCAAAAATAAAGTAATGCTAAGCTTTAGCCTCAGCAGTGAGGCTGGTGGAAGAAAAATTGATAATTTTCTCCTCCCCCTTTTCCACTTAGCATTGGAATTTCTAACAGTGAGAAAATTAAGGATTTCATCGAAGTTGGAATAATCATTATAATAAAACAAAGAAATTGATTATAATCTACATTTGGTAGATTATAATATGTGTTAGTGGTAGTACTGACAAAACATACTAGTTTTTGGCAAACGAAAACTTGATTATTCTAGTGCTCCTTCGCATTGGCAAAGAACTCCCACGTGATTGGGGATGACACTAGATTTATTATCATAGTTCAATTTCTCTTAGCCTCACTCGGTAATGATGCTAAACACACGTCCTCCTTGATTATAGAAGCTCCTTTATGGGATCAGATTCTTGTGTAAGAGGGCATGGTGGTACCTCTCCTCAATCTCCAGACTAACAAATGTGATAGTGTCACTGATGACCACCCTCTTCTTACCTTTACTAAAATATTTTATTAGCATGGTGGAAGAGAAAGTATAAATTAGAAGAAAGAGAGGGAGAGAAAACTATATAGAAAGGCTCTAAAGGGAATGCATAATGAAAATTTTTGCTACCCAAGGGGTCTATTTATAAGCCTAGCCTAGCATCGAGGCACTAAACACTCAGTTTGTAAAATAGTGGCCCAATATTATGGTGCTCACATGTAGCATCGTGGTGCCGGTCAGATGGTTAAAGTGATTACTATGCCAATCAAAAAGGGACTTTAATTACAATAAATTCTTAAATAAAAAATGATGCATCACATTGATGTAGCACCGTGGAGCTCTGACATAGCACCACAACGCCAGCCAAACAGTTTGTCCCAGGTCATTAAATAGCCTGAATGTCTCTTAGTTATCATAAACTGACTTTTGACTAGTGCTACGATGCTACATTATCAGCACTGAGGTGCCAACAAAGTGATCAACAAGGTCAATAACATCAACGCCATGGCACTGACCATACAATGCCACGGTGCTAGAGCAACAGTACCAAGGCTCCATATTTGTAGTGCCAAGGTGCTATGCGTGAGATAAGCTTGAATAACCCACATGAGTCTCGACATAAATACAATCACCTAAATCTACTGCTTAAGGATGTTGAGTGGGTTAAAAATATGCTTGAATTTCCTTCATGTGTCTAGACATATGCATAAAAAATTTAACTCTAGTGTCCGAGAATGCTTCATGGGATAATCCCTAGTTGGGTCCTATGATTAGGTCCTGGTTACCAAAACATAATCTTTCCTTGATGATGGCCGTACCAATTGTAAAATTCATCCAAAGGGGATATATGTTTAAATTGAATTAAATTTATCATTCAATATAACTTAAAGCAAACAATCATCCATGCATCCATCATTATTTATCAAGGATGATAAGCTAAGAAAATCTTTGCTCACAAAAGAGCTTATGTCAAATAAATATATTTATGCTCATACTCAAATAATATAATGCTAGTAAGGACATGGCCTATGTCCTCTGTTTGCATGGTTATGCTGTCAAATGGCACCACAGGAAATACAGATGTGACCAAAACCCTCTGACTGGGTGGCTTGGCATCTATACAACTCCACTATATTTCAATTATGACAATAGCCCATATGTCCTTTAATGGCTTTTCCCCTTGAGCTATGAATCATGGAATATATTTAATATGTAAAAGGCCTTATGTTAGCTAAGTTTGACTTCAATTTGTTTCTTTAGCTAAATATCACCCCAGGTCTACAAGAACACCTTGGACAACGTAACTCATGACCGTTGATAAGAATTCTTTGGTTAGGAATAATTTCTTTGACTGAGTAGATTAGGGACCACGATAGCCCAGGATGACAGAATCATGGGATCTTCATTGGACATATCATTATTTTTCCAATATATGCTTTAAGTTATATAATATATTCATTAATTATTTACTATATACTATGCGTTAAATTCTCTTATTTTTCTTTATACAAATATTTTGAACTATACTTTGGCATTCCAAAGGGATGTAAGTCCAATCTCTTTATTCAGTAATGTGAATCATACATGATAGTCATTTATGCCATGCAAACCTCTACGATATCATCACATATCACTAAGATATGCCTATTTCCAACCTTAATTGAGAGTTTCCTCTTTTTATGATAAGAGGGGTAATTAACTATGGAGACTTTCCTCCATAGGAAGTAGAACCCAGATCTAAACAAACCCTAACATAATGTCAGGGGAAATCTTATTGAATATATATTAATTTTCCTCACAAAAGAACATGCCCCTACCCCATCTCAATAAAGATGGCGAAGTGCATCCTCTATGGTGTATTTTGGTGCAATCAAATATCTTTATTCCTATTAAACAATTCCATGACTAATTTTGCTAATTTGTTGACTTGGCTACTTTATGATTATGGAATTCTAATTAGTCATATTTGAGATTTTTCTGATGAATAACATGACTCTATAATGGTACACAAGTAAGTCAAGTTTAGGATTTTGTAAATACTAACTACTTGGTTGATGTGAAATTAGAAATTCCTATATATTTTGATTCTTTTTAATACCCATCAACTAGGTCAATTCCAAACTAGTAATAAGGGTCTTATACTTTGCTTCATTGTTAGTTTTGTGCTCAATGGTTTTTCATAAAAAGGGAAACTTTATTGATCACTTAAAAGTACAAGTAATCTAAAAAATAAAAGAGTAAGTAAGAGTTATAAGTTGATAGTTCTAACAAAAGGTAATTTGATGTTGTCACTATCTACAAGAAATTTCAGTTGTGGATCTATGGATTTTGAAATGCAAAAGGATTATGCAAAGACTCACCTCTTGGCCAGCATATCAGCATAATGGTTTCCCTCTCGATGGATATGTGAAATGTATATGTTAAGCTTTTTCAGCATCTCCTTCAATCTTTTGGTTCATTAATTAAGAACCAAGGTATGTTGTGATCATTACTCTCCTTGATAATGTGGATAAGTGTTTTAAAATCTGTTTTTGACCAATAATGTGCCAATGGATGGATGGAGGACATTTGGATAGCATGGCTGTAAGCAGCCACCTCAGTATGAAGGGGGGAATGACCAGCAAGTGGCATCAAAAAATTAAGAAGATGTTCACCTTTGTGTCCTCAGAAAATGCCCCCAACACTTGCAATACCCATCTTATAATCATAGCTTCCATCAATATTAATCATGAACCTTCCGTGGGTCAATTTTTTCCAAATCACTAGATCTCAAATTTTCTTGTTTTTTTCACATCCTCTTGGTTTGCTAAGGCTCTGCATTTCCCCAATGAATTGCGAATTCTTTATAGTTTCATAGCTAATCACCTTCCTTAGATATGATTTATTACTTTTGATGATATAATCTTATATTATTATGATACTCTCATGTTTTGCCTCATTCTTAGCCAACCAAATAAACCATAGTATAATTAATGATGTGACTAAAGAGATGTTAATCTACCATGTTTTCTTAGTTTACCAATTCTGAAGTAACTCTAGTTGGATTTTGCATTATAGTTCATTTCTAAATTATAGTTCATGCTTTCTTACTTTGCTAAAATTGTAATGGATAAAGTAGTGTGATATAGTTTCTTCATCATTCCTAAAGAGAAGGAAGATTGAAGGTAGCTTTAATCCCTTCAGTTTTATAATATCATCAACAGGGATTAAGTTTTACATCAATCTCCAACAAAAGAATGAAATTGATGGGTTAATAGAAAAATTCAAGATCACTTTACCCTAAAGGAAAGTTTTCTCTCCATGCCAATAGTTGTTATAGATCAATTTAGATATAGAAACGTGGTTGGTTTTCCTTTAATAAATAATTTATCCATTATTGGAAGCATCAATTGGTATAGTGTATATTTGTTCACAAATCTATAAAGGTAGATGTTCTCTTAACATTGATTCATTCGATTTAGACCTTGCTAGAAATCAACTACTCTTTGAGAGTTACTTAGTATTTCCTCTAACATCCATTTGAAATGAGCATCTTCCCCCATCTAGAGGTCATTCCAAAGGTGAATCATACCATCATGAAAATCCAATAAAAAAAAGATCTTCAGCTTCATCTCTATTTTCAACATGTTCTTCCATATTTAGGAGTCTAAATTCCTTGGATTAGTGATCGTAGGATGTGAATGTTGGCAATATTTATTGAACATGAAATTTTTCCATAGTGTATTCCTTTCTTTGAATTGGATCCATAATTTGATTGAGTTTCATTTGATGTTTTCCTTAAGATATTTGAGTCCAAGACCCCCATTACCAGTTAGCTTGCACACTTTCTTCTAGCTTGTCCAATGGATGTATTTATGTTTGGGACTCCATATAAACTTGTTCAATATCATTTCAATCCTTATTTGAATTTTTTTGGAATTGGTTAAACTTGGGTGGTATATAAAAAAATTGAATTGAGGATGCTTTTAACTAGAGTAATTCTCCCTCCTAATGATAGAAAAGAATTTTTTCAAGAAAGAATCTATTTCTGAATCTTGTCAATGAGTGCATGGAAAAGAGAAGTGAGTTTTTTTTTATATAGTTGTATGGTAAAGTAGCAAAAGGGAAATGAGATGTAATACAATTCTTTCCCTTATCCATTTAATCTTGTTACTACATACACCTTTTCCTATAATAAAAAAGGATTTGTTGACATTAATATCCATACCTGATTGTGAAGAGAAGTCCTTGATGATATCCATATAGGCCTTTATAGACTTCTTGCTACCATTGCTAAAAATTAAAAGATATTCTATAAAAGATAGGTGATTAATAAGCATATTCACATTTGTATTGTAGCCAATTCCTTTTTTAGACTCAATTTCCTTAGCCAACCTTCTTGAGAGGGTATCTGGGGCTAAAATGAAAAGCAAAGGGGATAGGGGATCCACATATTTAACCCCTACCATCTTTGAAGAAGCCATTCAAATGTCCATTAAGAAGAATTTTGTTGTGGCTATTGATGAAGATTCTTTGAATAAGTATGCAAAACTCATCTAAAAAGCCTTTTTCTTTTAGAGGTTTGAAAATGAAATTCCAACGTATGGTGTTAAATGCTTTCTTGAGGTCTATTTTCATGATTACATAATCTCCTCTACATTTTTTTGTAAATATCGTTGCTCAATTCTTTGGCAAGTAGTATGTTATCAGTGATATTTCTTCTATTTGCATTGAAAGCATGATTGGATGAGATAAGCGAAGGAAGTAGTTTCTGAAGCTGGTTGGCATTGATTTTGCTTATGATTTTGTTAATAATAGGTGTTAGACATATAGGTTTAAATGTATCCCATGTATGATCATCTTTCTCTTTTGGTATTAAGATGATGACTGAGGTTGAGAAGAAGTTATGGATATTTTAGCTTTTGAAGAAACTATGGATAGCAATGATGAATTCAGTTCTTACAATGTACCAAGATTTTTGGTAGAAAAGGGTAGTGAATCCACCAGGTCATGTAGCCTTGCACCATGGAATTGAGTGCTTTTATAATTTCATCTTCCAAAGGATTAGAAGTAAACTCTTCATTGTTAACTTGTTCATTATTAAATTGATAGAGTTTCTGATCATACAGATGGGATGAATTGTTATTAGAGGCTTGGTTGATCAAGTCTGAGAAGAAGTTCACTTATCTTTCCATAATGTCTTCCTTTTTATGAATCCAGCTACCCTCATTATCTCTTATATTAGTCAGCCAGATTCCTTCCCTTTTCTATTTAATGCATGCATGAAAATATTTTGAGTTTTTATCACCTTGGAGGAAGTTGATGGTAGAGGCTTGTTATTTTGAAAGGATTAATTCTCTATCAATATAATCTTGTAGTTTTGTTTGTAGTTGTTCTAACTTTAGTTCAAGTTCCTTATCATGGTTATCTCCTAATGCAAGTAGTTCAATTTTATTGATGTTGATTTGCTCTTCAGTGGAAATAATTAAGTGGTGGATGTTACCAAAAGATCCCTTATTCCATTTCTTAAGGGCTTGAGAGGTAGCTTTGTGTAGGAGCTACAATTTAATCCAAGGGTTGTTTTCTTCCACTCCTTACCATGCATTTAGAACATAATTTTTAAAGTCGATTCAATGTCTACAAGTTTAAAATTTTGAATTTGTGATAGGATTGTTTGGGCATACATTTGAAATTGACAAATAAAGGGGAGTGGTCAGATGCAATCCTTGCAAAGTGTAGAACATCTAGCTTACATGAATGAGATAGCCAATTTGAGTTAATTAGGATATGGTCAAGTCTCTCATAAACCTTACCCCTTATCCAAGTAAAATGAGAGCCAATAAAATTTACATCAAACAAACCAACTTCCTCAATAAAACCAATAAACTCTATCATGATTGAAAGATTAAGCTTCCTGCCTCCCTTCTTCTCAATTGGACTATCAATCATAATAAGATCCCCTCCCACCAACTAAGGGCCAGTGGTATTTAGACAAATTTGTTTTATATATTGCTAGAGTTCTGTTCCTACTTGACTGGTGCATGCAACAAAGATAAAGGTAGCATAAGAGCAAACATTAGACTCTTGGATGTGGATGTATTGATTGGTATCTAGTATGATTTGAACTTGAAATTTGTGCTTCCAGAAAATCCAGATTTTATTATTAATATTTGGATATATGAATAATTGAGGTAAACATTATCCTATATTAGGGAGATTTTATGTTATCATAAAAGGTTCAAGGATAGCAAAAAGTTCTATTTTGTGGTGTCGCATAAAGCTTTTCAGCCTATTAAAGGCATTGGCCTTACCAATACCTCTAATATTCAAAATCATAGGAGGGAGGCTTACTCCTTGAGGGTCATTTGGAGGACCTTTCCCCATTCAAAAAATCATCTATCCTTTGGCTTTTTCTTGCTAGTAAGTTCTTTAGTTTCTTAACTCTTATTTGATTTTGTTTTCAATTCTTTAAACATCTGCCACACTTCAATTGTTGTATTGAGAATATCTTCATACCTTTCTTCTTTAGGTCTTTCTTTGTATGAATGGATTGATCCATCCTCTTCTATGGTAATTTTCTGGGTAGGGATAGCTTCTAATATAGGATTATCCAAGGAATTTAATTGTTCTGTTTGCATTTAAGTAAGTTTGATTTATTGTTTATTATATTAAGTGTTTGTAGAATTCTTTCGAGAATTTAGTTCTTGATTTTCTGCAACATGAAGGGGTATCTCATTCAGATTGTGTTCAATAGGTATTTAATTATTAATGTCTTCTTGGATGATGGGTGGTATTTGTATATTTTCTGTGATTGTTCGATTGACTTCAAGATTTTCAATAGGTTTTTCTAGATTACTGCTACTATCCTAGCACCACAGTGCTAAGAAATTTAAAAATTTTAATAGTTTGAGTTGTCAGGTATGCATTTAGGGAGCCTAGAAGTCATAATCACATTGTTGTAGTGTTAGGAAGCTCAAGAGCCAATGTCGAAGAGCCAATGTCGAAGCACTATTCAGTAGCACTATAATGTTATACCCAGTGCTTGGGTGCTACCTTCAAAGTGCTACACCGCAACAGCCTAACAAAATAGTTTTAGGCTGTTACACCAAGTCATATTACCTCCAAAGTTTTGGCAAGTGATAGAGTCCTAGTGTGAGTGTGAGTGTAAGAGGAACTTGGAGAGTGACTCTCCAAGTGTTGTGTTTGTGTGCTTTTATTATTTAGGGTTATGTGTTGGTGTGTTGATCTTCTTGGAGGCTTGGAGATGAAGATCCAAATTAATTATTTGCTATGAGGTTGTTATGCATTACCATGAGGAAGTAGTAGAAAGGGCGTCAAGTGCAAACTTAGAAAAGCTTACTCGATTTACTCTTCCATTTTTCCTTAATTATCTTAACATCTTGTATTGTGATTTCAAATATGTCCTTCTTTCCTTCAAATGTGGAGCAATAAATTCATAAAGTGCTTTGAGTTTCTATAATTGCTTTTTGTTCTTATATCAAGTTTGACATTTGGAGTTTTTATAAGAAAATCATTTGTACTTTTCAACAAATATTATTTTAATTTTTTATGCACATAATTTACTTGTAATCTAGCAAATTGTAATGTTAAAATAGATTATGATCTAGAACTATTGGAAGCATCCTAGAAGAAAAGTAGTAAAATTAAATATATTTACTAGATATGCAAATGCATATGTTATTTCGGATCCATAATCATTAAAGGAAAATTTGGATAATGCAATAACTTAAAATTTAATTAGGCTAAGAAAGTGATTTGGCTGTATTGATCTAGACATAGATGATATAACATTTATGCTCTTGATTAACTTTATAATGTTTCAAATAAATTTTAATGTGAATTTTGAAAAATAAGATACCAATTGGAATTACATAAATTCAAAGTTCTCCTATAAAAAAACTAGATAACAACACCATCCTATCTACAAAAATCTTAAAATTTCATTTATTTTTACAAATTAAATATAATTATAATTTTAACTTTTTAAATAGGTTAGATAAAAATTAAGCTACGAAAATTATAAATTAACTCAATTTTAATTTGTACACTTTGCTCAATCATTATGGGAATGATACTCTGTTCACATTATATTACTTGAATTGGCATATGTACTTGCGTACACTGTTATAACCCGCTCATATTTTTGGTGTCATTGCTAGCAATTTGAATTGAATTGTAGGTTATATTGAGTTAATATTAGTATAACTAAGTTGTTTTAAATTCAACTACATTATGTTATGTGTTTATAAATTATACATTATCTTTTGTTTAAGCATTGAAAAGTAATTATTTTTTATTTATTTATTTTTTAATGTGATGAAAAAATTGTGCTTTTAGTCTTTGCATGTGTGGTGAAAAAATAGAAGAAGTACTACCTTTAAACTTTGAAATTGAAATGCTTTCCAAGAAATTTAGGAAGGAGAGGAGAAATAAATTTAGTAACTTAGTAATGGCTAATCAACCAAGCAGAATAGAACACCCTAGACCTCTTAGGGACCTCTGGTAGATGGGAGTGCACCAAAAGATAGCTTTGTCAACCATTCAAGCCTATAATTTAGGTTGAAATCTTCAATAATTTGAATGGTACAAAATTCTTACTTTGTGGGTTCTCTTATAGAAGATCTTAATTTGCAAAGTGCAATTTCTTAGAGATCTATCTTTCTTTTAAGTATAATGGGGTAAGTGACTATACCACTAGTTTTATGTGGTTCACTTTTTCACTTACAAATAAAGCCAAACTTTAGTTGAACTCACAATCTCAAAAATCTATTAGCACTTGGAATGAGTTAGTCCAAAAATATCTAACTAAATATTTTCCACCATGTAAAGCTACTAAGCATAGAAATGATATTAATTTTTCATGCAAGTAGATAATAAATTAGTTTATGAAGCTTGGGAAAGTTATAAAGACCTATTAAAAAAACCCACATCATTCATTGCTCGATTGGTTAATTATTTAATCATTTTATAATGGCTTAGTAGGCTCACTTTGAGCAATAGTAGATGTACTAGTAGAAGGTGTTCTTATTTCCAAACCATTTGATAAAGCTTATGCTTTAATAAAGGAAATGGATATAAATAAATTTCAACAGCCTTTGATTGCTAAAAAATACCTTTTTAGAAACTCTTCGCCATCTTTATCGGGATAGGTAGGAGTATGTTCTTCATGAGGTAGATTGATATATATTAAGCTAGATTTCCCCTAACATTATGTTAGGATTTATTTAGATCTAGGTTCTACTTCCTATGAATGCATGTATTTAGAGTTAATTATCTCTCTTATCATAGTAAGAGAGAGCTCTCAATTAATGTTAGAAATAATATCAATTTCTGATATAAATTGGTGTTTAGTGGTGTGTGTGTGGTATGGCATAGATGACTGTCTAAAGAAAATAAGAGAATAGTCCTAATTAAGATCCCATGGTTCCTTCATCCTGGGACTTTATTATTCTAGTCTACCAAAGTTAGAGGGTGAGTCGTAATGTCCAGGGAGTCTGTTTAGTAGTCATGGGTTGCTTCATTATAGATATCCCAAGTAGACTAGAATTTTAGTGTAGGGGTGTTCACATGACAAATGTATAGGTTGGACTTACATCCCTTGGGATGCTAGTAGAGTGTTCGCATGGTGAATGGATAGATTGGACTTACAACCCTTTTGGAATGCGAAATTTATGAGAATTTGCATGGAAAATAGATTGATTGGACTTACATCTCATTGGAATGCCATCTTTATAGAATATTTGCATGGAAAATGAGTAGAATGGACTTACATCCCTTAGGAATGCCATATATAGGGATGTTCACATAATGAATGAGTAAATTGGGCTTACATCGATTAGAATGAAATATATAGAGGTATTCGCATCGTGAATGAATAGATTGAATTTACATCCATTGGAATGCCATATACAAAGGTGTTTGCATAGCAAACGAATAGATTAGGGTTACATCCCTTTAGAATGCAAGGTTTAGGTTTGTTTGTGTGGTAAATGAATAGATTAGACTTACATTTCTTTGGGATGCCAATAGGGTATTCGCATAACGAATGGATAGATTGGAGATACATCCCTTTTGGAATGCCATTTTTATATAGATATTTACATGGAAAAACATTAATTTTTGGTTCTGTGGGCAACGCTTCGGCATTAAAAGTATGAAACTTGAGCACTATCATGGTTATACCTTGGTGCTAATAAAATGGCACCTTAGCATTGAGTGATTAGCACTATAGCATTGTAAGGTGGGAATTCATGTCTTAAACACCTGAGGGATTAGCATCTTGACGTTATAAGGTCGGCACTATAGCACATAAGATAATATGGGACTGAAATAATTTAATCATACTGACCAGTTGACTCATGCTTTGATGCTGCCAATCAAAGATTAATTTAGAAAGCTGGTAGATGGACATGCATTTTTAGTTGGAAATGATAAATTTTTGACCAACATTGTGTTGGAGCATGGTAGTGCTACATCAATATTTGATGCACTTTTTAGTTACAATTGATTACAATTTTAGTTATAATAAATAGTAATAAGTACTCTTTTTGATCGGCATAGTAAATGACTGGGTGACCAGCATCTAGGTGCTTCATGTGGAGTGCGACGGAGCTGGTCTTAAACCTCTGAAATTGAGAGGCCAGTGCCTTGGTGCTAGCACTACAATGCTGCAGCGCTGGATCCAATCTATAAATACGACCCCTAGTCTATAAATTTGTCATTCTAAATCCTTGGTTCCCTTTTGGAAATCTTTGCTCTATCCTTTTAATAGACTTAACCCTAAGAAAGTGACTAGTGTGCACAGTACATATGCAATAGCTGACTTCATAAGTTGTTAAGTTGTCTAAAAATTTAAAAGATTTTGGTGTTGCCCAAAACTTTAGTTCTAGTAATCTTTTACGAGATAATAGTGAATAGGTGTGTTGGAAGAACAAAAAAAATCATGGAATAAAAATGCTGAATTATGTAGCTAATCAACCAAATGATCCCTTCTTAAATTAATTTAACCAAAGTTAGAAGAATCATTGAAAATTTTCTTAGAACAATAATGCAAAAAATAATAATCAAAATATAAATATATAAAATTGGAATAATAGCAATTATAACCCTCAAAACTCAAACTATAGATCTATCATCCCATTATGATATCCACTTCAAAACCAACGTAAGGAAACAAAAGCCTAATTTAGAAGAACTAGTGATAATTGGGGACTCAATTACAAAACCAAGCAACCACTATTATAAATCAAAAAAATTTAATTAGAAAAATTGTCCAATAGCCTTGTAGAAGATGACTCTCTCTTTAATGGTATTGGAGAAGCCTTACAAATGCTCCCCTAATCTTTCAAGGCATGAATGATGCCACACCCTCACAGAAGGTACTAATATCTTCAAACATAAAGCTTACATAAGTTCTCAGAAGAACAAACTTTTAAGTTAAAGTACTACATGCAAAATCAAGGTAGATGAGAAATAGAGAACCAAAAGTAAAGTGCAACCTTACCAACAAAATTCCTTGAAGTAAAAGGAAAAGAGAGAACTCTCCACTTTTCTTTTAAGCAAAACACTCTTTCCTAAGCATCCCTTGATTTTTTTTTTGGTTCAGGATGTTCAAGTTAGGGGATGAAGCAAAATAAAAGTAAAAAATTAATCTAATCATATTGTACAATTCAACTTATCGTTCTTCTCATATTGTACAATCCTTTATCCCATTATGTTGGGTCAGCTGCATGAATCCTTCTTCTCCATTATGTCCCATTTTGTGTCAAATTATCATTTAATTCTAGTTAAGTAAGGTAATTTTTTATACATCGTAACCATGTATTTTAGGTCTACCTCTACCTTTCTTAACATAAGGCAAATCAAATTCATCTACTCCTCTAATCGACTCATCGGATAGCCAATGCTTTATGTGGCCAAACCATCTAAGGCGACTCTCTCTAATCTTATCTATCATTTGAGCTACTCCAACCTTTTCCTAAACATATTCATTTCACATTTTATCTCTACGAGTAAAGCCACTCATCCACCTAAGCATCCTTATATCTACAACACTTAGTCTTCTGCTTCTCTTTTACTAACCAACATTTTGCACCATAAATCATATAATATGATTAAACAACATTAATCATTGTAACTTTCAGAATAATGACTAGTTTGATTAGGTCAATCATACCATTGTAAACATATCATCTAATATGATTGCAAACATCTAATGTGATCTATTTAATGATAGATCATCCAGTCAAATACCCAAACTAATTTTGGTAATATTAAGTTGTCCAATTGTATAATATGATATAAATTGTATAGTGTGATTGTAGTACTTTTGCTTTTGGCCCAATGTAAAAAAATAAATGAAATTAAGGGAATAATAAAATATGTATAAATTAAGAAAAAAATAAAGAAATAAAAATGAAACATATAAATAAAATAATACTAGAACATGTGCACAAAAATAAGTTGAAACATAAAATGAAAATAAAACCCTAAGCGTCAAACTATATCACAACTTATTAACAAAATCCTTATTTAATTGAGTTGTAAGGCTCATGGGGTGTTGATGACTTTATGTCTTTTCAATCCAAGCATTTTGATCAACTACACTTAAAATGAATTAAGAGCGTACCCATCATGCTTGTCGTCAAATTTCATGCTCTTAAGTTTTAAAAAACCTTTGCACAACAAAGAATTTGTAAATCTAAAAAAATTATTATCAATATACGAGATCATAATCAAGATATAATGAGCTTTCAAATTCGGGTGGCTAGTTTCAACAAACATATCTTATTCTATAACACAAAATGGTCAATAGTTAGAAAAAATAAAATGTAAGTAACGACTTCTGAACAATAGATGCAAAATAAATGTCTTCTATTCGATTAAAATCTTTAGTTACAATCTTTACTTAAATCTTAACAACAACTCCCAAAATATTTTGAGATGAAGCACTAATTTTTACATATCAATTTCTTCCAAACCAAGATTTTCAATAGATTCATCAAAATTCTTCTTCTATCAATATTTTCTTATTTTAATTTTTTTTCTACCAAGAAAAATTGCTCCACAAATTTAATATCAAAACTTTCCAAACAATTTTCCTCTTTATTTAACTTGATATATGTATACTAAAATATATATACAACATGAGTTTAGAAAGGCCCATCATAGAAGATAGAAGATTTTTTACACCATTGGTACTTGACCTAAGAATTTGTGATGTTTCAAAAAAAGAATTTTGCTTTGCTCTTGAGTTTTAATGAATTTTACTTCCTATCATAAGTCAAGCATTTTTTATTTAAGTACCACAAGCCTTAAGAAATCCTTAAGTGAAAGCAAACCTAAAAAACAATTTATGTTAGAATTTTGGGAACAAAGACTTGTTTGGGTACCATAGTTTGAGAAAGAGTTAATAGAATCCATGCATATGATGAGTTTAAATGTGAATGATGTGTGCATAGATTACCAATGTGTCCATACATGCCACAAGAAAAATAATAAACTTTAGGAAAAAAAATGCATGTCTTTTTAGTGTTTTTTTTTTCTAAATAAGTTCTTTTTATACTTTTCACCTTTCTTGTCTAATTCAAAAGTTCATTATAAGTGATATTACTTCATTAGAGTCATAGGAATCCCTTTTCCATCAAATAGAGATTAGTGACTTCTTTGATATCTTCTTCACAACAAAAAAAATAATAAATAAATATGAAGTAGAGTTAATTCTGAAGGCATGCTTTATTTTTTCCCTTTCTTTAAGTCTTCTTTTTTTTCCTTCTATTTGTACTTTTGATTATTATTCTTGAGTGAAGTACATTCCCATTTAATGTGACCAAGATTTTTACATTCATATCAAATATGATTTAAAACTTTTGAGGAGTTTTTGATTTTACCTTTACCTTTCCTTTGTTCAAATCTTTTCTTTTTTATCTTTTAGAAAGACTTTGAACTTCCTTGTTGTGAGTGGAATATCGTCATTGTTGGTGTTGCTTTCATCCTAGCTATAATAAAATGTATTTGCTTTAAAAGAAATCATCTTTTCCATTTTTTTTTACAAGTATCAATATTTTTTACAAAATTTTTTGTTCATGAGAAATGAGAGAACAAAACAACTAATCAATTAAATGGAAAAAATAAATCTTTAGATTTAGAAATAGTTGTAACCCTAGTGTCCCAAGATTCAATGAGGTAACTAAAGATTTTATTAACCATTTTAGAATTAGTAAGTTCTCTCCTCAAGCCATGCAATGAAGTAATGAATATGATGAAATGTGTGTACATGTCAGAAATAGACTCATGAGGTAACATAAAAAAGTTTGTAATCATTAAGAGCATATTGATTCAAGATTGTTTAAACTCATTGATCCATTTATATGCCACACAAAATTTTCAAAAATTTCTTTACAACTTTTACATGAGGAAACATGCATGTAATATTTATACTTTAAAGCACATGAAAAATAGTTCAAACATATTGAATTATATTTGGTTAATTCCCTCTATTCTAATGACCAAGAATTGAAAGGTTCTTCAATTTATTTTCCATTGATATATAGTTTGGTGGTAAATAACAAACTTCATTTATATTCTAGATATGAAAATGGATTGATTGAATAAAAGTTGACGTACAAATTTTTTAAAAATTAAAAGTAATATCATCAAAGGGAGGTGGTCAAATAAAAGAGTACCCTTTTGTGGTGTTTTTATTATCTAGATGTCCTATTGATTGATGTGCTTATTATTGTTAGACCATGAAATAGGTAGCATAACCAAGAATTTGGGGTGGGGGTGGGAGGGGGTTGAATTTGTGTGCTTTTAAAAAAATTCTTTAAATAAAAATAAAATCAAATATTCAATGTTTAGTGAGAGAGAGACCTAATATGATCGAACTGATGGTTCAATCATAGAAAAAAAGAGTAGCAAAAAGTAAAAAAAATGAAAAGGGACATAAGTTATATGATGGCCAACATCCACTCTTTAGATCTTCTACAAAATCCGCTATCTCTTATTTGACACAATAGGGAAGGGTAGAGATGCCTCCTTAACGGGTAATAGAGAAACCCTACACCAGCACCCTTTCTCATTCAAGGAAAGAAAGAGGCCACTATATCTTAAAAGGTACAGATAAACTTCTTCAAACACAAATCTTACATAAGTTCTTAAACGAATAAAATCTTAAGTTAAAGTACAAGACATGAAGGCAAGATGGATAAGAAATAAACAACCAAAAGTAGCATGCAACCTTACCAATAAAATTCTTTGAAGTAAAAAAATGAGAAAGAACTCTCCACTTTCTCCTATTCAAAAGCACTATTCCCTAAGCCTCCTTTAATTTATTTCATGTTCAGGATGTTCAGGTTAGACCTCTCAAAGGGGGTATTTATAAGGAGAAAGCTAAAAAGAATTGAAATAATTAATTTTGAAAAAAAATCAATCTAATTGTACCATATGATCAGTTCATTTTATTAGGGTTAGGGGTTTTGGATGATATGATCATCCAAGTAGCCACTAATATTCATATCATGAGACTAAGGATTGCACTATATAAATAGTACAAAATAAATAATCAGCTCTTTATTATTTATCCTATATGAAATAAATGTACAATATGAATAATTTAAGGAAAAACTCTCAAAAATTAAATTCCTCAAATTCATAATTAAAATTAAGTAATTACTAAGATAAATTATACTATAGTATGACCAATCAACTTAATAATAATTTATAATTAACATAATATTGGTGGTTGAAATAATTAACAAGAATGGATCATGCAATACGATCATAATCATTTTGTACGATCAATACAATTTTGGCAAATTTCAAAATTAACTAATTTAATTATGTTGGATGAAAAATTAACAAAAATGAATAATCATACAATACAATTAGAATCATCCTATATAATTAGTATAATTTAAGGAAAAGGTTTCATTAACTAATTTATTATGGCTAAAACAATTAACAAAAAAGGATCATCGTACAATATGATCCATATCGCATAGTATGATTTCCTAAAAATTTTTAATTTTGAAGATTTATTTGTATATTCTTTCAAGTGTGTGTTTGTTAGGTTGTTATTCATCATTCACATGCTAAATGCATGAACACAAAATACAACATAAACATCAAGACCAGCAACACAAAAATTTGAACTTGACTTGGGTCTTCTAGCATCACTCATTTCTTAATTGTAGTGTTCATTGGCTCTTATTGGAATAAACTTTTGAAAATCAACCATTATTCATGCTATGTCAACTAGTTTTCATTAAGTTAATTACTTATGGTCTCTACATTTGGAATACACCACAGCCTATACCCACAATTGATTAGTGAAAATAATTATTTAACAAGGAATATTTATGATCATCAAAACTTAGAGTTTTATGTAAATGCATATTATGTTAAGATCTTTATGGACATGGCATCTTAACTTTTGATTAATATTTAAAGGAAATGTTTGATGTCCATGTAGGAGTGTTGTGTTTTTATTTGGTTAGCATAGGGTCACCACGTAGATCTTAGGTGGTATTTATTGAAATGATTGAGTACAACATCAAGGAATGATGGACTATATCAAAAGATAGAAACATCACACTATAATGGTCTCAATTATCTAATAAGGACTCCTAAGGCAGATGAGTCTATATATATTGAGATCTTTCCTTTCGTTTACATGAATAAAGTAAAGCAGTGTTCATTTTAATCTAGATTCTTTAGTTTCCTATGGAGGTAAGCCCTCATAATTAATTATATCATAGAAAATGGTGAATTCCATATAATACTCTAGATTAAAGTAGTCAATTAATGTCTCCAAAGATTTTAATTTTGATATCAAAGAATTGGTAATTATTGATGACCCAATAGGAAGACTCAAAATAGGTAGAGTTCTTAATGGATTTTAAAGGAGAATAAATAGGAAGCACTCATGATAACAAGAAATCTAGTGAGTGCTTCAACATATCCTATAGTGAGGCTTTAAGTTTATGATGGTAAAATTATATTTATTTCAGTTGACATTTTATTAGAATGTTTGGACTTAGATTCTAACAACACATGATTATAAAAATGCTTGAGAGGTGAGGACTTATGCTTGTAGTAAAAGAGAAATAAGCAACCTTTGAACCTATATCTAGAGTGCTCTATCATATGCTGAGAGCTCAACATAATTTTACACCAAGAAATGAGATAAATTGGTTCACTTCTTCCAGAGGGAGTGAACCAATCTTGACTCTTCTAGACTTACAATCACCTGGATGAGGGGAAGTTGTGGGAAGAAATAATTTGAATTTGATTGAGTTTGAGTGAGGTTGGATTGAGAGGGTGCTCGGGCTGAGGTGAGGCTTGGTCTTCCATGCAGTTGAGTGCACGAGGATCTCTGGTCTAGCTTGGGGATTGAGGATAATGCTTTGGTGAACATCTCTATTGATTTTGAATGGAGGAGGAGGTGTATATCTTCCTTCCCTACTTAACCAACTAAAGAAGATAGTTCATGTCGTGGCAGCCAGCTAACCAGTGGGGGTGGCTAAAAATGGCATGTTATTGATGAGGTGGAGGTCTCCTAGTGGCTCATGGAGTTTGGTGGCCGGTGATTACGGGCACAAGTCCCTTGGATTGAACTAAGTGGACTTACCTTGGTCAAGGGTTTAGCCCAACAACCTTGGGTTAGTTTAGGTCAGTGGGTGTATGCTTAAAGGGTGATAAATAGGATTGTCATAGTCAAAGGGGTTTGGCAAAGCTTCCAATTGAGAATTTTATCTTATTTGGAAGGACCTTTGGTTCACTTGGTTTATGCTGAACTAAGTTTATCATGAGTTGGGTCCACTTGGGTAGGTCAAGGCAAACCTAAGAATGATTCATGCCAAGTTTGATTGAGCTTGGTTCAATTTAACCTATATAGGTCAATTTAGGTTTGAATGGGTTAGGCTAACTAATTGACCAAATTGGATCAATGGGGCCATTAGATTATGTTCAAATGATCAATTGCAATGTGTTGGTGTAATCAATTTGATTTAATTTAAAGTGGATTTAAATTTGAATCATATGGGTTCATATAGGTAAAATGGACTAAGTTGACTAACTTGATTAAATTGACCAAATTGGGTTGGATGAGTTGATCATTTGACATGGATTGGAACCTTTGAGTTGAATTTATTTGGTTTATATTTGGTTTTGGTTCGATACTTTAGGATAAATTGGTCAATTGGGTTGTTTTGATCAAATTTGCTTCAATTGGTGGTTAGAGAGTATTCAATAATCAATTTATGATGGATTTTAGGCATTTGTTGCAATCAATTTGGGTTGGAATGAGTTTAGGATCAATTTGGCCCTAGGTCAAATTGGGTCAACTTGGGTCAAATAGCCAAATTGGCTCAATTTGGTTCAAGTGATTGTAATTAAGTGATCGATCATGACCAACATTCATTTTAAAAGAAATTAGGTTAAATCAAGATTTTACTCAATTTAATATTTTAGGCCAAATTGGGTCAATTGGATCAATTGGCTTGATTGGTTTAATTGGGATCAATAAAGTGTTGGAATATGTTCAATAATGAATTTGAAGTTGATTAGTGGCTTTGATTGCAATCAATTTGGGTTAGATTAGATTTTGACTTATTTGAACCTTTTAGGCCAAATGGGTCAAGTTGGGTTATTTCAACCAATTGGTGGAATTAGATTGATTAAAATGAATTGAAATGTTTAATTGAATGTTTTGAATGATCATAAGGATTGGATTGATTTAATTTAGCTTGAATCAAATGAAACTAAATTTTGGCCTTATTGGATTCAAATGGGTCAACTTTAGTTAAGATCTAATTTGATTTGGTTTGATTCAATTAGATTGCAATTAAGGCTCAATCAAGTTCAAATGAAGTTCAAATGAGTTTGAGTAAGTTCAATTTTAATTGGATCAAATTAATTTTGGATTTAGCCCTTTTGAATCAAATAGGTTAAGTTGGGTCAACTTAGCCATTAAGCCAAATTGGACCTTAATGAATCAAATTGGGTTTGGAATTAATTAGTGTTGATTGAAGTTTGGCTTGTAATCAATTGGATTGGGTTTGAAGAGTTGGTTTGATATATGGGTTAATTGGATTTAGGGTAGGTTGTCCTTACCTATCCTAAACCAGGTCTAACCTTAGGATCAAGTCCTATGAGTCTTTTAGGCTTAGGGCTAATAAACTCCTAACCACTAGAAGTGTCTTAGTTCTAAAGAGGCCTTAGTGCATAGATGAATCCTAGGTCTAATGAGGAGATGGTAAACCTCACTCTAAAATTGAGGTCAATAAGGAGGCACAAGAATCATGCTTACTTAACTCGAGATGAAGCCAGATTAGACTTGTATTATAAGAGGTTGAAACTAAATTATTAGATTTGGACTTCACTTAGTTAGTATGAGCCACATATTAATGTTCACATGGGTGTTTCAATGAGATATGCACCTTTAAGTGAAAATGACTCCAAAAGATATGAAGAAATGGTGTTTGATGTAGCTTGAGCTCAATTTTTCAAAGAAGTATTTGATGAAAAACCACCAAGCATAGAAGGTTAATAGTTATACAACCTATTATGTAAAGCATAATGACTACTATGGAAAAGTTTCACATACCACTATGAACTATTTATGACTGTAAGAATGCTAACCATCAAAATCAAATACAAGGTCAAATTTCTTGAGTCATCTATTAGGCGGACAAGCATGGAAGCATTTCAAATGTACTTATTCTGACTTTGCAGCTTAACCACGCAATGTCAGACTTGGTTTATGCGATAATGATTTTAAGCATTATAGTTAATCTATGTCACCTTATTTATGTTGGTTAGTGATAGTTAAACTTTACAATTTACCTCCAAAGATGTGCACAAGCATGCCATTTATGTTCCTCAAATTATTTATACTTTGAACACTAACTATGTTAATCTATGTCTTTTTGTATCATTTGATGGATGAGCACAAAAACATATGGGATAATGGTGATTAACATATGATATCACTATAAATCAAAACATTTAGATGAAGGCAACACTTATGTAGATTATCAATAATTTTCTTGCGTATGTAATGTTATTAGGGTGGAGAATTATTGGAAAGTTGGCCTATCTATAGTACAAGTAGAAAACAAAATAACAAATTTTGAAGCACTATTTACTATGGGAAAATTTGATGATACCACAAAGATTTTAGAAATTTTTTATTTGGATGATCAAATGCATCATTAATGAGTAAACATATTATTTTAGAAGGGAAACATGTTATCCTATAATGGATTCGATTATTTAATAAAAGACTCTTAAGGCTAATGGGTCTTTAATGTACTATAGAGTTTTTCCATGAACTACATAGGAAGTAGAGTAGGGCTAATTTTAAACTAGGTTCATGCTTACTTATAAGGGCAAGCCCTCATAGTTAATTACATTTTAGGAATGAAGGATCTCTTTCTAAGAATATTCTCAATTAAAGAAGTAAACTATTATTTTTATAGATTTCTAAGCTAGTTTTTGAAGGAAATAATAATTTGGAACTTCAATTAGGAATGTTGAAAAGTGGAAACAGTTATTTTTGGAAGGCAATCAAGATTTAGTTGGAAATACCTATTACTGGGATGCCTAATAGGCATTTCAACTATCCTATCATTTAGCTATAAATTTTGAAATTCAAATTGAATTTTTAGTTGATATTTTATTAATCTAAGGCATAGATTCTTACAGTACAAGAGTGTAAAAATGCCTAGGATTGAAGACCTATTCCAATAGAATGCTTTAGAACCTAAATCTATAAGTGCTCCTAACACTAGTCAGATGCTCGACCTAATTTCACTTTTCAGAATTATTGGTCATTCCTCTCATTTGAGAGAATAAAACTATCCCTGACTCTAGTGGACATATAACCTATATGGAAGGGCTGCCAGCTAACACCACCGAAGCATATTTTAAATAGATGATATTAAGTCTCATATATGCAAGATAGTTAGGCTGTTATATTTTAGGAAAGAATCTAAAAACCTAAACTCACTCCCTAATCCCTAAGATCATGTAGTGTATGAAATGCTCCTAATTAATGCAAATTTTTTAGCTTTTAGATGTTTTGACTCATGATTCATTTAAGGTTTTGGGGTATGCATTTTATGCCTAAATGACATGTAATTAGAAATGGTCATGGGCCAAATCAATAAGAAAAGGTAGACTTCCCCAAAAAGGTGGTCATCTTCACAGATCAGATGCCCCATATGTGTATTGGATGAAGTGCCCAATTCAAGAGTTTAAAATAATATGCTAGCATGGTTGGCAAAAGCTAATTATTTGTAGTTGATTTTATGTTATTATTAAGGCATTAATTTATGTGAAGTTTTGAGTTTCTTTATTTTTGTGTTTGATTTTATTAGATTTAAACTGCATAAAAAATTTAGTTTTCATAGGAGCCAATCCTCTAAGCATCCATCATAAAAAACAAAGCACAAAAGGAAACCTAGAAAAGTAGCTTGATTCTATTGCACACCTAAAAAAATCAAACTATTTTTAAATTAAAGAATTGGCCAATGCGGCTGAGTACCATTATAAACCCCAAAAGAAAGAGAAAATGTGTAGCTGAGCTCTACCCATATACAGCCTGGCCTAGAACTACAAGGTTAGATCTATGGGTCTACATTCTATGATTGTCTCCTTCTTTAGGGACCTCCATTGGGCTTCACATGGGACATTTGTACCTATCTGCTGATAGGGTCAACTTTAGTAGTTCTTAGACCCCATAGATCTGAACCTAGTTTTAATATTTCAATTTAAAAATAAATCCTAAGCCCTATAAAATAAAAGTTAGGAAAATACAAATAGCACACAACATTTATATTTTACAAACATACGGGCTTTGCATTAGCTTCTTGCTAAGCCCACCTATCCTATTGGGCTATGCTAAGGGATTATTCGGCACCTACAAGCAAACAACATTTATATATTTATTTACAACTATCTCTCTTAGCATAGGCCCCTGTAGAAGATAACATTAGCTTTAAAAACAACATCCTATCATCCAGTCTAATGGGTAAATAATCCTAGACATGCAGTCTAAAATAGTACACCACAAAGATATACATCACATCACAACCTATAGTATCATAGAATATCATAGATCGCCTTAACCTAAGTTTAGCGTCTATGACTTAATGATTTAGTGTGTGAAGAAATGGGCTTGTGTGATAAGACATTGCTAGACTTTTTTAGATTTAACTTGTAATTTAAGTTTTAAAATTTGTTTGATTTACCTTTGGATTTTTTCAATTCAAATGATTTAATGATTCATTATTTTTATATTCATTTTTTTAAGTTCATTTTTATATTCAAGTTAGGTTTAGTTTCTGAAGAATAGAGAATATAATAGATTCCACTTTTGGATGGGACTAATTCCATTCAACATCCCAAATCTTAATAGAATGAAATATTCACCCTAAGATGAGGTTTCATCTTAAAGATCTAAGTAAGATCTTAAGTATCTTAATTTTCATTTTTAGATTCATTTGAATGATTTAATTTGAATTTAATTTGGATTAATATTTTAATTTATGTTTTGACATTTAATTCTTCTTTTCATTTCTTTAATTTGATTAAACCTTCTTGGTTTAATTTATTTTCAATTTGATTTGGATTAATTTTATTATTTATTTCATTAATGTTTATGTACATTGAATTCATTTGATTGAATTATGTTAACCTAATTTATTTAGGTTAGTCTTTTAATCCAATCTTAATTTGCATTGAGTATGGATTAAGATTTTCTTAATTGGTTGATCATGAATTTCATGAATTATTTACTTTAAGGTTTAATTAGATTTTCTATTTTTATTGATTTCAATTAAACCCTAAGTATGCAAGTGATCAAATTCTTTGACATTAGAATGTTGGAAAATTATCCTTAGGTATTTTGATGTTGATGAAAATGTTTCAATCAATTTATTAAATTTTTATAATTCCATGAATTTTTAATTTATTATTTAATGTAAATCAACCTAGAGATTGGAAATTTAGTAATTTCCAAGCTAGAGGTCAATTAGCCATGAAATGTTTGTAGCAAGTGGGGTTGCTTACCAATCTAATTTTTCTAAGGTTTCATTTTGATCAAGTACATGATTTGAGATTAATTAAGGTTTTAATAATTATTTTAAAACCTAAATTAACTGTAATTTAGAAGAAATTATTTAAGGGTTTTAATTTTCTTAGATTCCTTTATGGAAAATGCATCCATAGAAGGTTCACTTAGAATTTTTGGAGTTTTAGTTGATTTGTTGTGATTTTCCTAAGTTTAGGATAATTAATTCAATTAATTAATTTAATTAATTACCAAATTAGGCCATTTCATGATTTATTAAGTTTCAATGAATTCCATTGGAGTGTTTAAGTTCATTGGAGTTTATTATGTTAATTTAAAGTGATTTAATCATTTTTATGATTTTTTTAATATTAATTTATTTTATTAAAATTAAGGTTCGGAGTTTGAAATTTAATATCTTTTGATTCACATTGAAATAAATCATGAAATGTTTTTTGGAGGTGCATTTTAACCTCAAATTCAATTCCCCAAAGTTTCACTTTAATTGAATTAATGGTTTGTGAATTTAAGTTTGATTATTTTCATTTAAAGTCAAATTAATCTAAAGTTAGTCAAAAGTAATTGGGGATTTTGGATTTAATGGATTCTACTCATTGAGATGAATCCATAAAGCCCTCATTTGCATTTTTTAGATTTATAATTTATTTTATATGATTTTTTAAAGTTTTTAGCCTTTTCTAATATTTATTTAGTTCAAAAAATGGGAAATCATGTTTTAAATGGCGAGCCGATGTGGCACCATTGGGCCATATAGAATCTATGTCAAAAGTCGGTGCATGCGCATTACATCCTTCGCGATGCAATCATGATTTCACGCACGATTACTATAGCGATTTAATCAGATTGTCTGGCTAGATCATGGGCATCTATTCCAAATAGATGGACTAGATGACAGGGATTATCTCCCCTTCCTTCAACCTAAGAGTTGAGGGTCGTTTGTCAAATCTAGCTGATTTCTGGCGATCCAATGGGAAATTCAGTCGTGATTTCGTTTACAAAATGATCAAGGATCAATTTGCAATCTATCCATATTGTTCAATCTTCTTGGGAATCAAATTCTCTTCACAAAGGACCAAAGAAATTTACTAAAGGCAACGATTTTGAAGCATACATTATCGGTGGTGATCCCCGACGGTCGTCATGCTTCAAGCACCTTTTCCTCGAGGGGCAAAGCCGTGGACATGATTTGGTGGCTTGCCTACTTGCCAAACATCATGGAGACCACGTCGTTGCCATTTACCATCTGTTTTGGCCATTCTCTGGTTCACAAGCAGTATAGGGATTGGGAAAAGATTCAATTGAACTCGCCATGACCCCTACAACATGTATGGAGAATCAATTTGGCATGAAATGCTCTCCCTCTCATTTTTCCATTATAGGCCAAGAGCTTTGCTGTAGGCCATGGTGTATTTCTAGCTTGCCAATGGTGAAAGCCTCAAGGGAGGCTTCAAATTGGCTTCTCTTCATCTTGTGGCTATTTTGGAATGAAAATATGGAGAGGAGAGGGCCTCTCTTCTCTCTTTCCACTCATGGACAAAAGCTATATATAGGGAGCTTTAAATGATCAAAATCTGACAACCGGCAGCAAGAGGCTCAACCAAAGGGTTGATTGGGTTCCTGTTGACCTTGTGAATATGTTTGGATGAAAGGTTTATGCGAAGGAAGCCTTTTCCTTGCCTTTCCATCCTTGGATGAGATCTCCTTCATGGATTCTCTCTTACTTTTCTCTCTTGCTTTCTCAGATGGAGGAAGCCAAGTCTTCCTTTCCATTGATCTTCTCTTTGGAGGCTATCAACCAATTGGCAAGAATTTAAAATAGGTTGAGGCCAAGAGGTTGATGAGGTTTGGAGAAGGGGAAGTAGGACTTTTTTTCATTGCTTTTTGATTCTTTATCCCTTTACATGGTTTCCAGCACATCCCTTTAATTTTCATTTTATGGCTTTTGGCCTCACCACCACAACTCTTGAGCTAGTGTTTGGTTGCAAGTTTGAACCCAAGTCCATTTGAGTTAGATTGCAGGTTTGAACCCAATTCATGCCAGTTGGATTGAAAGCGTTTCAATTTTTTTATTTTTCAATTGATTTAAATTTGAGTTTAATTATCATTAATCAATAATTTATTATGATTTAATTTGATTAATTTCTTTACATTTTGAGTTGATTTTGCATTTCATTTCAATTTAGCCCATTTAGGCTTAAATGGGTTAAGTTGATTCCAATTGGGTTTAAATGACCCATTTGGCTTAATTGAATTTTGTTTGGATTTAAATCATGCTTAATTACAAATAAGGAGTGATTTAGAATGATTGATTTCAAATTGTTTGAAGTTAATTTCAATTTTGGCCTATTTGACCCAAGTTGGGCTTAATGGGTTAAGCTTGGATTCATTTGGTTCAAATTACCAATTTGATCAAATTGAACCTGATGATTGATTGGATTATGATTAATTATCATTTTCAATTGATTTTGAATAATCAAACTCAGTTGATTTCAATTTGATTTGGGTTTAAACCCGATAAGACTCATATAGGCCCATTTAGACCAAGTGTTTTAATTAACCCATTTAAGGCCTAAATAAATTTAAAATTCTTTTAGATTCATATTTGTGCATGTTTATTTTATCATTTAGACCATTTGGAGGGATTTTATTTAGTCAAATTTTGGTGTGTTGACCTTTGACTTGGTGGGACCCACATAAGTCAAATCTATGTTAAAAGGGTTGGCTATTTTTTTACCTTGATTTCGATTTGGATTTCCATCATTTGATCTGATATGAATTTTATTTTAATTTGTTTGTGTTTTGGGTTGAGTCTACCTAAACCCATTAAGTTAGATCAAACCCAAGGAAGGTTCACTAGGTCACTAGGTGTAGTATTCTAAGTGCTTAATTAGGAGGCTCCTAATCTAGGATTAGTTGTCCTAATTAATAATTTTAGAAATGATGTTAACCTCATTTTTGGATGAGGTTAACAAATGGACCCCCAATATGTGTAGTGGATGAGCTAGAGTGCACTGCACATATTGATGTTAATTGAATTAGACAACACTATAAGCATAGAATTGAAGGAGTTCAAATTCAGAATTTTGGTTTTGATTTCAAATTGTGTTTTAGATTTAATTATGAAAGATAGGAATAAACATTTCTAGATTTATTTTAATTTGAAATAATTCATTCTTAAGAACTTAAATTTGCTAAGTTCTAATAAGAATATATAAATCATTAGGAGTAGACTCATAGAAGGGTCTAATATTAACACAGTCATTATAGTTAGAGAAGATGCTTTCAAGGGATTTACTGCTATATGAGAGTAGTAGTTGGAGAGGATGTCAATATGGACACTTATTCTTGATCCAAACTATATGAATTTTTTAACTAGGGAAAGATACCACTAGGGGATTTACTCTTATCTAGTTATCTATTAGGAAGGGCTCTTTGGAGACTTGATTCCAACCTAAATAGCTAAGTTGGGGAGAAGGGGTTTTAATAGCTTAATCCTAAGTCTTAATATTCTGGATACTTGATAGGGGTCATATAGACTTAATTCTTGATATAAATAGTATATAGGAATGGGACCTTTAATGGCTTATTTCCATTCCGTAGTTTCTTTCATTTTGCACTAGAAAAGGAGTCACAAAGACTTGAATCTTATTTTAATGAAGTTTAGCTACAGGAAGTGGCATTCCATGGCTTAACTCCAACTTGGGTAACATGAAAAGAAAAGAGGTCATAATAACTTTATCCTATCCTTATAAGGATGCATATTAAGGGACTTACTCCTTTTTGATTGGCTTTTAAGAAGGGGTCTTCAATGGCTTAATCCAACTTGAGTAGCCACAATAAGGAAGAGGGGTCTTAATGACTTTTTCCTAAACCTCAAATTTTGGCTAATAGGAAAAGGTTCCTCATGACTTATTCCTAACCTAAGTAGCCTATTTGATAGGAAAGGGGCCTTCAAATTTTGGCTAATAGGAAAAGGGTCCTCATGACTTATTCCTAACCTAAGTAGCCTATTTGATAGGAAAGGGGCCTTCATGACTTATTCCTATCCTTATCTTTTTGAAAGAATGCCTACTGAGGGACTTATTTATTTTAAACTAGCTATTAGGAAAGTGCCTTTAATGGCTTAATCCAACATAAATTTCTTGGGTTAAGGAAAGGGGTCTTTTATGACTTGATCCTAAACCTCAAAATTTTTCTATTTTGACTAATAGGATAGGGGTCTTAATGACTTTATCCTAACCTTATCATTTTAAAGTATGCCTATTGTGGGACTTACTCTTATGTGATTAGTTATTAAGATGGAGCCTTTAATGGCTTAATGCAACTTAGATAACTAAAGAAGAGGAAAAAGGGCTTGCTGACTTAATCCAATCCTTAATATTTTGGCTAATATAAGGGGTCTTCATGACTTGATCCTAACCTATATAGCCCATTTGATAGGAAAGGAGTCTTAATGACTTAATCCAATCCATATCATCTGAAAGGATGCCTTCTCTGGGACTTACACTTATATATTTAGCTATTAAGGTGGCACCTTCAATGACTTCATCCAACTTAGATAGTTAGACAAGATGTAAGGAATCTTGGTGACTTAATCCAATCCTTAAAAGTTTGGATAATATGAAAGGGGTCTTCATGACTTGTTCTTAACCTAAGTAGCTTATGTGACAAGAAAGGGGTCTAAATGACTTAATGCTATCTTATGAATAATAGGAATGGTACAAAGAAAGGTTTGCTCCACACCTATTGGAAGTTATAAGAAGGGTGCCACAAATGAGCTTACTCTCAACTAAAGGAAAGAAAGAGTTATGACATAAAAGACTTACTCTAAGCTTATGAGAATCATGCACAAAGGCTTACTCTAAACTCATAGGAAAGACATGAGAAAGTTACCACGAAGGGCTTGCCCCCAACTCAAGGTATATATAGAAAAGGTGTCATTAAGGGCTTTCTCCTAACCTATGGATGATATGAATGAGAAAAAAGGGGCATTAGTGACTTAATTCTTAATCCTCGAGTCTTTTAACAAATAAGCAAGTGTCACATGGACTTGATCCTTACTAGATTAGTCCAACTATTGAGAAGGGTTGTAAAAATTGTCTTTCATTTCTTGGTTTCACTAATACTTCTTACCCATGAAGAAGTTTGGTGAAGAAGGTTTCAAAGAGTTGAAGTATATTTTTGAAGAAGGATTTAGGTACATTTTGGACCCAATGCTTAATATGCCATAATATAGAATTTCATCATTTTTTTTCCTTTTTTTTCTCCTTTTTTACCTCAAAGTTACATATGATCATGTTATATGTCTAATCCACTTTAGGTAAGACATCTTATGGTATTAACCTGAAACTTTTACCTTTTGAGCTTGCATGTGACTTTCTAGTTTCTTAGGCAATAAAAACTAAAGTCAAACTATGCTTCTTAAATGAAATTTTTTTTTATTGGTATGATATGTAGCCTTTATGATATTTTCTTAATTTTCCCAAGATAATCAAGTTACAATTGATATGTATTTCATTTTATTTTTGTTGACATGAATCTATAGCTTATAAGGCCTTCTCATGGATTCAATAAAGATCAATAGATTTCTTTAAAGCTTTCAAAAGTGAATGATAATTAAGGTAAATAAATTCTTAGATTCTCCTAAAGATATTTTTTATTCTTTTATCTCAAATCAATAAAGGAATTGAGAGTGTTAACTTCTTTGAGAAATTAAGATTATTTTCTTAAGTTGAATTATTATTCTTTAAAGGTTTTATTGAATGTTATTTCATAGATGGATTTAATTAATTCTTATTTGTTTATTTTTTTATCTTTCTAAATTTCACTACAAGATCCTTGAAATTACCTCAAAGGTATATTTTAGGAATCTGCATGTAGTGGTATGATCATTTTCAAATCATAATGAAGTTCCTTTTCTTCTCTTTTCTTCATGCATCCATTCATTGCTTTAGCAAGATTTTCAATATAACACTGTACTTTATTAAAAGTGAGGTTATCAAAAATCTTTATCAATACCCTTTGATAAATTATTCTAATATTTTGAGACTAATGATATGACTATGTAAGAAAACTTTCTTTTAAAGATTCTGAATGTCATATCGTATGCTTTCAATTCTCTTTTCTAGAACTATCTTGATTTGATAATATTCAAATAAGTTATCCTTAATGAGGATAATCTTATGCATGAAAGATTTTCTTTTTTTGAAATAAAGTATGGGTAATAGGAACCCATCTTCAAGGTAACGATTTGTACTAGTCTCAAGATGCGACATGCAGATTTGATTATTTTCTTTTCTTCTTTATACTTTTTTTTATTTTATTCTTGTTGTGATGATGTTAGCCAACCAAGAACAATGTTTTTCTTCCCATGCAAGGCTATCATTGACTAACTTTTAGTCTAGGAACATCTTGCTTTTCTTTTGAAGTTTGACCGCATTCATTAAGGGACTTACAGCTTACTGAAATGGCATCAAGCCTAAACTTATAAACTGCTATATCTAGAGATCATTTGATTTATTTTCAGATAAAGTAGTCTTTAAACTCTAAGAATACATTGATTAAGTCATCAATATCCGGCACATTAAAGAGTTAGATTGTTGATATCAGTTGTAGATCGATCTCTATTTATGGACTTATTTCTTTTAGCTCGTTAATTATGGAATTATATTTTTCTTCAAATTTAGGGGTGCATCTTGAACTTGAAGAATATATAGATCTTCAGCCGCATCTAAACAATATTCATTTAATATGTTAGAGTGTCTTTGAAGAGAAAGTCAAGACCCTGACTATTTAATAATTCTCATATTGCAATGGCTTTATAGTAATGAATTTCAAACCAACTTTGGATTTCAATTTTTTAAATGCTTCATAGCTTTTCTTGCTTATGACTCTTATCTATATGCCACTTATGATGGAATCAAATTATACACAATTGAATCTTTGACATACAAAGGATAAAGATTCATGGAAAAGAAAATTCATTATCACTTTGACGTGCCATGCTAGCACTCAAAACATGGTGAAGGACATGATGACAAAGTATTAGACATTTGATTTTTTTTTTTTTTAAGCTAGGGACAATTCTTAAGTTCTAACATTACGACTTTATTTTGAGTGGAGATGTTTAAAGTTAAAATGCCCACATACTCAGAAATTTTAGACTTCATCCTTTTGCTCTTGGATATTGTCCTCCCATCATTTCTATTTCTTTCTTTCTTTCTTTTGTTAACATTTTAATAACATTTCAACTCTTTGTAAAATATTACATTTGATATTTTTCCTAGATACAAGATTTACTAGGATGTTGAACATATTCGACTCTTTATCTGAATACAACATTTGATGTGACTCAATTCTTTATTTTGACTGATTGATCATATTGAATGATATGACATTTTCTAATTCATTGATTGAATATAAGACTTAATGAGGTCATTTAGGTTTAGTAAAATGACATCCTGACTCTACACACATGAATACATAATGAATATGAACATCCTTTCACAATAATTATTACTTTTTCTTTCATTTCATTTCAGTCATTTTTTTATTTGGGTTGGATTGGACAATCGAAGAGCATTAAAGATGTTCTTGAATTCCTAAATTCTATTCCAATGTTTGAATTCTCATCTTCAATCAATAAAGTAATTGAGAATAAGTTCTTCTTTTAAATTGAGTTTTCAATATTATATCTTTATTGAATTGAAAACTCCTTTCTTTACTTGATTGAATCCACACGGCACCATCTTATCAAAATTAGATTAGAATTGGGCATGTGAATATTCACTATCATAGTTGTTGTTGACCAATGCATGTAGATTAACAAGCATTCTGGAGATTATGTTAAGGATTTTCCACATTGACTAAGATGTTGATGAATTCTTAGTAATAAATCTTCATCACAGAAGATAACCCTAGAACTTCTTTATAATGGAATGCCACATCAAAAAATTTCTTATAATTAAAGAAGGAAAATTACATAATTATGTTTCCTTGATTAATGGTCATTTCATTTTCCTTATATTTTAATAGAGCATTATAATGCTTGATTTTGCAAGCAACTTCTCTAAGATGGGCGAAAAAACCATATTTAAAATTTTGAAGTAAATAGATTTTAATTTAATTTATTTATTTTCTTTTAAAAATGATTTATTCACCATTTCTTTTTTAATGTTATTTGAGGTGGTATGACTCTGCCATTTTGAAATTAATTTAAATAATTTCCCTTTTGATATGAAGGGAGGGTAGGTCTAACTCTATCCTCAATAGGTCAATATATCCCATGATGTCAACACCCCAACTCTCAAAATGGTCTAGAGATAAAGCCTCAGATAAATGATAAGAGTACTTTATCATTTCTTTATCTGGGGTTATAAAAATTAATCCAATCCCTGCCTTCCCTGGGATAGAAGAATTTAATTTTTATTTTTCTTTGATGATGTTGTATCATCAAAATATACTTCCCAGGTGACATTATGTTCACCTTCAAATGTAATGCTTTATTAATTTAGAAGATCATCATTTAAAAGTATAACCCTTGGGTAAAGGATGTGTGCTGAGAAGTAAGCTATGACTTGCCCTTTTTATAGCATGAAGAAGGATAATGGTAATCTTAAATTACAATAAAATCATTGACCAATGTGCTAGATATCCAAACAACATCAAATGAGTCATAAAATATTCTAATGAATTCACCTTTAAAATTAAATTCATTTTGCGTGAAAGCATATAATACCTTTATTTCTGAGTGTCAAAACCTAAGGCTTTTTCATGAATTTGAGCTAATAAAGACCCAATTGATTCATCTATCAATCCACCAGAGATAGACCTTTCATATTTTTTACTCTGAGAGATAGAAATATCACCAATTAGGACCCAATCTTAAGGTCATCATTTTTTAGGAGGATTAAAATTTTCATTGATTTTGGCTTTATAATTTATCCTTGAAATTAATTAAGGCTATTTATGAAATAACAATCATTCAATGGGATAAGACTCCGATTAAAGAAATTGATTGAAATCTATTAGATTTAAATTTTATTCATTTCAACTTTATTAGGAGAATCAAAATTCTCTTTCGCTATCCTCTCTTTTCATTTATTGATTAGGAGCAAAAGTGAGATTTTATCATGCCATTTTTCTCTTTTTACTCTCCTAAACTCTTAATGATTTAAGGTTCCTTAAGGGTCTAAAAGAGGATTACCTCTAAGTCACTCCCTAGAATTGGCCAATCAGCTCAAACAACTGATTCTTCAAAATTCTAGTGGACGTACGGAGATGAATCATAAAATGATGAAGATTAAAGCTGAATCAGATCTACAAAATTTCTTTCTATATGGTTAGAAGGCTTACATTTAATTCCATAATCAACCTCTACCTAGGGTCAATAAGGCATTTTTTTAGATCATTCTTCATACTTATCGCTATTTTTTTTAATTTTCTTTTGATTTGATCTCTTTTATAATGCAATTCAATCTTTAATCTTGGTGATAAGGGTCAATAAGTAAGACTATGCCCACTTCCTTTGATTCTTGGGTTTTCTTAAAATTTAAAAGAACTCCTTCATTTCAATATACATCCTAAGGTGTTTTCTACCTTTGAATGTATTAGAATAAATGGTATCAGATTAAGGACCATGTCCTAATTCTCTTTAGCTTTAGTACAAGCAAAAGTAAAATTAAGGATAGCTTTAACTTTAAGACACACACACACACACACAAACACACACACACACACACACACACACACACACACACACACACACACACACACATATATATATATATATATATATATATATTTAAATTTATAATAATTTTCAAATTTTTTTAATATAATATTTGTTTTTCACAATGGAATGATATCAAATCCATTTTCAACACTCATGTCTAACAAAAATGACTTTATTTTCATTTATTTAATTTTAAAGGTGGTTAGTTCTAGGGCCCACTCATTTACTATGGTAAACAAAGAGTTCTAGAACCTCAGTTCTGAATGTTGGATGAGGTCAACCAAAAATGAAATGGAGGGGCATCCAATACAAAAAAAGGTTGTCCTGACTCTTGAGCAGCACAACTACACTACCGATGTATAGAAATAATAACTTATTTCTAAAGATGGAGAGAATAACCATTCCCTATTTTAGTCACCAAAAAATATCTCTATGGGAAAAATTTATGACACCACATAGATTTTAGTAATTTCTTATTTGGATTATGAAATTCAACACTAAGAAGTAAACATATTATCTCAAAAGATAAACATGTTATCCTATAATGGATTTGATCATTTAACAAAAGAATCCAAAGACTAATGGGTCTTTAATGTATCAGAGAGTTTTCCCCTAATCTACAATGATAGTAAAGAATGATTTATTTTAAATTGGGTTCATGGTTCCCTATAAGGGTATGCTTTCATAGTGAATTACATCTTAGGAATGAAGGAGCTCTTCTTAAGAATACTCTTAATTAAAGAAGTAAATTATTATTTCTTTGAATTTCTAAGCTAGTTTCCAAAAGGAAATGATAATTTGGAACTTCAATTAGGAGCATTGAAAACTGGAAAGACTTATATTTGGAATCCAATTGAGATTAAGTAAAAAAAACCTATTAATACTGAGATGCCTAGCAGGAATTGCACTATACTATCATTAGGCTTTAAATTTTAAATTTTAAATTGAATTTTGAGTTGATATTTTTTTAAAAATTGAGGACTTAGATTCTAATAACACAAGACTTACTCTAATAGGATGCTTCAGAACTTAAGTCTATAAGTGCTCCTAACATTAGTCAGATGCTCGACCTAGTTTCACTTTTGGAAATTATAGGTCATTCCTCTTATTTGAGAGAATAAATCTATCCCTGACTCTTCTAGACTTATAACCTACCTGGAAAGGCTTCCAGCTAACACCACTTAAGCCCATTTTAAATCCATGATGCCAAGTTTCATGTATGCAAGATGGTTAGGCTGTTGCATTTTTAAGAAAGAATCCAAGAACCTAGACTCTCTCCTTAATCCCTAAGATAATGTAGGGTATGAAATGCTTCTAACTAATACAAATTTTCTAACTTTTAGATGTTTTGACTCATGATTCATTTAAGGTTTTGGGGTATGCATTTTATGCATAAATGATATGCAATTAGAAGTGGTCATGGTCTAAATTAATAATAGAAGATAGACTTCTCAAAGAAGGTGATCATCCTCATAGGTGAGATGTGCCTTATGTGCAATGGGTAAAGTGCCCAATTCAAGAGTTTATAATAATATGCTTGCATGGTTCGCAAAAGCTAATTATTTCTAGTTGATTTTAGGTTATTCTTAGGGCTTAAAATTTATGTGAAGTTTTGAGTTTCTTTATTTTTGTGTTTGATTTGATTAGATTTATATTGGGTAACAAATTTAGTTTTCTTAAGAGCCTTATCATCCAGGCATCCATCACAGAAAATACAACACACAAAGAAATCTAGATATGCAGGTTGATTCTATTGTGCACTCAAAATAAATCAAACCAATTTAAATTATAGAATATGTCAATGCAGTCGAGTACCGCTATACACCTCGAAAGAAAGTGAAAATGGGCAGCTGAGCTCTGCCCTTATATAATCTAGCCTAGAACTACAAGTTTAGATTTATGGGTTTTCTTTCCAATATTGTCTCCATCTTTAGGGGCCTCGATTGGCTTCATAGGAGACCTATGCACCTATCTACTGGTAGGGTCGACTTCTATAATTTCTAAACCCCATAGATCCTAACCTAATTATAAGCTCAAATTTACATTTTTAATTTAAAAAAAAAAAGATTCTAAGCCCTACAAAAAAGATGTTAAAAACATACATATAACACATAGTAGTTATATTTTACAAACATACGGGCTTAACATTAGCTATTTTCCAAGCCCAGCTATCCTATTAGGCTATACTAAGGGACTATTCAACACCTACAAGTAAACATCATTTATATGTTCATTTTACAACTGTCCCTTTTAGCACAACCCTTTGTAGAAGATAATATTAGTTTTAAAAATGACATCCTACTATCCATTCTAATGAGAAAATAATCCTAGACATGTTTAAAATAATACACAATAAAGACATACATCACATCACAACACAGAGCATCATAGGATATCATTGATCGACCTAACCTAAGTCTAGGGTTTGTGACATAATGATCTAGTGTGTGAAGAAAATGGGCTTGCGTGATAAGACTTTGCTAGGCCTTTTTAGATTCAAGTTGCAATTTAAGTTTTGAAGTTTGTTTGATTAACCTTTGGATGATTTCAATTCAAATAATATAATGATTTGTGATTTTTATTTCCATATTTTGTTTAAGTTCATTTTTATGTTAAAGTGAAGTTTAGGTTTTCAAGAATGAAGAATAAAATAGATTCCAGTTTTGGGTGGAACCCATTCCATTCAATATCCAAATCTTAATAGAATGAAATCTTCACCCTAAGGTGAGGATTCATCCTAAAGATCTAACTAAGATCCTAAGTATCTTAATTAGCCTCTTTCATATTCATTTGAATGATTTGATTTGAATTTAATTTGGATTAATATTTTAATTTTATTTTTGACATTTTATTCTTCTTTCATTTCTTTGATTTAATTAAATCTTCTTGGATTAATTTTTTTTCAATTTAGATTCATTTTGTTATTTATTTCATTAATATTTATTTTCATTTAATTCATTTAATTAAATTATGTGAACTTAATTTATTTAGGTTAGTCTTCTAATCCAATCTCAATTTTGCATTGAATATGGATTAAGATTTTCTTAATTGGTTGATCATGAATTTAATGAATTGTTTACTTTAAGATTTAATTAGGCTTTGCATTTTCAATGATTTTCATTAAACCCTAAGTATGTAAGTGATCAAATTCTTTGATATTATAATGTTATAAAATTATCCTTAGGTATTCTGATGTTAATGAAGATGTTTCAAATCTATCTAAAATAATTTTATAAATTTTAAAAATTTTAGTTTATTATTTAATCTAAATCAACCTAATGATTGGAAATTATTATGGTAAGTGGGGTTGCTTGCCAATTTAATTTCTCTAAAGTTTTATTTTTATTAGATGCATGATTTGGGATTAATTAAGATTTTAATTATTTTATTAAAAATCAAATTAAGCTTAATTTAGAAGAAATTTTTTAGGGGTTTTATTTTTCTTAGATTTCTCTACGGAAAATGCGTCCATAGAGGGTTTATGATAAATTTTTGGAGTTTTGCTTGATTTTTTGTGATTTTCCTAAGTTTAGGTTTATTAATTAGATTAATTAATTTAATTAATTACCAAATTAGGCCATTTCATGATTTATTAGTTTCAATGAGTTTTATTAGTGTGTTTAAGTTCATTAAAGTTTATTATTTTAATTTAAACAAATTAAATAATTTTTTATAACATTTTTTGTTTAATATTAATTTATTCCATTAAAATTAAGATTTGAAGTTTGAAATTTAATATCGTTTGATTTACTTTAAAATAAATCATGAAAATTTTTCTAAGGTGCATTTTAACCTCAGTTTCAATTCCCCAAAGTTTCACTTTAATTGGATTAATGGTTTATGATTTGTTTTAGTTTAATTATTTTCATTTAAAGTCAAATTAATCCCAAATTACCCAAAATTAATTATAGATTTTTGATTTAATGGATTCTAGTCATTGAGATAAATCCATAGAGCCCTCATTTGCATTTTTTGGATTTATATTTTTATATGACTTTTTTTGAAGTTTCTAGCCTTTTCTTAATATTTATTTAATTCAAAAAAAATGAGAAATCCCATTTTAAATGGTGGTGCTGACATGGCGCCATTGCCACATGGCATGTCACTAGTGGGACAGGCAGGATCCTCACCGATCTTACACCCAAAGCGACGGCAGAGGTGGGATTGGTCCCATACGCCTGATCTATGATCGAACAATCACAATTTCATCCAAAATTTTTATAGGGATTTAATCAGACCGTCTGGATAGATCGTGGACATTCGTTCCAAAAAGATGGAATGGGTAGCAGAGATTAATTCTCCTTCTTTTTACAGAAAAGTTGAGGATCCTCCATCAAATATGATCAATTTCTAGAGATCCAAGATAATATTTAGTGTGATTTCACTTGCAAAATGATCAAGGATCAATTTGTAATCAATCCATACGATTTGATCTTCTTTTGATCAAATTTTCTTCAAAAAGCACTAGAATAATTTGCTAAAGACATCGGTTATTATGCATACCTCGTTGGTAGTGATCCTCTGCAGTCGCCATGTTTTGAGCACCTTCACCTCGATGGGATGAAGTTGTGGTCATGATTTGGTAGCTTTCCTACCCGCTAAACATCATGCAGACCACCTCATGGACATTTTCCATCGGTTTGCCGATTCTCCATCTTGCCAGTAGCACAGGGATCGGTGGAAGATTTGATTGAACACGCCTTGACCAGGGAGAATAAATATAACATGAAATGCTATCCCTCTCATTTTTCCATTAGAGGCTGAGAGAATTGCTATTGGCCATGGTGGATTTCTAGTTTGCCACAGTGAAAGCCTTGGGATAGGCTTGAAATAGGCTTCTTTTTATTTTGTGGATGTTTTAGAATGAATATATGGAGAGGAAAGGGCCCCTCTCCTCTCTTTCCTTTCATGGTCGAAAGCTATATGTGGGGAGCTTTAGGTGGTCAAAATTTGGTGACCAGTGGCAAGAGGCCCAGCTAAAGGGTTGATTTCGTTCTTCTTGACCTTATGAATATCTTTGGATGAAAGGATTGAGAGGAGGAAGCATTTTCCTCCCCTTTCCCTCCTTGGTCGAGAGCTTCTTCATGGATTCTCTCTTTTTTTCCCTCATGGAAGAAGCCAAGTCTTCTTTTCCATTGATCTCCTCTTTGGAGGTTGCCAACTAATTGGCAAGAAGCATAAAAGAGTTGAGGCCAAGTGGTGGATGAGGTATGGAGGGCAAGTAGGAATTTTCTTCCTTACTTTTTGATTCTTTATCCTTTTACATGGTTTCTACCTCATCGCTTTAACCTTTCATTGTATGGCTTTTGGCCTCACCACCATAGCCTTTAGACTAGACTTTAGTTGCCCAAATCAAACTTAATGTGAACTTTAAGTTGAACCCAAGTCCAATTGAGTTGGATTGGAGGTTTGAACCCAATTCATGCTATTTGGATACAAAGTGTTTTAATTGTATTTATTTTGATCAATTTATTTAAATTTGAGTTTAATTATTATAATTAATTGATGATTTATTATGTTTCAATTTGATTGATTCCTTTAGGTTTTGAGTTAATTTTGCATTTCATTTCAATCTAACCCATTTAGGCTTAAATGGGTAAAGTTGATTCCAATTAGGTTTAAATTGACCCATTTGGCTTAACTGAATTTTGTTTGGACTCCAATCATACTTAATTACACATATGGAGTGATTTATAATGATTAATTTCAATTGGTTTGAAGTTAATTTCAATTTAGCCCATTTGACCCAAATTAGGCTTAATGGGTTAAGCTTGGGTTCATTTGGGTCAAATGACCAATTTGATCAAATGAAACCCAATGATTGGTTGGATTATGTTTGATTATCATTTCCAAATGATTTTGAATAGTCAAATTGAGTTGATTTTAATTTGATTTGGATTTGAACCCAATATGACTCATTTAGCCCATTTAGACCAAGTTGTCTAATTAACCCATTTAAGGCCTAAATAAATTTAATTTTTTATATTCAAATTTATACATATTTATTATATAATTTAGAACATTTATAATGATTTCATTTAGTCAAATTTTGGTGGGTTAACCTTTGACTTGGTGGGACCCACATAAGTTAAACCTATGTTAAAAAGGTTGATAATTTTTTACCTTGATTTAGATTTGGATTTCTTCCAATTGATTTGATCTAAATTTTTTTTAATTTATTTGATTTTTGTTGTTTATTCTACCTAAACCCATTAGGTTACATCAAATCCAAGGAAGATGTACTAGTTGACTAGGTGTAGTATTCTAAATCTTAATAAGAGGCTCCTAATCTAGGATTAGTTGTCTTAATTACTAATTTTAAAAATGATGTTAACCTCATCTATAAATGATGTCAACATTCATTATCACCATAATGCTATAACCAATGCCTAGGCACTACCTTCATAACACTACAATGCGATGGCCCCACAAAATAATTTCAGGTAGTTCTAGCAATCAGGTTGGACAGTTTTCAAGGTAGTTTTGAGAGGAGCAGGGTAATGACTTAGAGTAGGACCCAAGGGCTACAAATATGTGATATTTTTCTAGAGGAAAAGGTTTTGGCAAGTGGGAGAGTTCTAGTGTAACTGTGAGTGTGCGTGTAGGAGGAACTTGGAGAGTGACACTCAAAGGTTGTGTTTATGCGTTTGAGTTATGTAAGGTTGTGTGTTGGTGTGCTATTCTTCTTGGAGGTTTGGGGAAGAAGATCCAAATCAAGGATTTACTATGAGGTTGTTGTGCATTTTCATGAGGAAGCAGTGGAAAGGGAGTCAAGAGTTGACTTAAAAGAACTTACTTGAATTACTCTTCCTTTTTCTCTAGTTATCCTAACATCTTGTATTATATTTTCAAATATGTTCTTCTTTCCTTCTAATGTGGAGCACTAAATTCATAAAGTTCTATGAATTTATTATAATTTCATGTTGTTGTTCTTATATCAAGTTTGACATTTGATGTTTTTATAAGAAAATTATTTGTGCTTTAAAGAATTATTATTATTATTATTATTATTATTATTATTATTATTATTATTATTATTATTATTATTATTATTATTATTATTATTATTATTATTATTATTTGTACTTAAATTACTTGTAATCTAGCTAATTATGATGTTAAAATAGATTTTGATTTAGAGATATATGAAGAGTCCTAGAAGAAAAGTAAGAAAAACAAATAGATTTACTAAATATGCAGACATATGCTTTTTCACATCTATAATCATTAAAGGAAAATTTGGATAAAGTAATCGATTTAATTAAACTAAAAGTAATAACTAATTAAAAGAAGTGGTTTTGTTATGCTGACCTAGTCATAGATGATATAACATTTATACTCTCGATTGACATTATAATGTTTCAAATAAATTTCAATGTTAATTTTTAAAAATAAGATATTAATTGGAATTACATAAATTCAGTGTTCTCCTCTTAAAATTAGATAACAAAACCAACCTATTCTATATAATCTTAAATTTACATTTTAATTTCACAAATTAAATATAAGATTAATTTCATCATTTCAAAAAGGTTGGATAAAAATGAAGCTAAAGAAAATTAGTAATTAACTCAATTTTAATTTACACACTTTGCTCAATCATTATGGCAATAATGCTCTACTCATATTATATTAATTGTATCGGCATGTGTACTTATGTACATTGTTATAGCCTAGTCATGTTTTTGGTGACATTGATGGGGTTTTGAATTGAAGTGTAGGTTATATTTAGTTAATATTAGTATGACTAAGTGGCTTTTAATTCAATAATTTCATGTTATGTGTTTATAAATTATATATTATCTTTTATTTAAGCATTGGATAGTAATTTATTTTTATATATTTAATTTTGTGATTATGCAAAAATTGTGCTTTTAGTTTTTACATGCATAGTGATAAATTAGTAGAAGTACAACCTTTGAACTTAGAAATTGAAAAAACTTCGTAAAAAACTTAGAAAGGAGAGGAGAAATAAACTTAGAAACTTAGCAATGGCTAATCAACCAGGTGAAGTAGAGCATCATAAACCTCTTAAGGACAAAGCCACACCTCTAGTACATGGAGTGCACCAAAATCATAGCTAGGTCGACCATTTAAGATAATAATTTCAAGTTGAAATCTTCAATAATTCAAATTCACATTGCCAATTTCTTAGAAATATGCGCTACCTTTAAGTAAAATGGTGTAAGTGACAATGCCATTAGACTTATGTTGTTCCATTTTTCAAATAAAGATAAAGCCAAAGTTTAGTTAAATTCACTACCTCGAGGATTTATTGCCTCATGGAATAAATTAGATCCAAAATATGTAGCTAAATATTTTCCACCATCTAAAGTTGCTAAGCATAAGAATGATATTACTTCTCTTATATGATTGGATAATAAATCAATATTCGAAACTTGGAAAAGATATAAAGACCAATTAAAAAAATGCCCAAATAATTTATTGCCCAATTGGTTGAATATTCAATTATTTTATAATGACTTAGCAAGTGCACTTTGAATAATAGTAAATCTTGAAGTTGGAGGTATTCTCATATCCAAACCTTTTAATGAAGCTTATGTTTTAATAGTGAAAATTGTTACAAATGATTTTCAATGGCCTTTTGGTAGACTTAACCTTAAAAAAGTGGCTATTGTGCACAATACAGATGCAATAGCAATGTTGACTTCATAAGTTATTATCTTGTATACGAAATTAGATAGTTTATGTGTTACCCAAAACTTCAATTTTAGCAATCCCTTAGAAGGTAGTAGTGAATATGTGTGTTGGAAGAACAAAATAATCATGGAATAGAAATGCTCAATTATGTAGCCAATCGACCATATATTCACTTCTTAAATTCATTTAACCCAAGCTGGAGGAATCACACAATACAAATAATAATAATCAAAATAAAAATATAAGAAATTTATAATAATAGGAATTATAACCTTCAAAATTCAAACTATAGACTTATCATTCCATTAGGATATCCTTCTCAAAATAAACCTAGCATAAAATGCCTAATTTAGATAAACTAGTGTGACAAATGGAGACTTAATTACAAAACCAAGCAACCTTTATTAGAAATCTAGAAATTCAATTAGAGCAATAAACCAATAACCTTACAAAGAGTCCTCAGGATAGCTTATCTCGTAACACAAAAATAAATCCTAAGGAAAATGATAAGAAGCAATGTAAAGCCATAAAACATAGAAGTGGAAAAAAACTTAAAAAAATAAAAGTTGATAAAGGAGATTCAGAATATGAGAAAGATAATAATCAATATTTTGAAGATAATGAAAACAAAGAATTAGAAGAAAATCAAAAGGAAGCTGAGAGAGAAGCAATTAGAAAAATGAGAATAAGACCACCACTTCTATTTCCTCAAAGACTTAAAAACCAAAAAATAGATAATAAATTTACTATATTCATAGAAATCATAAAGAAACTTTTAATTAATATTCTATTTGTTGAAGGCCTAGAGCAAAGGCCTTCTTATGCAAAATTCATAAAAGAAATTTTATACAAAATAAGAAAATTAGGTGAAAATGAAATTATAGCCCTTATTGATAAATGTATGCCATAATTCAAAGAAAATTGCTTGAAAATTTTAAGGATATGAGTAGTTTCACCATTCCATGCACTATAGGGAATAAAGTCTTTGGAAAAGCACTATGTGATTTGGGAGCTAGCGTTAATCTAATGCCTTTATCCATCTTTAGAAAGCTAGGATTGGGAGTAATACAGCTCACTAGCATGATTCTATAATTACTTGATAGATCCTCAACTTATCCCAAAGTAGTTATTGAGGATGTATTAGTAAAAGTTAATAAGTTTATATTCTATAAAGATGTGGAGAAAGACTTGGAGATACCCCTCATTATTGGTAGACATTTTCTAGCCATAGGATGAACTATGATATATGTGCAAAAAAGAGAATTAACCATGAGAGTTCATGATCAAGAGATTAAATTTAATGTGTTTAATTTTATCAAAATTTTCAATGATAAGAATGAAGAGTGTTATAAAGTTGCGCTTAGTCAAGATATGATGGAGAATGAGTTGGATACTTATATGATTGAAAATCTATCGAAGAAAAGTTGTTTGGAAGATAGTGAGGAGAATGAAGAGATCCAAAGACTTAAGTCCTTTCCTAATAAATATAGGGAAACCTTTGAACCATTAGAAGGTTCTTTAGGACCATGTAGTCTTAAACCCTCCATTGTAGAAGAGCTAGACATAGGATTAAAATATTTACCGAGTCATCTGAAATATGTATACCTAAGAGAATCATTAACCTTAATCTTTTTACTGAATTGGTTAAGATAAATTAAATATTATGAGTTCATAAAAGGGTGAGTGGACCATAGTATAAATTAGGGTAATTAGCCAATCTATATGCATGGATTAGATTTTGTTGGATAAGAATAGTAAATCCTTTATAATATTAAAAAATGATTTAGCCTAATCGTAAAAGAAGTAGCGATGAAAGTAATTTTAAAGTGGCTAGATGCAGGACTCAAATACTCGATCTCTGATTGTGCTTGGATTGGTTTAGTTCATTATGTGACCAAGAAAGGTGGGATGACTATTATGACCAATTAAAACAACAAAATCATAGCCACTAAGATAGTAATAGAGTAGATAATTTGTATTGACTATAGGGAACTAAACAAAGCCACTAAGAAGGATCATTTTTCATTTCCCATCATAGATCAGATGCTAGACAAGTTAATAAGACATCCATTTTATTATTTTATAATGAGTATTCTGAATAAATCTGATAGATAAGAAATCATTCATTTGTTCTATTGAACATACTTTTGGATGAGGTTAACATCATGCTTAAAATTAGTAATCAGGCCATTTAATCTTAGATTAGAAGATTCCTAATTAAGCAATTAGGACATTGCACCTAAGTAACCTAGTGTATCCTTCTGGGGTTTAGTCTAACCTAATGGGTTTAGGTGGACTCAATCTAAATCTCAAACATAAAAAAGTACTAAACTAAACACATTCCACCTAAAATTTGAATCCATTTGAACTTAAATTAAGGTAATTTGGGAGATTAACCTAATTATCCTAATTAAGATCAAAATTAATTGAATCTAAATGAAATCCAATTAAATAAAAAAATCTAAATCAAAAGTAAATAAAATCATAAAAATCATAACATGAACATAAATGGAGTCAAATCTAAATGAAGGTCAAATCTGGTCAACCCTTTTTACATGATTTGACTTATGTGGGTCCCACCTAGTCAAAGGTCAACCCACCTAAATTTGACTAGATAAAATTATTCCAAATGAGTTAAATAATAAAATAAACATATTTAAACATGAATTAAATAGATAAAAATACATTGAGGCCTTAATTAGACTAATTAGATCATTTGATATAAATGGGCTTAAATGGACCTTATTGAATCCAAATCCAAATCAAATTAAAATAAACCCAAATTGAATGTCCAAAATTATTTAAAAATCATCATTAAACACAATTCAGCCAATCATTAGTTCTAATTAGATCAATTTTGTCATTTGACCCAAATGAATCCAACCTAACCCATTAAGCCAAATTTTTGGTTAAATGGATCAAAATTGAAATAAATTCTAACTAAAATTAAATTAATTACTCCAAATCATCTCACACATATGATTAAACATGATTGGAGTTTACATATAACTTAATTAAGTCAAATTGTTCAGTTGAATCAATTGAACTCAACCCATCTAAGTCTAAATGGGTCAAGTTGAAAGCAAATCAAAATAAAGTTAAAATCCAAAGGAATCAATAAATTTAAAACATCACAAATGACAAATTAAACATAATTAAGTTTAAAACAAAATCCTAAAATGTCATAATAGTTTAGGAAATTCAATGTGAGTCATTCAAGTCAAATGGGTCAAAGTAGCCTAAATGACATCAAACCTTCATTTGGTATGGATCAATTAATTCATAAATCATTGATTAGACAATCAACAATGATTAGTACTTACATCTAAAATCAATTATCAAAAGAAATGCATTTGATTCACATTGATTTGATTTAAACCCAAATGCATTAAAGGTGAGAATGTAAACTTAAAGCTTTTGCTAATCACATTTCAAGTCATCTAAACTTACCTTAAGGTGAGCTAAGAATGATTGTTAGCTATGGTTAGGTGTAATAAGGAGGGTAAAATCCATCCAAAAGAAGAGAACATCACATGGAGAAATGAGGTAGTGCATGTAAAGAAAACCCTCCCCGATCCAAGAGGCCTCTTTGACTCTTTCTTCTCACACATCTTCATGGCCTTGACTGAGCTCAATTAATTGACCAACCTTTAGAGCTAGCCTCCAAGGGTGGTAATCACTTTGGCTAACCATGGTCCATGGAATAAAGCTTTCGACTAGCAATGGTAAAAGAGGAGGGAATGATTCTCGAGTCTATCAAAGCTTCCTATCACCTTCCCTAAGCAAAATGAAGACGAGTGCACCTTCCCCCTGATCCTCATGCCATCAATAAGCCAGAGAATGACCAAAGATACCAATAAATAGCTGAAGCTTGTTCCATAGGTTGATTCATGGGGAGGCAATCCAATTTCTTCTTCCTAGAGGTTCGTTAAGCTCACATGGAGATTTTCAAATTATATCCACCATCAAGGATCTCTCTTTATGAGGTATACAATCAAACCAACCCTTTTTCATTCCATGTTGGCCCTTTTTGAATCAAACTTGATCTCAAGTAGATCAAGTTGTATTAATGCATTCCATTCGAGTCCTTGATGGATTTATAATTCAAATCATGTGATTTCATTGGCCAGATCATCAAAAATCTCCTCAAATCAAAGGATGATGTTCGACTTTTATCGTCATTAATGGAGATATAATCTCCACCATCCATTCCTTCTGTTAGGAACAAACAGTCCTGATCTAGTCACACGATTTGATTGATATCCTTTAGGACATCATAAGATGATTCGAGCTGTCCGACTGCATATGTCATCAAATTAATGCAGGATCCATGTGGATCTTGCATGGCCAAATTGGGCGTCGTCCATTTAAAATGGGGAATCATGATTTTTTGAATTAAATAAATGTTAAAAGTAAAAAATTATAGAAAATTAAATACTCATTCAAAAAATATAAATAAGGGCTCTATGGATTCATCCGACTTAGAAGAATCAATTAAACTCAAAATCCCTAATTTTTATTTGGTAATTTTGGGTTAATTTGATTTTAAATAAAAATAATTAAACTCAAATTAATCTCAAATTAATCTTAAACCACTACTCCAATTGATTTGAAACTTTGGGGAAATACAATTAGGCTTAGGACACACATTAGGTAAATTTTCATAATTTATTGAAAAGTAAATAAAAATATAAGAAATTTCCAACCCTAAACCTAATTTTAATGAAATAAATTAATTTTAAATTATAAAAATCATGAAAATTTATGAAAGAAATTTAAATCATCACCACAAACCATAATGAACCTAAACACTTCACTAAAACTCTCTAAATTCAATAAACCATAAAATAAACTAATTAAGTAACTAATTGAGTTAATCAATCCAATTTGTCAATCTAAATTTAGGAAACTCATAATAAATCAACTAAAACTCTTCAAATTTCAAAGAAACCCTTTATGGATGCATCTTCCAAAGAGGAATTTTCGAAAAATAAAACTCCTTATTAATTCCTCTTAATTTAGGCTTGATTTATATTTTATTGAAATAATTAAAACCTTAAAATTTATCTTAAATTATACATCTAATAAAAGTGAATCTTTAGAGAATTTAAATTGGCTAAGAATCTCACTTGAAAAACAATTCGAGGTCAATTGACCTTTGGATATTAAGTTATTGAATTTCCAATCCTTAGGTCAATATAATTGAAATAACAAATCATAAAATCATGAAAATTTTTAAAATTCATAAAATTAATCTAAAACATCATTATTAACATCAGAAAATTTAAAAAAAATTCCAAACCTCTAAAGTTAAAGGATTTTATTTATCATAAACTTAAGGCTAAATGAAACACTTAAAGAATATGAAAATCTAATTAAACACTAAGTCAATAATTTATCAAATTCATAATGAACCAATTAATTAATTGAAATGCAAAATTAATTAATCTTTAAATTTTATACCAAAATATGGAATCCATTAAATCCTTTGAATTCATTTAAATTAATAAAGAACATAATTCTATATATGTAAATGAAAATGAAATGACTAATAAAATTAATCAAGTCAATCAAATAATCCTAAACCCTAATAACTTGAAATGAATTAGTTTTAAGTTGAAAACCCAAAAGTAGTTCATTCCTTAGGTTATGATTAGTAAACAGAATGTTATATTTATAAATTAAACCAAGTTATGAAACATTAACACTTAATGTTACATTAAACTTAATTTGAATAAAAAATTATAAAACATAAGATAATGAACTTCTTAATTAACAAAGTCAAGATTTCCCAAAGATTGATTGAAACTAATTGACTTAACTTATCTAATTTCAAATATAAACATTAATGAATGAAATCATCACTTGAAATTAATTAGGTTAACCTACTCAAATTCACCAACATAATAGAATGAAATGTCTAATAGAATTAATTAAAATCAAATAAACCTAAATAATAAATTATGAATACAAAAAAATGAAAAATTCATGAAATAGAAATGTCATAGATCATTTAAATAATGATATCAAAACCAAGTTTGAATTAAGATATTAAGTTAAATAAGCTAATTCATTCAAGCTAATAAGTATTAATAAACATAAACATTGTAAAATAAGTTTAACCCATAATCGAATATGCCAAATAATTTAAAAAACATAAAACTAAATAAAAAATAAATCAAATAAAAGAACTACAATAAGAAGGAAATATCTAAATTACATGAATTATAAACTTTAAAACATTAAATGAATCAAAACATTTAAAAGTGAATCAAACTAAATGAACATTAAATTTAATCATGATATATGATTAAACCCTTAATTAAAGATGAAGGAAAAACTTTAAACCTTAACATTATTAACATAGGGAGGTGAAACACAAATCAAATTCAACTAAAAAAAATAAACTACTTAAATAAAGGTAAAAGAAATGAAGTAATATACTTAATTAGCCCCCTTAGAATGAATCTTCACCTTAGGATGAAGATATGATTTTACTAGGACTTAGAATGTTGAATAGAATGGGTTCCAACCAAAATGGAATTTATTTTATTCTTCATTCATGAAAACTTGAATTTCATTTTAACATGAAAGGAAATTAAAATTGGAAATAAAATCCTGAATCAATTAAATTACTTAACCGCCCATGGTAAATTATACCAATTTTAAGAATAAAAGAAATTAAAAAAATAAAGATAAAATTTTTCATAATTAACAAACATATGGTATATAGTATGGAAACTTAAGGTCGAAGGGCTACAGGTTCAATCCTCGAACCTCTAGTCTAACAATGACACATACTTATGAAGTGAAATTATGAAAAGTAAAAAATCTCAAAATTAAATTAATTCAAAATTTGAAAACTCAAATTTAAAATACCTTGTAAAGTTATACCACACAAGCCCATTTTTCATCACACACTATATTATTAGGTAACTAACTCTAAACTTAGGTTAGGTCCATATTCTATGATACTCAATGATGTGATATGAAATGCTTTTCTTATTTTATGGTGTACTATTTTAAACTAGATGGCTAGAATTGTTTACCTACTAGTCTGGATGCTAGGACATTCTTTTTAGGCTAACACTATATTTGTAGGGAGCTTGTGGAGAAAATTTATGACACCACATAGAGTTTAAGAATTTCTTATTTAAATAATAAAATATGTCATTAAGGAATAAGCATATTATCTCAAAAATAAACATATTTTTCTATAATGGATTTGATCATTTCAATAAAAGACTCCTAAGGCTAATGGGTCTTTCGTGTACTAGAGAATTTTCTCCTGAACTGCATGGAAGGTAGAACAAGGTTTATTTTAAACTAGGATCATGGTTCCCTATAGAGTCAAGCCTCTATAATTAATTATATCTTAAGAAGGGTCTCTTCTTAAGAATAATCTACATTAAAGAAATAAGTTATTATTTCTAAAGATTTCAAAGTTGATTTTCAAGGATTGATTTTTGGAATTTCAATTGGGATTGGTTCAAATTGGAGAGAGTTATTTTTAAGGCCAAAATTGAGATGAAGTAGGAAATATCTATCGATACTAGGATGCCTAGTAGGCATTTCAACTATCATGTACTTAGGCTCTAGAATTTGAATTTAATTTGGATTTAGAATTGACATTTTTTATAAGTCTAGGACTTAGATTCTAGCAGCACAAGACTATAGAAATACCGAAGGTTGAAGACTTATTCCTAAAAAGGATTCTTCAGAACCTAGTCTACAGGTGCTTTTGACACATGTTAAATGCTTGACCTAGTTCTACTTTGGGAATTATCAATCATTCCTCTCACTTGAGAGAACTAGCCTATCCCTAACTCTTCTAGACTTACAACCCATGTAGAGAGGGTTGCTAGCTAACACCTCCTAAGTGCATTTTAAATTCATGATGCTAAGTCTCATGAATGCAAGATGGCTGGGATGTTGCATTTTTAGGAAAGGAATCTATGAACCTAGACTCACTCATTAATCCCTAGAATCATGTAGGGTATGAAATGCATCTAACTAATGCACATTTTTTAGATTTTTAAATGTTTTGATTCAAGATTCATTTAAGGTCTTGGGTATGCATTATATGCCCAATTCCAAGTAATTAGAAATGGTTATGGGCCAAATCAATAATAAAAGGCAAGCTTCTCCAAGAAGGTGGTCATCTTCACAGGTCAGATGCCCCTTATGTGCAATGGGAGAAGTTACCCAATTCAAGGATTGGAGCAATATGATTTCATGGTTTCAAAACCTAATTATTTCTCATTTATTTTATGTTTTGCCTATGGCTTTAGTTTATGTGAGGTTTCAAGTTTTCTTTAGTTTTGTTTCAGTTTGTTTAGATTTAAGTTGGGTATAAAATTTAGTTTTTCCTATGAGCCTAATCTTCCAGGAATTCAATCATAGGAAAGCACAATACAGAAATAAACCTAGAAAAATAAGTTGATTCTATTACGCACCCAAAATAAATAAAACCAATTTAAATTTATAGAAAAAGGCCCATGTGGAGGGGTACCACTGTACTCCCCGGAAGAAACAAAAATGGGAAGCCGAGCTCTGCCCTTATACAACCCATCCTATAACTACAAGTCTAGATCTATGGGTCTCTTTTCTAGGATAGTCTCCTTCTTTAAGGACATCCTTTAGGCTCCATAGGGGACCACTGCACCTATCTTCTTGTAGGGTCAGTTCCTGCTAATTCTAGACCACATAGATCCTAACCTAATTCTAAGCTCAAATTTATATTTTGATTTCAAAATTAATTATTAAGCCCTGCAAAACAAATGTTAACACCATTCAAATAGCACACAATAGTTATATTTAACAAGCATATGGGCTTAGCATTAGTTGCTTGCCAAGCCCACCTGTCCTATGGGCTATGCTCTAGAATAGGCATACCAGCAAGAAATAACATTTTTATCTTATTTATGATTGCAATCTTTTCTAGCATAGCCCACTACAGAAGATAATGTTAGGTCTAGAAAGAACATCCTACCATCTAATCTAGGGAGCAAATAATCCTAGACATGCACTCTAAAATAGTACACCACAAACACATCACAAAGAATCATAAAGGAATCACAGAACAACATAAAATAAGTCTATGGTCTATGACCTGATGATCTAGCGTATGAAGAAGATAGGTTTGTGTGGCGAGACTTTGCGAGGCTTCTTTAGTTCAAGTTTCAATTTGGAGTTTGAGTTTGTTTGAATTTTACCATGGGTGGTTTCAATTCAAATGATTTAATGATTTATTTTCAATTTTTATTTTCACTTTATTTTGTTGAAGTGGTGTTTAGGTTTTGAAGAATGAAGAATAAAATGGATTCCATTTTTTTGATGGAACTTATCCTATTCAACATCCTAATTCCCAATAGAATGAAATCCCCATCCTAAAGGTCTAACTAAGATCCTTAAGTATCTTAATTAATCCATTTGATTTCATTTGGTTTGTTTAAATTTGGATTTAATGTTTTCTTTCCTTTTCATTTAATTCTTGTTTTAGTTTTCAATTTGGTTTGATTTAATTATTTTATTTCATTTGATTTAATTTGAATTGGTTCATTTAATTTGATTTATTTCATTTCAGTGATTTGGTGTTTTTACTTTGGTTTATTTTGGTTTATTTTGGTTTATTTTATCCTAAGGCATTTAGGTTAAGATTTGGATTGAGTTGTGTTGGTTTCATTTGATTTCATTTAATTAAAGATTTCGTTAACTTAAGGTTTAATTTCATTAGTCTTTAAGTTTGAAATTGATTAATTCTTTGACTTAGGATGTTTAACGAACTATCTTCAAGAGTTTATGATGTTTGATTAAAGTTAGTTCAATTTATTTCATGACTGAATGAATTAAGGACTTTTCTTTTTTCATTATTTGATTAATATTGACCTAGGAATTTTAAAATTCATCAATTCCCAATCTATAGATCAATTGGGTTTGAAAGTTTCATGGAAAAGGGGGTTACATGCCAATATCATATTTCCAAAGTTTCATTTTCATTAGATTTATAAATAGGATGTAATAAAGGTTTTAGTTATTTAATTAATTCCTACATTATGCCTAATTTAATGAAATTCATTTAGGGGTTTCATTTTTCATTGATTCCTCTCTGAAAGATGTTTCCAAAGAGGATTCATTCATAATTTTTGGACATTTGGTTGATTTATTATGATTTAATTAAGTTATGAGTAATTATTTGAATTATGTAATACATTTAATTGTTTAATTAAGTCAATTTGTCGTTTATTAAGTTCAGATGAGTTTTATTAATGTTTTAATGTTCATTAAGGTTCATTAAGTTGATTTAAGGTTGTTTGATTCATTTTCATTTTTGTTTTAAATTAATTTATTTAATTAAATTTGAAGTTTAAGATTTGAAATTTCATTTTTCATGAAATACATTGCAACAATTCATGGAAAATTTTTCTTAAGTGTGTTTTAATCTCAATTTCATTTCTCCAAAGTTTCAATTCAATTGGAATTATGGTCTGAGAATAATTAAAGTTTAATGTTTTTAATTAAACACAAATTAAGGCTAAAATACCCAAAAATATTAATTGGGAATTTTATTTTTATGGATTCCTCTCATCAAGATGAATCCATAACTCTCTCATTTACATTTTCTGATTTATATTTATTTTTCTATGATTTTTAGAAGTTTTTAGTTATTTTAGTAATTTTTTTATTCAAAAATCCCTATTTTCCCTCAAGTTAAACTATTCAAAGACATGTGGTAAAAGGTGGATCATAGATTGGCGATTGAGATTTCAATGATCCAAGCAATTCCCTTCCCGATCCATTCATTTTAAAAGGAACAAATGGTGTGGATTGCGAGAAACATCCATGGTCGATTTCTAGTGATCTACCCATCGAATTAAAAGCTTGAAAAGGGGTTAATGGCGTTCCTTTGGTCCAACAATCTCAAGTGGCAGAATCGGTCTCAATAGCTTTGGATCGATGCAAGAAGCTCTTGCACCAAAGGAATTGAGTTGTCTCCCTCCGGATTGCTCCCTAGACCATGCCTAATTTGGATTCTAATGGGTTGGTCTTTCTCCGGTCTCCTGACGGTGTGGGAAGTGGGGGAAGGTTTGTTCTCACTTTGTTTTGGATTGTGAAGGTGATGTGGAGGTCTATTAGGCTTGTGGAATGCTCTATGTGTTAATTCCTTCTTTGGTCATGAGCTTCCTCCCTTTTTTTATTTCGGTTGGGCTAATTATGGCTCTTGGAAGCTTGCCATCATGCTCCTTTACCATCCTACATCTATTAATGATGAAGAGGTGGAGAGGGAATGGAGCTAGGCAAAAGGAATTTGAGTTGTCATCCCTTTGACTTGTCTTAGCTTCCCTTCCTATGGACTTCTACAAGAGTCATTTAAGTGTCTTTGATTAAGGATGAAAATTACCATTAATGAAGTCTAAGAGTGTTTCATTATCATTCCATATGAATTGGTTGAAGATGGGTTTCCAAACTTTTGGAGATTAATGAGTTTGATTGACCCTTGCTTTGATTGAATTTAGCACATTTCAATTTCTTGATTAATCTTGGGAGTATCTAACCTTTTAGGATGACCACTTCTTGGGAAAGTGTGTCTTCTTATTTTAATTTATCCCACAACTACTTCTAACTTCATCTCATTATAGGCATAAATTGCATACCCTAAAGACCTTAAATTAATTATTAGTCAAAATACTTAAATGCTAGATATTAGTGCATTAGTTAGGTGCATATCATACCTAACATAATCCTTGAGACTAGGGAGTGAGTTTAGGTTCCTAGATTCTTTCCAAAAATGTAACAACACAGCCACCTTACATAACATAAAGAATAGCATCATGTTTTAAAAATTTGCTTAGGCAGCCCTTCGAGGTAAGTTATAAGTCCAAAAGAGTCAGGGATATGTTCCTTTTCTCAAGTAAGAGAAAGAGCTAATTATTCTCAAAAGTCAAAGTAGGTCGAGCCTTTGAGTTATGTAAGAAGTAGTTATAGACTTAGATTTTGAAGCAAACTTCTAAGAATAAGTCTTCAACCTTATGCATTTCTACAGTCTTGTGATGCTAGAATCTATGTTCAAGATTTGTAATAAAATATGAATTCAAACCTTAATCAATTTTGTCTCAAAACTATGTAGCTCAATGGTATGATAGTTGAAATGCCTACTGGGCATCCTAGTATCTATAGGAATTTTCTACTTTATTTCAATTGCCTCAAAAGGAACTCTTCCCCATTAAAATGTTCCCTTTTGAAATTCCAATTTAACCATCCTTTGAAATCAACTTTAAAATCCATAGAAATAAGAGCCTATTTCATTAATTGAAAGTATTCTTAGGAAGTGATCCTAATTCCTAAGATGTAGTTAAGTATAAGGGCTTTCCCTATAGGGAACTATGATCTCAGTACAAAATAAACCTTGTTCTCCTTTTCTCATATAGTTCAAGGGAATAATCTCTAGAATTTTAAGAAGATCCATTAACCTTATGCACCCTTGTTTAAGTGAATAAATCTATTATAGGATAACATGTTTATGTTCTAAGATAATATGTTGACTTTTTAATGCTGAATTTAATTACCTAAATTAGAAATTCCTAAAATCTATATGGTGTCACAAAATTTTCCTACATGTCCTTATGATACTTTTGCCTTTAGAAGCATGCCTTTTGGTTTATATAATGCTCCTACCACTTTTCAAAGATGTATGATGACTATATTATCTGATTTGGTTAGAAATTATGTTGAAGTATTTATGGATAGTTTCTCTATTTATGGTTTGACATTTGAACATTTTCTTGAAAACTTAGAAATTATTTTAAAGAGACGTAAGGAGAAAAAAACCTAATACGTAATTTGAAAAATTGTCATTTTATGGTTAGATAATGAATAGTGCAAGTGCATAAAATCTCTAAAAAGAGGAATAGAGGTGGATAGAGCAAAAATTTATATTACAGAAAAAATTCCTTCGCTAGTTAATGTTACAAGAATTAAGAGTTTCTTAGAAAATGTAGGTTTGTATAGGAGATTTACAAAAGAGTTTTTAAAACATAAAACCTCTTTGTAACCTACTAAAAAAAGACACAATTTCTTTTCACTCTTGATTTCCTTGAAGAATTTGAATTATTGAAATTAAAACTCATTTCTTCACCTATTATTATTATACCTAATTGAAACCTCCCATTTGAGCTAATGTGTGATGCTAATGATTATTCAATAGGTGCAATATTAGAGAAAATAAAATCAATGTTTTCCATGTTATATATTATGCTAGCAAAACTCTCACTAAAAATCAATTAAACTATTCCACAACTGAAAAACAATTACTACTAGTTGTCTTTGCCTTTGATATGTTTAGATCTTACCTGGTAGGTGCAGAAGTCATTGTATAAACAGACTAAGCTATAATAAAATATCTTGTTGAAAAGAAGGTTGCCAAACATAGACTTAATAGATGGGTGCTATTATTATTAGAGTTTGATTTAGAGATTAGAGATGGGAAAGGTAATAAAAATCAGGTAATTGACAATTTATCTAGGTTTGAAATTAAGGAAGGTTTAAAGCTAGTTGAGAGATTCGAGGAAAAATTCTTGATGAACAATATTTTACATTTGAACACAAAGTTATTTCTTGGTATGGTGACATAGTAAATTACTTATTGAGTGAAATTTTACCTATGGGTTAAATCATCTCAAAAGAATAAATTTCTTCATGATGTGAGATCTTATTTTTTGTACAAACCAGTTCATTACAAGAAATGTTCATATCAAAATTTAAGAATATGTATCCGTAATAATGATATTTATGAATTTTTGGAGGAAATAAAATAGCTACTAAAATCTTACAATGTGGATTTTAATAACTTAACATATTTAAAGATGCACATAATTATGTTAAAAATTGTGGCAGGTGTCAAAGAGTAGGGAACATCTCAAAACATCATGAAATGTATTTAAACTATATCCTAAAGGTACAAATCTTTGATTTATGGGGAATATATATGATCAGGCCTTTTTTTCCTTTGTTTGAAAATGAATATATTTTAGTAAGTGTAGATTTTCATGCAATGGATAGCTATTTCTAATCTTAAAAAAAATTTCAAGTTGTTCTAAAAATTTTTTAAAGAAAATATTTTCATTAGATTTAACATAATCTTTATTAGTAATAAAACATCAATTTTTGTAATTAGAAATGTTAACATAAATTTTTAGAAAAATTTAGCAACATATGATGCTAACTTACACGCAATCCTAAAAGGATAACTAAAATCCAGCTTGATAAAAATTTGAAAAATTATAGTTAACTGAAAATTATCAAGATTTAAGAATAATGATTTTCCTATATGCCGCATAATAACTATATTGATGTCCCCATTATTAGAGAGATCCCTTTAAAAATTATATCTTCCTAAATTTTTTTTTGAAAATTTTCTAGCATGATGCTATGATCTTGGTGGCAGTATGTCTAAGATCCTTTAAAAGGACAATCTCTAATCTCACTTATAGTTAATGCTTATTTTCGTGAACCACTCTTATAATCTCATCCACCCAACTTCCAATGGAATTTTAATGAGCAAGAATAAATTTTTCCCTTAAATCAATAAAGAAAAAATATTATGGAATAAAAATCCCCATTTATTGAAGAAAAAACTCCATCATTTAAAAAAAATAAAATAAACCTCTCTTTGTTGATTTAGATCCAAAACTAGGGAGGATTACACCAAAATACAAGAACCTAGTATTGCTAAAATGTTACTCTGCTAAAATTTGTATAAAAATTGCTAGATTCCACAAGAATTTCTATTGAAAATGTGCATCCCCATTCTATGGCACAATGGTGCCAAGCTATCAAAAAATGACACTCTGCTCGATAGCACAACGACACCGAGGTGCTATGCTCTCGAGTTTCTTGCACTCAAAATAGCACTGTAGTGCCATCACTTTAGCTTCAAGGCACCACACCTAAAAACCTGTTCCACCATTGAACTTAGATCTAGTATGAAACAAAATCCTTTCTCTGTTGATATTAGATCTGGAATAAGGGAGAAGAGTGCTTTGCACTAAAATATGTAAAAATCTAATATTGCTAAGGTGTTACTCCCAAAAATTTTAAGCTTTAGGCAGCAGGAGAATATCACCTAGGCTCTACGATGTTAACATCGGGGGGCCAAACTCTTGGTATTATCCATGTTAAAGATATAACAACACCCTAGCACTATATCACAAGTGCCAAGGTGCCAGAATATTTTAATGTTCTTTATTAAACATATAAAATATTCAACTTATAATAGCACCACGAAGCTGCATAACGAGTTTCAAAGCACTGCCCTCTAGTGTAGATTGAACAAAATGACTCTCTACAGAGTGCAATACCACTGCATATCGAGTGTTGAGGTGTTTTTTTCTTAGGTCTTAAGCCTAAATCTTATAGAAAATATATACAGATAATAAAATAAAATAAAACTAAATTCTTAAAACTAAATTATTACATAAATGATATAAAATGCAAAAAATTAATACAAAATAAATGAAAGAGGGGGGAACTAGTAGTCATAATCATCCTCCCCTCTTCGCAGGGTAGCAATAAAAGAGGGATATATAGAAACGACTTGGATCCCCAAACCTTCAAACATGTGAACCATTGTTGTATTAAACTGGGCCATATATGAAAACTGCTTTTGTTGTTGATCCATATGGTAGTCAAATTTTCTTTATAAAGCCTTTTGCCTTGGGTTACTCTTACCCACTTATTTCCTAAAGTTTGAGACTTGCTTGCTTAAGAATTTAGGAGTTTGGGGTCAAGTTTGTGGGGCATGTGAGGTTGCTCTCACACACTTTTTTGTTTTATGAATATTTAAATTATATTTTGGCATTCCAAAGGGATGTAAGTCCAATCTCTTTATTCATTATGTGAATTCTACATGACAGTCATCTATACAACACACCCCACTAAGATGACAAATGCATATCATATAGATATGTTTATTTCCAACATTAATTGAGAGTGCTCTCTTGCTGCAGTAAGAGGGGTAAGTAACTTTGGAGGATTACATCTATAAGAAGTAGAACCTAGATCTAAATAAACTCTAACATGATATTAGGAGAAATCTGGTTGAACATATATACCAATCTGCCTTACAAAATAATATACTCCAACCCAATCTCAATAAAGATAGCAAAAAGCATCCTCGAAGGTGTTTTTTTAGGGTGATTAACCATAAAACATTTTGGGCTATAAAGAAATTAAATTTTATATGAAGAAACTAGAAGAAAAAAAAGGCTCTTATATTTAATTGAATTGAAAAAAATATAAGATTGAGAGTTTATGAGAATTCAAGGTTATATAAGGAAGAAATTAAGAAATTGCATGATAGAAACCTCCTCAAGATACTATTTGAGCTTGGACAACATGTATTGTTATTAAATTTGACATTGAAATTATTACTTGGGAAGTTGAAATCTAGATGATCGATAGTCATTAAAACTATGCACATGGTGCTACTGATATTCAATATTTAAATACTAAAATTATCTTTAAGATGAATACTCAAAGACTTAAACATTATTATGTAGATGAAGTGAATCCACTCAAGAAGTCGATTAAGGTAATTTAAGTGTGAAGATTGAACATCAACTTCAGTTAGGGTAACAACTATAAACCAAGCTAGTTGAGGTGGTTTTATTTTAAGAAAATAAGACTTCACTTGGATAAATAGTATTATTCATTTTTTATAAAAAATGGGCAAATTTAAATTTGTGATAATTATCATGATCTAAATAAAACCTATCCTAAGATGAATTTCTCTTGCCAATCTCAAAAATAATGATAAAAAATTGCCACAATTTTTACATTTTTTTAATGGATGTTATGTTAGGGAATAACAAGATTAAGATTTCCTTAAATGACTAACACCATGAATCTTTTAAAAGGATTATGGGTATTTATTGTTACAAAGTTATATCTTCCAAATTGATGAATTATGGTGCTACTTACTAGGGTGTGATGCCTTAAATTTTTTATGAACTATTGTACCATGATGTAGAATGTTACATTGTCAACATTAATATAGAAAGTCTTTGAACAGTTCTCAAAATAGTTCAAAAATATGGAATAAAGATAAATTCTTTGGAATGTGCTTTTGTAGTACTATTTTAAAAAATTAAAGATTCATCATATGACATCATGGTATTAAAATAGATTATGTAAAAATAAAATCAATTTTCAAAATGGAACCCCAAAGAGTCTCAGGGGAAGTTGGGATTTCTAAGAAGACTTATTTGTAACTTGGGTGAGGAAAATTTGTGACACTACATAGATTTTAAGAATTTCTTATTTAGGTTATCAAATTCATCATTAAGAAATAAACATATTATCCTGAAAGATAAACATGTTATCCTATAATAGATTTAATCACTTAAATAAGGACTCTTAAGGCTAATGGGTCTTCCTAATATTTTAGAGAAACTTCCTTTGAACTACATGGGAAAAGTAAAATATGGTTTATTTTATACTGGATCTTTGTTCCCGATAAAGACAAGCCCTTAAAGTTAATTACATCTTAAGAATGAGGATCTCTTCCTAAGAATACTCTCAACTAAACAAATTAGCTCTTATTCCTATAGATTTCAAAGCTAGTTCTAAAGGATGGTTAAATTGGAATATCAAAAGGGAACCATCAAAGGGGAGATAGTTCTTTTCTAGATCTATTGAGATAAAGTAGGAAATGCCTATAGATACTAGGATGCCTAGTAGGAATTTCAATTATCCTACCATTGGGCTTTATATTTTTGAGATAAAATTTGTTAAGGTTTAAATAGATATTTTATTAGAAATCTTAGATTTAGATTCTAGTAGCACAAGATTGTAGAAATTCTTATGGTTGAAGATATATTCCTAGAAGGATTCTTCAAAACCTAAGTATATAATTACTTCTAACAAAAGTCAGAGGCTTGACCTACTTTAACTTTTGGAAATTATTGGCTCTTTCTCTCACTTGATAAAAGGAACCAATCTCTATCTCTTCTAGACTTATAACTCATCTAAAAGGGTTACCAACTGACACCACCTAAGTGATCTTAAAAACCCATGATATATGTCTTTTTGTTTGCAAGATGGCTGGGCTGTTGCATTTTATGAAAGAATTTAGGATCCTAAACTCAGTTCCTAATCCCTAGGATCATGTTAGGTATGGTATGCACCTAACAAATGTAATAATTTTTATCTTTCAAAAGTTTTGACCCATAATTCTTTTAAAGCATTTGGGGTATGAAACCTATGCTTATAATGAAATGGAGTTAGAAGCAGTCATGGGCCAAATCAAAATAAAATGGCACACTTCCTTAAGAAGGTGGTCATCCTCAAATGTCAGATGCCCCTTATGTGCAATAGGTGAAGCGCCCAATTCAAGAAGTTAGAACAATATGCTAGCATGGTTCACAATAGCTAGTTATTTCAAATTTTTTTTAAGTTGTTCCTAAAGCTTTAATTTATATGTAAAGTTATGAATTTCTTTATTTTTGTTTAAGTTATTAAATTTAAGTTGGATATAAAATTTTATTTTTCCTATGAGCCTAATTTCTAGGAATTCATCATAGAAAATACAACATAAAAGGAAATATATAAAAGAAAGTTGATTCTACACCCAAAATAAATCACAATAAATTTAATTTAAAAATATAGGTCAGTGTGGTCAGGTACCACAGTACACCCCAAAAGAAAGAGTAAAATTAGCAGTTGAGCACTACCCTTATACAGCCTAGCCTAGAACTATAAGTCTAGATTTATGGGGTTCTTTCCCTAGGATCATCTTCTTCTTTAGAGACCTCCATAGGCTTCAGAGGGGACCACTAGTTAGTAGGGTTAGCTCCTACTATTCTTAGACCCCATAGATCCTAACCTAATTCTAAGCACAAATTACATTTCAAATTTCAAAATAAATTCCTAATCCCTATAAAATAGATGTTAGGAAATAGAAACAGTATTCTATCAATAATATTTGTAAACATACGAGCTTAACATTAGCTACTTATCAAGCCCACTTTTCATATTGGGCTATGCTTAAGTATTTAAGCATACCTACAAGAAAATAGCATTTATTTATTTTTTTATTTTACAACAGTCCTTTTCAGCACAGTCCCTGTAGAAAATAGTGTTAAACTAAGAAGAACATCCTAGCATCTAGGCTAGTGGGCAAATAATCCTAGCCATCCAGTCTAGTATAGTACACCACAAAAAAAGGAAAACATTCCACATCACATCAGGGATCGACCTAACTCAAGTCTAGGGTTAGTGACCTAATAACCTAGTGTGTGAAGAAGGAGTTTGTCTGGTATGACTTTACTAGGTATTTTTGATTTGAGTTTTATGTTTCAAGGTATTTTTAATTTACCATTGGTTGATTTCAATTAAAATGATTTAATTAATTTGTGATTATGTTTCTATTTTTTAAATTCATTTTATGTTAAAGTGAAATTTAAGTTTTCAAGAATGAAGAATAAAATAAGTTTCACTTTGGGTGAAACCCATTCTATTCAACATTCTAAATCCTAATAGAATGAAGTCTTCATCCTAAGGTAAAGATTCAATCTAAGTTTGAAGCTAAGATCTTAAATATCTTGATTAACTTTTTTTTTAAATCTTTTAGGTTATATTTGGTTTGATTAAAGTTTTAATTTTATTTTTAATTTTAATTCAGATTTATTCTTCTTTTAATTTGATTAATTATTTTTCGATTAGATTTATTTTTAAATGATTTGATTCATTCAATATTTTAGTTTTCTTTTGATTAAATGTTCATTTAATCTCATGTGTTTGAATTATTTAATTTGTTTAATTTTAGTTAAATTTATTTCATTCATTAATTTAATGTTTACTTTTTCAAATGATTTAATTTAAGTGATTATATTTATTTCACTTAATTATTTCATCAAGGTTTATATCCATTAATGTTTGTGTTCATTTAAGTTATTTGAATTTAATTTAATTCATTTAAATTGGTATTTTGATTTATTCTTGGTTTATGTTTTGGTTTCATTATGTGTTAATGTCTCATTAATTAATTCAACCTCTTTAGATGAAAATTCATTTATCAGTTCATAACCTAAGGAACTTAGGTTATTTTTGGGCAGCAAACCTAACCTAAGATATTTCAAGCTTTTAAGTATTTAGGTTTAATTGATTTGATTAATCAATTTTATTTATGTTTGGAATTATATTATTCATTAACTTAAATATAAGTAAGTAGTTTTTATTATGTTAATGAATTCCATTTTTGAATATGAAATTCAGAAGTTAATTAAATTTTCTTTTCACTTGATTAACTAATTTAACATGAATTTAATGAATTATTAACATAAAAGTTTAATTAAATTATATGTTCTTAATTATTTCATTAAACCTTAAGTTTATAATTAACTAAATTCCTTGACTTTAGAGTGTTAGAAAAATTTCCTTAGGTAATATATTATTGATGAAAGTGTTTTAAGTTGATTTCATAAATTTTTATAATTTCTATGATTTTTTTGATTTATTGTTCCACTTAAATTAACATATGGATTGGAAATTTAACAACTTTTATTCGTGACCTTGAAATTTTTATGATAAGTGGGGTTCCATGTCAATTTAAGTTCTTTAAAGTTTCACCCAGAAAATATGAGTATGTAAGACTAATGAAGGTTTAAATTAATTTAATATAACCTAAATTAAGCCTAGATTAAAAGGAATTAATCAGGGATTTTATTTTTCTTGCATTCCTTTGTGGAAGATGCATCCATAGAGGATATGTTTCAATTTTTTGTAGTTTTAGTTGATTTAGTATAATTTTTCTAAGTCTAGATTAATTAATTGGATTAATTAATTTAATTAATTATCAAATTAGGTCATTTTATGATTTATTTGATTTCAGAGAGTTTTAATGAAGTGTTTAGGTTCATTATAGTTTTTATGATGATTTAAGTTATTTTAATTATTTTCATGATTTCTATAATTTAATATTAATTTATTTTGTCAAAATTAGGGTTTAAATTTAGAAATTCTATATCATTAGATTTATTTCCTTCAAGTTTTTTCAACCTCATTTCATTTCTCAAAGTTTCAAATTAATTGGATGAGTGGTTTGAGTTTTATTTGAGTTTAATTATTTTTATTTAAACATAAATTAATCTATAATTACCCAATATTAATTTGAGATTTTGGGTTTAATTGATTCCACTCACTAAGATGAATCCATAGAGACTTTATTTGTATTTTCTTTGTTGAGTATTTTATTTTCTTATGATTTTTTAAAATTTTGGTATTTTTACCATTTTTATGGGGAAATTTTTAAATTAGGCATAATTATAAGTTTAATTAGCTAATTAGGCATAAAAAAAATTTAACAAAATATGCCAAGTCGTTCATTGAACAGATGACTAGAGCCAACGTGACATCCACGTCAGCGCTAGTCGTCCGTTCAATGGACAACTAGCTCACCTTAATTTTTTTTAAAAAAAATATTGGGGATAGCTGCAGTATTTTGCTTATATCTATCTCATCTGGTGTCATAATTGAGTGAGCTTGATATCATTGGAATCACAACAAAAGTTTTCACAACTTTCATGTTGATCAAAGATTAAGATTATCGCCCAATAAATAGCAATTTTTGTGAATGCGCAAAAAAACTGTTGCTCCGACCTGAAATTTTTGAGCAGCCACATTTATTTGTCTATATCAGACTCATCTGATGTCAGAATCAAATAACCTTGGTATCATTGGAATCATAATGAAATTCCCCACAACTTTTATGTTGATCATAAATTACGATTGTGGCTCAAAAATTTAATAATTTAAGGTGTGTTTATAGTGTGTGTTCTTAGCTTATTGTTATTTTGGTTGATTACATGCGTGATAATTAGGCTGGATGGAAAAAAAGTAATTAAAATAAAATATTAAAATTAAATAAAATCTGAATTATTTTATTATTGTTGATCTGATGAATCTATTATTTTTTAAAGAATGAGAATATTCTTAAAAAAATAAATTATTATTATTATTTGTGTCAATTTCATTGGTTTGTTGATCAAGTTATCTGAAAGTTTAGTTTTGATGACTTTGATTATTTCGATCTGTAGCTTATATTATTTTATGTGATTAATTATTTATTAAATTCTAATTTTATTTTTTTATTAAATTTATTATTGTTTGCACTATTTTTAAGTAGTATTATTATATTTAAGTCTATGTTTTAGTATTATAATTAATTGTATTATTACAAATTTCTTAAAGAATAAAAAATACTCATTCAAGGTTTGAGAGCATATGATATATGTATGTATATGTATGTTTATGTATGTATGTATATGTATGTATGTATGTATTATGTTTTAGTATTATAACAATTGTAGCTGCGTTTTGGGTCACAATCGTAATTTTTTATCAACATAAAAGTTGTGAGAAATTTCGTTATGATTCCAATGATACCAAGGTTGCTTGATTCCGACACCAAATGAGTCCGATATAGACAAATAAAGGTGGTTGCTCAAAAATTTCAAGTCGGTGCCGTAGTTTTTTCGTGCATTCATAAAAACTGCTGCCTATCAGGCCACAATCTTAATTTTTGTTCAACATGAAAATTGAGAAAACTTTTGTTATGATTCCAATGACACCAAGATCACTCAATTCTAACATAGGATGAGGTAGATATGAGCAAAATACTGTAGCTGCCCCCAATTTTTAAGAAAAAAATTAAGGCGAGCCAGTCGTCCATTGAACATACGACTGGCAGTGACATGGATGCCACGTTGGCTCCAGTCGTCCATTCAACAGATGACTTGGTCTATTTTATTTTTTTTTTGGTGCCTAATTAGCTAAATAAACTTATAATTATGCCTAATTTAAAAATTTTTCCTTTTTAATAAGGAAAAGTTCATTTTCCCACTTATCCGCGTCAACAACATGTGGCACTAACGTGGTATGGTGTAACGCCATTAGGCCATGCAGGATCAATGCAGATCTCATGCTAAAATATGGCACAAATGCAAGATTTATTTTGACCGTCTGATCTTCAATCAGACGATCATGATTTTGCAGGCAGATTCTATAGGATTTAACTCAAATCGTGTAGCTAGATCTTGACCGTCCATTCTTAATAGAGGGAATAGACGGCTGAGATTTCTCCACTATCCTCATGATGGAGAAGTGAGAGCTGTTAGTGCTTTGGCCCTGATAATCGATGATTGGAGTAGTGAAAGAGTGTAATTTTGATTGAAATTGATCATGGATCGATTTACAAGTGATCCTTATAGTTTGGTTTCAATGGAGATCAACTTTACTTTATAAAGGACTAAACCAAAATGTTACGGTGATTGGTTTTGAAGCATACCTCACTTTCATCAATCATCATAGGTGGGGATAGTTGATATACCTTCGTCTCGATAAACTGAAGCCATGGTGAAGAAATCTCTGGTTACCTCCTTGTAGATTGTCGTGGAGATGAAAGCTCATCGCCTTACCATGGGGTTTGATGGTTTCCAGCTCACTAGTGGTGAAGACCTCAAGAAACATTTGTTTGAGCTCACATTTGTCCCTATAACGTGTAAGAATGTCAATTGAATTTAAGGAGTTTGATTTGCCATGTTTCCATCCTTGGCCTCTAGCTTGGCCTCTAGCATTGGCCAATTTTAGGCCTGTCGATGACACGAGGCTCAGGGAACTTCTAGATTCTCTTTCTCTTCACCTATGGAGTGTGTGAGGATATTAAGATGGCCTAGAGAACGCTCCCTCCATGTCTTTACATATGTAGAAAAGTTTAGGTGGCTAGAATCAGGCCACCGATGGCGAGGGCCTTGGCCAAGCGGTCGACCTGGTTCCTCTTTCCGTTGTTAGTATGTTTGGATGCATTCTTTTGAGGGAAGGAAACCTCCTCCTCTCTTTTCTTGCCTTGGTCATGAGCTTGACCAAGATGTTATCCATGGAATTCCTCCATGAGAGGGAAGTCACCTATGGTTGGCCCTTGGAGGCTAGCTCCAAGGGGTGATTAATTGATTGGAGAGAGTCCAAATCAGCTAAGGAAAGGAGGTAGATGAGGTATGGAGAAGAGGAAGTGGGATTTAAATTCTTTACATGGGTTCCAAACCTTCTTGTCTCATGGTTCCACCTCATCCTTTACCCTTATAGCCTAATCGCTATTTGCACATCATTTGAACTGAAGTATATTAACTCCTAGCCAGGTTGAAGGTGTCATTGAGTTAGCCTAACTTCAAGTTAGTTATGGTTTAGTGATTGCATTTGGTTTTATGCCAAATTAATTTAAGCAATCTTTAATATCTCTCTATTGATTAATTGGCCTTTGATTTGAGTTTCAATCACTATTAATTATCTTATAGATAATTTGGAGTTCTATTGGTCCATGCTATGTGAGGGTTTATTGTGACTTGAGCTAGGTTCGACCTTTTTAACTTAAATTGGTCAAATTAAATCCTTTAGCTCAAATGTCCTTTTAAGACTGAAATTTAGGTTCTAGTATGCTTATTTGATGATTTATGATATTTTAATTTGATTTGTTTCTTTGTATTTTAAATTGATTTTGATTTTCTTTCAACTTGACTCATTTAGACTTAAATGGGTTAAGTTGAGTTCAATTGAGTCAAATGACCAATTTCGCTTAATTATTTTTTTTGCATTCCAATCATGTTTATCCACATGTTTGAGATGATTTGGAGTGATTAATTTCATTTTATTTACAATTGATTCCAATTTTAATTCATTTGAACCCAAATTGGGCATAATGGGTTAAGTTGGGTTCATTTGGGTCTAATGACCAAATTGGTCCAATTAGACCCAATGATTATTTGGATTGTATTTAATTATGATTTCCAAATGATTTTGGATAGTCAACTTGAGTTGATTTTAATTTGATTTGGATTTGGATTTTAAAGGTTCATTTAGGCTCATTTAGGCCAAGTGGTCTAATTAACCCATTTGAGGCCTAATTAGTTTTGGATTTATTTAGTTCATAATTTAAACATATTTATTTTATGATTTGGAGCCTTTGGAATGATTTAGTTTGGTTAAATTATATTGAGTTGACGTTTGACTTGGTGGAACCACATAAGTCAACCCCATATTCAATGGTTGACCATTTTTTACTTTCATTTGCCTTTAGTTTCCTTTTATTTGATTGGACTTGAATTTGTTTAGATTTATTTTTATTTTTTTGAATTAAATTAATTTTCAGTTTAAATATGGTAATTAGGTTAACCACCTTAATCACCTTTCTTTAAACTCAAATGGATTCAAATTCCAAGTGGAATGTGTTTGATTTAATTCTTTATTTTAGGTTTCAATTTTAGGTTAAGTCCACCTAATCTCATTAGGTTAGATTAAACCCAAGAAGGATGCACTATATCACTAGGTGTAGTGTCTTAGGAGCATAATTAGGAGACTCCTAATCTAGGATTTTGTGTCATAACCACTAGTTTTAGAAATGATGTTAACCTCATCCAAAAATGAGGTCAATAAATGGACCCCCAATAAAGTTGGTGGATTGACTAAAGCACACCACACATGTTGGTGTTGATAGAATTAGCCAACACTACTAGCATAAGCTTGAAAGAAATTGAGTTTAGTTTTTAAATTAAAGTTTAGATTTAATTTTAGTTTTGATTTTTAAATTTGATTATGAAAGATAAGCAAATGTATGTGTGGATTTATTTCAATTTAGAATGATTCATTCTTATAAATTTAGATTCACTAAATTCTAATAAGTGGAGGGATGCCATTAGGAAATGATTCAATGAAGAATCTAATCCCAACACAGTCATTATAGTTAGAGAAGATGCCTTCAAGGGACTTATTTTCATCTTGACTACAATGAATTTTCAATAGCTAACTTAGGAAGAAATCACTAGGACTTAAATCTTTCTAAGTTAGATTAGCCAAGAGGTAGTCTAAATGACTAACTAATTCTAAAGAAAGGGTTTATAAGAATACCTTAAAATTTTCTTCTCCTACAAAGGATGCCACCATGGATACTTGCTCCTATATAAGAATAGCAGTTAGAGAGGATGCCAATATGGACACTTACTCTTAATCCAAACAACATGAAATTTTAACTAGGGAAAGATACCACTAGGGGATTTACTCTTATCTGGTTAGCTATTAGGAATGGGTCTTTAAAGACTTGATTCTAACCTAAATAGCTGAGTTAAGGAGAAGAGGCTTTAATATTTTAATCCTAAACTTTATATTTTGACTATTAGGAAGGGGTCACATGGACTTAATTTTTGACCTAAATAGTCTATAAAATAGGGCCGAGCCTTTAACGGCTTATTTCCACTTTTTAATTTCTTTTATTTTGCACTAGAAAAGGGGTTATAAGGATGAATCCTATTCTAATTAAATTCAACTAATAAGAAGGGGCCTTCAATGGCTTAATTTTAACCTAGGTATCTTGAAAAGGAAAGGGATCTTAATGACTTAAACCTATCTTAACATGTTTTCTACTAGGATGCTTGCTAAGAAACTTACTCCTATCTTATTAGCTATTCAGAAGGAGCCTTTAATGACTTAATTCTTTCTTAAATACCTATAATAGAGAAGAGGGGTCTTAATGACTTGATCCTAAACTTCACTATTTTAGTTAGTAGGAAAGGGGTCATAGTGACTTAATCTTAACCTAAATAGTCTATTTCACAGGTAGGTGTCTTAGTGACTTAATCTCATCTTCATCTTTCAAAAAGAATGCCTACTAAGGGACTTCTTTACAACTAACTATTAGGAAGAGGCTTTCAAGGGCTTATTCCAACCTAAATAGCTTTGGTTGAGAAAAATGGGTCTTGATGACATGATCATAAACCTCCAATTTTGACTAATAGGAAATTGGTCTTGGTGACTTAATCCTAGCCACATAGTTTATTTGATAGGAAAGAGGTCTTGCTCTCTTGCTTACCCTTGGATGATTCTTACTAAAGCATCTCTTGGAGATTTTTTTGTGATTAAAGTGTAAGCATTCCTCATTATTCTTCTCTTTCCCTTGGACATTTTTCTTAAAGATTGATTGTGAAAAGTGATGGTTTGGTGTGTTTCTACCCTTAGCCAAAAACATCAATTCCTTGGAGTTCATTTTCTAAAGGTGCTAAGTTTTAAACTTCTTTTATTTCTTCTTAGCATTAGAGTTTACAAAGTTATGTAAATTTTCTTGTGTTCATTCATGACATAATCTTTAGGTTTTATTTGTCCAAGAACAAAGATAAGAAGATCAGATTGCGTGGACCTAACTACTTGATAATCTTTTGATTTCTTGTTTGGACTAAAGCTAACATTAGGAAATCAATTTATTTTGTGCTTAATCATTAAATGTTCCTTTTATTTCTTGATTGGCTAAAGTATTTTTAAAGGTTATTAATTTCTTAACTAGTTAATTATATCAACATCCATTATTTATCTCTTTGGCTTAAAATTTAATATAGGTTGGTTAAATTTGATTATGCTTAAAATCTTATTTCATCTCCTTTTTCCATTTGGCCGACCACATCACATCTTGCATAAATTATTTTGTGCTTATTGATTATTTGTATTTAATTGGTTTATGCATATGTTATGTGATGGCTTTTATGTGATATATTTCAAATCCTTATTCAAGTGATTGTTGAGTTGTTCCAATTGGAATACATTTATTATTTGAATAAAAGATAGTTTGTGTGAAAAAGAATTCAATGTAAAGTGTTTAGTGATTGTATTTTAGTTTGCATTTCAAAGTAATTCAAGAAAATCATTTCAAACTTTGTAAACATCATTCAAGCAACATTGAGTTACTTAATTGCATTAAATATTTGATTGAAGATCATGTTTTAATTTCATTTGAAATTAAAGTGAGCTCTCTTTTTCATTAATATTCAATTGCCTTAATATTATTATAGAATGGCTTGTGTGCAAAAAAATTTTAAAATTGAGAGTTAGACTTGTATCTTTCTCTTTGACTTATCTAGATTTCTTGTTGGGTTGTACTTGCCTGTTAAAGAGAGTGCATGTTGGGTAGTACTTGCTCATTAAGGAGAGTATGTGTACTTGCCTATGAAGGAGAGTATAAGAGATTTATTCTAATCTCAACTTTGGTTTAGTGAAGTCCTAGCCTGGGTGGCTTGGAGTGAATGTTGGCCAGTTTTTGGGGTTTGGCCGAACCACGTAAACTCTATGTTCTCTTTCTTTACTTTTTAGCACCTTACTTTTCTATTATTGCTTTTTTTTGTTTCATTTCACTAAAGCATTGTTATTAAATATTTAAGTCTTCTACAAACGATAAAATTAATTTTTTTTAAAATTTATTTGTAAAGCCTAATTCACCCCCTCCCCCTCTTGGGTGCTATAGCTTAGTAATAATTGGTATTAGAGCCTTAGCTCAATTTATGGCTTAACATCCCTGAGTTTGATTGCTATGGCAAAGTTTTTCCTAAAGGTACACTACCTGAAGGACAGTCTACACATAGACCACCTTTACTTAATAATATTCCATTTGATTATTGGAAAAACCACATTAGTACTTTTATTCATAAACATGATTCTATAATGTAGCATATGTCGAAACACTAATATCACACACCCACTATTGATATGAATGGTTTAAAAGTTGATAAATCTTTTGATGAATGATCTGCTTCTAAAAGAGAGTTGGATTAACTAAATGCAAAGGCAACCTTAAGTATTCTTAACTCTCCCACTCAATCCTATAAATAGGGAGGCTCTTGTAATCCTTATCACTCAAATTTGGAATAAAAATTATCTTCTTAAATGTCTTTTACTATTCTTTTGTGTGCTTTCCTCCTGAGTGACAAACTACTTAGGTGCAGGAGCTCAAAACCCTTAGAGAAGGACTTCTAAGGAAGGAACGTGATCTCCATAACGATGGACTATTTATAGAGGTTGACTTCAACTTATCCCCTCGCTATTAGTCATTTTAAATCTGCTACAGATTAGATTGTTCATAACTTTTCAATTATTTCTTTACACTTATAAGATTTAGATCTTTAGTGTGGTTAATATAACTTTAGTTAAAATATTTTCAACTTCATTAAATTCATAATATTATGAATGTCCTCAATAGTAGTGTGCATTTATCATTACTCTTTTGCGAGGATTTTAGAATTAATACCGTAATAAACTTTATATCATAAAATTCACTCTCGTTCTACATCAGAGGTGTTGGAATGATTTGGTTTCTCTAATACTTCTTACACATGAAGAAGTTTGGTGAAGAAGGTTTCAAAGAGTTGAAGTATATCTTTGAAAAAGATTTGGGCACATTTTGGACCCAATGTATAGTATGCAAATACAATATGAATAAAATTTCATCATCTTTCTCTTTCTTTTTTTCATCTCAAAGTTACATATGGTAATGTTATATGTCTAATCCACTTTAGGCAAGACATCATATGGTATCAACTTGAGAGATTTACTTTTTGAGCATGCATGTGACCTTCTTGTTCTTGGGCAGTAAAAACCAAAGTCAAATAATACTTTCCAAATGATGGATATTGAATTTCTGTGGAGTATGTAGCTTATATGGCATTTATTTATTTTCTTGGTTTTCTTTATTGACATAAGTCAATCAAGTTATAATTAATATGTATTCTATCGTTCATCATTTTTTTATTGATTTTTTATTCTATAGCTTATAAGGCCTTTTCTTCATTTCCTTAATGATTTTGATTCAATAAAGACTAAGAGATTCCTTTAAAGCTATAAATTACATAGTTTTTAGGTCTAAATGAGAATCAAGATAAACATGAACTTAGATTTTCTCAAAGATATTCTAATATTTTTATTTTTTACCCCTAATCAACAAAGAAATTATAAGGATTTAATTATTTGAGAGATTAAGATTCTCCTAATAATTTTGAAAAAAATTGTCTTAAGTTGAATTATCATTCTTTGAAGATTTCTTCGAATGATATTTCATTGACAGCTTTAATTAATTCTCATTATATTTACTTCTGATCTTTCTAGGTTCCACTACAAGTTTTCAGGAATTACCTCAAAGGTATATTTTAGGAATCTACATGTAGTGATATGATCACCTTCAAGTCAAAATAACTTTTCTTTTCTTTTTCTCTTTTTTAGCAATATTTTTAATATAACAATTCACTTAATGAAGAGTGAGGCTATCAAAAACCTTGACCATCACCATTTAGTAAATTATCCTGATATTTAGAGACTTAACAATATGACCATATAATAGAACGCCCGTGCAAGTATTTTGAATGTCGTATGCTTTCAATTTTTTTTTCTAGAATTGTCTTGATTTGAAAATATTTAGATAAGTCATCCCTGGATGGGCATAATCTTATTCATAAAAGCTTTATCATTCTTGAAATAAAGTATGGGTAATAAGAACACATCTTTAAGATAAAGCTTTGTTCTAGTCTCAAGATTTGACACATGTTGATTTAGTCCTTCTTTTTCTTCTCATTTTTTTATTATATATTTTGTTTACTATGATGATGTTAGCCAACCAAGAAGAGTATTTTCTTTTTTATGTATAGCCATCATTGATCAGCTTTTAATTTAGCAACATCTTGCTTTTTCATTGAAGTGTGACCGTATACGTCAAGGGACTTAGTTTATTGAAACAACATCAAGCTTAATCTTGAGCTTATAAACCATTATATCTAGTGATAAAGGAAATATTTGATTTTAATTACAGATACAATAGTCATTAAGCTCTAAGAATAGCCTAATTAAGTCATCTATATCTAACTTGCTAAAGCATAAGCTTATTGATGCCAGTTGTAGATCAATTTCTATTTCTAAACTTATTTCTCTTAACTTGTTCCTCTTCAAGTTCTTGGGGTACATCCTGAACTTGAAGGTTATGTAGGTCTTCAAACACTTCTAAATAATACATACTTAATATGTTAGAGTGCATTTGAAGAGAAAGCCAATACCCTGACTACTAAGAAATTCTTGTCTTGTAATGTCTCTACAATGTTGAACCTTAAGTTGACTTTTCATTTCTTTAATGCTTCATAGTTTTTTTTAATCATATTTATAGAACACTTGCAAGGAATTGAATTATACTTGATTAAAATTTTAATAGACAAAGGGATGCCTTAAAAGGCAAATCTGTTATCCTTTTGTTATATTTTATTTTTGAGGTTTACACCTATTATTAAATTTGAAGGTGTACAATTGATTTGTTTTATTCTTTAAGTTAGGTCCTGCTTTTAACTTCGAACCCTACCATCTGATATTGACATAGGGGAGTTAGAGTTAAAGTTCCCACATACTCAGAAAAATCAAACTTCACCCTTTAGCTCTTGGATATAGTCCTTCCATGCTTTTTATTTTCTTTCTTTCTTTCTTTTGTCAACATGTCAATAGCATTTTAACCTTTTGTAAGTTGTAACATTCGATATTTTTTTAGATATAATATTTGCTACGACACAGGACGTGTTCTACTCTTTATCTTAATACAACATTTGATATAACACTTCACATACTCAATTATTTTCTTGTTTTGAATGATCACAATACTTTGTAAGACACTTCTTGATTCTTTGACTGAATACAAGATTTTGTAAGACACTAAGCAAATTTTAAACTTTAAATTTTTTTTCCTCTTTCATAGTGTCTTAATTTTGTAAGACTAAAAAAAGAAAAGGACATTCCTGAGGCTCTAATCTCATGAATATTAAATGAATATGAATATTCTTTCATAATCATGATCATTTTCTTCATCTTCTTCCTTTTTTATTTGGGTTGGATAAGACCATCCAAGAGCATTAAGGATATGACTGAATTCCTAAGATTTCACTTTAATGTTTGAATTATCAACCTTAATCAACATTGTGATTAAGATTATGTTTTTCAAGATTAAATTTTATTGAGTTTAAAACTCCATTTTTTTCTTGATTGAATCTACAAGGCACCATTTCATCAGAAATAGATTATAATTGGACTTGTGTATATTCATTTTCATGTATGTTTACAATTGATGTTGACCAATGCAACCAGATCAACAAACATTCTGGATATTTCTTAGGATTTTCCACATTGACTGTTATATGAGATTATATTTAGCAAGTTTAAGTAGTAGATCTTCATTATAGAAGATAACCTTAGAACTTCTTATAGTGGAATGCCACATCAAAAAGTTGCTAATTAAGGAAAATTACAAAATTGAGTAATGCTTTAATTGATGATTCATTTCATTAATCATTTTTTTTGTTAAGCATTATGATGCCCAATTTTACAAGTGACTTCTAGAATGGGTAAGAGTACTATAATCAAAATTTCAATGTAAATAAATTTTTGTTGTTTTCTTTTGAGATGACTTGTTTATCATTTCACTTTAGTGTTATCTTTAATAGTAAGCCTCTATCATTTCGAATTTAGTTCCCTTTAATACAAAGGGAGGGAGGGTAGGGTCAACTTTATCCTTAATGGATCTTTGTGTTCTTCTACGGAACCCATACCCTTCTTCGTTCATTAATTAGTTTAAAAAGAACCTAAGTGATTGTTATGACTTGATTAATCTTAATCCCTTACTTAAATACTTAAACTTTCTCCAAAAAACTCCGTAATTTGATTGATTAGTAATAAAGGCTACATGAATCATGAGGAAATGATAAAAAATAAAATTAGCAATGCCCTAAAGATTCTAATGCAATTGGGCCTATAATTAATAATTAATTAAATTAATAGAGATCAAATTAATCAATTACTCTCAAAATTCTCCACACCAATGGAGAATCTTGATTTCATTAAGAGATCTTTATGCTATCTAAGCACATAAAGAAAAATTAATTAGGAGTTTTAATTAATTGAATTAATTATGAATATTGTCCATTTTTTAATTTAATTAAGTCATTTAATTAATTAATTAAGCACCCTTAAGAATGACTTTGGAAAATAAATAAAACTAGAGGTCTTAATTTGTTTTGTTAATAATCCTTACTATTTTCATAATTAATTATCTCTGATTAATTTTATAATTTTCCTAATTTTTAATAATTATTAAATGCTCAAAATGAGTAATTAGGATTTGAAAATTTGATCCTCTTAATCCACTTGGAAAATTATCCAAAAAACATTATGGGAGGTAGAGGTAATCCTAAGGATTAATCATGCAAAATCTTAGGTTAATTAGCCAAGTAGTTATGGCTTAATAAAAGTAATTAATTAGAACTTCAAACCTTAATTAAATATTATTCATTAGATAACATTTGGGGCTTTTATTTTTCCTAGAATCTCCTCTATTTAAGCTTTCAAAATTGGGTTTATTTGCATTTTTCAAATTTTTGTATAAATAGTTATGAATTTTTAAAGTTTTAGTTAATTAAATCATATTTCTATTCCTAATTAATCCATTTATACAGTCAGCGCAGTGTGGTGACATGGCAACACTTTCCATGTGGTACCTTGGGATGATCTCTGAAATCATTTGAAGCAGCTGCTGACTCAATAGCAGTAGTCGTGCTTTCATCTTAGCCATCTGATCATGAATCAGATGGTGGAATTTAATCCCATGATTCTAAAGAGAAAAATAAAGAAATTCTAATGTGATAATCACATAGAATGTATGGTCGATGATCCATCATCCACCTGCAGAAGGAGACAGACATCATCCACCTTTTGCCACTTGATCTATGCTCATCGGAGCTCGTTTGATGGTGAACTCAACTCCAAAATGATTAGGGGTTGATTCTATGGGGATGCTATGGTGGAATTCCTAAGAAATTGAAATCCATTTCAAAAAAGATAAGAAATCCTATAGTTTTCTATGGTTGGTTGAAAATTATCTCATTGGAGCTTGAGAGTGGCAGTCCATTGAATGAGGTAGCTTTGGCTTGAAGATGTGAAGCACTGTAGAGAAGCTCACACTTTTCCTCGCTATCGGTCATCCTCTAGACTGAATGTCACCGTGAAACTCACCAAAGTTGATCGAGCTTAGTCCTTCAATGCTCGAGTCGAATAAGATTCAATTCATTTTGGTTTATTGAAGCTAGGGGAGGGTGTGGAAAGATTTAATTTGGTTTTGGTGGAGTTTGGATGCAATTGGATGGAGTGGAGGCTTGAACTGAAAGAGGAGTTGGTATTGCCAGTGATTAGGTGCACTGGAGGCTTCGTGGATTCTTTGGGACTACTCAGAATGCTCTAGTGAGGTGGTGTGTTAAGTTTAAAGTGGAGAGGAGGTATATACCCTTGTCTGCATGTGAATCAATCAAAGAGGTTGGTTTAGGTTGTGGCAACCGAGGGTGGTAGAAATTGGCATGGGACTGATGAGGTGGAGGTCCTCTAGTGGCTGTGAGGGTTTGGTGGCCAGTGGTGAGAGGGACAAGTCCCTTGGACTAAACCAAGGGTTGATCAAGGTGAGAGGGACCTCACTTTGGTTAATGGCTAAGCCCAATAGCTTTGGGTCAGATCTAGTCAGCATAAAGGGGCTCAAGGCATGCTAAGGTGGCTGCCCAAAGAAAGGGAGTGATTGGACCTTCCCATTTGGGGTTTTTGTCTTATTTGGAACCTTGTTCACTTGGTTTGGGCTGAATCAGGTTCACCTTGGGTTGGTCAATGGGGACCTATGGATGAGCCGTGCCATGATTGGTTGGGTTTGGACTTAGCTTTTTTGGGTTTGGCTCAATCTGACACATATAGGTCAATTTGGGTTCAATTAGGTTAAGTTGACCAATTAACCAAATTGGGTCAAGAGGGAACTTGGGTTATGTTCAATTGATCATTTGGAATGCATTGGTGAAATTAGTCTGATTCAATTTGAAGTGGATTTGAATTTGGCTCATATGGGTTCATTTAGGCCAAATGGGCCAAGTTTACCAATTTGGTCAATTTGGTAAAATTGGGTTAGATGGAGGGTTATTTAATGATTGATTGATCATTTGGGAATGATTGTAGGTGTTGGTTTGAATTGACTTGGATTAAAATGGGCTTTGGTTCAATTTAATCATTTAAGTTAGTTTGAGCTAAGTGAGGTTAATTGGGTTGGTTTGATCAAATTTGCTTGGATTTGTGATTGAGGTGGGTCCAATAATCAATTTATGATTGATTGAAGGCATTGATTGCAATCGATTTAGATTGGAATGAGATTTGGCATAATTTGACCCTTAAGGTCAAATTAGGTCAACTTAGGTTAAGTGTTCAAATTGACATGGCTAGGTTCAATTCAATGTAATTGGGTCATCAATGATGATCAATAATCATTTTAGAGAAGATTGGATGATTTGATTTGACCTAATTTTAACTTAATCAAAGTTCAAACCAAATTAATACTTTTAGGCCAAATTGGGCTAAGTGAACTAGTTTGGTTGTTTAGGTTGAATTGATGTCAATTGGGTGTTGAGAGATGTTCAATAAAGATTTTAGAGTTGATTGAAAGCCTTGATTGGAATCAATCTGAGTTAGGTTTGATGTTGACTTATTTGAACCCTTTAGGTCAAATGGGTCAACTTGGGGCAATTGGCTTGGCCCAAGGGGTTAGGATGAATTGACATGATTGATTAGATGTTTGGAATAATCATGAGGTTGAAATTATGTTAATTTGGTTTGAATCAAGTTGAATTTGGTTTTAGGCCTATGCATTCAAATGGGTCAAATTAGGTTACGAGCTAGGTTGACTTGGTTTGATCTAATTGGACTAGAGTCAAGGCTTAATCAGATTGGATTAAGATTCAAAAGGTCTTGGATAGAATGGGTTTCAACTAGATTAGATTTTGGGTTTGGCCCTCCTGAATCCTAATGGGCTAAGTTAGGTTAACTTGGTTACTTAACCCAATTAAGCCATGATGGATCACATCAAGCCTAGGTCTAAGTGATATTGGTTTACAATTTGATTTACAGCCATTTGGTTTAAGTTTGGTCAATTAGTTTGATGTAAGATTCGATTAAGTTTAGGGTAAGTGGTGTACTGCTTATCCTAAGCTAGAGTTTAACCCTGGGGTTAAATCCTATGAGTCTCTAGGTTGGGGATTAGTGTTCTCCTAATTACTAAAACTATTTTAGTACTAGCAAGGTCTTAGTACCTAGATGAATCCTAAGCCTAAGAAAGAGGTAGTCAACCTCACCCCAAAAGTGAGATCAAAATGATTTTTTTTATAAGAGTTTGATTTATGAATTAGGGCTGAGAAAGGTACTGAAAATTAAGTAGTTGGCCATTTGTCTAGGTTAGAAATTAAGGAAGAGTTTAAAGCTAGTAGAGAGATTAGAGCAAAATTCTCTGATGAATAGTATTTTACATTTGAACACAGTTATTTTATGGTATGCAGACATAGTAAATTACTTAGTGAGTGAAATTTTATCATATGGATTAAATTAGCATCAAAAGCATAAGTTCCTCCATAACGTGAGATATTAGTTCGAGGCAAACCATTTCCTTATAAGAAATGTTCAAATCAAATTTTAAGAAGATGTATCACTGATAATGAGATTTATGAGGTATTGAAATAAAATAATAGATAAAATCTTACAATATGAATTTTATTTAAACATCTACATGATTAAGTTAAAAATTATGACAAATGTCAAAGAGTAGGGAACAACTCAAAACATCATGAAATGCCATTAAACTATATCATAGAGATATAAATTTTTTATGTATGAGGAATAGATTTCATTGGGCCTTTTGTTCCTTCATTTGGAAATGAATATATTTTAGTAGGTGTTGATTATCATTCAAAATGGATAGAAGCTATTGCTACACGTTAAAATGATTCTAAGGTTCTATTATATATACATTCAAAAGATTCAAAACAACTCAAATCATTATAGTGATGAAGGCATCCACTTTTATAATAGAAATGTTAAATAGTTATTAGCAAAATATTAAATACAATATAGGATAGCTACCACTTATCATCCTCAATCTAGCGAACAAGTTGAAATTTCAAATAAGGTGATATAAAAAAATTTTATAAAAAAATATTAATTCAACTAGAAAAGATTGATGATTAAGATTTCAAGATGCATTATGGGCCTATAGGGCTTCTAATAAAATCCCTTTATGGAATGTCCTCTTATAGATTAGTCTTTGGAAAACCTATAATTTTCCACTAGAACTTGAACATAAAAGCATTTTGGGTTATAAAGAAATTAAATTTTGATATGAAGAAATTAGTATAAAAAGTTGTTAGATATAAATGAATCAGAAGAAGTAAGATTAGAATTTTATGAGAATTCAAGGTTATATAAGAAACAAATTCAAGAAATTGTATGATAAAAGCCTTCTTAAAAAATAATTTGAGCATGGACAACATGTGTTGTTATTCAATTCGAGATTGGAAGTATTCCCAAGAAAATTGAAATCTAGATGGTCGAGTCCATTCCTTGTCATTAAAACTTTTGCACATGATGTTGTTGATATTCAAGATTTCAAAACTAAAAATATTTTTAAGGTGAATGGTCAAATTCTAAAGCATTATTGTGGAGATAAAGTGAATTAACTCAAGGAGTTGATTAATGTAGTTTAAGCATGAAGATTAAGCATTGATTGAGTCAAGCTGAGGACTGTAAACCAAGCACTTTTAGAAGGCAACCCAATTTGTTTGTGTGTGTTCTTATGAGATAAATAATGTTTAGTTGTATTCAATATTTATATGTTTTAGTTTTGTAAGAAACTTTAATAGAGATTGTGCAACACAAGCGTAACTCCTAGGCCTGCAACAGTAGTGCCACAACACCATAGCTTTATTACTATACTAGTGTTAGTACTATTTATCAATTTGTTGTAACACCTAAGCATTGGTTTGACTTGAATCGTGGTGCCAATCATGATCAATTTAAAATAAGTTTGATATAATTAAAGAGGAAATGGTAGAAAAGGATGGACAGTTGACATAGTGATGTGACACTATTAACTAGCACCAAAGTGTTCAATTATGGTTAACAAAAGTTTTAGTGCAAAATTTAATGTTTGTCAATTTGTAACATTTGTCCATAAATTACCTTTTTGATCAATATTAAAAATTGTATGACCTTTTACCAACTCATAGGCATTGTATTAGTGGCCCCATGGCATTATATTTTAAACTCCTTGACAATAAAACCAACACCTTAGCGCTACATAACTAGCACCATGCATTGAAAAATCTTTATAAATAGGACACTTTGGTTGATTTCATTTTCATTATAATCCTTGCCTTAGAATCTTAGAGAGTTCTCTACCATAACTAAAAGCTTCTCTCCTTCATAACACATCATCCTCAATAATCATGCCTGTAAAGATTCTCTAGAAAAAGAGGAGAGCAAGATCTTATGATCCTTATAGGTTTGTTAGTGCTAATGTTGAAGAGAGATATCATTCTTCTCTAATACATAAAAATTACCTAACCTAAGAGAGAGGATTTTACAACCTTGGCCGAAGCGTATACTGAATTATGATAGAGAGAGAGTGGGAACTTCTTGCTTATGATTTGAAATACATTGTAGTTCCTATGGTGAGGGAATTCATCTCCAATGTTAAAGAGCACGGAGATAATAATGTCATCATTTGAGTGAAATGGGTGAGTTTTGATAGTATTAATATTAATTTGGTTTAAAAATTGAATGATTATGAATATGATGAATATCTTTCTTATTATAATGATTATTCTGATTTTGAAGAGATCCTTAGATTCTTCACTATAAGAAATGCAAATTTTCAATGGAAATTATAAGAGAAAAAGATCATCAATTTTTATGCCACCAGAATGACAAATGAGGCTAAGGTTTGGCATTATTTTTTCCTTAACTAGGGATCGAACCATTTTGAATTATGAAATTTAAAAAGGCTTTTATATTTATGAAGGTAAGATTATTTATAATTTAATTTGTAATATGATTAAGGATAGCACTATTGTAGGTTATAGCCATCACTCTTTCATTCATATTCTTTTTCTTTTGATTTCTATAGTAGGAGATCCTAGTGAGGAGCTATTACAACAAAGAGCTTCCCTCACTAAGGATAGAATTATAGGTTTATGGTCTAAGTATGAACAAAGGGAGAGTTCCCATACCCCACCATCTAAACCCTAATATTTTAAAACCATAAGTAAGCAACTTCATGATCTTAGTGAGCAGGTGTCTAACTTGTAATATAGGACTAAAGAAAGCACTAGGTGGCAACAGAAAATGGGGAGGAAGTTTGATCACTACTTGGGTCAATAGTAGTAGAAATTCTCTTATATGGCTAATTATAACTCAACCCTTGCACAAATATTTGAGAATTGCCAACTTAATGTTGGCTTTAGCTGAGTTACTTATTCTATAATGCCATAATTCTATCCTTATGTCAGTCACCAGTCGAAGCTAGAAGAAGAAGAGGAGGATTAGTATTTTTCTTTTTCTCTTTCATTTTTGTTGTTGTTTTAAGTTATTATAAAGTTTTTTGGGGTGTTAGAAGTTTTACTTGTAATTTTATTTTATTTTTTAATTTTGTGTTTAGCACCGTGGTGCTACCCCCTATTATAGACTTTACTAATGCTATTGAATATATTTTGATGCCCAAAATTCACTTGTTACTTTTCTAATGTATCTTAATATAGTCTTATTGAAACTTGAGGATAGACTTGATAAATACAATTTCATTGTTAAGTTATAACTAATGGAATGATATTTTACTTTAAAAAGAAAGAATTTACAATTAACTTTATTTAATCATGAAATATGATTTAAACTAATAATAACCAAATTATATTATAAAAAGTAATAATTTTTGTTAAGTTTAAGATTTTTTTTAAGCATGCATATCAAACATAAAAATTCTTAATGAACTTAGTGAATTGATATTAAAATAAATATGAATCTTTATAATAGGAATATCATAATCAAGATTATTATTATTTAAAATTTATTTAATTTGGTGAAAGTAATAAATTCAGTTGAATTGACATAAAATGATATGGATATAAAATATCTTTGATCATGGGTTACAAGGCCATATGCTGAACTTCTTTTAATAATAATAATAATAAATAAATATGGGAGAAAAAATAGAATAGAAAGTATTACTTGAGGCTAAGTATTATGACTGCACTTAAAATCTATTACATCTAAACAATTCAATGAAATTATTAAAATACTAAATCTATAGTTTCAATTAAGAAAATCAAATTATGATTATTTCCATAATAAATTATAACTATTTATGAAAATTCAATTCATTAAGATTCATTAGAATTAACTAAGATATAATGCACCAATGAATCTTACTTTTAGAAAAATATTAGTTTAAAATAAGAATTTGGGATATTATAATTTGATGATTATGGAATGATAAATAAAATTTAAACTATAAAATTAATAATTAGTTAAAATTATTAATTGATTGTTTTATTTTTAAAATTTTTTATTATCAACAAACATAAGGGATTATGTCCATGTTTATATAAAATTACTTAAGGACAAGTAAAAATTTGAGTTTTGGGGTATTTGACAAGTGTATTTTTGTAGTAAAAATTTTATATTTAAATTATATATTTTATATTTATTGTGTGTTTAAATATGTTATCTATAGCTTATTTTGATGTTGTTTCAGGAAAATTCTAAAAATAGAGAAAGTGGTAAAAAGTATAGTCAATGCTCAGAAGTAGCGCCATGATGCTACACATGACCTATTTTGGAGTAAATGATAGTAAAGCCAGTGCCACGACACCGTGAGCTAGAAAAAGCTCAATTTTTTTGGCTAAATAACAAAATAGACAATGTCACAGTACTACAGTCCCAACATTGAAGAGTTGAGGACTTAGAAAATTTCAATAGGTGGAGTTATCAAGTATGCTCATAGGGTGCCTAGGCACTACAATCATGGCATTACAGCACCAAGGAGACCAAAAATTAAGTAAAAGATAGAAGAGCTATTGTCTCAGTGCTATTCCATAGTGCTATCACAAATGTTATAGTGTTATACTTAGAACCTAGGTGCTACCTTCATAGTGCTACAACTAGATGGCTTGACAAATCAAATTTAGGTAGTTCCAATAATTAGTTTGAGCAATTTTCAAGGCAGTTTTGAGAGGATTGGTATAAACACATAGAGGAGGACCCTAAGGCTATAAATGGTGGTCTTTTGTTGAAGGAAAAAATATTGGCAAGTGGGGGAGTCCTATTATAAGTATCAGTGTGAGTAAAGCAGCACTTACAAAGTGACACTCCAAGTGTTGTGTTTGTGTATTTGTATTATTCAGGGTTATGTGTTGTTGTTTTGTTCTTCTTGGAGGTTTGGAGAAGAAGAGCCAAATCAAATATTTATCATGAGGTTATTGTGCATTTCCATAAGGAAGCAGTAGAAAGGGCATCAAGAGTAGACTTAGAAGAACTTACTTGATTTACTCTTCCCTTTTTCTCTAGTTATCCTAGTGTCTTATTTTATGATTTTAGATACAATCTTCTTCCCTTCTAATATGACACTAAATTCAAAACATGCTCTAAATTTTTGTAATATTTCATTAATGTTCTGATACCAAGTTTGACATTTAAAGTTTTTATATGCAAATTGTACTCTAAATTTTTGTAATTTTGCATTAATGTTCTTATACCAAGTTTGACATTTAAAGTTTTAATATGCAAATTGTTTGTGCTTTTTAAGAAATATTATTTTATATTTTGCTGCACTCATTTTACCTGAAATCTAGCCAATTGTGATGCTAAAATGGATTGTGATCTAAATATGTCAGAAGAGTCCTAAAAGAGTAGTAGGAAAAATAAACATATTTACTAAATAGGCATAGGCATATGCTATTTCTGATCTGCAATCTTTAAAGAGAAATTTGGCAATGCAATCATTTTAAAATTTAAGTAGACTAATAGAGATAGCTAATTAAAAGAAGTGGTTTGGTTTTGTAAATTCAAGTATAAAGGATATAACATTTATGCTCTAGATTGAGATTACAAAGTTCAAAATAAATTCCAATTTCAATTTTAAAAAATAAGATATCAATCAAAATTACATAAATTTAGGGTACTCTTATAAAAATTAGAGGATAACACCAACCTAATCTATAAAAATATCAAAATTTCATTTCACATTTACAAATTAAATAAAAGTTTAATTTTAGCTTTTTAAATTAGTTGGATAAAAATTAAGCTTAATAAAATTAATAATTAAATCAATTTTAGTTTGCACACATTGCTCAATCCTCATGGGAATGATACTTTACTCACATTTTATTACATGTATCTACATGCACTTGTGTACGTCGATATAGCCTGGACAAGCATCTGCCAAGATTAATTGGATATAAGTTATGACAAATTATTAATTTAGTTGTAATAATATCTGATTCTCCAATATTATTTAACAGTCATCATCTAGGCTATAGTGTAAATCATAATGAGATATAAAGAAAAATATTTTTGGATCTACCTTACTAAATGATCAATTTGATTATACATAATCTTAAAGATATATATATATATATATATATATATATATATATATATATATATATATATATATATATATATATATATATATATATGTATATATATAATTTTCTTTGACAATATATTCAATGCTATAATGAATGTTAGGAGAAAAGTAATATGAATGCCAGATTAGACTTATATGAATACTACAAATAAAGAGATATATAGCTAAAAAATATTATAGGTGGTCAAGTTTTGAGTTCTAAAGCAAAGTACTATTTAGCATTAGTTCAAGAATAATTGTTAGTCAAATAGATATGCATCTAACTCAAGTAGATGAGTTGACTTGAGGATAGAGAAGATATTCAAAATGAAAAGCCATAATTATTATATTTTATTACAATGCTTATTACATGTTGCATTTAGTATTTTACGTGATTAAATACTAAATCTTTTGATTGAGCTTAGTTTATTCCTTAAGAAATTGTATTTAGCTTGTTTAAAAGGGAATGTCTTAATGCAACTTGAAATCAACATTCCACTCATACTATACAAGCTTGACAGGATATTCCATCTGCCTATTATTACTCAATGGAGCACCTACTGATTCATCTACCATATGAAGTTAGAGTTGGAGGTCCAGTGTAGTATCACTAAATGTACCCTTTTTGAAAGATATCTACATTTAATATTCATTAATATTAATTTACTATCTTTTTAGTCTCACTTAATCCTTAAAGCTATAGTAATTTTTGAATAAACTTAGAAGGACTATGAAGAAAAAGAATGCCTTAAAAAGCAAAAATGAAAACGGTATGCTAAGACAAATGTAAGGAAAAGGTGATAGTGGCTAACGAGCAAGTAGAGGAGGTCAATGATGAGAAGATCATTGATGATTAGTTTTCTATTTGTATTTCTAATTTTCTATTTACATCATGTTTTTATATGTGTAACTTCAGTTATTTAACATTTTCATTGTTAATGTTTTCAAACTATTACATGAAATGTTTGATTAAAACTTTTTTCTAATAGTATTATTTTCTTTTTGTAGTTGTTATTATCTCATGATAGTCAATTGCATATTTTTGGTAAAAAATTTAAATATGTATGTTGTCTAGTGTTATTTCAAGTGTAAAATGGGAAAAATATGTTTAAGAGTCACATAATTTTGCTACATGTTTTGAATATATTAAGAGTCATATTTAATTATTTTTGACTTGTACATGTGACTAGTCATTTTTTGGCTGTTTAAATTTAATATTTATTTAATATAAATCATATTTTTATTGAATATTACATTATTATATGTTAGAATGATGTTAGAATAATATATTTCTTTGAAATAATTCAAAATGACCTTCTTGTTTATAAATAGCCCTCATTCTCTTCATGAAAGGATTGCTCATTCAAATTCAAAATCTCTATAGCAAATGTAAGAGAAAACTTCTTAAAATTTCCTTCCAAGTGTTCTCCAAATATTGCAAGATCAAATCTTTGGTTTGAGAGTTTCAACATCTTCAACTAAGCAAACTTTCTTAAATTACTTGAGTTTGTCTTTCTTTATCTTAATCTCTTTTAGTTGTTCATACTATTTTCACTATCTATGTGTTCATTCAAATTTTTACTTTTTGGTGGATTATTCTTTTGACATCAAAGTTTAAGTTTTTCACATCAAAGTTTCTTCAATCATTTTTTTTGGTGAAAAACTCTTGTGATAGTTTGTAGGATTATTTCATCTTGCTGAAATTTTAATCTTCCTAAAAATTGCTTATGGTTTACTAAAATATTTTTTTATTAGTCTTATTTAAAAGATTATTTATTCATAGATCTATTTTAGAAGTATAATTTAAGCATTTAATATTAATTTATTGTGTTGAAAATATTTTCATGTTTGTTAGATCTCTCTTTTCAATTATAAGCTTACTAGTTTACTTAGATATATCATATACAAATTCTATTTAAGTATTTTATGATCATTTGTATTAATTCAAAGCATCATTTTGGTTGAAATAAAATAAATTATTGTTGGAATTTTAGAGTATATGCTAGATCTAATATATATCAAGTTTCTTTATCAAAATAAAATTTATAAAAAAGTTTAATTATGATCACTTATCATTATATTCCAACTAATATCCATTATTTAAATAATTTTATCTTACTAAAAGTTAGTAAATCTTGCTATTTTTATTATTTAACTATTAAGAAAAAAATAAGTTTTGTGGAGAGTTAATCATTCTTACATGATTATATACATACTAGTTATAGTTTCTCTTAAACTTAAAATTATTCCTTACTAAAACTTATTTTATTGTGCAATAGCCTATTATGAATTTAATTTAAAATTATTTTTATATTAGTCTATAAATTGTAATAACATAAACATCTTAGTAAGATCACTTTAAGATATTTACGTTATTTCTTATCAAAATTAAGTGAGCATTCTATCTTATCAAAATTGTAAGTTGTAAAGTGATCATTGATAAGTTGTGAGATCACTTTTTGGATTGGATAGCTTGGTATATTTATGAAAAATATATTTTATCAAAATTTATTATTTTATATTTTTTCATGCTTTAAAATTTTTATTGGGTTCATACTCACCCCTTTATAGGAGAGTATATATAGTTGTAGGGGTTGTACTTGCCCCATTATAGGAGAGTACAATTTGTAAGCTATTTTGTATTTAGTGGATTAGCCTGGGTGTGGGTGTGGATATGTGTATTTTGTGTTTGAACCACGTAAAAATTATATGCCTATTATCTCTCTTTATTTTATTGTATTTTATTTTTTGTTGCATTGAGAATTATATCTTGTCATTATAAAATCAAAAAATAATTTTCTACTAAAAATTAAAATTTAATATTCAACTTTAAAAATTTTAATAACACCCAATTTATCCCCCTCCCCCCGCCACCCTCCACCTCTTGGGTGCTATAGGGACTCACAAGTTCATCTCAATGATTTTTGACAGAAATGTATAAAAGATATTTATTTATAACTTTTTTGACTCTCAGAATGCATTTCCAACTAAGGGTTTTCCAATGAAAAAAATTTCATCGAAAATATTTTTCAAGAAAAAAATGGCATTTTCAAATAGATTTTTTGTCGGATATGTGTTGCTTTCTTGTAGTGTTACCATTGAAATGGGTATTAAGATAATTAAACTTCATGGCAATTCTTAGTTAATTATTAGCCAAGTATCCAACATTTATAATATTTTTAAGATTAATTTATGTACTTATCACCAATGAATTATGCTACTACTTGAGAATATTCTAAGTGTACCTCTAATTAGAATTCCTAATTATCAAAATAGTCAGGCATATGCTTTGGTAAGACTAGTAAAAAAATCATCTAATCCAAATAAAAAATCTATTCACATAATGGTTCAAAACTAACAAATTTTATCTCCAACCTATTTAGATGAAAATTTATTACACAATTAAATTAAATTTTGAATTTTTTTGCCTCATAAGAAAATGAGTGAAGGCAAATTCTCCTTGATTATCTTAAAAAAAATTCTTCCAAAAGATCTTTTATTAGTCTTTAAAATTCAAAAGAGAGTATTGCCTTTAATTATCATAAATGATATTTTATGCTAATGATCATTTGAATCGATCAAGCTTTAATGTATAAGTGGATAATATGTTGAAGAGTTATGGTTGAAATTCACGAAGGCTTGTGTAGGTCTTGTCAATCCCGCCTAAAAATAAAACTCCAAATAAAGAGAAAAAAATATTACTAATCAACTATGATTTAAGATTGTATAGAGCTTGTTAGGAAATGCCACCAATGTTAGATTCATAATCTGACACATCATATGCCCCTTATTTCCTTTCACTCAGCAATCACCTTTTAGCCATTTGAATGCTAGAGAATGGTTATAATTAGACCAATTGAACCTCCTTCACTAAAGGTCATAAATTCATATTGGTTTCCACTGATCATTTCTCAAAATGGATAGAAGCTATTCCTCCTAAGAAAGTCAAAGTAGATAATGTGTTGCAATTTATTCAAGGTTATATATTTTATCGATTCTATGTATCTAGGTGTATCATATTTGATAATGGTATGGCATTTACAAAAACTAAAATAATCTTGTTTGCTCATCATCATAATATTTATTTTCAAAATGCAATGAATGAGAATGGCATAAAAAATTACTAGAATCTTTATGGGTTGAAGCTCATCGTCTTAATAATTGCATTATAATATCATTACTCTAATATTTATTGTCCAAATATACTAGTTTGGTAAAGTTGTTTAATAAGTATCTAGTAAAATTTCTAATGAAAATTTTGTTTACCAATAAACTAGAATGGTACAATAAATTGCTTGAAGCCTTATGGGAATATAGAACCATTTATCAGATTCCTATGTAAACAACCTTTTATGAACTAACATTTGGGTCTAAGGTATTCCTTTCACTAGAAGTTGAATTATTGTCATAACACATGACTACCAATATAAAATTTAATGACCATTTTGACTTCAATTAAAAGAGCTAGATAACCTCAATAAAATTGAACTACATAACTAATTAATTCTCAAATTATATTATGATCGAATAGCACAAGCATAGGATAAACTTGTTAGGACAAAGCCTTTGAGATCTATTTTAGTCTTGAGAAGACCCATTATCACATGACAATGGTTAGTTGGTAAACTTGAGCCCATGTGGTAATGCCCATTCATAGTTGAAATAGTGTATGAAAGAGGGGCATATCTTCTCATAGACAAAGATGATACTTATCCTTTGCAACTTATAAATGGTCATTTTATTGAAAGGTATTATTACAAAGTTCTTGTCTTTATTTTTACCATTAATTTGAAAGAAAAGGTATCTATGTACTTTGGCTTTTATAATTTTTTATTATTTAACTTTCTTTCTTTAGAAAATTATGGAGAAGCTCCTACTTATATTCTCCTAGTACAGTCACTTGATAAAGAGCCTACCCAAAACATGCTTAGTTGGTTTTTTTATATTATACTTTATTAATTTGGTTAGGGTTGAGTTTTGGTTCAATTTGATCCTTTAGGCCAATTTGGGCTAAGTTGGCCAATTAAGTTGGTTTAATTGAAATCAATTCAATTGCCATTAAGGAGTGTTCATAATCAATTAAATACTAATAATAAGAGGAATTCAATCCAATTTGAATGGGATCAAGATTTGGTTCAATTTGATCCTTTAGGTCAATTGGGTCAAGTTGAGTCAATGGGTTGAAATGGCTCAATTGGGCTCAATTGGGTGTTGGGTGATGATCAATAGTAATCTTGGGATTGATTGCAAAAATTGGTTTAGTCCAATTTATGTTAAGTGAATGTTGGATTCAATTTGACACTTTAAGTCAAATGGGGTTCTGACTTACTTTGCTTCAATTGAATGTTGGAATATGATTAATAATCACTTTGGAAGTGATTGTAGAGATTGGTTTTATTTTATTTGGGTTAGATTGGAGTTTGGTTCAATTTAATCTTTAAGGTCAAATTGGTCTAGGTTGGGTCAAATTGGCTAATTAACTAAATTAGATTGCAACTAATCAAGAGGAATGTCCATGTATGTGATTAAAATGATGTCAAGCTTTGGATTGGCTCAATTTAGGTTGGATCAAATTGTATTTGATTTTGGTCATATAGGGTTCAATTAGGTCAATTTGGTAAAGTGAGCTAATTGGCCAAATTCAATTCTAATGAGGTTTCAATCAAGTTCAAATAGTAGTTTAGAGAGTTTAGGTATACTCAATTTTAAATGGTTTGAGTAAATTTTGAGTTTACCTATTTAGGGCCAAATGGGTCACATTGGATCAACTTGATCATTTGGTCAAATTGAACACAAATTAGGTATGGTTTGGGTAGGTTTGGGACTTTGGGAGACATGTGATCAATTAGGTATAATATATGGTTAGGGTCCTTGGGTCCCACTTAGTCTGAGTCAAGATCTAGTCTTAGAGTTGGGCCCTATGAGACTGCTAGACTTTGGGTTAGTGTCTCGTTATCCACTAGTAGTGTCTTAACTTTAGATAAAGAAACTTTTGTTCCTAGATTAAATCCTAGGTCTAAGGAGTGATAAATGTTAATATCATTAAAAGTGTGGTCAACTGATGGTTTACATGTTCATGAATATATAAAAGTTGACTCTACATAAAGTTTCATAAGTATTCACGATGCTCCAAATAAATAACTACATAAAATATCATAATTACTATATAATTTATAGGAGTTATACCACTAAAATTGGTTTTTTATCCTCATATTGTGCTACAAGGTACTCCTAAAATAATGTAGTTCTATTAGACCTACAAATAGCAAAGAACTATTTAATCCTTGACATTCATCATCACGCATAACTATAGAGCATGCATTTAGTTCATTAAAAAATTATTTTACAATTATAAAGTGCAAGCCTTATTTCCATTTAAAAATCCAATTTGTCATAGCTAGATAAAAATTAAATGTAGAAATGACTTTATTCTGTTAGAGGATGAGTGTATTAAAAGGAGGTATACTAGAAAGAGATATAAAGCTATGTTAGATGACTCTCATGAATGGTTAGTGAAAACATATTAGATTGTTTTATCCATGTAGAATTACATAGATATTGTTAATTATTAGGCACATTGAAGTAATCTTACTTTTGAAATGTATCTTTTTTTAGCTTACTTTGTACCTTCTATGTCAAAGATATGTTTTTTCTGGGTTGGTACATGTCTTCTTTTGACATATAATTGTATGTTTAAATATAATTGTTATGAATGTATATGTATATTTTTGATACTTAAACATAAGTGCATGGCATGTTACGTATTATTCGTAGGAGTGATTGATACACAAAATTCAACTCCTACATTTGCTTCAAAAAGTAAGAAGAGGAAAACATTTTTGTGGGGCTTGACACTTTATTGGATAACTAGATTGTTAAAAATTATTTTTGAGTATGCTTATACAAATATGTGAAATATATTAGGCTTTTAATGATGTTGTCAATTATGGTGCTACTCAAAAGTTAAAGTATAAATTTTGAATTGAAGTTATAGTTGAGTAATGCAAAAATTAAATATGATATCAATGAACTATATGAAATCACATCTAAGAGTTGAAGAAGATATACGAAGTATCCTGAGATGAATGTTAAAAAATTATGTTGATGAGTCATGAGGACTTTTAATCCCATATCCAAGAACTATTTCTACTCATGTATCTTTTTTGAAAGAAAAAAGTCTAATGCTTCATGCTCGTATTATAGACTTTTACTAAAGATGCTACTTTTTAAAATATCACCATTGCAAATTATATAAAGTTGGAGAATGTTTATCGTAAAGGACATACAACTAGAGATTAGGCCAAGTAATGAAATTATCAAATTTTATTTTGGTCTTAGCAAATCAACTTGGTTGCTAGAATGTAGGTTTTCCAAGAGATTGTCATAGATACAAAACAAACTACACAATGACTTGAAGTAGATATTAAAGAAGTTATAAAGAAATGACAAAGTGAGCTATATCCTATTGTTCTAAGGGGTGTGTCTTAAAGAAAACAAATAAGTGGTCTATTTCTTATTGAAGTATTCAAAACTATATTGTAAAGGTAACTAACAGTGTGACTCAAGTAGCTAACTTAATTCAAAGTATAACAAAAGCTTCAATGCAAAGAAAAGTGTTCACTGAACTTATGTCAGAGTTATCAAGTATGATATCTTTTCTAAGAACACAATGAAGATTCATTCATTCCTCTCTAATTGAATGCTAGATGGATGCTAAAAGAGCTAAACGAGTGATTTCAAATCATAGAACTTAATGATGGATTATTCATATTGGGGTGTAATCTCTTAAGATATTATTTTGGATGTATGAAATTATAATGATTTTTTATGTATGTTTGGCAACGTTTTTTGCTTGTGATGCATTTTGAACTCTGAATAAATTTATCATATTATATGTTGTTATAGAATGGCTTTATTAGGAGTTATGACTAAAAACTTCAATTGAATTTTCCTCTAGTTAGATTGAATCTTGTCATGTAAACTAGTTAACTTTCTAGCATTAAATGTTTTTATGATGAATAACCAATTAGGGATTATCTGATAAGTTCTTTCGGCAAACCTTTATGTTTATTTTTCCTCGATTGCTATTATGTGTTGATTACGGGTTGGGGTTGCATTCTGAGTGGCCTTTTTGGCTTGTCTTATTGCTCAGTGGCATTTGGAATGAATAGATTGACTTGAATGGGCTTTTTGACTAGTGTTATTGTTGAGCTCTGCATGATATTTTATGTTAATGTGATGTGAGATTGTAGGGAGAAGCAACTAAAAAATAGAAAAGAATGAGGCAACAACCACAATGGTTAAAGATTCAAGTCAGTTAAAGTTAGAGTAGTAGTATACATAAAATTAGCAATAGCAAGTGTTATTAATTACTTTTAGAAAAAAATTTTAATTTAAGTATTACTTATAACATAATTAGTAATTTAAGTATCTTTAAAAAAATTTAGATATAGCTATACTCGCTCATTTAGTGGGTGATTAGCTTGCCACGTATTAGCTGGTATAAATACACGTAGTAGTAAGCAGTGGCCAACTTAAGCTCAAAGGGTCAATAACCGATCGACCCCATTCACTAGCCATCCACCCTGATCCAAGCTTTCCTTCAGTGACTCCTTTCTCTAGCACCAATCTCACCCACCTTCTCCCCACTAGCCTTTTCTAACAGGGCATTGCTCACTCGCCATATATTTCTAAACCGTCGATGATTTGTTACTTGACAGTTGTATCCGCTGCATTTGATTCCTTTCCTCTCTATTTGACATCCCTTGGAACCCAACATTAGCTTCCAGCGATGATTTTGGTGGCTTTGTTACTTTCAGGGAAGTTTCTGGTGGTGCATTTTGTAGTTCTTAGTGCACATTGTCATCATTCTTCGTAAACACTCAAAAAATCTCTAATTTTTTTCATTTATAATTAATTAGATTGTGTGTATTAGGGGAATTTGGTTTAGGATTTCAGTTTAGGGCTTAGAGTTATGGTTAAGGGATTTGATTTATAGTTTTGGGTGATAATACAGTCTATAAAGTGTGAACATTTAATATATGTCGGGTCTATTATTGAAAATGATTGTGAAATAATTTGGGATGTATTAGTAGGATTCAAGTCATTGTAGTTAGCCTATAAGATTAGAGCCAGTGACCTTTTGAGCAAGTCACAATAGATGATTTGTTCGCATAATGTGTCGATTCAGTTAAATATCATTTGATTTATGTAGTTTGTACTACAAATAAATTTGGAAACACAATATTTTTTAAATTCAGAAAATACTAATATGATTGATTATTTTTTAGTTATTTGAGGAATGAGTAGAGAGTTTATTTCATTGATTTTATTCTATGGAGGCAAACTAAGTGTCGATGAGCAGTTCATTCTAAGTTATGTGGGTGGTCGAAATCATTCAGTTAAGATTCTGCGGCATAGCACCTTATTAGAATTGAAACAAAGAATTATAAGATCCTTACACATTGATTCAGAGTGTCACAGTTAGTCTTACATGTCGTTATCCGATGGGTAACAAATATATAACATCTGCTATTTCTAATGATAAAGTTTGTGATGTTATATTAGGTGAAGCTTCTCGTCAGATATTAGTGTTGTATGTCAAAGTCGAAGATGCTAATGTTGCATCCACATCAGTTGATCCAGTGTTAAGGTTAGTAGATATACCATCGACGCATATACAAGATTTCATCACACCTGCTCCTCTGGCGACACAAAGCAGGTTTGATGAATTGACTCCCAGGTAATACCTTATTTATCTTTCCCTGCTTATGTTGTTAATATTTAATAGCAATATGTGTCATGGTACTTATGAGTGTCGTGATAGTCATGATGTTATTTATCAATCAGAGGAACCATATGTGCCTTAGAGTACTACAGGCAATGATGTGTATGAGACTATGAGCAGTGGCTCAAGTAGTGACTCTGAGCAGGATATTAGTGATAATGACTGTTCACCTAGGTTAAAAGCTATGGTTGATAATATAGAATGTCAGGATTTGTTAAATATTCATTAATTCTGAAATATTGATAGTGAATGTCAAATATTGTCTAATAACGAGTATGTTCAGATATGTTAAACCACGAGAGAGTGGGACAATGATATTTACTTTAATGGTCCATCTGATGAAAATTTCTTAACATATGATGTTGAAATCCCAGGTGATCTTGTAGAAGAAATGTGTTTCACAAGTAAAAGGAACCTTCAATTTGCTGTTATTTAATGGTGTATAGTTAATAATGTTAAATTCCAAACAGTTACCTCAAACTAGAAGAACTATGTAATAGAGCATGAATTGGCATCTGCATTGTAATATGTGTACATCACGATAGTCCTAATAGAGCATGTAATTGGCACCTGCATTGTAGCAGTAGCAGACATCTAGGGGTTCATAGAGAATCTCTAGAGTTGGGGATCACCATAGATGTATCAATATAGTGACTACTGGTGGTCATCAGCAGTACAGTTCCTAATTCATAGCTTCTTTCATTATACCTATAAACAAACAGCAAATTGATCTGAAACCTAAAGAGATTATAGGTAGAATGAAATCAAAGTTTAATGTAAAAGTTTCCTACATGAAGGCCTGCGATGCTAGGCATAAGGTAGTGAAAGAAATTTTTGGTTGTTGGGAAGAGACTTATAGGACTCTGAGCCTTTTCATGGAAGTAGTTTGTACTACTTTACCTAGACGATATAGAATAAGCACTACGGATTTGAGACTTTTACGGGCATTTGGTCCTTCTATTTTTGGTGTCGCCTATCCTTAGTTTAGATGATACATTTTTGTTGGGCAAGTACCATCGTACATTACTTACTGTTGTTGGAATAGAGGGAAACAACAGTTTATTTCCTCTTGCCTTTGCTATCATTGAGTCTGAGTTGACTGATTCTTGGCTGTGGTTCTTAATGTGTTTACATGATATGCTACCTGTGGTGCCAGCCAGATGCAATTTATGCATAATATCTGATAAACATGCTAGCTTGTTGCGTGGGTACAGAGATATTCTTCCCTGGGCTGCTCACAAGAACTGCTTATGTCATCTATGTGAGAATTTCAAAAGGTGATATGTAGATTGAGAATTGGTGATGTGGAATTTTTTTGTCAGAAAATGTATATGGCTGGAAACACTGATGACATTCATGAGTTTAATCGATATATGACAGATATAAAAAATGTGAAAGAAGAAGCTCACAAATGGCTTGTGGAGTGAGACCTAGTTAAATGGTTACTAGTGCATGATGGTGGAATGTGTTATGGTACAATGATGATAAATGCATCTAAATATTTTAATGGTGTTCTTAAACATGCACGTGGTTTGCCAATTCAAGCATTAATCACTATTATTTATTACAATTTAGTTGCACTGTTCATGAGAAGACTTGCCCCTACAACTCAACAACAGGAGGTTAATTTATCTATGTTCACCCAAAGGGTATCAACCATGTTACAGCGTACTGAAAGGGAAGCTAGATGTTTCCCAGAATCGGTGAACATCAACCCTAGTGAGATGCAGGTGTTTTATAGGTCAAGCCGATCATTTATAGTTGATTTATTAGATAATGATCAGTATAGTTGTAGTTGTAATAAGATAGTTATATATCATTTGTCATGCCCTCATGCTATTGTTTTGTTGGGGTTCAAAAGATTAAATCACCTGATGCGTGTTTCACAGTATTACACTTTGCATCTGTATAAGTTGACATATTTAGCTGAGTTCCACACTTTATTTGACCATTCCGATTATCCAGCTTACAATGCTGAGCAAGGTTTAATAGAATTGTTGTCACCCAATTTTTGCAGAAGGTCAAGTAGACCTTGTACCAGTAGGTTTAAAAATATAATAGATGAAAATAGAGCTAGTAGTAGCAAATCCTGTAGTCTATGCAAGACAGTTGGCCAATACAGGTCATCGTGTCCACATAATGTCAACAGTAGAAGGTATGTCGTAGTTACAAAACCTACCCATTTATATGTACTATGCTCCTTATTCGAATTTTTAGGTTGGTTGCAGTACTCTTTTTTAGCTTACTTTATGCTACAATTTCTCATTTGCCTGACACTGATTACTACATATGTTTTATTCAATAGGTATGATGGTCGAGGAACCCCTGTTAAGACATAGGGCCATGCTAGAGAGGACACCGCATAGTTGGAGCTGCCTCCTCTATAGGTCCACCCTAGCAAAGCATCCCAACGTGGTCGGCATAGAGCCGCCCACCCCGATACTGTAAGCATTAATTTAATTTTAGTTTCTACGTTAAATATGCACATGTGTACTGGTTTGACTAATGTTTGATCCTTTTTTTTATTGCAGTGCACTGTTCTAGAGGCTGCTTCCAACTTGCTTATGTTGAAGGAGTGGCCCATCACTTATAGGAGATTCATCTCTAGCCTGCAAGCAGTAGGCCTACAGTGTGCTAATCAGCTACATTTTATTCGATTGGATCATCCTCTACTTACTGCTCTGGTTGAGAGATTATCTCCAAAGACCAATACCTTTCACCTTGTCATTGGTGAGATGATAGTGACGCTTCAGGACGCGATGATGATCCTGAGTTTATGCATTGATGGGCTGCCTATTATTGGCCCAATTATGGTTGGTGAGGGGAAGAGGTGGCATAGATGGCCAGACTGCTGTTATGAGTTATTGGGTCGACATCCCCTACCAGATGTGGTGTATCATGACTCGATCAGCTCACACATCACATTGACTTTCAGGATGGGTCAGGCACAGGTGCAGACATGCGTGCTGCTGAGGTGGCTGAGGTGGTCTTTCTATAGACAGTCTTATGCCCATCTGAGCATCGAGAAGTTCAGTAGGCACATGCATGCTTATATTTTATTTCTTATTGGGTTCTTCCTACGACTAAACACGTCAGGATCTGAGGTCCATTTGTAGTATCTTCCACTACTTGAGGACTTAGATACATTCAGTACATAGTTTATAGGGGAGTAGTTCTGATGCACCTGTACAGGGAGTTGTACGTGTCTACTAGGCCTAGTAGGGCTGATATGGCTGGCTGCCTACACCTTCTGCAGATCTGATCTTGGGAGCATCTTTATGTGAGGAGGCCGATCCTGCATGTGTCATATCTGAGTGATCTTGACGGGCTCAGCATTTGATTGATGTATATTTTAATTTCTATAATTTCTATTTTTTTCTTATATGTTTGATTCTAATGTGTCGTGTGCACAGGTGGAACGAGCGATATGTTCGCCAGATGCCAATGGCGAACGTGGCATAGAGGAATTAGCTAGATGGTTTGGTGCATACACAAGCATGACTTGTAGAATAGTTATTTAGTTTAATTTCTATAATGTGTATACCATTTTAATATAGTTTTTAATATGTGCAGGTGATTTGAGAGCCATACACTGAGTAAATCACACCGTATACATGCTCGAGGCTCGATATGTGGTTGGCACGAGTCCCGCTCATTAGCTGGAAGAGGGTGGAGTGGCACTTACTTGATTGAGTATTGAGATAGTTTGGACTCATTTCCAGAGTTGATGTGGCACCAGTAGACCCTACTTTCAAAAAGGTCAATGGTTGAGGTAAAGCAGATGTAGACTTGGTTGATTACCATCAGGTGCACATTGCTGCTTGGGAGAGGCGGAGGGATTACGTAGTCGAGGGCTTGGATGAAGATGAGGACAGGCTGACAGCTATCAATCAATACATGTGCTGGTTCAGATCTTGGGCTTCTCTCTATTTATTGGCCGCCCCGACAGATCCTCCCACTACTTACTATCCCAGAGCACCTATAGAGCTCATATATGTAAGTATTAACATAAGTAGTCTGTTAAATTCAATATGTTACATACCTACTTGATGCTAATTTTTTCATGCTCTTTTTTCATGCAGTCAGAGCACATCTTGGAGACTCAAGACATCTTTCAGCCATACTTACCAGATAGATGAGCACGAAGTTAGGGAGTCGTGTGAGTAAGGTGTTATGTGAGACTTGAGGTTGCGGGTACATATCAGCAACCCACATTATGGACTAGAGCCTACGGAGGATGTCCCACAGCATGACTGGGGTGCCGGACCATCTATATATGCTGATCAAGGTCCTTCTACATATTAGCCTACCTATGAGTCACAACGCCTTTCTTCCCATCACAGGACTTCTAAAGATCTTGCATTAGAGGGCCACCATCAGCTGTGTGATCATCCACCACATGCACCTGATCAGTCTACACTTGGGAGTGATGCGATTCTATGCAGGCGATAGAGGCGTTAGTTGTTTAGGAAAGTGTGGCCTGTGCGTCTGTACTACATTTGTTCATGTATATTTTATTTTTCTTTTTGGATTGTGTTATAGTAGATGTTCCATTTCTTTGTATATATCTTGGAACTTAATTGTATTGCATTATTTTGGTAATCTTCTATGTGTTTGGATACAAGTAATTTTCTCTTTTACTATTATTTCACCATTATTTTGAACAATTGAGCCTAGATATCTGAATCACTCACTCTTTCTAATGACTTGATCACCTAATGTTACAATATCAACATTAGAATTTCTACAACTAAAATTACACTCTATATATTATGTTTTAGATTTTCTCAAATGAAAACATTTAGGCTCTAAGGTTGACCTCCATAATTCAAGCTTCTCTTGGACTCCCTCAATAGTCTTATCAACAAGAAGAATGACATTAGCAAAAAGCATATACCAAGGTAAAAAGTTGCCCATCCTTGATGTAAATGACTTGAGTATGCTTAATATTCAAGTCATTTACATCAAGGATCAGTAAAAAAATGCCAATCCTTAATAGTCTTCCTATAAATGCCCAATAAGAACATCCATAACTAAAGCAAGAAAGATAAGGACTTAAAGTCGATCCTTGATGTAATCCAACTAAAATAAAAAATATATTCTGTCAATTCTCTTTGAACACAGGTAATAGCTCTAGTGTATATATCCTTAATGACTTGAATATGCCTAATATTAATTCACCTTAACGACTTGAATATGCTTAATGACTTGATGTAACCCAATTGAAATAAAATTGAGGGCTAGCCCGCCACGGTCGACTAGCTTGTGATGTTACACTTGTGTCACATCGACCAGACGAGCTGGCTTGCTCTTACGAGCTACTACCATACCAAAACCAGCTTTGTCACGTCAAATTTGACGTGGCACGCTAGTTACCAACTAAATGGGCGACTATATATATATATCTAATTTTTTTTATTAATATTTAAATTATTAATTATGTTTTAAAGCATACTTAAATTAAAAATAAACCTTTACTGTAATAACTAGAATCAGTAGTGGAGGAGATAAAATAAATTCTGTTACGGACTATAAACATAATTCTAGAAACATTATAAATAGAGGAGAGTAGGAATGGAAAAGGGAGAAAAAATATTTTTCAAGAAAACTTATCGTGCACTCTTCTTCTTCCTTCTTGAAATTCTGGAGTTACAACAGCTCGAACTGTCGATAATCGTACACAAGTACGCAACAGAATGCTTGCCCTTAATTAGCACTAAAAACATTTTCTACCTGGTAGACCTGCCTTCAAGATTTCTTTAGTAATTTTTTTCATCGGGACATGCTGCTGCAACCGAATGCCGGGATAGCATAGGGGCTCTTGTCTGTTTACTTTTACGATGGATTTTTTTTATTATTATTTTGCATGGGTAAAATTCTTGATATTCATGCAGTTTTTCTAACTTAAGTTTGAGTGTAATATGAGCCTTTTCATGGCAACCTCACCTTGTCCTTCTCATTCTTATTTTTTTTTCGGTTGTTTGTATTCTGAATATTTTTTACCTAAATTTCTTTTGCTCGATAGATATTTTTGCTTCAGCATTTTGGTGATTTTTCATTGCCGGCATATGAACCTACATTTGACTGGGAAATTGAAAGATTTTCGATTTCGGGCAAAGAACTGAGCCATTACCAACTCAATGAGACAGGTCAACCAACTGCTGTTTTACAAAATTTCTTGTAACATATGATAAATCTATTACTGCCTTTATTTTTTAGCTTGCATCTCATTTTTTTTTTTGTTATTTATACTTTATCAAGCCCTTCGTAATTATATTTTTTTGTTTATTAGATGTAGTGTATTGAAGGTCTCGATGAAATTGTCATCGTAATCATTTCAAGCTGTTTTAAACCATCATATCCTTGTAATCATGGGAATTATGATTTAGTTTATTTAATATCGAAGACTTATGACACAATGAGAAATAAGATGTAAAAGTCTATATGAAATTCAAAGTAAATTCTTAATTCAGTTATTATGGGTCTATTTGTATTTCGAATGTCACGATCAACTCATCGTTGCGTCCATGCACCGTAGTTTTTATTTTCCATTTGGGCTAGTTTTCTTCCCACTGTCGTTTACCATATTTTCCTCAACTTCCCTTAAAACTTAAAAAAAATAGTACGCATAAAGTGCAACCTGTGACATCAATGTTCATTTGATCTATTTTAACTATATGTATCTCATTATTTTGTGATTTGTATAGCAGTTCAAAGTTTTGTTAGATGATTTCATCAATTTTTGAAGGCAACAATTTCTTCATTTGCATACCTATGTAGATCATTAGGTGCATCATTAATGATGTCATAGTTCCTATCATTCTGGGATCATAGGTTGATTTCCTTGCAAAGTCTTTTTTATACATTTTGAACTTCTGTCTTCATTTCTGGTCAAATATTGTTGTTGTTTAACATCATGCCAAAAATCATTTTGGTGAATGCAATCTTCTTCTATCCTTTCAGGGGCTTCCAAATCAACTATGTTCTCTATAATCACACTTGCAAAAACTAGCATTGTTGACTATCCTTTCACAACAGTCATGCCAAATCTTGGTTATCTTGATGGAGACCCTTTATTAGGGCATTGAGATATTCCTCCAAAGCCACCTTAGCAAATTTGTCAGGCCTTATTGAAGGTGTTCATTCAAGAAATGTGCAATTTTATTCATGTGACTTGTTTTTCCCTAACTCCATGCTAATAGTATATGTTTTCCAAGAAAATAATATATATGTTTTAAAAAAAGAAATTGTGTGATCTTGGTTATAACTTCTTGAGCCACTTGAGGCACACTAGGCTATTTATCCATGCTATTAGCTTCAGTAATAGTCAGCTCACTAGACTAATGATCACTCAGGAAAAACTACTTTGAAATTTTTTTGCCATCTTTTTAGGGATGTTTAGACAGTTCGTTCTTCATGAGGCAGATTGATTTATCTTCAACTAGACTTCCCCCAAAATACATTAGGGTTTATTTAGATCTGGGTTCTACATCTTATAAACAAAAGCATTCATAGTTAATTACCTCTCTTTCCATAGTAAGAGAGGACTCTCGATTAAGGTTGGAAATAAACGCAAATCTCTGGTATAAATCGATGTCTAGTGGTGTGGTGTGGATGATTGTATAAAAAGAAAACATAAAATAGTCTCGATTAAAATTCCATAGATCTGTCATCGCAGGACTGTCATTATTCTAGTCTACCAACATCAGAGGGTTATCAGGCATAATGTCGAGGAAGTCTAATTAGTAATCATGGGTTGTCTCATCTCAGATATCCTGAGTAGACTAGGGTTGTAGGTTTTATGGTTCAAATGTTTATTGTATTATTTGAATTAGACTTAATTTATAAGTGTATCCAATAATTCAATTTTCTAAAGTTTGCATTCTAGATGTGTGTAAGACTTATATCCATTGAAATGCCATATTTTAGAAAAGTTTGCATTTGCAAACGAATGGCTAGGCTTACATCTATTAGAAAGCCAATTATACAAGTGTTAACAAAACAAACAAATTGATTGGACTTATATCCCTTTGGAATGCCATATATAGAGGTGTTCACATAGAGAACAAATATATTGGACTTACAACCCCCTTTGGAATGTTAGTTATATAATTTATAGTTTGCATAGCGAACATATGGATTGGACTTACCTACCTTTGGAGTGCGAGATAGGATTTAGAGTTCATGTTATGAACTAATGGATTGGACTTACAACTCTTTGGAGTTTAGAGTTCGTGTAGTGAACTAATGGATTGGACTCACACCCCTTTGGAATGCCACTAGATTTAAATGTTCACATAGAGAATGGAAGGATTGGACTTACATCTTTTTGGAATGTTAGTAGATTTACATGTTTGCATAGAGAACGAAAGGATTGGACTTACATCCCTTTGGAATGTAAGTAGATTTAAATGTTCGCATAATGAACAAAAAGATTGGACTTACATCCCTTTGGAATGTTAGTAGATTTAGATATAGCGAATGAAAATATTGAACTTACATCCCTTTGGAGTTGCAGTTAGGATTTTGATGTTCACATAGCGAATAAAAATATTAGCCTTACATTCCTTTGAGAATGCATGATTTACAGGTGTACGAATAGTGAACATATGGGTTTAATGCTTGCATTTGCAAATGTAGACTTTTGATTCTTTCTTTTGGTGGGCAGTGCTTAGTGCTGAAAATGCAGCACCTTGGTGCTATGAGATCAGTGCTGAAACACCATACGACAAAACTTTAGGCCTCAAGGTTAGAGGGGGTAGTGCCTTGGGGCTGTGAAATCAGTGTAACGACATTGAGGCACAGTTGCAAAAAAAATCCTTAATAATACAATGTTCGAAATAAAGAAACTAGATTGACTAGTTGACCGGTACTTAGGTGTACTTAGGTGTGACAAAAGTAGTGCAGCGATGCCAGTAAAAAAAGCAGTTTCAAAAGCCTCGCAAATGGGCTGATGCATTTACAAAAAGGACAAAACTCTTGACTAGTGTCACGGTGCTCTATCACTGCTTTGTGTGCTTTTTGTACTCTGTTGGTTATGTAACTAATGGCAATAAGTATTTAGAAATGATTTTTCTGATGGGAATAGTAACCGACTTGACTTGCTGACTAGCGCATAAGCGCCACATACTGAGAGGTCAGTGCCTAGGCACTACAAAAGTAGCATCGTGACGTGGATCTAGTTTATAAATAGGACCATTAGGCTACCAAATATTCTTTCTAAAGCTTTTGTTCCTTTTGAAATTCTTACATCCTTTCCCTTCTTAGCTTTCATCTATATCTAAGAGAGCGAATATGTCGATTAAGTATGTTGATAAGGGCAAGAGGAGGGTGACCTCGAGCGACGCTAATCGATTCATTTGCGTTGATGTGATGGAGAGGTACTAACACACTCTTATTAGCAAGCATCTCATTATGGAAAGGAGATTATACAATCTAGGTGGAAGCATGGAGAGAATCATTAATGAGCAATGTTGGGTGCACTTCGCCTATGACAACAAAGTTTGCATTATCCTGATGGTGGGGGAGTTTTTTGCCAATGCGAAGGAACTCCAAGATAATAAATTTTTTGTAAGGGATAAATAGATATGTTTTGATAGTACTACCATTAATTCATATTACAATTTATAAAATTATATATATAATTAATAACTTTCTTATTTTAATAATCATCCTGATTTTGATGAAATTCTTAGTTTACTTACTATTAAAAATGTCAATGTTCAATGAAAACGGTGTGAGGAAAAGATTATCAATTTTTCTGCTGCCAACTTAACTACCGAGGCTAAGGCTTGGCACTATTTTATTTTTATCAAGTTGATGCATAATGGTAATATCAGTGAGGTAACTACAAATAGAGACATTTGAATTATGCAATTCTAAAGGGCTTTACTATTAATATAAGAAATATTATTTATAATTCAATTTGTATTATGCTTAAGGGTAGTACTAACCTAGGTTATGGTCATCATTCTCTTATTTATTCTTTGTGTGTTGCGGCTGGTACATCAGGCAAGCTAGATTAAGAAGTTCTTATACAAAAAGCTCTTATGACTAAAGAGCAATTAAGGGGTTTGGATCAAAAAAGGAAGTAGGAGAAAGCTCACATGCACCTCATTCCATATCTAAATCTTCTAAAATTTTAAATGAGCAACTCTAAGAAATTGGAGGAGACGTCTCCGAATTGAGAAAAAGGATTGGCGAAAGCAGCTAGTGATAACATGAATTAGAAAAAAAATTATCACCTTATGGATCAGTAGCAACAGTTAATTTTTTTTTTTGTATAGCTGAGTTGAACTCAGACTTGTTCAAATATTTGAAAATTATAACTTTAATGTTGGCCTAAGTCAAGTTCCTTTTTCTGTATTGCCTCATTATCACCCTTATGTTAGCACCCCGCAAGACCTAAAAGAAGAAGAGGAGGAGGATGATGACTACGACAACTAAAATAGTTTTCTCTCCACTTTTTTTCTTTGATGTATTTGCATTTCTTTCTTCTTCCTTTTTTTTGTATATCGTTTGTAATTTTATTTGGCACAATTTGTAATAAAATTTTTATTTAATTTAAATTATTTATTGTTTCCAATGTTGATTGGATATTCCTAGGATTTAATTTGCAATTTAGATCTTATCCGAAGTTAGAAATTTAATCGAATAAAAATTCTAACAAAGTTGGAAAATCAATGCTTCAGCATTAAAAAGTCAATGCCTTAGCACTGGATGGTGGGACTTAAAAATTAGAGGATGTAGTGTTATGGTGTTAAAATAATGTTGCGAAACTTTAGTGCTACGCTACGATGCTACAAGTCAGCATATTGATCTTATAACCCAAGAAGGCAGTAATGCGGTGACAGGAGGTAGTGCCATGTCGTTGCTCATAGTACCTTGGCACTGCACGATTGCATTGAGATGTTGCAAAGTGGAGTGTTATAGGTCCAAATACCTTGGAGCTTAGTGCATCGATGCTACAAGTCGAGAGACTCTATTTTAGGACAATTTTTATTTGTAGTTTGGTAGTTCTTACAAAATTTTGGCACTATAATGACTTAGTAATGCTATATTTTAAAACTTTTTAGTATAACACACATTCTTCTCCCTTGCTCTAGATCCAAGATCAACAAAAGAAGGATTTTCATCTCATGCTGTAACTAAGTTCGATGGTGGAGGTCTTCCTATTTTAAAACTTGTCATTTAATAATTTAGATTTCAAGTTAATCTTAATTTTGGTAGAGTTTTGTCTTGGAAATGTCTAAGATTATATAGTTAACGTGATCGCATTCTTCTTCCTTGCTCTGAATCCAAGATAGATGGACGGAGGATTTTATCTTAAATTAGATCCAAGATCAACGGTGGAGGTCTTCATAAATTTTTTGTGAAAAATCAATTCCATAAAGGGGTTTTGCTTCATATTTTACCTGAAATCGGCATTTACAAAAGCATTTTCCTTTGACTTCAATTATCTTGCGCAATAAGATAATTTTTCATTTGAGAGGAGGGCACGACTAAGGGAATGATGGTAAAGAATAGCTGGAAAGAGTGTTAAAGAGAGTACTGGAGAATGCGAAGATTGTGGAGAGAGTGTCTAGTCAAGCCTCCCCTTTTTATAGGAAACTACTCTCTTAATCACTCGCGCTCTTTTTCTGGGTGATTATCTTCTTAGTTTATCAATGATTTTATTTACTAACATAAAGAAAAAAAATGAGAGAGAATAACCATAACATTTATATGTCATGTAATACCAAAGACACAATCGCTAAAAGAAACTTTAGCTATAGGTAATGTGTTTGAATGTCTTTGATACAAATAGACGTGTTGACCCTCATGCATGCTACATAAATCAACTCGAGCTCACAAGAGAAATTAGACGGACTTCATATGCAACAGTGCACAAATAGAAGTTGAAAAAAAAACACTAGACATCACCGAAACTAGTCGAAATGAACTTCGATCGACAAATAGACTTCGTCATCGCATTCAGAATAATGAAATTGATCAGAATATACATTTTACACAATCTAATTGGATGGAAAGATATGCGATACGCACGCCAATTCGAGAGAGTACGATGATGCGCCAAACGATTCGTGAAATTGATCAAATCATTAGTGTTGAAACATCGATGCCTATCAAACGAGACTGTCCACGCTTGATTAGGCTGAGTCTACGCGGACGTCGAGCGGTTAGTAGCGACATCCAATTTGAATTAAAAGTGACACAATTCATCGCCGAATTGATCCAAATGACCTCCGATCGTGAAACACACTGCGTCATTGCATTTGGAATGCTGAAATTATTTAAAATAAATATTCAATTTGACTATGAATATCATGCTTAAAATTTCATCAAAATTAACATAAATTTCGAGATAAAATCTACTTAATCACCTGCTAATTGCGCCTAATCAGCGCCTTGAAACTTATAGCTGCCCTCATCCATAATTAGCCGCCCATAATAGCGCTGAACCCTTCGGCCATCAAAGGCCGAATCCTTCTAGCCGAATCGAGGGCCTCCTTTTCATGACTCTCTTTCTCCCTTGCGATCGACCTCACAGCCGCTCCGTCGGAGAGCTGAACTGCTCGCATCTTCCTTATTCCCAGTCGAAGGCATCCTTAGCCTTTCCGAACGAGACCCTATCCACCCCCTATTTCTCCATCTCCCGTCCGTCCTGTCGGTTAAACATGCAGAACTGAATGAACCAATTGATCTCTACCCTTCTGTTCAAAATGAGCTTGCAGCAGAATGGGAGGTCCAATGCATCACGTCAATTCTTCTTCTTGATTTTCCCATCTTTTCTTCCCAGCCGAGCGACCGAACTCCCTCTCCCATTCGCCTGTCCGAACTGCACCAGCCAAACCACCAGTCTCCTTGCCCTTCTTCTCAGATCACACTTTTACAATTTTCTAAATTTTACTAGATGATTCATTGTCCAGGCTATCTTCATTCTCACCATATGGTTTACCAACAAATAGAAGCCCTCTAAAGGTCTCCCAGCAGGAAACAGTGGGCTGCCTCTTATCGAAGAAACCTTCTCTTTCTTTAAGCCTTATCCAGCCAACTCCATAGGAGATTTCATGCAAGATCACATCTCAAGGTATGGGAAAAATATTTTCATCAAGTTTGCTGGGAACAGTAGCCATAGTATTTGCAGATGTTGAGCAAAATTGATTCTTGCAGAATAAGGATGTGAAATAGTTCATGACGGCTTGAATGCCGACCTTTCGAGGGATCTTTGGCAAAGAATCATTGTTATTTGCTTCTAGAGAAACTCATAAGTGATTAAGATTTGCTTATTATGACTTTCTGAGTGTAAAGAGGCTGCAGACTTCCTTCTTAGAAGTGAAGGATCTTTTGGCTTCTGGTATTGTGGTATCTTGGAAGGATGGCTCCATTATCTCTACAAAAGATAAATCAATCAAGTATTCCATGCAACTAATGGCCAAGAGCACATTAAGCAAACTGGCTGATAATTCAAGGATGGAGCTTCTTATCAAAGATTTCTCACATTTTTCTTTTGCGCTTTTTTCCCTTCCTATTAATCTTCCCAAAATAAATTATTGTTAGGCTCTTAAGATGTAAATTCCATTTCATTGGAGCCAAGAATAAACTGACGTGATTATGTTCCTCACCTGAAATTGCCAACTTGAAATCAAAACTTGCAAATAAGGATGCAGATCTCAGAAGCATATCACACATGAATAAAAAGTTGAATGATGAGATAAGGGCACAGGTGAACCAAGTAGAAGCTGAATTCGGTTCAAAGATTACACAGGCAACCATTGATGTTTCAGAATTGAAGGTGAGGTTTGCATATAAGGATGTTGAGCTCCAGAAACTATCAGAGGAGAGAAATTTGATCAAAATAGAGATGGAAAAGAAAGAAATGGAAGCCATCAAAAGTTATGAGGATGAAATGGAGGCTGAGTTGAGAAGAGTGAAGCTACAATCAAACCAATGGAGGCTTGATCATCCGAAATTTCATCTCTTTGCTAATTCAGTTCTCTCTTCACATGAGATAAAGATGCAATAATAGATCTATAAATTGTTAAAAATTAAGTACCTATACGCGCTCTTTCTAGCACAGCGGGGAAACTTGTATCTCTTTTATGCAGACATTTGAAGACCCCTCTATGCTCAGAAGAGCATGGAGGGTTTGAACACATTGGTTAGTTGCGGTGTAGAATTTATGCTTAAAAGAGCCCAGATTCACACTATGTGGACTGTTAAAAAAATGAAACTAAATAAAAGCACTCTCAAATATAAATCAAACTCAAAATTTGGCTATAATGAACTTATATTGAACATTAATTTAAGATTAAAATTCAAATCTAAAAAGAATAATAATAAAAGATAACTTGAATTAAAGAGAGCTCACAAAATCAAATTCAAAGCGGCGACTTACACAAAATTAAGATCAAACTTGAAAGTTTATTTGAAAGTGACAAGCAGAATCTCCTCGCACTAAAACTTTTAGAATACTCAGATAAACATAATGGATCTCAATGAAAATGAATTGAACTTGCCACATTTTTATCATTGAATATGGAAACATCAAGGGGGCCAGTCGAGCAATATTTAAAGTATATGAAAACAATAATTGTCCCCTATGAGTATATTTAAAGCATATGAAGACAAAAAATCACAACCCAAATAAAGATAAAAGTTTTGAAAGAGTATCTTGCTAGGAATCTAAAATGGAATCATGTTAAAAGTAATACATTAATTTCAAATATTCCACACCACCGGATCTGCACCACATTAATGCTACCAGACAAAAGGCGTTGGCTAAAATTTTAAATAGACTTTAAATGTATTAATTTTGCATTAATTATGGAGTCAGCTATAACTCAATTCAAGTGCTTTTGAATTTGTGAAATCATTTGAAAGAGATGAATTCTTATATGAAATATAAAACAACATTCAATTTAAGCTGATCTTTCTAAAATTTGTACAAGTATTCTAAATTACCTGCATGGGCCTCGACACTATGTTGAATCCATGAATTTAGTGTCGGAGGATGCTACGCAGGTTGATTCCTAGTTGGGTCTATGGACTGGGTCCGGGATAACAAAACCTAATGATGTTATTATATCTTTCTCTACTTCAGAAAATCTCTGAGAAGCTAATTCTATCATATGATAGTATAAGACTATCTTCTAACTCCCCAATGATGGTTGAGTTGATTGAAAATATTAACCAGAGGGGTCATCATTTTCAAAATATTTAAGATATTTATATTCAATAATATCATATTCAAAATTCTTGAAATATAAATCTAGATCTGATCCTCTATTATCTAATTAATAGAGTCGACAGGATTTGCAATAACAAACTGAATGATCAATACCCTGATGATAGCTGTGTTGAAAGGAGATATCAATCAGAGGGGATACTTACCATCAAAATGTGTTTGCAAGCTCAAATCAAATCAATATAAATACAAAATCAGTTAAATTATTAAGTGGTAAATGCTTAAATGAAATTCAATCTTTAAATAGTTAAAGCAAACTCCACTAAATCCACCATATGCAATTGTTTGTTAAATGTGACAAATTAAGAAAATTCTAGCTCACAAAGGAGCTAATGTCAAGTCAAGTGTATTTTATATTCATTCTCAAATAAACTCATGCCATTAAGGATGTGGCTAATGTCCTCTTTCTGCGTGGTTTGGCAAGTAGGCTCATATGATGCAGTTATGACCAAAGTCTTCTTATCGAGTGGTTGCCGCCAAACGGCACCATTATATTATTTTCATGACTGTAGCCCGTATGTTCCCCAATAGCTCTACCCCTTGAGTTGTAAACTATAAGATATACCTGATAGGACAAAAAGCTCTCTATTAGCTAAGGTGGACTTAAACTTGTCTCCTTAGACAAACATCACCCCAGGTCTACAAGATTTTCTTGGACGATGCAACCCATGGCTGCTGCCAAGAATCCTTTGGTCAGGTTAGGTTGCCAAACCAGGTCTAGCGATGTTATCATCAACACTGGAGATGCTGGAGCTACAATACAGTTTGGTAGCATGGATTTTCTATCAATCGCTACCAAGGCTACTACAATACTTGCACGATACAGTTATGCACAACTTACAAATCAATCCATACAGTAGATTAAGTCTATTAAAGCTCCTATTACTATTGAGGCTCCTCGAAAGGGGGCCTTTATATTTGAAAGGTTGAGATATACTAAAGCTCCAGCTATGAAGAGAGTTACACTGGGAAAAAAATTTTAGTAGTGCATGTGACCACTACCTCCCTGTCGACCTTGCCTTTTGCGCAAGGCCGACATTATGTTGAGACTTCCTCATCAGGAGGAAAACTAACTAAAAGGCACAGGAGAAGAAGGAATGATAAGCTATGAGCTCATTAGCTCTCACCTCGACCATCTATTACATAACTAGCCTTACAATCATAAGTGAGTAATTCTACCTACAATAAATTTAAATTTTTGAAATCGGTGAAAAGGAATAGCTCTATTAGTTTTGCTAAGTAGTTTTTTTGGGATAAATAACAGTCAGCTCCAACCCTTTAGAATAAACAACCTAAAACTCTATCTGCTTGAGTGCATAGAGTCCTAAAGGTTATAAAATAAAAAAGGTCTTATGAAGAAAAGGTATCAAAGACCAATTACTAGAGACGCCGAGAATGCTCAACTACATAAGCTACCATCAGTGGTAGTAAGAACTCAAGAACGTTCTAAACAAGCCTTGCATGGTGAGCATCGAGACTTGACACCTGGATCTCATGTCCAGAAATCCACCACCAAAAGGTCCTAGCAGAAAGGAATACAAATTTAGAGGCCAAAGCCTTGAGAAGAAATTATTGTGGTGAAGAACAAGGGTGTGACATCTAGCTTGCAACACCACAGATCCACCCATGATAGGACCCAATAAAAATGGGTCCCAAAGAAGAAGATCACCATTAATGAGTCAATTAATGGTCAACACCCTAGAGAATCCTCTAGGGAATCCCATAATCTAGAAGCTCCATTTTCTCAAGAGGTAGTCGACTTTGGCTGTAGCCCTCTACTTGAAGAAATGTTTATGCTGCACCCTGAGCTTGAGATCTGATGAAGATGATGCTCAGAAGTGAGGCTACAAGAAAAAGATGAAGATGAAGATGATGAGACCATGCGAATATAAGTGGTCTATATGATAGGTCAAGGTGATGATCAGCTTGATACTCAGAACTATAATCAAAGTTGATGTACCATCCTACCCACTTCTCCTCCTAAAAGACAAGAAGAAGATGAGTATTTAGGGTCTTCCTCAGATGACGAGCGAAGAGAAGAGTCAGAAAGGGAGGAGAATCCAGGGTTGACTAACACTACCATACTAGCTTAGGTGCGGAGGCTCTTGTAATGCTAGATGAGGGCAAAAGATAAAGAAATTGAGTAGCTTAACACTAAAATGAATGAGATGATGGTGTAGATGAATTTAATGATGAAAATAATTAGAGGAAAATAATGGCAATCCCACTACCTGTTTCACCTGCTAATCCTCCAACAGCTAATATCATCTATACCAATCCAGAAGTAGCGGACACCTCAAACTTCTAGAGCTCATAGTGCTCATAATGGGAGAAATGAAATTAATCTGTTGGCTTCCCAGCCAACCCCTCAAAACTTGCCCAGTACATCAGAGCACGTGACAGTTGCTCAATTGAAAACTATATTAAATGAGAAAATTAAAGTTGTTATTACTATAGAGCAAGTAGAAAAGTTAGTAAACAAAGGCCACCCGTACCCAGTCGAGTATGAACAGGTGTCATACCCCAAAGGCTACTCAGTGTCAAAGTTCAATACCTTTGATTGTAACAGTAACCCTAAGTAGTACTTGGCATAATTCAAAGCGACATGTGGCGATACTGGGGGCAACGATGTGTTATTATTTTGCTAGTAGTTTAACTTCAAATACCTTTGAATGGTATGTTGGATTGCCAAATGACTCAGTCAAGACTTTTGTCAAGTTAAAATAATGTTTATCAAAATATTCGCCAGTCAAAAGACAACTATTACTTATAGGATGAGTCGTAACTAAATATATTACGTTGGCATAATATGAGCATGAGGTGTGAAAAACAACTAGAGGAGAGCATTCAATCCAATTGTTGATGGGAAATATTAATGATAAGATGACAACGTATCTTTGCACACCTTCTATCACTACTTTTCAAGAGCTACTCGATTGGGTAGCAAAATTTGAAAAGCAAAATTTTCTAAATTTGAGAGTCAATCAGATAAAGTAAAAAAGGAGTAAGCCTTCAAACTAAAAATGGAGTGAATCTCATACTGCTTCTTATAGCCTACGTAAAGGAAAATGAATAGTCTATAATATCGATAAAGAAAAATAGCTTATTTATGTTGAAGAAAGAGTCAAACATCCAGTCAATCCTCAACCCAAGCTTGTCCTTGGGGGCAACGATAAACCTCGAAACTTCTCAGGTGGTGGAGAGTGCCTGAGGCAAGCAATAATAGATATGGAATGCATACAACCATCTCTCAAAGAAAAGATGAACAAAGGATATTCTTTAAAGCGAGAAAGTGTGGCCAAATTATTCTGCCAAGCTTTTAAAGCAAGGATGGAATTACCAGAATACAAAAGGCCAGAAGAATCAAATCAAACTGATAATCCAAACTATTGCCCATATCATCGAGTGGTTTTCCACCCAATGGAGGATTATTATCTATTCAAAGATTGGCTGGGAAGGAATTACATGAGAGGTGAATTCACACTGTCCAATAGTATTCTTATTCACCCAAAGAAAGAATCTGCAATAGTGGTCATGTTCTCTTTCATGTCTCTGATTAAGAATAATATGAAAGAAAAGTCAGTACAAGAAGAGCAATGAGAAACTACAGTCTCTAAGAAAACTATCAAAATGTTGAAGCAACTAGAAGGTGTTTCAAGCATCAAGTGGAAATCACCACTTGAGCTAATGCTGAAGTTGAAAGGAATGTCTAGAGTGAGCACCTCATCTTCTCAATGGCATTCTAATCATAGTACTCTATCACAATATAATGAAGAGTCTATTGAGTATAAACCACGTACATCAAACAAGTTGAGAAATATGATAAAGAAGATTAAGAAAAGAACTATAGTTCAAAAGATCATTAACAACCTTGAAGAATATCATCAGCCAATGAGACGGCCTATCAAGCTTGCTAACTTTATCTATAGACTCTAAATTATTGAACCAAATAAGGAAGGTGATGATGAAGATGATGAATCACTTTCTAGAGAAGCATGTCAGGTTATTTTAGTGTCATCAAGCACTTCCCAAGTTTTACTTGATGGCAAGACAAACAGATGATAGTTTGGAGGAAGATTTATGCTTTCACTAGGGAAATGATTCAGAATCAACAATGAAATCTCCTATGGAATGCTTAAACTTAGGCAGTGACTTAGAAGATTCAAGAGTAAATGCTAATCTTAAAGGGATTACCTCTTCAGACTAAGCCAAACAGGAAAGTGCAACTAAGAATGGCAAAAGTGGGTATACCAAGGAAAGGGCCACTAAATAAAGACAAAGATAAAAATATTGAAGTTAATGAAAGAATCATTCTTGAAGAGCTTAATAAGAAGTCTGATCCAGTTAAGGGAATTGACTACAATATTCTATTACATTTGAGGAAGATCCCTGCATAATTAATTAAGTGTGGTTCAAATAGATTTGAGAAAATTTGATTGAAAGAAGAATTTTGAATATGAATCCAACTTCAACAAATTTATGTATGTTGAGAGATTGATCAACATATTTTGAGAAGGATGCTTCCATAGGTTCATGTTTGTTTGAATTTAGATTTTTGATTTGAGGACCCTTTCCTTTAACAAATTTGGGTATGTTAAAGTAAGGGTCAATTGATTTTATTCTTGTTTGATGATTTTGGAATTTTACTTAGAAAATTTAGGTATGCTAAGTGAAGTGTTTGAAAATGATTGTTCCTTTTTGGTGAATTTTTATTTTGATTTTGAAAAATTTTGGAATTCTCACTTAGAAAATTTAGGTATGCTAAGTGGAGAACCCAAGTGTGTTTTGTTTGATTTTTGAAAATAGGATTCTTAGCAAATTTAAGTATGCTAAGAAAATCCTAAGTGTTTCATTTTTATTTTGATGTTTTGATTTTTGAAAAGGTAGGGTCCTTTGCAAATTTGGTATGCAAAGGAAATCCTAAGGTGTTTCATTTTTGTTTTGGTTTATTTGAAAGTGGAGACTTTATTTTAGGAAATACGGTATGCTAAGGTTGAAGTCCCACTTAGTTTTGTGAAATGGAAATTTCACTTAGCAAATTTGAGTATGCTAAATGAAATTCCAAAAGTTGTGTTCAAAATTTTGTTGTGTTTAGGTTTTGAAAATGGAAACTTCTCCTTAGCAAATTTGGTATGCTAAGGAAAGAAGTTCCAAAGGTGCTTGAAGATTTTTGGTCTTGACTTTGGAGACTTCACATAGCAAATTTGAGTATGGTAAATGAAGTTCCAGAAATGTTTGAAGATTTTTGAAATATGATTGTTGATTTTTTATTTTGAATTTGGAAACTTCACTTAACAAATTTTAGTATGCTAAATGAAGTTCCACATATGTTTGAATTTTGTTTTGTTTGGTTTTGGATTTGGAGACTTCACTTAGCAAATTTGAGTATGCTACAATGAAGTTCCAAAATGTGTTTGAAAATTTTAAAATATGATTGTTGATTTTTTTGATTTTGGATTTGGAAACTTTAGTTAGCAAATTTGGGTATGCTAAATGAAGTTCCAAAATGTGTTTGAAATTTTTTGAAAATATGATTGTTAAATTTTAATTTTTTTAAAAGAGGATTCCATTCAACAAATTTCGGTATGTAGGAATGGAGATCAATTTTATTTTTGAAATGTAAAAAATTTATTTTGTGCATTAAATGAAGATGTTCACATGTGTTTTTGAAAAGTTTAATTTTATTTGGAAATGAAACTTTCATTCAATAGGTGTGAGTGTATTGAATGGAATGGTTCATGTGTGCTTTTTGAAAACTTTATTTTTGATTTTGATTTTTGGAAAGATGATTATTCATTTTATTTTGAAAAATGAAATCTTCATCAAAGTGAATTGAAAGAAAATGTTCATTTGTGCTTTTGAAAAATTTAAATTTATTTAAAAATGAAACTTCCATTCAATAGGTGTGAATATATTGAATGGAAAGATTCATGTATGCTTTTCGAAAAGTTTATTTTTGATTGTGATTTTGGAAAGATGATTGTTCATTTTATTTTGTGAAGATGGAACCTTCATCAAAGTGAATTGAAATAAGATGTTCATTTGTGCTTTTGGAAAATTTAGTTTTATTTGAAAATGAAACTTCCATTCAATAGGTGTGAGTGTTTTGAATGGAAAGGTTCATGTGTGCTTTTTGAAAACTATATTTTTTTATTTTGATTTTGATTTTTGGAAAGATGATTGTTCATTTTATTTTGTAAAAATGAAACCTTCATCAAAGTGAATTGAAAGAAGATGTTCATTTGTGCTTTTGAAAAAGATTGTTAATTTTTTTTGTGAAAATCCCTATATGTAACAATTATGTGAATTGTTAAATGAGGGTGATAAAATTTGTGAAAAATATTTTTATTAAGTGCATTTTTTTGAAAGAGTGCTTTTTGAAAAGAAAAGTTCTTTTGGAAAATTTATTTTATCTTTATTATTTTTAGAATGAACCTTTCCTTTTCAAAAAAATGATAAAGATGAAGTCTTTAAGTGATTTCTTTTGATTTAGATTTTTTTTATTTTATCTATTGGAGAACCCAACGGGGGTTTTAAGACCAACACGGGGTGAGGTCCTAAAACCTAAAGATGTTGGCTAACTCAACTTAAGAATAAAATAAGCTAAGTCCCAACGGAAGGAAAGATAGTCTTGGATTCATACCAAAGTACAAACCCACTATCGATACTTAAAGACAACGATCATTTACCAAAGATGGAGAGAGGAACCTTCCCCAGCGGAGGCGCCAAAAAAATCTGTGGAGAAAAATTTATATATTGTTGCCTTCAAATCTATAGTGAAAAGGAAAGAATATAAAAATTCATCTTTTTAGGATGCCACACAGATATGTAAATGTGCTTATTCGGGTGATCGGGTACATCATCAAGGAATAGTTGACTATCTCGAGAGATAGAAGTCACTACCCTTTAATGGACCTAATCATCTCAATAAGGACTCTTAAAAATGATGGGTATGCATATGTACAGAGATTCTTCCTCTACTTTACAAGGAAAAGTAAAGTAGGGTTTATTTTAAACTGGGTTCATTAAGTTCGCAATAGGGGCAAGCCCCCATAATTAATTACATCCTAAAGAATGGAGATTCCTTAGGAAAACTCTCGATTAAGGTAAATGATCGTTATCTTCAAAGATTTTAATAGGAAAGGAATATTGATTGATTAGTTCATTTTTGAAGATCAAATGGGATTGATCAAAGAGAGGGAGTTATTGTCGAAGCTAAAAGAAAGATAAGTAGGAGATGCCCATGATGCGAGCATCTCAAAGTACCCTATGTTTGGGCTTTAAATATTTGAAATTAATTTAGTTTATTTGAGTTGAATTTTTCATTAGAAATTTAGAACTTATGATTCTTTAACACAAGATTAAGGAAATGCCAAAGTGATGAGAAATTATTCTTATGGCCCATAAAGAGGAGAAGCAACCTCAGAACTTAAATCTAGGGAGCTTTAGCAAAGGCCGAAAGCACAACCTAAATCTATGGCAAAAATGGGTATTTGGTTTGCCTCCATAAGAGAGGACAAGCCACCTGAGTGCTTGTACTTACAACCACCTGGGGGTGGCCGCCAACTAACTCCTCCTATGATTTTAGATACATGTAGGCAAGTCATATGCTTATACAAGATAACTAGGCTGTTGTTTATTTAGAAAGAGACTAAGTCTTTAAACTCACTCCCTAAAGAGACTTGATCATGTAAGGACATACTTCAAATGACCTAAATCTAATGCAATTCAAATTTCATTTTTATTTTTAGTTTTGGACAATTTTTTTGACTCAAGCTAATATGATTCATATGCCTAATACATGAGAAATAAAGTTATTGGCAAAAATTAGCGAAAAGGGAGGAGGTGTGTTTCCACTATGGCTCTCAAAGGTCAAGCCAAGTTTCTCTAGAAAAGGTGGAAGCTCTCCAACTAAGAGTGAAATAAGATGCATTTGTGCATGATATTGTAAAAGAAATACTCATCTAGCTAAGGGGTTGCTAATTCTATTATCTTGATTTTAAAACTAAGCTTAAGGTGAGGTTATGAGTTCTTTATTTTTTTATTTTTATTTTTTTGATTTTGAGTTGTTAAATTGGGTAAAAGATTTATTTTTCCCTAAGAGCCTAATCCACATCCAGGCCATACATAAAGCAAGGAAGAAACTAGGAAAAGATGCCACTTAATGCAAAAGCTATACAAATCATCAATCAATTTATAAAGCTAATCACAAAAAAGAATAAAAAGGCCGTTGTGGTCGGGCAACACCACACAAACCAAAAAATAACAAATTGGGTATCTGAGCTCTACCCTTTTACAACCCGAATTACAAATGAATAAAATTATAATTAAGCAAGGAATTCATTTTTATGGGGGTCTTCAAGCTTCATTTCTTCTTTCTTCTTTTCTTTCTCCTTCTTCTTTTCTTCTTTCTTCTTTGGTTCCTTCCTTTTGGATGGTTGTAAGGTGGATGCTCCAAGGCTTCACATGGTGCATAAGGTAGGATCTTATGACTCCTAATCCCCATAACAATCATTCCAAAATCCTATTTGCACAAATTTACATGAAAAGGAAAAGAATGGAAATCTAACTAATACCTGCAAAATAAAGATTAGCTAAAACAAATCACATATATCCCAAGCATATATATTAGACTTATCACCCCACACATGGGTGACTAAGTCCACCTGGCCTATTGAATTATTCTTTGGGGTATCAGCACCTGCAAGCAAAACATTTATATTTTTATTTATGATAGCGCCCCTTAAGCACAATCCCATACAGAAAGTAATGGTTAGACTAAGAGCATCCAATCATTCATTCTATGAGCATACATTCTAACATCTAGTTTAAAACATATATCACAAAATAAAATAAACATCAAATCATGCACCGCCCTAACCTAAAGCTAGAAGTGGTGACTTAAGCTAATGTGTGTGCTTTGAAGGTTTGTGTGGTATACTTAGCTATGGCTTTAAGTTAGAATTTTCTAAGTGTGAAGTATGTTCAACTTAGAAGAGGGTTTCATTTAAGTTGTTTAATTGATTTGGGTTGATTTCACTTCATGTTTTGATTAGGTTCAAGTGAATCCTACAATTAATTACTAAGTTATAAAGAGAGGGAAAGAGTAGAGAACTTCTCTTTCCTTTCCTAACCTAAGTAATTTCTAAAGTAGATTCACATTTTATTTTTGTTTAGTGAATGTTTTTATTAAGTCTTTTAATTAATCCTAAGTTTAGATAAACTCTAAACAAACCTATTCAAAAAGAAAGGCATTTTTAAGATCAAATGAAATGAACCAAATTCACAAAACGTACATCACTTCATTTCTTTCCTAACATGTATAACATGCATATGAATGAGTCCTAAGCATATCTATACAAACAAACAAGAATGTTTAACACACTTTATGATGCATGCTAAGCAATTCAATTAAGGAAACTTAGAAGTTTAAGATGCATGATTTTCATTAAGTAGGAAAGGGTTTCTTATCCAATTTTCACATGAACAAATAAAAGTAAGAAAGGCATAAGTAAGTACAGTGCCATTGTTAACCAGAGGTGTAAGGTATAAGACCTACTTAGGGCTATTTAAAGCCTCACAACCTCGGGGTTGTCCAGACTAATATACCACTTTTCTTAGATACAAACATTTGTACAAAATAAATGAAATGGAAGAGAAGAAATGCAAAAGTTGTATTAGTTGATTCATTTTGTTTATGCAGTTTATGTGTGCAAGCATAGGTAACCTTTATTAAGTATTTGTATAGGAATGAATAGGATATGGGATTAGGCAAGTGTTAGGGTCTTTTCAAATGAACCATACATCTTATCTAATCCTATTCAAAACTATACTAAAAGAAAAGAGAAGGAAAACCTATGCTAAGCACATCCTTATATTTTCTTCACATGTAAGATCATAATTAAAAAATAAATAGCACACTTTCATTTTTAGGCATTTGACTTATATATTTTGAAAATAATTTGAATTTAGTAGTGATAATAGCCACTCATATTATTACTTTAGACAACACATGCAATTTTGACATAAAGTAAACAATTTCATTTTGAATTTGATTTTGAAATATATGGATGCATGAAGCCGTATGACATACACATTTAAAATGTTGGGGAAAGAATCAAAGCAATGAAAGCATGTAAACTCTTTCACTTCAATTAAATCCTAAAGACATTCTTATGGAATAAGAAGGCTTAAAATAAATCAAAGTTTATTCAATGTGATTTTTGTTTAGTTTTAAGTTTGATTTAATTTTCAAAATGTGATTGAGTTTGCTATTCCTAACCCATTTCCACATGTGTTTGATATTTTTGTTTAATTTTTAGATGATTAGATTCATTTTAGATTTTTGGTTAGGTTAAGGTATGAATTAAGCAAATTAATTAGCCCTTACCTACACCACCTTAGCATAGTTAACCAAATAATTATGAGATAATGAGATGACATGAAAAACTAATAAGGAATTTAAACTTGTAATGCACCTAGTAAGAAAAGGGCTTAATGCAATTTGGCTCATGAAATGGTTAATTAAGCTAAGGGGTTTACCTTAAGTAATTTCAAAACACTCCTTCACACATATGAATTTGGTTTTGATTTCCTTAATTGAACTTAGACTCTTAAACACCTAAGCATCTACCCAAAGTAGATTAATTAAGTTTTGGAAGGTTTCAAAATTTTTAGAAATTAATTAAGGGGATAATTAATGATTGAACCCTTAATTAAGAGAGGATTAAGGAAAGAAAAGAAGATTTAGGGAATAGCTTAGGGGAAATACCTTAAAATTATTCCCTAAGCCTCCTATTCACTAGATATAACCTTAATCAACCTTAATAATGGATTAAGACACTAATCCAACCTTAATTATCCTTAATTAAGTTAAGGGAGTAATTAGGATACACATTTGCAATTCCACCAATTATGCTTTAAATAAATCCCAAGAAAATTAGGGGAGGCAGAGGTCATCCCTTAAAATATGCCCAAGAAGTTTGAGATTAATCAGAGGTTTAATTAAGAGATAATTAGCAAAACAAAATTTCTAATAAAACCCAAAATCAGAGAAATGTATAATTCAAAATCCATTGAAGTTATTTTTAAAATATTCTAGGTTGAATTATCTTTTCATAAAATTTTATCTCATATTTTTCTAAGTTTTATTGAGGGAGATGTAAATTTTTGAAGGCTAGGAGATTAATTATAATTAATTAAATCCCTAACTAATCCCCTCAGCTCACAGCGCGACACGCGACGACGGTGGTCAACATGCTTTACATGCATTGTGTAGTGAGAAGATTACTTAAACATCGCATCAGGGTGGCAGCACGACGGTAGGATGCGGTTTGATCCCTACCATTCGATCCCCCCATGGTTTCTAAAAGTATAAATCATTTATAAAATGTGGGATTAATCTTGGCCATCCATCCAAAATGCACGAATGGATGGCCAGGATCTCCCTAATTCTTCCCTAAGGCTCAATAGAGACCGTCCATGATCTAGAAGATCCGCTCATTGATTGGGATTATACACCATCTAAAGCTAATTACAAACCTATCCAATAGTGGATTTCTCATGCCATGATAATTGCTTTCACAAAAAGGCCAACACCTCCAAAGCTAACTAATCAAAAAATTTCATACCTCGTCGAAGGTGATCACCGGCGCTCGAGCTCGATGTGGTAGCTTCATCTAGTGGAGATGAAGCCCTGTTGAAAGTTTCAAGCCTTGGAGTTCAGTAGATCTCTCTATGGACCAACACCACTTGCTCCCCTTTACAGCTTTGATCCAATTCACCTCCTCCTTACTTTGAGAATTTGAGAGAATGCTTAGGTGCACTCGACTTGATCCCTTGAGGGAGTGTGCAAGAGGAATTGGAGTGGATTTGAGTGAAGAGAAAGTTGAAGATTGAGATGAGCTCCCCTATTTTCTAAGGAAGATAATTGAGAAATGGCTATCTCAAATCCTTCTTAGAAAGCTTAGAATTGCTCTTTGATGTTTCCTAACACTCACTAGGGCTCAATCGAATGTGAGAATGATGAATTCAAATTGAATTAGGGGGAGTATATCTCCCCCTATTGCAATCAGATGGTCGAGCCTTAGCTTGTCATTTTGATCCAATTGACCATATGTGAGGGGTTTTTTAGGCTATTAGATCTTTGCACATGGTCAGTTTGAGGTCTTGAGTGGATTGGTAACCTTCCATGTGCATCAAATTGGGTGGAAAGAGTATTTTGAATTAGCCAATTTGAGCTAGGAGGTCGGGTTTGGCTTTGGGTTCTTTTGGGCTAACCCAAACCCATTGGGTTGGGTGCACCACTCTTCATTGGGTCCACTTGAGCTATTAGGAAGGTATCAAGTTGATATGAAGAGGGCATGACCAATTACCCATGGATTAGGACAAAATTTGTTCTATGGCCTAGGGGTGAATTGGTCATTTTACTAATTTTTCAATTTGGATATATTCGGTATGTGGATAAAATAGGTTTGACCAAGTTTCATGAGATTTGAAATTCATTTGATAAGGTTTGGCTCATGTTGACCCATTTAGGTCAAAATGGGTCAACTTGGGTCAAGTTCACCATTGGTAAAATTGGGTCAAACCAAGGGTTGGGTCAAGTTCATATGACCATTTGAAATGTTTTGGAGGCTTTGGTTTGGTTCATTTTGATTTAGTTTTGAATTTGGCTCATATGGCTTCATTTAGGTCAAATGGGTCAAGTTGACCAATTTGACCCATTTGACCTATTTGAGCTAGGTCAAGGGTAGGTTTAGGTTTGGTTAGTCATATGGAGTGGATTGGTATCTTTATTTCCAATCAATTTGGGTTAAGTTTGAATTTGGCTCAACATGACCACTTTAGGTCAAGTTGGGTCTAAGGTTAATTGGGCTAGGTTAGGTCTAGTTGGCCAATTGAGGCTTTGGTCAAGTTCAACAAGTGATTTGGAATGAACTTGACCCATTGGTTTCAATCAATTTCGCTTAGATCAAGTTTTGACACATTTTGACTTTTTAGGTCATTTGGGTCAACTTGGGTCAAGTGGTCAATTGGGCTAGGTTAGGCTCAAATGTTGGCTTGGGTAAGTTCAAACATAGGTCATGAAGGAGAATAGATCAATGGTTTCAATCAATTTGGCCTATGGTGAATTTTGGCTATGTTAGGTTTCATTTTGGGCTAAGTGTTGATTTGGTCAACCCTTAGGTTTGACTTGATTTGACCCAATTTGGTTGGTTGATCATCCCATGATGATTGTTGATCATGATGAGAGGCATAGATTAGTTTGGTTCAATCCAATTTGGTTAGGATTAGAATTTAGCTCATAAGGGTACTTTAGGTCACTTTGGGTCAAGTGAGCCTAAGTGGGTCAAATGGCTTGGTCAAAGCTTGATTTGAGTTTGATTGAACTTTTATATGGACTTATGATTGAAATACGAATCCATTTGCAAGTGGTTTGAAAGTAAATGAGTTTTGATTCATTTGACAATTTCATATTCAAAGAAAGAATATGAATGGATTTGGGGTTTGATTTTTGGATTGATTTTTGATTTGGTGATTGAAGTTTGTATTTATACATGGGTCCATGATTGTAGGGTTGATTAAATTATGAAGGAAAATCAATAGTTTGGCTTGATTTGAAGTTGATTTAGCTAAGTTCAAGATTTTGACTTGAAACGCTTAGGCTGATTTTTTGAGTGGATTTGAGTTTGATTTTTGGAATTGGTTTTGATTGTTTGAATTTATATTTCATTTATATATGTGAATATAAATGAGAATATGAATTGATCATGAGAAAATTTCAAGGATTTGAAATGATTTAATCATGATTTAGGCTAAGTCCATTAAAAGGGAATTTAAAGGACTTAGGAAATTTTGGAGTGGGGAATTGAATTTTTGAACTTAGTTTGATTGATTTATATTTATATTTCATTTATATATGTGAATATAAATGAGAATATAAATGAGTTATGAGAAAATCCCATGAGTTTGATTTGGTTTGATCATGATTTTGGCTAAGTCCATGAAGGAAGACTTAAAGGACTTAGAAAAATTTTAGATTTGGAATTTAATTTGAGGATTTGATTTGATTGATTTGAATTAATATTTCATTTATATATGCAAATATTAATGAGAATTTAAATGGGTTATGAGAAAATCCCATGGATTTGAATTGGTTTAGATCATGATTTTGGTTAAATCCTTAAGGGATAACTTAAAGGACTTAGGAAAATTTTAGAATTTGAATTTTATTTGAGGGTTTGATTTGATTGATTTGTTTTTATATTTCATTTATATATGTGAATATAAATGAGAATATAAATGAATTATGAGAAAATCCCATGAGTTTGAATTAGTTTAGATCATGATTTAGATTAAGTCCTTAAGAAGAGTTTAAGGATTTAAGATGGAATTGGACTTAAGAATTTCATTCATGGGTTTCAATCACATGGAGTTGATTTGAGTTTGGACAAAATCAAATAAGATTGATTTAGAATTTGACTTGAAGGAAGGAAGGAAGGTGAGGAATGGTTCAAGCTAAGGGTAGGCAAGTTTTCCTAACACCCATAAGACATGACCTATTCCTATGGCTAACTCTTCTAAGTCTCTATGGCTAGGTTGAGTGTCAATCTAATCACTAGATGTGTCTTAAGACTAAGGAACTCTTAAAGTCTAAGAGGAGTCCTATGCCTAAGATGGAGGGGTTGAGAGCTCATTCTCAAAATGAGGTCAACAGAGGCTTTACATTTTTCAAGAAGAAAAATTATGTTTATTTGAGTTGATATTTAATTAAAAGGCTAAAGCTTAGAAATATCTAGGAGGTGAGGACTTACACTCATAGAAAATGATAAATAAGCAACCTTTAAACCTACATCTAGAGTGCTCATCCGAAATATCATAGCTCTCCTTAAGCCTATTTCAAATATATATATCTAGCTACACTTATAAAATAGAGGTTAGATTAACATATAAACACACCAAGCAATTATACTCTTTACATTGGAACTTAGCACCCTACATTAGGTCACCAAGCCCACTTGTCCTAATGGGTTATGCTTAGGGACTTTAAACAACACTTGCAAGTAAAATCATTTATAATTTTTATTATTGCAATGATCATTTAAGCACAATCTTTTGGAAAAAAATATCATTAGTCTAATATCACCCTAACATCCAAACTATGCATATACCCTCTAACATCCAGTCTTAAGAATATTACACCACAAAATAAAACATCAATCCACAACGAACATCATCCTAACCTAAATCTAAGATCATGACTTAATATTCTAAGTGTGTGTTAGGGCTTAGTATGGTATGACAAGTCTAGGTTTTGATATTTGATTTATTCTAAAGGTGAATGTTTAAATTTACCAATAGAGAATGATTATGGTTTAAGTGATTAATAATTTCTTAAGGTGAATTTTTAATTTCAATTTAATTCTTCTGATTTTATTTATATTTAGAATTTTAAAGATATAGAGGAGGAATAAAAACCATCTCAAACTTTATTCTTAAGCTGAATCTAAGAATTAAATTTCATGGCTTTTAATCATCTTAATGAAGCATTACAAATTTTCTTATTAAATCATATGTTTGAATTTAACTTAAGTGTTTTTATCCAAATATAAAAGACATTCCAAGATTAGTGGATTCAAACCATAGTTAATTTAGCATTATTTCCTTAGCTTTGCTTCATTATCTCTTAATATCAATTTGATGGAATAATATGTTTAGTAAAATGGTGAGATTTAATAGGTGTATGCATATAAACTTTGAATTTGTAACACATTGATACATGAATAAATAAATATATTTTTTACTTGTTAATATTTGATTTATGGTTTAAGAGTATAAATATGTATGATGCATGCATAAATTTTATAGAAAAGGTGATTTAATAATCCCTTATACAAATACACATATAATACTATGTTAAATTTTTACAAGTACGTACTATTAGTAAACCAGGGAAGTGAGGTAATGAGAGACCCCATTAGGACTACTTAAAGTCTTGACTCCTCGGATATTTAGACTATATACTTGTTAATTCATATACATATGTACATATATATAAGTATAAGATTGAATTATAATGATTTTAAGATGCATGAATGTATACATAAGAGAGTAGTTTAGCCTTACTATATATTTCACTATAAACTTTAGGGAACGTGCCATTATTAGACTAGAAAAGTGAGATAGTCAAAGATCCCCTTGGGACTACTTAAATCTCGCATTCTTGGGATGTAAAGACTAATTAATTTCTTTGGTCACCAATATTATTCTAAAATATTTTTAAGATCCCAAAAGTAATATTATAATTTTCTAATTATATAAATTTATTAAATGCATAAAATGATAATTTAAGATTTTAAAAATTAGCCTTCTTAAATTACCCAATCAATTGGCTTGAAATAATTATAAGAGGTAGAGGCCATCCGATAGGACAACCACCCAAAGTTTTAAATCAATTTGCCAAGTAATTAGGACTTAATTTAACTAATTTAAAAATATTTCAAATTGTAATTAGTCATTCTACACTTAATAAAATTTGAGGATTTTGTTTTTTTCTAGATTCCCATTTAACTAAGCTTTCTATAGAGGGTTTATTTATATTTTCTGGGTTTTTTCTATAATTAGTTTTGCTTTTTTGGAGTTCTAGCCATTTAATTAATTTTTAAATTTAAATAATCAATTTACACATTTGGCATCATGACAGTGCTTTTTACATGGCGTCGTGAGGTTCATTACTTAAAATGTCTTGCATGGTACACTATCTAAACGATGGCAGATGAAGTTTCTCCTTGGTCGTTCATTCACAAATTGAACAGTTGAGATTAATCCCACAGATTAAAAGGGATTAAATCAAATTTTCTAATATAATTAAGCATGGACATCTATTCAAATCACAGGGAATGGACAACGAATGATCTGTCTTTGACCTCTGGTGAGAGACGATCATTGTTCATCTTTTATCACTCGATTTGAGCTTGCAGAGCTCATTTGATATTAGAATTGACTCAAAAATGATCAATGAATGAATCTAAGGAGGATCCTATGGCTTGATGTGCCTTAAAAGAGTAATAATCCTACAATTTTCTACATTTTGTTAGAATTTACTTTGCCAGAGCTAAAGACCAGTAGCCTAATGGTTGAGGTATCTTCAACTAGTAAAAACAAAGCCCGACTGAAGAAGTTGTGAGTTGCCTTTCCATCTATCGCTCTGTGGATTAAATGCCACTGTGAACCTCACTAGGGTTGGTCTAAGGACGTCTTTTGGTGCTCAAATTGAGTGGTTCTTGGTTTGTTTTGACTTACTAGAGCTAGAAGAAGGTTTGGGAAGAGTTACTTTGGTTTTGGTAGAGTTTTAGTGAAGTTGGGTGTGAGAGGGGTACGGGTTTAAGGTGATTTTGGTCTCACTAGTGATGGGGTACTCGAGAGGCTTTAGGAACTTAGGGGAATAAGAGTCATGCTATGAGGAAGATGTGTCAAGAGTTTGAATGGGAGAGAAGGTGTATACCCTCCTCTCCAAGTGAACCAATCTAAGAGGTTGGTTCATGTTGTGGTAGCTGGCTGAGCAGTGGGGGTAGCCAAAAATGGCATGGGACTGATGATATGGATGTCCCTTTGTTGGTAGAGAAGTATGGTGGCCAGTGGTGGGAGAGATAAGGCTTTGTGGCTAAACCAAACATTGGCCAAGGTGAGGGTGACCTTTTCTTGGTCAATGTTCGAGCCCAACAGCTTTGGGTCAGGAATAGTTAGCATATGTAAGCTCAAGAAGATGAAAGGGGTTGGACCATATTATTTTGGGTTTTTGTCCCATATGGGTAGGTTGGCTCACTTGGTTTGGGCTGAACCGGATTTACCTTGGGTTGAATCTACCTGGGCTAGTCAAAAAAGACTTAAGGATGAGTCATGCCAAGTTTGGTTGCGTTTGGACTTAGTTTAGTTGGGTTTGGGTTCAATTGGGTTAGATTGACCAATTGATCAAATTGGGTCAAGTGAGCTATTCAGTTAGGTTCAAATGATGATTTGGAACTCATTGGTATAATTGATTTGATTTAATTTGTGTTAGGTTTGAATTTAGCTCATATGGGTTCATACGGGTCAAATGAGATAATCTGACTAAATTGTTCAAATTGGCCAAATGGGTTGGATGGGAAGTTCATCATGTTTGATTGATCATTTAGAAATGATTGAATGCTTTGATTTGAATTAATTTGGTTTAAAATATATTTTAGTTCAATTTAACCCTTTAGGTTGAATTGAGCTAAATATGTTAATTGGGTTGGGTTGATCAAATTGGCTTCAATTAATGATTGAAAAGTGTTTGATCATGAATTTAAGAATGACTGTAAGCATTTGTTCAATCCAATTTGACTTTGATCAAGTTTTAGCTCAATTTAACCCTTTAGGTCAACTTGGGTCAAAAGGCCAATTTGGCTTAATTAGGTTCAATTATTTGTAATTGGGTGATTGGGAATGATCAATAATCATTTTGGGAGTGATTAGATGGAGTAATTTGATCTAGTTTGAATTGGATTAAGATCTGACTTAATTTGAGCTTTCAGGCCAAATTGGGTCAAGTGCATCAATTAGCTTGATTGGGTCAATTGAAATTGATTAGAGCTTAGAATATGATCAATCATTACTTTGGAGGTGATTGATGGTTTTGATTGAATTTAATTTGGATTGAATTGGATTTTGACCATATAGGGTTAAATTGTGTCAACTTGGGTCAAGGGTAGTTCAGTTCGATTAAATTGGATCACAATCTTGCTTCAATTAAGTTCAATTGAGTTTTTAGAGAGTTTAGGTATGTTCAATTTCAAATGCATTTGATTAATTTTTGATTTAACTTTTTTAAGCCCAAATGGGTCATATTGGGTCAACTTAGTCAATTGGCCAAATTGAATGCTAGATTTTAAGTCATTTGGTATCAGTTCAAATTTGATTTGTGGTCAATTGGTTTTGATTTGAAGGATTGGCTTAGGTGTAGTAGTTGGATTGGGGTTTGGGTTAAGTAGGTCTTACGTGACCTAAGTTGGGGTCTAAGCTTAGAGTTGGCTTGGGATTGGTGTTTACCTAGTCACTAGAAGTGTCTTAGTTCTAGAAGAGTCTTAGTGCCTAGATCAAATCTTAGATCTATAAGGATGATTATCAACCTCACTAAAAAGGAGGTTAACAATTCTCAAGAGGCATGTAATGATATATCTTATGATGAATTAGATGATGATTTTAATGATTTAGTTATTAGATATAAGAAATTAAAAATAAAATATAAAAAATTAGGAAAAACACATAAAAATTTAGATATGCATTTTTGTGAATTAAAAAATGAATGTGATAAGTTGCAAAATAAAAATAATTCTTTATTAGATCATTCCTTGTATGTAAACTCGAAAGGGAGAATATCTTGTAAAACACAAGATTAGAATTATATTTGAAATCATAAATTCATTATAATGCTTCTTCAAGTAGTACATCTAACATAAATTATTTGCATCATACACTTCCCACTAATATATTACATAATTGTTATGCTAAGCCATATGTAAATACTAATGTTTGGTGCAACTATTGTGGTAGAAAAGGACATATTTTATTTGATTGCTATGTACATAGATTACAAACTATTAAGTAATCATCTTATGTATGGGTACCAAAAGGTACAAGCATTGTATGAACTACACATAATAGATATCTTGGTTTAAATTTAAAATGTGGACCCAAACATGTTTGGGCTCCAAAAGTTAGCATGTGATTTTATTTTGTAGGAATGCCTTCAAATAAAAATCAAAGAAAACATGTAGTACTTGGATAGTGGATATTCAAGACATCTGATGGGTGACAAGGACAAATTCACAACTTTAGAATTAAGTGATGGAGGATATGTTACATATGGAGATAATTCAAAGGGAATCATTGGCATTGGTTATATTTGTAATAATTCTTTTAGATAAATTTTTTTTAATAGAAGGATTAAAACATAATATATTTTTTATTGGTAAATTATGTGATAAAGATTTGAATGTGGTATTTGAAGCATCATAATATGTTATCAAAAATAATGAAAATATTTTAGTAGTATTTATTTAATTAATTTAAAGATGAATTTGTACTATAAGATGATACATTTTATATAATTTGCCATATTAACATGTACATACTCAATAAAATTGCTAAAGTGGATTTAGTAGTTGGATTGTCTAAATTAAATTTTCATTCATAATATGCTTGTGATGCATGTATTCATGGTAAGCATTCTAAAAGTTCATTGAAAAAAAATATTATTTCTACTTTTTTACCTCTAGAGTTGTTGCACATGAATTTATTTTGTCCAAATAGCATCATTAGCTTAGGTGGTAAGAATTATGGTTTTGTGATTGTTGATAATTTGTCTTGATATACTTGGGTTTTGTTTGTAACTAATAAAAATAATGCTTTTAGTTAGTTTAATTTTTTTTTAAATATATTCAAAAGAAAAGATCTTTTGATTAATAAGGTTCAAACTAATCATGGTAGTGAATTTAAAAATAAATTATTTGAGAATTATTATGATGAACATGAGATCAGAATTAATTTTTTTATCTCCTATACTACCCAACAAAATGTAGTAGAGATAAAAAAAGAATATTATTTGAATTCAGTATATTTATGCTTGATGAGTATAAATTGTGAAAATATTTTTGGGTAGAAGATGTAAATATTGCATGTTATATAATGAATATGGCCTATTTGAGCCCAATTTTTAAAAAATCCCCTATAATTATTTTTTTGGAAAGAAGCTTAAGATTGAACACTTTTATAATTTTGGATGCAAATGCTTTATTTTGAATAATAGAAAGGAGTCCTTAAGTTTAATTTCAAATCAGATGATGGCATTTTCTTAGGATATTCACTTTTTAGTAGAGTTTTCAATAAGAGGAAAATGATTGTAGAAGAATAAATGTATGTTATCTTTGATGAAATTTTAATTGATCCCATTAGATATGAAGTGGTTGATGAAAAGGTTGATGCTTTTAAGAAAATATTTTGGAAGATAAAGTGGATGATTCATTGCCTAAAGAATGGAAATATAATAAAAATAATCTAAAGTTGATTATAGGAGATCCTTCAAAAGGAGTTATAACCAGAAGACATAATAGAGAGGTTGTAGATCATTCAACATTTTTATCTAAGATTGGACCTAAAAGTATATAAGAACCATTAAAAGATAATTTTTGGATTATTGCTATGGAAGTAGAGTTTAATCAATTTATAAGAAATGATGTTTGGAAATTTGTCCATTTCATCGGAACAAAATAAGTCTTTAGAAATAAACTAGATGACATAGGTTGTATTATTAGAAATAAAGCTAGGTTAGTTTGATAGGAGAACACACAAATTGAGGGGATAACTACCTCTTGAATAAAAAGTATTCATTGGTGGAGATTTAAATGGACATGTTGGTAGAGTGATAGAAGATTTTAAAAGTATTCATAGTGGCTATGGATTTGGAGTGACAAATGAAGAAGGTAGGACTATATTAGATTTTACTTTAGCTTATGATTTTATCATTGCTAATGCTTTATTTAAGAAAATAGATGAGCATATTATTACTTATAATAAGAATGGATCTAGTAAAACACAGATTGATTATTTCCTGATAAGAAAAATAGATCACTGCTAGCAATACGTAACTGAAACGAAGCAATTATCCTAAGATTAAATGGGGGCACTTAAAGAATAGTAATAATAATATTTTTAAGAGTAAGTTATAAGAGCTTAGAATTTGGGATGTTTATAAGAAAGCTAGTGTTATATGGGAAAAAGTAGTAAGTGAAATTAAGCAAGTTGCAAAAAATAAGAAGCATTGTTATAAAAACATAGTTTAGTTTTAAAAACTCAAAAAATTGGGAAAGATATAAAGTGGCATGTAGTGATTCTAAGAAAGTAATATATGAGGTAAAATATTTAATTTTTAGTGATTTATAAAATAGATTGGATGCCAAAGAAGGTGAAATGTAAATATAAGTTAGCCAAGCAAAGATAAGAGAAGTAAAGATTTAGTTTAAGTGAGGTGTATTAAGGATGAAAATCATAAAGTACTTTTCTTAGAAAAGGATATTAAAAATTGGCGGATGAGTTATATTAGTAAACTTTTCAATGAAGGATCTAAGAATATGATTGATTTAGCAATCTTAATAACCTAAATAAAAATAGAGAATTTTATGTTTATCGTTACATTAGTAAATTTGAAGTTAGAGAAGCTTTAATGAAAATGAAGTGCAGAAAAAATAGTATGACCTGATGATATTCCAATAGAAGTGTGAAAATATTTAGGCGATCAAGGAATTTATCGGCTTCCAAATATTTTTAATGTTATTTTAAAGACTAAAAAGATGCTAGATGAGTGGAGAAAGAGTTTGTTGCTTCCTATATTTAAGAGTAAAGGTTATGCACAAGAGTGTGCAAATTATAGAGGAATTAAGTTGATGTGTCATACATTAAAATTATGGGAGAGAGTAATTTAGCATAAGTTATGGAGATACAAAAATTTCTCAAAATCAGTTTGGTTTCATGTCGGGCATATCTATTATGGATGTTATACATTTGCTGAGATTTAAAGGAGAACTATAGAGAAAGTAAAGAGGATCTACATATGATATTTGTTTATTTAGAGAAAGCTTATGATAAAGTTCTAATAGAAGTCCTTTGGAGAGTTCTAGAAAAAAAAGGAGTTAATATTGGATATATTCAAGTCATTAAAGAGATGTATACTAGAGCTGTTACTTGTGTCCAAACACAAGGAGGATTGACAAAATATGTTTCTATTTCAATTGTATTACATTAAAGATCAGCTTTAAGGCCTTATCATTTTGATTTAATTACAGATGTTCTTACTAGGATTTATAAGAACATGCACCTCGGTGTATGCTTTTTTGCTGATGACATTCTTCTTGTTGATAAGACTAGAGAGGGAGTCCAAGAGAAACTTGAATTATGGAGGTCAACCTTAGAGTCTAAAGGTTTTTCTTTGAGTAGATGTGAAACTAAATATATGGAGTGTAATTTTAGTTGTAGAAGTTCTGGTGGTGGTGTTGTGGCATTTGGGTGATCAAGCCATTAAAAAGAATAAGCGCTTCAAAATCTAGGTTCTATTATTCAAAATGATGGTGAAATAGATGGAGGTATTATTAATAGAATTCAAGTTAGATGGTTGAAGTGGAGGAATGCATTTGGCCTATTGTGTGATAGTAAAGTACTACTTAGACTTAAGAAAAAATTTTATAAGATGGTGAAATGTTGGCTAGTAAAAGAGAAGCATAAGACTAAGTTCGTGTTGCAGAGATGAGGATGCTCAGGTGGATGAATGGCTTTACCCTTAGAGATAAAATACAAAATAAGTATGTTTGGATAAAGGTTGGAGTAGCTCCAGTGCCAGATAAAATTAGAGAGAGTTATCTTAGATGGTTTGGCCACATAAAGCATCGGCCATCTAATGACCTAGTTAGGAGAGTAGATGTATTAGATTTGTCTAATGTCAAGAAAGGTAGAGGTAAACCTAAACAGACTTGGTTAAGATGTATAAAAAATGACATTAGTTTATTAGAATTAAATAAGAATTTGACACATATAGAACACAATAAAGATGAAGGATTCATGTATCTGACCCCATATAGTGGAATAAAGGCTTGTTGTTGTTGTTGTACATAGCTACTTTAAAATTTTATTAACTATCTTTTTTTAAAAAAATATATAAATATATTATAAAATTTTATTGAGTGAGCTGCATGTTTGATCATTTGTATCATAAGTATTGAAGTTGATAAGAATTACATAGATGAATCATGTATAAACTTATATTTTTGGGCTAATAGAAAGAATTTATTACTACAGAATATGAATCAAATGATTTTTTTGTGAATTTCATAAGATTTATTTTATCTTTCATTTGCATATTTGCACTTGCATGCTGATGTACAAGCATGCTGGCTCACAAGCACATCGACACATAAGCATTCATGCATGTATACACACATAGTGCAGGCGAGCAAGTATGCCCATTTAGTGACACTCAAAGATTTGTGTTGTTTGGCATGCATGTGTGCAGTGCACAACACTTGTGCACTTAAGGCATTTTGGGGGCTTGTGCATGGTGCAAGTGTGTGCATTTATACATCTTGATATTTATATATAAGCATGTCAAGATGCCACTAACCTTTTGCTTGTTTACAATTCTCATCATAAGTCCATTGCTTTATTGCACATCTGTCACCCCATCACATGTTTTCCATCCTTTCACATGTACGTCGTTATGTTGCACAGTAGTCATCGCGTCACACAATCATGATTTCAATAAAGAAAATTCATTTTAAACTGAGAAAATTATTTGTATTATCATACTCATGAATGAAAAATAATCAGTTCATCATATAAACTCAATCCTATTTGATTAAAGTTAAAGTTGTGAAGGTCTATAATGTAGTGAAGTTCTAAAAGACTTTAAATCATATCCAAATGGTGGACTTGATCTTAGAAAAGCAGGGAGATTTGACAATGTCATGACCAAACTTAGGGACCTAAAATTATATATATAATCAGATAGTGGAAATACATTTCTAATTGCTATCATTATCTAGCAATTAATCAATACATTGAAAGAGATAATTGTATAACAAAAGAAATTAAGACAATTATAAATATACCTTTCTTTATTCTGACCTCGCTTCTATAAAGATTTTTTTTCTCTTTTACTCATTTATATTCCAAACTTTTAACCTACTTATGTTAGATAGAAAACATAATAAGCTATTAATACTTAATGAATACTCATACCACTAAACTATATTAACATAATGAAAATGAAATAATTTGTATGCCAGTTTAACATATTGAATATGTATAAGAACAAATGGATGTTTATATTCAATTGTAAACAATCAAGAAGGTTTAGCACATTATATTGTACATTATAATATCTTATATGATCTGTATCATTTATATCCATCATAAACACCGTTATCTAAATTTGTACTATTTAAAATACTTTAATATCAATAACCTTTTTTCACAATCTTTTTTCATATATGTGTATGAGTACTTTAGTGTCCCTATGTAGTATCATAATGGGTGAAACTCCATCAGTCAACATATATATATATATATATATATATATATACAAGCATTGTTATATGGATTATGACTTTCATATTTATCATATCATGCAATATTTATTAATAATATGTAAAACTTAAACAATTATTAAACATTTAAAAAATTCTAGCCTTCTAAGATATTCATTGCAAGATGACCAATACTTTAAAAAATGGGTAAATCAAGATAAACTTTGTAATAGAAATCAATACAAATAACTAACAATGCCACTACAAGTAATTGGTTTAGAAAAACTTACTTTAAGTTAAATGTAAGTGTAGTCAATGAATATCTTCATTTTTGATGATCTAGTTTTATTTTCTTGCTAGTTTGTTCCCACAAATCACAGCTTCAACCTATGAATCATAAGTAGTTTTTTAAACACATAATTTATCTAATATTTTAATATGAATCCTATGTTTCATCTTGTAAAATATCTACACTTTAGCTATGATTTTATTATTACATTATTTATAACTATCACATAACTATATATTCTTAACACCTTTACCCTCTCTTATAATTAATTTATTTTAATTGGCTAGCTTGGATCCCCATCAATGCTATTACTGGATCTTAAGTCTTAGAAGAAAAAGTGGAGGGTTGCATTAAGTAGTCGATAGCTAGTGTAAAATTTGCCAAAAAACTATGACATGCATTCTTTAATACATTGTGTCAATGCTAGGGCATTCCCTAAAATTGACACCATGTATGGCCTAAATAATGTGAAAAGTGCGCAAGGGCCACTGCATCGGCCCTAGATGTAGTGTTAAGTAAACAAGAGTTTCCACATTATGGATGGATGTTGGCAAAGATATTAGACCATATCACTAGAATTAGGATAAATCTTAAAATATAGGTACTCTTATAGGTAAATTAAAGAAATTATTAGATATTATAGTTCATAGGAAGAAGAATATCTTATATATTAAAGAAACTAAATGTTTTGAGGAGAAGGCTAATGAGATTGATAATTTTAGTTCTAAACAATGATATTCAGGTAGGAGTCGTACTATCAATGATGTATGCGTGATTATAGATGAAAGTTTGAAAGAATGTTGTGAGAATTAATAGGATTAGAGATAGAATCATAGCTTTATAGATTTTTGTTGGTGTTATGATTACTAATGTTATAAGTACTTATGCTTTTCAAGTAGGTTTAAATGCATGCTCAACAATAACAACAACAACAACAAGCCTTAATCCCACTAGGTGGGGTCGGCTACATGAATCCTTCGTCTCCATTGTGTCATGTTATGTGTCAAATTCTCATTTAAATCAAGTATACTAAGATCATTTTTTAAACATCTTAACCAAGTCATTTTAGGTCTACCTCTACCTTTCTTAACATAAGGAAAATCTAATGTATCTATTCTCCTAATCGGGTCATCGGACGGCCGATGCTTTATGTGGCCAAACCATCTAAGGTGACTCTCCCTAATCTTATCTACCACTAGAGCTACTCCAACTTTTTCCCGAATATACTCATTTTGCATTCTATCTCTAAGAGTAAAGCACTCATCCACCTAAGCATCCTCATCTTTGTAACACTTAACTTAGTCTTATGCTTCTCTTTTATTGGCCAACATTCTGCACCATAAGTCATTGCAGGTCTTACCACCATCTTATAAAATTTTCCCTTAAGTTTAAGTGGAAATTTTCTGTCACATAATAGGCCAGATGCATTCCTCCACTTCAACCATCCAACTTGAATTATACTAATAACATCTCCATCTATTTCACCATCATTTTGAACAATAGACCCTAAATATATGAAACGCTCACTCTTATTAATGACTTGTTCACCTAATGTCACAACACTACCACTAGAACTTCTATAACTAAAATTATACTCCATATATTCAGTTTTAGATCTACTTAAATGAAAACCTTTAGACTCTAGAGTTGACCTCCATAATTTAAGTTTTTGTTGGACTCCCTATCTAGTCTTATCAACAAGAAGAATGTCCTCAGCAAAAAGCATACACCAAGGTACATCTTCTTGTAAATGCCTAGTAAGAACATCCATAACTAAAGTAAAAAGATAAGGGCTTAAAGTGATCCTTGATGTAATCCAACAAATAGGAAAATATTTTATCAATCCTCCTTGTGTTTGGACACAAGACTCTAGTATACATATCCTTAATGACTTGAATATAACCAATATTAACTCCTTTCTGTTTCTAGAACTCTCCAAAGAACATCTCTTGAAACTTTATCATAAGCTTTCTCTAAATCAATAAATATTATATGTAGATCCTCCTTACTTTCTCTATGCTTCTCCATCAAACCCCTTAACAAATGTATAGCATCCATAGTAGATCTACCTAGCATGAAACCAAATTGATTGTGAGGAACTTCTGCATCACATCATAACCAATGCTAAATTACTCTCTCCCATAATTTTAATGTATGGCACATTAACTTAATTCCTCTATAATTTGCACACTCTTGTGCATCACCCTTATTCTTAAATATAGGAACCAACTAACTCTTTCTCCACTCATCTGGCATCTTTTTTAAATTGACATTAAAAAGATTTGTAAGCCAAGAAATTCCTTGATCTCCTAAACATTTCCACACTTCTATTGGAATATTATACGGTCCTACTGCTTCTCCACATTTCATTTTCTTTAAAGCTTGACTAACTTTAGATTTACTAATACGATGATACAAATGAAATTCTATTTTGTTTAGGTATTAAGGTTGCTAAAATCAATCAAACTTTCAGATCCTTCATTGAAAAGTTTATCAAAATACCTCATCCACTTATTTTCAATATCCTTTTCTAAAAAAAGCATTTTATTATTTTCATCCTTAATACACCTCACTTGAAATATGTCTTTACTTCTCCTATCTCTTTGGTTGGCTAACTTATACATACATCTTTCACCTTCTTTGGTATCTAATCTATATAAATCACTAAAAGCTAAATTTTTTGCATCATATATTGCTTTTTAGAATCTCTACTGTGCCACTTTATATTTTTTCCCAATTCTCTGAAGTTTTACATCTAAACCAAGTTTTATAACAATACTTCTTATTTTTATCTTTTCTTGCACACTCGACTCCACCACCAACTATTCTTATTAAAAGAAGCTTTTCCTTTGATTCTCCAAGCACATCTTTAGCAACTTGCTTAATTTCAATTTGTTATTTTTTTTCATATAATGCGTTTTTTTTCATGAACATCCTAAATTCTTAATTCATGTATTTAAAATATATAAAATATTTTTATTTGTGTTCTTTAAGTGTCCCCATCTAATTCTAGGATAATAATTTAGTTTATTATTTTTCTTATAACCTTTCATCTTAAAATCTAAAACTAACAATCGATGTTGAGTACTTAGATTTTCACTTGGAATGACCTTACAATCTTTACAATCTAAACGATCTATTTTTCTTATCGAGAAAATAATCAATGTGTTTTACTAGATCCATTTTTATAAGTAATAATATGTTCATCTCTTTTCTTAAATAAAGTATTAGCAACTACAAAATCATAAGCTAAAGTAAAATCTAATATAGTCCTTCCTTCTTCATTAGTCACTCCAAATCCATAACCACTATGAATACTTTTAAAATCTTCTACCACTTACCAACATGTCCATTTAAATCTCCTCCAATAAATACTTTTTCTTCAAGAGGTATCTTTTGTATTAATCCCTCTAATTCATTCCAAAATTTTTCTTTTGTCATTACCTCCAAACCTACTTGAGGAGCATAGACACATAACATTGATAATCTTAGTATCAACAATAATCTTTAAAGCTATAATTCTATCTCCACATCTATTAATATTTATAACATTATCCTTCAAACTTTTATCTATAATCACACCTACACCATTTCTAGTTTGACTTTTACCTGAATGCCAAAGTTTAAAACCTAAACTATCAATCTCCTTGGCTTTCTCCCCAACCCATTTAGTTTCTTGAACACATAAAATATTTTTCTTTCTATGAACCATAATATCTATTAATTCCATTAATTTACCTATAAGAGTACCTATATTCCAAGATCCTAACCCATTTAGTTTAAATGCATGCTCAAAAGAAAAATTTTAGAATGACCTATAGAAGAATTAATATAGAGGATATTTTTTAAATAAAGAGTATTTATTACATAATTGGATATGTTGGTATAGTGGTAGAAGATTTCAAAAGTATTCATGCAGCTATTGATTTGGAGTGACTACTGAAGAAGGCAAGAATATATTGGAATTTAATAATTATAATTAAAAAACTTAATTTAACTTAATATTTTTATGATAACTAACTAATATGTGTGTGATGAGATCTAAATTATTTCATATTTTAAAAAAGTTATTAATTATAGTTAAATTTGGTAAAAATATATGAAAATTAATATTTTAGGAAATGTCATTTTTCATCAATGAATTTGATCTGATTTCAATCGACAGCAGATTCCTTAGACTTTTTTCCTTCAATTTGATATATTACATGACCCCACTTTTGATTAAAATTGAATTTATTATGTTTTTTCAAATATTAGTTGATTTTAATATTTAATGCATGCTATCCACTTTGAATATATTAAGAGCCGTCTTTAGTTATTTTTGACTTAGACATATGACTAGCTATTTTACAGCTATTTGAATTTGATATATATTTAATATAAAATATATTTTATTAAAATTATATTATTATATGATAAAATAATATTAGAATAATATAAATTTTTTGAAATTATTCAAAATAACTTATTTTGCTTATAAATAATGATAATTCTCTTCATGAAAGGGCTGCTCTTTCAAGTTCAAAAATATTTCAGCAAGTTAAAGAGAAAACTTTTTTAGATTTTCCTTATAAGTGTTCTATAAATATTGCAAGATCAAATATTTGGTTTAGATGGGTCAACGTTTTCAACTGAAACTATTTGAGCTTATTTTCTTAATCTTAATATATTTTAGTTGTTCATACTATTTTAATCATCTATTTATTATTAAAAAAATTTTACTTTTTAGCAGATTAATCATTGGACATCATAGTTTAAGTTTTTCTCATCAAATTTTCTTCAATCATTTTAATGAAAAACTCTCATGATAGTTTATGAGATTTATATCACCTTGTTGGAATTTTTATCTTCCTACAAATAGCTTTTGGTTTTTTAAAATATTTTTTATTGGTCTTATTTGAAAAATCATTTATCCTTAGATCTATTTTAGAAGTTTATTTTAAGCATTTAAAATTAATTTATTATGCAAAAAAAATTATCATATTTGCTAGCTCTCTCTTTAATTTAAAGTTTATCTAGTTTACTTAGATCTATACATATACTAAATTTATTTAAGTTTTTTTTTGTGATCTTTTACATTAATTTAAAGCATCATTTGTTTGAAACAAAAGTAATTATTTATTGGAATTTAAGTTATATTCTAGATTTATTGTATATTAAGTTTCATTATCAAAAAATAGTTTATAAAAGATTGAATTATTTAATTTTACACTTATCATTCCGTTCCAACTAATATACTTTATATAAATAATCTTTTATCTTGGTAAAAATTAATAAAACTTGCTATTTTTATTTATTTAATAATTTATAAAGAAGATTTTTAGTTGAGAGTTAATCATTCTTATTTTATTATATGCATGGTAGTTATAATTCCTCTTAGAATTTAAATTATTATTTGTTGAAATTTTTTTATTGTACAATAGACTATTATCAATTTAATTTAAAATTATTTTTATATTTTCCTATAAATTGCATAAATATAAACATTTTGATAAGATCATTTATAATAAATTTATTTTATAATTTTTTATTAAAATTAAATGGGAATTCTATCTTGTTATGCTTGTTTGAAAGTTTATTGTAAGTTATAAAGTGATCATTTGTAAGTTGTGATATCACCTTTTGATTTGGATAGCTTAGTAGATTTTTAAAAAATATATTATATCTAAATTTATTATTTTATACTTTTTGTGCTTTAAAATTTTTATTAGAGTTGTTCTTGCCCCGTTTGTAGGAGAGTATATGTTATTATAGGGGTTGTACTCACCCCATTATAAAAGAGTATGATTTATAAGTAATTTTGTATTTAGTGAATTTCTCGCCAGGGTGCCTAGGCATGAACATAAGCCATTTTTAAGGTTTGGCCGAATCAAGTAAAAATTATGTACATATTGTCTCTCTTTACTTTATTTTTGAAACGAGGTGAATATTACATTAAAAAAATAACTGATAAAACCTTAACCCATTTCATGAGCAAACTATTAGACTTTGGAGTGATCAATTCAATTTGATCATTAACTGTTCAAAATTATCAAACTGCCTCTAAAACAAATTAACTAAATTTGAAGCAAACTACATAAAAATCTTCGCCTTTGATCAAATATAACTCTAGACCATTTTATGATTATAGTTTTTTTAAGCATTTGACCTTGTCATGTAGAATGACCCATTTAGGTCGAATTGAACTTCAACTCAAAGTTAATTCCTAGTTTAGAATTCTAGTGATTTAGAATTAGTCTATAGATCACTTAGAAGCTTTTTAATCCATAGTTGATGAAGTTGAGCTAATTATCCTTAGATGATCTAGTGGGACCCATATAATAAATCATTTATTTTTTTTAGCATTTGATTCCTAAGAATTTAATGACAATGAAGGACATTAAAAACATATCTAATGAAAAACCAAGCACTCAAATCCTAGGATTAAGCCCTTTAACCCAAATGACCAATTTAGAGAATTTTGGGAAATTATTCAAACAAATCGAAACTAAATTAAACAAACTTACCAAAGTGCTATGTAAGAGCCTAAATGACATCCCCAAATCAAAATTGAACCCAATGGAAATCAATTCAATTCAAACTCCATTTACCTATTAATGATCCATTAAGTTCATTTATGGCTTAAACTATTTAAATTCAACCCACTTCAAATCAAAATTGGCTAAACCCTTCCTAAGGATTTAAGCTAACTAGCCAAATCTAAGCCAATTTCTATCTAAATCTAAATAAACTTAAATGACCACTTGACCATTAATTAACCTTTAAGATTATTTAAAGTAAAAGCTAACTAGATGAAATCCAATTCCATCCAAAATTTTCTAATCTCTTACTTATGCCATTGTTAGCTTGCCAACCAAGTTCAAAGTGTACTTAAATTATTAACTTGAGGGCCCCAAAGCTTAATTGGCCAATAAAACTAATTATTTCTTAAACCACCACTTATATTATGCTTCCCTATCTCCTTAATGCTTAGCTAGATCAAAACCCAAGCAATTCAATTGCCATAATGCTTTTTAGCCATAATCAAATGAGCGATCTTCACCACTCACTCCTCATGTTCCTTTGAAGCATTAGAGGGTAATCAAAATTGATCCCAATCATCCCTTTCGAATGGTCTAGGGCTTGATGGGAATTACATAATTTAATTGAGCTTAAGAGGTTGCAACAAACAAGATTCTTTCTAATCTCCCACTCCCTGGTTAAAACTCATTATGACTCTTACTTCATACACCTTCTTGACAACCTTAACAATCAAAACTTTAACTCTCTCTCCCTTTTAGAGCCTTTTAAACCTAAGAATAACCAAGCTCTGATGAGTAGTTGTAGTAGATTTGTTTCTAGAGCATTCAATGGGGATGTAAGCAAGGAGAGGATCAATAGAAACCCACATACAAACACGAATTTTCTTATTTTAGTCCTTTTTAATGCAAAAAACTTATAATGATTGGCATTAGATGCTTTGCTTTGAAGGCTTCTATGTGTATAGTCATTGGTCTTTGGTTGGAGGATAGATACAAAATCATGGCTATCCATTTTATTTATTTAGAATGGACAACAATGATAAGATTTCACAAATAAATAAATAATAATAATAATCAAAATAAAATAACCCTTGAATGCTTAAGTGAAACCATGGAGTAACCCAAGTTATTCAATATTGGACTAAATAACCTAGATTAATCTTTTGTAGCTTTAAACCCCACACTTTCTTAAGCCACCTAATCAATGCATGCTACATGCAAAGCATGTTGATAGAGTAGCTAAGTGTGAAATTAAAAATAATTAATAAACAAATTTAAAATATCTTAAAATTAATATATATATATATATATATATATATATATATATATATATATATATATATATATATATATATAGTAATGAAAAGAAATATACAAATTATAAATAACCCCCTCTCTATTATTAGTGAATAGTGAAGAATCTAATAAAAAGTCATAATTAATATTGAAAAATTTTAGAGTAATTAAAGATAAAAGTAAAATTAGCAAGATTAAATTAAAACTATAAATCCAATTGACCATAAATTCATATGTTAGGTTCTTTAGAGTATGTTATACCATTGTGAATTTTTCCATAAGATTTGGATTACTTTTTTTAATTGAATTAAAATCCTAATTATACATCTATTTAAAATTAAATAAATTTCGAAAAATTTCAAAAAAAAATAATTGCATAAAATAATGACAAAAACTATAAAAATATTAAAAAATTTCAAGGTATTCAAGGACTTGTTTATGAGCTTAAGCAAACTATTTGACTAAGTTTTCCTACAATTTCAAGCAAAATTTATCAAATTATATAAATTTAAATTTAAAATGAATTAATCACATTAATTAACCTAGATCATTAAAATTACATTAATCATAGTACATTTTTAAAGTATATAAATTTTCTTACTAAAAGCAATTGAAAAATAAAATCATAAAAAGGTGAAATTGAAGTTAAAAAAGCATATTTTTATTAAATTAATTAATAAATCAAAAAATATAAATTAAATTAAATTAATTATAAATTTTAATGAAAAGTTCTGGAGTTGTTTTAAATATTTCAAATTTTCTTTATAAAATTTAGAACTAAATTAATGTAGAAAAAAATTAAAATTAAAAATTAAATAAGAAATATTGATGAAAATATAGAAATTGTAAATAAAATTTCAATAACCCTAAAATCCTTATGAAAATTGTTTATGACTATCATAAGTCGGAAAAATTTTTATAATTTTTACAATTTATTTCAAAAATGTTCTAATTTTTATCTTAAAAAGATTAAAATTTGATAAAATTACAAATTAATTAAAAAAGAGTATAAAATTTTATTAGAATTCTTATGTATTCTAGGTTTATTAAAATTTTCTCATAATTTTTGGAGGTTACTTTGATAATTTTTTTTAATTTTCTATAAAAAATAAAATGGATTAAACATTAATTATTAATAATAAAATCCATAACTTTATATTAATTTAAAGTCATTATGAAGTGTACCACTTACCTGTTGAGTGAATGACATACCTTATAGTGCCAAGAATGCCTTTAGTGATGAAGTTTACCTATGCGGTAAGCTTTATGCACCTTCACACTTACTTGAAAATTTTTAAATATAGAAAGCTTGGAATCTTAAAATCAAAGTAAAATCTTAAAATTATTAATCACTTAAACATAAATCACCTCTAATTAATGATATCTAATTTTATCACTTAGAAAAATAAAATATAAATGAAATGTAATAGGAAGGCACTTGCACAACCTTGCACACTCTAAATAATGGATATGACATAAGTCTTTGAACTTGAAGTCAAGTTCGATTGCCTTCTTTGGATGATTATGATGATGTTATTATTACTTGAATTATTGTAAGCCCTTTAGCATGAATAAGAGGGCAAGTAGCTTGGTGTCTATAAGTGCTAGGCTCTTTGTGTGATTAATGATTGAATGAATTTATAAATAAAAACTATTGAACTAACTTTTATGTTATAGAAATACATTTGTAATATTTTTATGTTATGAAGATGTACTTTTTAAAAGTGGGATATATCTTATGTAAGCTTATTGGATTATAAAAGAGCATAAATAAAATATAGATGAACCTATTATGGTGAAACTTTGTAGCTTTTGGAGCAAGGATAACTTAGAGTCAGTAGGCTTTGGTTAAGTTTTATATGCTAGATGCTTAGTTGCCACTTATTGTTTTTTTTTTAAATTATATTTTATGATTCCAACCAAATTCATCTTGTTATTATTTTATAAGTCCTTATTTGATTATTAAATGCATTTACTTTATATTTTGTGCTAGAATCACGTATCTTTTCTTAAATTTATTCACTTTCTTTTTTATATATGTGGCCTAAATATATACATGTAGTTCGCTCATAGTATACATATAATAAGTAAAAATGATATAAGATTAAGATGAAGTTGGAACCCATAGGGTATATCACCATCTATATTCATGTTAGTTCTAATCCTTATTTTCATAGATTATGCCCACAAAAAAGCATATATAGTGGATTTCTTACCAATGTGAATGACTGCCTCTTTTCAAGATAAGTGTATCCTAAAATTATGCAAAACTATATTTTAAAATTGTAAAATATGCATTTTATATTAGAATAAAATAATACATTAATTTAGAGCATTGCATACTGGTCATACTCTTACCTAAGGTAATTAAGTTTCTTTACAATTAAATAATAACCTTACAATTTCTATCTTGCATAAGAATGGACTCCATGATTTTAAAGTGTTTATATGGGTTTGTTGGCCATTGTTATAGGTAGTATTATAAATCTATTAGAGTTAGGCCTATTTCAACTCAAAGAATGTTTGAAAGCATATGTTCAAGTTACTATTAGATAGTGGTTCTCACTTTAGTTTAGGATTGAGGCTAACATTTCTTCTTTGATTACATTTTAAGTCCTCACTCCTTAGATACTTCCATGATTTTGTGTTGATGAATTATAAATCCCAAATTATTAATAAAATGAACAAGTTAAATAAAATCAATTCAAATCTCCAAAACTCGAAAAGAAATATTTTAAAATTTAGCCAATCCATCTCAAAATTTGAAATTATCAAATCCTTAAATCTAGAATTTAAAAATTATCAAATTATTTATCATTGCTTTAATTAGGAGTTTTATTACAAACTCCTCTTCTCAAGGTATAATTAACTTTAAGGGCATAGCTCTATAAGGAATTGTACCCTTATATCCTATTTTAAAATAAAAATTTTGTGAAAATAAACTAAGTGAATTTTAGAAGTTTTATTATTGTATTTAAATTAAAAGTATAATGTTTCACTTGAGATGGTATATCATTCTCTATGTGTATTTAGAGATAATAATAGGGAAAAATATTCTTATTATAGTCTTTAAATTCATAGTAGAATGATATTTCTATTCTTTAAGGTGAAATATTAATTTCAATGACACATTTGATTATTAAAATAAAATTAAATATTTAATGTTTATGAATTTAATAAAAAGTTTTCATTTTTTCTTTGGATATTGAATAGTGATGAGGTTTTTGTGGTTCTTGCGTCTCTAATGCATCTACTAAGTCTCCTCTTATGCCATCATTGGCCCCTATTGTGGGGCTTATTTTAACTCTAGGTAGAGTTAATTGCTATAAGTTATTTTCATATTGTTTGACTTAAGTCCAAGTTATAACTAGATAATGGATTTTACCTTAATTTATGACCCAAGGCTAATCATTCTCTTTGACCATATCATAAGTTCTTACCTTTTAGGCACTTTTATAGTCTTATGTTGATGAAATGTAAGTCATAAATTTCTTATAAAGTGAAAATTTTAAACAAAATATATTCCACTCATAAAAAATTTAAAATCCAATCACAATATAGTTGGAGTACTTCTGTGCTACTCAGTATTTAATTATCCTTACCTTCATCTTTTGTCCTTTGAAAAGAATTATTTGAAATTTGAGTTATCCATTTCAATATTTCAAATTATCAAATCCTTTAATCTAGAATAAAATTTATAAAATTATTTACTAGTTCTTTAATTGATAGTTTTCTAAAGAATTTCTATTCTAAAGCATAATTATCTATAAAGGCTTGCCTTTATATGGACCTTGCATCCTAGAATCAAAATAAATCTTATTTTAAAACAAAATTTATTGTAATGTTGATCAAACAAAATTTATATTACAATAAAATGTGAGCATTTTGATAGACATTCAAATGAAAAATAGTCCACCAAAAGTTTGACAAATTGGTAGGTGGCTTGGGACGATCTTAGTTTTTGGTTGATAATATGGCAAAAATTACACTGCATGAATTTTTGGAGGAGTATTTTTAGACATAAGTAGTTCAAATTTTTTATGGACAATCAACTCAAAATTATTGGTGGAAATCAAAATTAAAAAAACTAGATTCTAAGCTTTCTCGTCATTCAGGCTCCCAACCTTTGTGAACCTCATGATCATCACTCACATGACCTCGAGTTACCACATCATTTGGAGCTATTTCTTTCAAATTTCATATGGATTTGAAGGTAAATCTTATTTTTTATCTTGTATTAGCTTACATTTTAGAGCTCTCCATAAATTTGGACCATTTTTTTTAGTTTAGATGCTTACATTTACTTTTTAAATTTTATATTTTCTTTCCCTTCTAAAGTTTAGCTTAGCTTCAATAGGTTTAGTTGAATTTAATTATATCTGTGGGGTAAATCCAAACCTTACTAGAGAGTTTAGCTGAGAGTTGGAAGACCAAAGAGGGTATGGATGGATGGTGCTCATTAGCTATGGTACTAAATCACAACTTTGTTTAATTAATCACTATAATTATCAGTAAAAAACATCCACTATCGTAATCCAAAATCAAGTATAAGAACTAATATATATAGAAAAAAGTATCAAAGAGAGAAAGAACATCTTAGAGATGTCATTTGATAGGGTTATATAGCTACATACAAGGCCATAGAATACTCAAGAATAAATAAGAATATGTACAAACATTGATAGCAAATCATGTACATACATGTGTACATCATCTAGCCATTGTGTGGCTATTGAAGGACTCATCATCTATGATACTTGCATGTGTTTGATGAATGAGGTTGTTGACCTCATTTTTGAAATGAGTTAAATTTTAAGCTCCATCGAAAAGCTTAATTTTTAATATTAAATCAACTTCAAAAAAATAAATTAAAATGTTAATTAAAACTCAAATAAGTCATCAAGCCACATTCAAACCTAAATGAATTTAATATTCTATTCAACTTAATATGATCAATCGAGGATAAAGATTTTGCACAATCAAACCAATTTGAAACAAACTTGTCTAGATTCATTTAAATGGTCTAAATAATATTTCTAAATTAAAATAAAATCAAACTAAGTCAAATAAATCTAATTAAAATATTAGTAGGCTCATGTCTTATTAAGATTATATCAAATTGAATTTATTAAGTTTAATCATAATGAAAATACTTTAAACATCATTGATGATCTTGAATTGGGTAGATGGAATACAACTAAGCTTGATGAAATCCAACTAAACCTTAAAAGTCCATCAAAGTTTATTTAAAATAAATATAAACTAAACTAAGCTTAGTATAAATCAACTGAAACAAACCTTAATTCGGATGCCCTATTAAGCCAAACGAGTTTATTCTGGGTACCTAAAGTTGTATTTAAGACAGATTTCTATTTACCGTGCTATTTGAACCTCATCACACCATAAGCGGTGTTTGAGAAACTATATTTTGAAGAAGATGGGAAAAGTATTTTTTTTTAACTAAGAAGTGTGGTACTACTACTTATTTTTAAAATAATAAAAAAATTATAATACCCACTGTAATTTTTTAGATAATAGCTTCTTTTGCAGTAGCTCCACAACAACTTTTTCAGACAACTACATCTACCCCAAAAAGTCCCTAAATTGAATCTTAAGCAATCTTTTTTTTTTTTAATTTCTCCAAATGCATGCAAGACATTCATAAAACCAATTATATATCAAATGATTGAACTCTCAATAGCTAAATCATCAAGTTTAGCCTAATTAAACTAATTTGACTGCAGGTAAACGCTTTACCTGAGAACATCAAGGCTTCATGTTTAAATTAGACTTAATTTTTATTAACTATCCACATATTGACTTCCTTGAATCCTTCAGTATTTGATTATAAGGCCAACAATACTCCCATGGCATAACTATGAAGTGGTCCTCAACCAGAATCCATTCCATTATCTCCGATTCTCTATACTATCAAAGGGCAATTAAAAGAAGCAATCTAAAACTTCTGATTGCAATAAACTCATGGAATTACAGTAATTCGTCCGACCAAAATGGAATCGAGCATGCTTTCGTCGCTACCCCTCCCACTGTAGCCATGCTCAGCTATCCACAACACCTAATAAAATCTCGAAAGCATCAGGGCCATTCAATTCTAAGAGGGCCTTTTGATCATTGTATAAGCTCAATTAAGCTACAAGCCTACAATGGACGAAAAGGGGAAGAATTTCAAGAGGGGCCTCCATTCGAAATTGAGCGAAATTCTTGTATTCCTCATTCTCCCCAAGCTCCAGGAGGCCAAAACGAAATAAGATCTTTCGATGCAAAGACTTCCAAACATCGATTTGTTCAAGCTCCGGCGAGTCTATTGGGATGAAGACTATTATAGGTGCACAGTCGTCATCCGTGAGTCTTCATCAAAGTTAATCGACGTGTCTCACTGAAATAATTGGAAATATCAATTGGTATTCATATAAATCAGGCTGAGGTAAGCCTGAACTTTTATTTTGGTATATATTGATGCTTAATGAAGTGAACTTATATTCTAGGCAAATCCCACCGTTGGATAGGCAGAGCGCAAGCTCTCGATTCTTCCTAGTGCAGAATTTTTTTGTTCCTACGGTGGACAGCCATGGTTCCCCACCGACGAAGAAGACTTATCTCTCGATCGTTTGATTTTTCGGGTTCAAATATGGGATTTGAAAGCAGTCAAGAATCCACTAACCCCACGCTTTCCATGTGGTTTGTCACACGTCATACTGGAGTCGGGACGGTTCCAGGTATCCAATAGAGAGGCGCCGCATAGAAAGGTCTGCAAAAGGCATTATTAGAAAAATTTGATAAAACTTTTAAAAAAGTATTAAAAATACAAATTAGTATAAAAATATAAATAAATCCTCTTATACTTCAATATTTAAAGAGGAATGCAATAAGATTAAAATCATCAATTTTGACTGGGTATTTTAAGTTTAATTATAAAAAATGAAAATAAGATGAACAAAATTAAGTCTAAAATATAAATCTAATCGACGTAAAATTTTCATAGAGATTGTTTGGTTGGATGAATTTTGAGTATAAAGTAAATATAAAAATTTTAATCTTTTGAGTGTTTGACATGGTGCAAAGTTAAAGCTCAAAGTATTCATAGTGTATTTAAAATACATTTGGAGGATGATTTGTGGTACATTTGAAATTCGTTCAATTTGGACTAATTTCTAATACATTGGTCACTATAACATGAGAACAGCTGCCACCCTTTGTGGTGTATTTGGAATTCATCCAATTTGGGTGAATTCCAAATCTGTGATATAATGCGAAAATTTTGTTGGTATAACCAATCGTCGTCGTCGATCGCTTCCTCCCATCGCTTCGTCCACGGTTGTCGGTATTCCGACCCCACCCATTGTCACCACCTTTAGCAGGCCACCACCCCCAATGTTATCATCAGCCATCCCACCGCCATGCATAACCCAAAAATATTTTATATTACGTTCATTGTATAAATAAAAAAATAAAAAAAAACAAACTCATGTATTTGTAGATTTTCCGATTTTCCGACCAAATAACTTTAATTAATCCAAATATATTGCATTCATTTTATAATGTATTCTTTTTTCAGGCAACTAAACATCACCTTAGAGAGTTCATGTGTTGCTTTCAATTATTAGTAAATTTAAAATTCATAAAGAAAAATTAGGCTCGTAGCTTATTGATTCAGCATAATGAAATGATAAATTTTTTTAACTAATTCTATTAAATATTAATAAAATAATATAATTAATCATTAAAACATTTAAAAAATAATTTAAATTAAAGCTTTATACACAAAATAAAGATCACCAAAAAGGAAATAAAATATAAAATTAATGAAATTATATTAGAAATTAAATAGATGATATTTGAATTATTATATTTTAATAATTTAAACTAATTCAATAAACCATAAAAAGTTAAATAATATCCAATTATTTCTAAAATTTTATGGATGATTTTAGAGTTTATTAATAACCTTTAGAAAAATTTTCATATTGTTTGTAAATAATTTGATATATATATTATAATTATAATAAAAATATATTAATAAATAATAATTAGAATCTAAAAATAATTCTTAAAATTTTATAGAAAGTCCTTGTTATTTCAAGTAAAATGAAATTTTTCTATATTTTTTTGGATAGTATTTTCTGAATTTTCTAATATAAAAATAATTTTAAACTTATTAAAATTACAAATTAATCTAAAATAATTAAAACAATTCATAATAAATGTACTTTAAACTCTTCTAATCATATGAAAATTTTCATAAATTTAATAAACATTTTGAATAGTTTTCATTATTTCTCTTAAAGAAAATAATATAAATTCATAAAATAAAATTAATTAAATAATCATAAAAATCACAAAATCTATCTAGGATGGTTTGAAAGTGGAATAGAATACATTTTCATTCCTCTTATGAATAATGCATTTCATAGCATCCTAAACTTAGGATGCATAAGTAGTGGGGTTTAGCCATCTAGTGAATCATATTTACCTTTATATATTATTGAAAATTTCTAAAAAATTGAAACCTAAATCAAATATAATTCAAATAAATGCTTCAAGTCACTAATTACTTAAATTGGAACCACCTTTCGACCAATTTGAACATCAATCAAAACTTAAAAAACTACTGCATTAAGCAAAACTTAGATGGACACCTGCATAGCTCAACACATACTAGACTTATTTATAAGGACAACCTTTAGACCTTTAAGTTAGCGATGGCTTGTTCACCTTATTTATTATGATATTGTGATGTGATGTTCTACTATGATGTAATGTTGTCTTAGGATAGTTTTATGATTATTTGTGTTAGGATAGTTTTGTGATGATAATAGATTTTATTAGAACTAGACTAACAATATTTTTTTACACGTTGTTATGCTTAAAGGGGGCAATATTGTGTGATGATTATCAAACTAATCAGATTTCTTATAGGTGTTACCTAAAATACTAATGCTTAATACCTCTTAAGCATTGCCAACCTGATATATTTCTAACTAAGCACTCTATGGTTTAATGAATGTTTGTTTTGAAATATAATTTTTGGACTAACCATCAAATTTTTACAAGCAATGCCTTGTAGCCTCTGAAATCAAAAGAGCAAGAAGATGAAGCAAGAAGACCCATAGGTTGAGTCTATTAGTTGTAGGCCCAGGCCAGTCTATACAAGGGTAAAGTAGGAATGCTTTTTTTTTTCTTTTCAAATGTATAGCAATACCCAACTACGTGAACCTTTCTTTTATTAATTTGATTGATTGCTTATGATGTTTACATTATTTATGCATTAGAAATATCAGCTTGTCCTAGATTTATTTTTGTGATTGATTATGCTTGTTAAAGCCTAGAATTATTATGGTAAGCTCCTAGGATAAAATAATTTTTTACCTAATTAATTAACTAAAACATAAAAATATTATGACTTATAATCAAAGCACATTTTAAATCCTTAGGCATAATTAATAAAACTTACTAGAAATAATTTAGAATTTAGAATAATATTGCATTTTATTTTTACTTGTTTTGGCTCTTCACCCAATGCATATAAAGGGGTTGCCCTTCTTAGGGAAGACTACCTCTAGAAATTGATTATCCTTCTGACTATTTCTAATTGCATGCATATCAAGCATAACTTGCATACCTTATATAGCCTTAAAATAAATTAAAATGTTAAATTAAAAAATTATAAATTGTAAACTGTTGTATTATTTAGGTGCATTGCATACTCACATATAGTTTAGATTTAGTGGCTAAGTCTAGTCTTGGGAATTTTTCTAAATAATAACAATCTCACCTATCTTACATGCATATATGACCAAGCTTTAATTTATTATAGAAGAGAAATTTTATCTTTGAGATAGTATGTTATTCTTGATAACATATTTGATAACTAAAATAAAGATACATTCAAAGTTTGTGGGCTTCCTTAAAATTTTTCACATGGGAAAGTGCAATGTCATTGACTCATACCGAGTTAGTGGCTTTTAATGAGTCATATTGTAGTGTTTTCCTTGTTCGTCTTTATGATGAGTCCAAATTATCAAAATTGCCTATATTGTTCTTTATGACAAAACTTTGGGAGGGATGACCTAGTGGCGAGTTCTTTCTCTTTGGACATGGGACTAATCTTCTAGTGTGAGTTTCATTAGTGATTGTTGAGTCTCACTAGTTGAGTTGGCGAGTTATCAAAGAGTATTCATCCCTTGCAGTGTGTTATGGATACATGATCCATCTTTTGAGTGAGTTCCCATGTTGGGCCACTAATTCCTTCTATGGCAAGTTCATTTTGGTCTAGAGTATTCTTCAGGTATACATTTAAACTTTAGGTATATTTTTGTTCCTCGATTCTTCTACTCCTTTGTAAAGAAAACTATTAATTTGATGGTTTGCCTAATTTCTCCACTATCGTACTATGATAAATAGGGTTCTTAGCTAGGGTCTTATGCCACACAATCCCTTTTTTAACCCTTGTCGAGTTTTTTTTAGGTTGGATAATGTTTAAGAGACCTATCAGTGACATTGACGGTGCCAAGAAATGGCTCAATCTTCATGAATATAAGAAGAATATGGGTGGTAGTAGAAAAGGAGCAAGTGACTAGTCATTTCAAGAAAGCTAGCATGGCCACTATTGAACTAGTTGGTGCATCCATGGAGACAACTTTGTTGGGGGAATCTATTCAGCTTACTTAGGATGCCCTTATCGATCTTGTTGTTTGCAACCAAAAATAAATAAAAAATAAAAAAATGAAACATCCTAACTCGGGGTGCTGTGGCACCAAAATCTTGGTGCCTAGGCATTGTCATCGCTACCCTAAACCTCAATCCTGTCAACAACCGCAATAATCGCCTAAAGGGAAGAGTAGGAGCTATTAGGAGAGCGATAAAGGTTAAGAGAGGAGGGCTGACTTCACAAGCCTTTTAAGCCACTCTCACACCCTCTACACACTCTCTTCTTCACTCACTTCACTCTCTTTCTAGGAACTTCATACTCCCTTCTACTTCACACTCTCTCTAACCACTACCGTGCTCTCCTCTCGCACGAAGAAATTCCTTTTTGCATGAGATAACTGAAGCTGAAAAAAAAATGCTTTTACAAAGGCCAATTTTAAGTAAATGAAAGTTTTTTTTATAGAATTGATTATTTGCCCCACATAAAATTCTAAAGATTTCCACCATTGATCTTGGATCCGATGTGAAATGAAAGTCCTCCCTCCATCAATATTGAATACAGAGTAAAGGAAAACAACATGATCGCATTAAATTATAAAATATTAGTCATTGCTAAGACAAAACTCTATCAAAATTTAGATTAACTCAAAAATGTACATAACTAAATCATAAATTTTGAAATATGAAGACCTTCACCATTGAACTTAATTCTGATGTGAGATAAAAATCCTACCTCTATCGATTTTGGATTTAGAACAAAAGAGAAGAGTGCGTGTTGCATTAATTTTTTTGAAACACAGTATTGCTAAGCTATTATGCTACTAAAATTTTATGGGGATCATCAAATTATACAAGAAAATCACCTTAAAATAAAGTTTCCCAACTCATAGTGCGGCAACATTACTATATAGCGCTAAGGCATTGCTTATAGCGCCGAGGTGCTGTCGCCCAGTGCCAAGGCATTAAGCTCTTGAGAATTTAGATCTCTAGATTTCTGCTTCGCAGCACCACAATGCTGTAGTGTGGCACTGAAGCACTATTTCAAGTATCATGGCACTACCTTCTCGAGTTGTGAGATCAAATGCCCACTTGAAGCATCACAGTGCTATTTAAAAGCATTGAGGCATTGTGACAGCACCGTAGTGCCATTTTTATGGAGCCTAAGCACTGGCTTCTCTGATTTTAAATATAAATTCCACCATTTAGTGTCGAGGCATTGATATTTTAGCTTTGAGCCACTAATATTTCAGCACCAAGGTGCTTATCATCCAACGCTAATGTGCTGACTTTCCAGCGTCGTAGTGCTGAATTCTCAAATTTTGTAATCTTGAGTTAGAATTTTTATTCAGTTAAATTTAAACTTATAATTAGATTTAAATTGCAATTAAGTCTTATGTGACCAACTAAAACATGAAACAACAAATGATCAAAATTAAATAAATATTTTATTACAAAATACATTAAAGAAATATACGAAGGAAAATGACACAAAAATATTAAAAAATAAAAAGAGGGAAAACTATCCTAATTGTTGCAGTCAACCTTATCATCTTCTTCTCCTAACTCCGACAGGGTGTTAACATAAGAGTGATAATGAGGCACTACAGGAAAAGGAACTTGCCTTAGGCCTGCATTAAAGTTGTAATTTTTGAACATTTGAACAAATGTTGAGTTGAACTCAGCTATATAAGAAAATTGATGTTGTTGTTGACCCATATGATGATTGAATTTCTTTTTTAATTCCTATAGCCACTGGCTGCTTTTGCCACCTTTTTTCTTAATTCTGAGACTTCTATAATTTTATGGAGTTGCTCATTTAAAGTCTTGGATGATTTGGACCTAGACTGAGGAGCGTGTGAGTTTTCTCCTACTCTCATTTTTAATCCAAACCCTTCAATTATTCTTTTAAGGGAGCCCATTGTATAATCAATTCTTCATATGGCATCCCCGACACACCAGCCACAACACACAAAGAATAAATAATAGAAGGATGACCATAAACTAGGGTAGTACTACCCTTAAGCATATTATAAATTAAATTATAAGTAAAATTTTCTACATCTATAGTAAAGCCCTTTTAAATCATATAATTCAAAATGACTATATCTTTAGTTACCTCACTAATAATACCAGTGAGCATCAACTTGGCAAAAATAAAATAAAGCCAAGCTTTAGCCTCGGTAGTTAGGCTGGAGACAAGAAAATTGAGATTTTTCTTCCCATCATTTTCATTGAACATTTGAATTTCTAACAATGAAGAAATTAATAATTTTATCATAGGATGGTTATTGTAGTCGGAAAGATATTAATCATATGCAAAATTTTGTAAATTATAATATGGATTAATGGCAACACTATCAAAACATACACATTTTCCCCTTATAAATACTTTATTATCTTGATGCTCCTTCATGTTGGCAAAGGACTCCTACACCATAGGGATGATGCAAGTTATGTTATTATAGGTGAAATGCTCCCAAGTTTGCTCATTGATGATCCTCTTCAAGCTACCACCCGAATTGTGGAAGCTTCTCTATGGAATGAGATGTTTATTGATAAATGTGTACTAGTACCTCTCATCTACATCGACATTAAAAAATCTATTAGCATCACTCAAGGATGCCCTCTTCTTTCCCTTGTGGAAGTGCTTGAGTGGCATGCTTACTTTCTTAAATCTAAGAAAAATCTAAGAGAGAAAAATTATAAAAATTTCTAAAAAGAACGAAGGCTTTAGAATAAAAAAATTAGAGGTACTATTTTGCGATTACTGTGCCTCTCGCTTCTAAAATGAGGGACTAGCACCACAATGCACCCCATACAGCGCCTAGGTGCTAGTAAATTGGTCAAGGCGGTTATTATTCCCTTCAAGAGGATCATTTATAAAACACTTATTACCATTGATCACATAACCGATAGAGTACGTAAAGCACATCAGGCTTTGATGGTGTGCCTCAGTGCTCTAACATAACACTATTATGTTGGTTAAAAGTTCTATCATTTTTTATTAAATGTGTATGCTAATCTGTTAGCCCTTTGAATGGCTTTTTGTCTGGTGCTACAGTGCTATTTTGGTAGTGCCTAGGTGTTAGTCAACCTAGTTTATGTTGTCCTTTATGGCACCTTAGCACTGTAGTGCCTAAGCACTGCCCTCTCTAGTTCTGAGACCTATATTTCTGCCTATTGACAATAGGGTGCTGACTTCCCAACATTGAGGTGCTAGATCGCTACCTTCCAAATTCCATGACAATAACTCCCTAACACTGTTGCGCTACTCCTCCGGTACCGAGGCATTATCTCCTAGGAATCAAACATCTTTATGTTCACCATGTGAACATCTAAATCCTAAATGACATTCCAATGTGATGTAATTCTAATCTATATGTTCTTTATGCTAACATCATCCTATTAGCCTTCCAAAGGGATGTAAGTCCAATTTATATATTCATTATGTGAACACCATTCTCTTGGCATTCCAATGGATATAATCCCAACCAATCTATATGTTCACTATGCGAGCATCACCCACCTAGCATTCTAATGGATGTAATCCTAGTCAATCTATTCATTCGCTATGTGAACATCCAAACTAACATTCCAATGGATGTAAGCCCAATTAATCTATTCATTCACTATGTGAACATTCTAATGGAATTCCAAAGGAATGTAAGTCAAACTTATTCATTTTTTATGTGAACACTTATAATCTTGGCATCCCAAATGGGATGTAAGTCTAATTTAACTGCTTTCTAATCAATATAAGTCCTATCTGTGCTTGCAATGCAAGCACAACATAAAATCTTATCCGGCATTAGCAATGGATGTAAGCTTACATATGTCTGGGATGAACTTATAAATTAAGTTTTCCATGTGGTGTTTATTTCTGGGTGCTTTTTGTGTATATGTGAGGGGACATCATGCAAATCTATAGATGTACTTATTAGGGTGATCAAGTATGACATTAAGAAATAGTGCACTATCTTGAGAGATAGAAGTCACTACCCTATAATGAACCTAATCACTTAATAAGGACTCCTAAGGCATGATGGATCTTCGAATATACTAAAGATTTTTCTTCTACTTTATATGGAAAAGTAAAGCAGGGTTTATTTAACCCGAGTTTGTTAAGTTCTCTATGGAGGAAAGCCTCCATAGTTAATTACATCTTAAGGGAAGTGAATCCCTTAAGAATACTCTTGATTAAAGTAAGTGATTGTTGTCTCCAAAGAATTCAAAGATAGGACTATCAAAGGATTGATTGTTTTTTTGAAAATTAAGTGGGAGAGATCAAAAGGGAAGAGTTTTTATTGAGACCAATGGAGATGAGTAGGGAGTGTTCATGATATTAAGAAGCCTAGTGAGCACTCCAATCTATCTCATGGTTGGGCTTTATATATTTGAATTTGAAGAGATCTATTTTTTTGAGTGAAAATTTTATTAAAAATCTAGGACTTATAATTCCAAATATAAGATTGTGTAAATGCCTAAGAGGTGAGGATTTATGGTTGTAGCCCGCAAGGAAAAATAGTGTCCTGAAATACTAAATCTATGGAGCTTTGGCGAAGGCCAAAATATGACCTAAATCTAAGGTGAAATTGGGTTTATGGTGTACCTCCATAAGAGAGAGAGAGTAAACCACCCGACTGCTGGGCTTATTATCGTATGGAGTGGCAGCCAGCTAACTCCTATGCTTTAAATCCATGTAGGCACTTTGCAAGATGGTTAGGCTATTATTTAGAGAAACTAAGTCCTTAAACTCACTCCCTAAGAGACTAGATTATGAAGTGCATGAGTAATGACTTAATCTAATGCAAATTTCAACAAGTTTTATTTGATTTTGGACTTTTTATTTTGACACAAGCTTATAGAATTTTATATGCCTAAGTGCATGAGAAATTGATTATGGGACAAATTAGAAGAGAAAGAGGTGTCTTTCCATCAAAGGCTCTTACAGGTTAAGCATTTATTCTATAATATAGATGGAAGCCCTCTCTTAGCAAGAGTGGAAGAGTATGACATGCCTGATATTATACATTAAATCATTCATCTAAGGGGTTGCTAAATATTTTTATTATCTTGATTTAATTCCTAGGCTTTTATATGAGTTTATGAGTTATTTTAGAATTTTAATTATGAGTTGTTAGTGGGATAGTAAATTTATTTTTATCCTAAGAGCCTAATCGTATCCAGGCTACATAGCAATCACCACTCATAAAGAAACTGTGAAAAGGCATGCTATTTCTAATGCACAAGATAAATAAATATCAAATAATTTTATAAAGCTATCGCAAAAGAATAAGAGGCTGGTGTGGTCAGGTATTGTCATACAACCCGAAAAGAAATATGGGTAGCCGAGCTCTACTCTTATACTTCCTGGTATAATGAAAGAATAAATTACAATTATGAAGTGATAAGTGTTATGGGGGTCTTCATTCTTCATCCTCCATTCTTCACTCTTTGTCCTTCATTCCTTCATCTTAATTTTTTCCATTTCTTTCTTTCTTTTGGCTTTGATTTGCTCCATTTTTTTCTTTTTTTTTGTCTTTGATTTGCTCCATTTCTTTCTTTCTTTGGCTTGGTTGGGATGTAGTTTCCTCTAAGGCATCACATGGTATATAAGACATAGTTTTATAACCAATGTTCACCTTAATCCCCATAACACTTATCCTAATCCTAATGCAAAATTACATTAAAAGAGAAGGAAAGTAAATCTAGCTATAGCTGCAAAATAAATGTTATCTAAACACATCATACAACTCAGGCAATTATATGGATAACTTGGACTTAGCACCCCACACACGGGTAACCAAGCCCACTTGTCCTAACTTGGGTTATGTTTAGGGGTATAAGCAACCTGCACAGCAAAAAGTATTTATATTTTTATTACAATACCCCTTAAGCACAACCCTCTATAGAAAGCATGATTAGGCTAATATCGGCCTAACATCCAAATTACACACATACACCCTAACATCTAGTCTAAAATAATATATCACAAAACCAAACATTCATCAAACCATGCACCGCCTTAACATAAAGCTAGAAATAGTGAGTTAATCTCATGTGCATGTGCCAAGGCTTATGTCGCATGTCCTAATTAGGCTTTAGAGTTATGATTTTTTAAGTGTGAGAGATTTAATTTATAAAGGGTTGCTTTATCTTTAAGTAGTTTAGTTGATTTGGAAATTTTACTTAGTGTTTTCTTTTGTTTCACTTAGTAACTAAGTGTTATAAACAGAAGAAAGAGAGATAGTCTCTCTTCTATCCCTACCTTAAGTCATTTCTAAGGTAAGTTAATTAATGAATTTCCTTTAGTGAATGATTTATTATGTGATTTAATTAACCCTGAGTTTAGGTTCACTCTAAATAGCCCTATTCAATAAGAAATGCATCTTAAGATTAATTAGGATGGATTACTATCACATAACACACACTCATTCATTTCTTTCCATCATGTATATCATGCATATGAATAATCCTAAGCATACCTATACATGCAATGTAAATCTTAGCACACTTTAATTATGAATGCAAAGAAGTGTATTTAGAAATTTAAATATTTTATTTGTTGATTCAATTATGAATGCATGTCTTTATTATGTATAAAAGAGTGATTTTTCATCCATCGGCTAGCTACACATTTACATGTATAAAAGTTTTAAGTGAGTACAACGCCATTATTTTCTACACCAGGGGCATAAGGTACAAAACCTACTTATGGCTACTTAAAGCCTCACAGCCCCGGGATGTCCAGAGTAATATACTACTTTTCTTAGATACATGTCAATGTATGAAATAACTATGAGGATAAAAAAAATCCATGTAAAAGTTATGTTTTATTTATTTGATTTTTGATTCTTTATTTATTGGCCACATCACACATGCATATGTATAAGAGTTTTAAGTGGGTATGATGCCATTATTTTTTGCATCAAGGGCGTAAAGTACAAGACCTACTTAGGGCTACTTAAAGCCTCATAGCCCGAGGATGTCCGGACTAATATACCACTTTTCTCAAATACATATGGATGTACAAAAAGAAACAAATGGATAGAGAATCATGCAAGAAATTATATTTGATTTGGTTGTATGATTTACATGTATAATATGAAATTCTTCTAGAATCTTAACATGGAAATGCATAGGAATAGATTTAAGCAAGTGTTATGTTCTTTTCAAATGGACTATACACTTACAAATCTTATGTGAATCCATGTTAAAGTAGGGAAAAGGAACTTCACACTACACATCTTATACAATCATCATATGCAAGCTTATAAATATTTATAATTAACATTACTTCATTTATAATAATTGATTTATAAGTCTTGAAAATAGTTTTTGGTTTAATAGTGATAATAACCACTCATATTCTTAATTTAAGTCAACACATGAAATTTTGACATTAAAGAAAACATTTTATTTAATTAATTTTTAAAATTAATGAATGCATGATTTCATATGGCAAACAATATTTAGCATGATTAGAAAGAAATAAAAGAATGTAAACACATGATTTCATTCATCTCAATTAATTCCTTAGGATAATCAAATTAAATAAAGCTATTTAAAATAAACCAAAATTCTTTAAACACATTTTTATCTTTGAATTTGATTTGACTTAGGAAATATAAGAGAGGTTTTCTAGTCCTAACCCATTTCCTCATCTGAGATTGGATGGCCACGATTTAATTCGCGGGTTAAGGGAGGAATCAAAAGATCTACCACACAATTTAATCATAGCCATCCTTTCCAATCACACGGAACGGATGGCATATGATCTATCCCATTCATGAGTAGCAAAAAATGAGCACCGTCTGTCCTTCCCCATTCGATCTGAGCTCACCCGAGCTTGGATTAGGATCAAATGGATCCTACACCATCTAAAGGACCATGCAATCACATCCAACAATGAAAATCCCTTGACATGGAGATTTCTTTCACAAAAGACCAACGCATAGAGGCCTAAAGCTACATTTTTGAGAAATTACCTCACTAGAGCTAAGACCAGTGGTTGGGATCAACGGAGGTAGCTTCGTATAGTAGAGACAAAGCCCTGTTGAAGAAGTCCGAGCTCAATTTGGCCTAGGGTGCTCGTTTGACCATCCACACATGCACACTCCTCGACTTTGATTGAACTCTGATCTCTGGTGCTTTGGAAGGCTTGGAAATGGTTTGGTTGGCTTCGATTGAGTATGAGGATGGTGTGGGTGCAAGGAATTGGGATTTGACTTAGTAGAGAGGGAGTATTGCTTGAGGGAATGGTGTCCTATTTTGGTTTGCACACGGGAGTGTCAATGGCTGATCGAGGAGAGATTGTGGATCCTTGGAATCACTTTGAGGGAGTTTGAAATGAACATGGGGACTCAGAGAATGTGATCGGTCTCGTTCCTCCCTCGAATTGAGGGAGTATATCCCTCAATTAAGCCAGGTAGATGGACGGGACCGAATTCACAAATCCCATTGATTGGTTGCCATCGGGCCATTGGAGGTGTCACTGTCAGTGCCATGTGGCTCGTCTGGGTTAGTCAAAGTAGTGGTAGGAGCTCCAAGGGAAGATATGGAGTGTTGGGGTGAGATTGCTCTTCCTTGTGTCCATGGGTTCGACCATGGATGAGAGGGAAGAAGCATGGATCCTTTGGTCCATGACAAAGGATAGGGGGGTTTAGAGTGGGCTAGGAAGCTCTAGGAATGCTTCATTTGGCATCTTGATGGTTGTTATGGAGATAGTAAAGTGGACTTTCCACTTATGGTAAGGATCCAATGCAAATGGATTTGCACATTGGTCAATCCTCTTTGGCTTGGTTTCAAATGGGTTTAGGAAGATTTTGAGGGTGCTTTGGGGCTGATGTGTAGTGGGTTTGATCAGCCAAAGGGGTTCCATAGGGTGGCTTGAAGTGGTTTAGCTCAATTTGGGTAAAAGGATTCAATTGGGTTAGGTTGGGTTGGGTTGACCAATTGGTCAAATTGGGTCAAACCAAAGCTTGGGTTAGGTTCATATGATGGTTTGGGATGTTTTGGTTCAATTAATTTGGATTGATTTGGCTTAGGTTTGTATTTGACTCATTTGGATTCAAAAGTGTCAAATTGGTCAAGTTGACCAATTTGACCAATTTGACTAATTGGGTTGGGTTAGGTGTTGAGTCAAGTTCAATTGGTTGATTGAAAATGATTGCAAGCTTTGGTTTGGTTTAATTTGGAATTAATTTGAATTTTGGTCAATTTTATCTTTTAGGTCAATTTGGGCTAGGTTGGGTCAAGTTGACCAATTGGTCAACTTGGGCTTAATTATGGCTTTGGTCAAGTTCAATAAGTAATTTGGAATGAACTTGAGCCATTGGTTGCAATCAATTTGGTTTAAATCATGATTTGACCTATTTTGGCTTTTTAGGCCAATTTGGGTCAACTTAGGTCAAGTGGAAAATTAGGCATGGTTTGGCTCAACTGATGGCTTGGTCATGTTCAATCATTGATTATAGATAGGTTTGAGTCAATGGTTTCAATTAATTTGGCATATGTTAGATTTTAGCTAGTTTGGGTTTCATTTGGGCTATGTGAGCTAGGTTTGACTTGGTTTGACCCAATTCACGATGGTTGATCACCCCATGATGATTGCTGATCATGATTAAGGTTTATATAGTCTTAGTTCAATCCAATTTGGGTTGGATTATAACTTAGCTCAAAAAGGTCCTTTAGGTCACTTTGGGTCAAGTGAGCCTAAATGGGTCAATTAGCTTGATCAAAGTTTGATTCAAGTTTAGTTAAACTCACATATGAGCTTAGGATTGAAATATAAATCCAATTACAATTGGTTTGGAGCCAAATGGGTTTTGGTTCATATGACAATTTCAAGTCATAAGGGCTAACTTGGGCTTGATTTGAGTTGAGTTGGATTTGGATTGATAATGATGGTTTATGTTTATATTTGGATCAATGATGTAGGAATGATTGAATCAAGAAGAAATCCATGAGTTTTGAGTTGATATAGATGTCATTTAGCCAAGTTCAAAGTTTGGCTAAAAGGGATAAAATTGGGAATTTGATTTGATTTGGTCATTTGAATTTATATTTCATTTCTATTTGTGAATATAAATGAAGATATAAATGGGTTATGAGAAAATCACTTAAGTTTGGAGTGATTTGGAAGAAAATTTGACCAAATTATGGGATGTAGGTCAAAAGAAGCTAACTTGGATTTTGAATTAGTTTGAATTATTTTTCATCATTGGAGGGTGGGTTTCATTTATATTTATGAATATAAGGAATGATTGATTTATGAAGAAATCAACCAAGTTTGAGTTAGTGTGAAGGAGATTTGACTAAGCATATGAAGATGGTTCATATGGCTTAAGAAAGGGGTTTTGGAGTTTGAATTTAATCATGGGTTTCAATCATTGGATAGTTAGATTTGGTTCATGATTTGGAGTTTGATTTGAGATTGAATTTGATAATTGAGAAAATCAACTGGTATGGGGTTGATTTGGAGTTTGAATTTGGTGATGGATTTGAATTTTATTGTAGAAAAAATTAATTTAATTATATCTTATGCATATACATACACATTAGTATATTGAATTTGTACAAGTATGTGCCATTATTAAACTAGAAAAGTGAGATAATCAGAGACCTCCTTGAGACTACTTAAAGTCCTGTACTCTTGGGATGTTTAGACTATATACTTGTTAATTCATATGCATAGGTATACATATATGAACATAAGGATGCAATCATGAAATATTATAGAATGCTTTAAACATATGGGTGAAAATAGTTTATTCTTAATATGTGGTTCACTATAATTCTCAAGGTACATGTTGTTATACCAAAGGTATGAGGTATCATGATCACCTTTTGACCAGTAGCTCTATGACCTTGGGTTTCTAGACTATATACCCTTTCAAATTGTAGTTCATACACATAGGATTTAGATTTTAAATTTTAACTATTCATGTTAATTTACATTTAGGTTAATAAATATTATTTTTTATTAAAAAATAATTTAAAATTTACTAGTGATAATAACCACACTATTTAATTCAAAGGCATGCAATTAAATGAAATCTTTTGTTTAATTTTTGAAGCATGAATGCATAAAACATATGGAATACAAATTTATGAATAATTGGAGCAAAAAGAATAACTTATTTGGGTTTATTAATTCTAAAGGACACTCATATTAATATAAACATCCTTAAGCCAAATCAAGTTCATTAAAGATTAATTTCTTAAATTTGAATATTTAATCCTAATGATGAAAGAGAATCAATTAAGTTATCCTTTGACTCATCTCTATTCATTAAGTGATTTAAAGATGATTTTATGAAATAATTAAGGTTAATTAATTATTTAATCAATTAAACCTATTAAACCCTAAGTATACATCTAAATTATGATCAAATTACTGAAAATGCTTAAACATTAAATAAACTTAACCTAAAATTTCTAATTTAATTGGGCTTATAATTAAGAATTAATTAAATAAATAAGAAAAGTCCAAATTCATCAATTATAGGCAAAATACTCCAAACGAATTGAGGAGTTTGATTTCATTGAGAAACCTCTTTGTTCGCTATGCACAAGAGAGGTTGATCAATTTTTTTGGAAATCTATATTAATTACTATAATTTTCCTAAGTTCTAGGTTAATTAATTATTTTATTAATGAAATAAAATTTCTTTGGGCTGATTTTAAGAAATAATTAGGATCAAAGGCCCTAATTAATTTCTCTAATCAACCTTACTACTATTAAACATAATCAGGTTTACATAATTAATTTCATAATTTTCTTGATTTTATGTAATTATTAAATGCCCAAAATAGCTAATTAATGTTTCAAAATTTGAATTTCCTAAATTACTTAGCAAATTATCTTGAAATAATTATGGAAGACATAGGTCATCCCATGGAATAATCACACCAAATTTTAAGTCAATTAGTCAAGTAATTAAGTGTTAATTACACAAATTAAGTAAAATTTCAAACTCTAATTAGTCACTCTTCACTTAATAAAAATTAATAATTTTATTTTTCTAAGATTCTCCTCTATCTAACCTTTTCAAAATGGGTTTATTTATATTATTTAGATTTTTTTGCAATTAGCTATGATTTTGTAAAGGTTTGGCTAATTAAAATAATTTTTAATCTTAGTTCATTGATTAATACTATCGATGGTGAATCGGTGCTGATGCGATAGTGCTTTCCACATGCTGCCATTGAATTGGTCATTAAAATCATCTCACATGCCTGCTAACTCAGTAGTGGCAGATGTAGTTTCTTCTCAGTTATTTGATCCTGGATCAAATTGTAGAGAATAATCATGTAGATTAAATCAAGATTTCTAATGTGATTAATCACAGTCATCCGTTCTAATCATGTGAAATAGACAACCTTTGATCCATCATTGACCTATGATTAAAGACATACATTGTTTATCTTTCACCATGTGATCCAAGCTTGCTGAAGCTTATTTGATAGTGGAATTGAATGCAAAATGATCAGGGAATATTTGTATGGGGATCTTATAGTTTGATTTGCATCACATGCGTATTTTCTTCATAAGAGACCAACACCTAATGGCCAAAACTTTGATTTACTAGAAATTATCTCATCAGGGCTAATGATTGATGACCCAATGAGTGTGACAGCTTCGTCTTGAAAATGTGAAGTTATGTTGAAAAGATCACGAGCTACCTCCATGTTAATCATCCTTTAGACCAAACGTTGCCAAGAAGCTCATTAGAGTTGGTCTAATAATCATTTTCGGTGGTCAAATCTAGTGGTTCTTAATTTATTTTAGATCTTCGGAGCTAGGGGAAGGTGTGGAAAGAGTTAATTTGAGTTTGGTGAGGTTTTGGTGAAGTTGGGTATGAGGGAGTCTCAGGCTGAGGGAAGGCTCAATCTCGATGGCTATGGGGTGCTCAAGGGGCTTTGGGAACTCGAGGGACTTAGGGGAATGATATAAGGAGTGTGTCTATTCAGTTTGAATTGAGGAGAGGGTATAAAGTCCTCCCTAAGTGAACCAACCAAAGAGGTTAGTTCAGGTCGTGGTAGTTGTCCGTCTAATGGTGGTGGTTGGGAATGGTATAGGGCTAGTGAGGTGGAGGTCCTCTAGTGGCTAGGGAAGTTTGGTGGCCAGTGGTGATGGGGACAAGTCATTTGGGATGAACCAAGGGTTGGCTAAGGTGAGAGCGACCTCACCTTTGTCAATGGCTGAGCCCAACAACCTTGGATTAGGTTGGGTTAGTGGTCTTATGCTCAAGAAGTGCTAAGGGTGACTATCATGGATAAGGGGGTTGGTAGACCTTCTAAATAGAAAATTTATCAGATTTAGAAACCTTGGTTCACTTGGTTTGGGTGGAACCGGGTTCATCATGGGTTGGGTCCATTTAGATAGGTCAAAGGGGACTTAAGGATTAGTCATGCCAAGTTTAGTTTGATTTGGCTCAATTTGACTCATATAAATTAATTTGGGTTCAAATGGGTTAGGTTGACCAATTATCAAATTGGGTTAAGAGGGCTATTGGATTGTGTTCAAATGATCATTTGGAATGTATTGGTGGAATTAATTTAGTTTAATTTGAAGTAGATTTGAATTTGACTCATATGGGTCATATGGGACAAATGGGTTAAGTTGACCAATTTGATCAAATTGGCTAAATTAGGTTGGATGGGAGATTGAATCATGTTTGATTGATCATTAGAGAGTGATTAGGAGCTTCGATTTGATTTATTTGGTTTAGAGTAGATTTTAGTTCAACTTGGTCTTCTAGGCCAAATTATGCTAAATGAGTCAATCAGGTTAGTTTGATTAAATTAGCTTCAATTGGTGGTTGGAGAGTGTTCAATAATCAATTGATGATTACTTGAAGGAATTTGAGTAATCCAATTTGGTTTAGAATAAGTTTTGGCCCAATTTAGACCTTTAGGTCAAATTTGGTTAACTTAACTCAAATGGCCAAATTGACTTAACTGGGTTCAATTGGGATCAATTGATTATTTATACATGATAAACAATCATTTTAGAAATTATTAAATGAATTAATTTGGTCCAATTTGTGTTGAATCAAGATTTGACTCAATTTAGTCTTTTAGGTCAAATTGGGTTAAGTGAGCCAATTAGCTTGATTGGGTTCAATTAAGATCAATTGAGTGTTGGAACATGTTTAATAGTGGATTTGAAGTTGATTGGTGGCTTTGGTTACAAATAGTTTGAGTTGGATTGAGTTTTGACTCATCTGTACATTTTAGGCCAGCAAGGTCAAGTTGGGTCAAATGTATCAATTATTGGAATTGGATTGGTAGGAATGGATTGGAGTATTCAGTTGAATATTTAGAATAATCATGAGTTTTGGATTGATTCGATTTAGCTTCAATCAAGTTGGATTGAATTTTTGCCCTATAAGGTTCAAATAGGTCAATTTGGTTAAGAGCCAATTTGGTTCAAAATGACTCAATTGGATTGTAATCAAGATTGAATCAAGTTCAATTGAGGTTCAAATAAATTTTGATAAGTTCAATTTTAATTGGATTGAGTCATTTTTGAATTTAACCCTTTTAAACCCAAATGGGTCAAGTTGGGTCAACTTAGCCATTAAGCCAAATTGAATCCTAATGGGTCAAATTAGGGTTGATATCAATTGGCCCTTGTTAAGGCTTGATTTGTGATCAATTAGTTTGGGTTTGAGGAATTGGTTTGGTATAAGGTATGATTGGGTTTAGGGTAAGTGGGCCTTACTCAACCTAAGCCAAAGTCTAACCCTAAGGTCGAATCCTATGAGTCTCTAGGCTTAAGATTAGTATTCTCCTAGCCACAAGAAGTGTCTTCGTTCTAGGAATACTTTAGTTCCTAGATGAATCTTCAGTCTAAGGAGGACATGGTCAACCTCACTCCAATAGTGAGGTCAACATCTCTTTATCATCATGAACTAGTTGAGGCTTGCTTCACCGACATAGTGAAAGCTCTTACCTTGTAATATTATTAATTTGTAGAGGGAGATGATTAATTGAACTTTTTACCTTTTATATTAGGATATAGAACTTCTTGGACTCAACTAAAATGAGTGGCAAGTTATTAAGTGCTAAAAAGATGGGTCAGTTATCAAAGCCTTCAAGAAAGGAAGATTAATCTAACAAACCTAGTTTACATCTTATTGTGGAAAAGTTATTTATTATGCTCTAAACTAGTGGGAAACATGCTCAATTCTGCATTGGCTTCCTAATCTTAAGGCAACATCTTTGGAGAGTCACCTCATCACAATGCTAATCATTATGATTTTGCATTTTCTAATTAGGTTTCTTTTTTTATATAGTTGATTTCATTGGATTCAATTAGTAGATCTTCAAGTTGTCTATTCTCGTGATACAATTCTCACTCTAGGCACGTCTATCACCTCTTTTACTAAAGAAGAGAATTTTTTGAGGAAGGAGAAAGTCTATTATTCTTTCTCCCTAATTGTGGTGGCAAGTTCTCCATGTTAGGGGAGTTAGATAAATCTAGGTCTAGTCTTTCTTGTTTGGCTTGTAGCTCTAATGCTAAGTTAAAGAAGCAAGACTATAAGACTGTCAATGAGGATGATGACTACATATTAGAGAAGGCATAGCTTGTTGAACTCCATGCATAGCTTTTGTCTCGACTATGGATATCAGATTTTTTAGAGTAGGGTGTGAGCTTTATGGCTATATTGGTCTCAAAGTTCCTATCTTTATGGTAGGAAGTGGGGAAGGTGCATGCTAAGTTAGTTGCTACCTGTTGCCTTGATGATTGACTGGATTGGGCCAGTTCATTGCTAGTGGCCATTTTATTTTGGGTTATCTAATAAACAAGAAATCCATCTCTTTCAAGTGGCTACTTAATATTGTACTTAAATAATTTAGGTAAAAAAGTTTCTCTATAATGAATAATATAATACCAAGTATACAATATTGATAGAAAATATTTCTCTATAATGATTAATATAATGCCAAATGTGCATAATCTTAGAGAGTATGTCTTTCTTTGTAATCGTGTTGTAATGGGTGAGTTGCAAATATTGTGAATGTAATTGAAAATATTTTTACTTATAAAAGTGAATCCTGTGAGCTCGCATACTTGTTATTTATTTTTGTCAACTTTATAATTATGTTTTTTCCTAGTTAATTAATTTTATCTTTATGTCAAGTATGTTGCTTGTAGTCTTTCAAGATTTTTGGTGCATTGATTTAATAGAATTATGTGACAATAGTGATAGATTAGATCATTAATTATTGATGTGACATCACTTCGAGGATCAAGGAGTTACCTTGTCTATAAATCCATGTTGGATGCTGGTAAGATCATTAATTATAATGACTTCCTTCTTGAGTAAGTGTATTACAGTTTTAAGGTGCGAGTTTCTGTCTACTTCCATTCTTATTTCTTTTGAGATCACGGTGACTGAGATGATGAGAAAGTTTGTCCTCAACTTTCTTGAAAATGACTTCTCTAAGTCTTCAACACTAGCTCTAGGAATGGAGGACATAGTGTTCCTTATCTACTATTATAGTATTGTTAACTACTCTATAGAAGTTGCTTATGAGGAAAAGAGAATTAACACTTTTTACAAGAATGCACTCTATGTCATCTATTATCATTTCCATTTTGGCTTCATTTTTTACTTATATGTTGAGTTGATAGAAATCTTGAATTTCTACGGAGCCTTGCTCATCCAAGTTCTACCAAACTATATAGAGAGCATGAAAACCTTCATTTTGCTATTACGATGAAAAAAAATTCCATTGAGCTTGAATTTATTTTTCCATTTCTTCTTAGTTAAGGGTGACCAAGATGACATTATGTATATATCTTTATTTTAGTTGATGATATATAGTTTAGAGAACAAAGTAGGAATTGGTGATCAAAATTTGTGTTCATCAAATGCTTGTTTTTCTAGTCAATGTTGATTAAACTAGTTCTTTTCAAAAAGGATAAGACTATGATCACACAAGAATATCTGTTAGAGGAAGTGACTCTAAAGAAGCTAAGGGGATGGAGAATCTACATCATTCATTTCCTCAAGCTAAACTAGATTCATGAAGTCATTTACCATAAGTTCTTGCTTTATTTGTTCATACTATTATCATGATAAATGACATCAAGTTTCTTGTGAAGGAAAGAACTTTTTTTCCATGCTAACTTACTTAGGTGAATCGCCTCCAAACTAATTGTTGGGTGAAGAGCCAATTGAGGTCAATCCATTTCTAAATCTTTAGGCAGTGTAGCTGAAGTGGCAATGAGTGCTAAGAGCTAAGCTTCTTTAAAGGCTAGCCCTTCTACTATGAAGAGACTGAAAATACCACAATAACTAGAGTGCTCCAAGATCCTCCCAAGAAGAAGATATAAAATAAAGGAAATGCTAAGGTCATCGAGGCTGATTCTCCCAGTAGGTGGATAGCTATAATGCTCAGATTAATGAGGCTACTATTGAAACTTTTAAACTTAGTGGCCTCTTTTATTCTTGCGATGTCGATGAGTTCCTTAACTCCAATACATAGAGGAAACTCCATCATGTAGCCATGTCCATGCACACATTGTTCTACTAATCGACATATAAGCTTTGTGATGAGTATGCCAAAATATTGAAGGGCTTGGTGACTTTAAATAAGGAGCATGATTTTACATTAGAAATGCTCTATAAAATGTTTGACATTCTTAAGGTGACTGATCAAACTTTAATAGTGATGGAGGAAGAGGTTGTCAAGTTATCCACCAAGCTCGCAAGCTAAGATGAGGAGAAAGAGAGATTGGTTGTTGAACTTGCTTTCTATGATGAGAACTTCACCAAAAAGAGACTTAGTTAAAGAAAAAGAAGTTTTTGTTTTCTAATTAATTTGAGACCAAGGAGTATCAAAAGTTGTTGAGGTCTAAACTTTTGGTCGTTGTGTTGTTTGTTGTCCAGAAGTTGGTCAAGTATGACCTACTTGATAGCAAATTCTTTAACTTTGATAATATTTGTGTCAGACCCTGAGGATAGTGATGAGGTTAGCTCTTGCAGATTGCTTTCACTTCTTTTTTTTTGTACGTATGTGTGAGGAGAGATTATATGTACATATTTTGTTCTTTTTTGCAATCATATATACTCACCTCCTGTAATTTTTGAACATTAATGAAATTGAATTTTTATTCGTGACTTATTTGCAACTCTAATGTGTGTTTATTTTTTCAAGCATATTTATGGTAGCTACTCGACTATTAATTATTTATTTAATTGACTTTCAAATATAACTCACCATGAATTGTTATTACCATAATTGTCTACTTCATTTGGGCTAACATAGAGAGATGACATGTTTAGAAAATTTGAGGTTGTGATGTGATGATTGAGGTTGATGACTTGCACAACACTTGAGCATGTGGAAGGCATTGATGAGTTTAGGTGTCTCAATATAGTTTGTAGCATCTCACATAACACTTTCACATGAGAAAGTTTTAAATAACTTGATGTAGTTTACAACATCTTATGTTACACTTGGGTTGTGGTAGATATGGGCTGGTCTTAGATAACTCGATGTAGTTTGAGACATCATGCAACACTTGGGAGCATGTAAGATGTTCATCTAAACTTAATAAAGGGATTAATTAATGTGACCTATTGTGATGCTCACCATGCGAGGAGTGGACTCCTTAAAGTTGTGGTTGTCGTCTTTGGTGCACATTTGTCAAACATTTGGTTCTTTGACGTGCTAAGACTAGCTCATTAGAAGGGACTTGTCTCATAATGAGGAGCTCATCATAGAGAAGGTTTAGCACACTAGGGCTTGATCATTCTTGCTCAACGCTTGGGTTATTTATGAGTGGTCATAAGTGGGTTTTAGGCTTTTCACTTGCATCAACAAATTCATTCAATAGGTATAATAGACTCAAACCTTTTTTCACTTGAGGCTTTGCCTCTCTTGCAAGTCATTTGGGGGGCCTTTGCTCACATTTAGTGAGTAGTCTCATCATCTACATACTTGGGCTAAATTTGGTTAGCCTATAAGTTCATGAATTTACGCTTTTAAATCACTCACCATGACTTGGTCAAAAAAATTTTAGTTTTCTTAACCAATGAAGTGGGACAATTTTTTTAATTTTTGAATGTTACTATTTATTAAATTGCTTAATTACAAGTTCTGAGAGTATGGTATTTGGGGAAAACCACCGGTAATGTGGGTGAGTAGGTGAGTCTTATGATCCTTTATTTGTGAGTTGAATAAAGGGACTAATAAGTTAATATTAATTTTATTCATTTATTCATTCATTCAGTTCATTTTGGATTCATCATTTTCATTTTATTTATCATTCATTCAAAAAAAATTTTGGGAACAATAATATCAAATATTGAAACAAAGAAACTGAATTTCTCTTAAAGAAAGAAAATGACATGTATAAAAAGACAAATACTTGTCTTATGAATAAAATTTCTTCAAGTAATGCATTCTATGTCCTAGGTATAGCCTTGCTTGAGTGAGTCTGTAGCTAGTAGTAGCATAATCCTACTTGTTTATGATGAGGCATGGACCATCTTAGCTCAACATGAGTTTCCTATGCGTATCTTAGTGAGTGGTGATGTCAATCATTTTAGTACTAAATTGCCAGATCTGAAGTGCTTCTCTTTGACATTATTGTTATAATACTTAGCAATCCTTCTCTTTGTCTCTTCTAGCCACAAACACGCTTGTGTTTGGAGATCCTATATTAAATTAAGTGTTGTCTCCATGGCTTTTTCATTCAACGTTTCCCATTCGATGGTCCGTTGATCAAGATCTGTTATTGATGTAACTCTTTGGCTATGTAGTCCATACTTGATAGACAATAATGCTTCCACTCCATGAGATAGGATAAATAAAATTTTTCATGTTACTAATAGTGGTGTTCTCCTAATCGCCTAAAGCATGCTGAGTAGGACCTCAATCTATACTCCTCTAGTATTCTTCTTCAAAAAGTTTAGGATCTACCCATTGGTGGTTTCGACCTAGTCATTCATTTATGGGAGGTGAATTGATGCAGATTTTTTAGGACTCCCAAAACATCTTTAGCATATTGGCATAATTTTAGACCTAGTTATTTGCAATAATAGTCATAAGTAAATAATACATTCAAATGATGTCAATTCATATTAAATTTTTTATTATATTGATGGTTATTTTAGCTGGCACTTTGGTTTCAATCCACTTATTAAAATAATTAATCATGACTAGAATGAATTTCTCTTGGACACTAGTGATTTGTAGTGGAATGATAATATCTATTCCCTAGATTATGAATGTTTAAATACTAATGATAAGATTTAATTGTAGAAGAGGTACAACTACATGCACGTGATATCTAGCTATGCTCACATTGCTTGGCAAAATCCTCAGCATCTTTTTAAAGAGTTGGCCAAAAATATCCTTATATAAATATTTGATGTGTGCATGTGTTCTCCATCTAAAGTAACTTCCAGGCTCTCCTAAATACACTTATTCGAGCACTTTCTCTAAAATAACTCACATTTAGTGAAGTGATCGACCTTCTGAACAATTCTTCATTTATAAAGATGTATTGTGTATCTTTAATCATAAATTGCTTGGGATCTTTAAATTTATCTTCAATCTCTCCCATTTTTAAATAGTTTTAAGGGGATCGACTCAACTTGTAAAGTCAACCTCCTGGATTTACAATAACTCACCTTCTTCGGGATTGACTGTGGTAAGCTCAATGGGTAGCTCATCTCTAAGTCTATTATTTTTGGAGAGTAAGTTGGCAATCTAATTTTCTTCCCTAAGTATTTGCTCAATCTTTAAGTACTTCAACTTCTCAGTCTCTATTTTGAACTAAGATAAATTGTATATCCAGAGTTTGTGAAGCCACTCACCAAAAAATAAATGTAGTGAACCATAGTGTTCAAATAAGGGATGACTAGATTTGTTCATACTCACCAGTCACTCTTATCAACTGACCCCCACTTGTAGCCATGTAGAACTCCTTAGAGAACCACGAACAACCACTATATGAAGACTTACTTCATGCAAGAGACTACTATAATATCACTCACCTCACACAAGGGGCCACTTTAAAAGGACTCACCACCCGACTTAACATACACACCCAACCTTTGATGCTATGGTGAGTACTATACATTATAATAGTTACACAAAAGACCATATATGTAGTATTCATATTATTTGCAAGTTTCATATTTATGACTAATATTTAATTTTCAAATTATGGTGTTTGTATTTGGAGTTCCTAGGAAAACCACTTAGATCTTAGGAGGTACTTATTAAAATGATCGAGTACAGTATCAAGGGATGATGTACTATCCCAAAAGATAGAATCATCACCCTATAATATACTTAACCATCTAATAAGGACTCCTAAGATGGATGGGTCTACATGTACTAGAGATCTTTTTCCTACTGGAACTTCTTAGCGAATTGAAAATGAGGATAAGTTGGAAATGCTCATGATACTAGGAAGCCTGGTTAGTGCTTCAGTCTATCCTATAGTGAGGCTTTATAAATTTGAAGAAAAAATTTATGTATACTTGAGTTGACATCATAGCAACAGAGAAAATAATATCCTCTGAATCTATATCTAAAGTGCTCTAGAATAAGTGAAAAGCTCAACCTAATTCTACTCTAAGAAAATGAGTTATTTTGGTTCTCTTCCAAAAGAGAGAGTGAATCACACCCAACTCTATGACAATTTTATTTGGAACACCACACAGACCTTGGGGATACTTATTTAGGTAATTAATTTCATCATTAAAGGATAAATATATTATCTTGAAATATAAACATATTATCCAATAATGGATTTTATTACCTAATAAGGACTCCTATGGATGATGGGTCTTTGATATTTTAGAGATTTTCCCCTATAATCATATGGAGAAGTAGAGTAGGATTTATTTTATATCAAGTTTGTAGTTCCCTATAAGGCAAGCTCCTATAGTTAATTACATCTTAGAAGGAAGAGAATTCCTCCTAAGAATACTCTCAACTAATGAAAATAACTTTTATTTCTATGGATTTTAAAGCTTGTCTTAAAGGAAGGTTAATTCATAAATTTAATGGGGATATTTCAAAGGGGAAGAGTTCTTTTTTGAGACCAATAGGGATTAAGTAGGAAATCCTTTAGATATTGGGATGCTTAGTAAGCATTTTAATTATCTTATCATTGAGCTTTAAAAATTTAAAATTTAAATTTTTTGAGATTTTGAGTTGACATTTTATTAGAAGCCTAGTGCTTAGATTCTAACAGTAGAAGACTGTAAAAATTCCTAGGGGATGGAGACTAATTCCAACAAGATGCTTCAAGTCATAAGTCTAAAATGCTTCTAACATAAGTCAAAAACTCATCCTAATGAAATTTCTGGGAATTATTAGCTATTTTCCTACTAGAAAAATGAACAGATCCTTAACTCTTTTGGATTTATTACCCATCTAGGAGGGTTGCTAACTAACACAATCTAAGCAATGTTTAAAACCATAATTCCAGTCTTATTTATGTAAGATGGCTGAGTTGTTGCATTTGGGAGGGAAGTTAAAAACCTAAACTCACTCTTTAACCTTAAGATGATATTTGTCATGTTATGCACCTAACTAATGTAACAAATTTCATCTTTTATGTATTTTAACTCATGATTTATTTTAAAGCTTAGGTATGCAATTTATGCCTATGATGAGATGTAGTTAGAAAGTAGTTATAGGCTAAATCAAAATGAGAAAGAACAATTCCTCTAGGAAGGGTAGTCATCCTCAAAGGTCAGATGCTCCCTTATGTGCAATGAGTGGAGCTAGTAATTTAAGAGAAATCATTAATATGTACTCATGGTTCATAATACCTAGTTGTTTCCAATTGCTTTTAAGTTATGCATAGGGGTTTAATTAAAGTGAGGTTATCAATTTTCATTTCTTATGTTTAAATTATTTAATTTTAGTGGGATAAAAATATTTAATTTTCTTAAGAGCTAACAGTTCCAGGCAATTTCATGACAAAGCACATCACAAAAAGAAACCTAAAAAAAGCATGTAGTTCTATTATGCACCCAAAATAAATCAAGCCAAATTAAATTAATAAAATAAACTAACGTGTCTGGGTACCATTGTACACCCCAAAAGAAAAGAAAAATCAGTAGCCAAGTATTACCCTTATACAACATTGCCTAGAACTACAAGTCTTGATCTTTGGGAGTCTTTATCTAGGATTGTCACCTTCTACAGTGACCTCCATGGGTTTCACAGGGGACCACCAGCTGGTAAAGTTAGCTCCTTCTATTCTTAGACCCCATATATCTTAACCAAATTCTAGGCTCAAATTATATTTTAAAATTCCAAAATAAATTTTAATCCCTACAAAATAGATGCAAAGAAATACATACAACACATCAGTAGTTTATATTCTAAACATATGGACTTAGCACTAGTGTTTGCTAAGCCCACCTATCTCTATTATGCTATGCTTAGGGAATTAATTAATACCTACAAAAAATAGCATTTATTTTTATATTTATTACATTTGTCCCTTTTAAGCACATTCCCCTATAGAAAATAACATTAACCTAAAAGGAATGCCCTGACATCTAGATTAGCTAGAAAATAATTCCTAGCCATCTAGTCTAAAATATTACACCACAAAATAAGAAAAATATCATTTCACATCACATAATATCACAAATCATCAGCCTAATCTAAATCTAGGGTCTATGACCTAACAATCTAGGTGCGTGAAAGAGGAACTTGTGTGGTATGACTACACTAAGCATTTTAAGTTTCAGGTTTATTCAATTTTACCCTTGGATGGTTTTAATTCAAATGATTTAGATTTCATTTCAATTTTGGATTTATTTTTATGTTAAGGTTAAATTTAAGTTTTAAAGAAAGAAGAAAAAAATAAATTCATCTTTTGGTAGAACCCATTCCATTCAACATCATAATCCTAGTAGAATGAGATTTTTATCTTAAGATTAAAATCCATTCTAAGGGTAAAACTAAGATCCTAAGTATCTTAATTAAAATCTTTTGAATTCATTTCAGTGGTTTGTTTTAAGTTGGATTTAATTTGATTAATGTTTAATCCTTCTTTTAGGTTAAATTTTATGTTATTTATTCTTTAAGACCATCCCATTGTCTGAGTTTAAAGGTTTTTTTCTTCTTCTTTCATTTATACTTCTTTTGATTTGATCAATGTATCTAGGCTTAAGTAATTTGTATTTTAATCAAAATTTAAAATAGTCTTCTAATTAATCTTAGTTAAAAGTTTGGCTATTTAATTGATTGTTTATTTCAATTTGATCTTTTAATTTGGTTTTAAGTAACCTAATTTTTTTAGATTTCATATTGATTGCTTAAGATGAATATTATTGAATGTAATTTCAAATTTTATGTTTACATTCAATTTTCTATTTGTTTCATTTGATTAAGGTTTAAGATAGAAATGGTTGTTTAATTTCACAAATTCTAATTTGATTTATTTAATTTTTATTTAATTAGTCTCATTCACTTATTTCATTTAATTAATGTTATTGTTTATTAACTTAAATAACCTAACTTAGTTGATTTAAGTTAATTTTTAATTTAAGCTTATTTTAAAAATATTGATTTCAATGTTCAATTAGTTTGTTTCATTTAGACTTCGTGGCTTAGGATATTTATTAATTCGGTCATGTTTAAGTTGGTTTAAGTGATATCTTATGTTTAAGGGTTTATTATTTAACTAAATTTATTACATGAACTTTTGCTTATTAATATTAAATTATTAACTATAACATGAGAAATTTAAAGGAATGAACTATTTAGGTGCCAAACCTAATCTATGCCATTTTTATTCTTAGGTTATTTAAATTAAATTATTTTATTTAATTATTTATGTTTATTGATCATTAATGTGTTTTTTTATTTGGTGTTAAGTAAGCTTAAGGTAGTTTCAAAATTAATAAATTCTTCAAAATCCAAAGATTGATAAGTTTCAATCTTCAACCAAATGTTCATTTTATCTTGAATTTATAAATTTAGTAATTTAGGGTTTGATTAATTTCTCACATTTAATTAATTCCCTAAACCCTAAGTAAAGGATCAATGAGATTTTTCAACTTTAGACAACTAGAAAATTTTCCTAAAGTTCTCTGATGATGTTTAAAGTGCTTCCAATTCTTACCATTATTTTTTTAAATTTTTATAATTTTTTTGATTTATTATTTGATTTAAATTGATTCAAAATTTAAAAATTCTATAACGTTTAATATAGAAGTCATTTGGCTTTGAAATTTTTATGGCAAGTACAATTTATTATCAATTTCATTTTCCTAAAATTATATCTTAATCAGATGTATATTAAGCCTAAATTATTAATAATTCCTTACAGGTTTTAATTTTTCATTATTCCTCATTGGAAGATGAATCCATAGAGGATTTATTCAAAAATTTTGGATTTTTGATTGATTTACTATGATGTTTTGAAGATCAAATCAATTAATTGAATAAATTAATTCATTTAATAGTCTAATTAGGTTATTTTTTAAATATTAGATCAATTACTTAAATTAATTAATTCATTTGGCTTTGAAAATTTTGAATCTTTTAATTTAATAATTGATAAATCCCTAAATTTTAATCTAAGATCTATTTTATCCTAAATTTTAATTTCTCAAAGTATCAAATTGATTAGATTAATATTTTAAGTTTAATTTAGATTTGATAATTTGAATTAAACTGAAATTAAATCAAAAATACCCAATGAAATTTGGGGATTTTGGGTTTACTAGATTCCTCTCGCTAAGATGAATCCATGGAGCCCTTATTTGTATTTTTTTGGTTGAGTATTTTAATTTTATAAAAAATTTTATGTTTTTGGTATTTTTTTGTATTCTTTTTTTACTTTAGAAAACTAGAATTTCCTTTTTAAAATAGTCAGTGTCGCTTTACACGCGATGATGCATGATTAGGCCAAGCGAGAACCATGTGGATCTCGCGTTAATACTGTGAAGAGGATGTTGTTTTTTTGGGCCATCTGATTGAAGATTGGATGACTCTGGATCATCCCATGGTTTGCTAAAAGGATTTTTAATCGATTGATTTGACTAAATTGTAACCATTCATTCCAAATAGAATGAACAAATGACTATGATTCTGTCTTTTTCATCCATGGTGACAATTAAGTACTATTTTCTTTTCGCAACTAATCGTTAACAATCCTCACAATGAAATCATAAGATTTCGATTGCAAAATGGTCAAGGCATGATTTCAAAGGGATCTATATGATTTGATCAATCCTAAAACTAGTTTAATTTCACAAACGACCAATGCAAAATTAGAAGGAGGTCAGTTTCAGCCATACCTTACCAATGGTGGTTTGGATATTAAAAATGTTCAAAAGAGTTGGATGAAGCTTTTAGAAGAAGAATCATTCATTGCCTCTCTCTAGATCAATGTGGAGATGAACGTCCACTACCGCTCACTAGAGTTTGGTGTTGGGAATGATTAGGGGAGCTTGGGAGGAGGGGGAAGGTGTGCTTATGTTCAATTTCACTTAAGGAACATATTGGAATTAAAAGAAGAAAAGAATTCAATCCCTCCTTGGGTTTTTAAGATTGGCCGAGAGGTTCCTTATTGGCCTTTAATGGAGGTCACTAACCATAGGAATTTTCACTTCAATGATCGTGTTAAAGGTGGTGAGAAGGTTGAAGCATGTGTTTGAATCCTTAAGACAACTGAGATTGCACACATGGATGAGATTTTGGAAGGATTAGGAGGGGATTAGCTTGGTTTGGCTTCTTCCCCTCCATGGCATATTTCTTTTTCTCTTTGGACTAATTAAGACCACTTTAGACCTCTAGTTTTGTTGTCAGCAACCTTGGGTTCATCCTAAGATAAGTCAAAATGAATCCAAGTGTGATTGGTTTGAGTTTGAGCTCAAATGCCTAAGTTAGATCCATTTGGATTTAACTTGACTTAGATTGGGTTAGGTGTGATCAATTAGCATTAAATGCTCATTATTCATATCTTTGGATTAGTGATTGGCTGCCCAAGTTAAGCCTTAAGTGCACCGTTGATTAGACTTGAGTTCATTTAAGTTAGCATTTAAGTGTTTAAGTTTAGTCCATTTGGTTATTTGTTATTTTTGGATTAACATTGATCAATTCATTTGATCAATGGATTTAAATCTAGATTCAATTATTTTGATTTAGCCATTCATGATGTTCCCAATTATTTATTTTATTAGATTTGGAATTAATTTTAATTTAAAACACAAATGAACCCATCTTCGAGTAAGTTGGGTTTATTAAGTCAACTAGCTAATTTAACATAATTAAAATGTAATTAGCTTTCAATTGTATTTAATTAATTATTTGAAATGATTTAGCTTAATTAGTTTTATTTAATTTAAGATTAATTTTGAATTTCAATCACTTTGATCCAAATTAGGCTTAACGGGTCAACATGGGTTTATTTGGGTTAAATGACAAATTTGGTCAACTTATTCCAAATAATTGGTTAAGTTATGTTTATTTATGACTTTCAAATAATTTTGGATGCTTGATTTAAGTTAATTACAATTTTATTTTAATTTAGGTTATATTAAAGTTCATTTGGGTTTGTTCAGATCTATTAATCTAATTAACCCATTTAAAGTCTTATTGGATTTACATTTATCTAAATTCATGATTACCAATGTTCATTCGATAATTCTAAGTCCTTAGAATGATTTAATTTGGTTAAATTTTGGTGAATTGATCTTTGACTTGGTGGGGTCAACATAGGTCAATTCTTTGTCAAATGACATGATTGAACATCTTGAATCTCATTGATATTTCTTTTTAGGTTTATTTATGTTCATGCATTAACTTTATGCTTTTTTATTTGACTTGATTTTAATTTATTTTGATTTTATTTGAATTTCTTTAGGTTTAGGTATTTTTGAGCTTAAGTATGTTAATTGGGTTACCCACCCTAATTTCCTTGGTTCAAACTCAATTAGACTTTAGATTTCAATTAAAATGTATTTGATTTAATCATTTGTTTAAATTTAAGTTTGGTTTGGGTTGATATAATCCTATTGGGTTAAGTCAATTCTTAGAAGGAATCACTAGGTCTCTAGGTGTAGTGTCTTAAGTGTCTAATCTAGAGGCTCTTAATCTTGATTAGGTGTCTTAACTACTAGGTTAGAGATGATGTTAGCCTCATATAAAAATAAGGTCAATAAACTCTTCTAGACTTACAACTGCCTAAAATGACTGCTAGCTACCACCTTCTATGATTTATAACCATATGGGCTAGTCTCATATAAGTGAAAGATGTCTATGTTATTATTTATTAGGAATGAATCTAAAGTCCTAAACTCACTACCTAATAAGTAGATTATGACTAGTATGAAAATTAATGACTTAGACTAATGCAATAAAATTTAAATATTTTATTTTATTTTGACTCATCATTTTAGACTCAAGGCTTATGAAGGTTTTATGCCTACATGCATGATGAAAAATAATTATGGGCTAAATCAGAGAGAAAAAAAGTTCTCCACTACAAGGGAACTAATTCACAAGTCAAGTCTTATCCCTTATCATGCAAAAGTGGAGACCACTTATTTGCAAGAAAGAAAATAATATTTATGCATGATCTTATAACATACAACTATACAGCCAAGGGGTTACTAAATCTTTTATTTGTTTATTTAAATGCCTAGGCTTTAAAGTGAGGTTATGAATTATTAAAATTTAGTTGGAGTTGTTTAGATAGAGTAGAAAATTTAAGCTCCAAAAGAGCCTACCCCATTCAGGTCACACATCAAACAATCAAATTTCAAGAAAACTATGAAAAGCATGTCATTTCCATTGCATAATCAATGTAAATAAATAAAGCAAATATGATTGATTAAAAGAATAAGAGGCCTGTGTGGCAAGGTACCGTCATACACCATGGAAAAGATAGCTGAGATCTACCCTTATATAACCTGAATTATAATTAATTTATAATTGAAAATAAAGCTATGGGGGTATTCAGTCATCATCTTCACTTCATAGATTAGGTAGTCTAGGCATTACAGGACCTCCCAATCTGAGCCTTCTAACCACTACTCATTTTAAACCACATAGCTTTAATCTTATGCATATTATAAAAATTACATTTTATGGAAATGAAAATTTAACTGCACTTGTAAATTGAGGTTAGATTAATATACAAACACTAAGTAATTATATTCAATACATTAGGGCTTAGCACCCTACCTTTAGTGACCAAACCCACCTATCATAATGTATTATACTTAGGGACTTAAGCAACACATGCATTCTAAGTCCCTACAAAAAATATCATTAGTTTAATATCGTCCTAACATCCAGACTATGCACTAATAAGCCAAACATCCAGTCCAAAATATCCAGACTATGCACTATACATTGAAATCCTAACATCCATACTATGCACTATACATTGAAATCCACTTGAAATGAAATAAAATCAATCACTCCAAATCATCTCACACATGTGATCAAGCATGATTGAAGTCCAAACCAAATCCAATTAAGTCAAATTGGTCATTTGAACCCAACAGGAATCAAGCTTAATCCATTTAGGTCTAAATGGGTTGAAATGAAATGAAATCTAAAATTGATTCAAATCTAAATGAATTAATTAAATCAAAACATAATCAATCACCAATTAAACATAATTGAATCAAAAATTAAATAATTAAATCAAAGAAAAACACTTTGAATCATTAAAAATCCTTAGATTGGATTAAAATTTCAAATCCAATTCAAATGAATTTGGACTTGACCTCAAACTTATATTGAGTTTGATTTGGGAAGCCATACATTAACCTAAAGGTTGTGGTAGTGATGCCAAAAGCAAAAATAACATGAAACCAAAGGAAATGAGTGGAGTCTTTAACCAAGTAATGATACTTGGTAGATTCCTCCTATTTCCATCATGAAAATTACTTGGATTTTATCCAAGTAACCTTGGACCCTTGACCACCTCTTAGGAGAATGGTTCTAAAGCTAAAAATTGAGGGGGCTAGCCCTCAATCAAAAGATAATTTAGCTTCCTCCAAGAGGAAAGGCAAGAGAGAAAAAGGGAGGTATAAGGGAGCTATGTGCTTGGCTAAGGAAGAAGAATGGATGAGATACACTCCTCCCTTCCAACCTTTGATCCAAATATGCTCACAAGGCTAAAAGGGATTGAATCCACCCCTTGGCCAACCCTCCCACTGTCAATGGCCAAAATCCAGCCACCTAGAAGCCACATACATTCCCATGTATGGATTGAGGGAGGGAGGGCCTTTTCCCTCCCTCTTTTCATCCCAAATTACTCACCAAGGGAAGAGAAGAAGAAGATGACCCTTCCTTTGAGTCCCATCTCCTCCACACCAAAAATGATTGAATCTGGTGGCCACCAGTGCCCTCTAATGGAAAAAATGCTTGGTAGAGTCTCCTACCTCCAATTGAACGTTCAAACAGGTTGTAGAGGTTTAGGATACCTCAAATGAATTGCCACTGGACCCCTTGCCACTGGCGAGTTTGAGATCGACAGAATCTGATGGAAAATAGCCACAAGTTGGTCTCTAAGGGGTTTGGTAGGGAGGCAAGCCACCAAATCACAACCACAATATCATCACATCAAGGCGAAGAAATTGGAGTCGATTCCACCGCCAATAATTACTAGAATTGAGGTACGCTCCACCACTAACCTATTAAAAATTCAATTTTGGTCCTTTGTGAAGAAAATTTGATCCCCAAGAAAATCAAACCATACAGATTGATTGTAAATCAATCTCTGATTATTTTGCAATTGAAATCATGTCAAAATCTGCTAGAGATCACTAAAAATTTGTCAAAAATGATGGACGACATCCATCTTTCACCAAAGATGCTCAGGATATGATCTTTGCTGTCCATTCCTTCTATTTGGAACAAACGATCGAGATTTAGCAGCACTATCAAATTAATTTCCTTAAAGAGATCATAGAATAAATTGAGACCGTCTGATCTTGGATTGTATGGGCGAGATTCATCCTTCGAGCACCACTTTTGATGCGTTCGCCATGCAGGATTTACGTGGTCCAATGCAGTCGTGCCACGTGGTTAAGGGGACACGTCAGTCCACCATTTTAAAATGGTAAATCCCCCATTAATTAATTAAAAAATTCATTAAAAATAACAAAAAATTTAAAAATTCATAGAAAATTAAATACAAATCCAAAAAATACAAACTTAAGCTCTATGGATTCCTTTGGATGAGAGGAATCTATTAAAATTAAAATCCCTAATTAATTTTTTGGGTATTTTGGCTTTAATTTGAGCTTGAATGAAATTAGTCAAACCTTAATTAATAATGAACCATTAATCTAATTCAAATGAAATTTTGGGGAATTGAATTTGAGGTTAAAACACACCTTTGAAAATGAATTGAATCACTTAAAATCAACTTAATAACCTTAATTAACCTTAAAATATCAATGAATCACATTGGAATTTAATAAATCACAAAATGGCTTAGGTAATTAATTGAATCAACTCAACCAAATTTCCAAAAATTATGAATGAACTCTCTTTAGAAACATATTTCAAAGAGGAATAAAAAATAATTCTAAATAATCTTCATTAAATTAGGTTTAATTTAAATTTTAATGAAATAATTAAAACTTTAATTACACCCTAATTATGTATCTAATCAAGATGAAATTTGGAAATATGAAACTGGCATGAAACCCCACTTTACATAAAAATTTCAAACCCAATTGAACTTTGGATTGGGAATTATTGAATTTTCAAATCCCTAGGTCAATATAAATCAAATAAATAATAAATTAAAAATTCACAAAATCATAAAATTCATAAAGTAACTTGAAATTATCTTAATTAAAACCAGAATACTTATGATAGTTCTCCAACATCCTAAATGAAAGAACTTAATCAATTTCATACCTAAGGGTTAATAAATTTAATATTGCATATTAAGAGTAATTAAACCATAAGTTAATGAAATAATAATCAAACACCTTAATGAAATCTTCATTCCTTAATCTTACTAATCGAAGAATGAATTCAAACATTAACCTAAGTGCCTTAGGTTAACATAAATTAAATTAAATTAAATGAACATAATTCAACAAGCCTAAACTAAAACATTAATGCAAACAACTGTTAAACAAATTCAAACTAAATCAAATGAAATAACTCAATCAAACCTAATTGAAAATAAACTAAAACAAGAATGAAAATTAAATCAAATCAAGGAAATGAAATGAAGAATCAAATTTCAAAGACAAAATTGAACCATTAATCTAAAATTCAAATTAAATTCAAACTCAAAATATTTAGATAAAATTAAAAGGAGTAATTAAGATACTTAAGGAGATCTTTGGGATGAATCTTCATCTTAGGATGAAGGTTCCATTCCATTAAGGCTTAGGATGTTGAGGAGAATAGGTTCTACCTAAAAGTGGAATCTATTCTACTCTTCATTCTTGGAAACCTAAACTTCACTTTAACAAAAGAGAAGTGAAAATGAAATTGAAAACAAATCATTTAATCATTTGAATTGAAACCATCGAAAGATAAAATTCAAACAAACTCAAAATCTAAATTGAAACTTGAACTAAAAAGGCCTAGCAAAGTCTTGCTACACAAGCCTATTCCCTTCACACACTAGATCATAGTTCATTGGACTTGACTTAGGTTAGGATTATTTTATAATACCCTATATTGTGTTGTGATGTGCTTCATATGTCTTCGTAGTGTATCATTTTAGACTACATGTGTAGGATTGTTTGCCCATTAGACTGGATGATAGGAAGTTCTATTTAGAACTAACAATGTCTTCTACAGAGGGCCATGCTAGAAAGAACTACTATCATAAATAAATTTAAATGATGTTTTCTAGTAAGTGTGCTTAAGTCTTTAAGCATAGCTCAATAGGATAGGTGGGCTTGGCAAGCAAATAATGCTAAGCCCATATGTTTGTGAAATATAACTGTCGTGTGTTGTTTGTATTTCCTTGACATTTATTTTATAGGGTTTAGGATTTATTTTTAAATTTAAAATGTAAATTTGAGCTTAAAATTAGGTTAAGATATATGGGGTCTAGGATTAACAATAATTGACCCTACCAGGAGATGGTGTAGAGGTTCCCTATGAAGCCCAATAGAGATACCTGAAGAAGGAGACGATCTTGGAAAGAAGACTCATAGATGTAGACTTATAGTTCTAAGCTATGTTGTATAAGGGCAGAACTTGACTACTTGTTTGCCCTTTCTTCTGTGGTGTATAGTGGTACCCAACCGCATTGGCTTATTTTATAAATTTATATTGTCTTGATTTATTTTGGGTGTCCAATAGAATCAACTTACTTTCTAGTTTCTTTTTATGTTGTGTTTTTCTATGATGAATTCTTGGACATAGGTTCATAGGAAAAACTAAATTTTCTACCCAATTAAACTTAATTGATTCAATCATAAAAATAATACAATTCAAAAATTAATATAAATAAAGCCATAAGAAATAACTTAGAATCAATTAGAAACCAATTAGCTCTTGAAAATCATGTAATCATATTGCTCCAATTCTTGAATTGGGCAACTTTTCTCATTGCACATAAGGAAAATCTGACCTATGAGGTTAACCATCTTCTTGGGGAAGCGTACCTTCTATTATTGATTTGGCCCATGACTTTTTTCTAATTGCATACCATGTAGTCATAAATTGTATATTCATGGCCTAAAATGATTATCGAGTCAAAATTTATAAAAATCTAAAAAAATATGCATTAATTAGATGCATTTCATACCCCACATTATCTTAGAAATTAGGGAGTCAGTCTAGGTTCATAGATTTCTTTCTTAAAAATATAATAGCCCAACCATTTGCATTCATAAGACTTAGCATCATGAATTTAAAATATGGTTAAGTGGTATTAGCTGGCACCTCTCTCCATGTGGGTTGCAAGTCCAAAAAAGTTAGAGATAGATTAGTTTCTCTCAAATGAGGGGAATAGCTAATAATTCTCAAAATAAAATTAGACCGAGCATTTGACATGTGTCAGAAGCACCTGTAGACTAGGTTCTGAAGCATCCCCCTTAGAGTAAGTCTTCAATCTTAAGCATTTCTGCAGTCTTGTACTGCTAGAATCTAAGTCCTAGACTTCTAAGAAAATTGTAACTCAAAATCTAAATTAATTTCCAAAATTTAAAGCCCAATTGCAGGATAGTTGAAATGCTTACTCGACATCCCAATATCAATAATCATTTCCTACTTCATCCCATTTGGCCTCCAAAATAACTCTCTTGAATTTGAACCATTCCCAATTAAAAATTTCAAGAATCACTTCTTTGAAAACCACTTTAGAAATCTTTAGGAATAAAAACTTATTTATTTAATTGAGAGTATTCTTAGTAAGAGACTCTTCTTAAGATGTAATTAATTATAGAGGCTTTCTTTTATAGGGAACCATGAAGCCAATTTAAAATAAATCATGTTCTACCTTCCATGTAATTTAGGGGAAAAATCTCTAGCACATGAAAGACCCATTAGCCTTATGAGTTTAAATGATAGAATCCATTATAGGATAACATATTTATCTTTTGTGATAATATATTTATTCCTTAATGACATATTTGATCATCCAAATAAGAAATTCCTAAACTCTATGTGTTGTCCTAAGTTTTCCTTACAATGACATCCTAAGGTCTTCCTGTTGAAGCTTAGAGGCTTTACTAAATAATTATCAAAAGATTTATTATTAAAGCCTTTCAACAAAAAGTTTAAAATTCTAGGATTATGGATATTCTAGAGTAATATTTTCACAGCATGCTATTCCTATAATTGGTGTTCACACTTAAGGCTGAGAATCCTCCATCTTAGAATATAATCTGCAAGAGATTCACTAGATTTTAATTTTTTGACGACTAAGTCACCTATTGTAACGTGATGTAGAGTACCGATGAATTACTTCACAAATAAGTTTTCAAGTTCAATGAATGCGTGAACTGAATCATTTGGAAATTGTGCATACCAATCAAAGACAACCCTTGTTAAACTATTAATAAATTTCCTAAATAATAAGGCATCACTTTCTCTAGCATAACAATAACTTTCCTGTCCCATTAAATACTTTTAAAGTAGGGGATGAACAAATACCTTTGGATAAGATGCTAAATCATATTCTTCAGGGTAGGGTCTACTCTTTGAAATTAGAGTCATGCCTCAAGATTGTAAAAACTCATCTTTCATTTATTGTTCTACTATAAACTTTGAATTAGTTATAGGTGGTACCTTATCCCTTAAACAAAATTTCTTATCATCTATGGGATAGGAATCCTCTAGTTCTTCTAGCGAATGGGGCTATAAACTGGTAGGAGTTTTACTTTAGCATGATCACATTGTAGCCATGATCTCCTCCATCTTCTTTTCTATTCTTAAGATTTGGTCATCTTTCTTTTTCAATTAAATGATTAACTATTAGGTTGGATCAAATATAGGACCCACTTTTGTAATATCTTGAGTTTCTTTTTTCTCTTTTTTAGATGCTCTCATGTCAATAATAAAGACATGGACTATAGGTAGCTTTGAACCTTTATCTAAAAAGTCATCTATATCATTTATTGTTTCTTTTTTTCATCCTTTTCATAATAATCTCAATTTGTTCTTGAGTTAGATGAATTGATTGACCTTTACTATCAAGGACTACTTCAAGTTCTTCATTAGTTTATACATCCATGGGTTTAAGTTCAAATGCCTCTCTTTTATGGATTTCTAGAATAATAGGAACTTCTTCCCTAGTAGGAGTGGCTCTCAAACCAAAGTATATATCATCTAACATCTCTTTGTAAGGGGATGGTTTAAGAGACTCCATCACTCCTCTAGAGACATCAGATGATGATAAGCCCTTAGTTTAAGGCCTAGACAAAGGTGATGGGGGCCTCTCTTTAGAGTCCTGGAAATAATAAAATATCTTTGGTTGTGATGGTGGTAAGGGAAGGTGTGACTTTGGCTCTATGGACAATAGGTTCTTTCTCACATAAACTTTCTTAGTTTTTTTTTTAGGAATATACCCATCTCTTCTTGTACCAGTCAGTTCATTTCTATGCTAAGTTAATGACCTTGTAGGATGATGATACCAATCAGATATAATAGGCATTAGATATTCTTCTCTCATGAGAAACTAAAAAATTTCCCTTCATGACCCTGAGTAACTTTTCCTTGACATAAGTAGAGGACCCAATAGTTCTATGAAGTACCTATCATAGTTTAACATGTGTTTCTCTATTCAATAGATTGAAACTCTTCTTATTTTTATAAATGATGGGGCAAGGTGGAAAATTCGCTATTCAAGATATATCTTTCTCTTCTAGGGCTATAGAAAGAGAGTAAAATCTACTTCTTACCAAAAGAGAAGTATCTATAAGGGTATCCCCTATCTCTCCCTAGCTTTTTCAATTCCTAAGAGGTCAATCTACTTTCTTCATTTAATGGCTTATCTTCTAAGCGTCCTATCCTTATTTTTCTTCTAACTTTCGGTCATCAGGGGAGGCTTAGAAGTGGAACCTATCTCAAAAGTGTTGGGAAAAGAGAGAATAGTGATTGGTTCTTTTTACTCTTAAATGAAAATGCACGTGTCAAATCAAGTAATACATAATTAGTAGAGCATCATTTCCACGAGGATTAGAGCAAAATTAAATATTATTCTTCTAGAATTTCATTATTTAATGACTAGCTACCCTGACCTATCTAACACATTAATGACTTTTTAGTACATTTATTTATTTATTTCCTACTTATTCTTCTATGATTCCATCAATATCTCTAGATCACACTTAGTTTTAACATTATAATTGGCAAAATTATAAGAAAATGAAGCATGGAAGAAGCAAATCAAATTTCATTCAGTGAACAAATAATTTTCTTATATTAATCCATAAATAAAGTCTAATATAATACAAACATCCCAAAAATTCATAGCATTTTATTGATTAGTGCTCCATAATAAAAGGAAAGGAAAAAAATCATGTTAAACATAGTAAAATAAGATGTAGGATAATCAAAGAAGAAAGGAAAGAGCACACCAAGTAGATCTTCTAAGTTCACTCCTCGCAATCCTCTACTACTTCCTCATGGAAATGTCTAGCATCCCCCGCTAAAATTTCTTGTTTGTTGATGTCCTTCTCCACCTCTTGCTTAATAAAATATTCTTTCACACTGTCTTTACACACTCTCACAACACCTAGAGTGTCACTCTCCAAGTGCTTCAAAAGAACACACACACTCACTCACCCTTTTGCTAAGAAAAGAGAACAAGAAAAAAATCTAAAAAAAGAACTTTTTGCCTTGAAAATGTACCCTACTTATAGCTTATATATAGCTCTAATCGATTGTCGAGATGCTTCTTCCATAATTGCCTTAAAAACTACTCAAAATCATCATTGAACCATTATGAAACTATTCTATCAAGACATAGCACAATGGCACTGTTGAAGTAGCATTGTGGTGTTGAGAGCTTTTGCTAAGAAAAGAGAACAAGAAAAAAAAAATCTAAAAAAAGATCTTTTTTCCTTGAAAATGTACCCTACTTATAGCTTATATATAGCTCTAATCGATTATCGAGATGCTTCTTCCATAATTGCCTTAAAAACTACTCAAAATCATCATTGAACCATTATGAAACTATTCTATCAAGACATAGCACCGTGGCACTGTTGAAGTAGCATTATGGTGCTGAGAGTGGCACTATGGTGCTATGCTTGTACTTTATGTCTCATATTTTTCCTTTGGTACAACATCGTGGTGTTTCTTATGCAGTCCCTATACACTAGGTTTGTTGTAAAATTGCCCCATGAGTGTGAAATGGCACCGCAATGCTATTAATATAGCACCTAGGCATTGCCCTTGCTATAAAATTCCCTACTTTAGGCAAAATATAGCACCGCGGTATTGGGCTTAATTTTTTTTTCTTTTTCATTTTTTTTTGATAATTTAACTATTACAACCCAAAATATACTTAAAATAAATACATTTTAACAAAAAAAATACATGATGAAGATAGTATAATCACATAAAATTTTTATAATTTTATTAGTTATGAAATATCCCCAAACTCAAACTATTACTTATCATCAAGTAATTTGATCCCCTTGCCCATATGCCTCTTTGGGTTAGTTGATAATATAGAAATTCTGGAAGTCTAAAATAATCAAATAAGAACTTCAAACTAAAAGTAGAATTTATATTTTTTTATTGCATCATTTCAAACTATAATAGCTCAAATTCTTATTATTAGCTAATATTTTTCTTAAGTTAAATTTCCTTTATGCATATTATCATAGTTGATTTGTATGAAAATGAATGAATTGAATTCTAATAAATAATTGTTCATATAATAGATATAAGTATAATTTTCACGTTCTCAATTAAAATTATGAGTATTATTGTTCTATAATTTCATTGAATTGGTTTAAATTGTAATAATTTTAAAATTCAATCATGATACTTAGCCTCAAATGACACCTTCTAATTTTTTTTCCTCCTTTTTTTCCAATTTTATTCTTTTTTATGATATTTATTTCATTTAGAAGTACATCATATTGGCTTTGTAACCCATGATAAATATATTGTAATTTTTACTCAATTCAATATGACCTTATTTAATTAACAATTTTTCATAAATTCTAATTAATAATAGTTTAAATTATTTTATTTCTTATTATATGTATTTCTATTTATTTTAATATTAGTTCATTAATTTCATTAAGAATCTCTTATATTCGATGTGGGTGCTTAAGGAAAATTTTTAACTTAACAAAAAAAATACTAGTCTTTATAAGATCTTTGGTTATTATTAGTTTGAAATCAATTCAATGATTAAATACGACCTTAAATATAATTTGCCAGTTTTGAGTTGAAATTTTATTTAATTAATTTTAGCTTCCAATAACTTCTTATATCTTCAAACTAAATTTAAATTTTAAATTGCAATTATATCAATTTCAAGAGGTATAATAATTAAAGTTTAGGATAGTGATCATCACATTAATACAAACATCACATTTAAAATGCAAATGTGAAAAGATAAACATTTAACATTATGTTTATTAAAATAGGTACAAATACACAATTTTAAAAAAGTACTACAAATAAAAATAGAAAAATACATAAAAATGCATAACAAAAAATTAAATAATATCCTAATAATCCTCCTCCACCTCCTCTTCTACTTTTTCTTATATCTCTGGCTGGGTGCTAACATAGTTGATATTGCGGTGCTATAGCAAAATGAACTTGGGTTGGGCCAACATTAAAGTTGTAATTTTTGAACATGTGAACTAGCGCTAAGTTGAACTCCATCATATAAGAAAATTATTGTTGATGATGACCCAGGTGATGATCAAACTTTGAATCTAGCTCTTGTTGTCATTGGTTGCTTTCACTAATCCTTTTCTTAAATTAGAGACTTCTCCTCCAATTTCTTTGAGTTACTCATTTAAGGTTTTTAAGGATTGGGATATGGATTGAGGAGTGTGTGAGCTTTCTCCTACTTCCATTTTTTATGCTAATCCTTCAATTGTCCATTTTGTGAGGGGAGCCCTTTAGAAATAAACCTCTTCATCCACTTCCCTCACCGCACCAGCCTTAACACATAAAGCGCAAATAAGGGAGCGATGACCAAAACCTACTGTAGTATTACCCTTAATCATATTACAAATTGAATTAAAAATTATCATTTTTATATTTATAGTAAAATATTTTTGAATTGCATAAATCAAAATGGCTCTACATTTAATTACCTAACTAATAATACTAGTAGGCATCAACTTTGTAGAAATGAAATAGTGCCAAGCTTTAGCCTGGGTAATCATAGTAGTGGTGGGAAAATTAATAGTCTTTTCCTCTCTCCATTTTCATTATACATTAACATTTCTTATAGTGAGGACTCTAAGAATTTCATCAAAGTCTAGATGACAATTGTAATAGGAATGATATTTATCACATACATAGTTTTGTAATTTGTAATATGTATTAATGGTAATACTATCAAAATGTACCCATTTTCCCCTCATGAAGACCTTATTATCCCGATGGTCTTTCATGTTGGTGAAGAACTCTCGCACTATAGGAACAATGTAAGCATCATTGCCATAGACAAAGTGTTCTTAACGTAGCTCTTTGATAATCCTTTCCATGTTCCCATCGGTTGTAGAATCCCCTCTTTGGGATGAGATGTTTGTGAAGAAGAGTAAGCTAGTACCTTTCTTCTACTAGGGTGCTATGGGAAAAATTTATGATACCACATAGACTTTTAGGAATTTCTAATTTAGATGATCAAATGTGTTATTAAGAAGTAACATATTATTATAGAAGATAAACATGTTATCCTATAATGGATTCAATCACTTAATAAAAGACTCTTCAGACTAATGAATCTTTAACATACTGTACAGTTTTCCCTTGAACTATATGGAAAGTAGAGCAGAGTTAATTTTAAATTGGGTTCATGGTTCCCTATAAAGGTAAGCCCTTATAGTTAATTACATCTTAGGAATGAAGGATCTCTTCCTAAGAATACTCTCAATTAAAGAAATAAGTTATTATTTCTATAGATTTCTAAGTTGGTTTTCAAACAAAATGATATTTTGGAATTTTAGTTGGGAATGATACAAACTGAAAAGGCTTAATTTTGAAAGCCAATATGGATAAAGTAAGAAATATCTATTTACACTCGGATGCCTAGTAATCATTTCAACTATCCTATCATTGGGCTTTAATTTTTGGAATTTAATTTAATTTTGAGTTGACATTTTATTAGAAATATAAGACTTAGATTCTAGTAGTACAAGATAGTTGAAATTCCTAAAGTTGAAGACTTACTCCAATATGATGCTTCAGAGCCTAAGTATATAAATGCTTTTGACACAAATTAGAGACTCGACCTAATTTCACTTTTGGTAATAATTGGTCATTCCTCTCATTTGAGAGAATAAACCTATCCCTGATTCTTCTGGAAATATAACACACATGGAATGATTATCACCTAACACCACCTAAGTGCATTTTAATTCCATGATGCCAAGTCTCATGTATGCAAGATGGTTGGATTGCTACATTTTAGAAAAGGATTTAAGAACCTAAACTCACTCCCTAATGACTAACATCATGTTGGATATGAAATGCACCTAACTAATGCACATTTTCTAATTTTTAGATGTTTTGACTCATGATTCATTTAAAGTCTTGAGTATGAATTTTTATGCCTAAATGACATGCAATTAGAAGTGGTCATGGGCCAAATCAATAAGAGAAGGTAGACTTCTCAAAGAAGGTGATCATCCTCATAGGTTAGATGTCTCTTATGTGTAATGGGTGAAGTGCCTAATTCATAGAGTTAGAATAATATCTTAACCTGGCTCGAAAATACTAATTATTTCTAGTTAATTTTAAGTTTTTCCTAGGGCTTTAACTTATATCAAGTTTTAAGTTTTTTTATTTTTGTGTTTCAGTTGTTTAGATTTAAATTTGGTAGAAAATTTAGTTTTTCTAAGTGCCTAATTATCTAGGCATCCATCACAGAAAACACACTATAAAAAGTAACCTAGAAAAGTAGGTTGATTCTATTATGCACCCAAAATAAATCAAGCTAATTTTAAATTAATGAATAGGCCAATGCAGCCGAGTATTGATGTAAACCATAGAACAAAGAGAAAATGGTTATCCGAGCTCTACCTTTATACAGCCTGACCTAGAACTACAAGTTTAGATCTATGGGTCTTCTTTCCAGGATCATCTCCTTCTTTAGGGACCTTTATTAGGCTTCACAGGGGACCTCTACACCCATCTACTTGTAGGGTTAGCTTCTGCTATTCTTAGACCCTATAGATCTAGATGTCAGGAAAATATAAATAGCACACAAGAGTTATATTTTACAAATATATGGGCTTAATATTAGATGCTTGTTAAGCCTACATGTCTTATTGGGCTATACTAAGGGACTTAAGCATATTTGTAAGCAAACAAAAATTTTATAATTTATTTATTTTTTGATGGTAGCCATTTTTAGCATAGCCCCATACAGAACACAATATTAGTTCTAAAAAGAACGTCGTACCATCCATTCAAATGGGCAAACAATCTTAGACAAGTAGTATAAAATGGTGCACCATAAAACATATATCACATCACATCACAATATAGAATATCACATATCGACTTAACTTAAGTCTAGGGTTCGTAACCTAATGATTCAATGTGTGAAGAAAATGGGATTGTGTGGTAATACTTTGCTAGGTCTTTTTAGGTTCAAGTTTTGAAGCTGGTTTGATTTAACTTTGGATAGTTTCAATTCAAATGATTTAATAATTTGTGATTCTTATTTTAACTTTTGAAGTACATTTTTAATGTTAAAGTGAAGTTTAGGTTTTCAAGGATGGAGAATAAAATAGATTTCATTTTTGGGTGAAACCCATTCCATTCAATATTCTAAATCCTAATATAATGAAATCTTCATTCTAAGATGAAGATTCATCCTAAAGATTTAACTAAGATCCTAAGAATCTGATTAACATCTTTCAAATTCATTTAGATGATTCAGTTTGAATTTAACTTGGATTAATATTTTAATTTTGTTTTTAACATTTTAATTCTTCTTTTTCATTTCTTTGATTTGATTAAATCTTCTTAATTTAATTTATTTTATTTGTTTTATTTGAATTAGTTTAATTATTTGTTTCATTAATGTTCATGTTTATTGAATTCATTTGGTTGAATTATGTTAATCTAATTTATTTAGGTTGACGTGTTAATTCATTCTTAGCTTGTATTGATTATGGATTAAGATTTCATTACTTTGTTGATTATGAATTTAATGGATTGTTTACTTTAAGATTTAATTAAGTTTAAAATTTTAATGATTTTCATTAAACCCTAAGTTTGTAATTAACCAAATCCTTTGATTTAAAATGTTGGAAAATTATCCTTAGGCATTTTGATGTTGATGAAGATGTTTCAAATTACTTTTATGAATTTTGTGATTTTTGTAAATTTTTTTAATTTATTATTTAATTAATATTAACCTAGAGATATTAAAATTCAATAATTTCCAATCCGCTGGTCAATTGGGTTTGAAACTTTTATGAAAGTGGGGTTCCATGCCAATTTGATTTCATAAAGTTTCATTTTAATCAGATGCATGATTATGGTTCAATTAAAGTTTTAATTATTTTATTAAAATATTAATTAATCTTAATTTAGAAGGACTTACTTAAGGGTTTTATTTTTCCTATATTCTTATATGAAAGAAGCATCCATGGAAGGTTTATTTAAATTTTTAGAATTTTGGTTGATTTATTATGAGTTTTCTAAGTTTACCTTAATTAATTTGATTAATTAGTTTAATTAATTACCATATAAGATTTTATGATTTATTTAGTTTCAGTGGATTTCATTGATGTGTTTAAGTTCATTAGGATTTATTATGATAATTTAAAGTGATTTGACCATTTTTTATGATTTATTTCATTTAATATTTATTTATTTCATTAAAATTAGGGTTTAGAATTTAAAATTTAATATTTTTATTTACTTTAAAATAAAGCATAAAACTTATTCTTAAGGAGCATTTTAACTTTAATATCAATTTCCCAATGTTTCACTTTAATTAGATTAATGGTTTATGATTAATTTGAGTTTAATTAATTTAAATGTAATTTAATCTAAAATTACCCAAAATTAATGGTAGATTTTAGGTTTAATGGATTCTACTCATTGAGATGAATCCATAGAGCCCCCATTTGCATTTTTGTGATTTATATTTTAGTTTATATGATTTTTTAAAATTTATTTCATTTTGTAGTAGTTATTTAATTAAAAAAAAATGAGAAATTCACATTTTAAATAGAGGCACTAATGTGACAATATTTCCTTATGGCATGGCACTATTGGGGTCATGGGATCCACACAAATCCCATGTCAAAAGCGACAGCCATGCATGACAATCTACTATCATCTGATCGAAGATTGGATGGTCATGATCTCTCTCGTGGTCCCTATAAGAGATTAAATCAATTATGCAACTAGATTAGGGTCATCTACTCCTAATAGAAGGAACAGATGGTGAATATTATCTCCCCCTCCTTCTGTTGAAGAAACGAGGATCGTCCATTGAATTCTACCAATTTCTGGCGATCGGAGCAACAAAATCATGTGATTTTGATTGTAAATTGACCAAGGATTGATTTACAATCAGTTAATATGGTTTGATCCCCTTTGGGATCAAATTCTCCTCATAAATGACCAAAAAAATTTGCTAAAGGGGTCGATTGTGAAACATACAGTATTGATGAAGATCCCTGATGATCGCCGTGCTCTGAGAATCTTCTTCTCAATGGGACAAAGTCATGGATGGGATTTAGTGGCTTTGCTCCCCACCAAACATCGTGCAGACCACCTCGTGGCCATTTACCATTGGTTTTGGCCATTCTCTGGCTCACCGACGACATAGGGATCGGGGGAAGATTCGTTTGTGGTCCTTGACCCATAGAATTTGTAAGCACACCCAATTTGGGGGGGGGGGGGGGGGGGGGGGGGGTTAAATTGTATTCCTCCATTTGAATCCTTGGTTGAGAGATTGACCACCAGCTTTGGTCAAATTCTGACTTTCCAACATCGAGAGGTCAGGGGAATGCTTCATTTCTTCTTCTCTTCACCTTCGGAATGTGTAAGAGTGATTATATTAAAGGGAAAAAAGCTCTTTCCCATCCTTCCATACATGGTCAAGAGCCATGTGTGCAAGCTTTTAGGTGGCCAAAATTTAGCCACCAGCGATAAGAGGCTTGGCCAAAGTGTTGGTTTGGTCCCTTCTGACCTTGTGAGTGTGTTGGGATGAGGTTCTTGAGGGGAGGAGGCCTTTTCCTCCCCTTTCTCTCCTTGGCTGAGAGCCTCCTCATGGGAGATCATTTCTTGCTCTCTATTGTTGTCGCATGGAAGAAGCCAAGTTTATCCCATTTGATCCCTCTTTGTAGGCTATCAACTGATTGGAAAGAAACCTAAACAAGTTGAAGCTAAGAGGTGGATGAGGTATGGAGGAGGGGAAGTAGGATTTTTCTTCCTTATTTTTTTATTCTTTCTCCCTTTACATAGTTTCCACCACATCCCCTTGATTTCTTCATTATGGCTTTTATATTCACCACCATAGCCCTTAGGCTAGTGTTTGGTTTCCCACATCAAACCTAATGTCAATTTGAGGTTGAATCCAAGTACATTTGAGTTGGATTAGAGGTTTGAACCCTATTCATGTCATTTGGATTCAAAGTGTTTTAATTATGTTTATTTAATTTAATTCATTTAAATTTGGGTTCAATTATCTTTACTTAATGATTTATCAAGGTTTAATTTTGATTCATTCTTTTAACTTTTGAGTTAACTTTGAATTTCATTTCAATTTAACCCATTTAGGATTAAATTGGTTAAGTTGATTCCAATTGGATTCAAATGACCCATTTGACTTACTTGAATTTTGTTTGGACTCCAATCATGTTTGATTACATATATGAAGTAATTTAGAAAGATTGATTTTAATTGGTTTGAGGTTAATTTCAATGTTGACTTATTTGAACTAAATTGGGCTTAATGGGTTATGTTTGGGTCCATTTAGGTCAAATAATCAATTTTATCAAATTAGATCCAATGAATGGTTGGATTTTGTTTAACGATCATTTTCAAATGATTTTGAATAATCAACTTGAGTTGATTTAAATTTGATTTGGGTTTGAACCCCATAGGACACATTTAGGTCCATTTAGATCAAATGATTTAATTCTCCTAAGTGAGGCCTAAATAAATTAAATTTTCTATAGATTCATGATTAAATATATTTATTTTATCATTTGGATCATTTTAATTATTTCATTTGGTCAAATTTTAGTGGGTTGACCTTTTACTTGGTGGGACCCACATAAGTCAAATCTATATTGAAAGGATTGACTAGATTTGACTTTGATTTGATTTTGGATTTATTCATTTTATTTAATTTGAATTCATTTTGGTTTATTTATATTTGTTTTGATTTATTTCATGTTTGGAATTTGGGTTGAGTCTACCTAAACCCATTTTAGATCAAACTCAAGGAGGAAGCACTAGGTCACTGAGTGTAATATTCTTAATGATTAATTAGGAGGCTCCTAATCTAGCATTATGTGTTCTAATTACTAATTTAGAATGAAGTTAACCTCATCCAAAAATGAGGTCAACAGGTGCTAATGAAGTTATCAAAGTCACTCATGCTCACCCTCTTCTTATTCTTTTTGACGTACTTGTTTGGCATTTTGGATTTTTAAATTTGGGGAAATGCTAAGGAGAAAGGATGCTAAAAATCTAAAGAATAGGGCTTTAAAATAAAAATTATGCTGCATAGGGTTCCTACTTATAGACTGGATCTAGCGTCGTGGTGCTACTTGCTGCTTTGGTAGTTCCTAGGCGTTGGTCTCTTTGTTTTGAATTGCAGGGTATAGCACCACAACATCAGCATACAATGGTTAGGCATAGCGCAACTAGTGAAGGCAGTTTCTTTTCCCATCAAAAAGGCACATTTATTATTTTAAATGGTATTAATTATGTAACTGACAGTCTACAAAAAGGTGTGTCAGGCATTGATGGACTGCCTGGGTGCTATGATAATGCGTTGTGACACTAGTCAACCTTCTTATAGTTTTGTGTTAATTGTGTTTATTTGGAAGTCAACCTATTTGAATTAACTTTTTGACTGGTGCCACGATGCTACATTAATAGTGGCTAGGCACTTGTCAATGAGTCAACTTGCTTTCCTTTTTTTATTCATTTTATTTATTTTTATAGTACCTCAGCATTGTGGTGCTACTTTTATAGTGCATTGGTGCTAGGGCTACAAAATATTATTTATATTATATATACATTTTTTTTGTATTATATATATATATATATATATATATATATATATATATATATATATATATATATATATATATATATATATATATATTTATTTATTTATTTATTTATTTTTGGAGTAGAGAATGTTTGCAAGTCTGATAATTTGAGATCTTTCTAGAAACTCAAAAAAGGGAAAGAGCTTTCTCTTAATCCAATTCTTGATCCTCCTAGTAATGCAATCTCCTTCTAATGGATCTTCAACTCCTAATACTTTTTTATAAACACTAAACCCACTACCAACAAACTTCTAACACACACACACACAGAAATAAATATACATATATATATATATATATATATATATATATATAGGGTTATCTTCCAACAAGTGCTTAGTTTAACGTCCTTAGCTAGACATAACTTCTCTAATTTTTAAGGACTTTGATTAAAATTAAATTAATGGACTCTTTCAATTGAATCCAATTTCTTCATAGTATGCCTTAAGTCATTGATCATTCACTTTGAAAATATTTTTTTCCTTTAAATCTTTGTTATCCATAGCACCATGTGCATATACTTTAATGACTAAGAAAGGGCCTGAACATCTTGATCATAGTTTTCTTGAAAATAATTTTAATTTTAAATTGAATCGTAAAACTTGTTGTCCAGGCTTAAAATGTTTTTTGATGATCTTCCTATCATGCCATTTTTTTTAATTTTTTTCTTATAAATCAAATTTTCATATCTGCCCAATTTATTTATTTTAACTCATTCAAGTCTATGAGTCTCTTTTCTACACTTATTTTCATATCAAAATTTAATTTTTTAATTGCTCATAATGCTTTATGCTCTAATTCTAATGGTAAGTGATAAGTATTTCCAAATACTAATCTGTATGAAGACATTCCAATAATTTTAATGGCCAATCCTTCCTAGTAGGCCCTACAATTTTTTTTTCTAAAAATCCTATTTATTTTCTTATTTGAAATTTTAGCTTGGCCACTTATTTAAGGATGATAAAAAAATAGTTATTCTCTATTTTACTCTACATTTTCATAAGAATTATTTTACATATTTGTTACAAAAATGAGTACCTGCATCATTATTAATGATTCTAAGTATTCACATCTTATAAAAATATTTTTTTATAAATTTAATAGTTGCCTTCAAATCATTTTTGTGTGTAGCTATTGCTTCTATCCATTTGGACACATAATCAACTTTTACTAAGATATATTCATTCGAATATGAAGAAACAAATGGTCCTATAAAATTTATTCCCCATGCATTAATGACTTCCACTAAAATGTAATTTAATGGCATTTCTTGAAACTTAAAAAAATTTCCCATTCTTTGGCATTTGTCATAATTTTTCATGTATTTGTGCACATCCCTAAATAAAGTTGTCCAATAAAATCCACTTTGTAATATCTTGGCTGCCATTTTATTACTTACAAAGTGTCCTCCATACTCTAAATCATGATAAGATCTTATTATTTTTAAGATTTTATTATTATATAGACAAATGATTAGCTATTTGATATTTAAATCCACTTTGTAATATCTTCTTAGAATCTAATCTAGACACTTCTTATATAGATAAGGTTCATCCCAAAAATAGAATTTCACATCATGTAAAGATTCATTCTTTTGATTATAATTGACTCCATATGTTATAATGTCACTTACTAGATAATTCATAATATTTGCATAACATGGAATCTCCAATATCTCTTAACTCTTTTTCAACTGTTAATCTAGACAAGTGATTAGCTATTTGATATTTAAATCTTTTTTATCTTTAATTTTTAGAAGAAACTCTTGCAATAATAATACTCATCTAATTAGTCTAAGCTTAGCCTCTTTCTTTTCTAATAGATATTTAATTATTGCATGATTAGTATATACTATAACTTTTGTTCCCACTAGATAGGATCAAAATTTATCAAAGGTAGAGACAATAATAAGTAATGCTTTTTCAGTTGTTGAATAATTTAATTGACTTTCATTCTAAGTTTTACTAGCATAGTATATCACATGAAAGATTTTGTCTTTTCTTTGTTCTAAGACTAACAATATTGCATAATCACTTGTGTGACACATCAATTCAAAAGGTAAATTACAATCAGGTGTTATAATAATCAGAGCTGAACTTAATTTGGCTTTTAGTAGATCGAAAGCCTCTAGACATTCCTTTGTAAAAACAAAGGGCATGTCCTTCTCTAATAAGTTGCACAACAGTTTTGAAATTTTTGAGAAGTCCTTATAAATCTTTTGTAAAATCTTACATGTCCTAGAAAATTTCTGACTCCTTTAACATTAGTTGGTGGTGAAAGTTTTTCTATAATTTAAACTTTTACCCTATCCACTTTTATTTCTTTCTCAAAGATTTTATGACCTAGTACTATCCCTTCTCTAACCATAAAATGGCATTTCTCCCAATTAAGTATTAAGTTTTTTTATTCACTTCTTCTAAGAATGTTTTCTAGGTTTTCTAAGTAATGTTCAAATGTCAAACCAAAAATAGAAAAATTATCCATAAACACTTCAATGAAATTATCAATTAAGTTAGAAAATATAGCCATCATACAACATTAAAAAGTAGCAGGTGTTTTACATATGCCAAAGGGCATTCTTCTAAAGTCAAGTATTATAAGGACAAGTGAATATTATTTTCTCTTGATCCTCAGGTGCCAAGATAATTTGATTATATTTAAAATATCCATCTAAAAAAAGTACTACAAAAGGTCTGCTAACTTATTTAACATTTGGTTAATAAAATCTAAAGGAAAATGATCTTTTTTAGTGGCTTTTTTTAGCTTCCTATAGTCAATACAAATCCTCCATCTTGTGACTATTCTAGTATGAATGATTTCATTATTTGCATTAGTAAAAATATTCATTCCTCTTTTCTTAGGCATACAATGGATTAGACTTACCCATGTACTATCGGATATAGGATATATAATTCTTGCATCCAACCACTTTAAGATTCCTCTTTTACTACTTCTTTCAAAATAATATTTTGTCTCCTTTGGTTTCTTATAAATGGCTTACTATTTTCTTCCATTAGAATTCTATGCAAACATATTGAAAAACTAATTTTTTTAATATCGGCTATTATCCATCCAAATTCTTTTACATGTCTTTTAAGAACTTCAATTAAGTTTTCTTCTAAATTTTCTTCTAAATCAGTTGAGATGATTATTGGTAATGTTGATTCTTTTCCTAGATAAGCATATTTTAAGTGATTTGGTAATAGTTTTAATTCTAGTTCTAAAGATTCTATTGTTGATGGTTTGAGATTCTTTCTATCTATAGATATTTCTAATGGTTCAAACTTTTCTTGAACCTAATTAGGTGTAATTCCAAGGAATTGAATATATTCATATTCTTTCATCATCATTTTTGTATTTTTATTTTATAAAATCATTTATGATATGAGAATCCAATTATTTTTCTACTTTACTTTCACTTAACATAATTTTATAACATTCTTCATTTCTATCATCAGAAAACTTAATATAGTTAAACACATTAAATTTAACTTCCTGGTCATTTACTCTCATTGTTAATTTTTCTTTTTGAACATCTATCATGGTTCTTTCAGTAACAAAGAAAGGTCTCCCTAAAATGAGAGGTACTTATTTTCTACCTCCATATCTAATATGATGAAATTTTTTAGAAATATAAATTTATCTATCTTAACTAGAGCATCCTCAATAATAACCTTAAGATATGTCAGAGATCTATCAGCTAATTGAAGAGTCACTACCTATCATAAATTTAACATATGAAGGCATTTGTTCCAAAGCCTCAATGAATGGTATATTTATGGATAATTTCTTAAACACATTTAAAATTTTAGAAAATTGATTATCTATATTTTATTTTTGAAGTCTTCGGGGAAATGGAGGTGGTCGTCTTTCTCTCATTTTCCTAAATGCTTCTCTTTCTGGTTCCTTTTTCTTTTCTTAAGTTTTTTTTTGTTTGCATTTTCTTCCTTTTTTTCTTTACTTAATATTTTAGTTTCCACATTTTCATCATTTAAACTTATTTCTTTTAATTTCTTTCCACTTCTTAATTAAATTTCCTTAAAATATTATTTATCTTTATCTTTAGGATTTACTTTAGTGTTACTAGGTAAATTCTCTTGTGTTTAGTTATAAGGTTATTAGCTAGTTGCCTTAATTAAATCTTTAAATATTCAATTGAAGCTCCTTCACTTTATAATTAAGTTCACATTTGTATCACTAATTCTTCCAAGGTGAGTTTCTTTTTCTAAGTTTAATTTTATGGAGGATATCTTGGTGGAATTATAGATCTAAAGTTAGAGTTTTATGAGTTATAAATTTTATTATTCTAATTTCTTATATTTCAATTTTGATTATAATTTGCATTATTATTCCAAGAAAAGTTTGGGTGATTCCTCCAGCCTTGATTAAATGTATTAAAGTAAGGATCATTTGATTTATAAACACCCCTTGATTCATATTGTTAATATTTTGATTAATTTCTAAAGTATATAATTTCTTAAAATGATAGGATATAAGCTAATCAGGCGATGAATGATGAGGCCATTTTCTTAATAAATCTTTATATCTTTCCCAAGCCTTTTATATGGATTCATTATCTAATGTGATAAATAATGTAATATCATTTCTTATCTTAGCAGTTTCATATGGTGGAAAATATTTTGCTAGAACGTTTTAAGCTAATTCATTCTAAGTTGTAATAGATCCTTGAGATAGTGAATTCAGTCACATTTTAGTCTTATCTCTAAGTGAGAAAGGGAATACCCTTAATCTAATAGCATTATCACTTACCCAATATACTTAACGGTTTCACAAATTCTTAAGAAATTGATAATATGCATATTAGGATCTTCAATACCCCCAAACTGAGAGTTTTGCACCATTCAAATTATTGATGGTTTTAATTCAAAATTATTGGATTGAATAGTTGGTCTTGTAATACTCTCATGTAGTCCATCTACAATTGGTGTGACATAATCTCTAAGAGGTCTAAATGGTTCTCTTACTAGTTGGTTGTCCATTGCTAATTTTCTCACTTATTCTCTCTTCTCTTTTCTAATTTTCCTACAAAGTTGTTCAATTTTTAAGTTCAATAACACTATTTCTATAGTTTTTTCTTTATACATACAATGTTTAGAAATCATAATTTTGATTCAAAAATTGAAATAATAATGTATTGAACAAGTACAAGGATATTTCACACATAACACTTGATACAAATACTTTTAACTATAAAGTTGAATTAAAATAGTATAGCAAGAGTAGTATCAACTTAATAAAAATTATTATTTTACTTTGAATCCTTGGCGACGGTGCCAAAAATGTGATTGGTTCTTTTATCATTATACGCAAGTGCACATATCGAATCAAGTAATATAAAATGAGTAGAGTATCATTCTCATGAGTATTAGAGCAAAATTAGATATTACTTTCTATTAAGTTATGTACTAATATATCAAAACCTAGTTTCTATACAACAAAATTCAAATGCTTATTTAAAATTACTATCTACTATCTTGCAAGTTAATAAAAAGATAAATTTTTATATTTTTATATTTTTATAGAAATTATATAAGTGTTTTCTTAATTTTAAAAAAATGTACTCTGAATTTATGGAATCTTTTAGACTATATATTAAACTATATTATGGATTAATTTGAACTTGTAATTTCAAATAAGTGCAAAAGTGTTATTCTCTCCATTTATAGACAAATATAACCAAGCAAATCCTTTTACCTAGTTTTCTGCCTAGTACCTAACAAATTTTGATTGGTTCCTTTACTTATATTTCCTTTTAAGTAATTACAAGTCTTAAAAATAATTATATATTTAATTACTATTTAGCTACCCTGACCTATCTAATACATTAATGATTATTTAGTACATTTATTTATCTTTTTGCTACTTGTTCTACTAGGATTCCATCGATATCTCAAGATCACACTTATTTTTACACATAAATGAAGCATGGAATGAAGTAAAACACATTTTCATTCAAAGAATAAATAAGTTTCTTGTATTAATCAATAAATAAAGTCTAATACAATACAAACATCCCAAAAGTTTACATAAATTTATAGCACTTTATAAATTAGTGCACCATAATAGAGAGAAAGAAAGAAATAATATTAAACATAGTAAAATAAGATATTGGATAACCAAACAAGAAAGAAAAGAGCACACCAAGTAGATCTTCTAAGTCTACTCCTTGTAATCCTCTACTACTTCTTCATGGAAATGCCTAGCATCCCCCACTAAAAATCCATGGTTGTTAATGCCCTTCTCCACCTCTTACTTCAAAAAATACTCTTTCACACTACCCTTACACATTCTCATAGCACTTGGAGTGTCACTTTACAAGTGCTTAACAAGAACACACACACTCACTCACCCTCTTACCAAGAAAAGAAAACAAGAAAAAAATCTGAAAAAAGATCTTTTTGCCTTGGAATGTATCTGTTTATAGCCTAGATACAACCTTGATCAATTGTATAGATGCACCTATCATAACTGCCTTGAAACCTGCTTAAAACCATCACTAAACCATTGTGAAACTATTCTATCAAAATGTAGTGTTGCAGCACCATTGATGTAGCATTGTGGTGTCGCACTATTGATGTAGCATTGTGGTGTTGCGACACTATGCTTGCTATTTATGCCTCATATTCCTTTCTCAAGTACAACATCGTGGTACTTCTTATGCTGTGCCTAGGCACCAAGCTTACTGTAAACTTTCCTCATGAGTCTGAAATGGCTTCGTGACACTATTAATATTGGGCCTAGGCATTGCCCTTGCTATAAAATGCCTTAATTTAGCCTAATTACAACACCATGGCTCTAGGCCTAAATTTTTTCCTTTTCATTTGTTTTTTGATAATTTAACTATTATAACATAAAATGTACATACAATAAACAAATTTTAATAGAAAAATACATGATGAAGGTAGTATAATCACATATAATTTTTATAATTTTAATACTTATCAAATAGGTGTCTTTTCAATGGGCAATTTGATTTTCTTCAATATAGGACCTACTTGGGCTATCTCGATAGTTTCCGTAGCCACCTCCCTACTAATAGTAAGAGTGCTACGAGGTACCTTAGAGAACTCCAGGAAAAGCTTTTTGGCTTTAATAAATGCATTGCTAATAGGAGCAATGGTCACTTCATCAATAGTGATATTCAAGTCTTCAATGCTAACTCCAAATTTTATATAATGGAGCCATCAAGCAGCTTGCCACTATCAATAGAAAAGTTGATCTCAAAAGTAGTAGTAAAAATGAGTTGTCTAATCATTTTTTATTTCAAGTAATAAAATTATATAAGTTATAAAATATTTTAATTAAAATAATGAAGTCAAAAATCTTTTGACCCATTAAGAGATATTTAGCCATCTATATCATGGCTAGAATTTTAAGAAGAAACATTTATTTTGGATTTTGAAAATGTGCAAATTATAGGACCCATCTATTTGATTTTGTTAAGTTATGAGATTCTATAATTTGTTTATAGATGTTGAGTATGCTCTACCAAGAATGAAATGGAGAGATACCCAATGGAACAAAAGGAAATCCTGACTTGTGAATGACATAAGTACATTACTGATGTATAAAGATAAAAGTCTATTTCTTAAGATGGAGAGATAAACTTTCCCCAACGGAGTCACTAGAGAAATCTGTGGAGAAAATTTATGACATTATGTAGATCTTGGGGGTACTTATTTAGGTAGTCAAATATATCATTAAGAGATAAATATATTATCTTATAATATATTTGATCACTTAATGAGGACTCTTAAGCCTGATGGGTCTTCAATGTACCACAAATTTTTCTCCTAAACTACATGGAGAAGTAAAATAGGGTTTATTTTATTGTAGGGTTCATAGTTCCTTATAAAAGTAAGCTTCTATAGTTAATTACATCTTTGAAGGAAAAGAAGAACACCTAAGAGTACTCTCAATTAAAGAAATTAATTTTTATCTCTGTTTATTTTAAAGCTTATCTTAAAAGGATTTTTAATTCAAAATTTTAAAAGGGAATGCTTCAAGAAAAAAGAGTTCTTCTCATAAACCAATCAGGAATTAGTATGAAATTCTTTAATATACTAGAAGCCTTGTAAGCATTTCTCATTATCTTAGTGTTGTGCTTTACATTTTTAAAATTGAAGTTATTGAAATTATGAGCTGAGATTTTAGTACAAATCTAGGACTTAGATTCTAATAGCACATGATTACAAAAATGCCTAGAAGTTGAAGACTTATTTCAATAAGATGCTTCAAAACCTAAGTCTAAAGCACTTCTGGCATAAGTCAGAGGCTCGACCAAGTCTAATTTTTTAGAATTATTAGTTATCTTTTCTCACTTAAGAAAATAGCTCTATCCCTGACTCTTTTAGACATATTACCTGCTTGGAGGAGTTTCCAGCTAATGCCACCTAATTGATTTTAAAATCATAATTTCAAAAAAGCTATTATATTTAGGAAAGAAAGCTAAGAGTTTAGACTCATTCCATAATCCTAAGATAATAACTAGTATGTTATGCACCTAACTAATGCAATATTTTTTATTTTTTATGTACTTTGACTCATAATTTTATTTAAGGTTTTAGATATACAATTTCATGTCTATAATGAGATGTAGTTAGAAAAGAGTCATTGGCCAAATTAATACCATAAGGCACACTTTCCTAGGAAGGGTGGTCATCCTCATAGGTTAGATTCCCCTTATGTGTAATGGGTAAAGTGCCAAATTCAAAACTTATGAAGAATATACTTGCATGGTTCACAAAGTCTAAATGGTTCTAGTTGCTTTTAGTTGTTTAAACCTAGGGCTTTATATATGGTGAGGTTATAAATTTTATATTTTATGTTTAAGTTTGATTAGTTTAATGGTGTAGAATATTCATATTTTCAATGAGCCTAACAAATCCAAGCTTTTTAATCATAGAACTTAGTAATAATAGAAAGAAACCTATGAAGCCATGTAGTTCTATTGTGCACCCTAAATTAAATCAAGCTAAGTTAAATTAAAAATATTGGCCAGTATGGTCAGGTATCATTGTACACCATAGAAGACAAGAAAAATGGGTAACCAAGCTCTACCCTAATGCATCCCAGCGTAGACCTAAAGGCTTGATCTATGGGGGTCTTCATCCAAGATTGTCACCTTCTTTAGGGACCTCCTCAGGGGTGGAAGAGGAGGCAAGGAGACATTAAGAAAGGTATGTTCACCATATCAACCTTTGACGACTTCAAGAGAGAGCTTAAAAGATAGTTTTATCTGAAGAATGCAGAGGATGAAGCTAGAGCCAAATTAAGAAGGCTCAAATAAGAAGGGTCGATCTAGGAGTACATCAAAGACTTCACTAGCTTGGTCCTTGAAATTCCTGATATGTATGACAACGATTCTCTCTTCAACTTCATGGATGGTCTTCAACCATGGGCCAAGATTGAGCTTAGGAGGTGTGGAGTGCAAGATCTTGCAACTACCATTGCCATTGCCAAGAGTTTGATCGATTACACTAAGGAGTCACAAAGCCAAATGAGAAGAAGAGTACCTATGTCAACGGTGGGGGAGACAAAGAAGACCACCAATAGGTAAAGTTAGCTCCTGCTATTTCTAGACTCCATAGATCCTAACCTAATTCTAGGCTCAAATGATATTTTAAAGTTCCAAAATTGAAATCCTTAATCCTACAAAATAGATGTTAAAAAAAAAAAACATACAACTCATTAGTAGTTTTCAAAAAAACATACAATTAATTCTAGGCTCATTAAATTATAAATCAAATTAAACTAAGCACAAATCTCTACCAAGCCCACTTATCATATTAGGCTATGCTTAGGGACTTAAGTTGTACATATAAGTAAACAATATTTATTTTTATTACAACATCTCTTTTCAGTGCAACCCCTACAAAAAATAGTGTTGGCCTAAAAAAATATCATAACATCTAGACTAGCGAGAGAAATAATTCCTAGCCATCTAGACCAAAATATTATAGCATAAAACAAGAAAATTTCATTTCACAACACAAAACATTATAGATCATCTTTCTAACCTAGGTCTAGGGTCAGCGACCTAACAATCTAGTGTGTGAAATGAAGAGCTTATGCGGTATGACAATACTAGGCCTTTTTAGCTTCATGTTTGATTTAAGTTTAACGTTTATGCAATTTACCATTGCGTGATTTTAATTTAAATGATTTAATTGATTTTGGATTTCATTTTTGTTTGAGGTTTAATTTTCTATTAAAGTTGAATTTAGATTTTACAAAATGAAGAATAAAATAAACTATGCTTTGAGTTGAACCCATTCTATTCAACATCCTAATCCTAGTAGAATGAAATTTTTATCCTAAGATGAAAGATACATTCTAAAAGTCAAACAAAGATCCTATGTATCTTAATTAACCCTTTTGAATTTATTTGAATGATTTAGTTGAATTAGGTTTAATTTGATTTATGTTCATTTGATTTAGTTAAAATTTCAAAGATCTAGTTCATTGAGGTTATTTAGTTTCATGTATACTAATTGTTGACTTTTAGATTTGTTGGATTTTAGCTTAGTTTAATTCGATTTATAATTTAATTAATATTTAATTCTTTTTTTTAGATTTCATTCTATAAATCTTATTGAATTTTAAATGGTTTATATTGATTAACTAATTTTAAATGTTGTTTGGATTTAAAATTTTATCTTTTTCATTTAAATTTCATTTGAATATATTAATATATCTAAATTTATAATTTTATTACAATTTATGGTGATCTCTTTAATTAAGAGTTTAATCATTTGATTCATTGAAATTATTTCTTTGATTGATTATTTAAGTTAATTTGTTTCTAATAACGTTGATTTATTTAAATTTGTTACTGATTAGTTTATTTTAATATTCTTTATAATAAATAGTTATTAAATATGATTTCATGATTTAGAATTTATATTCAACTTTGTACTTCTTTTACTTGATTAAGATTTAAGATAAAATGATTATTCAATTTCACATATTTATTTTATTGATTAGTTTGATTAACCTCATTTATTTATTTGAATTTAAACTTATTTATTAATACTTAACTAATGATCTTAGCCTAAGAAACCTAAAGGAATAAAATGCTTAGGTTCCAAACCTAATATAAGCCACCTTAAGCATTTAAGTTATTTAGATTAGATTATTTTGGTTAATTATTTATATTTAATTATGATTATCATCATTCATCTACTATTAAATGGATTTAAGATGATTTCAATGTTAATGAATTCTTATTTGAATATGGAACTCAAAGATTGATTAATCTTGATTTTTCAATTGATTATTTGATTTATCAATTTAATAACTTAAAGTTTCATTAATTTCACATATTTTTAATTATTTCTTAAACTTTAAACATCTGATTTTAAGATATCTTAACTTTAGAATATTAAGAAATTTTCCTTGGATCCTCTCATGTTATTAAATATATTTTGAACTAGTTTCATTAATTTCTATAACTTCTAAGTTTTGTTATTTATTATTTAATTTAAATTGACCTAGAGCTTGAACTTTTAATAACCTTCAATCCAGTAGTCATTTTGCTTCAAAAAATTTATTTCAAGTGGGGTTCTTTGCTAGTTTCATTTGTCTAAATTTTCATCTTGATTAGAGATATATTTTAGGGCTAATTAAAGTTTTAAGGATTTTAATTAAACCTAAATTATGCCTAAAGTATTAGAACATACTTAGGGCTTTTAATTTTCATAAACTCAACCCTGAAAGATAAATCTAGAGATGGTTTATTTAAATTTTTTATATTTTTAGTTAATTTATTAATATTTTTCAAAAGTCAAGGTAGTTAAATGATTAATTAATTCATTTAATTCATTAATTAAATCATTTTAAGGATTAATGAGTTTCAATGAGCTTTCATATTTTTCTTAGTTTTGTTGATGTTTATTATGATTTTTTAAGTTAATTTCATATTTTTCTTTAATTTCATTCAATTATTATTAATTAATTATATTAAATTAAGATTTGGAGACTCAAAATTCTATATATTTTAATTTAATCGTCAATAAATCCTTAAAATTTTATCTAAGGTGTATTTTAACTTTAATTTAAATTCCCCAAAGTTTCAAGTTGATTAGATTAAGATTTAAAGCTTAATTAAGATTTAATTAATTTTAATTAAACTCAAATTAACAAAGAATTACCCAATAAAAATTTGGGATTATAGGTTTAGTGGATTCTTTTCAATAAGTTTATTCCATAGAGCACTTATTTACATTTTTGGTTGAGTATTTGATTTTTCATGAATTTTTGAATCGACTAAGAATTTTTATGCTTTTTTTAAATCTAACAAATCTGGATTTTCCCACATAACTAGCGAACACTGCTAACATGGTGTCATTTTATGCATGACATTGCATGATTGCGCAATGCAGGAGCCATGTGGCTCTCGCAATAAAGTAGTGGGGATGTTCCTTTGAATCAAGGTCATTGTGGTGTTTATTTTTGATGTTTAGGCACCACGCAGATCCGTAGATGTACTTATTAGGTGATCGGGTATGACAATAAGGAATAGTGTACTATCTCGAGAGATAAAAGTCACTATCCTATAATGGACCTAATCACGTAATAAGAACTCCTAAGGCATGATAGGTCTTCAAATATACTAGAGATTTTTTCTCTACTTTATATAGAAAAGTAAAGTAGGGTTTGCATAAACCGGGTTCATTAAGTTCCCTATAGAGGCAAGCCTCCATAGTTAATTACATCTTAAGGGAAGTAAATCCCTTAAGAATACTCTCGATTAATGTAGATGATTGTTGTCTCCAAATAATTCAAAGATAGGACTATCAATGGATTGGTTGTATTTTTGAAAATCAGGTGGGAGAGATCAAAAGGGAATAGTACTTCTCGAAACCAAAGGAGATTAGTAGGGAGTGCTCATGATACTAGAAAGCCTAATGAGTACTCCAATCTATCCTATGGTTGGGCTTTATATATTTGAATTTGAAGAGTTTTATTTGTTTGAGTTGAAAGTTTATTAGAACTTTAGAACTTATAATTCCATAATATAAGATTGTAGAAATGCCTAAGAGGTGAAGATTTATGCTGAAATAACAACCTCATATCCTAAATCAATGAAGCTTTGGCGAGGGCCAAAGCATGACCTAAATCTAAGGTGAAAATGGGTATATGGTTTACCTCCATAAGAGAGAATAAATCACTCAGCTGCTGAACTTATAACCACCTGGAGTGGCAGTCAGCTAAGTCCTCTTATGCTTTAAATCTATGTAGGCAAATCTTATGCTTTGTAAGATGGCTAGGTTGTTATTTATTTAGAAAGGAGACTAAGTTCTTAAACTCACTCCATAAGAGACTATAACATGAGTAGTATGAAATCATGACTTAATCTAATATAAATTTTATCAAATTTTTTGATTCTTTTGGACTTTTTGTTTTAACATAGGCTATGGGATTTTTTATGCTTAAATGCATGAGAACTTGATTATGGGCCAAATCAAGAGAGAAAGGGTTGTTCGTCCATCAAATGCTCTCATGGGTTAAGCCTTTATTCTACTTAACAAGAGTGGAAGAATATGACATGCATGATGTTATACATACAATCATCAAGCTAAAGGGTTGCTAAATATTTTGTTATCTTGATTTAATTCCTAGGCTTTTATGTGAGGTTATGAATTGCTTTAAAAAAATTTTAATTATGAGTTATAAATTGGGATAAAAAATTAATTTCATCCTAAGAGCTTGCCGCATCCAGGCCACACATTCAAACATCAAACATGAAGAAGCTAGGAAAAGCATGCAATTCTAGTGCACAATCTAAACACAACATCAAATAATTTTATAGACTATGGTACAAGAATAAAAAACTAGTGCGATCGGGTTCCAAGAGGGAGGAATGAGGAGAATATGCTCAGATTTTAACCCCTCTCTCTTCTCTTTAAGTGGATGGACAAAAATCCATCATTAACTGTGATGGGGAGATGGTTGGGAGGTAATGGATGATTGGGGACTTTGGATTTAGCTCCTAAAGTCTTCATTTGCTGCCATAAGATCACCTCCATTGAATGCAAGTGGTGGGGAGGTTTGAATGCAAGTGATGGGGGAGAATTGAATCAGATTAAGTGGAATCCTATGTGGGGGAGGCTCTATGAGGGATTTTATTGGGTTAGGTTAAACTTGGGCTGATCCCAAGTGGGTTTAGAATGGGTTGGATCAGATTGCAATGGGTTTTGATTTGATTCAAATGGGTTCTGCTCAATTTGGGTCATATGAGCCATATTTGGTCAAGTTGGATTAGGTTGACCAATTAGTCAAATTAGGTCAAACCAAAGCTTAAGTTAGGTTCAAATGATGATTTGAATAGTTTTGGTATGATCAATTTGATTTAGTTTGGCTAGAATTGATTTTGGCTCATTTGGGGTCAAATGGGTCAAGTTTACTAATTTGACCAAAATTGGCCAAATTGTCTTGGTTATGGGTTGATTCATGTTCAATTGGCTAATTAAAGATGAATGTGGTCTTTGGTTTGAATCAATTTGGATTTAATTTAGATTTAGGCCAAATTGACCCTTTAGGCCAATTTGGGCTAAATGACTCAATTGGGCTCGATTGATCAAATTAGGTTCAATTATGGCTTTGGTCAAGTTCAATAATCAATTTGGAATGAACTTGAGCAATTGGTTGCAATCAATTTGGGTTAGATCATGATTTGACCAAATTTGGTCTTTTAGGCCAATTTGGGTCAACTTGGATCGAATAGCCAATTGGGTTTGGTTTGGCTCAATTGGTGGTCAAGTCATATTTAAATATTAATTTTGGTTTGATTAAAATCATTGGTTTCAGTCAATTTGATGTAGGATGAGTTTTGGCTAATTTTGGTTCATTTGGGCTAAAGGTTTACTTAGTCAAATGACAAAGTTAACTTGGTTTGATCTAATTGATTGTAATTGATCATCCTAGGGTAATCAACAATCATGGTGGAAGGTTTGGGTGAGCTTGGTGCAATCCAATTTAGGTTGAATCGAAAGTTGACTCAAATGGGTCCTTTAGATCACTTTGGGTCAAGTGGACCTAAGTGAGTCAATTGGTTTAGTTTTGATTTAATTTGAGTTTAGTTGAACTTATATATGGGTCCTGGATTGAAATATAAATTCAATGGCAATCAATTTGGAGTCTAAGGGATTTTGGCTCAATTGAAAGCTTCAAGTCGAAAGGGTTAAGTTAGGCTTGAGTTGGGTTGACTTGAATTTGGTTTAATGATTGTAGGTTTCATTTGTATTTGGATAGGATGATTGAAGGAATGATTAATTCAAGAGAAAATCCATTGGTTTTGACTTGATCTGGATAGAATTTGGCTAAGTCCATAGAATTGGCTTAAAGGGCTTAGATTAGGTTTGGATTTGATTTTGTATATAATTTTGGTCATTTGAATTTGGATTTCATTTATATTTATGAATATAAATAAAGAAACAATTGATTTATAAAGAAATCAATTGAATTTGATTTGATTTGAGGGGAGTTTTGGCTAAGCTTATGAAGGTGGTTCATATGGCTTAGGAAGAGTCTTAGGATATGAATTTGATTTTAAGTTTTAGTCATTTGGAGTCAATTTTGGAATTAGATTTGGAATTTGAATTTGAATTTAAGGTTTGGTTTAAGATTTGAAGTTTGGTTCGATTTAAGAGGGTGCATATGGATTGGGTTTAGGCTATAGGGTAGGTGATTTTCTTAAGTCCTAAGGCATGGCCTAATCTTATGATTAAACCTTCTAAGTCTCTAAGCTTAGGTTAAGTGTTTACCTAATTACTATAAATGTCTTATGACTAAGGACCTCTTAATGTCTAGAAGAGTCCTAAGTCTAAGAAGAGGAGGTTGGGAGCTTACTCCAAAAGTGAGGTCAACAAAAGGACCCACAATCAGTGTGGTGTAACTGACAAGGCATACCACACATTTTGGCGTTGAGTGAATTGATCAACAACATCAAGAAGATTGCAAACACTAACAAAAATGATCTATTCTTAGACTCGAGAGGTAGATAGAATGACGATCTTAGTGTAATGTAGCTCTCTTTATGCCAAGGGCATAACAGAGCTAGAAGGAATCTGTTGGGGATTGAGTACATGAACCTTCCACTAAGGAAGCAGGTTCAAGTTATCCGCTGAGGGGTAAGAATTTGAGTTTGATTGTGAATATGATTAATTTGGGTGTGTATCCCCTGGGGATAAGATTCTATAATCTAATGGGGATCAAGATCGAATTGATTTTAATTTAATTTATTTTAATTGATGTGGAGGCATATCCACTAGGGATATGTGCTCGAATCTGCTAGGGATTTGGTAAGTGAACCTTCCACTAGGGAAACAGGTTTAGGCTATCTACTAGGGATAAGAATTTGATTGGATTTCTTTGATTTATTTGATTAGACTCCACTAGGAAGGTTGGTTTAATTTATTATGGCTCCATTGGGGAGAAGGGTTCTAAATTGAGGGCATATCTGTTGGGGATTTACACTGGGATAGATTTGTTTGATTTTAGATCTAAGCTCCACTAAAAGGCCAATTTGATTTGCACCTCACTGGGGAAAAGTTTGGTTTATCTGATATGTTTAATTTGACTCCATTGGAGAGGTTAGTTTTGAATTTATTTTGTTATGGACCTTGTCGGTCTGCAATGGACCACACTAAGAAGGAGTCACAGGGGCCTTGGCCTGTCTTAGATTTATAAGTCCAAAGGGGTAGTCTACCTGCCATAAAGTAGGACTATCTGACCTAAATGGTTGCCTTTTGGCGTGAAATGACTATTCTAGGAAGAAGGCGTAGCAAACTTACATCTTCCAAAGGAGAGAAAAGTCACTGGGGTGATCTGTTGGGTGGACAACACATCAAACTCTACCTAAGGTGACTACTGAGTGAGCGTCATTGGGGGTTTTACCTCTGCTCAAGAGTAATCCTGATGATTAATTTGATTTTAATTTCATTTTACTTGATGTGATTTGATTTAATTTAATTTGGTGTGTTATGTTATGGACCATGTTGGCGTGCAATGGACCTACTAAGAAAAGGCTATGTTGGCCTTGACCTGTCTTAGATTTACGAATCCAAAGGGCTAGTCTACCAACCACAAGGTAGGACTATCCGGCCTAAGGTTTGCCTTTCAATGTGCAATGACTGTACTAGGAAGAAAGCATAGTCGACTTACTTCTTCCAAAGTAGGGATCAGTCATTGGGGTGATCTATTAATGGTGCAACAAATCAAACCCAACTTAGGGTGCCTATTTGAGCCAACCGCTGTGGACTCATAACGACTCAAGAATAGTTAAAATTAATTTAATTTTAGATGGACCAAATTGGTGTGTGATGGATCTACTATGAAGGAGCTAATATCAGCCTAGACCTATCTTAGATTTATAAATCCAAAAGGATAGTCTACCTGCCATGGGATAGAGCTAACCAACCTAAGGGTCCCTTTTGATGAGCAATGACCTAGTCAAGAAGAAAGCTTGTAGATTTACAACTTCCTAAACCAGGGACCACTGGGGTGATCAATTGATAGCGTAACAAATCAAACCTGACCTAAGGCTGCCCATAAGTTTGTAACGGTCGTGCTGGAAAGAATGCGTAATAAACTTATATCTCCCAAAGCAAGGACGGCCGTCGGGGTGACCTATTGGTGGCACAACAAGTCAAACCTGACCTAAGGGTGACTACTAAGAAAGTGATGACCCGGGGACTTACCTCAACTCAAAAGTAGTCAGGTGATTCCTATAGGGAGTTTTGCTGACACTATCCTAAATATAGGATGCTTACTTATGAAAAGGTGCCGCTAGGGGTTTTCCTCCTAATACACATAAGAAAATATATATTTTGTTTTGTTTATATGTGTGGACCCTGTTGGTGTGCGAGGGACCACACTGAGAAGGAGCTTATTTCAGCCTAGTCCTATCTCAGACTTATTGGACCAAGGGAGAATCTACATATCTGCATGAAAAATTCTACAACTATAGGGGTGGCTACTAGAAAAGGGAGACTGTCCAATCCAAAAGTAACTCAGGTAATGTCTAGATGGGGTAGCTAAGGACGTGATCCAAATAGAGTGCCCACAAGGGATGTGCCACTAGGGGCTTTATCCAGAACCCTATAAAAGAAAGCCTATAGGTATATAGTGGCCAACTCCGGGAGAATGCTTATAGACTTACATCTGCCACAAGTGGTGTATCCACCGGGTGGGTCACCATCAGCATGCGATAACCAACCAACCTAAGGTGCCCATTAGTTTGTGATGATCAATCTTAGAAGAAGGCTTGTAGACTTACATCTTTACAGATGAAAATGATCATCGGGATAGTCTGTCGTTGGCGAGATAGATACTATCTGACCTAGAGTGACTACCAAGTGGGGCTTCCTGTGTAAAGACTAGACCTAAACTTGAAGTAGTTAGGATGAAATATGTCACCAGGGGACTTATCCTAAGCCTCAAATATACTCAACCTAGTTAGTGCATGATAGCTAGTTCAAGAAGAAAGCATGTAGACTTATATCCTCTTAAGTAAAGTTAACATAAGGTATCTTACCGAATGTGCAGTAAGGCCTACCAAACTAACAAGGTGCTCATCAGTTTGCAATGGTCAAGTTAGGAAGAAAGCTTTTAGACTTACATCCACTAGACAAGTAACCACTGGGGTGACACACTAGCAAGGTAGCATGTCAGCTCGACCTAGAGTAGCTAATGAGTGAGTGCCACGGGGGGCTTTATCCCACATCAAAATTGCCCGAGACAAAAGATATGTGTTTGTTTGATATTTGTGTGTGTATTATGGAAAAAGGAATTGGATGCCGATTAATTTCTCTTACACATATCCTAAAATACATCAAAGAATGGAGAAATGGTGCCATAGGGGTAATGTGACTCCACCAAGAAAGAATGCCGCTCGAGTTCTCTTACACCTAACTTAGTTGTGCTAGTCAAAATAGGAAGCCTCTTGGGTTCTTTTACACCTATCCTAATAGCATTGGAGAATTGTGTATAATTTATGTTTGTGTTGATGGAGGATAGGATGTAGCTTGGACTCTCTTACATCTATCCTAAATGTGTTGAAGAATGGATGAAATGGTGCCACATGAGCAACATGACTCCATCAAAAATGGATGTCGCTTGGGTTGCTTACAGCTAACTTAGTTTTGCTAGTCAAAATAGGATGCCACTGAGTTCTCTTACACATATCCTAATAGAACTGGAGATAAATATTGAGTTTTGGATGTAAGTTTGAATGACTATTTAGATTGTTGGATGAGGATTTTTGGAGGGTGATTATATATCAATTTTTTTATTCAAACTCAACCAATGTATACGTGAACACATAACTTTACTAAGAAATTTTGATTTTGATTTTTTTTTTTTTGAAATTTCTTTAGGTGTGTGCAAATGGAACAAGAACAACTAAGAGTAGTGTTCTTTCTCCAAAATTGTTGGGACTCAGTCAAAGTAATTGATCATCCTTAGTGAAAGATATTCACCAGAGCTTTTCAAATATTATGCTTTAATTTGTATTTGAATGGAAGAAATTTCTCATTCCAATTACTTGAATTATTCTCCAAATTTGAATTTTGATTTTGAGTGTAATGGATTTTGAAGTAGTGTTTGTTGACATAGAAATACAAGACACTCTCATATCATAGTGGTTTAAACTACTTTCCATCCTTCGAAACTCCAAAGTAGGTCTTTTAATGATTAGAAGCAATATCTTAATTTGGAGAGTTTTGAGATAGACTATCTTTGAAAGAGTTTAAACCATCTATATTCAACATTAATTGAGGCCTCTCTCTCTCTCTCTCTCTCTCTCTCTCTCTCTCTCTCTCTCTCTCTCTCTCTTTCTCTCTTTCTTTCTTTCTTTTTTTTCTTTTTTGTTTCTTTCTTTCTTTCTCTGTTCTTTTTTTTTTGCCAATACATTCAAGCTTTTCAATCGATACATAGAGTTTTGTAATTTGATTATTTATGATAAATTTTAACAAGAAGAGTTGTACCCTAAATAGAGATAGCCTTAAACTAGTGGCCTAAGGCGAATGGAGGGGCCAATATTATAGGTGTCATGAAATATTAGCTTATGCTTTTGAATGAGTATTAAAACTTATCATCCTTCAAAACTTGATCTACTTTCTTTGTCAAAGTTGTGAATGGTTGACACCTACCAAAAAGATGAGAGATTAAGCATCTTAGATATGACAACCTTCCTTGAAATGATTTTAATTGTGTTGAACCCCTCCCTTTTCTCTCTCTTTTTTTTTGGAGGTTGCCTCTCTAATATCACTTTAATCTCTTTTATATCAAATTTTATTATCCCATGATGCTTTACTACAAGCCCTAGAAACTTTTCTAAAGCCATCATAATTGTATACTTTAGGGATTCATCTTTAGGCTGTAGTAACATAATTAATCGAAGTAACTACTCAGATCATAAAGATGGTCTTTCTTTTCTTTGCTTTTGACCACGAGATTGTCAACATAGCATTCAACTTGGTGATGAATGGGTTCATCGAAGATTCGAGTCATGATTCGTTGGTATATGGGGCTAGCATTTTTAAGGCTGAAAGACATGACCTTATAGCAGTAAATTCTGATGTAAATCATAAATACAAATGACTTCTCATCCTCTGACATATTTTGATCCATCCTTGAATGAGGAGACTGCATGTAAAGAGGCTATGTCCATTATTAAATTTGTTATAGGTAATGTGAATTCATCTTCAAGACATGCCTATCTTAGATCTTCTAAATTGACGTATGTGAGGATTTGAATGTTCTTCTTTTGATTGGGAATAATGTTGGGAAATCATGGTAACATCTTTCTTCTTCAATAAGGTTAACTTCAAACTTTGATTCTCTTCTTTGTATCAAAAGTTTGTAAAATAGGAATAGCAATAGGTTTAATTTTGAGTTTATAGACTGCTACCTTTGGATATGTATTGGGCACTTTATAATGATCTAAGGTAAAGCAATCTTTGAACTACAAAAGTAACCAAACCAAGTCATTAGCATTTTCCTTCTAACTTATCATATATGGATGTTGGAAGGGTGGGTGAACTCTCTTTATGTTTTGAGGTTAATTTCTTGAAACTCATTGGTTAATGATCCTCATTTTTTTTCTTTAGGGAGTGCATTCTCTACTTGAAAGTCTTCAAAATTCTTTGAGAAAAGTAGATAGACTAGGCAAAAGATGATTTTATCACTTCATTTGAAGGTCTATCTACAACTGTTGAATCCTCTTTCAAGCTTGAAGAAAGAGATATAAAGTGCAAAATTTGAAATCTCATAATATATTTTTTGCTAGAGATTAGGAGCAACTATTAACTTCCAATCCTACAATAATATCATGAGATAGTAGAATTGGAATCAATGAGCTCACATACCTACTAAGTTTATAGTCATATTATACACGAATCATCCTTTTAGAACTTTTTTTTATTGCCATTTAACTCCAGAGACTTGTCAAAATTTAACTCAAAATTTATTTCATATATTTTCTCTTTTTTCTTGACTTTACACCTCATACACATGATTTATCCTTTGGATTCTAAATCTATGTGTATTACTAGTGCTTTACTTTTTCTCTTTTTCTTCTTCTCTTTCTCCTTTTTTTGAATTTTTTTTCTTGTCTCTCTCCCTCTTTCTTTTTTAGTCTTTGCCTATATTGTGTTCTCTAAAGGAGATTGTTTGTCTTTCTTTTCCATAGGATATTCTATGTGAATAATAACTTTAGGAGGTTGCCATTAATTGAGCATGGAAGAATCAGGTTAAGTTCCAATTAAACACTTTTCTATCTCTTTAGAAAAGGCGATGGTGCACTTATTATTTAGCTTAGTGGACAACCTTCCAAGATAGTTTGGGACCTTAAGATTAACCTTTAGAATAGTTTGATGCCCTTATTTTGGATTGTGAGGTGTATCTTAAGAAGGATTTAGAATTTGATTATTTTCAACGACTGGTTTGCTTCTTCCTATGGTGTTGATCAAAGTGGTAGGACCCTGCCACTACAACAATTGACTTATGTGGTATCTTTTAAAAGAGAGGAAAAATTGATGCCTACCTACTCTTTTTTGTGCCCAAAGTTTTCTTATTAGACCTTTAATATCTGATGATGCTAACTCTTTACCTATAGTGAAACCATGAAAGCTTAGAATGGGGGCATCTCTATCTAAGTTGGAATCATTAAAGAAATCAAGTCCATCAGTACTGCTACTTTATGAATTACAATAGTTATTTTGAGAGTTGTCTTCTTTTGGGAATTAGTATACAAGTCTTTTGAATCATACTTATCTGAAATAGATAAGACATACTCAAAATTCTTGTCAATTTCATTCTTGGCCTCTGAAGAAATCTCTATAGCCTTTCTCCTTTAGGGTGAAAATCCACATCTTGGTTTTTAGTTGAATTCCATCATAAAATTTTTTATTAACCATAACTTATGACCAATAATAGTGAATACTGCATTATCATAAGTCATCTTAAGGTTTTAAAGTTCTATGTCAAATTTGATTCCAACATTCTTGATAGACTTAAAAATTTTGGACCCACACTCATCAAATTTGAATTTGATAAGGGGGTTCAAATAATTAGATCTCGATTTGGAGAGATTTTGAAGAGAATTTCTTTAGAACCTCACTAGTCAAATGTTGATATGACTGTAGGTTTAGAATATTTGACTAGGACTTAATAAATTTTGGAACCTTACTTTTCAAATGATTATAGGATCAAAATTTTAGGATTTTTTTATGGTTGTTCATTTTTATGACATCTCCCCCTCCGGGTGCCCAGGAGGAAAGGGTGTGGGTCAAGTAGGCTGGTTTGATTTTTATTTTGAAAAAGAACCATCACTTAATAAATTTGAGTATGATGAATGAAATTAGTTAATTTAGTTTGAAAAGGTTTTGATATTTATTTTAGAAGAAGAGGTTTTATTTGATTTAATTTTGATTTTTTAAAAAGGAACCTTCACTTAACAAATTTGGGTATGCCAAGTGGTGTTCAATTAATTTTATTTTGAAAGGGGTTTGAAAATTTTTAGAGAAATGATCTTTTTTTTTAATTTTGATTTTAAAAAAAGAAACTCCATTTAATAAATTGGATTATGTTAAATGGGGTTCATATGATTTTTATTCTGAAAAGACTTTTAAAATTTTTTGTAAAAGATGTTTTTATTTTTCTTTGGATTTTATTAAAATTTTGTTAAGCATGGGTGAACCTTGCTTCACCAAGCTAGTGGTAAGAGGTTCAAGATTTTATGTTTGGTTATTTTTCCTTTCTTTAATTAATTTATTTTTACCTATTGGGGGACCCAATAGGGATTTTAAGACCTACATGGAGTGAGGTCCTAAAACCTAAAAGATATTGGCTACCTTTGCTTATGGATGAAATAAGAAGACTGTCAATGGAAAGAAAGATAGTTTTGGGCTTATATAAAATATAAGTTCACTATCGATGCTTGGAGGCACTAATTGTCTACTAAAGATGGAGAGAGGAATAATCCCCAGCAGAGTCGCCAGAAAAATCTATGGTGTTTATTTTTGATGTTTGGGTGCTTTGCGTGTATATGTGAGGGGACACTATGCAGATCCATAGATGTACTTATTAGGGTGATCGGGTATGAAATTAAGGAATAGTGTACTATCTCGAGAGATAGAAGTCACTACCCTATAATAGACCTAATCACTTAATAAGGACTCCTAAGGCATGATGGGTCTTCGAATATACCAGAGATATTTCCCCTACTTTACATGGAAAAGTAAAATAAGGTTTATTTAAACCTGGTTCATTAAGTTCCCTATGCAGGCAAGCCTCCATAGTTAAATACTTCTTAAGGGGAGTGAATCCCTTAAGAATACTCTCGATTAAAGTGGGCGATTCTTGTCTCCAAAGAATTCAAAGATAGGACTATCAAAGGATTGATTGTATTTTTGGAAATTGAATGGGAGAGATCAAAAGGGAAGAGGACTTATCGAAACCAGAGGAGATGAGTAAGGAGTGCTCATGATACTAGGAAGCCTAATGAGCACTACAATCTATCATATGGTTAGGCTTTATATATTTGAATTTGAAGAGATTTATTTGTTAGAATTGAAAGTTTATTAAAAATCTAGAACTTATAATTCCACAATACAAGATTGTAGAAATGCCTAAGAGGTGAGAATTTATGCTAGTAGCCCCAAAGGGAAACAACAACCTCAGATCCTAAATCTATAGAGCTTTAGCGAGGGCCAAAGAATGGCCTAAATCTAAGGCAAAAATGGGTATATGGTTTACCTCCACAAGAGAGAATAAATCACCCGACTGTTGGACTTATAACCTCCTAAAGTGGCCACCAGCTAACTCCTCCTATGCTTTAAATCTATGTAGGAAAGTCTTATGCTTTGCAAGATGGCTAGGCTATTCTTTATTTAGAAAGGAAACTAAGTCCTTAAACTCACTCCCTAAGAGACTAGAGCATGAGTAGAATGAATTCATGACTTAATCTAATGCAAATTTTATCAAATTTATTTGATTCTTTTGGACTCTTTATTTTGACATAGGCTATGAGATTTTGTATGCCTAAATGCATGGGAACTTGATTATGGGCCAAATCAAGAGAGAAAGGGGTATTCTTCTATCAAAGACTCTCACAGGTTAAGCCTTTATTCTCTAGCACATATGGAAGCCCCCTCTTAACAAGAGTGGAAGAATATGACATGCATGATGTTATACATGCAATCATCCAGCTAAGGGGTTGCTAAATATTTTATTATCTTGATTTAATTCCTATGCTTTTATGTGATATTAGGAATTATTTATAAAAAATTTAATTATGAGTTATTAATTGGGGTAGAAAAATTAATTTCATCCTAAGAGCCTACCGCATCTGGGCCACACATTTAAACATCAAACATGAAGAAACTAGGAACAACATGCAATTCTAGTGCACAATCTAAACACAACATCAAATAATTTTATAGACTATGGTAAAAGTATAAAAGGATAGTGCGATCGGGTTCCAAGATGGTGGAATGAGGAGAATATGCTCAGCTTTTAACCCCTCTCTCTTCTCTTTAGGTGGATGGATGAAAATTCATCATTAAATATGATGGGGAGATGATTGGGAGGTAATGGCCGATTGGGGACTTTGGATTTAGTTCCCAAAGTCTTCATTTGCTGCCATAGAATCAGATCCATTGAATGCAAGTGCTGGGGAGGTTTGAATGCAAGTGATGAGGGATAATTGAATGGAGCTTAGGTGGAATCCTATGTGGGGGAGGCTCCATGATGGATTTGATTGGGTTGGATTGATCTTAGGCTAATCCCAAGTGGGTTTAAAATGGGCTGGATCAGATTGTAATGGGTTTTGATTTGATTCAAATGGGTTTGGCTCAATTTGGGTCATATGGGCCATATTGGGTCAAGTTGGGTTAGGATGAACAATTGGTAAAATTGGGTCAAACCAAAGCTTAGGTTAGGCTCAAATGATGTTTTGAAGAGTTTTTTATGATCAATTTGATTTAATTTGGCTTAGAATTGATTTTGGTTCATTTGGAATCAAATGGGTCAAATGGCTCATGTTGACCAATTTGACCAAAATTGGCCAAATTGGCTTGGGTTATGGGCTGATTCATGTTCAATTAGCTAATTAAAGATGAATATGATCTTTGGTTCAAATCAATTTAGATTTAATTTAGAATTATGCCAAATTGATGCTTTAGGCCAATTTGGGCTAAATGGTTCAATTGGGCTCGATTGATCAAATTTAGTCAGTTATGGTTTTTGTTAAGTTCAATATTCAATTTGGAATGAACTTGAGCCATTGGTTACAATCAATTTGGGTTAGATCATGATTTAACCCAATTTGGTCCTTTAGGCCAATTTGGGTCAACTTGAATCAAATGGCCAATTGGGCTTGGTTTGGCTTAATTGGTGGTCAAGTCATATTTAAATATATATTTTTGGTTGATTCAAGTCACCGGTTTCATTTAATTTGATGTAGGATGATTTTTTGCTAGTTTTGGTTCATTTGGGCTAAGGGTTGACTTGGTCAAATGACTAAGTTGACTTGGCTTGAGCCAATTGATTTCAATTGATCATCCTAGGGTGATCAACAATCATGGTAGAAGGTTTTAGTGAGCTTGGTTCAATGAATTTGGGTTGGATTGGAAGTTGGCTCAAATGGGTCCTTTAGGTCACTTTGGGTCAAGTGGACCTAAGTGAGTCAATTTATTTGGGTTTGATTTGATTCGAGTTTAGTTGAATTTATATATGAGCCTTGGATTGAAATATAAATTCAACGACAATCAATTTGGATTCTATGGAATTTTGGCTCAATTGAAAGTTTCAAGTCAAAAGGGCTAAGTTAGGCTTGACTTGGGTTGACTTGAATTTGGTCTGATGATTGTAAGTTTTATTTATATTTGGATAGATGATTGAAGGAATGATTGATTCAAGAGAAAATCCATTAGTTTTGACTTCATCTAGATAGAATTTGGCTAAGTCCAAAGAATTGGCTTAATGGGCTTAGATTGTGTTTGTATTTGATTTTGGATATAGTTTTGGTCATTTGAATTTGGATTTCATTTATATTTGTGAATATAAAAAAGGAATAATTGATTTATAAAGAAATCAATTGATGATTTAAAGGGAGTTTTGGCTAAGCTTATGAAGGTGGTTCATATAGCTTAGGAAGGGTCTTAGGATTTGAATTTGATTTTGGGTTTCAATCATTTGGAGTCAAATTTGGAATTATATTTGGAATTTGAATTTGAATTTGAGGTTTAGTTTGAGATTTGAATATGTGTTTGATTTGAGAGGGTGCATATGAATTGGGTTTATGCTATAAAGTAGGTGATTTCCTTAAGTCCCAAGGCATGGCCTAATCTTTTGATTAACCCTTCTAAGTCTCTTGGCTTAGGTTAAGTGTTTATCTAATTAGTAGAAGTGTCTTATGACTATGGAGCTCTTAGTGTCTAGAACAGTCCTAAGTCTAAGAAGAGGAGATTCAGAGCTCACTCCAAAAGTGAGGTCAATAGTCATCCAATCAAAGATTGGATGGCCTTGATTCATCCTATGGTTCCTCTAGGGATTAAAATCAAACCGTATGACTAGTCATGGTCACTATTTCAGATAGAAGGAACCATCAGCGTTTAGGGTGATTATGTCTCTAACCTCTGCTAGAGGCTGAGAACCGTCAATGTTTATTTGCTAATTTTTGGTAATCTACTTAATAAAAATGCATTTTTTATTACAAAATGATTGTTGAATGATTTATAATCAATAATTTCATAAAGGACCAAACTAATTGAAAAGGGAATTAGGTTTGGCCATACTTCACCAGTGTGAGGTCTCGGTGCTCCCTTGAGTTTTAAAATTACTCAAGAAGGTTAGATGAAGCTTTAGAAGAAGATTTGTGATTGTCTCCCTATGGTTCAATGTGGAGACCAACACCCGACATCACTCATTGGAGTTTGGTGTGGAGCATGATCAAAGAAGATTTGGAGGAGGGAAATAGTTTGTTTGTGTTTGATTCTACTTGAAAATGGTGATGGAATTAACAACAACCTTTAAGTTAGCTTCTTTCACTATTTTTATGGATGGCCGAGAGCTATTCTATTAGCTTTAAAAGGAGGTCATCGGCCATGGAAATTAGGACTCTATCATAATAAAGAGAGTGGTGGGAAGGTCAAAGATGTAGATTGATTTAAGTGAAGGTAGCAAGGGAACAAGCATGGGCAGGCCTTAGAAGGGATGGGGTAGATCAGCCATGCTTGCTCTCCATGAGCTCCACCTCATCCCCTCTTTGCCACCTTAATCATCATATGTCCAATTAATTGTTTCTTATTGCCTAAGTCAAATCCTAAGTAAACTATAGGTTGCACTTAAGTTTAATAAATCAAGGGATGAATAGGAAAAAAGATCATTTGGTTTCATATGACCATGCGTTAGATTTTCCTTCCATGGAATCTCTTTGTCTTTTGATTCCACCTTATAACCTTTGTTTGGGTTGGTGGTTGGCTGCCTAAGGAAAACTAAAGTGGGTTATAGATTGGGTTTGGACTTATTTAAGTTTGGTTTAAGTTTAAATGCTTTATATTATACCATTTAGATTTGAGTTACTTTAGGTTGTTTTAATTGTATCCAATTCAATTATTTGGATTTGGTTTTATATTTCCATCATTTCTAATTGCCTATCACATGATTCATGGACCAATAGGTTCATGACTGATATGAATTGGTCATGATTAGGCTTAGTTTGATTCATTTGACTCAAACGAGTCAAATTGGGTTATTTAGCTTAAGTGGCCATTTTGGGGTTAAAAATTGATTCAATTATGAGTAATTGATAACCTTTGATATTAAGGAGTATTAACTTTAACCATTCCTAATTATTTTAAGTTCAATTCTAGTCAAAATTCACTTTAACACACATTTTTATTCAAATGGGTTAAGGTGAATTGATTTAAATCAAACAACCAATTTGACTTGAACTAAAATGGATTTGGACTTCCATTGTATTCCATTAAGTGTTTGGAATGATTTGGATTCATTAATTTTAATTAATTTGAAGTTAATTTTGATTTAGACCAACTTTGACCCAAATTAGCCTTAATGGGTTAATATGGGTTCATTTGGGTTAAATAATCAAATTTGTCAAATTAACTCTAATGATTTGTTTAATTATGTTGGATTATGATTTTCAAATGATTTTCGATATTTGATTTGAATTACTTTTAATTTAATTTGAATTTAGGGGAAATTAGGTGCATTTGTGTTTATTTGGATTAAGTGGCCAAAGAAACCCAATTAAGTCATTATTGATTTAAATGTATTTAAAATTATGTTTAAATATGTTCATTTGATGGTTTTGAGCCCTTAAGATGACTCAGTTTAGTTCAATTTAAGGAGTTGATTTCTTGATCTGGTGGGACCTACATGAGTAAGTTCTAGGTCAAATGATCTGTTTGACCAATCTAAACCCGACCTAAATTTATTTTTAAGTTCATTTATATTTGTACATTGATTTTATACTTTTTATTTATTTTGATTTTATTTGAATTTCATTGGATTTAGGTAATTTTGAGCTTAAATGAGTCAATTGGGTCAGCCACCCGAACTACCTCAGTCTATGTTAAATTAAATTTAGATTTTAGTTGAAATATATTTGTTTTAAATTTCTATTAAATTTTTGAGTTTGATAGGGTCCACTTAATTCAATTAGGTTAGATCAAGTTTTAGAAGGATTTGCTCGAATGGCCTAGGCTTACACCTTTAGGCACTGAGTTTAATTCACATTTAAATTTGCTTTTAAATTTGATTTAGTTTGGTATTTGATTCTAAATTATTTATACACCTAGTCACTAAGTGTAGTGCCTTAGGAATATATTAATCTAAGATTATGGATCTTAATTACTAAGTTTTATGATGATATTAACCTCATCCAAAATTGAGGTCAACAAGTTGCCTCTAGTCTAAGCCCTCATCCTTTTTAGTGGTGGCAACCTCCCCTTCAAGGGTTAGTTTTTAGAATAGTTTAGCATTGATAGAAGAGAGGAGTTGATAGTTTCATACCTCTTTTGATGTGAACTTATAATCTAGACTAGCCATCTCTTTAGTGAGCTTAGCTAAGGGCAGCGACTATGACATTTTCTCCTTATGGAATTTTATGGATAGTAACCTCCAAAATTTACACCAACAACTCCATCGTGTACTTGTGATAGTGATGGAGTTTATATTTGAGAACATTGTAGGATTCGGTGATTTGATTGACCACTAATTGTGATCCCCAAAGATGTTAATATCTTGAATTCCTAAAGAGATGGCTAACTCCAGATCAATGATCAGGGCCTCATATTCAGCTGTGTTATTTGTATAAAGTTCTATTATGTGATATGAGAATTGTAGCATCAAGTAGTTTGGAGCTAAGAAAAATATCCCCATCTCTGTTTTGTTTGAGAGAATGGATTGTAGTTCTTCTTCTCTTTAAGAGAAAGTCACACCATGAAAGTACATATCCCATCGATGGTTTCTTGTATTCTCTAAACTCATGATTTGTTCATCAGGAAAGTTGTCTTTTAGAGGGGAATCAATAGGGAGAAGATGCTAAGAAATCTGCATACATTTGTCCTTTCATAGCTCGAAGAGGCAAGAAAGTGATGTTGAACTGTAATAGAATCATGAACTATCCTGCCAACAATCCAGATAACTTTGGCTATGTCATAAGATATTGTAGTGGATTGACTCTAGAAATTAACTTAACTTTGTGAGAAAGCTTGTAGTGTCATAGCTTTTGAGCAGTGAAGATCAAAGCTAGGCAATGTTGCTCAATAGGTGGATAGTTTTCCTCTACAGGAATTAGACAATGGCCTAGGTTGTAGAGTTTGATCTTTTTCCCTTCATCATTGGCTTTGGCCAACAAAGAATCAAGGGAATTATCTAATGTAGCCATGTAGAGTATAATAGGTTTACCTAAGATAGGGGCAACTAGAATTAGTGGCATCATGAGGTAGTGTTTGATGCTTTCAAAGACTTGCTGGCATTTGTCATCCCATTTAAAATTAGCATCTTTCTTGGTAAGTGATGCGAAATGGTTGGCATATGCCAAACAAATTTGACATAAATAATCTTAGATATGCCAACCTTCCTTCTAATAATCTAAGTTGGGTTAAATTTGTAGGAGGTGGCATTTCTAATATAATTTTGAGCTTCTCAAGATCAATTTCAATTCTATGTTATTGTACAATAAACTTTAGAAACTTCCCTAAAGTTACCTTAAATGCAAATTGTAGAGCGTTCATCTTAAGGTTTTATTGCCTCAACAACTCAAAAACTACTCTCAAGTCATATATATGGTCTTCTTATTCTTTGTTTTTAACCATTTGATCATCAACATAAGATTCAACTTGATGATGGATTAGTTCATCGAAGATTTCAATCGCGACCCACTACTATGTAGCATCAGCATTCTGAAGGCTAAAATGAAGGATCTTATAGTAGAAGATTTCAATATATGTTTTAAATATAGTTTTCTCATTTCCAGTGACATCTTAATTTGATTGTAATCAAATGATCCATCATGAATGAGAAGATTACATGAGATGAGGCTATATCCATCATCAACCCTGACATAAGTAATAAGAACTCATCTTTAGGACATGCCTTATTTTTATCTCTAAAATTAATACATATGCAAATTTGGTTATTCTTCTTCCTGACTAGATGACACTGGCTAACCAAGTGGGTATTTTCTTCTCGAATGAAACTAACATTGATTAACTTCTTAATTTCTAAAATGATCTATGGTTCGATGTCTAATCGTATGTATCTAGGAGCTTGCTTGATAGGGATTACGTAAGGTTGGATTGTTAGTTTATGGATGACAACTTCAGGAGCTAATTTGGGCATCTCTTTATAGCTCCATGCAAAGCAATCTTCAAACTCTCAGAGTAGCCTAACTAAGCCATTAGTTTTAGACTCACTCAATAAGAAACTAATGTATGTCAGGTGTGGGTTTTCTTTAGTACCTAAGTTGATTTTCTTCAGCTCATCGATTTGGTGTTGTTAAGAATAAAATTATTAGACTCTAACTGGTTGGTGATGACGAAGTAGTACTAATTATCATCTATTAGATCCACTATGCCAAAGCCAAGTTTTGATCTTAATTGAGAATTCTTGCATTTGTTGTTCCAAATCCTTTCAAATTACTCTGACTTATGCTTAAACCATGTATGTGGTATTAAACTTTTCTTTGCTAAATTTAAAGCACAAGACAAGTACCAATATATCAAAAATTATATAAATTCCTTGAATGAGTTATCCTCAAGCTCTACATCAACTTTTGAGCTTGAGGATGCTACTCCTGGATAAAATTTTTGAGGCTTGGCATCTATATGTAATTGAGGAGCATCTTTAACTATTAAACCCTCAACATTTTATGAAGAATGTGGGGTGAGAGCTAAAGTGCTAACACATTATTTCATAGTTTCATATAAAGATGATTTAGATACACTTATTCTTTGTTTAGGGATCCCATCCTCATCACTATCGGGCTCGAGTGTCACCGCCAATTGAGCCTTCGAGAGTGGGGAGGTGGTTGGTGCACTCACTACGGACTTATCCTCTAAACTAGATTCTAAGTCTATGTAAATTGTAAGAGTGCTCTGAGATGTCAAGATAAAACTTTAGGTTGGTGATAAGTATGGAGGTCTTCCTCCCCTAACGAGTCCTATGGGCTTGCCAATTGCTCTTATTAGAGGAGGTCAGGACATCTCATCCACTTACTAGGAAAGAGTGGTGAAATGAAGGTGGAAAGTAATGTTAAGCTCTACTTCCTCCCCAAAATATTCTTTTCACTCTCTTTTTTTATTTTTATTTTTCTTTTTCATCTTTTTTATAATCTTTTTGAACCCTAGATCTTCATCTGAGAACATAAATCCTAAGACTTTCTTTGAGAAACACACCTATTCTTTAGCTGACATCATAGTGGCCAATTGAGCTAAATATATTTTAAGATCAAGCATTGCTTCGATTAAGAACTCCCTCATCTCTTTCGATAAGATAAGGGCATCATATATGCTTAACTTAGCTGACAACTTTTTTTAGATGTGCTAAGACATTGTAGTAGACTTTGGAATGATCTTCCATAAGCATATCCAGTAATGGAGCCTCTTGTGGAGGGGCTATCTGAGATGGAACCAATGATTTGTTTACCGTTGTCCTAAGTTACTACCCTAGGAGGTAAACTTTGCCACTATGAAGGTTAACTTCAATGACTTCTTGATGGAGGTAGATTTTCTTTCTTTTGGTGAGATTGAGAGAACTTGGGTATTGGAAGTGAGGAAAGAAGATATGTTGGATAACTAGCGCTCCCACCAAGGATTGCCAAGGTTTGGCCACCAAGCTCTCAAACCACAAGAATAACTCAAATAATTTGTAATTGCCAAAATATCTCCTTTCATTCTAGCAAGGGGGGCTATTTATAGCCATTATAAACATCTTTCAAAAGAAATGAATTCAAAACATGGAGGAAAAGGTGGATGGCCATATTAATGTGAAGCATTAAGCTACCTTATTATTTTATGTCATCCACCCATTTCACATGCTATTATTTTATGTGGATTCAACAATCTCACATATTGTGATTTGAATTTTTAAATTCAAAATTTTAAATTTAGAGTTTCTAGAAGAAAATTAAAAATTACATAAAGAAAAAAAGAGATGAATCATAAAATATGCCTTAGCAGGCTAATGTGCTAAGCCTTCTTCTTTCTTGAATTTTCTTGAGGTTTAGCTTGAGATCCTGTAAAAGGACCTTGAGCTCTAATTGTTGTATCCACATGATGTTCTACATTAACTCCCCTGGGTTCAATTAAACTTTGCTCTGTAGAGTTGAAATCTAAGAAGTCTTCTACTGATTGTTGGGCTAGAGTCTCCAAATCTGTACAGGTCAACCATGTGTTTTCAGCTAGTCTCTTATTCTTCCAATGAACTAAAAAATTATGTTCAGAAGCTAGATTAATAGGTGCTTCCTCAGTGATAATATAGTCAACTTCCAAAAAAAGAGGGCTTCTGCAAGTACGATGCTATATCTCCTGCTAAAGAGTTAGACTGAACAAGTGGAGGTTTGTTAATTCCTTCATATGATAAAATATCTTTAATATTAATAACTGGATGAATGAGCATATCAGCAGGCAAATCAATGTGATAAGCATTAGTTCCAATTTTCTTAAGAATTGTAAATGGACTACAAACTTGTGCATGTAATTTCTTATATTTAGTGGTTTGATAATGCTCAAGCTGAATGTGAATCAATACATAATCACCTTTTTTTATATTCTTTCATTGAACGGTTATGATTTTCCTTAGAAGCATAGTTTTCATTACTTATTGTAATTTGCTTTCTTATATCTTCATGTAGGCTTTGAAAATCTTTAGCAATTGAGAATGCTGCATCAAAATTACATGATATGGTAGGTTTGCTACATCTATTGGTCATCATGGGTTTTGACCATAGACTATCTCAAATGGTAATTTGCTTGTAGTTCTAGAAACATTATTATTATAGGCAAATTTTGAGGTTGGTAAATGTAAATCCTAATTTTCTAAACTTTGATCTACCAAGCATTTAAGAAATTTTTTTAAGGTACGATTGACTACTTCAGTTTGTCCATCAGTTTGTGGGTGAAAGGCAGAATAAAATTTTAATTTGGTACCTAATAATTTCTATAATAATTTCTAAAAAAAATCAGACAAATCTAGCATCTTTGTCATAAGTAATGGTTAAAGGGAGACCATGGAGCCGCACTATTTCCTTAAAAAAAAATTGGCTATATAAGAAGCATCATTTATTTTTGAACAAGGCAAAAAATGTCTAATTTTTGAGATTCTATCAACTATAAAAAAAATGCTATCATGCCCTCGAGCTATCCTAGGTCTTTCCAAGGCTTATAAGGAGCATGTAAGATAGTGTACTGTCTAGACCTTTGTTTGATAGTTTTAGCCTGTTTACAAATTAAGCATTGAGCCATTATTTTTTGAACATCTCATTTTAATGAAGGCTAGTAAAATCTATTTTTTAATAAATATATGGTCTTATCCTTTCAAAAATTACCAGCTACACCTCCAGCATGTAGCTCGGTGATAAGCAATTCTCTAAGAGAAGATCAAGGAATGCATAGTTGTTTTCCTTTAAATAAATATCCATTTGTTATCAAGAATGTTCCTTGTAAAGTTATTAGTTTATCTAGGTGTTTATATAAATTAGGCGAAAGTTAGGGCACACAATATAATCATCTTTCTTTCTATTAAATTATGAGATTGTCAATTCTAAAGAGGAAATCATTAGGTTTACCCTAGATAAAGCATCAGCAGGTTTATTCTCAATTTCAAGCTTATGCTTTAGAACAAAAGAGTAGTCTTATAAAAATTCAATCCATTTTGCATGCCTATGACTTAATTTTCATTAAGTATTAATGAATTTTAAGGCATGATGATTAGAATTAAGTATAAATTCTCTATGTAAGAGATAGTGTCGTCAAAGCCTTAAGGATTGAATTATAGTATAAAACTCCCTATCATAAGTCGAATATCATTATTTGGCTTTATTTAACTTTTCACTAAAGAATGCTATAGGATGATTCTCTTGCCTTAAAATTCCACCTATCCTAATTCCTAAAGCATAGTATATCACTTCAAAGGCTTTAGAAAAATCAAGAAGCCTAAGGATTCGTGTAGAAGTGATAAGAACTTTAATTTTCTCTAAGACCCTTTGTGTATTTGGAGTCCAACAAAATTTATCTAATTCTAGTATATTAATTATCAGAGCAACAATGGTACTAAAATTCTCAACTCGCAAAAAGAGTGGCTAAACCATGGAAGCTTTTAACTTCAATAAAACTTTTAGGTGATGGCCAATCTAAGGTTGGTTTCACTTTAGAAGGATCACTTTTAAGTCCAACAATGGATATAATAAAGCCTAAAAAGATTACCTCAACTTGCAAAAAGAAACACTTTTTTAAATTAATGTATAATTTCTCTTGAATAAGCATTTCAAAGACTTTTTATTGTAGGTGTTGTAGATGCTCATTTTTACTAAGACTAAAAATCAGAATATCATCAAAATACACCACCAAAAATTTACCTATATATGGTTTAAGAATAGTATTCATTAACCTCATAAATGTTCTAGGAGCATTTGAAAGTCCAAAGGGCATGACAAGCCATTCATAAAATCTATCAAGGGTCTTAAAAGCCATCTTTCACTCATCTCATGATCTAATCCTAATTTAATAATATCCACTTTTTAGATCAATCTTTGAAAATTTTTTTGCTTTTGAGATTAAATCTAACATATCATCTAATTGGGGAATAGGAAACCTATACTTGATAGTAATTTTATTTATTGCCCCACTATCAACACACATTCACCATGTTCCATCTTTCTTCGAAGTTAATAAAGCTGGGACTGCACAAGAGCTAAGACTCTCTTGAATAAAATCTTTTTTTTGATAATTCCTCAACTTGCCATTTAATCTTAACATGCTCGGTAGGGATCATCCTATAATATGGAAGATTAAGAAGTTGAGAACCATGTAAGAACTCAATAGCATGTTAATTATCTCTTATAGGAGGTAGCTCATCAGTAAGCTCATTGGGTGCAATATCTTTAAAACTAAAAAGAAGGGAAGAAACCACAGCATGTATGTGAGTCTCATTAGAGTCTGGTATAACTTCTTTTACATGTAATAAGTGAAGGAGAAATGGATCAGAAAATTCTTTTTGTAAAGCTCCAAAATCTATTATTTCTATCTTTGGGGTCAAAGAAAAAAGAATAAATGTTTTAAAGCTAGAATAAAAAATTATAGTATTAACCCTAATAGTAGGATTTTCTATGATAATAATTAAAGTTTGGCATTTTTCTTCAATAGAGGCTTAGGTTACAAGTCAAAAGTTATTTTGTGTGGTGCTATGGAGGGTGTTTTTGTATTAGCTTTATTAATAGGAGTTTAATAATCTTATTATTATGCTTAAAAACTTAAGTATTTTCACTATCATAGTGAATAACATTCATATCATATAGCCAAGGTCATCCTAAGAGATTATAAGCAATGTCCATAGGGAGGACATCACACCAAATTTGATCCTCATAGCTTTCTGATGTAATTGAAACTAAACATCGATTGATGATGGGAAGAGATGTATGATTTACCCAGCTAACATGAAATGGTTCAGGGTGAGGTTCAGATTTTAGGTTGGCTCAAGTTAAGGTGTGTGTTGAAATGACATTCATAGCACTTCCTCCATCTATAACTAACTTACATCTCTTTTTATTGCACAAAATATACATGCTAAAAATGTTATTTCTCCTCCAATATTTTGCCTCATTTTTAATTACAATAAGACGTCTCATCACATTAACCTAAGGGTCATCAGCTAATTCCAATTCTTCATCAGAAAGTCGGGTGTCATCATAAGCTTCTTCTAAAAATAAGATTTGAGCTTTACATTGATTTTACATATGACCCTCTTTATGACATTTAAAGTATATTACTTCCCTAGTGCTCTTAAAGCTCCCTTCAATTGAAGTTTTAGGCAAAGGGGTTGGGCCATTTAGATGAGTGGATCTAATAATAGATCTATGGGATGAAATGGAAGGTACTTAACATTTAGTTTTAGAGATGAAAGAAAATTTCTTTTGTTGTTCAACCAATAAGGCATAATAAAATGCTTCCTCTAAAGATTGTTGGTTAAAAAATTCAACTTCATTTATAATGTCAGTCCTTAAGTCCAATAATAAATTTTAGGCTAATTACCAATCATTATCAGCATAATCAGTTCTAGAAACTAGATTTTCAAAAGTATTCAAGTATTCAGTTACAAGATGATTACCTTGTCTCAAACTTAATAATTGACTATGTAGCTTCTTATCATGATACTCTTAACATTTCTTTCATTTCTATCATTTCTTAACATTTCTTTCATTTCTATCATTTCTTAACATTTCTTTCATTTCTATCTAAGTGAGGTTTGTCCTTCCTAATCTTTGTAATTGGATAGTACTTTGATCTTAACATTTCTTAACATTTCTTTCATGTAATTGGATAGTACTTTGCTCTTAACATTTCTTTCATTTCTATCTAAGTGAGGTTTGTCCTTCCTAATCTTTGTTCTTTAGCTAAAGTATTTGTCTAATAAATTTTAGCATGTCCTATCAATTTCATTTTAGCAAAAGTAACCCTTTGATAATCATCTATTTTATATCAATCAAAGAAGTCATCCAATTGAACTAGCCAATTGAGAAATTTGCTTGGGTCATGGATACCATCATAAGTTGGGGCTTCTACCTTAACTCTTTGAGATGGATCATTAGAGTCTTCTATTGGCTTAAAATAATTTTCTCCCCTTCTGCCATTTTTAGCAATTGGTGGTCTTCTAAGTGGTTGGTTTTCTCTATGATTTGGATATGAATCTTCTTCTTCTATCACTATAGGCATAGTTTAAGCTAGTATTAGAGGAGGAGTTGGTACTCTATTATTTTGTGGATGATCTATAAGAGTTTGCATTTGTTCTTTAAATTCTTGCATTTGATTCTTACTTTCTTCTAATATTTGTTGATTTTTTAATTCATTATCATGGATCCTAAGATCTAAGGCATCAATTAATCTAGTCAAATTGTCCACTTGGTCGGGAGAGATAGATTTTGGTGCCATAAGATTTTTTTTTAAAAGAAAAGAAAAGATATATTAAAAAGGATCAAAGAAAAAAATAAATAAAATAAACAAGTATAATATAATTGTGCAATCAAAGTGAAATTTTAGGCTAAGAGAACTTCCAAGTGAGGAGGGAGGGTACAAGACCACTTAAATCCCAAGCTCTCTTTAGATAGTTTAGGTCTTTTTGACAAAGTTCTATTTAGATTCCAAAATCACCAAGTTTAACACACTTATATTATTATGCATGCAATTGTTTTTATTTTTTTTAATGCAATGAAAAAAATGCTCAAATTTATCAAGCCTCTTTTTTTTTTAAAGAAAGCAAGTTATCATAAGTTAATTAGATAAACTTCTAAAATTAACCATAAATAATAACAAAGATGATAAAGCAAGCAATTAGATTTTAATTTGCACTAATGGCTAGGTTGTTTTTAGGGTGAAGCACTACCTCACTAAGGCATTCTCATAATTTTATTTTTTGAGCAAGTTTACACAATTGAGAAATGACTAAATTATATAATGGAGCTTATTGGAATGTTATGCTATCACCATAAACTTGCAAGCAATATATATCTTTCCAAGCTACTAATATGTATTTGAATTATCATATAAAAGAAAATTAATTAACCTCACAAGTCCAAGAAAAACTCACAAGTTTGAAGACAAGTACACCACCTGCGATGCTCCCTTTGTTGAAGCAAACTTATGACTGAATTTGCTCCTTCTAGGATTCGTTCTGACACCAAATTTAATGGAGGTGGGTGTTCTTTATTTTGGTGAGATTGAGAGAACTTCAGAATTGGAAGTGAGGAAAGAAGATATGTAGGATAACAAATGCTCCTAGTAAGGATTACTAAGGTTTGGTCACCAAGCTCTCAAACCACAAGAACAACTCAAATAATTTGTAATTGCCAAAAGATCTCATTTCATTCTAGCAAGGGGGGCTACTTATAGCCATTACAAACGTCTTTCAAAAGAAAAAATTCAAAACATGGAAGGAAAGGTGAGTGGCCACATTAATGTGAAGCATTTAGTTGCCTTATTATTTTATGCCATTCATCCATTTCGCATGCTATTATTTTATGTGGATTCAATCACCTCACATATCATGCTTTGAATTTTTAAATTCAAAATTTTAAACTTATATTTCTAGAAGAAAATTAAAAATTACATAAATAAAATAAGATGAAATCATAAAATGGGTCTTAGCAGGCTAATGGGCTAAGCCTTCTTCTTTCTAGAATTTTCTTGGGCTTTAGCTTGAGATCTTGTAAATGGACCTTGAACTCTAATTTTTGGATCCACATGATGTTCTACACCACATCTTTAGGAGGAGGAGTTTATAGTGTAATCGGTCTACTTATTGGGTAAACTTACAGCTTCTCTTAAAGGATCTTTAGAGTCGGATGACTCCAATTATATCTTAAGAGAGGAACCTTGAAGATTCAAAAAAAGAAAATCCATTTTTGAATTACAAAGAGAGTCATCAAAATCATTTAAATTATTATTATGTCTTAGAAAGCTTTTAATTGGAATGATATCAACTGGATCATCAAAGAGAGATAGAATGTAAGCAAAATCTTTCTTCTTCATTAATTTATTAGATTTTCGGGGTACAAAATAGAAGTGATACAAGATGAGTGGCATGAGTGATTTAGTGCCCTCATCTATGAATACAATATTCCAAGATGTAGTAGTATTACTGGTAGAGAAGGAGATGATGGACTTGGATGGTGGTTGCACTAATGGACTATTCTGAGCATGTGGTGGCTATTACTGCTTAGCTTCCACCGTCTCAAAGTTGTCCCTCACAGCTAGTAGACATGCCGATGTGTTGGTGGTCTGAGCTTGTTCAAGCACCTTTAGAAAAAGTTTTTGATTTTAAAGATAATCTTTTTAGAGGTATAAGATAAAGAAATGTCCCAACCTTCTTTGGTCTTGAGAGAATCTAGCAATTCCCCATAAATTACCTTAATAAGATTAGAAATATGTTCTACTAAGTATTCTTTGGGTATTACAATGGTTGTTATTTTATAACTGCACTCAAGCCAATCTTTAAAAGTGAAATTATCCTCTAAGATATGACATAGTATACGATGGTAGGGTAGAAGTTAGGATCATCACTCTTGGTCACTTCCTCTAGGTTTTTAGGCTCGAGTAGCTGAAAGTCAAGCTTCTTGAAAATTTTCTTGACCACCTCCCTCTTGAATAAATAAAGTTTATAGAGCTTATATACATGAGTAAGTGAGAAATAGTTACCTGGTGATGGATAATAATATCTCTACTGTGGAGACTATTGTGGTGGTCATGGAGATGAAAGAGGTGGTGGAAGTGGAGGCTGCTGAGATCTAGGCCTTTCAGAATAAACTTTCACAAGTTGTTTCCCTTTATTCATAGCTGACACTACCCTAAACTTCTTCTCAAATACCTTATGGGGTTTAGGCTTGCACGACTGATCTGAGATGGGTAATTATTTGACATATTTTTGTAGGTTAGCTGTCTTGCTAATTAATTTCTCAAAAGTTTTAATTATAAAGCCCTTAAGCATGAAAACAATCGGTCCATGAATATTCTTTAGAAAAATTTTAATGGCAGGCTACTCTTAGAGCTGTGGTTCTTATTTCATACTCAAGTTATGTTATCTAAGAATATAAACAACTAGGGACTCATTAGGTTTTTGATTTTCTATAATGAGGTTACCAATAATTACCCTTTACTGAGCTCCCATGAATCTCTTAATGAACAACTGCCCTAGCTCTGCAAAGGACATCACCGAACCATTGACAATTCGATGTACCAATCAAAGCAACTCTAGAAAGATTGCTAACAAACTACCTAAAGAGTATGACTTTATTGTTATTGACTATACACCTTATGTATCTTACCATTTGATTTGATGATAACTAACCTTATGTAATAAGAACTAATTATTTCTTTGTAGGATAAAATATCCACATTAATCCTTATAAATGTTTTTTTAATTTAGATCTTTATTGATGATAAATATATATTTTTGAAGCTACTAATTGTTTATTTCAAGTGTTTCAAGAAATTCACCAAAGTCAACTTGTTTAATCAGATCGAGAAAGTCCTATTAGCTAGACTAAAGTAGTTTGGAAATTTTTTAGGATTTTAAATAAAAGCTAAATAATAAGAAAATAATTATTTAAATAATTCCATATCATTCCTTTGAATTTTTGCATAATGTTTCATACTTTATTTGCATGATATTTTCAATTATTCTTTAATTTATCTTTTCTTGGATAATTTAAGGGGTTGCATGAGATTAGCCTTATCCATTGTATTTTAAAATGTGTTTGATATATTTCATACATCATTTAATTATTTTGTAAGAAAATAAAACTATTCAAGGATTACCCTAATTATTCTTTTTCTCTCTCCTATCCTTTTTATTTTCTCTCTCGCATCATCCTTATTATTTTGAAGACATTTTGGCCGATTTTTTTAAAAATTTTTGAATGTTAAATCATGTAAGATTTATTCAAATTATATCATAGTATTTCCCTCATTGATTCAAATTTTAAAAGCTCATTTATTTCAATTTTGAATTTAAATTATTTTGAATCCAAATTGAATATTCATTGCCATATTAATGTAAAATGGATTTATTTATTTATGGAATGATTTGGCCGACCATACCATGCTTTAATTAGGCTAATTTTAGTTTATTTGAATTAGTTTAAGTTAATTTAAATTTGAATTTAAATGAGCATGATTTAATAAACTTTCCTTTTTAAATTAATAAATTTTAGGAAAGTATTATGGCTAATAATATTTAATTTTATTTAAATCATTCTATGTTATGTTTATTATTCCAAAAGTCTCTTAATTACTTATCCTATTTTGAATTAAATAATTTCATTAATAGGAGATCAATGTTATTTAGGAAACCCCTAGGCCGAAAATTCCATATTGATTTTTTCTTGATTGATTTTATTATTTTTATTTTATGACTTGCCTTATTGTTTCAAATCTATATTAACTATTTGATCTCTCATATTTTTTGAATTAAATCAAGATTGAACTCTCTTATGAAAGAGCTTGGCCGTTTCAAGCAAATTCCCTTGAAATATTGTTTTAAATTCAAATATTTTGAGTGACTTTCTTAATTAATTTCTTATTTAGTTAAGGAGGGCTTATTTATGTTAGGTGGATTCAAAATATTTTCCTCCATCCTTGCATGACTAAGATTTAAATTTTGATTTAGATTTTATGTCATGTGCTTAATTATTCTAGTTCAAATTCTTACAAAAATCAATTTATTCCTCTTTGGCCAAAAATCCTTGGTCATTAATTTGATTTTATTTGATTAGAATAATTGATTTTATTCTCTCATATCTCTTTCTCTCTTTATCTCTCTCTCTTTGTCAAAATTCAAACACTTTTGTCTGAATTTATTTAGCATGTGCTCATTTATTTAAAATCAAATACTTTCCTTATTGAATTTTTCCCTCTCATTATTTCCCTCCTCTTCTCCTTTAGCTTGGCCAAAATTCTCATGACAAAAACTTATTTAAATAATGGATTTCATGAATTAATCCCTCTTGATTGTCTCCACCTTGGCCGAACTTATGCTAGTGAATTTCTTGGAGTTAAATTGCTAAAGCTCATCTATCTTCTTCACTCTTTCAACTACATTCAAGTGGAGACCTTCTTCAACTCTTTCAAGCTTCTTTTATTCCTTGGAAAGTTCACAATTGATTTCATTGCTTACATACAAAGGCTTGAGTAAGAATATTATTTTATTTCAATCCTTTAAATCATTAGTTTTATTAGTTTGATTTGGATTAAAAGATTTATGTACTTTATGGTTAAGATTATTCTATAATTTCTTTTTATTCATCTCCAAGTGATTCCTTTTAGTTTGATTGATTTGAAATAATCTCTTTAAAACTTCTCATATTTATTATCTTTCATAAATTTTATATTCAAAATATTTGAAATTCATGTTGTATTAACTAAAAAGGATTTTCATTAACATTGATAAAGATTTTCTAAAGTTTTAAATTCATCTTTCAAGAAACTTTCGAGTCATAGATCTCCTTACATACACATAAAGAACTCAATTAAGAAAAGTGATTTCATTTATTCTCTTAAATATTTAAGTTCGTTAGTTTGATTTGAATGAAAAATTTTATGTGCTTTATTGTCAAAATATTCACTTGATCTCTTTTCATTCTTCTTTCAAAAGATTTAAAAGATTTTCTCTTTGGTTTGATTAAATTGATTTTACAAATAAGAAGTCAATATTAGCTTGTTTGTTTGAAAGTATTTATTGCATAACTTATTTGAATTACACTTTCATGTAAATGTTTTGGTCATCCATGTTATTTGATTTTATATATCTCTTCAAGTTATTTCATTTCAAGTCTTCATTTCTTTTAAAGTAAAATAATTTCTTTTAAGACCTATTTACATTAATTATATCATATAAAGTCCATATTATTACTTTAATTAAATAAAAAATTAAATCACCTCGAGCTCTCTTTACTATTTGTCTTAATATTATGTTAGTTGGGTTTTGAGTGCAAAATCCTTTTAAATTGATATTTGAATACTTTGTATTTTGTTTTTTGTTTATGCTTTTATACTTTGTTGGGGTTATACTTGCCCATGTAGGAAAGTACATTGTTGGGTTGTAGTTGCCCATGTAGGAAAGTACGTGTTGGGGTTGTACTTGCCTAATGTAGGACTGTATGGGAGATTAATTATAATCTCAACTTATTAGTGAATTCCTAGTCAGGGTGACTTGGTGTGGATGTAGGCTAATTTTTTGGATTTGTTCAAACCACATAAAAATCCTTGTGCCTCTTGTCTCTTTACTTTTTTTGCATCTGATTTAGTTGTTGATTCAATATTTTATTATAAATAACCTTATATATTTTGTAACTAACTTTTCTACAAATTTTTAAAAACTAAGTTTTAATTTGATAATCTTTAAAATATCCAATTCACTCCATTGTTGGGTGACATAGCCTCTTAACAATTGCCACCGCATTGCGAATTAGCTAAAGTGTGCATCTGCTGGTTACCTACCATCAAATACCTTGAAGAATGAGGGAAAAAAATCCTTAGGGTATTGGACTACATCAAACTCCTCCAGGTAGGGTCTACCCTTTGAAACTAATGATGTCCCTTAGGTTTGAGCCAACGTCTTCTTCACTTATTGTTCCACCATTTATTTTATGCCCCTCACTTGAAGAACTATGTTGTATGTACTTTTCCTATATAGACTGCCAGTATCCTCTTCTAATAAAGTGGTGTTTTTTCTATTAATCTACTTCATGCCCCAACTTAGGCCTATCTATCTTTATAGATGTGATCTGAGGTACTAGTATCTGACTCTGAAGAGCTAACACTACTGGTATCAGCTCTTCCATTCTCTTCACCATGTGTCGATCTGATCATCTTTTATCTTAAGCTAAGTAAAAGTCACTAAGTAGAGTCTGATCCTCACTTTCCTCAAGTACAACTCCTTGAACATCAGTGTTATGATGTTTCTCTCTATGGGAGGAGGTCCTAGTCTCTATCATATGGACCACTACTACATCATCTAACAAGTCATCCTTCGCCATGTAAAAGCTGACCTTCTCCTCATCACTCTCTTTCCTTTCCATGTCTTTGATGGTTGCCTTATACTCTACTAAGATCTTTTCAAAAGAATGACCATTTATATTCTTTAGATCTACATAGATGTGTCCAGAGTGGCAATCCTCTACCATATGATCTTTTATAGAAGGGGTGTTATTGAAATCATGGATTCATGATGTGCTAACAATAATGAGCTCAATAGACATAAGGACATCCCCTTCATCTTTCTTATTCTCCTCCTTGCCCTGCTGAGTTAATGAAGCGATTGCAACACCCTTGGGCTACACTCCTTCTTCTCCACTAATAGTGTGGAAGGACAAATAGAAGAGCTCAACCTCACATCATTAGTGCAAGAAGATGAACGACCCTTAGGCTATAGATAAATTTCCAAGGGTGAAGACTTATTTCTAAATGTGATTTTATGGTATTTGATGGGGACATCAGATTGTGATACATGGATCGACGATGGTGGGTGGTGAGTCGAGCAGCATTATGGTGGTGTAACTGGTTGCACTTTCACTGAGGACTTCCTCTTCTAGATAGATCTAATAAGAACTATACTTTTAGAATAGTCAATGTAACCAGCTCACTGACCAGAGTATCCACTAAAGTTGAGGCTACTAACTATTTGGCAAACCTCCTTATATCCCTCTTTCTTGCTTGAGCTACCACTTTGTCTTCTATGGCTCTCTCTCCCTATTAATTTAATCCCTAACACTCTTAGAGATGACTTCCCTTAAATCATGAATCAAGGGGGGACTTTGTGCATCTGTGGGCTCTCCCTACTCTTTAGAGCATGGACCTCAGACCAGTATAGGGCTTCCTCCTCTCCCTAGTTAGTGTCCATTCTTTGTGATTCATGGGGGTAATGTAGTTATCTTCTTCACATCCTACTCTCCCTTTATATATGAGAGTGGGTGGAACCTACTACTACTAAGGAGGGGAGTGGTCTCACGAGGATAACAATCCTCAATTACAAGATATATAGACTCAACCTCCTTGGACATCCTCTCATAGTACCTCTTCAATTTATGATTCTTATTTTTGCATGGTATCTTAGTCAAAGGGACATGGAGGGAGTTAAAATTGACCTCAAATAAAAATGGGACAACCTCTAATGCTAGTACTGCCTTCCCTTTGGAGGTCAGGGTTATCTTAGAGGTGGTGTTAGTCCTAAATACTCAATTGGTGGACATAGTAGGTACTTATGATGGGGAACCTCTAAAGCCTTCCACTTCAAAGAAGGAAACCCAATGTCAGACTATAAGTCAAACTAAAGAAGTAGCTTCTTATCTACCACCTCATCTTTGCTAATGGTGGTGAACACTAGGTCATCACAAGTGACTTTAAAGTGCTCAAAGCCTAGACCAAACTTGAGGATGGGGGCAAAAGAAAATATGAGCTTTCCTAAATACATGGATGTTATTATTCTTGTTGTTGTTTATTGATAGAGACTGATGAATTTGTTTCTATTTGGAGATAGACAAAGGGTTAATTGTTGTGATGATTTGACTTATTTTTATTGAGTTTTGAAGTAGACCATCATCTAATAAATTTGATTATGTTTCATGGGGTTTATAATTTGGAGAGATTTTAAATTTGATCCTCACTATAAGGTGGGCTTGAGAGATTTTGGAGGGACCAATGAACCAAATTTGCCAAATTTATGTATAACAATAAGTTTAAAGATATAATTTCATAATTTCTTTGAGGAATTTGCGTAATTAACTTTAGATTTACTCCACCCATTAGGGATCCAATGGGGGTTATAGAACCTACTTGTGAGACATTTTATAACCAATGAGATGTTGGCAACACTTGTTCAAGGATGAAATGGACAAGGAATCCAATGGAAAGAAAGGTAGTCTTGGACTTATCAAAAAAAGTTTCCCTATTGATGCTTGGAGACAATGATTGACTACTAAACATATAAAAAGGAACTCTCCCCAGTGCAGTCACTAGAAAAATTTATGGTGTTTGTATTTGGAGTTTATAGGGACACCATGTGAATCTTAGGAGGTACTTATTAAAATGATCGAGTATGGCATCAACGAATGATGTACGACCCCAAAGATAGAAACATCACTCTATAATGTAGTCATTCATCTAATAAGTACTCCTAAGGTGGATGAGTCAATGTGTACCAGAGATCTTTCTCTTACTTCACATGGATGAAGTAAAGTAGGATTTATTTTATGCTGGATTCTTAATTTTCATATGGAGACAAGCCATCATAGTTAATTACATCATAGGAAATGAGGATTTCCTAAGAATAGTCTCAACTAAAGTAGTCAATCAATGTTTCTGAGGAATTAAAGTTTTTATATCAAAGGATTTGGTGATCATTCGGAATTAAATGAGAAATTTCAAATGGAGAGAGTTGTTAGCGGATTCTAAAAGAGGATGAGTAGGATACACTTTTGACACTAAGAAACCTATTGACCACTTCTGTCTATCATATAATGAGGCTTTATAAATTTAAAGAAGAAAATTATGTATATTTGAGTTGACATTTATTAGAAGGTTAGGACTTAGATTTAAATAATATAAGATTATAGAAATGCCTAAGAGGTGAAGACTTACACTCATAGCAATGAAGAAACAAGTAGCCTCTAAACCTACATCTAAAGTGCTCTAGTATAAGCCAAGAGCTTGACCTAATTCTAGTCGAGAAATATGTGATATATTGGTTATCTTCCACTAGAGAGAGTGAACCAATCCTAACTCTTTTGGACTTACAACTATCTGGAGTGGCTACCAGCTAACACCTCTTATAATTTAAAATCATATAGACTAAGGTTTTGTAAATGCAAGATGGCTAGGCTATTTGTTAACCTCATTTTTGAATGAGATTAATGTGAATCTAGAAACTAGTAATTGAGATTTCCTAATTTCAAATAGGAACTTCTTAATTTAGTGCTTAGGATGCTATACATACTGTCCTAAAGAATTTCCATTATAATTGACTTAGGTGGACTTCACCTAAATGATTAATTTGTATTTACTAAAGTGATCAAAATTAATCAAATTGACATTAAAATTAAATTAAAATGACAATCTAAAAATTAATCCAAAGTCAAACCTTGTCAACATAGGTTTGACTTAAGTGGGTCCCACCTAGTCAAAAGTGAACCCAAAATAAATCAAAATTGATTTAATCATCAAATGAACAGTTAAGAAGAACATAAATCTAAATCTAAAATGCAATTAACAAATAATTAAGGGGTTTTCATATAAGCTTAATTCCAATGCCAATTTAATTCCAATTTGAACTAAAAGTCAAGAAATTAATTGGGATCCAATTAGGGCTTGTTAATAACCTTCCTAATTAAGCCCATTAGTCACTTCACACTAAAATCCCAATGGAAAAAAAGAAAATAGGAGAAATTCAAAAGTGCCATTCCATTTGCTAAGCCCACTCCTTATCCACCAATTAGGGAGAAGGCTGCCTTCAATTGAAGGCAACCACTAGCAAACAAGCAAATCAGTTTAGCTTCTCCCAATGAAGAGAATATGATAAGAAGGAGGAACCTCCGCACTTGGATCTTGCATAAAACTCTTCCATAAGCCAAATTGAAACATCCATCACCTTCACCATCAAAAACTAAAGTAAAGCGAATCCTCTCCCATTCCAAAAGCTTCCCGCAAGGTGGAGAATGATCAAACTAAAATTTGCAAGCCAAAGCTTGGTCTAGGGATCAATTCACAAGGAGAGAGCTTGATTTGATTGGCACATGACCTTCTCTTGAAGTTTCGAAGCTAATCGACTCAACCTCATTGCTCAAGGCCTAAGGAAATGAGGTCTGCCATTAACGCACTCTCATTTGCTATTGAAGTTTTCGGTCTTAGTAATTTGTGAAAGAAACCTGATCTCAAGTGATCAAGCCATATAGATTGATAGGATTTCCTTTCTTGGTCATTTTGCAATTGAAATCATTGAATTTCATAGCTTGTATTGAAAGAAATCATCAAAAACCTTCAATGGTCCATGATTTATGCAGAGAATGAAGTGGATGAAATCTCCGTCGTCCATTCTTTTTAAAAGGAACCAACAATCCACATCAATATTGCATCCACCACCATTTGAAATGCGTGATCCATGTGGATCCCACATGGATCAATCCTCGCTCGACACGTAGCCCGCTGTGCCACGTCAGTGTTGACTGGTTTAAAGAAGAAAATAGGGATTTCTAAATATAAAAAAATTGCCAAAATTGTTCGTAACTTCTAAAAAACATAGAAAAATAAATCAAAATTAAAATAATGCAAATAAATGCTCTATGAGTTTGCCTTGATTAGAGGAATCCATGAAAATCAAAATCCCCAATTTATATTGTGTACTTTATCTTAATTCTAGTTTAATTGAAAAAGATTAACCTTAATTACTCTCTAACAACAATCCAATTGACTTGAAACTTCGGGAAAATGAAACTAAGCTTGGAATACACCTTAGGTAAATTTATCATGATTTAATTCAATGTATTTAATGGAAATTGAAATTTTAAATACTTAAATCTCAAATTAATTAAATAAATTAATTATAATGAAATAATTAATGAAATTGAATCAAATAACCTTAAATCAACCTAATTAACCCTCATGAACATCAGAACACTAATTAAACTCATCTAAACTTAATAAATCACTAATTGACTTAATTAAATAATTAATTGAATTAATTAAATCAAATAATTAACCAGAACTTAATTAAATCATAATATATCAACCAATTAACCAAAAATTATGAATGAACCCTCATTGGAAAGGTATTTCAGTAAGGAATCTATGAAAATAAAACCCCTAAATGAATTTCATTAAATTAGGCTTAAACATTTTCAAGTAATTATAAATCAAATTAAATGAAACTGACATAACTAAACTTAATGTAAAGTTAAGATATATGTCAAATAAAAGAAATGAACCAACCTAAATGAAATATGTTTAACATAAATCAAATTGAACCAATCAAAATAAAAATGAACCAACCTAAACTGAAATAAACTAAATCAAATAAAAGAAATTGAATCATATTAAAAGAATAAACTAAATTAATCTAAATTTCAAAAAGAAAAGAAAAGAAATATCAAAACCATCTAAACATAAATAACATCAAAAGGATTAATTATGATACTTAAGGATCTTAGTTAGAATTTTGGAAACTTCATTAGGATTTAGGATATGGAATAAAGTGAGTTTCACCTTCGAAAAGCATTACTTTAACCAAATAAAATGAACATAAAAATGGGAATTAAATCACTAAACCATTTGAACTAAAACCAACCAAAGGCAAAAATTAAACAAATTCAAACTTCAAATTGAAACTTGAACTTAAAGGAGCCACAAAAACACCTCTTTTACACATACTAGATCATTTAAGTCATGAACTCTAGATCTAAGATAAATCGTTCTGTGATTTTCTTTAATTTTTTGTGATATGTTACGCTGTGCTTCACATGTATGTGTGCTGTATTGCTTTAGACTGGATGCCTAGGCTTCTTTGTTCGATAGACTGGATGGTAGGGTGCTCTTCATAGAATTAATAGTATTTTTTTGTAGGGGATTATGTTAAACGGATTGTTATAAATCAAAATTATAAAATTATTGTTTGCTTGAAGGTGCTGAAAAATCCCTTAACGTAGTCCACAGGACAGGTGGGCTTGGCGAGCAACTAATGCTAAGCCTATGGTTTGTAAAACATAACTGCTGTGTGTTGTTTGTATTTTCTAAATATCAATTTTACAGGGCTTAGGATTTCTTCTTGGATTTTAAAATGCAAATGTCAGCTTAAAATTAGGTTAGGATCTATGGGGTCTAGGGTTAGCTGACCTAGAGATGGTGTCGTCCTGTGGAGCCTGATGGATGTCCCTGAAGAAGGAGACTTTCCTGGAGAGAAGACCCATAGATCTAAACTTATAGTTGTAGGCTGGGTTGTATAAGGGCATAACTCGGCTGACCATTTTTCTTTCTTCTGGGGTGTACAGCAGTACCCGGCTGCATTGGCCTATTTTTATTAATTTAATTTGGCTTAATTTATTTTGGGTCTTAGGTTTCTTTCTGTGTTGTGTTTACTCTATGATGATTGCATGGATGTAGGCAAATAGGATAAACAAAATTTTCTACCCAACTAAATCAATCAAAACATAAAAATAAATACAACTCATAACCTCATATAAAATCCTAGGCATTAAATCAAGATAATAAAATATTTAGCAACCCCTTAGTTGGAAAAGAGATGTTAAATTTAAAGAAGTATGAAAAGTACTTCAAAATTTGAAAAGTAAATCTTAATATATATATATATATATATATATATATATATATATATATATATATATATATATATATATATATATATAATGTCAAAGTTAAAATATGTCCTTGATCTTACTTTAGCTTTGTACTAAAGCTAAAGAGAATGAGGACAGGGTCCTTGAATGGATATCTTTATTCTACTACATTCAAAAGGTGTCAAAACACCTAAGGATGTAAATTGAAATGAAGGAGTGCCTTCAAATCCTGAGAAAATCTAAATCAAAAGGAGGCGTAGTTGTGCCTATTGCCCATTTACCACCATGATTGAAGTTTGAATGTCATTTAAAAAAAATAAGGGATAAAAAAGCATTCCAAATGCTTTATTGACCTTAGGCAGAGGTTGATTAAGGAACTAAATGTAAATCTTCTATTCTTATAGACAAAAATTTTACATAAATGCAAATTATCTTTAATCTTAATTCATTTCCACAAGTCCATTAGAATATTAGAAAATCAGTTGCACTAGTTGATTAGCCAATTTTAAGGAGTGACTTGAAGGTAACCCTCTTTTAGACCCTTTCAAAACCTTAAATTCTTAAGAGTTTGGGAGAGAGTCAAAAGAGGAGGATGACATGACATAAACAAAGAAAAATGACAGGATTCACTTTTGCTTCTAATCAATAGAAGAAAAGCAAGGGTAGCGATAGAGAATTCTAATTCTCCAGATAAAGTTGAAATGAATGAAATTTAAATGCATAAGTCAACTTCCTTAATGAGAGTTTTCTTTCATTAAATGAAATGATATATCATGGATGGATTTAATTAATTTTAAGGCTAAATCATGAAAAGAAAATAAATGAAATGTATAATCCTTCTAAAGAGATCATGACCATAGGATTGGGTCCTAAGGGTGATATTTCTATCTCTCAGAGTGAAAGTATAAAATTTTTATCTCTGATAAGTTGATAGATAAATCACTTAGGACTTTGTCAATCCAAATGAATGAAGAAATCCTTGGTTTACTTTGTTCAGAGACTAAGGCATTATATGCTTTCAATACAAAGTGAACCTAAGGAGGAGAATCCTTTGCATTATCTTATGACCTATTTGACATTGTCTTAATGTCAAGTATGGTGGTCAAAGATTCCATTGCAAGCTGAGATTATCTTTAATCTTGTATGTGCTATAAAATAAAATAAAAATAAAAAATATAAGTCAAACTTGACTTTCTAATAGCACATCATCTGCCCTAAAGGGTCCTCTTTTAAATGATGATCCTCTAAATGAATAGAACATGAGGTCTATTGATCTATTAAGGATAGAGTTAGGCCTACCTTCCCTTCATATCAAAAGAAAAATTCTTGAAATCAAATTCAAAATGGTAGAGTTATACCACCTCAAATGACATTAAAAAGAAATGGCAAACAAGTCATCGTGAAAATGTGATGTCTTGCCCATCTTAGAGAAGTTGCTTGCAAAATCTAGCATTGTAATGCTCTGTTAAAAATAAAAAAATAAAAAAATAATAAAAAAGAGCAAAGAAAATAAAGCAAAATAAAATAAAATAAAATAAAATAAGAAATGAAAGTAAAGCAAGGAATTACATAATTATGTAATTTTCCTTAATTATAAGAAACTTCCTGATGTGGCATTCCACTTTAAAAAGGTTCTAGGGTTATCTTCCATGATAAAGATAAACTACTAAGAACTTATTAACATCTTAGTCGATCTAAAAAATTTAAAAGAAGAAAATCTCCAAAATATATGTTGATCTAGGTGCATCGGTCAACATCAATTATAAACATGAAAGTAAATTTATGTAGGCTCAATTCTAATCAAGCATTGATAAGAAGGTGTCATATCAATTCAATCAAATAAAGAAAGGAGTTTTTTGCTTCATGGAAATTAAATCTTAAAAACTCAACCTAGAAAAGGAACTTACTCTCAATCACATTATTTATTGAAGACCTATAAAAACTAAAAAATAAAAAAATAAAAAAAAAGAATTCAAATATAAAAAGAGCAACTTAAGAATTCATGAAACATCTTTAATATTCTTGGATGGTCATATCCAGCCCAAATAAAAAGAAAGGGAATCAAATGAAAAAGAAAAAGAAGAAAAATATTGATTATGGAATGATGTTCATATTCATCCTAAAGTGCTGAGTCTTTAGGAATATCATTCAGCTACTCCTAGATGACCTCATTAAATAGTTGATTCCATTAGAAAATTTTAATTTCAGAAGTGTAAAGTTTTTAAGAAAGTCATTATGCCAATCTTAAATGACTTCACTAGATTTGATGTTCTATGAAATGATGAAAAATAAATTGAAATGTTGAATCATATTATATGATTAATAAAGCAAAGACTTGAATCATATCAAAAAGTTAAACAACCAAAAGTTGTACTTGGACAAAAAGTCAAATACATCAAATTTATTAGCAAATCATTTAGTGAAGTTATTTCATAAAGAATAGAAATGAAATCAAAATGTTAACAAAAGACAAAAAGGAAGAAAAGTAAAGGGATGGAAGGACTATATCCAAGAGCAAAAGGATGAAGTCTAAAATTTCTACGCATGTGGATATTTTTACCTTTAAACTCCTCCGCATCAAAATGAAGTGGTAGGGTTAGAAGTCCAAAAATTGTCCCTAGCTAAACAAAAATAATCAGATCTCTCATACTTTGGCATCTAAGCCTTTGCCATGATTGGGTGAGCTCACTTGGCAGGTTAAATAAAAAGATAATGGATCTTCTTTTCTAGGGGTCCATATCCTTTGTATGGCAAAGATTCTATTTAGTATACTCTGATTCCATTCCAAGTGGCCTATAACCATAAATAAGAAAAGTTATGGAATCATAGAGTCATTACAAGTTAAAAAGCTTAAGTAGGCTGGGTCCTAACTTTATTTTTAAAAGGCACTCGAACACTTTGCATGAATATTGTTTAGATGTGTCTAGAGATTTATATAATCTTCAAGTTCAGAATGCACCCATAGAATTTGAAGAAGAATCCAATTCCACAATTGACAAGTTGATATCAATGATCAAACTCTTTAATGAGTTAGCCATCAATAATTTGATTAAGCTATCTTTTGGGTTTAAAGAGTACTTTATTTGGAAATAAATTGAAATGATCTCTAGATATAGCGGTCTACAATCTTAAGCTTAATGCCATTTCAATAAACTAAGTCCCTTGATGACTGTTGTCAAAATCCAAAAGAAAAGCAAATTTTGCTAAATTAAAAGCTAGAAAATGATGGCTATACACATGAGAAGAAAACATTCTTGGTTAGCTAACATCATTAACAATAAATAAATGATAAAAAAAGAAAAATATCAAATCCATATGACCCACATCTTGGGACTAGGGTAGAATCTTTACCTTGAAAATGGGTGCATATACCCATACTTCAAAAAAAATATATTCATGCATAAGATTATCCTTCTTAAGGATAACTTAGCTAAAAATTATCAAATCAAAAATAATTTTAGAAAAGAAAATTTGAAAGTATATGATATGACATTCAAAATTCTCACAAGAATGTTCTGCTATAGAGTCATATCATTCAGTCTCAACATATTGGGGAAATTTAGCAAAAAGGTCATGATCAAGATTTCTTATAATCTCACTTTCAATTAGGTGGAGGGTTATATTGAAAATCTTGCCAAAAAAGAAAAGAAAATAAAAGAAACTTAATATGATTTGAAGAACAATCCTATTCTTACATATAGAGTCTTAAAATTTACTTTTGAAGTAATTTCAAAGACCTTGTAGTAAAATGTAGAACGATCAAAAATGAAAATAAATAAATAAATAATCAAAGACATTTATGAGATTTCATTTCATATATCCTTTAAAATAATAATAAATTAATTGAAGAAATTCAATTCCAAACTTATCAGGAGAATCTTAATTTCTCTAATGAGTTAATCCTTTCAATTCCCTTATTGATTAGGAATAAAAAAAGTTGTGTCTCCATGAGAATCCAAAAAAATTTCTTGATTCTCATTCACTTTAGAAAGCTTTGAAGGAATCTCTTGATCTTTATTGAATCTAAGAAAAGTCCTTATAAGCTGTTGATTCATGTCAACAAAGCAAAAATGAAATACATGTTCAAAAAAAAAAAAAAGAAATTCCATTTGAGAAGAGCTGGTTGGCTTTGGTTCTTACTACCTAACGAACTACACAGTCACATGCAAACTCAAAGAGGTAGAATTCTCAGGTTAGTACCCTATGATATCTTGCCTTCAGTGAAATAGACATCTAGCATGGTTCATTATAACTTTGAGATTAAAAGAAAGAAAAATGAAGAACTTCCATGTTTATGGCATTGGGTCCAAAATATACCCAAGTCTTCCTTCAAAAATCAATTCTAACTCTTTGAAACCTTCTTCACTAAACTTCTTCATGTGTAAGGAGTATTAGTGGAATCAAGAAATAGAAGCAAACCTTCCATCACCCTTTCATCAAGTTAGACTAATCAATTAAGGATAAGTCCATGAGACTCTTGCTTATTAGTCAAAACTTTTAAGGATTAGGAATTAAGTCACTTTGACCCCTTTTCCTCATTCATATCACCTGTAGGTTTGGAGCAAGCCCTTCGTGGCACCATTCCTACTTTCCATAGGTTAGGAGCAACCCCTTTGTGGCACCTTTCCTATACATGACTTGAGTTAGGAGAAAGCCCTCTATGGCACCTTTCTCATGTCCTTCTAGGTTTGGAGTAAGACTTCGTGCACCATCCCATAGGTTTGGAGCAAGCCCTTCATGGCACCATTCCTACTTTTCCATAGGTTGGGAGCAAGCCCTTTATGGCACCATTTCTGTACATGACTTAAGTTAGGAGCAAGCCCTCTATGGCACCTTTCTCATGTCCTTCTGGGTTTGGAGTAAGCCTTCGTGCACCATTCCATAAGTTTGGAGCAAGCCCTTCATGGCACCATTCCTACTTTCCATAGGTTGGGAGCAAACCCTTTGTGGAACAATTCCTATACATGACTTGAGTTAGAAGCAAGCCCTCTGTGGCACCTTTCTCATGTCCTTCTAGGTTTGAAGTAAGCCTTTGTGCACCATTCCCATAGGTTTGGAGCAAGCCCTTTGTGGCACCATTCCTACTTTCCATAGGTTAGGAGCAAGACCTTTATGGAACCTTTCCTATACATGACTTGAGATGGGAGCAAGACCTTTGTGGCATCTTTCTCATGTCTTTATGGGTTTGGAGTAAGCCTTTGTGTACTATTCCCATAGGTATGGAGAAAGCCTTTTATGGCACCCTCCCTATTATGTACATGTCAGGATCAAGTCATCGAAGACCCCTTTCATGTTACACAAGATATTTAGGTTGGATCAAGTCTCCGAAGACCCCTTCCTAATAGCTAAAAAGAAATAAGTCCCCCAGTTGGCATTCTTTCTAACTGTATAGGAGTAAGTCCCCTAGTTGGCTTCCTATTCAAATTCTGAGGATTGGATCAAGTCAAGAAGACCCCTCTCCTCTTTCTTAGCTATATGATGGATTAAGCCACTGAAGGCTCCATCTTAATAGCTAAACCACATAGGAGTAAGTCCCCCTGTAGGCATCCTATTAATATGTGAAGATCAAGAATAAGTCATCGAAGACCCCTTTTCTATCACACAAGCTATTCAGGTTGGATCAAGTCTCGTTAGACCCCTTCCTAATAGCTAGCCAGGTAAGAAAAAAATCCCCTAGTGGTATCTTCCCTAGTTTCAACTTCAGATAGTATGGATTAGGAGCAAGTGTCCAAATTGGCATCCTTTCCAACTACCATTCTCAAATAGGAGTAAGTCCCCTAGTTGGCTTCCTATTGAAATTTTTGAAGAATGGAATCAAGCCATTAAAGGCCCCATTTCTTTTGGACTACTCAAATAGGATTAAGTCCATGTGCCCCTATTTAGTTGTCAAAATGTTCTAGATTAGGATCAAGCAATTTCAAGCCTCTTCTCCCCAACATAGCTATTTAGGTTGGATTCAAGTCTTCAAGACCCCATCCTAATAGCTAACTAGATAAGAGTAAAAGCCTCAGTGCTATCTTTTTTTGGTTAAAAACACCATGTAGTTTGGATTAGGAGCATGTGTCCAAATTAGCATCCTTTCCAAATACCACTTTCAAGTAAGAGTAAGTCCCCTAAAGGCATCTTCCTTGAGCATAGTGATTACATTAGGATTAGACCATAATTTGGGTCCACTCCTAATGGCATTCCTATGCATCCTACAACTTAATGAAGTTAAGTTTCTAGGAATGAATCACTCTCCAAAACAAGGGTAGGCATACATATACCTATCTTTCACAATCAAAACCAAAACAAAATTGCAAATCAAAATCAAAAATCCTGAACTTGAGCCCTTAACTTATGCTTAATGTCAATCGATTCGGTCAACACCAATATGTGCATTGTACTCTGGTCGATCCACTACACATATTGGGGGTCCATTTATTTACCTCATTTTTGAATGAGGTTAATGTGAATCTAGAAAGTAGTAACTGAGATTTTTTAATTTCAAATAGAAACTTCTTAATTCAACGCTTAGGATGCTACACTTAGTGTCCTAAGGAATTTCCACTAGAGTTGACTTAGGTGGACTTCACCTAAATAATTAATTTGGATTAACTAAAGTGATAAAAATTATTCAAATCAACATTAAAAGCAAATTGAAATGACAATCCAAAAATTAATCCAAAGTCAAACCCAGTCAACATAGGTTGGACTTAAGTGGGTTCCACCTAATCAAAAGTCAACCCCAAATAAATTAAAACTGATTTAATCATCAAATGAATAGTTAAGAAGAATCTAAATTTAAAATACAATTAATAAATAATTAAGGGGTTTGCATATAAGCTTAATTCCAATTTGAACTAAAACTCATGAAATTAATTAGGATCCAATTAGGTCTTCTTAATTACCTTGATTAGATCCTAATTAAGCCCCTTAATAACTTCACACTAAAATTCAAAAGGAAAAAGAGAAAGGTGGAGAAATTCAAAGGTGTCATTCCATTTGCTAAGCCCACTCCTCATCCACCAATTAGGGAGAAGGTTGCCATCAATTGAAGGAAAGCACTTGCAAACAAGCAAATCAGTTTAACTTCTCCCAAGGAAGAGAAGAAGATAAGAAGAAGAAGAGAAAGAAGGAGGAAGCTCACGACTAAGGGGGGGTGGGGTCCATAAGCCAAATTGAAACATCCATCACCTTCACCATCAAAAACTGGAGTAAAATGAATCCTCTCCCATTCCAAAAGCTTTCTGCAAGGGGGAGAATGATAAAACTGAAATTCACAAGCCAAAGCTTGGTATAGGGATTAATTCATAAGGAGAGAGCTTGATTCCATTGGCACATAACCCATCGCTCAAGACCAAAAGAAATGAGGTATGCCATTAACACACTCTCATTTTCTCTTGAAGTTTTCGGCCTTGGTACTTTGTTAAAGAAACTTGATCTAAAGTGAGATCAAGCCATATAGATTGATAGGATTTTCTTGGTCATTTTGCAATTAAAATTATTGAATTTCATTACTTGGATTGAGAGAAATCATCAAAAAGCTTCAAAGGTCCCTAGTTTATGCAGAGAATGAAGGAGATGAAATCTCTGTCGTCTGTTCCTTTTAAAAGGAACGGACGGCTGCGATCTAGGTGGACCAAGTGATTTACTCCCTCAAGGAACCGTAGATCGATCCTAGACCGTCTGATCCTTGATCGGACGGTCACATCAATACCGTGTCTGCCACCATTTAAAATGTGTGATCCACATGGATCCCACGTGGTCCAATCCTCGCTCGACACACGGCCCACTGTGCACGTCAGCACTGACTAGTTTAAAGAAGAAAATAGGGATTTTTGAATTTAAAAAAATTGCTAAAATTGCTCAGAACTTCTACAAATCATAGAAAAAAATTTATAAAAATTAGAAAAAATGCAAATAAAGGCTCTATGGATTCATCATGCTGAGAGGAATCCATGAAAATTAAAATTCCCAATTTACATTGGGTATTTTAGCCTTAATTAAGGTTTAATTGAAAAATATTAAACCCTAATTACTCTCTAACCACAACTCCAATTTGTTTGAAACTTTGGGGAAACACAATTAGGCATGAAATACACCATATGTAAATTTTCCATGATTTAATTTAATGTATTTAATTGAAATTGAAAATTGAAATTGAAAATTTAAATAACTAAATGTCAATTAATTAAATAAATAAAATTTTAATCAAATAATTAATGAAATTGAATCAAATCACCTTAAATTAATCTAATGAACATCATAACACTAATTAAACTCATCTGAACTTAATAAATCACTAATTGACCTAATTAAATAATTAATTGAATTAATTAAATCAAATAATTAATTAGAATTTAATTAAATCATAATAAATCAACCAATTAGCCAAAAATTATGTATGAACCCTCATTGCAAAGATATTTCAGTAAGAAATCTATGAAAAATAAAACTCCTAAATGAATTTCATTAAATTATGCTTAATTTAGGTTTTAATGAAATAATTAAAACCTTAATTACACCCTAATTATGCATCTAATCAAAATGAAACTTTGGAAACTTCAAATTGGCATGTAACTCCACTTGCGAGAAATATTTCAAGTCCATTTGATCTTCAAATATGGAATTATTAAATTTCCAGACTCTTAGGTGAATGTTAATCAAATAATGAATTAAGGAAATTCATAATCCATTAAGTCATGTAATAACTTAAATCAATCTTAATAAGACATCAAATAATCCTAAATTAAAGAACTTAACCACTTACATACATAAGGATTAATGAAGTTAATAAATTACATTAATGAAATTAAACCTTAAGTTTACAAATCCGTAATTGAATAACTTGAATCAAACTAAAATGAAATACTAACCTTAACTTAAATACATTAGGTTAATATAACCTACACTAAATTAAAATAACCTAAATCAACATAACTTAATAACTTAATCTAAAAGATAACATAAACCTTAAACATAAACTAAATTTGATAAACCAAATTAATTTAAGTAAATTAATCCAAATGAAACTAAACATAATTAACATAATATTATGTTAAGAATCAAACCAAATCAGCATTATCTTAGGACTTGAAATTTATAAAAATAGGATTAAGATTTATGGAAAATTAATTAATAAACAACTTAAACTTAAACTAAATCAAATGAAAATCTAATCAAACCTTAGGACAAATAAACTCATAATCAAATTAGTTAAATCAAACAAAAAGAAAAAAGAATAAAATAATTCAACTTAAATGAAATAAAGAAATTTGAACAATTAAACGTTTAAATTAAACTAAATTAAATGAAATTAAAATAAACATTGAATAATGAATCAAGTAATCATAAATCAAATTAAATGAAATTAATATAATCAAACTTAAAGTTAATACATAAGTCAAACTTTAACTTAAACATTTTCAAGTAATAATAAATCAAATTAAATGAAACTAACATAACTAAACTTAATGTAAAGTTAAGATATAAGTCAAATAAGAGTAATGAACCAACCTAAATGAAATAAAATTAACATAAATCAAATTGAACCAATCAAAATAAAAATAAACCAACCTAAATTAAAATAAATCAAATCAAATAAAACAAATTGAATCAAATTAAAAGAATAAACTAAATGAATCTAAATTTTAAAAAGAAAAGAAAAGAAATATCAAAACCAATCTAAACATAAATAACATCAAAAGGATTAATTAAAATACTTAAGGATCTTAGTTAGACTTTTGAAAACTTCATTAGGATTTAGGATGTGGAATAAAGTGAGTTTCACCTAAAATGGAATTCATTCTATTTCTCATTCTTTAAAACCAAAAGCATTACTTTAACCAAATAAAATGAAGATAAAAATGGGAATTAAATCACTAAACCATTTGAACTGAAACCAACCAAAGGTAAAAATTAAACAAATTCAAACTTCAAATTGAAACTTGAACTTAAAGGAGCCTAGCATAGCCTTACCACAAACCCCTCTTTTACACACACTAGATCATTTAGGTCATAGACTCTAGATCTAGGATAGATTGTTCTATGATTTTCTTTAATTTTTTATGATATGTTGTGTTGTGCTTCACATGTGTGTGTGGTGTATTTCTTTAGACTAGAAGCCTAGGCTTATTTATTCAGTAGACGGGTGGCAGGGAGCTCTTTTTAGAATTAACACTATTTTTCTATAGGGGACTATGTTAAAGGGATTATTATCATAAATCAAAATTATAAAATTATCATTTGCTTGTAGGTGCTAAAAAATCCCTTAACATAGTCCATAAGATAGGTGGGCTTGGCAAGCAACTAATGCTAAGCCCATATGTTTGTAAAATATAACTAATGTGTGTTGTTTCTATTTCATAAACATCTATTTTGCAAGACTTAGGATTTCTTTTTGAACTTTAAAATGTAAATTTGAGCTTAGAATTAGGTTAGGATCTATGTGATCTAGGATTAGTAGGAGTTGACCCTACCAGGAGAGGGTGCAGTGGTCTCCTATGGAGCCTGATGGATGTCCCTGAAGAAGGAGACTTTCTTAGAAAGAAGACCCATAGATCTAAACTTGTAGTTCTAGGTCGGGTTGTATAAGGCGAACTTCACGCCCATTTTCTTCTTTCGTTTCGTGGTACACCGCATTAGCCTATTTTTATTAATTTAATTTAGCTCAATTTATTTTGGGTTGGCAATAGAAATAGCATATTTTTCCTAGGTTTCTTTCTATACTATGTTTGCTCTGTGATGAATGCCTGGCATAAGCTCATAGGATAAACTAAATATTCTACCCAACTAAATCAATCAAACATAAACTTAAATACAACTCATAACCTTGTATAAAATCCAAGGCATTAAATCAAGATAATAAAATATTTAGCAACCCCTTAGCTAGATGTTATATATTTAATATCATGCATAATCATCTTATTTCACTTTTGTTAAGGGAGGGCTTCCATCTTTGCAGATAGAATGGACTTAACCTTTGAGAGCCTATGATGGAAGAACACCTCTTTCCCTTTAGATTTGTCCCATAACCATTTCTAATTGCATGGGATTAGGCATAAATTGCATACCTATGGCCTAAAATTAATCTTGAGTCAAAATTTGTTAAAAGCTAAAAAATATGCATTAGTTAGGTGCATCTTCATAACCTACATGATCTTAGGGATTAGGGAGTGAGTCTAAGTTCATAAATTCGTTTCTTAAAAATACAACAACCCAGTCATCTTGCATTCATATGACTTAACTTCATGAATTTAAATTGCGCTTAGGTGGTGTTAGCTGGCAGCCTTCTCCAAGTAGGTTATAAGTTCAGAAGAGGAGGGATAGGCTAGTTCCCTCAAGTGAGTAGAATGGACAATGATTCCCAAAGATAGAACTAGGTTGAGCATCTAACATGTGTCAAAAGCACCTGTAGACTAGTTTCTGAATCATTCTTTTCAGGAATAAGTATTTAACCCTAGGCATTTCTGTAATCTTATGCTGCTAGAACCTGAGTCCTAGACTTTAATAAAATGACAACTTGAAATATAAAATTAAACCCCAAATTTAAAGCCCAATCATAGGATAGATGAAATGTGTACTAGGCATCCTAGTATCAATAGATATTTCCTACTTTTTCCCATTTGACTCTTAAAAAAAAATAACTCTCTCCAATTTGGACCTCTCCTAATTAAATTTCCCAAAATCAATCCTTTGAAAGCTACCTTAGAAGTCTTTAGAAATAACCACTTATTTTTTTAATCGAGAGTATTCTTAAGAAGAGACCCTTCCTAAGATGTAATTAACTATAGAGGCTTGCCTTTGAAGGGAACCACGATCCCAGGTTAAAATAAACCATGTTCTACTTTTTCTTGTAGTTCATGGGAAAATTCTCTAGTACACAAAAGACCCATTAGCCTTATGAGTCTTTTATTGAAATCATCGAATCCATTATAGGAAAGCATGTTTATCTTTCGAGATAATATGCTTATTCCTTAATGCCATATTTGGTCATCTAAATAAAATATTCCTAAACTCTATGTGGTGTCATATTTTTCTCCATTCTAGAGCACCAACACTGTTATTTATCAGGAACGAATTTAAAGTCTTAAACTTACTCCTTAAGAGACTAGATTATGATTGGTATGATCATTCATGACTTAGACTAATGTAATAAAATTTATAAGTTTTATTCCAATTTGGCTCATCATTTTAGACTTAAGGCTTAAGAAGGTTTATGTCTACATGCATGATGAAAATTAGTTATGGGCTAAATTAGGGAGAAGGGGTATTCTCCACTATAAGGGAACTTCCCTCACAGGTCAAGCCCTATTCTTTATCATGTAAGAATGGGAACCCCCCTATTTGCAAGAAAGGAAATAATATGTATGCATGATGTTATAAAATACAACCATATAGCTAAGTGGTTTCTAAATCTTTATTTCTTTAATTAAATGCCTAGGCTTTAAAGTGAAGTTGGAATTATTAAAATTTAGCTTGAGTTATTTAGTTGTAGTAAAAAATTTAAGTTCCTACAGAGTCTATTGTATCTAAGCCACACATCAAACAATCAAATTTTAAAAATCTAAGAAAAGCATTCCATTTCTACTGCATAATCAGCGTAAATAAACCCAACAAATATCATCAAACAAAAGAATAAGAGGCCAGAGCAACTAGGTACAGCCGTACACCTTGCATAAGAGACATAAAGGTATCTGAGCTTTGGCCTTATCCTAGATTATAATTAATTTATAAATAAAAATAAAGTTATGGGGGGTCTTCAATTTTCATCTTTATCATCACTTTAAGAATTAGGCACTCCATGCATTATAAGACCTCTCAGGTGTGAACCTTTAAACCACTTCTCATCTTAAACCCAATAGTTCTAATTATAGGCCTATTACAAAAATTATATTTTATGGAAATAAAAATTTAATTATACCTGCAAAATAGAGGTTAGATTAACATACATACACACTAAGTAGTTATATTCCATATACTAGGGCTTAGCACTTTGCCTTGGGTCACCAAGCCCACTTGTCTAAATGGATTATACTAAGGGACTTAAGCAGCACATGCAAGTAAAATATTTATAATTTTTATTGTTACAATAATCCCTTACCCTACAAAAATATCATTAGTCTAATCTTACCCTACAAAATAGCCATGCCATTAATCCAAAGCATATAATTAAATAAAATTTATTATTTATTCTAAAATATGAATACATGAAACATATGGAATATAAATTTATAATTAATGATTGAAGCAAAACAATTAAACATTACAGAATAGCATATTTGAAGAGATTAACTCCTCTGGTCAATCATATGAAGATAATCACACTTAAGTCTAATCAAGTTAAGTGTTGATTTTATAATTTGAGTTATTTAATCTTCATGAGGAGACAAAATATTTAAAATTAACCTTTAACCCACTTATATCTATTAAGTGATTCAAAAGTGTTTATGAATTCATTAAGGCTAAATAATTATGTTAACCAATTAAGCCCAAAAGAGACAAAAAAAAGAATTCAATTAGTCCTAAAATACAAGCCTAAAAATTATGAAAAAATTATTGAACATGGACAAACATGGAATAAACATGCCCTAAAATTTCTAATGTAATTGTGCTTAAACTAAGAGATTAATTGAAGAAATAGAGAAATTTTAAAATCATCAATTATACATAAAATATCCCAAACTAATTGGGGATTTTGATTTCACTAAAAATCTCATTGTTAGTTCAGCACAAAGAGGGGTTAATCAAATTTTTTAGAGAACTATGTTAATTGCTATAAAATTTCTAAATCCTAGGATAATTAATGATTTAATTAATTAATAAAAGCCCCTTAATGATGATTTTATAAAATAATTAGAATTAGAAGTCCTAATTTATTTCTCTACTCACCATTGTTGTTCAACAATATTTTTAAGCTCCCATAATTATTTTTATAATTTCTCCAATTTAATTTATTTATTAAATGCTTAAAATGCCCATTTTGGGTTTAAAAATTTAGATTTTTTAAAATTACATAACTAATTGACTTGAAATAATTATGGGAGGTAGAGGTCATCCCAAGGAATAATCACCTTAAATCTCAAGTCAATAACCAAGTAATTAAGGTTTTATTATAGTAATTAAAAAATTTCAAACCCTAATTAGTCACTATACACTTAATAAATTTTGGGACTTTTATCTTTCTTAAATTCTCCTCTAACTAAACTTTCCATAAAGGGTTTATTTACATTTTTTATTTTTTTATAATTAGTTATAATTTTTTAAGTTCTATATATTTAAATTTATTTTTAAATCTATTTAAATTATTTACACAGTTGATGATGTGTCAATGCTAACACAGCAACCCTTTTCACTTAGCACTATGTGGTTTATTATTTAAAATGTCTCGTGTGGCATGTTAACTTAGTGGTGACAAATATAGTTTTATCTCAGTTATTTGATCACAAATTGAATAATCAAGATTAATCTTGTCAATTAAATGGGATTAAATCAAACTTTCTAATGCATTTAATCATAGTTGTCTATTCTAATCAGGCAGAACGGACGATAGATGATTTGTCATCAACCTCTGGGGATAGACGAACATCATTCATCTTTGACCATTCAATTCAAGCTCAGCTAAGCTCATTTCTCGATGGAATAAACTCTAAAATGATCAAGGTATGACTCTAAAGAGGATCCTACAACTTGATTTACATCAAATGCACATTCACTATGAAAAGGACCATAAATCTTATAAGGTAGCACAAGAATGAAGCCCAATGACTGAGGTAGGTACACCTTGAAGAGGCAAAATCCTTTTAAAGAGGTTAGGAGCTACCTCCCCACCGACCGCTCTGTGGATCAAGTACCACCATGAACCTCATTAGAGTTGGTCTTGGAGTGCCTTCTGGTGCTTGAATAGAATGACTTTTGATTCATTTTGGCTCATAAAAGCTAAGGGAAGGTGTGAGAGAAGTTTATTTGACTTTTATGAAGTTTTAGTGATATTAGATATGTGGGACATTTAGGCTGAGAGGGGCATTGTTCTCACCTATGGTTGAGTGCACATGGATCTCTAGGCACTTGGGAGACTGAGGGTCCTATCATGAGGAGGTGTCTACCCTCCTCCAAAAGTGAACCAACCAAAATGATTAGTTTTAGCCATGGAAATTGATCGAGCAATGGGGGTAGCCTAAAATGGCATGGAATTGATGAGGTGGATGTCCCCTAGTGGCCGGTAAAGTTTGGTGGCCAGTGCTGAAAGGGACAAGGCTTGGCCCTTTGGTCATTGCCAAAGCCTAACAGCTTTGGGTTAGGCCTACTCAACATGGGTAAGCTCAAGCAAGCTATGGTGGTTTCCCATAGCAAAGGGAGGGGTTGTACCTTTTTATTTTGGGTTTTTATTCCATATGGGTGGCTTTGTTCACTTAGTTTTGGCTGAACTGAATTCACCATGAGATTGGTCCACTTGAACAGGTAAAGGGAGACCTAAGGGTGAGTCATGCTAAGGTTGGTTGGGTTTGGCTCAATTGGACCTATCTAGGTCAATTTGGGTTCAAATGGATTAGGTTGACCAATTTACCAAATTGATCAAGAGGGTTGTTGGGTTAAGTTCAAATGATGATTTGGAACTTATTAGTTTAATTATTTAACTTTATTTGGTTTAAATTTAAATTTGGCTCGTATGGGTCCATATGGATCAAATGGGCTAAGTTGACCAATTTTGTCAAATTAGCCAAATTGGGTTAGATGGGAGGTTAAGTCATGTTTGATTGATCATTTAGAAATGATTGGAGGTTTTGATTTAAATTTATTTAATTTAGAATGCATTTTGGTTCAATTTAATCCTTTAGGTCAAATTGGACTAAATGGGTCAATTAGGTTGAATTGACTAAACTAACTTCAATTAATGTTGAAAAATGTTCAATAATCAATTTAGGAATGAATGTATATATTGGTTCAATCCAATTTGGCTTAGATCATGTTTTAGCACACAAATTGGGTCAACTTAGATGAAAGGGCTAAATTGGCTCAGTTGTGTTCAATTAGTTTCAATTGGGTGATTAGTCATGATGATTAAACATTTTTGCATTGATTGGATGAATTGATTTGGTCCATTTTGGGTTGAATCAAATTTTGGCTCAATTTGGCCTTTTAGGCCAAACTGGGTCAACTACGTTAATTGGGGTGATTGGGTCATTTAGAATTAATTGATGATGAAATATGTTCAATCATCAATATAGAAGTAGTTGATGGCTTTGATTGGATTTAAATTGGATTGAATTGGGTTTTGAATTAGTTGGAGCATTTAGGACAAATTGGGTCAAGTTGAGTTAAGTGGATCAATTGGTCAAATTGGATCGATTGGATTCAATTGTGATGTTCAATTAAGTGATTGGAATGACCATGAAGCTTGGATTGGTTCAATTTGGCTTAAGTGAAATTGGATTAGACTTTGGCCTTATAGGGTTCAATTGAGTCAATTTTTCTCAAGGGCCAAATAAGTTCAATTTGATTCAATTGGGTCACATTTAAGCTTTAATCATGTTCAATTAAGTTTCAAATGAGTTTGAGTAAGTTTAATTCCAAAAGGATTTGGTAAATTTAGATTTAGCCCTTTTAAGCCCAAATGGGTCAAGTTGGGTCAACCCAACCAATTGGCTAAATTGAACCCTAATGGGTCAAATTATGTTATGAAATCATTCAGTCTTGGTCAAATTAAGGAATAGATTTGATATAGGGGTTAGTTTGGGTTTAGGATAGGTAGGTCTTGCCTAATCTATGTCGGGGTCTAACCCTAGGGATAAACCTTTTGAGTCTTCTAGGCTTAGGGTTAGTGTTCACCTAGCCACTAGAAGTATCTTAGTTCTATAAGAGCCTTAGAGCCTAGATCGAATCCTAAGTCTATAGAGATGATCATCACCTCACTCAAAAGTGTGGTCAAGATATACTTATAGCTATCACTCAAGCTTTCTAAAGAAAAGTGAGGATGTCATCTTAGTAGGGGATCTTCTTCTTTCTCTTTTTAAAATCTTTTATGTATTATGCTCTATACTATTTCTTATTTAGAAGGCATTTATTCAACACATTGCATTTTTATTTATTATTACTTATTATATCAGTCATTCTATCGCATCTAATCACACTTCAATGAGTCTCTTATAAGGTCCAACATCAACTCCATGAACAAGTTTGGATTTACCATAAATACTTTTGTAATGATTCATCTCAAACCTCGAATATGCCATTAACATAGTTTACCATCAACTGGAAGTCTAAACTGGTTATCAATTATTTTAAGCTGAGTCTTTGGGTAAATCATAATTTAGTGAATAAGGCTTCATACTCATCTTGGTTGTAATTCACTTTGAACTTAAACCTAATGGACTATTTAATAGTAATTCCTACTAGACTCTTGAAAATGAAGCTTACACCTATTCCATGCTCCCTTGAAGCTCCATGTACATAAAGGTAATATGATTGTTCAAGGTTGGTTACTCTATGTTGATTATCCTAAAAGTTATTATGAAGTCGATAAGGGGTTCTGCTTTACTCATCATACAAGGGGAGTATGAAATATTGAACTCGCTCAGCTTGACCAATCACTTCAACAATCTGCCAGAAGTATCCAACTTGGTGAGCACAGACCTGAGCTGGTGGTAATTGAATAGTTGTATTGATGGGCTTAAAATAGGGTCAAATTTATTGATACATGGTGATGAAGGCAAGCGCCAATTTCTCCATGATAGGATATCAAAACTCTGCTCCTCTCATAAGCTTATCAATATAGTATATCGACCGTTATTTCTTTCTAGCTTCTCTAATTAGTAGTGTTTCATCATAAGTATAGTAGTGTTTCATCTAGCTTTGGATTTCAAGTTGAACATATTTTAGGATGAGGTTGACATCATTCCAATCTCAGTAATTAGAATCTCCTTTCTTAAACAAGGAGCTTCCTAATTAAACACTTCTATGGCACCCAAGATGGGGGTGAATTAGGTTTTTAAAAAATTTCAAATTGAAAATTAATTTTAAGGCTTTGTAGAAAAGTTAATCTTAAATTATTATACTTTAATGAATCACAACAATAATGAGCAATGATAAAAATAAATAAATGTACATAAAAAATAGGAAGGGAACATAGAGATTTTTACATGGTTCGATCAAATCCCAAAACTTGGCCTACATCCACTCCTAGCAACCCAAGATAAGAATTCACTAAATCAAAATGAGATCATAGCGAATCTTTCGTACACTCCGTCATAGGCAAGTACAAACCAACACCGTACTATCTTACATGGGCAAGTAAAACCCAATATTGTACTTTCCTACATGGGCAAGGATAATCCAAACAAAGAACAAGAAGAAAGAAGAGAAGAGATACAAATATTTAACTCTCAATTCAAAAATATTTTGCACTCATAGCCCAACTATATTAATATTAAGGCAAGTGATTTAAAAGAAAGAGAGCTCACTCATTTTATAAAGTTGAATGTAACTTCAAAAACTTGTATCAAATATTTAATGTAATCACAAAAAGATGGTTGATTTGATTAAATGAATTGAAATCTTAATATCAAAGAAACTTGAAATGATGTATGAAAGCTTCACATAATATTGATTTGAATATATAGATGATAAATTAAAAAAATCATGTATGGACTTTTTAAAAAACAAATTAATATTAAAAATCAAATCAAACAAGTTCACTTAAAATTATATTTCACAATAACTATAGTGTATGAACTAGATAACATGATTTGTAAATGAAAACTTTCTAATCACATGTGTGCTATCTGAAATACACCACAAGATATTGTCCACTTAAAGATTAATGAAAATAAGAGGAGAGAAAGATAACTTTAAAGCACAAATTCTTATTCAAACAATTTATGTATTTAGGCCAAGAGAAAAACATCATTCACAACTTAACTTCTTTCATACAACATAATCATATGAATCAACCAAGGAGAAAAGTATAATATGATGAAGAGTTAAGCACAAAATAAATTAAATACACCTCTAAATGCTTTCAATGGTTGTTTCCACCAATCCTTCAAATTTCCCAAGAAATCCTCAATGCAATCTTTTGTCCAAGGGAAGAGGAAGGATAATGAAGGAATTTTAGAATTTGAATCACAAAATCTCCAAGAGTAAGATGTAGATATGGGTCGGCCAAGAGTGGAGAAAAAGTGAGAAGAGTGTAACCCTAAGTCTAAGCAACTTTAAATAGAAGGGGAGAGACTAAGGGGTCTACCAAGGATGATAAGATTGGAGGGAAATTAGTTTAGGAAACAATTTGATTTTCATTTCATAATCAAATCATCAAATCATCAAATAATCAAAGATTCTATTCATAAGAATTTCGGCCATGAGAGAAGGAAGAGAGAAAATAGATTTGGCAATGCATTAAATTTTGAATTCTAATAAAATAAAATAAAAAGAAAATTGGATCGACCATAGTATGAGAGGGACAATTCAAATAAGAAAGGTATTAAAATCATAAGAAGTGAGGAAATTTTATAAGGAGAGTCAAGAGAGAGAGAGAGAGAGAGAGAGAGAGAGAGAGAGAGAGAGAGAGAGAGAGAGAGAGAGAGAGAGATGCTAAATCAATCTAAAGAACCATATAGTAAAAGTCATCCATGGAGGGAGGACTAGTTTAGGTAGAATTTTGAAATTCAAATAGATTGAAGCATAAATGAAACATTGAATGAGACTTTATACTAATTAGGTTAGCCAAGAGAAAATTGAAAAGGAGATGAAATCAAGATGAGAATTAACATATAGGATTTACCTTAACATGGCAATAGCTTAGAAATTTTGAAATCCAAATAGGGTGGTCAGCCGAGATGAATTCCAAGTAAGAATTTTATTTAAATTAGATTCAAGATATGATAAGAATATAATGAATTAATTAGAGCAAGATCAACAATGGAGAGAATGTGTTTAAATGCATTTGACATGATTAAATAAACTTTAATTATTTAGGAAATCAATTAAGGAAGAGATTTGAAATTAATTTAATAAAATAAATCAAATATTCGTTATTATATGGACAACCAAAACTTTCCTTAAATAAACCAATCTCTAAATAATGATATTCAATCAATTAGCAATCAAGAGATATTAATCAAGAAGGAATTTGATATTTAAACACATGTTTTATTTAATTAAAATTAGATCTGGCGGGCCGGTTAAATATTAGCAAAAATAAAAATTCAAAAATGGAAATTGCATTATATCCTAAGTCATTTGATTTTAAATTTGAATTAAATCAAATTAATTCAAATAGAACTAAATTAAATCAATTAGAATAAATAGGGGGCCCGCCTAAGCATGCCAAAAAGAAATTTAAAAATTATTTATGACATTATTCTAAATTCTAAAATTTAAATAATTTGAAATTTAAAATTTTTCAAATATGGAAAATGTTAATGCTTTAAATAAAATGAAGTAAATAAAATATATCATGATAAAATCTAATAAAATTTCAGCCAAAATATTCCATAAAGAAATAAACCAAGTGTAGACATGAATCAAGGCAACGTACAATTTGATATTCAAAATGTTCAAATTCAAAATTCAAATAATTTTAAAATTTGAAATTCCATAAAATGAGGAGAAATAATATAGTATTAAATTAAATAAATCACATTAAATACCTCATCCCAAAATCATAAAAAATTTGGCCAAAACTAAATTGGGATGATAATTTTGATAGGAGAGAGAAAAAGAATAATATGGATAATTCATGAATAATTTCACTCTCATGCAAAAAATAAATAGATAATTAATAACACCAACATAGAAATAATTAAATAAAGTGTGATATAAATCCAAAACACTATAAAACACAATGGATAAGGCTTAATCTCATGTAAGTACTTAAATTATATGAAAGAGATAATTTAAAGAATAATTTAAAATTTCATGCAAATAAAATATGAAAAATTATGCAAAAATTCAAAGAATGATATGAAAATATTTAAAATCGTATTTTCATATTTTTTTTGTCTTATTATTGCATAACTTATGAAGATTCCCAAACAACCCTAGTTCAGCTAATATGACTTTCTTGTTCTTACTAAGCAAGTTGAGTATGGTGAATTTTTTAAAACACTTGAAATAAATAATTAGTAGCTTCAAAATATATATTTATCATCAATAGAAGTCTAAATTAAGAATGACAATCATATTGATTAATGTGGATAATATATCCTACAAACAAATTATTTATTCTTATTATACAATATTTATTATCATCAAATCATATTGTGAGATACACAAGGTGTATACTCAATAGAGTCAAGGACAAGTCTATTTTATCAAGCGAGAAGAAGAACTAATAATTCAAAAATTCATAAAATTAAACTAGGTCAAACCTCTGACTTATGCCAAAAGTTCTTTTAGACATAGGTTCTAAAGCATTCTATTATAATAAGTCTTTAACTCTAAGGCATTTCTACAGTCTTATGCTATCAGAGTCTAAGTCCTAGAGGTCTAATAAAATTTTAACTCAAAATCTTAATAATTTTAATTTCAAAAATGTAAAGCCCAATAATAAAATAGTTCAAATTCTTACTAGGCTTTCTAGTATACAAAAAATAAAGATAAAGCACAGTTTCTTTAATCAAGAGTATTCTTTGGAGAAATTCCATTTCTTCTAAAATGTAATTAATTATAGGAGCTTGCCTTTATAGGGAATTATGAACCCTACAATAAAATAAATCTTGTACTACTTGTCCATGTAATTCAGAGGAAAAATCTCTAGCACATCAAAGATCAATCAGCCTTAGTAGCCCTTATTAAGTGATCGAATCTATTATAGAGTAATTTATTTATCTATTAATGATGTATTTAATTGCCTAAATAAGAACTGTCAAGATCTACATGGTATTCAAAATAAAAATCCCCACACGTCATAGCAAAGGAGGCAAGGTGATTAGCATCTTCAAATATAAAAAGACAACTTCAAAGTCTAGGATCCACTCAAATCTCCTAGCACTTTTGAGGACTTTAAAGAAAGGGGGCAATGCCATCTAGAGTAACAATATATTTTAAAAACTTGCTTGAGTCAAATGTCCACTTCAAAGGATTGAGGTGCATGTTCTACTTCCTTAATGTGGATAAAATTTTCTTTAGGTCAAGTATGTTGAGCTTATATATAGAGTTAAAGGAAGGCGGGGCAACTTTTTGAAATGATTGAGTGCAGAATCAAGGAATAATAGACTACACCAAAAGATAGATATATTGCTATATAATGGACTCAATCATCTAGTAAAGACTCCTAAGGTCGATGGATCAATATGCACTAGATATTTTTCCCCTACTTTGTATGGATGAAGAAAAGTAAAGTTTATTTTAAGTTGGGTTCTTATGTTCCCTATAGGGGCAAGCCCCCACAGTTGATGCCATCCTAAGAAATAGAGATTTCTTAAGATCACTCTCGATTAAAGTAGTAAATTAATGTCTCTAGATTTTTTCAAATATTATGATAAAAAAAATTGGTGTAAATTCAGATAATCAAATGAGAGAGCACAAATAAAAATAGTTCGTTTTCATAATCCAAAGGAGGATAAGTAAGAAGCATTCATGATACTAGAAAACTTAGTGAGAATTTCAATCTATTCTATGGTGAAGCTTTTTTTTAAAGGAAGAATTATAGTTATTTGAATTGTTATTTCATTAGAATTCTATGGCTTAGATTCCAACAATACAAGGTTGTGAAATGCCTAAGAGGTGAAGACTTACACTCGTAGCGAAAGAAAAATAAGTAGCCCCTAAACATATATCTAAAGTGCTCTAGCACAAGCTAAGACCTAGGCCTAATTCTTCTTAGGAAAAGATGGAATATGCTAGCACTTCCACTAGAGAGAGTGAACCAATCTTGACTCTTTTAAACTTATAACAACCTAGAGTGACTATCAGCTATATCTCATATGATTTAAATTCATGTAGACCAGTCTTATGTAAATACAAGATGGCTAGGCTATTATTTATTAGGAATGAATGTAGAATCCTAAACTCACTTTCTAATAGACTAGATCATGACTGGTATGAAAATCACGGCTTAGATTAATGCAATAGAATTTCTAATTTTTATTTAATTTTGACTCTGCATTTTAGACTCAGACTTGGGAAGGTTCATACTTACATGCATGATGAAGTATAGTTGTGGGCTAAATCAAAGAGAAGGGGTGTTCTCCATTATAAGAGAACTGCTCTTACAGGTCAAGCCATGTCCTTTATCATGTAAGAGTGGAGATCCCCTATTTGCAAGATATAAAATAATATTCAAGCTTGATATTATAGCTTACAACATACAGCTATTGGATTACTAAATCTTTTATTTCATTGATTAAATACCTAGACTTTAAAATGAGATTATGAGTTATTTAAATTTTATTAATTAATGAGGTAGAAAATTTCAGACCTTAAAGAGCCTACCGTATCCAAGTCATAGAGTGAATAGTCAAACTTTAAGAAGCCTAAGTAAAGAATATCATTTCCATAACGCAATTAATGTAAACAAATAAAACAAACATCATCAACTAAAAGAATAAGTGGCTAAAGTAGTCAGTTACTTTTGTACACCCCAAAAAAGAAAATAAAGTTTGGTAGCCGGGCTCTATCCTTATACAACCCAGATTATAACTAATTTACAATGAAAATAAAACTATAATGGTCTTCAATTTTTACCTTCATCTTCATTTTCATAAATTGGGCACTCCATGTATCACAGGGACTCCTAAGTCTAATCCTTTTAGCCACTGCTTATGTTAAACACCATAGTTCTTATCATAAGCATATTGCAAGAAATTATATTTTTTTGAAAATTGAAATCTAACAAAACCTGCAAAATATAGTTAAAATAATACACATACACACCAAGTAGTTATATTCCATTAATTGGGGCTTAACACCATGCCTTGGGTCATAAAGCCCACCAATCAGAATGTATTATGTTTAGGGACTTAAGCAACACCTACAAGCAAAGACATTTATAATATTTTTTTTATTATAGCAGTCCCTTAAGTATAATCCCCTACAAAAAATATTATGTTATCCTACCGTCCAATCTATGTCCATACATCCAAACATCTAGTCTAAAATATTACATCACAAAATGAGAAAAATCAATACATAAAAACAAAACACAGTCCCAACCTAAGTCGAAGATCAGTGACTTAACATTCTAAGTGTGTGTTAAAGTTGGTGTGGCATGACAAAATTAGGCTTTCAAATTTGAATTATAATATAAGAATGGGTGTTTAATTTTTATCATTAGAGAATGATTATAATTCAAATAATTAATAATTTCTTAAAATAAATTTTAGGTCTCAATTTATTTCTTTTTATTTCACTTGAATTTAGAATTTTAAAGAGTAAGTAGAGGAATGGAATCAACTTCAAACCCTAACCTTAAGTTGAACCTAAAGATCAAATTTATGATTTTTAATCATTTTAATGAAACATTATGAAATTCTCCTAATAAATCTTACATTTGGATTTGACTTAAGTGTTCTTATCAAAATACAAAAGTCATCTTAAAATTAATGGAATTAAACTATATTTAATTTAGTAATATTTTATTATCTTTGCTTCAGCACTTTTTATTATTCACTTAAAGGAGTGGTTTATTTAAAGGAGTGATTAGATTATATATATATATATATATATATATATATATATATTTTTGTGTGTGTGTGTGTGTGTGTGTGTGTGTGTGTGTGTGTGTGTGTGTGTGTGTGTGTGTGTGTGTGTTTATATGTATATCACTTAAGTGTTTAACACATTGATGTAGGAATAGATTAACATATTTTACTTGTTAATATTTAATTTAAGATTCAATGATATAGATATATGTAATGCATGCATGAATTTTATAGAGAAGATAATTCAATAATCTCTTATATATATTCATACACATTAGTATATTGAATTTATACAAGTATATTCATTGTTAGACTAGAGAAGTTAGGTAATCTAAGACTCTCTTGGGACTACTTAAAGTCTCACGCTCCCTTGGGATATTCAGACTATATACTTATTAATCCACATGCACATGCATATGTATATAAATATAAGGATGAATTATAAAGATTATATGATATTTAAATATTAGACAATAATTTAACCTTACTAAGTATTTCACTACAAATTTTAAGATATGTGCTATTCTTAAACTAGAGAAGTGAGGTAATCAAAGACCCCTTTAGGATTTCTTAAAGTCTCAGGCCCCCAAGATGTCCAAACCATATACTTATTAATCCACATACACATGCATATGTATGTAAATATAAGAATGAATTATAAATAGTTTAAGATATTTAAATATTTAAAAATTATTTAACCTTATTATGTATTTCACTACAAACTTTAAGGTACGTGCCAATATCAAACCAAGGAAGTCTGGTAATCAAAGACTCCCTTGAGATTACTTAAAGTCTCACACTCTTAAGATGTCTAGACTATATACCTTTCAAATATGTAGATCATACATAAAGGTATAGATTTATATTTTAATTATCATAATTAACTTGGATTTACACTAAATAAAATACTTTTGATGTTGCACATCAAAAGAGGAAAGGATCTATCAAATTATCTCAAACCAAAGCTTGAATTTAGGAGGACTTTATTAGAATTTATGTGTTTTAGATTTATGTATTATTTATTTTATTATGTAGTAATGGATGTATTTAATAATATTTAGGCATTGTATTAGAGTTGTGGTTAAAACATGTAAGTTTATGTGTTAAATTGCAAAGGTGTTGGTATGGCGATTAGGCGCTGCCCTTTTGGTGCCTAAACACTGAATTCTATAGTATTTAGTATTTGAGGATAGAAAAACTAACACCTTAGCATTGGACTATGGCACCTTGGCATTGGACTATGGTGCTTTGGTGCTAGATTGTGGTGCTGCAACGCTAGTTTATGGAACCTCAACATTGTGAAATGAAGGTTATGATTTTTTTCCCTTACAATTTTTGATAGTTTTCTACATAAGGGACACATGCCTTGGAGCATTATACTTATTTAAACACTATTTTTAACCTAATGAAGAACTTTTAACTTTAATGTGCAAAAATTGATGAAAATTATTTTAGTTGGAGCTTGGTGGTCGGCCATTAAAGAAATTTGGTGAACTTTCTTTACCGTTCTACTTTAATGAGTAGAATTCCTTCGGTTCCCTTCCATTTTGGTGGGTGGAAGGATGTGTACTTCATCATATCCCTTCCACTTTGGTGAGTGGAAGATAGTGGAGCATCTCTTTCTCCACTATCCACTATGACATCTTACTCTTCGCAAACCCCATCCCCATCAATTTTTAATATCGAAGCTCATGGTTTGGAGACATGGAGAAAGTACTTGCAAATAATTCATATCAAATCCAATCAATATTAGTTTCATATTTTAGATTTTATGTAATTTCCTTTACATAGTTAGTTATTTCACTTGCAAACGCATCCTAAATTCATGTGGTAAGCAATTCTATAAATATTTGTGTTACTATCAGCTAGTTATCTCCACTTATAAAGCCTAGACTTTACCTACTTAACCTAACTATAATCCAGCAAACTTGAGTGATAACTTAAGTAAGGGTCAATAAATAACCTAACCAAGTATACAAATCTTACATAAAAATCAAATTCATATCCAAAGATCTTATATTTTTTTCTTATTTAAGTGTGCTTAATGTTTTGTAGTATCCATAAGTTACTTTGTGTTTATAAAGGATAATTATTTTTAAAATTGATGGATCTCATTTGTGATAAGTTTAGTTCACTTATTGAATATTTACAACTTTCATTTTGAGTGTCATGTTGCATCCATTTTGCTTACATCATGCAACCAAAATCTATTAGTTTGGACCAACTAAAAGACTTAACTAGAAGAGTAGATGAGATTTCTATGAGAAGTGAAGGGAAATTCACTAGGGTAAAAGACCTCTTCTGATGAACCTGACCGCACTAATTCAAACCTTGAGTACAAGGTTTCAATCCCTACCGACTATTCCACATCAAGATGACTTAGAACACCATAAGTGGGAAAAATATTGAACTTCCTAGAGATGAAAATCCTATGAGAAGGCTAAAACTAAGGAATTCCCTTAAACAAGACCATCTTAGGGTTCATGAAACATTACACTAAGCTACAAAACAAGGTAAGATAGAAGCCCCAACATATGATGATGTTCATGACTCCAATAAATTTTTAGATTAGTTAACCCAAATGGAAGACTTTTTTGATTGGTATCATATATATGATTATCAATGAACTAAATTTTTCAAAATAGAATTAGTAGATCATACAAAAATCTATTGGAATAACATCCTAGCTAAAGAAGAGAGATTCGGTAAAAACCTCATGACGTGGGTAAAAATGAAAGAAATCCTAAGGGTTAAATATTATCCTAGAAATCATGATAAAAGGCTACATGAATAATTAACTACTCTTAAACAAGGAAATATGTCAGTAGTGGAATATATGAATATATTTAAGGACTTAATAGCTATAACATAATGCACTAACCAAGAGTGGAAAGTAGTTAATAAATTTTTCATTGGATTAGGAGGAGATATTTGGAATGAAGTAGAGCTTCATGATCCCAAACTTTAGAGGACGTCCTTTAATATCCTTTACTCTTAGAAAGCAAAAAAAATCTACATCCACATCTAAGATAAAAGCTCAAGTATCTTCTAAATATCTACCCACATCATAATCTCAAAAGTCTATCATTAAACCTAATCCTTCTACATTGAACAACCCCACCAAAATGGACCTCACTAAACCTACTTCTAAAAATGTGAATGTGATAGTTTCTTTTAAATATCATAAGGAGGGTCATATGCAAAGCTAATGTAGAGAAAAAATATATGATATTCCTAGATAAATTGGAAGATTTAGAAGAAGAAGAAGAAGAAGTGAATATTAAAGAGATATGTGATGATACACCACTATCTGATGATAAATTAGATCTAAATATAAATAATCCAATATCAGTTATGAGGTGTATGATTGCTTCTAGAGAAGAAGACTGGAGAAGAAAAAATATTTTTCCAATGTATAATCTATGTAAGGAGAAGAGGTGTAAACTAGTAAAAGATGGAGGGAATAATATCACTAGAGCCAATCTTACAAGTGAACCTTACCTAGAACTATTCCAAGTCAGTTGGGTAAATCACATATTCCTACCTATGACTAACAGATAGCTTGTTCCAATTAAAATTACTAGCTATAATAATCAAAATTGATGTGATGTTTTTCCAATAAAAAAAACTCAAATTTTATTAGGAAGATCATGGATTTATGATTTACATGTAATCCATTATGGGTGTGAAAACACTTATGTATTCAAACATAATGAGAAAATTATCAGATTATTCTTCAAAAGGCCTAATGAAAAGAGGTCAATTATACCCCCACATAGAATTCTTGTTGCACCTCCTCACAAACCTAATTCTAAAATACAACTCAAACCTAAGCAAGGGAGGAATGCAAAACTCTAGTTAATAGTGATAACACCATACAATAATAAGGAAGATACTTATGATATACATGGTAATATGTACAAATATTCTAAAACTCAAATTATAACCTTAAGGTTTAGACACTTGGTAAATGAGTTCAATGTCCCTACTTCTCAATTTATCTTTCACCTTTGAAAAATCTCTATTGATACTAAGGATCACCACATACCTATTGTAGTCTTAGATAGATTATTTAAATTTACTAATTTGATTCTTGATGACTTCCCTAATGAGATACCACCATTAAGGGATACATAGCATGCTATAGATCTGATTCCTAGTTGACAAATATCTCACTTACCTCATTAAAGGATAAATCCAACTGAGCATGTTGAGTTAAAATGATAAATAGATGAACTTCTGAAGAAGGGTTTTATCCAAGAAAGTCTTAATCCTTGTGTTGTACATGCTCTTTTAACGCCTAAAAAAGATGAAACTTGGAGGATGTGTATTGATAGCAGAGTAGTAAATAAGATCACAATAAAATATAAATGTCTTATACCTAGGTTGGATTATATGTTATATCTTATTTCAGATTCATCTTTATTCTCTAAAATTGATTTTAGATGTTGATATCTTTAGATAAGAACTTGATCAAGTGATGAATGGAAGACAACATTCAAAACTCTTGATGATCTTTATGAATGGTTAGTCATACCATTTGGTGTTTCAAATGCACCTAGCACATTCATGAGTCTAATGAACACTATGTTGAAACTTTTTTTGGCCAATTCTTTATAGTCTATTTCGATGATATTCTTATCTATAGCCCAGATGAGAAGTATTTAATAATGATCTTAAAATATTTAAGAGTAGAAAAATTATATGTAAACCCTAAGAATTATTTTTTCTATCAAAGTAAAGTTATATTCTTAGGTTCATTGTATCTGTTGATGGACTAAAAGCTAAACCTTCAAAAATTAAGTCTGTTATAGATTGGCCAATCCCAAAATCTTTTGTGAATGTTTTAATATTTCATAGATTAGCAATATTTTATCAAAATTTTATGAGAAATTTCTTCACTTTGGTTGTTTCTATCACTAACATCTTAATAAGAGATAAGTTTATGTGGATCATAGATGCTAAAAGAGCCATACAATGAATTAAAACTCTTATGACTTTCTCACCTATCTTAAAACATTTTGATTTCAATAATGTATTTTTTAAGTGATTTATGATGCATCGGGTATTAAAATTGGTGGGATATTAAGTCAAGAAAACCATCTAATTGCTTTCTTTAGTGAAAAATTAAGTGATGCTAAACAAAAATATTCTACATATGATCGAGAATTTTATGCAGTTATTCAAAATCTAAAGCACCGGAGGCATTATCTGTTACATAAATAGTTTATTTTGAATACTAATCATCAAGCCCTAAAGTTTATTAACTCCTAAAAGAAACTAAATCATACATATGCTAAGTGGGTAGAATACCTTCAAGACTTTTTCTTTGTGCTTCAACATAAACCTAGAATAGAAAATAAAGCAGCAGATGCTCTATCCAGAGTATCTATATTGATTTTATCTTTGGAATTTCAAGTCCCTAGATTTAAAACTTTAAAGGAACACTACAAACTTTTTCCTAATTTTTATATGATATATTTAGAACATGAATCTAAGCCTTTGACTTTTAATGGTTCCTTTATCATTTTAGATGGATATATTTACAAAGGCAAGCAATTTTGTATTCCTAAAATATCTCTTAGAGAATTCCTTATCTCAGAATTATATTTAAGAGTTATATTAGGACATTTCTATAAATTAAATACATAAACATTAGTTGAGCAAATATTTTATTGGCCATCCTTATGAAAAAAATGTTGAGTGTATAGTAACCTAATATTATAGTTATCATCAAGCTAAAATTATAAAAAAAAGGTAGGTTATGACACTTAATTACTTATTCTTTCTAGACCATGGGAAGTCCTATCCTTAGAATTTATTTTAGGTTTATCTAGAATACCTCGTGGACATGATAGTATATTTTTCATTGCACATTAATTTTCTAAGATGGCATATTTCATACTCTATTCAAAATCATATGATGCATCCCACATAACAAGGCTATTCTTTAATGAAATTATCAGGTTGCTTGGAGTCCCATTTACTATAGTTTTCATCAGTGATGCCAAATTTATATCTTATTTGTAGAAAACCTTATGGAAGCTAATGGGAACATAACTAAAATTCTTCTTCGCATTGCATCCACAAATAGATGGATAGGCAGAAGTACTCAATAGGAATTAGGAAATCTATTAGTTAGGGAAATTTAGGAAACTAAGATTTAACATTACCTATATCAAAATTTGTATACAATAGTTCAATTTTTAGAATAACCACAAATCAACTTTCGAGAGAGTTAATGCATATAACCATAAATGTTGATTAACTTAGCTAATGCAACAACTCATGTAATTTTTGATTCAGTATATATATTTGCATGTGATTTTCATAGCCTTTAAGAAAACATAAAGAAATAATTGGAAATACAAAATGATAAGTATGATAAATAAAAGAATAAAGATAAAAATTTTAAGGAATATGAGGTAGGTTATCATGTATTAGCTCGTATCCATCTTGAGAGATTTTTTTTCCACCAAATATAAAAATTTACAAGTGATAGCAAGTGGGACATTTAAAATTATTAGGAAACTTAGTACTAATGCTTATGTTCTTGAATTGTCCCCTTACATATTTATTATCTCTATTCTAAATGTAGAAGATCTATTATCTCTTAAAGAAGTTATCCAACCTCCAAATTTGCAAAATAATATTCCGTAGAAGAAGATATAAATTTTTTATAGGTACCTATCCAGCCAATATTCTTATGATAGCTCGCATATGATAGTACTAGTCAGAGATAGTTAGATGGAAAGATAAGCCACCAAGTGACGATGCATGGATGACCTTGAAGAACAACAGAGTTTTGACCCTAAACTTCTTGATGACTTTTAGAATCTTAACTCTTCAGAGAAGAGTTTTTTCAATCCCTAAGGAGTTGAAGTAGCACATCATAAGAGGAAGGGTCTATCATAAGTTCTCAAACCAAAGCTTGATTTTGGGAGGACTTTATTAGATTTTATGTGTTATGGATTTATGTTTTATATATTGTATTATATAATAATGGATGTATTTAATCATGTTTAGGTGTTGTATTAGAGTTATGTTTGAAAACATGTAAGTTCATGTGTTAAAGTGTAAAGGTGTTGCTCTAGGGCCTAGACACAGCTTTTTCTATCAAAGCAATTAAACATTTTCAAATAACTTATTTAAGGCCATTATGCCCTAAGGCTATTGATATGTAGATAATCACACTTAACCCTAATCAAGTTTACTCAGTATCAATTTTGAAATTTGAATTATTTAAACCTTATAAGGAGACAAAGACTCCAAAATTATCCCTTAAACTATTTCTATTCATTAAGTGATTTAGAATTTATTTAAGTGATTTTATGAATTAATTGAGGTTAATTAATTATTTTAGATAATTAAGTCCAAAAGAGCTTAAAATTTTAATTACTCCTTGGATATAAGCTCAAAAATTATGACAAAAATTTGAAACATTAATGAGCATGAAATAAACATATTCTAAAAGTTCTAATATAATTGGGTTTATATTTTGGGGTTAATTGAAGAAATGGGGGAGACCCAAAATCATTAATTACACTCAAAATGCCCTAATTGGAGATTTTGATTTCATTGAAAACCACTTTGCTAACTGATCTCAATGAGAGATTAATCATAATTTTTATAAAAATAAGCTAATCATTATGAATTTTCCATGTCCTAAGATAATTAATGATTTAATTAATTAATAAAAGCCCTCCCTTAATGGTGACTTTAAGAAACAATTGGAACCAATGGTCCCAATTTATTTCTCTTATCACCATTAATATTCTAAATTTTTTTAAGTCACCATAATAATTTTTAAAAAAATTTAATTAAATAAATTTTTTAAATGCATAAAATAACCCCTTTAGATTTGAAACATTGGATTTCCCAAATTAGACAAACAATTGACTTAAGATAATTATGAGAGTTAGAGGTCATCCCATAGAATAATCACTTAAAATTTCAAGTAAATTAGTCAAGTAATTAAGACTTAATTTTACTAATTAAAAAATATTAAAACCTTAATTAGTTGCTATACACTATATAAAATTTGGGGATTTTATTTTTTCATAGATTCTCCTCAATCTAAGCTTTCCATAAAAGGTTTATTTGTAGTTTTTATATTTCTCACTAATTAGTTATGAAGTTTTGAATTTATAACCATCTAATTGAATTTTAAACTTAATTAACTAATTTACACAATCGGTGCCATGTCAGTGCTGACATGGCAGTGCCTTACACATAGTGTCACGTGGTTGATTACTTAAAATGTCCTACACGGCACGCTTACTCAACAGAGGCTGACATGATTTCATCTTGGTCATTTGATCATGGATCGAATGGTTGAGATTAATCTCATAGTTTAAATAAGATAAAATAAAAAAAATCTAATGCGATTAATCATAGCCATCTATTCTAATCACCCAAAATGGATGGTGGATGATCCATCATCAATCTCAAATTGGAGATGAAAACCATTCATCTTTTGTTGCTTGTACCAAGCTCGCTAGAGCTCATTTCACAATGAATTTTCTTCTAAAATGATCAAGGAAATATTATAAAGGGGATCTTTCAGCTCAATTCATGTCGAATGCAAAATCACTTCACAAAGGGCCAAAAATCCTATGGTTTTCTTCATTTTTGAGAAAATTACCATGTTGTAGCTAGAGATTGGTGGTTCAACATGTGAGGTAGCTTTGTCTAGTAGAGATGAATCCCTTTTGATCAAGTCATGCCATGCCTCCCTGTCGGTCAGACTATGGATCAAATGCCATTGTGAACCTCGTTAGAGTTTGTCTAGGACCACCTTTCCATTCTCAAATTGAGTGGTTTTTGATTCATTTTGACTTGCTAGAGTTAAGGGGAGGTGTGGGAAGAGTTAATTTGGATTTGGCTTCTATTTGGTGGAGTTGGATGTGTGGGACATTTTGGCTAAGGGAGGAGTTTCTCTTGTTTGCAGTTAAGTATTAGAGGAACTCTATGAACTTAGGGGTTTGGCTTTGGAACTATGGTCAATATGTGTGTTTTTCTTGAATAGAGGAGGAGGTGTATAACCTTCTCCCTAAGTGAACCAACCAAAGAGGTTGGTTCAATCCATGGCAGCAAACCAGGTTGTGGGTGGACCATTTGGTCAAACTATGTCAACTTGGGTCAATTGGCATGACTATATCAATTTCCTTCAATTGAAGGTTGGAATATGATCAATTGACTTCAATTTAAGGTTGAAGTATGATCACTCATTAATTTATGAGTGATTGATAGCCTTGATTTGATCTAATTTGGATTGAATTTAGTTTTAGCTCAAATTAGGTTGTTAAGCCAACTTGGGTCAAGTTAGGCTAAGTGGATCAATTGGATTGATTGGATTGCAATTAGGCTTCATTTAAGTTCAATTGAGTCTTAGGAGACTTTGGATGAGTTCAATTTTAAATGGATTTGATTAATTTTTGCTTTAGTCCTTTTAAGCCTAAATAGGTCATATTGGGTCAACTTAACCATTTGGCCAAATTAAGCCTAATTAGGCTAAATTAGGTTTAAAAGCAATTGGCATTTGCTCAAGTTTGGTTTATAATCAATTGATTTGATTTGAATGATTGTTTTAAGCATAAGAGTTGGTTTGGATTTGGAGTAGGTGTGTCTTGCCTAGCCTAAGTCAGAGTCCAACCCTAAGGTTGTGCCTTATTAGTCTTCTAGGCTTAGTATTGGTGTTCACCTAGTCACTATGAGTGTCTTAGTTCTAGGAAAGTCTTAGTGCTTAGATCGAATCCTAGATCTAGAGACGTGATTACCAACCTCACTCGGTCAACATATACATTACTCTAGTGATTTGTTCTTAACTAATAAATCATCCACATATACCTCCATATTTCATCCCTTTTGCTCTTTGAAGACCTAGTCCAATATTCTCTCATAAGTTGCCCTTGTATTCTTCAGATCAAAGGGTATAACCTTGTAGTAGTTCAATCTTTTTCTAATGATGAAAGTCATTTTCTCTACATCGGCTTGGTGCATCTTTATTTAGATGTAGCTTGAAAAGGCCTCATCAATCTCATCACAATGTACTCGACTACCAAGTTGACAAGTGTGATGATTCAAGGCAAAAGGTTTACATCCTTTAGACAAGCCAATTCAAGTTTGTGAAGTCCAAACACATTCTTCATTTTTTATTAGCTTTTATCATCATCACAATGTTAGACCTCCATCTAGGTACTGGACCTCCTTGATGAAATCGCTTTAAGCAGTTTATTGACTTTTTCTCAATTTGGCTTAACAAGTAGGGTTGTTATCTTTCTCATTTCTTTTTAATGGGTTGAGCATCCTTTTATATTGAGTCAGTGACTAGCAAAATTAAAGCCAATACCTAGTATTTTTGCTATAGTCTACGTGAATATGTTTAGATTTTTATGCAGTACATATATCAGGTCCTCTTTGTTGTTGAGTTTGCACGTTGTGTATCTTACTATTTGGTTTGATGATAACAAACCTTAACTACTATATATTAATATTTTGTTAAGTAACTTTGTAGGGTCATTTATCCATATAAATTATCATGATCATCATTATAAATTATAGATTCTCTTGATAACAAATATATGCTCAAAATTACTAATAATTTATTTTTAACTTTTCAAACAATTTATCAAACTTAACAACCTAGAGCAACTCAAGTGACATCTCTTAAAGGTTTGGTTGGGATTATAGTTTTGTATATTATTTTTGCAAAAATTTTGATGAATGAGATCACTTTGGATAAATTAAAATATCAATCATCAATTCATTATTTCATTCATAGTAAAATTATTATCATAAATCAATAATGTACAATTTTATTTTACTCTATCATATTCACATAATTTGATTCATGATTATTTTGATTGCAAAATTAACCTTTGAAATGTTTGATTAGATGGAAAATTAATTTTATAAAATCTCTATTTCATTTTGTGCATAATTTATTTAATTTGTTTAATATTTGAATAAATTTATTTGATCTTGAAATTCTAGCATATCAAATGTTTTGGTACATTAAATTAATCAAAAATCATTATGCCAAATGACATTTTAATTAAATATAAATTCATGATTGATTTTGTTCATTGATTTTCTCATTTTATTTAATTTTAATTATGACTTTTAGCTATTTGATTTATCTTGGGTATTTTATTTTATTAAATGTATAAAATAAATTCTACACTTCACTATTATAAATTCTCACTTTTCCCTCCTTACTTGGCTAAGAATTGCAAGGAAAAATTCAGGTTTTATTCTAGTTATTTCAAGTATAATCCCCTCTTAATAAATTCAAATATCTTTCTAATTATTCATAGCCATTTGAATTAATCCAATGAATTAAATCTTTACTATTATGATCCAAGGTAAGGCTAGCCATATGTTCAGGCTTAAGTAATTTAATTGTGTATTAATTCCTTCCTAAATGAATATTTGGCCATAGACCCAATTGATTATTCTTTTATATACTATTTTAAATCAACCTTTTTTTCTTAACTCACTTTGGATGGACAAAAGAATTTTTTCCTCTCCAAAACCCTGAGCCCCATTGCAAGTTTCTAATTTTCTTTTGGAGATTCATTTAAGCTATCTTGCAAAATCTCTTTGGTGCATCAAGATTTTTCGCAAGGAGAAAGTGTTGCATGTAAATAAAAAAGGTATTTTCAAAGGTTAAAGCATTATTGATAAAATCATTCAAACCATGAGTAGGATCTACCTCTATAATTATTCTTTGTGATTTTGATTTGATTTAATATTCCATTTTTTATGGTTGTGATGATTGAGTTATTACACACTTAGTTAAATCTCTAAACACCTTTGATGAGAAATCCTATGACATAATTGAAGAAGAGGAGGTGTCAAGGAAGCAGCTGAAACCCCCTAATACTTTTTTTGTGAAGATTACTCAAGGTTGCCCTCTCACAGGTTCAAGATATCGCATCTTAAATCATACAAAGGTTGGATAGATTCCACCGATCGTATAGCACATTTCAAGTCAACCACATCACTTCAAATTAGGATGGCATAATGAAGTATTGACTTTTTTTCACCACCTTCAAAGAGTCAGCCTTAAGTGGTTCTCATGCCTCCTCTGGGAGTTATAACATCATTTGCATATTTCAAAAGAATGTTCGCCAGATAATTCGCCAGTGCTCAGAAGCCACAAAAAATTTCATAAGAACTCTTACAGATGAGAGGGGCCCTAAGAAGTGAAATGCATGGAACCCATAGTTGCCCAAGAACTCACTCAAAGCTTTAAAGAAGGGCCCTTCAAGTCCACCTTAAGGCTCCAACAACCTAAGACACATGTCAAATTACTAAAGCTAGTGAATAATCATGTTAATATTGAAGAGTACAATGAAGTGATTCAACTAGCATTACTAGCTAGAACCAAAGACTCGCTGAAATGGTCTTCAGAGTGACTTCCAAGGGAAAAGTATTAAAGATAAAGAATGAATAAGAGGAGGAGAAGCACTAGGGTGATACTTCAAGAACTCAGCAATTCACTGCCCAGGAACAATCTATGAACAATCTGCTCTAGCACTCCTCTTATAGTTTCCATGGTTGAGCTAGTAGTGGTGATTTAGAATAAAGATTATTTCAAATGCCCATCACCTATGAAGGCTATTGAACACATGATTGATCAAGATATTGTGCTTATCATCATAATCACAGCCATGAGACTGAGAAGTGTCACCATTTGAAGAGCTTGGTCAATGAATTGATAAAGGTGGGGAAGGCTAACGAGTTTATTAGGAGGAAAGACAAAGAAGTCATTGAAGCGGCAATGAACTTGTACTTGCATACACTGTTCATATCACTGGAGTAGTACCCACTATCTTTAGAGGTGATGGAGAGTCTCCCAAAAAGGTGAGTATAATAAGATTATGGTATAAAGAAGTAAACTCGGCTATCATGATGCAAGCACCATATATGAACATTGTTCTGGTGAGTTTTTCAGAAAGGGATAAACCCACCATTAGGAATCCCTACAATGGTGGAGGTTTCCATGTTGCTCCAGGCTAACTTCATTAAAGAGGTTCAATACCCATAATGGGTGTCCAATACGGTAATGGTATAGAAACTAAGTGTCAAATAAAGAATGCATGTCGACTTCACAAATCTAAACTCAACATATCCAAAATATGGGTATCCTTTCCAATTGATAGATGAGCTTGTTGACTCAAAGGTAGATTCTCAGTGATGAGTTTTCAGGATGCATTCTTAAGATACCATCAAATTCAAATAAACTTTACACACTCTGAAAAAAATAACTTATATTATTCGTGTAGGATTATACTACTATAGAGTTATGTCTACTAAAAATATAAAACGCCAAAGATTAGTATTCAAATAGTAAAAAGGGAGAAATATGGAAGTCTGTATGGATGACCAACTAGTCAAAAGCAAGTCAGTTATGCAACACATCGAAGACACTTAATAAATATTCACCACACTAAAAAGGTACAATATGCTTTTTAACCCTCTAAAAATACTTTTTTTGGTGCAAGAATGGGGATGTTTCTAGGGTTTCTTATTACCCCTTAAGGCATAAAGGCAATTCCAAAAAGTGAAGGTTATACTTAACATGCCATCACCCAAAAACATGAAAGAGGTACAATGACTTATGGGGCAAACAATAGATTTTAACAAATTTATTTCAAAGCTAAAAGAGTGGTGCTCACTATTTTTCAAGGCTCTCAAAAGACTGAAGAAGTTCAAATGGACTCCAGGAATATGAAAAATATTTTAATAACTTAAATACTCTACTCTCATCACCTTCTTTATTATACATCCCAAAGGGGAGAGAATTCCTATTGCTATACTTAATAGTGGGAGAGGACTCAATTAGTTCAATCCTAATCAGAGAAGAAGGTGGGAAACAATGGCCCATCTATTTTGTTAGCAAATCTCTATGAGGTGCCGAGCTAAAGCTAAACTACCCACTCATGGAAGAGTTCGTACTCGCACTAATCACCTTGGAGAAGCAACTTCCACCTGCTTCTAGGCATGCTCCATACAAGTTATCTTTGATAACCCATTAAAATATTTAATTACTAAGCCTAATCATTCTTGAAGATTATTGAAATGGTCTATAGAATTGAGTGAGTTTGACATATCGTACTCACCTTGATCAAATCCCAAGTACTTGCAAATTTTCTTGTTGACTTCAGTAGCATTATCCCATAACCCTTACGGTGACTATACATTGATTGTTCTACTAACAAACCAACTATGGGTTAGGCATAGTTCCAAAAAGTCTAACTAGAAGCACAATAATATAATCAGTCAAATTCAATTTCAAAGTGACTAATAATCAAACTGAATATGAAGCTTTACTAAATAGGCTGAAATCACTAGTGGATGGGATCTACACATGTAGCGGCTTATTTTGACTGACAACTTGTCATGAGGTAAGTAAATGGAGAATACAATGTCTGAGTTAAGTTTTGGTTAAAATATTTAGTAAAAGTAAAAGCAAAACTTGGACAACTAGAGTATTTCAAGATTAACCAAATTCCTAAAGATAAGAACAAACTCATCAATTTATTATTCCAAGCTAGTTGACTCAAGGAGCATGTGGTCATTAAACTCGCCCAACTGAGTATATAAGAAGAATATCTACTAAACTCTTGGTCCAAGAAGATTTAAATATTTGTCATACCACTCTTGGTCCAAGAATACTAAAGTTGGACATGGAACTTTCAAGTTGAATTTACTCTACAAAATCAAAAGTGTAAGACCGACACCCCATGAGGTTGACAACTAAACTCAAAAAAGACTAACTCTCCTAGTTAGCAACCAAAAGACCAACACTCCATGAGGTTGGAAACTATAGTGTAAGCTCAATATCCCATGAGGTCAATAAATAAATGCAAAAAAGACCAACACTCCATGTAGTTGATGACTATAGTGTAAGACCGACAACATATGAGATCAACGACTAAACTCAAAAAGACCAACTCTCATAGTTGGCAACCAAAATATCAACACTCTGCATGATTATAGACTTTATTATAAGAACAACAACAAGAGAGGTCGGTGACTAAAACACTAAAAAGATCAAGTCTTATAGTTAGCAACAAATAAACAATTAACGAATCAAGGTTAATTAGATGGTGACTAAATACATAATGTGATCTCTCATTAAGTCATGCAACAAATAAATGGGTGTACTTAACTTGTTGTGTTAAATGTGACCTCCTAAGGAAGGTTCTCTCAATTAAGCAGTGACTTAATATATTCTAAATCACAAGCTAATTTTTTTAGTAATCAATTTGTGAGTATCATTTCAATGAGTTTAAGAGAACTTGCTATACAACACGTGACCACCTAGGAGAGTTCTCTTGATTGATCAGTGACTTGAAAATATTCTAAGTTGTGAGATGACTTATTTAAGTATCAATAAACAAGTATCACTCCAACAAGTATACACAAATTTGCAATATTGAAGAAACTATCTTGGGGAAATTCTCTCAAAATATTTTATGCCATAAGCAAACATTATTGAAATAGTGAATACCTATTTAGTAGGTATACAAAACTCTTAATACTTGTGTGACTATCCAAGAAAGTTCTCTCAATTGATTGGTGACTAAAAATATTCTAAGTCATGAGCAAGGTCATTCATACATCAACAAGTGAGTTCCAAGTAAATAAGCAAACATAATAATACTCAACCATAATCTTCATTTCATAAAAAAGAATTTTTACATTAAAGAAAGTATGATGAATATATTCTACTCATCAAAAAAATTTTATATGTAGAGAAAATGAAGGAAGAAAAGATATATCAATTCATGCTACCCCCATCATTATCATCAGAGTCCAAGAGTAAGAGTAAATTGGAGAAGTCCAAAAACTTGGCATCATGATAGCCATGTTTCACTGATTTGTCCATAATGAAGTGGGTTATATCTTTAAACTACTGCTACAAAAGCTCATGGTACTCATTAGAATAAAACAACCTAGCAAACTCAGCTTCTCTCTTCTAAAACTCCTCAATATGACTAAAGAGTTCTTCCTCCAACTCTCTTTCTACTTCCATAAGGTGAGTAAGCTCTAAAGTCACCCTTTCCTTCTCCTCCTCCTAGAGAGCAACCTCAGCCTAAAGGTCCTCATGTTTGGCTTCAATAGATGTTAACTCTTTCTTCATACTTGCTAGCTTGGACTTATTCAGATAGGCTTCCTTTCTCTTCTCAAATAACTTTTGGCAAACTCTCTAAATTGACTATCATGCCATAGCCTGGGAAGTCATAATAGCCAAGCATGAGGACCTTTTGGATGAGTTTTGAAGTGATGTGAGAATGAGGCCAAGTCATAGAAAAAGAGAAGAGAAGACTCTATGACTTGGCTGAGTTTTGAAGCAATGCAATTTTATCCCTTATGGTCATGAAGTTGCACTAATACTCCACCTTAAAAAATTGTCATCGCTGTGATTCTAGCTCCAACTATAATCATAGCTCAGCTATGTCCCACTGGGATGAGTCTATGGCTTTTATCATGATGGTGACCTCCCCTAGTAAAGAGGCGACCTTAAAGAGTTAGTGAATACTTGCTGCTCCTTCCCTTTGTCATCACCCTTTGCAGACTCACCACTATCCTTGCTAGTAGGTGAGGAGAAATAGACCAACATTTTCTTGATGTTAGTAGAGGCGAAGTCGATCCATAGTGATGTGAACTCTCCACCAAGTCCATATGCATTGTCACCAACTTGGATTGCAGCAAACCTAGAGTCACTATTACTTAATGAAAAATGAACTCGTTAAAAATTAAAAATGGAATTTCAATAAGGGGATTAATTATAGGTCCAACCCTTGTGAAGGAAAGCTACCTATCGAGTAATTGGAATTCCTTGATACTCAAGAAGTGGAATAACAAATCACTCACATAAAGGTGAAGTGATTCTATAAGGCTACCTAGACTATTAGAGGAAATAACATTAATGGTCAGTGAGTGCCCTTCACCATCCTCTATCAAGGCTTGAATGCTAGTCACGCTCAGTTGTGATCAAAGAAGAATATAAGAAATGTGGATAAAAAAGACTTGCAGTACATTATAACATGCAAGTCTCACCTAAGTGATGAATTCCTTTACAACCACCTTCATGGTAGTTGGTCTAACCATAGGCTCACCAGTGCTTTCCTACACTGAAATAAGTGTACCTCCTTTCCACCTTCCTCTTCTCTTGGAATACTCACAAATCACACCAGATGAGAACTTATCAAAATAATATGCCCTTCAGGAAGGTGAGTACTAGTTTTTTTCTTGCAAGTTCAAGGAGGTAGCCAGAGCTATAATTGTTATGGTATGAGGAACTAGGATGCTTGATTTGGCCATAGGAATTACAGTGAACTCATTCAACCTCTTTGCTTTCTTGACCTTCTTTTGATGACCTGCCCATAGAGCTGTAGGGTCAATATCACTCTGAGTGTTCTTAGCATCCATGGCTATTATGTTTTCTTAATATTTTCAAACTCAACCCAAGAATTCAATGAATCTATTTGAGCATAAAGTTGGAGAGATATTGAATGCACTAAAGAAGAATAAAGGATCCACTTATGGCCTCTAAAGCATTGGAAAATTAGATTCATTCAAAAGGTGATATGACCTCTCAATAATTGTCAAAAAAAAATTTGATCATTAAATATTTAATGCTAATTATTTTATTCATTCTTTTGACCTTTTTGAAGGTACATCTATAAGGAGCATAAAATTTTGGGAGCTAAATGTATACCAAAAGCAACGGCAGGCCCAAGCTACCTGATGAGTCTATTTACCCAGATAAGCATACTCACATAAGAATACTCAATAATCAAGAGTAAGTATATTTATTAGAATGTGTGCTTGATAAGGGAAGATTAACTTAATGTAGCGAGTCAGGAACTTATAGAATAAAATTTCAAAGAATGATGCATGAATCAACTCATCAGCAACTGGTCAATACTCAAAGAAATAAGAAGCTACTCCTCTCTGCCCAATCCTTACTCGCACGATAAAGGGCTACTCACCCCCACTGTCTAACAGATATATACTCTCATGTATACACGCTATCAGCTTGGGCAAAAATCCACTTATACTCAATTTATCTTATATGTACTTTATATGTATAGTCACCCCTTAGTATTATAAAAGGGGAACACCTCTCATATGGGGGATATTTTCCTCTCTCTCTCTCTCTCTCTCTCTCTCTCGCTCGCTCTTTTCTTTGATCTTGAAGAATAAAACTTAATATTTCTCTTCCATTATCTAACATTCTTGTCTTTCTATTTGCAATATTTTTGTCTAACTCTGCTTCTCAGGTTTCTCAGAAGGTTCCTCCTCCATCCATGAATAGATTTAGATTAAACATTTTCCATAATTATTTTCATATACTTTTAATTTTTTATTTTTATTTTTATTTTAAATAGTAATTTCAATTTAAAAATTTATACTTAATTCATCCTAAGACATAATATTAAGAAACATCTTCATTGAGTTTAGATATTCATTCTAAATAGTCCTTAAATTTTTCATAATTTTAAATAATTTATTTATTATTTTTTGCATTTTAAATAGTGCTTTCACATAATAAAAAGTACATTACTTATTAATCCTTAGTTAGAAATATATGAAATTTTTTTCACAAGCTTAAATTAATGCTTTCAATATATCTCTATTTTTTATAAATTTTAATAGATATTTTAATTTTTATGATTTTTTAATAGAGAAATAATGGTTAAATGAATTCATAACTCGCTTATTTTAATTTTAATTTAGTTAAAATTTTAATAGAATGTTTTTGTTATTTTTATACACCATATGTTCAAGTTTCAACTTTAAATATTTAAAATAAAAGATTATTTACTTATTTTAATTATAATCAAGTCAATTATTACGGGTTCAATATTGTTTCTATGCCCTATGCTTAATGAGGTGTCTACTTTAAATATTTTAAATCATGATTAAATCAAAAGAAAAATTCTAAGATGTGTACTTGGATTAATTAAGACCATTGGATTTAAATGGATTAATTACAATGATCATGCCATCATCTTCCTTGGGGAGATGAATAAGGAACCAGGGACCATGTGTTGGGTATGGATTAGCATAAATGTAACCTTACCTAAGGGAAATTTGTGCTCTCTAGAGCTTCTCAATTCAAATGGCTCAATAGAAAGAAAGAAGAGGAGAAGAGAAAGCAATTTCATATCACTAAGCCATGGAATGACCTAGGGAGTTTGGGTGACCATACCCAAGAATAAGAAAATTAGAGAGAAGAAAATTATTACATGTGGGGGAGATTGATTTAAGAAGCTTCGAGAGATTGAAATGAACTTGTCGTAGCCTTTGATTAAGTTTCCTTCATCTATCTACTAGGTGGACCAAAGTCTTGTAATGTGTGGTTGTAAGCTTGTTGTTAAGTTAATTGAGTGGTAGGGAAGGGGTGATAAAAGATTAGTTTAACTGGTGCAATTGAGGGGATGCTTCTTAAAGTCCTTAATCGGACAAGCTAGGGGTCTATTTATAAATCCCATCAAACCTGAACTCAACCCATGGTTGAACTCAGTTTACCATTGATTAAAGGTGACTTTTACCTAGATGAGACTGAGGGAAGTGTTGAGAGTTCTATATGGTAAATAAGGATGAGATCAAGTGGCTCTAAGGGCTACTTGCCATTGAAGAAGATTTCCTCCTCCATTAACCAAGCTATATGAATCTTAGGTGACTCATCAACCCTTTAGACCAATTGTGAAATATGTATAAACCAATTTGGACTAAGGTCAACAAAGGGATTTGCTTGTTTGTTGGTTTTGAGTGTAGCTTTTTAGGGAATTTTGCTTAACATGTCAATTTGATCCATTAAGACTCATTCCTTTGACCTATGAGTTTGACCTCGAAGAATTAACCATATGGATTTGGGATGAACTAGAGAGTTGTTGTGGACATTCTCTTCAAGCCTCTTGCAAAATTTGATGATACTATTTAGTCATTTGATTAGTCAATTTTAATTCTAAATTGGAGTGTGGTCATTTAGATTTAAAGTGGTCACATTGACTCATAAGTTTTAATTAACTTATTTACAATGATCAAATCAACTTAGGTTCAATTGGATAATTACTTAGGACATCTTTAGATATAATGGTGTTAATGGGTTTGATTTATTATAAAATTTATGATGGCCTAACTAAAACCTTAAGTGAGATGTAGGTGTTAATAGGTCAAAGTCATTCCCTTGACTTATTGGGCTTAGATCAATAAGTAATTATGCCATGAAAATTATAAAAATATAAAAAGGATCAATAGAGATTATTAGGCTCAATTTGGATTAATTAAGTTAATGTTTAAAGCCATTTCAATGTTATTAACCCAATAGGGTCAAATTAGGTCAAAAGAACTAATGGGGTTGATTTAATGAGATTGAACCTACCAATAAACCCAAGAAGTATCCACTTGCCTATATAAATGTGCTTCATGGATGATCTAATTAAAATATTAAAGCCAACTTATATTAAATTAAAGTTTGACCTTAGTTTGACTTATGCTTGACTTAGATTTGACTTTATGTTTAATGGTCAACATAGGCTTATAATAATTTAATTTAATCATCCAAGAGAATTTTTAATAATTAAGTGATTATTATGGTTCAAAAGGTTGATGGAGCAATACACTTATATATGGGTTTGGTTATAAGGTAGAGGTATATGGGTTTTCTTTGAAGTAACACTAGGTTAAGTACCCTAAGATATTTTTGAGGTTTGGGAAGCCAAACCTCAAAATTTTATGATCGATTACAATATGAATTAAATCATAGAGATAAGTTTGATTATCAAGATTCAACATTTATATCCACCAAGAAAAGGTTAAAGAAGTCAAACTAATTCATGATTGACTAATTTGATTATTATCTTTCTTTAACTTGTGATTGAATCATGCACTGCCCAACATATCCTTAGATTCTCAATTTATTTTTATTTAAAATTAATTAAGAGTTATTTAATTAAGTTAATTGCATTTAATGCTCTTCCCCCCAAGTTCTTGGCCGTCCCTTTTGAGTTTGAATTTGATTTAATTAAAATTAAATTAATGGCTCCTTAAATTTCAGAATCAAATCCTTACCATAATCATTTACCATCTCTATCTTTTTTCTCGCATTCTTCTCTTGCTTGGCTGATCACCTTATGCTCTTTTTCTTGAAGTTAATCACTTTCATGCAAAAAAAGCTCCATGAGCTCTATTTGATTCAAATGTTCAAAATTGCTTCTCACGTGTTCTCATCTTCAAGAATTATAAAAGGAAAAACTTCTTCTTCTTCTTCAAGCAATTTTTTAGCTTTGGGAGAAACTCATTCAAGTTATGTGCTTACACTTTCACTTTTTCAAGAAACTTGAGTATGATTATTTTAATTTACTTTAATTAATTATGCTTCTTGATTTTGATGATTAATATTGAGCGAAAAAAAGATTGTGTTTTAACTTTGCTAAGTTTTTTTTAAATCCTCTTTCATTCTTCTTTTAAGTGTTTTAAATATTTCATGTCATTATAGTTATTTGTTTTGATTTTCAAGATTACATCTTCAAAGTTTTCATAATTATTACTTTCCAAAGTTTTCATCTCTAAGGTTTTTGTATTTCACTTTCTGTAGTGATCACTAAAAAAAACATCTTTCAGGATGCTCTACGCCATCTTTATTGAGATGGGTAGGAATATGTTTTTCATGAGGCAAATTAATATATATTCAACTAGATTTCTTCAAACATTATGTTAAGGTTTTTTTAGATATGGGTTCTACTTCCTATGAATGCAAGCTTTTATAGTTAATTATCCCTCTTACCACAGTAAGAGAGCACTCTCGATTAAGGTTGGAAATAAAGATATGAATTAAAGTCTATTGGTGCATATAGTATGGCATAGATGACTATCTAAGAGAAATAGGAAAATAGTTCTAAACAATATTCAATTGTTCCATCATCTCATAACTATATTATTCTTGTCTACTAACATCAGAAGGCTAGTCGTAATGTCCAAGAAGTCTAATTAGTAGCCATTGGTTTCTCATCTTAGATTTCTCGAGTAGACTAGAGGTTTGGTGTAGGGGTGTTCACATTATGAACTTATGTGTTGGACTTACATCCCTTGGAATGCTGAGTTTAGGGTTATTTGTGTAGCAAATAGATAGAATACTGGGTTTACATTTCTTTAGAATGCCAGAATTATAGGTGTTCACATGATGAATGAATTATAGGATGCTCACACGGCAAATGTATAGAAAATTGGGCTTACTTCCCTTAGGAATGTAAGCATTATATAGATGTTCCAATAGTGAATGAATTATATGGTGTTCGCATGGCGAACAGATATGAGATTGGGCTTACATCTCTTTGAAATGTCAGCAAGGTGTTATGCTTGCATTGCAAACATGGATCAGACTTACATCGATTAGAAAGCTATTAGATTGGACTTATATCCCTTTGGAATGTCGATATTATATAGATGTTCACATGGTGAATGAATTATAGGATGTTGGCATAGCAAACATATGGAAGACTAGGTTTGCATCCCTTTAGAATGCCATCTTTATAGGATGTTCGCATGGTAAAGGATTAGATTGAGCTTACATCCATTGGAAAATGGATAGATTAGATTACATCCCTTTCGAATGCTAGGTTTAGGGTCATTTGCATGAAAAATGGATAGATTAGACTTGTATTCCTTTGGAATACAAGAATTATAGGTGTTCACATGGTGAATGAACTATATGGTGTTCGCATGGTGAACGAATAGGAGACTGGGCTTACATCCCTTTGAAATGCTAGTTAAGTTTTGGGTTCTGCTTGAGTTTAGGTTTTAGGTTGTGCTTGAATTGCAAGCATGGGTCAGACTTACATCGATCAGAAAACTATTAGATTGGACTTACATCTCTTTGGAATGTTATATTTATATAATTGTTCACATGGTAAATAAATTATAAGTTGCTTGCATAGTGAACATAAATAAGTTACTTTTAGAGGATGACACCTCAACACTAGAAGTATGGTGCCTAAGCGCTATGATGGAGAGCACCTTGGCCCTATAGATTATGGCACCTCAGCCCTAGGAAATCAATCTCATGGCACTATAGGTGCCATAAAGGATGTTCAAAAGTAGGTTAGATTGACCGGCCTCAAAGATCATGTTGCTGCAAGTCAAAAGTTCGTTCAAATGGACTGATAGGTTGGCAGGCGCATTTAACATATAGAACAAACTTTTGACCACCGCTATGGTGTTGCATCATAGAATGACAATGTCACATCAATGCTTGATGCACTTTTCTATTCCAGTCAGTTGTGGACTTAATGGTAATAAATGATAATAAGTGCTCTTTTTGACTCGCATAGTTACCATTTTGACCAACTGGCTGGCGCCTAGGCACTTCATGTGAGCACTATGGCGCAAGTTCTTTGTTTCAGGACCTAAGAGGATAGCACCTTAAAGCTGCTATTATAGCTACAAGAAGTGGATTCTTTATTCTAGAACCTGAGAGGATAGTGTTGTAATGATAGGTCTGGTTTATAAATAGACCCCCTGGGTAGATTTTTCATTCTGTAATCTCCTTACTATAGGAATTCATAGAGTTTTTTCCCTTAACTTTTTCTAACACTAAGAAGATAATCATGCTGCTCAAGAGGCTCATTAGTAATTGGAGAGTGACTTCAAGCGACACTAATAGGTTTGTTAGTATAAAAGCTGCAAAGAGCTATCAATATTCCCTCATCCACAAGCACCTCATTTTAGAGAGGAGTTTCCACAATTTGGGTGGGAGTGTGGAGGAGATCAACATTGAACGAGACTAGGAGAAGCTGGCCTATGAAATTAGCCCCTGCATCATTTTTGTGGTGCGGGATTTCATCGCTAATGTGAAGGAGTACTAAGACAATAGAGTTCTTGAGAGGGAGAAACTAGTAAGTTTTGATAGTACAACCATTAATGTATATTACAGTTTGTAAAATGTAGTATATGATCAATATCTTTCTTATTATGACAATTATTTTGATTTTGATGAAGTCTTTGGTTTTCTCACTGGCAAAAATGTCAATATTTAGTGGAAATGGCGGGAGGAAAAGATGATCAACTTTCTTGTCATCGACCTAACGGCTGAGTCTAAGGCTTGATACTATTTTATTTTTGCCAAGCTAATGCCCACTGATAATATCAATGAGGTGACTACGGATGGGCCATTTTGAATTTACTATTCAAAAGGGTTTTATAATTATTATAGGGAAGATTATTTATAGTTCCATTTGTAATATGCTTAAAGGTAGTATTATTGTAGGATACGGTCATCCTTCTCTTATTTATGATTTATGTACCACGGTTGGTGTGTTGGGGAGCTTGATGAAGAAGTTCTTATTCAAAAAGCTCCTCTAATGAAGAGAATAATTGGGGAATTTGATTCAAAGTTTGAGGTTTGAGGTGGGGGAAAGCTCACATGCTCTACGTGCCCCACAACCTTATCCTAATCCTCCAAACCTTAAATGACCAACTCTAAGAAATTGGTGGAGAAGTATCAGATTTGAGGAAACAAGTTGGGGAGAGTAGCTGTAGGAAAGAGGCCTTAGAAAGACAATTTGATTATCATATGGATCAGCAACAGAAACAATTTTTTAAGTTTAACTTAGCATTAGTTCATATGTTTAAAAATTGTGGCTTTGCGGGTCTGGGTCTGGCCTCTTTTCCTACATCACCTCAATGTCTGCCTTCTGCGAGCACCCCATCAGTGTCAATAGAATAAGAAGAAGAAGAAGAGGAGGAGGAGGAGGGTGATGAATATGATTACTAGTTTCCCCTTTTTCTTTTATTTTTGTATTTCTCTTCTCTTTTTTTGAAAAAATTATGCAATTATTTTTAATTTAATAATTTTTTTACATGCTTGTGTATTGTTGTTTATATGCCCTTCTATATGTCATTTGAATGCTCTAGCATTTAAAATAATAAAAAAATTTCTAACTTAAAATGATATTGCAGCAATAGTGCCTTGGTGCTAAAGATGCAGCGCTTAGGCACTGCTAGACTGTTGGACATAAGCTTAAAACTTGAGAGTTTAGTGCTATGGCGCTTGATATGTAGTGATGCGACACACTTAAGATAGCCATTTTTTTATCATTTTACCCAAGCGGTCAGCACTCGATATGCAACGCTGTGGCGCTCTTAAGATAGCATTTCTTATCAATCTGCCCAAGAAGTCAGTGCTGAGGTGCTCGATTTGTAGTGTTACGATGCTCTTAAGAAAGCCATTTCTTGTCATTTTACCCGAGGGGTCAGCAGTGCAGCTCTATGATGTTGGGTAGACAAGCATAGACTTAGAATTTATAGAGGTCAGTATTCCAAGTGTCTCAAAAATTGTAAAATTAATTCAGCACTATGGCGCTTATGGGATGGTGACATGGTGCTATGAGAAGACTTTTCCCATATGACCTAAGAGCTCAGCATCTCGGTGTTGAATTCATAGCACTTAAGCACTATTTCATCATTACCTAAAGTTTAACAGTTAGAGAAATTTGAAATTTTAGGAGCATAACATCTTAGCAGTGCTAGATTTCCTAATTTTTTAGTGCATTAGCACCCTTCTCCCCTGTTCCAAATCTAAGATCAATGAATGAAGGATTTTATTTCAAATTGGAACCAAGTTTGATGATGGAAGATGTAGTGCCTCAGTATAAAAAAATTGAGCCTATGCGCTGCTTTAAAGATATGGAACCAAAAAGCTCAGCATTGCGGTGCTACATTACAGCACCATGATGGTGCATTATAGTGCCATGGTGCTACAAGAATTGTACCTAAACTCGAGAGCTTAGCACCGTGGTGCCAAATATCTGGCACCTCAGCGCCATAGGTCAAAGCACCAAGAATTTCATTTTCTAGACTATGGTGCCTCGATGCCATAAAGCAGGAACTCTATTTTTGAATTAGATTCTAGCAGAATTTGATAATTTTTGTGTAAATTTGATGTCATAATGTCTTAGCAGTGCTAGATTTTTTTACTTTTTTAGTGTAAACGCACTCTTCTCCCTTTTTTTTAGATCCATGATCAATGGAGAGAGAGTTTTTCTTCTCATGACGGAACCAAGTTCAACGGCTTAGGTGTTTAGATCTCAAGATTATAAAATTTTGGGTATGGGGCTTTCTTTTCTTTAATCTGGATTCAACATAGATGGAGATAAGCCTCTAAATTTCTTAATAGAACTAAGATCAATGATGGAAATCTTGTTAAACTTAATTTTTAAAAAGAAAATTATGTAAAGAAAATATTTCCAAAAGTTTTTTACCTAGAATCAGTGAGAGTAATTCTCAATCTTGTTTCTTGCACAAGGAGATTCCTCTCGTAGCAACAGAAAGTAGGTTGTTGACAGTGCATAACAAGTAGGTATATTAAAAGTCAAATTTCAATTAAGTGCTCTACATCAAAATTATTTTTAAATTCATATTGTTGCACACTTTTAGTTTAAAAGGAAAAAAATGTGAGCTCTATTTTATTTGTCTTAATATTGTTTAGTTAGGATTGTAAGCAAAATTATTTTGAAATTTGAGAGTTAGATGTTCATTCTTGTACTTTTTCTTTTATTGTATTTTGAAGTTATTGGGACTGTACTTACCCGATATAAGAGAGTACATACTTCATTTAGATTTGTACTTGCCTAGTGCAGAAGAGTATAAAAATTATTTGTAATCTTGTTGATTTATTGAATTCCTAGCATACGTTATTAGGCATGGATGTAGTCAAATTTTTGGGTGTGGCTAAATAACATAAAAATCATTTGCTTCTTATTTCTTTTCTTTTCTACACTTATTCTTTACTTAGTTACTCTTGATGCTAGATTCAATTTGTGCTCTATTTTAAAATCAACCCATGTTTATTACCTATTCTACAAAGTTTAAAAACTAAGTTTTAACATGAAATTTTTTTTAACTGCCAAATTAACACCCCCTCATTTGTCGAGTGTCATAGTCTATTAATATTTAGCCTATTCTTAGAAATCATCTATCTAGGATATTAATAGTTTTCTTTTCTCAAGTTAAAGCCATAAAACCAATCTAAAAATGTAATTCATAGTTTTTGATAAAGAATCGTATTATTTGGTTGGTTGACTACCTTCTCAAGCTAAATAATCTTGAGCTAGTTAGCTTTAGATGTTGGATCCATGAAATCTAGACTAAGGTTGTTTCTACCCATTTGATGATTTATTCTTCTTATCCACTTATCATTTTCACCCCATCATACTTCTTATTATGTCTTTGGTGATTAGTGATTGTTATCACATAAGCTTTCTATGTATGGAGCCATAATCTCACAAAATTATGGTGATTCATTAGCTTCCTTGTAGATTTATGACTAGTATATGAATTATTTTATTAGAATAATAATTATTGAATTGCAAGCTTTCCTTGGTAAACTTAGAAAATAAAATCAAAATAAATACATGTTTCCAATTATCAAGCTTTTCTCTTGGAGGTATCCTCGAGTTTATCTAACCAAAGAGCAAGTCCCTTTGGGAAATTGGGTAACCCACATTCTCTTAATTTTACTATTTTTTTAACTCAATGCTATATCATTAAATAATTATTTACCATGAGTTTAAATGAGAGGTGCTGACCATATTGCTTTCATATTCTCATCTCCTTTGAAATATTTATTATATTAATATACTTAGCCCCACGCCATCATGATTGTCATATTTTTCTAGAGTACTTACTAAAATTACATTTATTAGTTTACTAGAAGAAATTTGAAATCTTTTAATGGAATTAATTAGTTTTTAAGGATTACTGCTCCACACACTTAAATATGGATTTATTGATGCACTATTAATTGAGCATTACATTGATATTATGCAAATTAAAGTAAATCATTTCACCTAATTTTTTTAACTTGTTGGAACACTTATCAATACATTTAGCATATGAGGCAAGCATTGGTGATAGTTTAATATTGATTATGCATCTAGTTAAAAGATAAAATAAGTAGTTATCACTTTTTTCTTCTTTTTTTCCAAAGCTTTCAAACTCATAAGTAACTTTATAGATTTCTGAATAAAACTAAAAGGACTATAAAAAATAAACCCTATGAAAGGTTCTATTTGTGAACCATATCTCGCATATGAGACTATTCATTTTTACTTTTATTACTTTAACCCTAACTTACAATGTACTTGAATAAGGGCTCACAATAAACATGTCAATGACTAGAATAAACCTTAGTCCTCATTATCAATTTTTCAAGCAATAAAGCTTTAAGTAAGTGCATATCAAGATATTTGTTTGACAAAGAGAGCTAATTGCAACAACATAGAACATTCTGCTTAATCATAAGAAAGTTTAGTCTTTTCTAGAGTAATTCTCTACACTTTGAATAGTACATGTCTGACATTATGGGACTTTAGAATCTTTAATTTTTTTTAAGAAGTATTTATAGATCATTTGTTAGCACACTAGGAATATCTGATAGCAACAAAATCCATAAAAAGATTGAAGCAAAACTTCCAAGTTAGTTTAATATGAAAGTTTTATTTTATAAAATTTAGATTAATTAGAAGACGGTATTGTAAGTAGACTAATATAATAATTTATGTTCAGGTTCATGTTCCACTTAATATAGTCGAAAAATTAAGAATTATATGATCAAGCATGGAGACCAATGAGCACAGTTATTATGTGAATGACACTTAAGATTAATTATTTAGATTTCATATTATTTTTTAGACTAAATAGAGAAAATAGATAATAATAGAGTATTTGTTAAAGGGAATGCTCATGCGAAGAATAAAGAAGGCTAATATAGCATTTTATAAAAGATGTAGTTTTAACATCCTAGAAATCATGAAAGAATTTTTTTTTTCTATTTAGTTGTGATTAGTTTGATCTTGTTCTTAATTGATGCATACAAGTGTATAAGATGTATGAAATACCCAAAATTAGAAATAGGAAATATGCAAAGTTTGATTCTTTCATACAACTAAATATGCATGTTAGGTTTATTATGTGAGATATCTATATAAAATAAAAGGTAAAATGGAATTGTTTATAGTTATTAAAACCTAATCATGATGTTGAATATAAATAAAAAAATGTTGATGAAGTTGCTCATCCAGAGAAAGAAATGTCAAAATTTTTATTGTCCATTTTTAACATTAAACAAATGAATAGTTTAGCTGATATGAATGCTACATATGAGGGAAATAAACTTTTCATTGAGAAAAACTTTGATAATGATGAAAAAATAAAGATAAAAATAAAAAAGGTTTAGAGACATCTGAAAGGAGTCAAATGAAAAAATAAATTAACATGTTAATGTTAAGAGTATATATATTTTGATATTTATTTTACTTTTGTTGCTTTTTTCATGTTACAAATGGCATAAATTGATACTTCTCAATTGATTTCATGTAGATGGCTAACAAAGGCAAAGATAATCCCTCTGAAGATCATTTTCTAGCACATGGATATAATGCAATGCCTGCTTCGACCACCACCATTACCACTACCACCACCAACTGCACCACTCCACCAAAGCCTAATCCAACATATCACTCAGTATAGGGTACCCTATTTTTATTTATTATATATATATATATATATATATATATATATATATATATATATATATATATATATATATATATATATATCACACCCATTACCCCCACAATCATATACTAGCCCATTTTCTAACTAACACCCAACCTACGCATAGCTCACTTATTACCTTCTACCATAACCCACTTATAATACAAGATTATGACTATCACGGAGAAGATATTCTAGTAGATTCAAAATATCAAAATCATAGGTCATAAACTTCTATTAGAATTTTTTTCTCATTATACATATGGAGCAACATTAAAGAATGTTCTTTAACATATGGGGTGATAAAGAATCAAGAAGGAGATCATAGATTCCATGTAAGGTGGAAAATGGTCCATTAATAGAGAACACTTAGTTCACTAGAGATTACTTGGAGAAGCTAACATCAAAGCTTATAAAAGACTACCTTGACTTCAACTCTTCGAAGGAGAGTTCTTTGGTTTCTAAGAGTATTGATGTTGTAGAAGGTGTTAAAATAAGAAGAAATGACTGCACTATATAAGCTTAAGCAAGGATAGAAGACACTAAGCATGGAGGACTAATTACATGAAACAAATTGAAGATAGGGAAATTAAACTTGGGACATTTCATACTATGTTTATTTTATGTGAATTTTTCATTAGTGTTAATGTAACTATGTTGCGAATGAATTGACATATTAATTTTGTATATTATGGAGTCATTTAGAATGGAGAAAAGTAATTTACACAAAATACTGAAAAACATTAATTATAATTAATAGTAGTTAGCATGGTGTATGAGTAGTTATAATAATTAGAAGTGTAGGCTAGAACCTCTTTGCCACCTTCTCTTCCCTTTATTTGAAATTTGACTTATCTCTTGTACAAACATATAATATATTGTGTTTAGTATGAAATAAAAAGTTTAGGTGACTTTGGATTGAAAAAAAAATTATACATAAATCACTTTATTGAAAGCTTGCAGGTCAGTCAACACAAAGAGAGATTGTGTGATTTTCCCATGCAAATTCATTTAGAGAGTGATTATTAATTTTTGTTTATTATTTCTATGGTTTCTTTTTATGGATTCTTACTTTCTTCTTTTCTCAATCTATTAAAAAATAATGGTTTTATAAAATCCTCAAAAATTAAAATAGAATTCCAAATCACTCCAAAAAAGATTCCCACCACCCTCATATGTCATCGTAAGAAGTTTGTATCCCCTATTATTCATCTCAAAAATAGTGGTAAGCCAACCCATGCTCTCAGAATGACATATGAGGGTAGTGGGAATTAATAATAATAAGGCTTTATCCCACTATGTAGAGTTAGTTACATGAATCTTTTTTCTCCATCATGTCCTTTTTATTATTAATTTTTCATTTATTCTAATAAAATAAGGTCATTCTTTATACTTCCTAATCAAGTCATTTTAGGTCAACCTCTACCTTTCTTAACAAAATCTGAGTCTAATATATCTAATTTCCTAACTATGTTATCGAGCAGCTAATGTTTTAAGTGACCAAACCATCTAAGGGGACTCTCTTTAATTTTATCTACAACTAGAGCTACACCAACCTTTTCACATATATTAATTCCTTATATTGTCTTTAAATGTAAAGCCACTCATTCAGCTAAGCATCTTTATCTCTTTAGCACTTAAACTTAATTTTATGCTTCCCTTTTACTGGCCAACATTCTATTCCATAAAGCATTGCATGTCTCTAAGTGGTACTTTTTAATCACACAATACGCTTACTCATTCTTCCACTTCAACCATCCAAATTGAAGTCAACTAATAACATCCCCATTTATTTTACCATCACTTCAAAAGTCAACTCAAGGTATCTAAAAGTTCACTTTTTTTTATTGACTTGATCAGCCATTTTCACAACCCATGCACTAGATCTAATATTACTAAAATTACACTCTATGTACTCAATTTATATCTACTCAAACAAAAGCCTTTAAACTCTAAGGTGACCTTCATAATTCAAGTTTTTCCTTGAACTCCCTCTCTATTCTTATCAATAAGAAGACTATCATAAGCAAAAGCCTACAATAAGGTACATCTTTATGTAAATTTCTAGTAAGAACATCCATAACTAAGGCAAAAGGATATGGGATTCAAGCTAATTCTTGATGTAATATAATTGAAATAAGAAAATACTAGGACAATCCCTCTATTGTTTGAAGATAAGTAACAGCTCCAATATACACATCTATCATGATTTGAATATACACAATACTAACTCTTTTCTTTCCTAAAACTCTCCAAAGCAGTTCTCTTGAAACTTCATCATGTGGTTTCTCTAAATTAACATATATCATATGTAGATCCTCCTTACTCTCCCTATACTTATTTATCAAACCTATCAACAAATGTATATCATTCATTGTAGACTACTAAGCATGAATCCAAACTAGTTTTGAGAAACTTTTGTATCAAATCATAACCAATGCTCAATTACTCTCTCTCATTACGTTAATGTATAACACATTAACTTAATTCCTTTTAAATTTTCACACTCTTGTGCATCATCTTTATTCTTAAAAATATGAAAAAATAAACTCTTTTTTTACTCATATAACATCTTTTTAGTCTTTAAAATAATATTAAAATATTTAGTAAGCTAAAAAATTTGTTAATCTTTTAAATATTTCTACACTTCTATTAGAATATCATTATGCTCTATTGATTTACCACATTTCATTTTCCTTAAATCTTCTCCAACTTTGGATTTACTAATACGATGATAAAAACAAAAATCTATATTTTCATTTAGGATACTAAGCACACTGAAGTAAATTGTATTATCATAACCTTCATTGAAATTTTTATTGAAATAACCTATCCACTTATGATTAATATTCTCTTCAAAGAAAAGTATTTTTTGATCTTCATCTTTAATGCACTTAACTTGAATTAAATCTTTAATTCTCTTATATCTTTGCTTAGCTAACTTATATATGTTATATCACCCTCTTTAGTATATAATCTTGTTGACCTCATTTTTATATAAGGTTAACATCACTTATAAAATTATTAATTCGAATACCTAATTTTAGATTAGGAACCTCCTAATTAAAGAGCTTAGGACATTACATCTAATAACCTAGTACATCTTCTTTGGGTTTGATCTTACCTAATGGACTTTAATAAACTCAACCCAAATTTCAAACTTGAATTAAATCAAAATAAATTTAAATTAAAATAAATTAAATTCAAATTAAACACAATGAATCCAAAACCAAATTAAAGTCAAATCTAGTCAACCCTTTTCATATAGGTTTGACTTAAGTGGGTCCCACCAAGTCAAAGGTCAGCCTACCACAATTTGACCAAATGAAATAATTCCAAATGATCCAAATGATAAAATAAATATGTTTAATCATGAATCTAAAGAAATTTAAAATTATTTAGGCTTTACCTAGGTTAATTAAACCACTTGATCTAAATGAACCTAAATGGGTCTTATTGGGTTCAAACCCAAATCAAATTGAAATCAACCTAATTTGATTGCTCAAAATCATTTGGAAATGTTATTCAAATATAATCCAACCCATCATTGGGTCTAATTTGGTCAAATTGTTCATTTGACCCAAATGAACCCAAACTTAACCCATCAAAACCCACTTTGGGTCAAATGGGATCAAATTGGGATAAAATTTAAATAAAATGAAATTAAACACTCCAAATTATCTCACACATGTGAATAGACATGACTAGAGTCTAAAAAAATTAAATTGAGTTAAATGGGTCATTTGAACTCAATTGAATTCAAGTTTAATCCATTAAGCCTAAATGGGTTGAAATGAAATGAAATCTAAAATTAATTCAAATCCTAAATAATTTAATTAAATAAAAACTTAATAAATCATCAATTAAATATGATTGAACCCAAAAATAAATGAATTAAATCAAAATCAAACACTGAGTCTAAATGCTTGAATTGGGTTCAAATGTCCAATCTAATTCAAATGGATTTGGATTTAACCTCAAACTCATATTGGGTTTGATTTGGGCAGCCACACACTAGCCTAAAAATTATGATGGTGATGCCAAAAGCTATAAATGAAACCAAAGAAAGATTAGTTAAGGTTTTGACCAAGTAAAAAAATACTTAGTGGATTCCTCCTTTTCCCTTCATCCAAATTCCTTTGGATTTTATCCAAGCCACCTTTGACCACATCTTGGTGGATGGTTCCAAGCTTCGAATCAACTGACCATCCCTCAAGTAAAGGAGGACTTGGTCTCCTCCATGGAGAAGAGAAAGAAAGAGAACAAGAGAGAGTCCATGAGGTTTAGCTCTCGGCCAAAGGAAGAAAGTGGAGGAAATGAATTCCTCCTCTCAAACTTCTTATCCCAAGATACTCACAAGGCCAAGGGGGACAAAATCCACCCTATGGTCGAGCTTCCTACCGCCGGTTGTCAGAATCTGGGCACCCAAAAGCTCAAATAGATGGCTCTCAACCATGTATGGAAAGAGGGGATAGAGGCCATTTTCCTCTCCCTCTTTTCATCCCAAAACATTCATAAAGTGAGGAGAAGAAGAAAGAGACCATTCCCCGACCCCTTACCACTGACAAGTTAGAGTTTGGCCAAATTTGGCGGCCTACTGTTCAACATCTAAGGGAAAAAATGCTAGGGAGAGTGTTTCACCTCAAATTGAATGTTCCAACACATTCTAGAGGTCAAGGAAACATCAAATGAATCCTTACCGAGGCTCATCACCACCAACGAGCTGGAGAATGATCAAACCCAATGAAAAATGTTTTCACATTGGTCTCCAACTGTTTGGTGAGGAGGCAAGCCACAAAATCACATCCACAGCTTCGTCCCATCGAGACAAAGGTGTTCGAGTCAATCCCACCACCGAAGGTCGCCGGAGTTGAGGTATGCTTCACAACCGACCTATATAGCATTCAATTTTGGTCATTTTTGAAGAGAATTTGATCCACATTATAATCCAATCGTATAGATTAATTACAAATCGATCCTTGATCATTTTACAATCCAAATCACATCAAAATTGGCCTTAAATCATCATAAATCTATAGGATTCAACGAATGGCATCTATCTCATGCTGGAGACGAATGAGGAGTGATCTCCATCATAAGTTCCTTCTATTTGGAATAGATGATCGAGATCCAACCGCATGATTTGATTAAACCCCTTAAAGAAACTATGGAATCAATCAAGGCCATCCGATCTTCGATCGGAGGTCGAGATCAATCCCGCATAGCGTCATTTTTATGTGGCCGCCACAAAGATTTTCCATGGCCCAGTGGCACCGCGCCACATGGCAAAGGCTCCACATCAGCACCGCCATTTTAAAATGGTAATTTCAATTTTAATTAAACAAAAAATTAAGGAAAAAAGCCAAAAAAATTCAAAAAAAAATATAGAACTAAAATATAAATCCAAAAAAATGCAAATAAGGGCTCTATGGATCTCTCTGAGTAGAATCTACTAAACCCGAAATTCCAAATTAATTTTGGGTAAATTTGGCTTTATTTGATTTTAAATAATATTAATTAAACCCAAATTAATTCCAAACCATTAATCCAATTGAAATAAAATTTTGAGGAACTAAAATTGAGATTAAAATGCATATTAAAAAAATTCATGAATTATTGCTAAGTAATTCAAGAAATATAAAATTTCAAACTCTAAACTTCAATTTTAATTAAATAAATCATAAAAATGAATCAAATCACTTCAAATTAGCATAATAAACATTAATGAACTTAAATATATCAATGAAACCCACTAAATCTTAATAAACCACAAAATGCCCTAATTAGGTAATTATGTTAATTTATTATTCAGATAAGTAACCAAAACTTAGGAAAATCATAATAAATCAACTAAGATTTCAAAAATTTATAATGAACCCTCTATAAAAAGCATCTTTTAGAGAGGATTCAAGCAAAAAATAAATTTCCCAAATAATCCTCATTAAATTAAGCTTAATTTGGGTTTTAATGAAATAATTAAAATCTTAATTACACCCTAATCATGCATCTGATTAAAATGAAACATTGAAAATATGAAATTGGCATGTAACCCCACTTACCATAAACATTTCAAACTCAATTGACCTTTGGATTGGGAAGTGTTAAATTTTCAAATCTCTAGGTCAATATAAATCAACTAGTAAATTAAAAAAAATTCATTGATCATAAAATTCAGAAAATTGGTTTGAAATAATCTTCATCAACATCAAAAAATTTAAGGATAATCCTCCAACATCTTGAATCAAAGAATTTGATCACTTATACACTCAAGGGTTAATAAAATTAATAATTAATGTTAAGATTAATTAAACTTTAAAGCTTTTGAACTCATAATTAAACAATCAATGTAAGCTAAGAATGGATTAAAATACTAATTTAAATATCTTAAATAAAGCAAAATTCAAACCAAATGAAATGAATATGAATTCAACAAACATAAACATAATTCCAAGTAAAACATTAATGAAAAGAAATGTTAAACCAATTCAAATCAAATCAAATTAAAAATAAACTAAATAAAGAAGACTTAATCAAAGAAAGAAACGAAGAATTAAATTTCAAAAGAATTGAAACATAAAACTAAATTGAACTCAAAACCCAAATCATCTAAATGAATCTAAAAGGATTAAGTAAGATACTTAGAAATCTTAGTTAAGTCTTTTGGATGGATCTTCATCATAGGATGAAGGTGTCATTCCATTAGGGGGTTGGATGTTGAATGGAATGGGTTCCACCCAAAGTGAAATCTATTCTCCTCTTTATTCTTGAAAACCTAAAATTCACTTTAACAACATAAAAGTGAACATAAAAAGAAAAATAAAATCATTAAATTATTTAAATTGAAACCATCCAAAGGTAAATCAAACAAATTCAAAACTCCACATTGAAACTTGAACTAAAAAGGCCTAATAAAGTCTCGCCACACAAGTCTATTCCCTTCACACACTAGATCATTAGGTCATGGACCCTAGACTTAGGTTAGGTCAATATGTGATTTTCTGTGATACTCTATGCTGTGATGTGATGTGTTTTTCATGTCTTTGTGGTGTACTATTTTATACTACATGTCTAGGATTGTTAGCCCGTTATACTGGTTAATAGGACATTTTTTTATAACAAACATTGTCTTCTACAAGGGCCTATTCTCAAAAGGACTATCATCATAAATAAATTAAAATATTATTTTCTTACTAGTGTGCCTAAGTCCTTAAGCATAGCCTAATTGCATAGGTGGGCTTTGCAAGTAGCTAATGTTAAGCCTATATGTTTGTAAAATATAACTATTGTGTGATGTTTGTATTTTCCTAACATTTGTTTTTGCAAGGCTTAAAATTTATTTTGAACTTGAAATGTAAATTGGAGCTTAAAATTAGGTTAAGATCTATGGGGTTTAGGATTAGCAGGAGCTGATCCTACCAATAGATGGTTGCAGAGGTCCCGTGTGAAGCCCAATGGATGTACCTAAAGAAGGAGACAATCCTAGAAAAAAGACCCATAGATTTAAACTTGTAATTCTAGGATGGGCTATTTAAGGGTAAAGCTCGTATGCCCGCTTGGTCTTTCTTTTGGGGTGTACTACAATACTCAGCCGCATTGCCCTTTCTCTTATTTAAATTGACTTAATTTATTTTATGTGTGCAATAGAATAAACTTGCTTTTCTAGGTTTCTTTTTGGGTTGTGCTTTCAATGATGAATGCTTGGATCTAAGCTCATAGGAAAAACTAGATTTTCTACCCAACTTAAATCTAATCAATTGAAATAAAAATAAAGAAAACTTGAAACTTCATATAAATTAAAGCCTTAGATAAAACTTAAAATCAACCAAAAATAATTAGCTCTTGAGAATCATCAAATCATATTACACTAACTCTTGAATTGGACACTTCACCCATTGCACATAAGAGGCATCTAACCTGTGAGGATGACCACCTTCTTGTGGAATTTTGCCTTCTTTTATTGATGTGGGTTGTAAGTCCAGAAGAGTCAGAGATAGGTCTATTTCCTAAAGTGGGAGAAATGACAGATAATTTTCAAAATGAAATTAGGTCGAGCATCGGACTTCTTTCAGAAGCAAATTATAGACTTAAATTTTGAAGCAACCTCCTCAGAGTAAGTCTTCAATTCTAGGCATTTTTGTAGTCTTATACTGCTAGAATCTAAGTCTTAGATTTCTAAAAAAATTGTCAACTCAAAATCTAAATTAAATTCCAAATTCAAAGCCTAATGATAGGATAGTTCAAATGCCTACTAGCATCCCAATATCAATAGGAATTTCGTACTTCATCTCGTTTGGCTTCCAAAAGAACTCTTTCCGCTTTGGATCATTACCAATTGATAATTCCAAATATTATTCCTTTCAAAACCAACTTAGAAATTCATAGAAATAATAACTTATTTCTTTAATCGAGAGTATTCTTAGTCTTGAGATGTAATTCACTATAGGGGCTTGCCCTTTTAGGGAACATGAACCTAGTTTAAAATAAACCTTACTTTACTTCTAATATATTTCAAGGAAAAACTCTCTGGTACATGAATGACCCATTAGCTTTAAAAGTATTTTTATTAAATGATCAAATCCATTATAGGATAACATATTTATCTTTCAAGATAATATGTTCACTTCTTAATGATACATTTGACCATCTAAATAAGAAATTCTTAAACTCTGTCTGGTGTCATAAATTTTCCGCACAACACAATCACATAAATTAGTAAATATTGAATTCTTTACATTTTATATTATGTTTTGAAAACCCAATAGACTGTTCTAAATCATTCTGAATTCTTTAAGCTTTTATATTATACCAATTTTTATAACAAATTTTTTTATTTTTTAATCTTTTCTTGAACATTTTAATTTCACCATTAACTATTTTTTTGCTAATATTAGATTTTTCCTTTAATTCCCTAAGAATATTTTTGCAACTTGTTTAATATCACTTGTTATTTATTTATACATAATATTAACTTCCTCATGAACATCCTAACTCCTATGATTTTATAGATTACTCTTGGAAAAATTTATTAATTTTATTTAAGTACCTTCATCTATTCTTATGATAACATTTTGTATTATTTTTCATCTTACAACCCTTTATCTTAAAATCCATAACTAGTAGCTAATTTTGAGTACTTAAAAATTCACCCAAAAGGACCTTACAATATTTACAATCTGATAATATATTTCCTCTAATAAAATAATCAATTTATGTTTTAATAAATCCATTCTTATAAATGATAAAATGCTTCTCTTTTCTTGAATAAAGTGTCAACAAATACAAAATTATAAGTTTAAGTAAAATCCAATATAGTCTTATCTTCTTCATTAGTTATACAAATTCATTATTATCATGAATACTTTTAAAATCTTTTACAACTCTACCAACAAATTCATTTAAATCTCTTTCAATAAATACTCATTCCTTTTGACCTATAATTTATATTAATTCTTCTAAGTCATACCAAAATTTTTTCTTTGAACATACATCCAAGCCAACTTGATGAGCATATACACTTATAATATTAATAATCTCATAATAAATATCAATCATTAAAGCTATAATTATATCTCCAATTCTTTTAATTTTAATAATATTATCATTTAAAATCTTATCTATAATCACCCCTTAGCTTGTGATCTTACTTTGGGCTCTAAGTGCAAAGCCTTTCTTAGTGACTAGCCAAAATCCATTTACATTCATACATTAAGCATAAACCTTACCACATATTGAATACAACTTATATAGCGAAATAGTGTTGGCATCCTCAAACTTTAAAGAATGTGGTCTCAATGAGTGGGGAAACTGGAACAAGCTCACTTACTACTATGGTGTCCTTGACTTAACAAAAGTTTCAATAACCATAAAACATTTTCCAACAAGATAAGTCATTTTATTTTCCAACAAGATAAATCCTTGTCATTTTAAGGTTGAAGCAACTTATAATTATCAAGATAAGTCACCCACCTACTTAACTTTAAAATTCTAAATCTTTTAGCATATGTAACTCACTTATTAACTTGACCTTGGAGGTTGATTAGACAAACTCATCAAAATAATAAGATATGGGTTTTTACTAGAGATCGATCAAAGAAATTGAAGTCAATCCTTACCTTTATATAATATCACCTCATATTTTGAAAATTTTTAACTTTTGTATTCTATCATAATCAATCCTAGATACTTTAACTTATCAAGGTGGGAGTAGACAATTAGACAAAAATTGATAATTTCAATCATATAATATTATCAAATTTCAAAAATAACTAAACTAACACTTTTAATAAAGCATAAGTGCTACTAAAACAAAATCATTCTAAGTTGAAATCTAAATAATTCTATTATTATTTTTCATTGGGTGGAGTCACATCAAAGATGCATTGCTTCTCTTCTTCACTCACTATGATCTCATTATCTTATCCTAAAAATAATAATATAATCATGACTTATCAACAACTCAGTGGATAAAGGTACATCTAAATTAAAGCAACATATAAGGTGAAATGATGACAATATGCATACTTGTTAATTATAATGAATTCAAATAAAATTAATTAAAAATTTAGTTGTTTAAAAATGATAATGTAAAAGTTTTCAAAACATTCAATTATGCGATAATGACAATATCATACCTTTCTATCTTCTTTGAAGTATTACATCTATCAAAAGAGCTACTATATTAAATATGTATTGCTAAAGACTCTTCAATATCTATTACCTAATTTATTTAAATGCACGTGTACCTAAAAGTCTTTAGCTAGTATCATAAAGGGGTGAATTCTATTGATTAAAAAGCACATGGAACCATTTTTATAAAAAATATTTCATTTACTTTTATTCATTACATTCCATATCTCATTATGATATATATTGCACAGTATGCAAAATTATGAAGCATTTCAATCAATATGACCAAACTTTTCTATGAAGAGACAAAAAAAATCTAGTTTCTTTTTTTTTGTAGAAAATATGATAAAAACAAATAAAAGATAGCATATTCAATTTAGAGGGAGAAAAACCATTATTATCAGAAATTAGAAGTGTGAGAGCCTCAGTAGTTCTTTCTTGCCACTTAATCTTTAAATGTTGTCTCCTTTAATTCCTTATCGATAACAAATATTTAAACATATATTCAATATTCATATTAATATAATTCTACAATTTCATTTTATAATCATATTTTTCTTTCTTAAATACATATAAATATATAACCATTTTAAATTAATCACTATTTATATTAATTGAATATATTATCATTAATATTACTTTATAATATGGTACATCATAAAGTTTTAACAATTATATATCATCATTTTTTTTACAAAGTTTGATTATATCACTTTAACATTTTTCTAATAAACTTTCTATATTTATTCTTTAAGACAAAATAAACATATTATTAATTGAACCTATTAATCTCTTCCTTTAGAGAAGCTAAAGTTTTATATATATATATATATATATAGATATATGACTAATTAGGGTTGAATGAAAAGAGTATTTTTGAAATTAACTTTTAATTTCTTTTCTGATTGACTTAAAAATTTTGGGGGACATTCTTGATGATGTCCCTCACCTCTCATAATTAATTCAAGTCAATTAATGGTAATAATTTTCTTAAGTATAAGTCATTAAATATACCCTACTACTTTAATTTAAAAATTACAAAAAGTATTTAAATGGGTCTTTGATATCAAACATCAATGATTAACATCAAAGACCCTCCCTCTAAAAGTTGTTACTATCTTTGTGCATGTGTAGAATTTTTTTCATAATTATAGATTGTGATTAATTAATTTCTATGGTTTCTTGAGTATTAATTAGATTAAATAAATAATTAGTTAATTAATTTATAAAAATCATTAAGTCACCTCTTAAATCTAATTAATATTCATAGGGTGTGTTGGATTAGATTCCATCATTTGATCTCTCCTCAAAAGGTCTAATTAGGTTTAATTAACATGTATTGACTAAGTAATGTTGATTAAGCTTAAATGACATTATGTTCATGTGAAAGATCTTAATAGCCTAAGTGGGTCACTTTATGATATTAAATTGATACTCTCTCTTCACTTATGAATATGTGGCTAACTCATGCTTATATTTAAAATTTAAAACCGCTCCACCTATGTTTGAAATTATATCTTCTAAATATATGATGTATAAGTGATATGATCACCATTAAATCAAGAAACAATATTCTTACTATCTATGTTAAAATTATAGTTAATTAAAATAAATGAAACCCCCTATACATAATTCATGTGAAATATACATTCCTTAAAGAAATATAGTCGAGACACCCGGGGCAGTAGGGCTACTGGTCTGAAGGAGGTCATAAAGATGTCGTCTCCCTAGTTTAACAATGACATGTACCTAAAAGTGGTGTAGAAGAACACATGTAAAAGGAATATAAACCATCCTTCAAACTTTACATCATAAATATACAAAAAATTATTTTTATTCATGTCCATATTAAAAGAATTGTATGCTACCTTAAGGAAATGAATTATTAAAATGATAGGATGTGTGTGTGTGTGTGTGTGTGTGTGTGTGTGTGTGTGTGTGTGTGTGTGTGTGTGTGTGTGTGTGTGTGTGTGTGTGTGTGTGTGTGTGTCTATATATATATATATATATATATATATATATATATATATATATATATATATATATATATATATATATATATATAATGATATATATATAAAAATGAAATATTAAAATGATGAAGATGATATATACTTATGAATTATTAAAATAGTAAAATAAATATATAATTATTTTTAAATGAATAACAACAATTCATAAAATAATATATACCTGATTATGAATTATTAAGAAAATAAAATAAATGCATAGCTATTTGAGAATGAATTATTAAAATAATGAAATAAATAAATGATTATTAATGGATGAATCATTTGAATGATAGAGTAAATACATAATTATTTTAAAATAGAATGTTACAGTATTAGAATAAATAAATAATTACTCTAAAGTGAAATATTTAAGATGATAAAATGAATATTTCAAACAAGAATGAATAATTGAAGTGATAAAGGGTTGAAGGATATCATTAAGTATGCCATCCCTTATATCAACTAGTCTCAAAGTGTCTCTCATGATTATATTAGTCCACTTAAGTTTGATCCAAACTAAAGGATTAATAAAAAATTTAACGCTTCATTTAAGAATAATTAAAAAAATTCATAAAATACATCCTTAGGTCTAACCATAGGGTAGGGTATTGAGAAAGAATAAGTTTCATCGTAAGTGGAATTTATGAATTTGTATAACACTATTCTAATTTAAACCAAATTGAACTTGTAAAATAAAATTCCACCACTTAAGTCACTAATCATTTAAATCAAAACCACCTCAAAGTAGCGAGCATACCCAAGAGACCTAGAAATCTATTTATCATGACAAGCATGCTCACATAAAGGATACTCGACAACCAAGAATAAATATGCACCTCGAAAGGTGTGTCTGATAAGGGAAGATCAATTTGATCTAGCAAATCATGGACATAGAGAATAATGACCATTCAAAATAAACAACAATTTCAAAACATTAAAATTAAACAATTTTAAGTCATTCAAATCTCAATAAATTATCTACTAACTGAAATAAAAAAGTGATAATAACACAATATGGATAAAGTACAACAACTAAAAAAATAAAGCACAAACAACACCTAGTCATCATCAGTCTCTTCATCACCATTTGTGTCATCATCATCATCATCATCATCCTCCTCCTCCCCCACTTGATTCTTTTCTTTCCAACTCCCTCTATGCATCTTCTCTATTTTGGCCTCCATCACAACCATCTAGGCTTCCCTCTGAATAGTCTTCTTCGCTTACATGTCATCGACCATTATAGCAACATGCCGTTGAACTATCTCATAAATCGATTGACTATTTGTTCTAGAGAGCGAATGGTGTGTATCATAGGCTAACCTTTATGAACTTAGGCAATAAATCCATCCTTTCTTCCTACTTCCAATAGCCTCTTTCTAGATGTCATACTTCGATTACTCTGATTGTCCACTAAAACTTCCAGTATCTGTAGAGCTTTGACTGGAAACTTCTTTCAGCCTCATATAGTCATCCTTCAAAAAATTATAATATGATTTATACATAATACATTATTAATAAAATTATAATTCAATAGATTAAAAGTTAACTTATGTAAGCTCTTCATGATTAAACATCAACCCACTGCTGGTCAACCTGATACTGTTGTGTTCTACTATGTAATTCAACAACAGTGGGATCTCGTTCGAGAACTTTAGCCTATAAATATTCCAATGAAATTAATTAACTATGATTATAAGTTTAATTATTATAAGTAATGAATAACTTACCATCCCTTGTCAATACTCAGTGTGTAGTATTAAATCTCTAGTATGCAAAGAGGTGCCCATGCCTCTACAATCATAAGCTCAATTTTGCATTGCTTGCTCCCTCTTATGAATGAAATCTAATGAGCCCCATGCTCTACAGAGGTCAGCTAACACATTCTCTTCAATTTAAAAAGGTCTTCACCCAAACCTTCGTATGTATGTGAACATATCATATAGATGGATTTCACTTCTAGTATCAATTATTATTATTATTCTTAATATTATTATTATTATTATTATTATTATTATATATATATATATATATATATATATATATATATATATTTGAATTTATAGTTATGCTTTCACAACGAGCTAAAATCCTATAACATTTAATAAATTAATGATAATTTGTAGTTATTTAACATAATATAATGCATTAAAGAGGTGTAAATAATTATTACAACACCTCGAATTCTCTGAGCCACATGTCCTAAATCTCAAGTAGGACATTCTTCCATGAAACATATGGAGCATTATATTTCCTACTTATTATGTCCCTAATTTTATGTATGGCTTCCCATGACGGATTGAACCTAAAGTTAATCAAGATTAGAATTATAATATGTTAAATGTAAAACTTTAAAAATAAACTTTTGTGCTACCTTCTGGCTCAATAAAAATCTATGTCATCGATGAATTAGTGGGCATAGAAGTAACGAGCAGATTAGGGGGCGTATAATGAAACCTAGGCTCCTTAAGACCTGTGTGTGCTTAATATGGGTAAAATGGTGTAGTGTTAGTAGGTTTTGGAGAATGGTAGGCATGTGTACTGAATAGTCTAGGAGTTTGAAATGGCAAGATGGAAATGGAGGTCATGGTGGTGATTGTGGTGGTAGCCTAAACATTAGATCGGGACACAATCTTCTTCTTCCACTTGAAGATGCTTGTAATCAATTATCGTGAAACATCATCACCATCACTTGATGTCATCTATAAGAAAATAATAAAATGATTAGATCTATCATAAATATGGTTATGTAAAGAACTTAACATGAACATCAATACATTGTAATAAAATGGAGGTGCAAGTATAGTTTTTAAATAAAAGTTGTGTCTATATTACAATATGTAAAAGGCTAGTATGCAAAAAAAAGTAAATGAATAGTATGCAAGCACAATATATAAAAAAATTATTATGCAACTAAAATATTTAAAAAGGATAATATGTAACTCCAGACCCCTACGTTTAACGCATGTGTACAAAAAAAAATTGTGAGTACCTATTAAAAAAATTGTGAGTACCTATTAAAATATATATTAATGTCTTTGACCTTCTGATTGATAATGGTAGGGTCATCAAACTTTAATGAGTTCATAAATAACCTAAACTTAATAATGAAATGAACATGAATAGGTGAATATTATGTTTGAGTAAGAATAAAAATGGGATATCGTTGCATTGACACTCTCACTCAAGAAAAGATTGAACTTCATCTCAATTGATAAGAACATTAATTGTCACTACCATAAGCTCCTTATCATTCAGATATATTGATGTGCCTCTACCTAATGCATTTCCAAATGGTTAAAAAGTGGATAGCATATTCTATGAAGACCCAACACTATCGACATCATCAGTATGTGTATGTGGCTCAAAGTAGTAGGAGTAGAAATTTATCATCTCTTAGGCCAAGTATGCTTTACATTTTGAGCTTTTAGGGAGTACTATATTCTTAAAAAAATTTTGAGTTTATTAAAGAATCTACATGAGATTTATAGAATAAATACTTAAATTGAATGTTAATTAATATTATTACTAATAATAAATGGCTACCTCTCAAAATGATACATCCAATAATACTACACTGGTCCACCCACTCTAGTTTCATATAATAGATGTATCAGCAAGTGCTCCATGGAGTCAAAAAAAACATAGGGAGGAATATCTTTTTGAGCTTATAGATAATGACTAAAATGTTAACTTATAGTTGTCTCAGGTTTTCCATATTAAATTGTGCTAAGGATAGTTCTTTAAAGAAGAGGGTAAGCTCTATTAAAAGATTTAGTATTTGTTATGGTAAAGTACTAAAAGCAAATAGATTGCATGAAATTATGGTATTCATGGCTCTTCATTCCAAATATTTTCCCCATTCTCAAATTAGCACATCTACTTAAATTAGATGCATACCCATATGATGTTAACTTCATTGGACTGTACCTACTCACATACTATTCTCTATTATTCTAATGGGCAGTAGTATTTGGCTTTAGGCTTTTGAAATCTTCCAGTTATGATCTCTCTCAGCTCTAACTCTCTTCTCTAGTAATATTCCTTTCAATCTAACCTATCCTTCATATTATCTTTAGTTTTACCTCTAACATCCATCACAATGTTAAAAATACTATAAAACAAAAGTTTTCTCTATGTGTCTAACATCAAGATTATGCCTTATCAAATTAGACTTCTAGTATGATAGATCCTAGAAAATACTCCTCTTTATTCAGTTATGGGTTATACCATAACTCGAAAGATGATTGTTAAATAATATAGGAGAATCAGTTATAGTTGAAATTGATCTAACAATGTCATAAATCATCCCCACTCAATCTTGGAGGTGGCTTAGTCTTTTCAACTTGATTTTTAATGAATGCATCTTTGTTCCTTCTAAAAGGGTGTCCAGCACTGAGGAAAAAACAATGATAGCCAAACTAAGAATTTTTTTCAACCATTTTAAGAGTGAATGCCATTAATAAATCCATATAGTATGAACAGGTTAACTTCCCAACAATGCTGCACCCTGATAGCATTCTCTATGTAGAAAAGTTATTGATAGTCCACATTAGTGCTATTTTCATTTGAAATTTTGCTTTACAATAATATCATATTCAAGTGCACCATTATCCCATAAGATTTTCAGCTCATCTATCAATGATTGCAAAAAGACATCAATCTTTGCTTTGGGGTTATGTGGCTTAGGTATGATTAGAGTCAAAAACATATAAGGTGTGGTTATTCACATCTCTGGTGGTAGATTATATTATGTAACTATTACTGTCCAACATGAATAAGGTGATGCAGATTGACTAAATAGTGTGAAACCATCAGTGCATAGGCCAAGCCTGGCATTTTGTGGCTCAACTATAAAACTAGGATAAGTAAGATTAAAATGATTCCATGCTTCTCCATTAGATGAATAAATCAAGATATTTGATGCATTTGCTCTATTATGGTGCCATCGCATGTGCTTGGCTGAGTGCATTGAAGCATATAGTCTTTGCAGATGTGGAATAAGCAGTAAGCAGAACAAATGCTTGTATGATACATCCTTTTGTTTGCATTATTTTTTACTATATGGCTTGAACCTAAGTGCTCCATAACATTTGTATTCAATATTCTATGCACTACCTTATAGTATAGCATACAATCATTGATACAATCTATCTTTTTTGAGCCCCTAGATTTAACACCAACTTCTTTGTTCTATATAGGTCTTCAAAAACTAAGATTTCTTATGGGTTTGTCCCTTTAAGTAGCTATGCAAATTTGTTAAAATATTTATGTGATATATTAAATTCAATTTTAATACTTAACATTATTATAGCTATAGGTAGCTTAGTGTGGTTCATGCAACCTTTCAATAATGGTCGTTATCTTGTCTTCAGCGAGTCAGAGAACTTTTAAGCTTTTTTATTAGGTTGTTTCTCCTCTATTACTTAGAAAAACTAAGCTCTTTCCACATTATAGATCATTTCCTTATAATTTCATCCAGAATCATATTTACTTGAAGGCATGATATGGCTTAAACTCACCATGTGAACTCTAGAACTAATAATTTGGTTGGAAACCCCTGTAATAAAAGTCTAATCTAACTTCATCAAGCGTTAATAAGTCCTGATTCTTGTGTCTTGCACATGGTCATCAAAACTTTCCTTCATAAAGATAAGATGGAAGTTAAGATGCCACATGCATAAAGTGCTCAACACCACTCAATAATTCTTCAGTTAATCCTTTTCTGCCCGGATGCAATCTATTGTACATCTATGATCGTTCGCTACAAATATCTATAAGCTAGGTAAATTAAGAAGTGTGGGGACTAAATTAAAAATATTATCTCAGTTATATAAGTAGTAATAATAGCATAATGAAAACCTAATATAATGTAATGTCCTTAGTGTCTTAAGTTGTTCTTTATAGATATCTATAATTAGTAATGACTGGATATCATTCAAATATTGAACCTTATATGATAAGGCCATAATTAATTTTTATAAACCTCTTAAACTACTTAAAATTCTTAATTACTCTTTACCAATCTGTCCAACCTAAGGTCGGTCGGTGAGATCGATGGAGAAAGTGAGGGGAAAGTGCGAGCAGGGGGATTGATCAAATGGAGTGCAACATTAGATGAAAACATGACAACATTATGTCCACTAAACTCTTGGAAATTGATGTAATATTGAAACATTATGATGATCAGTATAGCTATAATTTTGTAAAAATATAAATTTGATATTTTTATGACATCTAAGGAGTTAGCCATATTAGCCTATAATCACCAAATTAATTTTCTTACAAAATTAAACTAGACATAAACTATGAAATTTATATAAATTCATCAAAAAATTATTAATTATATAATTACCAATTTAACTCATTAAATTAATTAAAAATGCATAACCAAAAAATCCCAAAATAAAATTTACAAAAATACAAAACCTTACATGTAAAATCATAGATCTACCTCCAAATAAACATCTTAAACTAAGATTATTATTTTTCAAACAAATTTGGACAAGATCTAGCCTAAAACTAATAAAAATCTCTTAAAATATCAAATCCACTATTCTCATAAATGAATGGTTGAAATCTAAAAAAAATAGCCATACAAGCAAGAGATTGAGGTTTACCTTCAATTATTTAGAGAAATAAAAGCAAAAAGAAGTGTTTCGGCTAAAAATCAACAAGCATTAGGTCGTTTCCCCTTGATTTTCAAGAGAGAGAAAGAGAGGATTCAGAAGGAAAAAAGGAGTCTCGTAGCGGGACTAGGCATTTCATCACCCTATTAATAATAGCTTCCGATTAATTTTTCTCCAATAAATCTATTAGAAATTATTTTGACTAAATTTTTAGCTAGAAAATCTACCATCTTTATGTTATTCAACCACAACGTCCTCTGTAGTCGATACTTTCATCAAAAATATGTTTGACTGAAAAGTTGATCAGTAATTTAACTGATAATTTTCTATAGAAAAGTTCATCAAAAATGCCACTAGAAATTTGAAGTTTTTCTATAGTGATCGCTCAGTGAACATGGAGCAGAATGTTCAATAATTCATAACACAACAAGATTTGTGAGATATGGAAGGAAAAATTACTCTCCTTCTGCAAGCAACCATAAGGAAAACACATCATGAAGAACCTAGGGCAAAAGAGAATGAAGAATCCACTAGATCAGCTACTTGCCAAGCTCAAATTGAAAGAAGAAACCTAATTATGACTCAAGGAAAGAAAAGAATGCGTCAAAGAAGCTACCATAGACAACCAATACTTTCTTCATGAAAATTATTGAAACTCACCCACCTCACAAGTTAAAGTTCTCGCATATTGAATCATATAATGGTCGAAGAGATCCAACTAACCATATAAAATATTTTTAGTTGACCACATCACTACTAGACTTAGATGACTAGATGAAGTATTAAATTTTCTTTGCCACTTTCATAGAGTCAGCCTCAAGTGGTTTTCATGACATTCTTTGGGAGTTATAACTTCATTTTCTGACTTCAAAAAGATGTTTGCTATGTAATTTGCTAGTGCTTAAAAGCCATTGAAGAGTTCTCAAGTTCTCATGCCGATGAGGCAAAAACCTAGTTTCATTACTCTCTTCTAATGAGAAATCCTAGAAGTCAAAGACCAAAGTCCGCAATCGCCCAAGCAACACTCACTCAAAGTTTGAAAGAGTGTCCCTTTAGGTACACCTTGGGGCTCCAACAAGTTAAGATACTCGTTGAGTTATTAGAGCTAGCGAACAATCATGTCAATGTTGAAGAATACAATGAAGTGGTCCAACCATTTTTGCTACTAGGACTAAAGTCTCCTTGAAGAGGCCTTTAGAGTGATCACCCATGAAAGTGTATCAAATGTGAACAATTGATACTAAAAGTGACTAGAAGTACCAGTAGTACAAGGGCAAGACTTCAAAAACTTGGCAACTCATTATGCACAACCTGCTTTAGCGACTCCTCTTAGAGTGTTAATGGTCAAGCTAGTAAAGGAAATTTAGAACAAAGATTATTTCAAATGTCCACCGCCTATGAAGGTTGATGGAGTACACGATTAGTTAAAATATTATGCTTGTCATTGTGATCATGACCATATGACATTAAAGAGTATTGCCATTTGAAGAGCTCAGTGGGTGAGTTAATAAAGGTAGGAAAGCTCAAAGAGTTCATCAAGACAAAAACAAAGAAGTTATTGAAGTTGGAAATGAACGTATATCCGCACACATTGTTCATATCATTGGAGTCATACCTACTAACTTTAGAGGTGATAGAGAGTCTTCCAAAAAGGTGAGTATGAAAAGATTATGATCTAGAGAAGTAAACTCATCCACCATGATGCAAGCATCATCTATGATCATTGTACTAATGAGTTTCTCATAAAGGGATAGACCCATTATAGGGAATCCCTACAACGACATAGTTTTGATAACCCTGATCACCAACTACTAAGTAGTAAGCAATTTGATTTACATGGGGAGCTCAATCAATATTATTTTTAAATCAGTCTTCGATAAGTTGGGCCTAGGTGGACCATTGTATGGTTTCTCAAGTGAGCAAAGACATATTAAAGAGATTATTACTTTCTCCATCACCTAGGGAGAATATAAGAAACAATTCATGGTCATGGCCAACTTCATTGTAATAGAGGCCTCTGTTACTTACAACACTATCTTTGGCCTACCTCTACTCTACACATTCAAAGCGGTGGTATCGATGTATCATGTATATGTCAAATTTCTTGCTAGAGGAAAAGAGTATATTGTTAGAGGAAACCTCGATCAATCCCACATGTGCTACTTGAAAGTTATTAGCAAGTTGAGTAAAGAAGATGAAGTACTGCAACTAGACATAGTGCGAACAAGAGTTGAAGTCCTTAAAAAATAAAAGAAATTCTAACCACATAAGATAATGGGTGAGTATTAAAGGTCAATTCGACTTTCTATCCTAAATAATAAGAAACCCTTATCTGAACTCTCTTGGATAATTTAGATGTATAGGCTTAAATAGCATGGAAGATGCTGGACATAGACATCAACATTTGTAATCACTTAAACATTCATGTGGAAACACAACCTATTAAGCATAAAATGAGGAAAACATTAGTTATACTCACCGAGACTATTATGGAGGAGTCATCAAGCTGATCTAGGTTAATTTTATTAGAGAAGTTCAATACCTAGAATGGGTGTCTAACATGATAATGGTATAAAAGTCAGATGGCTAATAGAAAATGTGTGTTAATTTTACCAATCTAAACTTAACATGTCCAAAGGATTAGTATCCTCTCTCACGAATAGACCAGCTTGAGGAACTCTATGGGTGGATTCTTGGTGATGAGTTTCCTAGATGTGTTTTTAGTATACCATCAAATTCAAATGCAGCTATAGACTCTAAAAAAATAATTTTTATTATTGTTAAAGGATTATACTGGTACAATGTTATACCATTTGGAGTAAAAAATGTTAGGGAAACCTCCTAATGACTAGTGGATCGTGTATTCAAAGAGAAAAAGGGGAAATATGGAAGTCTTTGTGGATGACCTGGTAGTCAAAAATAAGTCACCCATGCAACACATATAAAACCTTAAAGAGATATTCTCCACACTAAGAAGGTATAATATACACCTTAACCCTCTAAAATGTATTTTTGGTGTAGGAGCATGGAAGTTTCTAGGGTTTATCATTACCCCTAAAGGCATACAAGTAAATTTAGGTAAAGTGAAGGCAATACTCCACATGTCCTCACCTAGAAACATGACAATGACACAATGACTTATTAGGCGAGTGGCATAATTGAATAGATTCATCTCAAAGCAAGGGAACGATGCTCGCCATTTTATATGGTTCTTAGAAGAGCAAAAAAATTTGAATGTACTCTAGAATGTGAAAAAGCCTTTAATGACTTAAAGACTCTTCTCGCATCACCTCCTTTGTTGCAAAGCTTAAAGGAGGGAGAAGCCCAATGGCTATGCATAGGAGTGGGTGAAGACTGGATTAGGTCAGTTCTAATTAAAGAAGAAGGTGGGAAATAATGACCCATATATTATGTCAATAAATCTCTGTGAGATGCTGAGATGAATAACCTACCCAAGGAGAAGCTCACACTAATCACTTCGGCCAAACAATTACGACCTTACTTCCAGCTACACACCAAACAAGTTATCATTAATAACCCATTCAAATCTATACTCACTAAGCCTGATCATTAAAGAAGATTACTAAAATGGTTTGAGAGTTGAGTGAGGTTGATATACCATACTCGCCTTAAACTGTGATCAAAGCCCAAGAACTTATGAATTTCTTGTTGACTTCAGTAGCTCATAGAATACTCTCATCAGCCAAAAACTCTTATGGTGATTATACATTAATGGTTCTTCTAGCGAGCCAACAATAGGCACAAGCATTGTGCTGAAAAGTTGAGTAGAAATCATAATAGCATAATCAGTCATATTTGGCTTCAAGATGATGAACAATCAAGTTGAATATAAAGCTTTACTCATGAGCTGAGATTTGCTAGGGGCTAGGAGCCAACATGTAGTAACTTATTTTGACTCTCAACTTATAGTGAGACATGTTAATGGATAATACAAAGTCCAAGATGAGTCTTTTGAAAATATTTACTTAAAGTAAAAGTAAATATTGGGCAACTAGAGTACCTTAATATCAAGCAAATTCATAGAGAGGAGAACCAACTCCCTAACATATTATCCTGAGTTAGTGGGCTCGGGGAGCACACAATCATTCAACTCATCCAACCAAGTAAAAAAGTGGAAGAGCTAACGCAGCTTGATAATGAATACTTGCTAAGTTAGGTTGACCTTATCAAGTATTACCTACATATTATAGAAATCAAAGAAATGGCAGGATTTAAAAAGGTTCAAAATCAAGGCGGCCTAATACCTAATAATAAAAAGTGAGTTATTTTGAAGGTCAGCGACCTTGCTCAACCTCAGATGTGTGAAAGAGGCTGAACAAATGAATTTCCTTTAGAGGATACATTTTAGAAAGTGCATCATCCACTTGGGAGGAAGGACATTGACCCATAAAATCTTAAAGCAAGGGTATTTCTAGCCCACTCTCAAAAAGGATGATAAAGAATTCATGAGCATATGTATATTGTGACAAAAAATTGTAGCACTTCAGTAGTAATCGTCAGAACCTTTGCAACCCATCACCAGTCCTTGGTCATTCGCTATTTGGGGGATGGATCTAATAAGCCCCTTGTCAATTGCCAACGGATAAAAAAGTTCATCTTTGTCATGATCGGCTTTCATCAAGTGGATTGAAGTAAAGCCACTCATAAAGAAAACTTCTCAGGTAGTAAGAAACTTTATTTGGACTGAAATTATCTATAAGTGTGGGCTACCATTAGTGATCATCACTGATAATGGGCCTCAATTTGCTAAGAGATGCCTAAAGGAGTTCTACGAGTTTCAAGGAATCAAGTTGAAATTCACATCAATGCATCATCTGTAGAGCAGTGGATAAGTGGAAACTGCTAATAAGAAAATCCTCAATTTGCTCAAGAAGAAGGTCAAAAGCACCAAGGCTAAATGTGTAGACATGTTACTCACGGCACTCTAGGTGCTCATAATGATTCCCACTAATGCAACAGAACACTCACCATTCACATTATTGTATAGCGTAGAAGTCATCCTACTAGTCGATTATGAAGTCTAGAGCCAAAGAGTTCTAATCAAGGAAATGATGAGAAATGAAGATGGTGAGTAGAGTAAAGTGAATTCAGAGACTCTAGAAGACATGCTTGACATGCTCGAAGAATTCAGAATTGAGGCATCACTAAGATAAGAGGAAACAAAAAAGAAAATGGCCAAATACTATAATTGTTATGTGAATGAGAAGCATTTCAAAAGTGGTGGCCTAGTATTAAAGAAAATAGATGTCATTGCCTGATAGAATGTTTTGGGCAAACTAGCCCTTAATTGGGATGGACTTTTCATGATCAAGGAACAAGTTGGCCCTGACACGTACTGACTGCAATCACATTTGGGTGAAGACATACCGAAAACATAGATTACCGAGCCTTGAAGAAGTTTTATCCCTAAAAAAAGTTTCTCCAATTTGTACTAACTTTACTAGTTTCCAGCATCATGTATCTTTATATTTTTAATAATTAAGTTTTTATTTGTTCTTCAAATGAGTTACCTTGTAGGAAAATGGTATTTACTAAAGGAGTATACTCGGACATTAAAAAGGTGAAACTTGCACTCAAGAAGCTTTAAGATGACTCAAGATACTCGATATTCCATCTTTGTTTAAGAAAAGTACCCTCTCTATGAGCAGCGGAAACTCTAGTAGGAGATCCGAACACTTGACACATCACTCTTGGCTTGAGAAACATTGATGTCGAGCAAAGCCAACACTTGATGCAATAACACTCAGGGGGTTGTGTGCTCACTTAGGATATTCAATATGCCATCTTAGCCCAAGAAAAGTTCCTACTCAGTGAGCGACAAAAGCTTGAGTAGGAAATCCAAATACTTTGTGTGCTACTATTGTTCAAAGAATACTAAAGTTAGACAAGGAATCGTTGAGTTAAACAACTTTATAAAATTAATAGTATAAAACAACACCCCATAAGGTCAGTGACTAAACTAAAAAAGGCCAACTCTTTTAATTAGAAACTAAAAAGACCAATTCTTTTAATTGGCAATTAAGAAGACCAACACTTTTTGAAGTTGGAGACTATAGTGAATGACTGACACCCCATAAGATTGAGGACTAAGCTCAAAAATAGCAACTCTTATAATTAGTAACTAAAAATACCAACACACTGTGTGATTGGTAACTACAGAGTAAGACTTACACATTATGAGATCAACAATTAAATTCAAAAAGACCAATTCACATAGTTTTTAACTAAAAACTCCAACACTCCATGCAGTTGGCTACTATAATGTAAGATTGACACCCCATGAGGTCGACGACTAAACTCAAAAAGACCAACTCTCCTAGTTGGAAACAAAAAAGAGCAACACTCCATGCAATTCATCACTATAGTGTAAGATCGATACCCTATTAGGTTGGTGACCAAACTAAAAAAGGCTAGTCCCATAGTTGCAACTAAAAAGACTAACACTTAGTGCAATTGGCAACTATGGTGTAAGATAGATATCCCATGAGGTTGTCAATTAAAAGATCAACACGTAATCTAGTTAGAGACTATAGTGTAAGACTAACACCTCATGAGGTTAGCAACAAAACTTAAAAATATCAACTCTCCTAGTTGGCGGCAAAAAAGAAAATTGGTAGACCAAAGTTAAGTTTCTAGATGGACACTAAAAGCATAATGCAATCTCCCATGAAATCATGCAACTAATAAAATGGTATAAATGGACTTGCTATTCTACATGTGACCACTATTGACCTCATTTTTGGATGAGGTTAACATCATTTCAAAAACTAATAATTAAGACATCTAATATTATATTAGGAGCTTCTTAATTAGGAACTTAGGACACTATATCTAGTGACCTAGAGCATCCTTCTTGGGTTTGATCTAACCTAGTGAGATTAGTTGACCTCAACATAAAACTCAAATATAAACAAAGAATTAAATCGAACACATTCCACTTGGAATTTGAATCCATTAGAGTTTAAAGCAAGTTGATTAAGGTGGTTAACCTAATTACCCTATTTAAGCTTAAAATTAATTAAATTCAAAGAAATCAAAACAAATTAAATATAAGAAAACTAGTAATCCAAATGAAAGTCAAAGATGGTCAACCACTAAAATTTGATCAAATGAAATTATTCTAAAAACTCAAAATGATAAAATAAACATGTTTAAACTTGAATTAAATAAATATAAATCAAATAACACTTTAATTAGTCAATTTAGACCATTTGATCTAAATGGGCCAAGATTGACCTTATTAAATCCAAATCAAAATCAACGCAAATTGATTATCCAAAATCATTTGGAAATCATAATTAAATGCAATACAACTAATCATTTGATCTAATTTGACCAATTTGATCATTTGAACCAAATGAATCCAACTTAACCCATTAAGCACAATTTGGGTCAAATGGGTTAAAATTGAAATTAATTCTAAATTAAATGAACTTAATTACTCCAAATCATCTCACACATGTGATTAAACATGGTTGCAGTCCAAACATTCTTTAATTGAGTCAAATTGGTCATTTAACTTAATTAAACTTAATCTAAGCCATTTAAGTTAGAATGAGTCAAATTACAATGAAACCACATCAAACCCTCACATGGTATGAATCAATTGACTTCTAAATTATCCATTGGATAATCAACATTAATTGGAGATTAAATTTAGATGTAATTAATTAAAATAAATACAATTAAACTACTAAAAATAATTTAAATCCAAATGGCATAAAACTAAGTTCAATTTCCAAATCTAACTCAAATGGAATTGGGATTGACCCATGACCCATCTTGGTTTGACTTGGCCAACCAATCACCAATCCAAAAGAATGTTGTGGTGATGCTAAAAGCCAAAGAATTTGATGTGAGATGAAATCACAAGGAATGAAGTTTATCCATGGCAAGAGATAGAGAAGCTTCATGCAAAGAAGTCAAATCCAATTCTCCCTCCACAGCTCATCCACCCCTTTATCCCAACTGATCGGAGATGATCATAATCAGTTGACCACCTCTTGGAGCTAGCCTCTAAGGGTGGTAATCAAGATGGTCAACAATGACTGACGTTTCTTCCATGAAGGAAGCCCACGGCCAAGTTAAGGAGAGGGAGGAGGAGGCTTCCTCCCCTCAAGGAATGTGTCTCAACACACTCACAAGAGAAGGAGTGACCAAACCAACCTCTTATCCATAGCCCTTGCCGCTAGTGACTGCAATTTTTCCACCCCAATCCTTCCATATATGGCTCTTGTCCATATATGGAAATAGAGGAAATAAATTTCTTCTCATAAATTCAATGTTTCCTACATGATCCATAGGTGAAGCGAAACTTATTCAGAGCCCATCTGAGCCTCTCTCCACTAGTAGACTGAGAAATGGCCAAAGTTAGTGCAAAGAAGAGCAAGGCTCTCTCCCAAACATAGAAATGGAGGAGGACCATTCCTCCCTCTAAATTGACCACCCTTTACATGTTTTATAGGCAAAAATGAACTCAATCGAGCCATTGCTTGTCCCTCTTGCCACCAACAAGCCGAAAAACCATCAAACCAGATGGAGGAGAGGCGGAGCTTGGTCTCCTTGGTGATTGGCGAGGAGGCAAGTCAATTCCACTTTACTAGAGGTTCATCTTAACCCAAGGAATGTTTTCAAATTAGCAAAACCATTGGACATAGCTCTGATGAGGTACTCCCTAAACTAACTGCCTACTCTCATGTGGTTTGGTCCTCTATTGAGCAAAATTATGTTTGGTAGAGATCAAACCATGTAGCTCAATTGTAAATCAATCCATGATCATTTTACAATTAAAAACATTAAGAATGGTAACTTAGATTACCAAAGGTGGACAGATTTAAGTTCTCTGGTAGTTACTCAGAGATGAAATCTCCACTGTTAGTTCCCTCTATTAGGAATGGAAGATCGAGATCCAAGCGCATGATCTGCTTAAATCCCATAAGGAAACATGGGTGAAATTCTGACCATCTGATCAAATATCATATGGTCATGATGAATACCGTGGTCCCTGGCACTTTAACATGGGATCTACATGGATCCTGCGTGGCCAAATTGGATGCCAACACATGTAAAGCAGTGACACATTGGTTTCGCATGGCACCGACCATATAAAATGGGAATTCTTGATTTTTTTGGCTTAAATAAATATTAAAAAATACTATAAAATTTAAAAAAAATATTGAAAATAAAATACTTAACCAAAAAATGTCAACAAGGGCTCTATGGATTCATCTTAGTGAGAGAAATTCATTAAAACCAAAATCTCCAATTAATTTTGCATAATTTTAAGTTAATTTAGGTTTAAATTAAAATAATTAAAACTCAAACCACTCATCTAATTAATTTGAACTTTGGGAAAATGAAATTAGGGTTAAAACACACCTTAGGAAAAATATTTCATGATTTATAGTAAAGTAGATTTTAAAATATCAAATTTTCAACTTTAAATCATAATTTTGATAAAACAAACTTATATTAAATTTAAGAAATCATGAAAATTTATGAAAAAATTTTAAATCGTAATACTAAACCATAATGAACCTAAACACTTCATTAAAACTTCTAAAATCCAATAAACCATAAAATGGCCTAATTTGATAATTAATTAAATTAATTAATCTGAACTTAAAAAAATTTTAATAAATCAACTATAACAAAAAATCTAAATAAACTCTCACTCGATGCATCTTCCATAGATAAATTTAAGAAAAATAAAACTCCAAATTAATTCTTTTATGTAAGCTTAATCTAGGTTTTATTAAAATAATTAAAACCTTATTTATTCTCAAAATACACATGTGATTATAGTGGAATTTTAGGGAACTTAAATTGGCTAGGAATCCCACTTACCATAAAAATTTAAAGGTAAAATGACATTTGGATTTGAAGTTATTGAATTTCCAATATTTAGGTCAATATAACTGAAATAATAAATCAAAAAATTATAAAAATTATAAAAATTCGTAAAATTAACTTAAAACATTTTCATTAACATCAAAACACTTGAAGAAATTTTTTCAACCCTCTAAAGCTAAAGGAATTGATTAATCATACACTTAGGGTTTAATGAAATAAAAAAATCAAACCTTAAGTTAATAATTTATTAAACTCATGATAAATCAATTAACTAAGTGAAATGCAAAACTAATTAACCTCTGAATTTCATATTCAGATATGGAATTCATTAACATAAGAAAAACTACTTAAGTCCATTTATGTTAATATGGAATTAATTTAAGAAAATAAAAAAAATCAAACATTAAGTTAACAACTTATTAAACTCATGATAAATCAATTAACCAAGTGAAATGCAAAACTAATTAACCTCAAAATTTATATTCAAATATGGAATTCATTAACATAAGAAAACTTCTTAAGTCCATTTAAGTTAATAAATAATGTAATTCCAAATATAAATGAAAGTGCTTAATCAAATCAAGTAAATCTAAAAGAACTTAGAAATTTTAAATGGCCTAGGTTAGGTTTGCTACCCAAATAGCCTAAGTCTCCTAGGTTATGAATTGATAAACAAAATTTAATCTAAAGGGATTGAATTAACAAATGAAATATTAATTCATATGAAATCAAAATCTAAACTAAGAATGAATCAAATAATTTGAAAGAAGTAAACATTAAATTAATGAATGAAATTAATTCAACTAAAATCAAACAAATTAAATAATTCAAACATATGAAATTAAATAAACATTTAATCAAAACCAAAACATTGAATGAATCAAATCATTTGAACATAAATCAAATCAAGAAATATTTAATCAAATTAAAAGAAATAAAAAGAAGAATAAATCTTAATTAAATTCAAAAATAAAATTAAAACTTTAATTAAACCAAATCAAACTTAAAAGAATTCAAAAGAGATAAATTAAAACATTTAAGATCTTTAGCTTGACTCTTAGAATGAACCTTTACCTTAAGGTGAAGACTTCATTCTATAAGGATTTAGGATGTTGAATAGAATGGGTTCCACCCAAAGTGGAATTTATGTTATTCTTCATTCTCGAAAACTTAAATTCCACTTCAACATGTAATGAAACCAAAAGTGGAAATGAAATCATAAATCAATTAAACCGCTTAAATTGAAACCAACTAATGGTAAATTAAATAAACCTTGAAATATGAAAACTCAAATCTAAAATGCCTAGTAAAATCATACTAAACAAGCCCATTTTTCTTCACACACTACATTATTAGGTCACCGACCCTAGACTTAGGTTTTGTCGATGTTCTGTGATACTCTGTGTCATGATGTCAAATACTTTTCTTATTTTATGGTGTACTATTTTAGACTAGATGGCTAGGATTGTTTGCCCGTTAGTCTATATGTTATGACGTTCCTTTTAGCCTAACACTATTTTCTGTAAGAGGCTGTGCTAAAAAGGGTTGTTGTAATAAAAAAAATATATAAATATTATTTTCTTGCTAGTATGCTTACATCCCTAAGCATAGCCCAACAAGATAGGTGAGCTTGGCAAGCAACTAATGCTAAGCCAGTATGTTTCTAAATATAATTGTTGGAATGCTATTTGTATTTCCTAACATTTGTTTTATAGGGATTAAAAATTTATTTTGAAATTTGAAATGTAATTTGACCTTAGAATTAGGTTAGGATCTATGAGGTCTATGAACAGTTGGAGCTGACCCTACTAGCTGGTGGTCCCCTATAAAGCCTATGGAGGTCCCTAAAGAAGTAGACGATCCTAGAGAAAGAACCTCATAGATCTAGACTTTTAGTTCTAGGCTAAAAGTATAAGAACTTGGCTCATTATTTTTTCTTTCTTCTGAACGCTGTTCCCACCACACTAGTCTATTCTTATTAATTAAATTAGTGTTATTTATTTTGTGCATAATAGAATCAACCTACTTTTCTAAGTTTCTTTCTATGCTGTGTTTCTGTGATGAATGCATGGATGTTAGGCTCCTAAGAAAAATTAAATTTTCTACTCAACTTAAATCTAAATAATTTTGAAAAATAAAGAAATTCATAACTTCATACATAAATTACGGCCTTAGGTGCAACTTAAAAATAATTATAAATAATTAGCTATTAGAATCATGTTATCATATTATTTTAACTCCTTGAATTGTGCGCTTCACCCACTACACATAAGGGGCATCAGACCTTTGAGAATAACCACCTTTTTGGAAAAATATGCCTTCTTATTTTGATTTGGCCCATGATCACTTCTAACTGCATCTCATCGTAGGCATAAATTGCATACCCTAATAACCTTAAATGAATTATGAGTTAAAATGCTTAAAATATGAAAGTTATTGCATTAGTTAGGTGCACATCATACTTAACATGATCTTAGGGATTATATAGTGAGTTTAGATTTTTAGATTCTTTGTTAAAATGGTAACAGCCCATCCATCTTGCACACATAAGACTGGCATCATAGATTTAAAAGTTTGCTTAGGTGGTATTATTTGGCAGACCTTCCAGGAAGATGATAAGTCCAGAAGAGTCAGGGATAGGTTCATTTCTTCAAGTGAGAGAAAGAGACAACAATTTTGAGAATTCAAACTTGGTCAAGTCTCTAACTTATGTTAGAAGCAATTATAGACTTAAGTTCTAAAGCATCCTTCTAGGAATAAGGTTTCAACCCTAAGCATTTATATAGTCTTGTGCTACTAGAATCTAAGCCCTAAATTTTTTAATAAAATATCAATTGAAATCTCAATAAATTCAATCTCAAATTATAAATGCCAATGATAGGATAGTTGAAATGCCTATTGGATATTTCAATATTTATAGGCATTTCCTACTTTATCCCAATGTGCCTCAAAAAGAACTATTTCCCCTTTAAAGTGTTCTCTTTTTTGAAATTCCAATTTAACCATCCTTTAGAGCCAACTTTGAAATTCACAGAAAAAGGGCCTATTTCTTTAATCGAGAGTATTTTTAGGAAGAGATCCTCATTCGTAAGATGTAATTAATTATAAGGGTTTGCCATTATATGGAACTATAATCCCAATATAAAATAAACCTTGTCATACTTTTCCATGTAGTTCAAGGGAAGAATCTTTGGAATATTAAGAAGACTCATTAACCTTAGGAGTCCATATTGAAGTAATCAAATCTATTATAAAAAAACATTTTTATCTTTCGAGATAATATGTTTATTCATTAATGATGAATTTGATAACCTAAATCAGAAATTTCTAAAGTCTGTGTGGTGTCAAAAATTTTCCCCACAATAACCAAGGGAGAGTTCTTTCAATTGATCGGTGACTTAAAATATTATAAGTCATAAGTTTAGTTATTCATGTATCAATGAGTATCATTCTAACGAGTATATAAAAACTTCCTACACTAAAGCGACTCTCCAGGGGAGGTTCTCACAAAATATTATAATTCATGAGCAGATATTGTTTGAACAACAATGTTGACCTCACTTTTAGTGAGGTTGACACCCATCACTCCTTAGGCATAAAACACAATATAGGCATTAAGGTTTCCTCACCTAGAACCAAGACACTTCTTATGCCTAGGACACCAACCTAAAGCTTAGAAAACTCACAAGGCCTAACCCTTGGGGTTAACCCCAGCCTTGACTAGGTGGAACCTAATGACCCCGACTTCAAGCCAAACCTTATGTACCAATCCTAACTAATCATATTATACCAAAAATCTCAAGATTTTCTGATCCATTCTCAATTGGTGTTTAGTTTGGCCAATTGACCAAGTTAACCCAATATGACTCATTTAGGCCTAAAGGGGCTAAACACAAAATTCCTCCAAACCATTTGAATTTGAACTTGCCCAAACCCCTTGATACATTATTTCAGCTTGATTGAGGCCTCATTAGAATTCAATTTGGTCAATTAGCTTGCTTAGCCCAAGTTGACTCAATTGAACCCTATATGACCAAAATCAAGTCCAACGGATCCTAGCCAAATTAAACCAATCCCAAAGCTCCAAAATCATTGTAATCACATATTTGAACATTCCTCATGACCAATTGACATTCAATTTGAACAATTAATTAACTTAATGCAATCTAGCCCAAAATGACCTTAAGTGGAAAATTGAACTAAACTTTCATTCAATTCAAATCGAACCAAACCTATCTCAATAATCACTTTCAAAATGATTGATGATCATGTTCTAACACCGAATTGAAATAAGGTAAGTTAGTTTGGCTAGTTGACTCACTAACCCTACCTTACCTAATTTGACCTGAAAGGCCAAATTGGACCAAACTTTGATCCAACTCAAATAAGGCAAAGCCAATTATTACAATTAACCCTAAGATGATTATTGGTCATGCTCCAACCACCTATTGAGACCTAATGATCCAATTCATCCCATTGACACAATTTAAAATAACGGGTCAAATTAAGCCAACTCTTGATCCTATTCAAATTAGATTGAATTAACACTTCTAATCAATTCTGAATTGATTATTGAACACTCCTTAATAATTAATCAAAACTAGTATGATAAACATAACCCAATTGATCAACTTAGCCCAAACTGATCTAAAGTGTCAAATTGAAGTATAAATTAATCTAAATCAAATTAAATCAAATTAAAGCCTATAATCAACTCTAAATGAATAATTGATCATGACTCAACTTCAATTACACCCAATTTGGCCAATTTGGCTAAATTTGTCAACTTGACCCATTTAGCCCATATCAACTCATATGAGCTAAATTCAAATCTACTTTAAATTAAATCAAATCAACAGCACTAATGTGTTCCAAATCTACATTTGAACACAACCTAATAGCCCCTTGGGCCTAATTTGGTCAATTTGTCAACTTGACCCAATTGAACTCAACCTACATGAGTTTAAATGAGCCAAACCCAACCAACCTTAGCATGACTCATCTTCACATGTTGCTTGACCTACCCAAGTGGAATCAACACAAAGTGAACCTAATTCAGCCTAAATTAAGTGAACCAAGAGTTCTAAATAGGATAAAATTATAAAATAAGAAGGTCCAACCCCTCCCTTTGGCCAAAGCAACCACCTTAGCATGCATATAGCTCTCCCAACTAACCCAAGAGCTATTTGGTCCAAACCTTAGTCAAAAAAAGGTCACCCTGATTGCTCAGAAAAAATACATTTGACGATGCTCTCCATCATCTTTATTAAGATGGGTAGGAGTATATTTTTTATGAGGCTAATTTATATATATTCAACTATATTTCCCCTAACATTATGTTAGGGTTTATTTAGATCTAGGTTCCACATCCTATGAACATAGTTAATTACCCCTCTTTCTGTAGTAAGAGAGCACCTACGATTTAGGTTCAAAAATAAACATTTCTTTCTGATATGAATTGGTGCCTAGCGGTGCGTAATATGGCATAAATGAATGTCATCTAACTTAAAGTGTATATTAGGAGGGATTATAACACACTCGATCAAGATCCTATAATTTCATCATCTTGAGTTATCATGGTCCTTAGTCTACTTAGCCAGGGGAACTAGTTCCTAACCGAAGAATCCTTGTAAGCAGCCATGGGTTGTCTAAGGTGTTCTTCTAGACTTGGTGTAATATTTTTCTAAGGTGATAAATTTAAGTTGACCTTAGATAACAAAAGCCTTTTTTCTGTTAAATATATTCCATTATTTATGGCTCTAGGAGAAAATCTACTAGGGAACATACAGGTTATTATCGTTATCAAAATATAGTGGAGCCATAGAGAGGCCAAGCCACCTAGTCAGAGGGTTATGGTCTTATCTGCATCTAAGTGGTAGTGTTTGGAGGAAAAATCATGCAAATAGAGGACACAAGCCATGTCTTTACTAGCATGAGATTATTTGAGTATGAACATAGATATATTTAAGTTTACATTAGCAATTTGTAAGCAAAGATTTTTTTAATTTATCATTTTTTGATAAATAATGATGGATGGGTGGATGATTATTTACTTTAAGTTATTTTGAATGATGAAATTTATTTAACTTGAACATATACCCTTTGGATAAATTTTACAATCAACATGATCATCATTAGAGAATGATTAGGTTTTGTTGACCTAAACCCAATCATGAGACCCAACCAGGATTTTAACCCGCACAACATCCTCTGACATTTAATTTAGATTTTTTATGCATATGTTGGAGTACATATGGGTGATTTAGATTTTTTTTTTATATTAACCCATGAAGCATCCTCGGGCAATGAACTTAGGCAATTGTTATTGTGTTTGGGACCCTGTGGATAATTTAAATTTATTTTATGCTAAGCATCTTGGCTTTAAAAATATGGGACTTAGGTGCAATGTCGCGTTTTGGCACCGCATGGTTAACACCATGGCTTTCCAATTATTTTTCATGTTGACTATTTGAACAGTTTTTAAGCATTGATAATTTAGTGTCATAGCACTGGTCAAAAGTCAGTTCAAGATAATTGATAGGCATACATGCACTTTAAGGGTGTGAGACAAACTTTTTGATCGATGCCCCAAACCTAGGTCATAGTGCTACAGCGCTTCATAAATGTGATGCATCTTATAGGTTACAAAATTAATGATAATGAATGTTCCTTTTTGACCAGCACGGTATTCGACCTGACCAACTGACCTACACCTAGGCACTGCATGTGAGCGTTGTGGTGCTAGTTATTATTTCAGAACTAGCGTGGTTGGTGCTATGATGCTTGGTAAGTGGCACTATGGTGCTATGGGTTGAATTTAAAAATAGAATATGAATGACTTAATATTATCTATTAAATGTCTATTTTAATAATATAATGCCTCGATGTTGGGGTATCAATAATACGACATTTTGGGAGATCTGCCTAAGTTTCATTTTCCTGAGGATGTAGTGCCTCAATGCTGGAATATTAGCATCGTGGCATTATTTCATTAATAGCCTTTTTTAAGAAAAATAAAAAATCTTGGCAGAATAACACCTTATAATCTGATCTTTACAACTTATTTTTAATGCTTTAGCACTCTTCTCCCTTATTTTGGATCTAAGATCAGTGGTGGGAGGGTTTTGTTTCACATTGAAACTAAGTTTGATGGAATAACAGACTTCAGGCATGGTGCCTCGGTGTTGTGGTAATGGCACTATGGCGCTATGTTAAATAGATGAAACCTGAGAGCATAACTCCTTAGTGTTAAGTATCTGATTCCTCAGTGCTATAAGATAGAATGCTAAGAGCCTAGCACCTCGGAGCTAAGCCTCAGTGCCATGGCACCGTGAGACAGAAATGCACATATTGAACAGGAATTCTTGAGTATTCTAGCAATTTTTATGAAAATTTTGGCAGAGTACCACTTTAGAAATGCTAGGTTCTCATATTTTTAGCATAATTCTTCCTTGTTCTAGATCTAAGATCAATAAAGGGAGGATTTTTTTTCTTCTCACATTGAAACTACATTCAATGGCAGAGGTTCTATCTGAATTATTAGATTTTAGGGGTATGGAGGTGTTCTTTTTTACTTTGAAATTAAGATCAACAAAGATACACCATTTTATTTTCCATCGGATCTAAGATCTATGATGGAAATCTTATTAGATATCATTTTTAAGTTGTATAAAACTACATTTCTAGAATTTTACCTATAGTTTACAATGACGGACTTGGCTTCGTTCTTATGTAGGAGGAAAGCATCCTGGAATAATCATCGGTCGTCTATTGTTGAAAGTCTTCTTACAATTCTAATAAGAGAGCCATGAGGAGTTAAGAGTAGGAGAAAGTAGAAGAAGTAACCTAGGGGGTTGTCCCCATTTTTATAGGATTTTTCCACTAGTGGGGATGTTCTTTCCACCCCATAACTATTCCTATTCTCCCTGCCCTTAGTCCCTTGGAAGGTTATCATCGTTGGGGCAAGGACAGCAGTTTTTCTTGCTTCTTTAAATAGTAGATTATCATCATAGCACTTTGGCACTATCATGGTATCACTGCGGTGCCATACCATCAACTTGCCAACTGGACTAATAGTTATCTTTCTAAATAAATTATAGTAGCACATCAGTGCCAAGATCACAACACCACGGTGCTATGGCAAAATTACAACTTAATTTTTTGATGAAAGTAAAATTACCCCCCAATGAATACATCATGTCAATAGAATATGATGCATTTATTATCTTTTCTTAGTGATTATATGTAGCCATACGATGAGAAGAGAGAAACATAGCTTTGAAAATTTCTAATCATTTTCATTTATCATATAAGATAATGATATAAGAGAGATTGCAGTTACAAATGATTAGACTAAATTTCTCTAATGTAGATAGAAGTTGTATAAGCTTTATATGGCATAGTAGATTATCTTCCTCGAGCTTCGTGGAGATGATAAAATGCTACTTCTTGGTCATGAAGTAATGAAGAAAGGATCTACTAAAGTTTGGACACCTGAGTGTTTACATATGAGCAATCCTCTTCTATGATTGTGTAGCTTGTCTAATCATAGCTCTTCTTTCTAATAGATATTATCTCCTTTAGATTATATATCAAAGAGTTTAATATGTTCTCTAGAAAGCTCCTTCTAAAAGGATTTTAAGGATTTCAGGCTATGCTCTAGAACATGATGAACCAGAGAGACTTGATGCAAAGTAATGTTGAGTGAGGCTTCTGCATTGGCAATTGTATCTAACAGGACTTCCTGGTAAGCAATGCATAATGAGAATATTCTGAACTCAACATCTCAGCATAAGGATTCCCAAAAGTTATAGCTTATTATTTTCAAGACAAAAAGTAGCAATACAATCTAATAAAGAATTTGCCTCAACGTATAAACTAGATAGCTCGGGTAAAAATTCCACATCAACACCGAGAAGCAGGTGGTGTAGTGTCATCACTATATGACATAAGCTCTTTGAAGAGACACATTGTAATGGATCTAAAAGCCTATGACATATCCTAGAGATGAAGAATGAGATCTCTAGGCTAGATAGCTACTTTTGAATTATGCAACTTGGACTAGCAATAGGACAACTCTCTGTACAAGATTCAACATCGGAGGAATTATACTGGGTGGTACTCACTATAACCCAAGTTGACTCAGATAAGAGTGGCTCATAACTAGTCACTAACCTACTGTAATAATCTGTACGTAAGTCTTCTTTAGTATGTAGATAATCATTACTAGTGGGTTGGGTAGAAGCTAAGGAAGTTGCACTGACATCTATTGATAATACCAGTATGACATCACTTTCCCTTCATTTTACTAATGTTCAACTAACACTAGTGGGATGGGAACATTAGTGAAGTCATATGTCTTTACTATTCCCATATCATGATTAACTGGTAAAGAGCTATGAATATCTCTATCATTCCTTTCTTAAGTGGCTAGAGTCATCATCACTTTCTACTACCATTTTGATGATCTGATAGCCTTTTAGAAGTTTGAGTCATATGTTGTGGGGAGTTTGGATGATGGGCTGGTCTAGCTTTTCACAATTTATGATTGTATATGGGAAAAACAAACTCTACGAAGGAAGAGAAGGTGTGGTAGATCAACAGCAACCCATAGGTGGCTAATTATTATGTAAGCCTCATGTGGGATCACATAGAAATTAGAACTAATCCCCACACAAAGTAAGAAGGCCCATGCTATAGAAACTCTTGCTAGACAAACAGATAGTGGTAATGATCTTAAGAAATGTGTATTTACTACATTCAGTATCTGTGGCAATCCATACATAGGTGTGGCTTGTGTGAGCTTGTAGTGCTTAGCTACTCTGTTGAGGTTATATCCCTCTAGAATCTTGGACTCATGGCAATGATAGTAAAGTCAAGCAAGACTTAGCCCAATGAGATATTATGTTATACATCTATGTCATGGCTTTGATAATATTAAGAGTGCCCCTCTATCAGTGAGAGAATCTATAAATCTCTATCCCAGACTCTAAGTAGGTAGACTATGGTAGGATGATCAGTGGATGATATGGAAATGATCCATCATGCATGATGATGCAAACATAAAAGTTTATATCTGATTCCTATCCAAAGCAGCTATAGCTCTACTCAACTGCATAATTAGATGGAAGCATTTTCCTCTAAAATATAATGGTGTATTAGGATTGAAAAATGCTCCCAAAATATGTGCGTGAATCCATCCATATAAATGGTGCCAAGAAGAGTCCACATCATAGCATCGTAAGTCCATCATGATGCTTACTCTATCCAATCCATGGTATAAGTAAGCTAATGCTAATGTTGGAAGTGCCAATGCTATCCTCTCACCATAGACGAGCAAGCTAGCCATCAGAAGAGTGGAAGGATGAAAAATCATGTTGTGGCCTAGAAACACAAAGTAGCACAACCAAGTTGTAATGAAGGCTATTAGAGATAGCTCTTCATCAATGTCTCATGCTAAAATGTGTCAAGAATTCATTCTACCCTCATATTCAAATATAGCACTATTTGACCTCTCAGAAGAATGAAACCCTATATCAAATGGATCATCAAGCCATGCAAATGAGACAAGTGTATTGCTAGCTATAGGAAACTCTCAGACGACATATCTAAAGTGATCATGTCACATCATCTACGGCTTGATCTCCACTCCCAACATAGCCTCTAGTAGTGAGCTAGAGCATAATGAAGGCCTAAATAGTTTATATAATTTCCTTTTCTACATTGATCAACTAGCTGGCACTAAAGTTTATGATCTAGAGAAATGCATTCCGCATAAGGAATGCCTATAATAGGGAGGCCTGCAATATCTTGCATATCAGCTATTGTGACTATCATCTCATATGGACCAATCTAACAGGTATTGGTGGCCCTATCCTAATGTTCTGCCATACTCTAGATATAGGTAAAGGGCAGATGGTTGTAATCAAAGAGTGAAGCATAGATTGCATGACATATGCCAGCTTTTCTAAAAATAACACCATGCATCTATAAGTAATGACATGCCAAGTATACATAGCCACTAACTACTATCAAAGGAGTACCAAATACTAGTTTTGGGTCTTGATCTTCTTCTTCATAGTGTAGTATGTGGTAACCAAATAATCAAACTGTGTCTATAGAGAGAGCTGTATCATCAGCTGGCTAAAGTATATCCTGATCTTTGAAGCTAATGCAGTCTACAACTCGCTCTAGAGGAACATCATGGCTATGTCTTAATTTTAGATTGATCACTCAAATAGTTGGATCGTGATCTGATGGAAACTCTGAATCAACAGATGGAATGCATGATGATCGGTTAAACTAATCCTCAAAAATATCTCAACCCATAAACATATCTTGATGCCACGTCAGGTGGTCCTATAACTTGACTGAAGCATGTAAATTATAGGCTTTAATGGTGTCCCATATCTACACCTCGGTGGGCTCAATAAGAGGCATATTGTTTGGCCTTCTCCATATGAACATTATAGCTAATCTGTAGTAAATATGGGCAAGAGAAGCATATAAATATCATTGGTATAATCAGAAAGTGGTAATATTTGCATTTGTGAGTGGGCTATAATTATGGCTTTGATTCAACCTTCTCTAGTGTCATAGAGTTTAAGAAATCTCCTTTTTTTTTAATCTAATATTTTATATATAGACATGCCCCTTATATGTAGACTTATATCCTATCCCTTTAGACATGCTGATTTTAAGTTAGGTCTAGATTCGACCCTTTTGGACATAATGAATCTCAAGATTTGGATTTAGATCCAACCCCTTATGGGCATGTTGGATTCTAAATTTGGGTTTTAGATCCAGTCTTTTTGGGCATGATGGATCTAATTTGGTCCTTTTGGGCATGATGGATCCTAAATTAAACTTTAGATCCAGCCCCTTTGGGCATGATGGATCATAATTTAAATTTTAAATCTAGCACTTTTAGGCATGATGAATCTTATCCGGCCCCTCTGGACATGATGGATCCTAATTTAAACTTTAGATTTAGCACCTTTGGGCATGATAGATCTGATTTGGCCCCTTTAGGCATGATAGATTTTTGTTATAAATTTGGATCTGGCTTCTTTAGGCATGATGGATCTTATTTAAATTTACTTGATCGGACAGTGGTTCTTTTTGATGGGGGTCTTTCTTTACAAGACATATAAAATTACCCCTATTAACAGCAGAATTTCTCATTAAAATGAGAATATTTTCTTTATAGTTACGCAAAATATCTTTTTAGATATTATTCATTTTAAGGGGGCATAGGTCTAATGCTTTTTGCATCAAAAATATGATAAGCTCCACCTTCAAATACTATTTTGATATACGGTCCCTCCCAATTTGGATCAAATTTTCCACCAACTCATTAATGTGGAACGATGGGCCTTCTTTGTACAAGTACTAGTTTATCTCCATGGAAGCTTCTTGGGTGAACAAAATGGTCATGAGCTTGAGTCATTCTTGCTTTATATTCTAGACTTTGTTGAGCTTGTAGTCGCATTTCATCTGGAGTTTCAAGCTCTTCGAGTTGTATATGGAAATTTGCCTCTATTGTAAGCTCATTTTAAACTATTATGCAGATTGAAGGTAACTCTACTTTAAGAGGAAGTATTGCTTCTTCTCCAAAGAATAAAGAGTATGACGTTGCTTATGAAGTAATTTTCAATATGGTATGGTATGGCAACAATGCTTTCATCAATTTATCATGCCACTCTTTTTTATTTTTAGAGAGAATTTTTTTGAGAAGTTTAACCAACATTTTGTTGAATGCTTCAATAAAATCGTTAGCACTTGGATTATATATTGAGGAATTTTTTCAATCCATCTTATATTTCTCAATGAAGTAATAAATTTTAGTATTCTTAAAGGTTGTAAAATTATCTGATATAATTCTTTGAGGTATCCCAAATTGATAAATGAAGTGATCTCAGAAGAATTTTACTACATTGTTTGCTTTTACTTCTCTTAAAGAGTGCTTCTACTTATTTCGAGAAGTAATTAGTAGTGGCTAGAATGAAGCTATGTCCCCTAAATAATGGAGGATCTATCAAGCCAATTATATTAGTTCCCCAACTTTTCAAATGGCCACGATGCTACAACTAGGTGCAAAGCATTAGGTGGTCGGTGTAATGTGTCTGCATGTATTTAACACTTTTTAGCATGTTCAATGCAATCTTCAATTATTCAGGGCCAATAATATCTCATTTGTTTGATTTTTATTTTTATTTTAGGCCTAGATTAGTGTGCACCATATAAACCTTCATGCACTTCAGCCATTACTATCTTAGCTTCACCTAGTCCTAAGCATTGCAGCCATATTTGATCGAATGAGCATCAATATAATATATATTCATAAGAGCATATCACAACACTCTTTATGAAATTTCATGACCTTTTGATTTATCTTTTCTCAATCCACCTCCTTTTAGATAAGTCCTGAATGGTTCTCATCAGTCTTCTTCTTTTATTATCGTAAAGCTTTCTTGTCTTTCTTTAGCTTCAAAAGCTTACATGAGGGTTGGTGCTAATGCTATTCTACTTTGAACTATTATTGTAATTGGCTCTCCCTAAGGGTCTATCATTTCTTTAGTTAATTTAGCTAATACATTAGCTTTGTCATTGTCTCAATGTATCACCCTATAATTGTCACTTCAAGGATTTATTTTAGAAGCTCCAAGACATGCTTATTATAAAGTCCCAACTCAAGCTTGTTTATCTTGAACGTTCTAATTATTTGTCAGATTATGAGTTGAGAATCCCTGTAAACATGAAGTTTCTTAATTTTCATGTTAATTGCTAGCACTAGACCCATAATTAATGTATCATATTTAGCCTCATTGTTGATTTGAGGTTTTGTCAGACTATATGAATATCAAAGAATAACTCTTTGCAATGTTAAAAATATTAAGCCAATTCTGACATGTACTATAAGTAAACGAGGCAGTTTAGCTAGTTGTATTAATGAAACCCCATCAAAGTAGAGTTTCCATTTTGATGGTTGTTAAGCTTCTTCCACTTTGAAGCTTTGTTCATTAAGCAATTCATTATTGAGTGGAGAGTTTCCCGGTAAGGGATGAGTGACTAGAAAGTCAGTCAAAACTTATCCTTTCATACCTTTTTACGGGACATATGTTATATCGAACTAAAGTAATAGAACTACCCATTTAGCTAAGCGACAAGTTAAGGTAGGTCTAGTCATTATGAATTTTAGAGGGTCAACTTTAGATTTTAATGTTATTTTATGTGATAACACATAGTACTGTAGTTCTTGAGCACTAAATATCAATGCAAAGCACTGCTTCTCAATAAGAGAATACTTTATTTTAGCTCCTATTAGATGTTGACTTATATAGTATAGGGCATTTTTCTTTCCTTCTTCATTATTTTGTGCTAGTAGAGCTCCTAAGGATTCTTCTAGAGCTGCTACATATAATATCAAGGGCTTCCCTATCATTGGTGCTGCTAAAATTGGGGGATGTAATAGATATTATTTTAGGCTGTCAAACATTTCTTGATAAGCAATATCCTAAATAAAAGGTGCATCTTTTTTCATTAGTAGGGAAAAAGGTTTGCATCTCACTGAAAGATTAAAAATAAATCTTCTAATGTAAGACAATTTTTCTTACAGTGAGCATAGTTACTTTAAGATCTTAGACGCTGGCAATTCTATTATTGATTTTATTTTAGATGGATCAATTTCAATCACTCTTTGGCACATAATAAAGCTCAAGAATTTTTTGAAAGTCACATTAAAAGTACATTTCAATGGATCATCCTTAAGTTAAAACTTTGAATTATATCGAATACAACTCTTAAGTAGTTTATGTGCTCCTTTTGAATTTTGCTTTTGCCTATGATTTTGTAGTTACTAATACTTTTTTTAAAAAAAGAAATGAACATATTATTACTTATAAAAATGGATCAAGTAAAACATAGATTGATTATTTTCTGATAAGAAAAATATATAATTTTGATTATAAAGATTGTAAGGTCATTCTGAGTGAAAGTTTAAGTACCCAACATCGACTATTAGTTTTAGATTTTAATATGAAAGATTGTAAGATGAAAAATAAAACAAATTATTGGCCTATGATTATATGGGGGCACTTAAAGAATACTTATAAAAATATTTTTAAGAGTAAGCTACAAGAGCTTAGAATTAGGATGTTCATAAGAAAGTTAATGTTATGTGGAAAAAAGTAGCAATTTAAATTAAGCAAGTTGCAAAAAATGTGCTTGGAGAATCAAAAGGAATGGCTTCTTTTAATAAAAATAGTTGGTGGTGGAGTTAGAATGTGAAAGAAAAGATCAGAAATAAGAAGCATTATTATAAAACTTGGTATAGATGTAAAAACTCAGAGAAGTATGAAAGATATAAAGTGGCCCATAGAGATTCTAAGAAAGTAATATGTGATGCAAAAAATTTAACATTTAGTGATTTATACAATAGATTGGATACCAAAGAAGGTGAAATATGTATGTATAAGTTAGTTAACCAAAGAGATAGGAGAAGTAAAGATCTAGCGCAAGTGATGTGTATTAAGGGTGAAAATCATAAAGTGCTTTTCTTTGAAAAAGATATTGAAAATAGGTGAATGAGGTATTTAGATAAACTTTTCAATGAAGAATCTGAAAATATGATTGCTTTTAGCAACCTTAATTCCCTAAACAAAAATATAGAATTTGTTTTTATCATAGTATTAGTGAATTTTAGGTTAGAGAAGCTAAAGAAAAGGAAATGTAGAAAATAGTAGTACCTAGTAGTATTCTAATAAAAGTGTGGAAATGTTTAGGAGATCAAGGAATTTCTTAGCTACAAATATTTTTAATGTTATTTTAAAGACTAAAAAGATACTAGATGAGTGGAGAAAGCATTTAATGGTTCCTATATTTAATAATAAGGTGATGCATATGAGTGTGCAAATTATAGAGGAATTAAGTTAATGTGTCATACATTAAAATTATCAGAAGGAGTAATTAGGCATAGGTTACGATGTGATACAAAAGTTTCTCAAATCAGTTTGGTTTCATACTAGGTAGATCTACTATGGATGATATACATTTGTTAAGAGGTTTGATGGAGAAGTATAGAGAATGTAAGGAGGATCTACATATGATACTTACTGATTTAAAGAAACCTTATGATAAAGTTTCAAGAGATGTTCTTTGAAGAGCTCTAGAAAAGAAAGGAGTTAATATAAGTTATATTCAAGTCATTAAGGATATGTATACTAGATTGGTTACTTGTGTCCAAACATAAGGAAGATTGACATAATATTTTCCTATTTTAGTTGGATTACATCAAGGATCAGCTTTAAGCCCTTATCTTTTAGCTTTAGTTATGGATGTTCTTACTAGGCATTTACAGAAAGATGTACCTTAGTGCATGCTTTTTGTTGATGACATTCTTCTTATTGATAAGACTAGAGAGGGAGTCCAAGACAAACTTGAATTATGGAGGTCAACTTTAGAGTCTAAAGGTTTTCATTTAAGTAGATCTAAAATTGAATATATGGAGTGTAATTTTTGTTGTAGAAGTGCTAGTGGTAGTGTTGTGACATTGGGTGAACAAGTCATTAAAAAGAGTGAATGATTCAGATATCTAGGCTCTATTTTTAAAAATCATGGTGAAATAGATGGAGATGTTATTAATAGAATTCAAGTTGGATGGTTGAAGTGGAGGAATGCATCTAGCATGTTGTGTGACAGAAAAGTACCACTTAAACTTAAGGGAAAATTTTATAAGATGGTGGTAGGACTTGCAATGATTTATGGTGTAGAATGTTGGCCAATAAAATAGAAGCATATGACTAAGTTAAGTGTTGTAGAGATTAAGATGCTCAGGTCGATGAGTGTATTTACTTTTAGAGATAAAATGTGAAATGAGTATATTCAGGAAAAAGTTGGAGTAGCTCTAGTGGCAAATAAGATTAGATAGAGTCGCCTTAGATGGTTGGGCTACATAAAGTATCGACCATCCAATGACCCAGTTAGGAGAGTAGATGCATTACATTTGCCTTATGTTAAAAAAGGTAAAGGAAGACCTAAAAAGACTTAGGTTAAGATGTATAAAAAATGATCTTAGTATACTTGAATTAAATGAGAAGTTGACACATAATATAACACAAAGGAGAAGAGGGATTCATATAACCGACCCCACATAGTGGGATAAAGGCTTGTTATTATTATTTTTGTTACACTATTTAAGCTAAAAATCACATAAACCCAAAAAATTCAAATTAAATCAAGTTAAATCCAAATCAAGTTAAACGAAAGAATGAAAAAATAACACTAACATGAATAAATCCAAATCTAAATCAAGGTCACAAGGTGCTCAACCTTTTTGACAAAGTTTAGCATATGTGGGTCCCACCAAGTCAAAGGTCAACCCACAAAATTTAACCAAATGAAATTATTTCAAATTGGTATAAATGATAAAGTAAAATGGTTTAAACATGAAATTAAAAAAAATAAACCCATTAGGGTCTTAATTAAGCTAATTAGACCATTTGATATAAATGGGCTTAATAAACCTTTTATTATTCAAATCTAAACCAAGTTAAAACCAACCCAAATTGATTATTCAAATCATTTGAAAATGATTATGAAACATGATCCAATCAATCATTAGTCTAATTTGACTAATTTGGTCATTTGACCCAAATGAACCCAACTTAACCCATTAAATCCAATTTGGGCCAAATGTATCAAAATTAAAATTAACTTCAAACCAATTGAAGAAAATCATTCTAAATTACTCCATATATGTAATTAAACATGATTGGAGTTTAAATATATTTCAGTTAAGCTAAACTGGTCATTTGAACCTAATTGAAATTAACTTAATGCATTTAAACCTAAATGTGTTAAGTTGAAATAAAATGCAAATTGAACTCAAAACCTTTGGTAAATAGTTAAATTAAAACATATAAATCATTAGTTAAATATAATTGAACCCAAACTTAATAATAATTAATCAAAGAAATACATTTGAGTTAATCCAAACCCAAATGGATGAAAGGTGGGGATTTGACCCTAAAGCCTCCATAATCCTATCCTAACTCACTTAAATACATTCTAAAGTGAGTTCAGGATGAGTGGCAGCCAAATGAAGTATATGAAGGTCCAAATGCATCCAAAATGAGGTAATTACACATGGAGAAATGAGGAGTGATGTACAAACAAATCTCTCCCCAATCCATAATGCCCTCTTTGATCCTTCCTCCCACCTCAACCTCTTAGCTTTGGACTCTTCTCATTTAATTGAACACCTCATGGAGCTATCCTCGAATGGGGGTAATCACCCTGGCCAACTAATAAAAACCAAATTGCATAAAGAGGCTCCTGACCTCTAATGGAAAAATAAGAGAGAAATTATTTCAGGCTCAGTTGAGCATTCCTCCATCTTCTATGAGCCAAACATAGTCGAGCGTACACACACCTTGATCCCCTCACCATCAAGAGGCTAAAGAATGACCAAGTCAACGAGAAATAGGCCGAGCTTGGTCCATAGGTTGATCCACGAGAAGAGAATTTAATTCTTCCTTCCCACAGCCTTGTCAAGACACCATGAAGCTAATCAAATCAACCCCACTGTCGGAGATCACCACCGATGAGGTATGTCCTTAAATTGACCTCTTAAGCTTTTGATTTTAGACTTTGAAATGGGTTTGATCTCAAGGGAGATCAAACTGTATGAATGACTTATATTTGACTCAATGATGGTTAAGTAAATGAAATTGAGAGATTTCACAAGATGGATCACCATAAATCACACCGAATCGATCGATAGCTCACAACTTTTACAACCATTGAAGGAGAAACAATCTCTGACATCTTTTCCTTCTATTAGGAATGGATGATCTTGATTTAGTCACATGTTATAATTTTTATCCCTATAGGAATCTGCAAGATGATACGAGTCGTTCGATCTTCAGGCGGATGGCCCAAATTGAAACAACATGAGCCATCAAAATGACACGGGATTCACATGCTGAATTAGGTGTCGCCACGCATAAAGTAGCACCACGCATTTAAAATAAAAAATCCAACTTTTTTATTTAAAAAATTAAAGAAAATTAACAAAAAATTTAAGAAATCATAAAAAAGAAAATATTCAACCAAAAAATGCAATTAAGGGCTCTATGGACTCCTCTCAATGAGAGGAATCCATTAAATCCATAATCCATACTTTTATTGGATAATTTTGGGTTAATTTGTGTTTAAATAAAATAATCAAACTCAAATTAATCATAAACCATTAACCCAATCAATATGAAAATTTGAAGAACTGAAGTCGGGGTTAAAATACACCTTAGGAAATAATTTCATGATTTATTGCAAAGTAAATCAAAAGATATTGAATTTTCAATCTCAAACCATAATTTTAATAAAATAAATTAATATTAAATTAAGAAAATTATGTAAAATGGTAAAGTAACCTTAAATCATCATAATAAATTTTAATAATCCTAAAAAAACTGAAACTCACTGAAACCTAATAAATCATAAAATGATCTAATTTAGCATTTAATTGAATTAATTAATCCAATTAATCAACCTAAACTTAAGAAAATCATAACAAATAAACCAAAATTCTAAAAAATGCAAATGAACCCTTTATGGATGAATCTTCCATAGTGGAATCTAAGAAAAATAAAATCCCTAAGTAATTCCTTCTAAATTAAGCTTAATTTAGGTTTTAATAAAATAATTAAGACCAAGTAAAAAATTATCCAATAAAGAAATTAGAAAACCAATGGCTTTAGAAATCAAATTTCCAATGGAAGTTATCAATTTCTAGGTCAATTATAAAATTTAATTAATTAGAATTAACATACAATGCAAAGAAAATTGTCTAACCCTCTGATGTTAAATAAAACAAATTGATTATAAATTTAAAGAAGCTTAATGAAGCGATTAAGGGAATGAAATTCAATTAAATAATTATTTTCTTAACCAATTAGGATTAAGGTTGACCAATAAATTTTACATCTAAATATAAATTTTATTGACATATAAACCCTCTCAACTCATTCAACTTGAGTGAACAATATAATCCTAAAGCATTAAATTAATTATATAAATTAAACTTAGAAATTAAACCCACAACTTTAACTAACATAAACTAATAAATGGAATCATAAGTTGAAGTCAATGAAACTAATCCAAACTTCATAATGTAATGCAAATGAAATGATTATATGAGTATGATTAAAAAATATATAAGTCAATGCATTATGAAATTAAAATATGATGAATTATTTAAGTAATAAAATTAAACTAAAATGTAAAACATTAAGCTAAGTTACTAAACCCAACATAAACATAAACATATAATAAACATAAAGTAAACATTAACCAACAAATAAAATTAACATAAAACCAAAATTAAATGAATAATGAATTGAATTAAAATCAAAAATTTAAAACAAAAGCCATAATAAGAACAATATAATAAATCTAAATAAACTAAATATATTATGTAAAGAAATCAAAATAAAATTTAAATCAAAGTAAATTATAATAACATAAACACGAATGTAATAAATAAACCTAATTAATCTAAGTTAAATGAATAATACAAATCAAATAAATGAAATGAATATAATCAAATGAATTAAAAAAAATCAAATTATAAAACTCAAACTATAATAAATGAATTAGACTTACAGTGAAAACTAATTATAATCAAATTATAATAAAGTAACCTTAATTGAACTTGATTGAAGAAACATGCCTTAAAGAAACAAATTAAATCAAGATGTAAAAAAGAAGAATAAAATCAAAAGCAGAATTTGAAACAAAATTAAAGTATTCATTAAATTAACTCAACTCAAAATAAATCATTTAAGGGAATCCAAAAGAGGTTAATTAAGATGCCTAAAATCTTAGATAAACCCCTTAGAATGACTCCTCACTTTAAGGAGAAGATTTCATTTTATTAGGACTTACGATACTGCAGAATGATTTCCACCCAAAGTGAAACTTATTATATCCTTCATTCTTGAAAATTGAATTTCATTTTAACATGAAATGAACATAAAAATAGAAATGAAATTGTAAATCACTTAAATTAGTTAAATCAAACCCAATGGTAAATAAACAAACTTCAAAATCCAAATCAAAACTTAAACTTAAAAAGGCCTACTACAGTCTTGCCACACAAATCATCTTCTTCACAGATTAGAAGATTAGGTCACTGGCCCTAGATTTAGATTAGGTCGATCTATGATGTTCTATGATGTGATGAGAAATATTTTTCTTATTTTGTGGTGTACTATTTTTAGACGGATGGCTAGGTCTATTTGTTGTTAGTAATACATTCTTTTTAGAACTAATATTTTTTTTCTATAGGGGACTATGCTAAAAAGGGACAGCTATAATAAAATTATAAAAATTGATGTTTACTTGCATGTGTTGAATAAGTCCCTCAGCATACATAATAGGAGAGGTGGGCTTGGTAAGCAACTATGTTCTATTTGCATTTTCCTAATGTTTGTTTTGAAGGGCTTAGGATTTATTTTTGAAATTTAAAATGCAATATAAGCTTAAAATTATGTTAGGATCTATGGGTTCAAGGAATACTATGAGTTGACCCTGCCAGCAGATGGGTGCAGACTTCTCCTATGAAGTCTAATGCAGGTCCCTGAAAAAGGAGATGATCCTAGAATAAGACCAATAGATCTAGACTCGTTGTTATAGGCTGGGCTATATAAGGGCAAAGCTTAGCTACCCATTTTTTCTCTTTCTTTCGGGGTGTACAGTGGTACTTGGCCGTAATGACCTATTCTTTAATTTAAAATTGACTTAATTTACTTTGGGTGTGCAATAGAATGAACCTAGTTTCTAAGTTTCTTTAGTGTTGTTCTTTCTATGATGAATGCTTGGATGTTAGGCTCCTAGGAAAACTAAATTTTTTGCTTAATTTAAAACTAAATAAATTAAATAAAAAAAGAAACTTGAAACTTCACATTAATTAAATCCCTAAGAAAAACATAAAAGCAACTAGAAAAAACTAGCTTTTGCAAACTATGCTAGTATATTATTATAACTCCATGAATTGGGTGCTTCACCTGTTTCACGTAAGGGACATCTGACCTTTGAGGATGAACACCTTCATAGGTAAGTCTGCTTTCTCTTCTTAATTAGGCCCATGACTACTTTAAATTGCATGTCATTTAGGCATAAAATGCATACCCTAAATTCATAAATGAATTATGAGTCAAAAATATTAAAAGCTAAAATATGTTGCATTAGTTAGGATCATTTCATACCCAAACATGATCTTGAGAATTAGAGAGTGAGTCTAGGATCTTAGATTCTTTTCTAAAATGTAATAGCCCAACAATCCTATATTCACAAGACTTGACAACATGGATTTAAAATTCACTTAGGTAGTGTCAGTTGATAGCCATTCCAGGTAGGTTATAAGTTCAGAAGAGTCAGGTATAGGTTTCCTTTCATAAGTGAGAAAGAGTCAATAATTCTCAAAAGTGAAACTGGGTTGAGCATCTAACTTATGTTAGAAGCAATTATAAACTTAGGATCTGAAGCATCTTACTAAAGTAAGTCTTCAATCCTAGGCATTTTTATAGTCTTGTGCTATTAGAATATAAGTCTTAGATATTTGATAAAATTTTAACTCAATATTTAATTTAAATTACCAAATTTAAAGCTCTATAGTATGACATCTGAAATGTCCACAAGGCATCTTAGTATCTATAGAAATTTTCTACTTAATCCCGATAAACTACCAAAAGAATTATTTTCACTCTGGATCATTTCCTTTTGAAATTATAAATTATCATTTGCCTTTGAAAACTAGCATAAAAATTTATAGAAATAATAGCCTATTTCTTTAATTGAGAGTATTCTTAGGAAGAGATCCTTCATTCTTAAGATGTAATTAACTATAGGGGCTTGCCCTTATAAGAAACCATGATCCTAGTTTAAAATAAACCATGCTCTACTTCCTTATGTAGTTCAGGAGAAAACTCTCTGGTACATTAAAGACTTATTAACCTTAGAAGTCTTTATTAAATGATAAAATCCCCTATAGGATAACATGTTTACCAGCTGAGATAATATATTTATTCCTTAATGATGAATTTGATCATCTAAATAAGAAACTTCTAAACTCCATGCGGTATCACAAATTTTCCCTATAGAGATATTTCTTGGTGACTCAGCTGAGGAATGGTTCCTCTCTCCATCTTTAGAAATAGGCTTTTACTTTTATACATCGGTAATGTACTTGTGCCACTCAAGAGTCAAGACTACCTTTCTATCCGTTAGATGCCTCAACTTTTCAATCTTGGAAGAGCTCATCCAACATCCTTAACTTAAGTTCTTGAACTTTTCATTTATCGTAGTTAAATAACTGGGTTGTAGAACCACCCCCTTAATACTTTGATAAAAATTCAAACAAATTAAGGAAAGAAATTTTGGTCAAAACAAATTTATTATCATTTCAAGATAAAAGAAAATTATTGAAAAGAAAATTATAAAGTCCTCTTTGTCCTTGATTTTATCTTAGCTTTGTACTAAAGCTAAACAAAATCAAGATATGTCCTTAAATTGATACTCTTTATTCTAATGCATTCAAAGGTAGAAAACACCTAAGAATGTATATTGAAATGATGGAGTACTTTTAAATTTTAAGAAAATCCAAGAAATCAAAGGAACTGGGCAAAGTCTTACCTATTTCCCCTTACAATAATGATTGAAGCTTGAATTTCATTCTAAAAGAATTAACTCAAAAGAAAATTATAAAAGAGGGACAAGTATAAAAAATGATCCTAAAAGAATGCCTTATTAACCTTAGGAAGAGGGCAATTAAGGAATTAATGTGAGCTTACTATTCTTATATAAGGAAAAATTTATAAATGCACCTCAGCTTAAATCTTAATCATTTTTCCATTCATCTCCATATAACCACTACAATTTTAGAAAATCAGTTGTCTAAGCTAATTAACTAATTCTAGGGAGTGACTTAGAGATAACTCTCCTTTAGACCATCCAGATACCCTGAATCATTCAGAGTTTAATAAAGAGTCAAAAGAGAAAGATGAATATATATTGTGAACAAAGATGACATGACATAATCTAACTTTTGCTCCTAATCAGTAAAATAAAAGAGAGAGCAATGAAAGATGATTCTGATTCTCATGATAAAGTTGAAATGAATAAAACTTAAATCAATTTCCTTAATAGGAGTCTTCTCCCATTTATCAATTATTATTTCATAGATGACCTTAATTAATTTTAAGGACAAATCTTAAAAGTAAAAATTAATGAAAATTTCAATCCTTCTAAAATAATTCTAAAAAAGGTCATGGCCTTAAGATTGGATCAAAATGGTGATATTCATATCTATCAGAGTGAAAAAAAATGAAAATTTTATCTCTGCTAGATTGATAGATGAATCACTTGGGGCTTATTAGCCCAAATTAATGAAGAAGGCTTTAGTTTTTGCCACTCAAAAACTTAAGCATTACATGTTTTTTCATAAAGTAAATCTGATTTCAGGGGTGAATCCATTGCAATATCTTATGACCCATCTGATACTTTCTATATGTTTAGCACATTGGTCAATGATTTTATTATAGTTTGAGACCACTTTTATTCCTCTTCGTACTATAAAAGGTCAACTTGAAAATGACTTTTCTTTAGCAGCACATCCTTTACCTGAGGGTTCTCCTTTAAATGATGTTCTTCCAGATGAACATATCATGACATTAGAAGGTGAACCTATTGCCACTTGGGAATTATATTTTGATGACACAGTATCATCAAAGAAAAAAAAAATTAAATTCTTCTATCCTAGGAAAGGCGGGGATTGGATTGATTTTCATAAGTCAAGACAAAGAAATATGAGGTACTCTTATCATTTGCCTGAACATTGCATAAATAATGAAGAAAAATATGAAGCTCTTATAACTTGGTTAGAACTAGCAATCCTTATGGATATCAAAAATATAAAAATCTTTTGGGATTCCTAATTAATTATCAATCAAGTGAGTGAAATCTATAAGGTTTTGCATCATAATCTCTTTAATTACTATCAGTATATAATAAAACTACTTGAGAAAATTCTATATGTAACTTTGTATAGGATGTCTCGCTGAGATAATTCTATAGTAGATGCTTTGGCTAAGCTTGCCAAAGAAATTACAAGTCTAGAAAAAAAATCTTATTGTATAGAAGTCAAGAATAAACAAATTCTATTTGCTATAGATTTGCATTACATGAATATATATATATATATATATATATATATATAAATGCAAAGGATAGCCACCTTTGCCGATGGTCATGAAGAGTGCGACTAGAGGCAGTCATTCATTAACTATTTAAGTAAGGGGAGGCTTCCTAAAGACAGGTCATTAGCAAATCAAATTAAGAAATGTATTTTTGTCCACTATTTAAGTAAGGGGAGGCTTCTTAAAGACAGGTCATTAGCAAATCAAATTAAGAAATGTATTTTTGTCTTACGCCTTGATTAATACTATGTTGTACCATAGGTCATTAGATCAAATGTGGCCACATTGTTTAGAAAAATAAGAAGCCCATAAGATCGTGACTGAAACTGTGGTGTTTATTTTTGGGTTGCTTGTGAGTGTGTGTATATATGGGGGGACACCATGCAGATCTAAGGATGTACTTATTAAGGTGATCAGGTATGACATTTAGGAATAGTGCACTATCTCAAAAGATAGAAGTCACTACCCTACAATGGACCTAATTAGCTAATAAGGGCTCCTAAGGCATGATGGGTCTTCGAATATACCATAGATTTTTTCTCTGTTTTACATGGATGAATAAAGTAGGGTTTATTTAAATCGGGTTCTTAAGTTCCCTATGGGGGAGAGCCCCCATAGTTAATGACATCTTAAGGAAAGTGAATCCCTTAAGAATACTATCGATTAAAGTAAGTGATTATTGTCTCCAAAGAATTCAAAGATAGGACTATCAATAAATTGGTTATGTTTATAAAATCAAGTGGGATGGATCAAAAAGAAAGAGTTATTATCAAAGTAAAAGAAAATAAGTATAAATGTTCATGAGACTAGGAAGCCTAATGAACATTCCAATCTATCCTATGGTTGGGCTTTATATTTTTGAAATTGAATAGATTTTATATGTTTGAGTTGACATTTCATTAGAAAGCTAAGACGTATACTCTAACAACACAAGATTTTTATAATGCCTAAGAGGTGAGAATTTATGACTGTAGCCCAAAGGAAAATGGCAATCTCAGATCCTAAGGGAGCTTTGGCGAGGGCCAAAGCATGACTTAAATCTAAGGCAAAAGTAGGTATATGGTTTACCTCCATAAGAGAGAGTGAACCACCCAACTACTAGACTTACTACTGCCTAGAGTGGCAGGCAACTAACTCCTCCTATGCTTTAAATCCATGTAGATAAGTCTTATACTTTGCAAGACGGTTAGGTTGTTATTATTTAGAAAAGAAACTAAGTCCTTAAACTCACTCTCTAAGAGACAGAGTGGTATGAAAAATGGCTTAATCTAATGCAAATCTTATCATATTTTATTTGATTTTGGACTCATTATTTTGACACAAGTAATAGGATTTTATATGCCTAAATGCGTGATGAAATTGATTATGGAATAAATCAAAAGAGAAAGAGGTGTTCTTCCATCATAGGCTCTCAAAGGTTAAGCCCTTACTATCTGGAAAAGATGGAAGCACTCTCTTAGCAAGAGTGAAATAACATGAGTGCATGATATTAAACATACAATCATCCAGCTAAGGGGTTGCTAAATATTTTATTATCTTGATTTAATGCCTAGGCTTCTATGTGAGGTTATTTTAGGGAATTTAGTTTTGAGTTGTTAGTTTGGGTAGAAAAATTAATTTTTTATTCTAGGAGCCTAGTCGCATCTAGGTCATATAACAATCACCAATCATAAATAAACTATGAAAAGGCTTGCTTTTTCTAATGCACAAGCTAAACAAAACATCAAACAATTTTATAAAGCTAACGCAAAAGAATAAAAGGCAGGTGCGGTTGGGTACCGCCATACAACCCAAAAAGAAATATGGATAGCTGAGCTCTACCCTTATACAACCCAAATTACAAGAGAATAATGATAATTATAAATAATGAATGTTATGGGGGTCTTCATTCTTCATTCTTCATTCTTCATTCTTCATTTCTTCAATCTTCATTCTCCTTTGACTTGATTTGGATGTGCTTGCTCCAAAAGCTTCACATGGTACATAAGACTTGGTCTTGTAACTAATGCTCATCCTAATCCCCCATAACACTTATCCTAATCCTAATGGAAAATTATATTAAAAGAAGGAAAGTAAATCTAGCTACACCTGCAAAATAAATATTAGCTAAACACACCATACAACCTAAGCAATTATATGAATAATTTGGACTTAGCACCCCGCACAAGGGTAACCAAGCCCACCTGTCCTAACTCAAATTATGCTTAGGGGCTAAGCAACCTGCACAACTAAAGCATTTATATTTTTATTATAGCGGCCTCTTAAGAACAACCCCTACAGAAAATATAATTAGGCAAATATTGACCGAACATCTAGACTACGCACATACACCCTAACATCCAATCTACAATAATACATCACAAAATAAGCATAAATCAAACCATACACCACCCTAACATAAATCTAGAAGTGGTGACTTAATTTAATGTGTGTGCATTAAGGCTTGTTTGGTATGTCCTAACTAGACTTTAGAGTTGTGATTTTACTAAGTGTGAAGGATTTAATTTATAAAAGGTTGATTTCTCTTTAAGTGATTCAATTGATTTGAAGATTTTACATAGTATTTTCTTTTATTTCATATGGCTTACACTTAACAACTAAGTGTTATAAAGAGAAGAAAGAGAGAAGACCTCTCTTTCATCCCTACCTTAAGTCATTTCTAAAGCGAGTTAATCAATTCCCTTTAGTGAATGGCTTATTACATGTTTTAATTAGTCCTAAGTTTAGGTTCACTCTAAATGACTTTATTCAATAAGAAAAGCATCTTAAGATTTATTAGAATGGATTACTACCACATAACACATGTTTATTCATTTTATTCCATCATGGATATTATGCATTAAATCCTAAGCATACCTATACATACAATGTATGTCTTAGCACACTTAAATGATAAATGCAAATAAGTGTATTTGGATTTTAAATATTTCATTTAATTGAATTATGAATGCATGGCTTTTTTTAAAAGAAAATAGATTTTCATCCATTAGCTAAGCACACATTCACACGTATAAAAGTTTTAAGTGAGTACATCGCCATTATTCTACACCAGGGGCGTAAGGTACAAGACCTACTTGGGGCTACTTAAAGCCTCATAGCCCTGGGATGTCCAGAATAATATACCACTTTTCTTATATACATATGGATGTATAAGCAACTATAAGAATAGGAAAACCCATGCAAAAGTTGTATTTAATTTATTTGATTTATGATTTTTATTCATTGGTCATATCAGACATATATATATATATATATATATATATATATATATATATATATATATATATATATATATAAGTTCTAAGTAGGTACGATGCCATTGTTCCTCACCAGGGGCCTAAGGTACAAGTCCTACTTGGGGCTACTTAAAGCCTCGCAGCCCCGGGATGTCTAGACTAATATACCACTTTTCTTATATACATATGAATGTACAAACAAGAACCACAAGAATGAGAAGTCATGCAAGAAGTCATATTTGATTTGATTATATGATTTACATATGTGATATAAAATTCTTCCTAAGTCTTAGTATGGAGATACATAGGAATAGATTTAGACAAATGTTATGTTCTTTTAAACGAACTATATAATTGTAAATCCCATGAAAATCCATATAAGGTAAGGAAAGAGAGCTTCATATAACATATCTTAGATTATGAACACGTACAAACTTATAGATACTTGTAATTAACATCACTCCATATATTATAATTGATTTATGGGCTTTTGAAGATAATCTTTGATTTAATAGTAATACTAGCCACACCTATTTTTAATTTAAATCAACACATGTAATTTGACATAAAAGAAACTATTTCATTTAGTTAATTTTAAAAGAAATGAATGTATGATTACAAATGGCAAATAACATTTAACATGATTGAAAAGAAATAAAAAATATATAAGCACTTGATCTCATTCATTCCAATTAATTCCTAAGGACAATCATACTAAATAAGGCTATCTAAAATAAACCAAAGTTCTTTAATGAAATTTTTAATTTTGAGTTGGATTATATTTAGGAAATGAAATAGGTTTGCTAATCCTAAGCCCATTCCCCATATGTGAGTTAATTTGGTTTAATGAAGAATATTTAGGATGATTTTATGGTTTAATTAGGTTAAGGTATGAATTAAGTGAATTAATTAACCTTTACTTATATCACCTTAAGTTAATTAACTAATTAATAATGAGCCAATATGATATGCAACCATATGAAAAGTAAATTTGCAATGCTCCTAAGAAATAAAAGGGGCCTAATTAAATTGGCTCATGATTATTAGTTAATTAGGCTTAAGGGATCTCACTTAACTACTTTTATGGTTTTCTCACACATATGAGCTAACCATAATTTCATTTTTCTCTCACTTTGGGTTACTGAATACCCAAAGAGCTATTCGAGATTAATTAAAGGTTGCTTAGGTGTGAAGTGAATTTTAGATTGAGTTAATCAAGCTCTTTAATCCATTTGATTAAGCATGTTCAATTAATGAAATGAAATTAACTTAAGAAAAGAGATCAAGAAAGAGGCCTTGATCTCAATCCCCAAGTCCCATATTTGATCATTTAAGCTTTTATTTTTATCTTGGAGATTAATTAATTAATTAAGCAATTAACTACCTCATTAATCATTAACTAACCAAATTCCAAAAAGTGAAGAAAAGTTAGAAAATGAATTAGGAAAAATATCCCAATGACATTCCCTAAGCTCCCTTACTATTCAACAGAGGTAATTAGGCTTAAATAATTAATTAAATTAATGTTAATTCACTAATTATTAATAATTAAATTAAGAAAGTGATTAAGTCTTAATCAATTGATATCCCTAATTAAGCAACCAATAAAATCCCTGAAAAATAGGGAGGTAGAGGTTATCCCCCTAAACATCCATAGAAAGTTGGAGACCAATTGAGTGATTAATTAAGGAATAATTAAGCTAATTAGATTTCTAATTAAACATTAATTAATTCAAAATCATTGTTCAAAATCAATTAATAATAATTTTTCTAGATTATACTCTAAAATATCTTTAAAATGAGCCCAAGTTTATATTTTTTGGATTTTTCTAGGATTAGTTATGATTTTTTAGAAGTTGGATTAATTAATTAGTAAAGCCTTAATCTGTCGGCCACATGGTACGTGGCTCACTTTCCACATGGCATGATGGGAGTGGCTATTTAAGTTGTCACACCTGCCACTAACTCGGATTGTGATGGATGCACTAACTCCGTGGACCGTCCGATCTAAGATCGGATGGCCACAATCAGATTTGCAATTTAGGAAAGGAATTAAGGGATCTAACATAGGATTTAATCAGAGTCATTCATTTTGATCATGCAGAATGAATGGCTCATGATATATCCCATTCACGAGTGGCAAAAGATGGATGCCATCCATCTTTCCTCATTTGATCTGAGCTCACCTGAGCTCGGATTGCCTCCAAATTGATCCCACACCTTCGAGGAGGGGAGGCGCACACATCTAACAGTCAAAAACTCATGACAATCGAATTTCCTTCACAAAAGACCAAGCTATTTTCCATACAAGGCTCAGTTTGTAAAATTACCTCACCGGAGCAAATGTCTAGTAGTGAGATTGACGGAGGTAGCTTCGCCTAGTTGAGGTGAAGCCCTGTTGAGAAGCTTTGAGCTTGATTTGGGATAGAGTGCTCGGTCGACCAATCCACACACGTAAAGGCTTTGACTTTGATCAAACTCTGATCTCTGGTGCTTGGGAAGGTTTGGAGATGATTCGGTTAGCTTCGACGGAGTATGAGGATGGTGTGGGTGCAAGGAATTGAAGTTTGATTGAGTGGAGGAGGAGTATTGATCGAAGGAAGGCTGCCCTATTTTTGGTTTCTCACACAGAGAGGAAATCCAATTGAGGGAGGCTTCGATAAAGCTTGGAATCGCTCTGAGGGTTTTTAGAATTAGCTTAGGGACTCACACAAAGTTGAATGACTCCTTTCCCACTTGAATTGGGGGAGTATTGGCCGAAAATGTGCATGAAGGATGGATGGGATGGATTGGCTTGTTTTGGCTGCCAGGCCACCATCAGGACACCAGAGAGGTCATGACCAACTCCACGTGGCTCGACTTGAGTGGAGGGAGCCATGGGAGGACCCTCTAAGGCTAGTGTGCAAAGTTCCCTTTTGATTTTGTCCATAGGGTGCTTGGTTTGGCTTGTGTGAGGATGAGTTGAACTCCCATTGGTCCTTGGCCGACCTATGTTGGGCTAGGTGAGCTAGGTGGGTCAAGTGGAGCCTCACTTGAGTGCTTAGAGGCCGCCATGGTGATGGGGAAGTCAACTTTGCTTGTTAGCATGAAGATCCAATGAAAAGATGGTTTGTCCAATGGCTAATCCTCTTAGTGGGGTCCACTATGGATTTGTCCTGATTTGGGAATGAGTTAGGACATGCTTGGGTCGGGTTTCACCAAGTCCTAAGGTCCCATGAGTTGGTTTGGAGTGATTTGGCTTCATTTGGTCAAAATGGGTTCATTTGGGTCAGGTTGGGTTAACCAATTGGTCAAATTGGATCAAACCAAGGCTTGGATTAGGATTTAAATAATAATTTTGTATGTTTTGGTTCAATTAATTTAGATTGGTTTGGCCTAGGTTTAGATTTAACTCATTTGAATTCAAAAGGGGCAAATTGGTCAAGTTGATCGATTTGATAAATTTGACCAAATTGGTTTAGGTTAGGTGTTGAGCCAAGTTCAATTGCTTGATTGGAAGTAATTGTAGGCTTAGTTTGGTTTAATTTGGATTTAATTTGGATTTTGGCCAATTTGACCTTTTAGATCAATTTAGGCTAGGTTGGGTCAAGTCGACTAATTGGTCAACTTAAGTTGAATTATGGCTTTGGTCAAGTTCAATAAGTGATTTGGAATGAACTTGAGCCATCGGTTGCAATCAAATTGGATTAAATCATGATTTGACCTATTTTGGCTTTTTAGCCCAATTTGGGTCAACTTGGGTCAAATGGCCAATTAAGCTTGGTTTGGCTCAAGTGAGAGTTCGGTCATGTTCAATCATTAATTATGAATTGGTTTGAATCAATGGCTTCAATCAATTTTGCATATGGTGGGTTTTGGCTAGTTTGGGTTTCATTTGGGCTAGATATTAACTTGTTCAAAGGCTAGGCTTGACTACGTTTGACCCAATTTAAAGCAATTCACCACCCTAGGGTGATTGTTGGTTATGTTGTGAGGTTTGGATGGGCTTAGTTCAATCAAATTTGGGTTGGATTAGAACTTGGCTCAAAAAGGACCTCTTAGGTCACTTTGAATCAAGTGGACCTAAATTGGTCAATTGGATTAATCATGGCTTGATTCAATTTTGGTTGAACTTACACATGAGCCTAGGATTGAAATATAAATCCAATTGCAATTGGTTTGGAGCCAAATGAGTTTTGGTTCATATGTCAATTTTAAGTCAAAAGAGGTCAACATGGACTTGACTTGGGTTGAGTTGGGTTTGGTTTGATAAATATGGTTTATGTTTATATTTGGGTCAATAATTACAGGAATGATTGGATCATGAAGAAATTCATGAATTTTCAGTTGATTTGGATATCATTTAGCCAAGTTCAAGAAATTGGCTAAAAAGGCTAAAGTTGGAAGTTTGATTTGATTTGGGTTTTGTTTTGGTCATTTGAATTTATATTTCATTTATATTTGAGAATATAAATGAAGATATAAATGGGTTATGAGAAAGTCACTTGAGTTTGGAGTGATTTGGAAGCAAATTTGACCAAATCTAGGGATGTAGTTCAAAAGGGCTTGACTTGGGAATTGATTTGATTTGATTTGAATGGTTTGAATTTAGATTTCATTTATATTTGTGAATATAAATGAAGGAGTGATTTATTTATAAAGAAATCAACCAAATTTGGGTTGGTTTGAAGGAGTTTTGGCTAAGCATATGAAGGTGGTTCATATGACTTAGAAAAAGATTTTGGAGTTCGAATTTGGGTTTCAATCATTTGATTTGGATTTGATTTGGAATTTGGATTGGGATTTGATTTGAGGTTGAATTTAATAAATGAGAAAATCGATTGAATTGGGGTTGATTTAAATTTGGCTAAGGCAAAGTTCATAAGATAAAAATCAAAGGGCTTAAGAAGGGATTTGGAATTTGAATTTAATGATGGATTTCAATCATTTGATTTGGAATTGAATTTGGAATTTGGATTTTAATTTGAGGTTTGGTTTAAAAGAAAGAAGCAAGGATTGGATTTAGGCTATAGGGTAGGCAAGTCCTCCTAAATCTCTAAGGCATAACCTATTCCTATGATTAACTCTTCTAAGTCTCTAGGGTTAGGTTAAGTGTTCACTTAATCACTAGAAGTGTCTACAAGAGTCCTAAATCTATGATGAGAAAGTTAAGAGCTCACTCCAAAAGTGAGGTCAATAGAAGTACAGTATGGATTGTGTGGTGCTCACCAATCTGAACCTTAAATGAAATTAAAAATTAAAAGACTTGGATATTATTAGCCTCCGAAGTTAAATGATTGCATGAAAATTGCTCATCATTATCATCAGTGTCAAATACATGGTGTAGTTACATTAGCCTCCTAGTGTACTACACCCGATGATTGCCTTTAGACCCTTTGAGAGTTGGGGTACCAACATCATAGTGCTTATTAACCTATTGAAGATAGAGTTGGACCTGCCCTCCCACCCTTCATATTAAAGAAAATTTATTGAAATTAAATTCAAAATAGTATAGTCAAACCACCTTGAATGACACTAAAAAGAAATGGTACACATCTCATCAATAAAAATTGAAAAAATTAAGAAATTACCTTCTTAGTTCATAAAAAGGGAATAACAAAATTCCATTCATCTTAAAATTTTAATTGAGTTGTTTTTGCCCATCTTAGAGAAGTTTCTCGTAAAATAGAGCATCATAATACTCTATAAAAAAAGAAAAAAATGAAATGAAATGATTGAAAATGAAAATGACCATTAATCAATGCATTGCATAATTCAATAATTTACCTTCTTTAATTATAAGCAACTTCCTGATGTGGCATTCCACTGAAGAAGGTTATAGGATTAATTTCAATGATTAAGATATACTAGTAAGAACTCATCAAAATCTTAGTTAATGTGAAAATTTTGAAAAGAAATCTCCAAAATATTTGTTGATCTAGGTGCATCGATCAACATTAATCATAACCAAACAAGAAAGTGAATTACATAGGCCTAATTCTAATTTAATCCTGATGGGATGGTGTCATGTAGGTTCAATCAAGAAAAAGAAAAGACTCAATGAAAGTTCAAGAGACAAAAAGACTCAATGAAAGTTCAAGAAAAGAAAAGACTCAATAAAAGTTAAGTCTTAGAGACTTACCTTGAAAAACTTAATTCTTAATCACATTATTGATTGAGGATTATAATTCAAACATAGAAGAAGAATCTTAGGAATTCAGGAACATCTTTAATGCTCTTGGATGGTCCTATCTAGCCTAAATAAAAAAATAATGGAAATAATGAAAATAAAAGAAGGAGAAAATAATTATCATTGTGAAAGAAAATTCACATTCATTCAGTATTCATGAAATTAGAGTCCTCGAGAATGTTCTTTTCTTTTATTAGTCTTATTAAAATAAGGCATTACATAAAAAGGAGAAAAAAGAAAAAATAAACAAAAGTTTGAAATTTGCTTAATGTCTTACCAAATCTTGTATTCATTCAAAAAATTAGAAAATGTCTTGCTAAGTAATGTGATTACTCAAAATAAGAAAAGAATTGAGTATGTAAAATGTGGTATCAAATGTTGTATTCAGACAAAGAGTCGAATGCATTCAGTATCCTAGCAAATTTTGTATCTAGGAAAAATATCAAATGTAATGTTTTATAAGGAGTCAAATGTTATTGAAAGGTTGACAAAAGAAAGAAAGAATAAAAATAAAAGGGATGGAAGGACTATATCAAAAAGCAAAAGGATGAAGTCTGAAATTTCTAAGTATGCTGGTACTTTAACTCTAGACTCTTATATATATATATATATATCTACAAAAAATCAAATGGCTGATACTTTTTCATCACGGTAGTTTCCATGTTGAGTGTGCTCACATGGGAGGCCAAAGATTCTTAATAAAATGTTTTTTTGGTAGGGGGAAAAATAAAACAAATCAATTTTACACTTTCAACTTTAAAATAGGTGTAAACTTCAAAATAGAAATGTTAAAGAGATAATGGATTTTCTTTTCCAAGAATCCTTACCCTTTGTCTATCAAAGATTAAATTGAGTATAATTTGATCCCATTGCAAGCAGCCTTTAGATAAGAACCATAAGTAATAAAAACTATGAAGCATTCAAGAAATTGAAACCAAAAGTTGGTTTGAGATTTAGTACTATTGATCCATTACAAGATGAGAATTGTTAAATACTTAGGGTTCTGACTTTCTCTTCAAGGGCACTCTAACATAATAAATGAATATTATTTAGATGTGTCTGAATTCCCATATAGTTTTCAAGTTTAGGAATTTGAAGAGAAGCTTAAATCCACAATTGAGAAGCTAAGAGAAATAACTTCAAAAATATAAGTTAGCTTACAACTAATATCAATAATCTAACTCTTTGATAAGTTATATATTGATAACTTAATCAAGCTATTCTTAGAGTTTAAGGACTACTTTATCCAGAAATAAAATATTCTCTAGATATAGTAGTTTATAAGCTCATGCATGATGCCATTTCAGTAAACTACATCCCTTGACATATGCGAGTAAACATCAAAAGAAAAGCAAGAGGTTGCTAGTCTAAAAACTAGTCAATGATGGCCTTACATGAGATGAAAACATTCTTATTGGTTGGCTAACCTCATCACAATAAATACAAAAAAAGACAAAAAAAAGAAAGAAAGAAAAAGATCATATCCACATATGTCACATCTTGGGACTAGGACAAATCTTTACCTTGAAGATGGGACTAGGACAAATCCTATTAGCCATACTTTATTTCAAAATTGATAAAGCTTTTATGTATGATATTATCCTCATTAAGGATAACTTATTAGAATATTGTTAAATCAAGACAATTCTAGAAAATAAATTGAAAGCATACAATACGACATTCAGAATCCTTACAAAAATGTTATGTTTCGTAGTCGTATCATTCAGCCTCAAAATATCAGAATAATTTACCAAAGGGTCACGGTCCCAAAACCCTAAAGGGTCATGATCAAGATTTCTCACTTTTGATTAAGTGTTATATTGAAAATCTTGCTAAAAAATTTTGATAAATGATGAAAAGAAAAAAAGAAGAGAAAAATTATTGTGATTTGAAAAATACTTAAATCACTACATGTAGATTCTTAAAAAGATACCTTTGAGGTAATTTCAAGGAACTTGTAATGGAATTTATAAGGATCAATAAATAAATAAACAAATAAGAATTAATTAAAGCCATCTATAAAATATCATTCAATAAAACCTTTAAAAAATAATAATTCAACTTAAGGAAATTTATTTAAAAATAAACATGAAAATCTTAATTTCTCAAATAATTTAACCCTCTAAACTCCTTTATTAATTAGGGATAAAAGAATATATATATATATATATGAGAATCTTACCTTAATTTTCATTCATTTTTAAAACTATATCAATTCTATCTTTAAAGGAATTTCTTGATCTTTATTCAATCTAAAAGAAGGTCATCTAAGTTGTAGATTCATGTCAACCAAAAAAATGAAATACATATCAATTGTAGCTTCATTGACTTAAGTCAATAAATAAAATCAAGAACATGTCATAAAAGCTACATATTCATACTAATAAAAATATTTTAATTTGAGAAGCATTATTTGACTTTGGTTTTTGCTGGTTAAGAACTAGAAAGTCACATGCAAGTTCAAAAGATAAAATTCTCAGGTTAATACCATATGATGTTTTGCCTAAAGTGGATTAGACATATAACATGGCCATGTGTAATTTTGAGATAAAAAAAGAGAAGAATAAAAAATGATGAAATTATGCTTATGGCATTGACATATTAAACATTGGGTCCAAAATGTACCCAAATCCTTCTTCAAAAATATACTTCAACTCTTTCAAACCTTCCTCACCAAAATTCTTGAGGTAAGAATCATTTGTGAAACCAAGAAATGGAAGTAAATTTTCCAACACGTCTCACTAGTTTGACTAATCAAGTTAAGATTAAGTCTAAGTGACTCATGCTTATTAGTCAAAAGACTTGAGGATTAGGAATTAAGTCACTAAGACCACTTTTCTTCACTCATATTATCTATAGGTTTGGAGTAAGCCCTTCATGGCATCTTTCCTATACATATCTTAAGATGGGAGTAAGCCCTTCGTGACACCTTTCTCATGTCTTCCCTACGAGTTTGGGGTAATCCTTTGTGCATCATTCTCATAAGCTTAGAGTAAGCCTTTTATGACATAACTCTTTCTTTATATAAGTTGGGAGTAAGCCCGTTTAAGTTTGGAACAAGCCTTTCATGGCACCATTCCTATTATTCATGGGATAGGATTACGTCATTGATACCCCTATCTTGTCAAATAGACTATCTAGATTAGGATTAAGTCATCAAAGGCCCCTTTCCTATCAGTACAAATTTGAGGTTAGGATCAAGTTATCAAAAACATCTTCCCTCATCCTTTTAACTACTTAAGTTGGATTAAGCCATTGAAGGCCCCATCTTAATAGTTAATCAAATGAGAATAAATCCCTTAGTATGCATCCTTTCAGATGACATGGATTGGATTAATTCACTAAGACCCCTTTTCTATTAAATAGACTACATTATTAGGATTAAGTCACCAAGACACCTCTTTTATTTGTCAAAATGTGAGGTTTAGGATCAAGTCATCAAAGGGCCCCTTTCTTCCACCCAAGCTATTAGGTTGGATTAAGCCATTAAAGGCCCCTTCCTAATAGCAAGTTATAAAGAAGTAAGTCCCTTAGTAGCAATCCTTTTTGAAAGATAAGGATAGGATCAAGTCATTAAGACCCCTTTCCTCTCAAATAAACATAGGTTAGGATAAAGTCATGAAGACCCATTTCCTATTAGCCAAAATTTTGAGGATTAGATTAAGTCACCAAGACACCTTTCCTCTTTATTAGCTATCTAAGTTGGATTAAGCCATTGAAGGCCCCACCTTAATTTCTAACCATATAGGGGCAAGTCCCAAAGAAGGCATCCTTTTAGACGATAAGGTTAGCATAAAGTCACCATGACCCCTTTCCCTATTATATAAGCTATTTAGGTTAAGAATAAGTCATGAAGACCCCTTTCCTATTAGCTAAAATATGAGGATTGGATTAAGTTACCAAGACCCCCTTTCTTTTCATCAATTATCTAAGTTGTATTAAGCCATAGAAGGCCCCATTTTAATAGCTAATCAAATAGGAGTAATCCCCACAGTAGGCATCCTTTTATATGACAAGCTAGGATGAAGTCATTTAGATCCCTTTCTTGTCAAACTGGTTGCTTGGGTTAAAATAAGTCATGAAAACTCCTCTCTTATTAGCCACAATCTTGAGGTTTAGGAACAAGTCATTAAGACCCCTCTTCCTCATTATAGCTACTCAAGAAGGAATGAAGCCATTGAAAGGACCCTTTTTTATAATTAACTAAATAGGAGTAAGTCCCATAGTAGGCATCCATTATAAAAAAAGAAATCTTCAAGATTTAGTTATAGATCCTCTCCTTAGGTTGGTTAGTTGTTAAGACTATCCCCTTGATTAGTTAGACATAAGAAGATGTGTGTCCTCATGATTTTTTTCTTAGGCTAGTCATTGAAACCAAATAGGAACCCCTTAGGTTGGCTAGTCATCAAGGCTATCCCTTTGGTCAATCTTACATAAGAAGATGTGAGTCTATGTGCTTTCTTCTTAGGTTAGCCATTCAAAATCTATAAAATTCAAATATATTATAGTCAAGGTGAGAATAAATCCCATGAAGGCATATTCTCTGGCTGTCATGATTGTGTTAGGATTAGACCCTTCATTGAGTCTTTTCCTAATGACATCCCTTTTCTTCTTAGAACTTAATGAATCTAAGTCCCTAATAATAAATCATTACAAACAAATTTAGCATATTTATACATATCTTTCATAATCAAATCTAAAACACAATCTGAAATAAAAATAAAAATAAAATCAAAATTCTAAATTTTAAAACTAAGTTTGAACTCCTTCAAGCTTATGCTTGTAGTGTAGACTAGTTCAATCAACGTCAATATTTATCGTGTACTCTAGATAGTCCACTACACATATTGGCGTCTATTTGTTAACCTCATTTTTGGATAAGATTAACATCATTTTTGAAATTAATAATTAGAATACTTAATCCTAGATTAGGAATCCTCTAATTAGGCACTAAGGGTACTACACCTAGTAACCGAGTGCATCCTTTTTTGGGGTTTAGTTTAATCTAATGGGCTTAAGTGAACTCAACCCAAATCTCAAACAAAAAAAATAAACCTCTAAATCAAAACATAGACCACTTGAAATCAAACTTTTAATTATATTTAGATTAAGTTTTAATTTAGGAATTTAAACTTAATAACCTTATTTAAGTTAAATATCACATAAACCCAAAAAGTTAAAATTAAATCAAAATAAATCCAAATCAAGTTAAATGAAAATCATTAAATCATAGCATGGACATGAATGAGTCCAAATCTAAATCAAGGTCAAAAGGTGGTTAAACCTTTTGGCATATGCTTAGCTTATGTCGGTCCCACTAATTCAAACATCTACCCACCAAAATTTGACCAAATGAAATAATTTCAAATGGTTTAAAAGATAAACTAAACATATTTAAACATGAAATTAAAGAAAAATAAACCCATTAATGTTTTAATTAAGCTAATTAGATCATTTGATCTAAATAGGCTTAAATAAACTTTTTTGGATTCAAATCTATACTAAGTTAAAACCAACTTAAATTAATTATTCAAAATCATTTGAAAATGATTATGAAACATAATCCAATCAATCATTGAGTCTAATTTGACCAATTGGTCATTTGACTCAAATGAACAAAACTTAACCCATTAAATCCAATTTGAGCCAAATGGGTCAAAATTGAAATTTACTTCATACCAATGGAAGTCAATCATTCTAAATCACTCCATATATGTAATTAAACATGATTGGAGTCTAAATAAAATTCCATTAAGCCAAATGGGTCATTTGAACCCAATTGAAATTAATTGATCAAATTTAAGCTTGAATGGGTTAAAATGAAATGAAATGCAAATTCAACTCAAAACCTAGGGTAAATAATCAAATTAAAATATACAAAATCATGAATTAAATATAATTAAACCCAAACTAATAACAATTAATCAAAGAAATACATTTGAATTAATCCAAATGCAAATGGATGAAAGGTGGGAATTTGACCCTAAAGCCTTCACTAATCCTATCCTAACTCACTTAAATACATTCTAAAGTGAGTTTAGGATGAATGGAAGCCAAAATCATAAAGTTTATGAAGGTCCAAATTCATCCAAAATGAGGGAATTTCACATGGATAAATGAGAAGTAATATGCAAATAAATCTCTCCCCAATCCATGATACCTGATTTGATTATTCCTCCCACCATATCCTTGTCGCTTTAGACTCTTCTCATTCAATTGACCACCCCTTGAAGCTAGCCTCGAAGGGGGGTAATCACCCTAGCCAACTAAGAAAAATCAAATGGAATAAAGAGTCTCTCAACCTCTAATGGAAAAATAAGAGAGAAATTATCTCATGCACAATTGAGCATTCCTCCATCTTCCTTCAGCCAAATGAAGTGCACACACACCCCAATCCCCTTACTACTGTGAGGTAGGAGGATGACCAAAGCTGATGAGAATTAGGCTAAGCTTGGTATAAAAGTCAATCCATGAGGAGAGAATTCAATTCTTCCTTCACACAACCTCATGAGGACAGCTCGAAGCTAATCAAATCAACCCCACTACGAGGAAAACTTTATGACACCACATAGAGTTTTAGGAATTTTTTATTCAGATGATCAAATACGTCATTAAAAAATAAACATATTATCTCAAAAGATAAATATGTTTTTCTATAATGGATTCGATCATTTAATAAAAGACTCCTAAGGCCAATGGGTCTTTCATGTACTAGAGATTTTTCCCTGGACTACATGGAAGGTAGAACATGGTTTAATTTAAATTGGGTTCATGGTTTCCTATAGAGGCAAGCCCCTACTGTTACTTACATCTTAAGAAGAGTCTCTTCCTAAGAATACTCTCAATTAAAGAAATAAGTTATTATTCCTAAAGATTTCTAAGGTGGTTTTCAAAGGATTGATTTTTGGAATTTTTAATTGGGAATGGTTCAAATTAGAGAGAGTTATTTTGGTGGCCAAATGAAATGACATAGGAAATGCCTATTGATATTGTGATGCCTAGTATGCATTTCAACTATCTTGTAATTGGGCTTTAAATTTTGGAATTTAATTTAGATTTTGAGTTAACATTTTCTTAGAAGTCTAGGACATAAATTCTAACAGCACAAGACTACAGAAATGCCTAGGATTGAAGACTGATTTCAAGAAGGATGCTTCAGATCTTAGTCTATATATGCTTCTAACACATGTCAAATGCTCAACCTAATTTTATTTTAAGAATTATCAGTCATTCCTCTCACTTGAGGGAACTAACTTATCTCTAACTCATCTGGACTTATAACCTGACTGAGGGGCTGCCAGCTAACACCACTTAAGCATCTTTTAAATTCATGACACCAAGTCTTATGAATGCAAGATGGCTGGGCTGTTATATTTCTAAGAGAGGAATCTATGAACCTAAAGTCACTCCCTAATCCCTAAGAAAATGTGGGGTGTGAAATTCATCTAAATAATGCATAGTTTTTATATCTTTATAAACTTTGACTCGATAATCATTTTAGGACACATGTATGCAATTGATGCCTACATGGTATGCAATTAGGAGAAAAATATGGGCCAAATCAATAATAAAAGGCAAACTTCCCCAAAAAGGCTGTCATTCTCACAGGTCAGATGCCCCTTATGTGCAATGGGAGAAGTTATTCAGTTCAAGGATTGGAGCAATATGATTGTATGATTTTCAATATCTAATTAATTTCTAATTGATTTTAAATTATTCCCTAGGGATTTACTTATATTTGATTTTAAATTGTATTTATTTTTATGTTTGAATTGATTAAATTTAATTGAGTATAAAATTTAATTTTTTTATGAGCCTATGTCTAAGCATTCATAAAAAAAAGCATAACCTAGAAAGAAATGTAGAAAAGTAGGTTGATTCTATTAAGCAATCAAAATAAATTAAATCAATTTAAATTTATAAAATAGGCTAATGCGGTCGGGTACCGCTATACACCCCACAAGAAAAGAAAATGGGTAGCTGAGCTCTGCCCTTATATAGCCTGGCCTAGAACTACAAGTTTATATCTATGGGTCTTCTTTCCAGGATCATCTCCTTCTTTAGGGACCTTCATTGGGCATCACAGGGGACCTCTGCACCATTTTCTGGTAGGGTCAACTCCTACTAATCCTAGACCCCATAGATCTTAACCTAATTCTAAGTTCAAATTTACATTTTTTAAATTCAAAAATAAATCCTAAGCCCATCAAAACAAATGTCAAAAAATACAAACAATACACAACAGTTATATTCTTCAAACATGTGGACTTAACATTAGTTGTTTGTCAAGCCCACCTGTCCTATGGACTATGTTAATGGACTTTTCAACACCTGCAAGCAATCAACAATTCTATATTTTTTATTTATGATAGCAGTCCCTTTAACACAGTCTCCTATAGAAGATAATGTTAATTCTAGAAGTAACATCCTACCATCCAGACTATTAGCAATCAATCATAGCATTTAGCCTAAAATAGCACACCATAAAATAATAAAAATAATTTTCATCACATAATCATAGAAAATTATAGAAAATCACAGAATGTCCTAACCTAATTCTAGGATATGTGATCTATAATTCTAGTGTGAGAAGAAAAGGGTTTGTGTGGCAAGACATTACTAAGCTTTATGATTTTTGTTTTAATTTCCTTAGTTTTGAATGTTGGTTTATTTACCTTTGGATGATTTCAATTCAAATTATTTAAAAAATTTTCTTCCTTTTAGGAACATTTTATTATGTTAAAATTAAAGTAAGTTTTCAAGAGTGAAGAATAAAATAGAGCCCATTCCATTCAACACCTTAATGGCCTAATAGGATGATATCTTTATTCTAAGGTAAAGATTTATCTTAAGGATCTAACTAAAATCCTAAGTATTTTAATTTGAACTTGAATTTAGAAGGTTTGACTTAGTTTAGTTTATTTCATTTTGTTTTATGTTTCTTTATTTAGGCATTTTATGATTTTTGTTTAAGTTAAGTTATTCTATTTTTTTGTATGAGTTAATTTAATTTTTTTCTTTAAGTTAATCCATTTATCATTATAATTGGAGTTTCTTTTAATTTCTTTGATTTAAGATTGTGATATTGATATTTGTCATTTATTCCCTTAGTTTGATTTATTTTATGTGTTTATTTAGCTGATTGTGATGACTTTTATTTTGTATTGCGTTTATCTTTGATTTAATATTTATGTTTGTTCATTGACTTTACTATAATTGATTTAGGGTAAAACTTAAGTGTAACTATTTTCTCTATTCAAAGTTAAGTTAATGTGAAGCTTTTAAAGTTAATTTCATTTGTTTATTTTCATTAATGTTCATAAAGATATATTCAATTTATTGTGTTTAAGAGTATTCAATTTATTACATTCCACTTTATAACTTATTTATATTAATGATTCTTTCATTATGGAATAGTTCTAAAATGATTCTAAGTTGTACATTATGTAAGGATTCTATTTATCTTAATTATTTTAAAACAAAAAGAATTATCTTTACCTTTTGAAAAGAACATTTATCTTAATGTAAATTTATTCTATGACTTAAGTGATTATAAGAAAGGTTATTCCTTGGTTTATTAAATATGCTTTGTTACTTTATCATTTTGAAATTTTAATTCATTCTAGTTCATGGCTTTAATTACATTTAACCTTTTTTATGTTCATATTTCTTTTTCTTATGTTTACATACTTATCTTTTCATGTTCACATTTATACCATTTTATTTCCTTATGCAAATGATATTAATGTATTTATGTATTGATACTTTATATATTTCAAAAACCAATGATATTTTTATATTTATGTTTATAAAATGAAATTATTATGATTTGAGGACTTATCATAATTAAATATGATTTAAGTTTCATATTTCTTTTAGTTATGATCTATTTGAATTCTTTTATTTTTAGTTGATTTATATATTTTATTTAAGTGTTTTAATATTAATTATAATGTTTTAGATTTGTATTATGGATTTTATAATTTTTGTAATTTTTTTATTTAATATTTTGTAAATTGACGTATAGGCTTGGAAATTCAAATACTCCCAATCCAAAGGTTAAATGAATTTGAAATTTTTATGACAAGTGGGGTTTCTTGCCTATTTAATTTTGTTAGTGTTTCACTTTGATCAGATATGTGATTAAGGTGTAATCATGGTTTTAATCATTTCATTAAAACCTAAATTAAGCTTAATTTAATAAAAATTATTTAATGGTTTTATTTTTCCTTGAAACCCCTCTTAAATATACATCCAAAGGGGGTTCATTCATAAATTTTTGGTGCTCTAGTTGATTTATTACATTTTTTAAGTTCAAGTTGGTTAATTGAATTAATTAATTTAATTAATAGCGTAATTAAGCCATTTTATAAATTATTATGTTCTTATGAGTTTTAATAGTTTATTTATGATCATTAGAGTATATTAAGATGTTTTAAATCATTTTGATCAATTTCCAACATTTATTTCATTTATTAATAATTTATTTCATGAAAATTAAGGTTTAGGGTTTAAAATCTTCAATATTAAGATTCATTGATCAATAAATTATGAAAAATTTACATGATGTATGTCTTAACATCAATTTTAATCCCCCAAAGTTTCATTTGGATTGAGTATTAATTTAGAGGTAATTAAGGTTTGAATCATTGGAATAATAAAGTAAATATATAATTATTTTAAAATATAATATTAAAGTGACTGAATAAATAAATAATTACTCTGAAGTGGAATATTTAAGATGATAAAATAAATATTTCAAATAAGAATGAATAATTGAAGTGATAAAGGGTAGAAGGATTTCATTAAGCACCCTTAATGTCTATTAGTCTCAAAGTGTCTTTCATGAAAATATAAGTCCATTTAAGTTTGATCCAAATTTATGGATTAAGAAATGTCTTAATGCATCATTTAAGAAGAGTAAAAATAAATCATAAAATACATCCTTAGGTCTAACCTTATGGTATGGTACTGAGAAGGAATAAGTTTCCTCCTAAGTGAAATTTATGAATTTTCATACTCTTTAAAACACTAATACTAATTTAAACCAATTCAAACATATCAAATAAATTTCCATCTCTTAAGAGTATTAGTATTAGTGTTTGAATTGGTTTAAATTAGTATTAGTGTTTGATAAATAGACTTAAAAGATGGAAATTTATTTTTTATACTCTTTAGGAAATATATAACTACCTTGAATTGGTTTAAATTAGTATTAGTATTAGTGTTTGAATTGGTCTAACCTTATTTTTTTTAGGGGGACAGCAAGATGTTTGGCTTTTGGAAATACAAGGTAGTTACAATTGATGGCGAAATATATTTATTCATTCTAAGATTGGTGGTCATTTGATTGCCATTGTGATGGAATGTAAACTTTTAGATGGATAGTTTCTTGTTGACAGACTTTTAATCAGGAATAAGTTCAAAATTGTTTTAACAAAACAAGATCGTTTCTTGTGTATTATTATATTTTACATTTCAGCCTTTTGTTAGCAAAAGTAGTTGCATTTTTCAAGATGAGCTGTGCAGATCTTCCATTATGTGTGCTGTCTAGATGTCATGTTGGCCTTATTTGTAAAATTATCACTCATTTAAACTTGGCAACATCCCATCAATTACTTGGGTGTTTTTTGTTATTTTCATTTCAACTAGAAATATGCTTTTCTCTAGCTGATTTTTTTTTCTTCCTTTTGTGGTTCTTCTCGGTCTGATGCACAGTGGTCATGGATGAAAAGATAGTTACAATCTAGCTAGCCCTATTAAAAATGATTATATTAAAAATCTAGCTAGCCTACAAATTGGATTTTTTTCAAAAATCTAGCTAGCCTTATTTGTAAAATTATCATTCATTTATACTTGGCAACATCCAATCAATTACTTGGGTGTTTTTTGTTGTTTTCATTTCAACTAGAAATATGCTTTTCTCTAGCTGATCTTTTTTCTTATTTTTCTTCCTTTTTGGTTCCTCTCGGTCTGATGCACATTGGTCATGGATGAAAAGATATTAAAAATCTAGCTAGCCTTATTTGTAAAATTATCATTCATTTATACTTGGCAACATCCGATCAATTACTTGGGTGTTTTTTGTTGTTTTCATTTCGACTAGAATATATGCTTTTCTCTAGTTGATCTTTTTCTTATTTTTCTTTCTTTTTGGTTCCTCTCGGTCTGATGCACATTGGTCATGGATGAAAAGATAGTTACAATCTAGCTAACCCTATTAAAAATGATTAGATTAAAAATCTAGCTAGCCTACAATCTAGATCGTCAATAAAATAAAAGGTACTTACAATCGCTAGAAAATGAATTTTTAAAATGATTTTCAATGATTCTTGGTTCCTCTCGGTCTGATGCACATTAGTCATGGATGAAAAGATAGTTACAATCTAGCTAGCCTCTCAGTCTGATTTTATTATATTAAAAATGAGTTTATTTATTAACATAAAATAATTATCACATAATTATTGAATAAATATTTTATCAATCTCTTTTAGCTTTTTTTTTAACTTTGACATAAATTTATAACTAGAGTTCCGACTGTTCATTGATTGTAGAAGATTGGCACTCTCGGGAATTACTCACCCTAGACAAGAATGTCTAAGAATTTAAATAATGTGCTATTTATAGCAAAACCTGCAAGCACAATTTTATCAATCTTATCACAATTTATAACTGCTCTTATATATATATATATATATATATATATATATATATATGTGTGTGTGTGTGTGTGTGTGTGTGTCTATATAACTGATCTTATCTAGATTTAGCACAATTCAAGTTCATTCTGAGACATGAATGGTACATTATTTGTCTCATGCTCTTCATCATCAGTTTAATTTAATAAGAAATTATGCTGATGTTTGAGTGAATTTGAGTTTTCAAGCCAAATTCAGTGGTCTAATTTGTATGGATTGATGTTATAGAGATGACGAGCTATTCTCCAAACAAATATGAAGAAACATGTCATCTAGCACAAGAAAAATAATAGCTATATAAAATATATACATTCTCAGCCATAGGATAAAATACACATACATTATTTATATATTTCTAAGATGTAAAATGATTTTGATCAATAATACTTTTATCCTAAAATAACTTTTTGATTATCAATTATTTTGATCACTATTCCACAAGTGATACCATAATTGACAATTAACCACAACATTACTTTTAAAAAAAAATATTTATTTCTAATGAGTATATGCCAATTTTCTAGTTTTATATATTTATTGCTTGTGTTTCAAGGATGGCAGAGCAGTTGCACCTGAATGCAGATCTACCAGTCAATTTGAATGACGTCTGCGAAGGCACAAATATTGTCCAATGTCAAAATCATTCAGTTGTTCATGCTATGATTGTTGCATCTATAAATGTTATGCTTATTTTATTATATAAGATGGGTAAAGAAAGACAACAATGTGATACTGAACAGAATATACAACATCAAAAATATCTTCTTAGGCTATACCATGGTTCCAATTTTGACTGTATTATCATGGTTCGAATGAGAAAACAACCCTTTTTTAAGTTATATGATTTAATTCGTATAAGAAAGTTTCTACAAGACACTTTCAATGTAAGGCTTGAAGAGCAACTCGCTATGTTACTTCATACACTGGGACATAACGTTCATAATCGAGTCATTCGATTCAACTTTTAACGGTCTAGAAAAACAATTAGCCGGTACTTTAATGTAGCTTTATATGCTGTAGGAGGGTTACGTTATGAGATGATTGTGCCTCGAGTACTCCAAACTCCTTATAAGATACAAACAAATTATAGATTTATGCCATTATTTCAGGTAAACATTGATCTTATATTTGAAAGTTATTTATATCTTCATATTTATATTGAAATAATTTCTTGTAGAATTAGGATTGTGTTGGTGATAGATGGAACTCACATTAAAGCTAGGGTACCTAAGGAGCACGAGTCTGCCTTTAGAGGAAGAAAACCATATCCAACCCAAAATTTCTTAGCAGCAGTGGATTTTGATTTAAGATACACTTATGTATTAGCTAGTTGGGAAGGTTCAGCACATGATGCAACCATCTTTAGAAATTCCTTAGAAAGGCTTGACGGTTTATGCATTCTAGAAGGTATAACATCATGTTTTAATTTTAAACTTCAAAAATAGTCATGTTGGCATAACTAAAATTAATATTGTAGGTAAATACTATTTGGCTTATGGTGGTTACTCAACTAAAAAAGGTTTCATTTCTCCGTATCATGTGACAAGATACAACTTAAAAGAGTTTTCTTCACTTCGACCTACTAACTATAAAGAGTTTTTCAACTTAAGACATTCATAATTACACATAACTGTGGAGTGAGCTTTTGGTTCTTTGAAGAATCGTTTCACTATTCTAAAAAGTGATCCTTATTTCCCATTGCAAACATAAGTTGAAATTGTGTTACTTTGTTGCATACTACATAATTGGATAATTACTGAAGGTGGTGATGAAATCATTATTCCGAAGGATGAGTGGCATAATAGACATCACTTGAGCAGGAGATCTCAAATATTCACAGATGACTCCTGAGAATGATTAGATAAAAGAGATCAAATTGCTAATGCGATGTGGGATCGTATGGCAAGTGCTGGTTTTTAAAAGCTTGAATATGGATGTTTTTCAACTCCCAATTTTTTGTTAATGTTTTGGATTTTCATATATTTTTGTTGCATATATTATATACAAAATTATCACTTTATATAGTATACTATAATGTTGGTAATGCAAACACAAATCTTTTTATTAAGTTTTTAAAATGTTTTTAGCATGTCTTACTTTCTCTTCTAATATATGTTATTGCTAGAATGTTGCTTTTATCGGCTTTTCTATGCTCCATGACAGAAGTGGATTTAGGTAAGTAATGTCTTGTACATGTCTATTAAATTGGTTTACAATGCCTCCATTTCTTATAAAGATTGATTTTCATTACTTATTGAAGAAGTCACATAATTTTTTTTAATTTTGATGACTACTAGGTTCAAGTGTAATGGAACCACTCAAATCAACTACAAATGCTACTACTAGCAATAAAAAAAAAATTTATGTGGAACTTGAAATCAGAATGGATATCAGGATTATTGCAAATCATGTGTGAATATGATGATGCAAATATCTTAGAAGTACTCAAGGCTTTAAGGATGTTGTATACCAAGGTGTTGCTCAAAAGATGAAATTAAAATTTTGCATTGAGGTAACAACGGAGCAATGTAAGAATCAAATTAGACATCAAAGATCCATATGGAGTCACATTCAATATTTGAAGAAAAAGTCAGGCGTTTTCTGGGACAATGAAAAGAAAATAATTATAATGGATCTTGAAGAGTACACATCACATATTCAAGTATACATTTACTCTCATTAAAGATTATTTTCCTATTATTCATGTAAAGCTAAAATGACATTTTGTTATGCTACATGCATTTGGAAAAGGTGCAGCTTACTTGAATATCCCAATCGCAAATTATGTGGAGCTAGAGAAGGTCTGTGGAGAATGACATGCTACTGGAGAATGGGCAAAGTCTGGAAGCTCTCAGACTTCATTTGGGAGTCAACGCATTCACTAAGATGATGAGGAGTCCTCACACTTCATGAAAACTAAAGTAGATGCATCTCAAACTCATGTCTGGAATGATATTGAAGTTAAAGAAGATTTTGTAGCTACAACAAAGCAAGGATTATCATCATCTTTGAAGGGAGCACCTCCAAAAAAGAAAAATAAGAACTTATCTACTGATCAAATATTTAAGGAGTACATTATGATGATGGTTGATAGTATATCTCAGGTTGCTAATGCCATTCAAAATAAACAAGAAAATTTGAGGAAAGGAAGATGTTTACTGAATTGATGAATGAGTTATTAGTGATTCCTGGATTTTCTGCATAATAGATTGATGCAATTTATGACACCTTAACTAGTAACTCTACAATGATTACTTCGTTCCTCACAAAACCTCTTGAATCGAAGGCAAGGTGGATGCATAAGCAGTTAAACAAATGATCCCATGATATTGATCACCATATTAGAATGCAATGCATTATGACATTATGTTGAATGTATTAAAATTTTGTTATATGTTTCATAACTGTTGTGTTTATCATATATATTGACTTCTGAGTAGGTTCGTTGTTATATGTTTACTGTGGATTAAAACTTTATATTTGAAGAATTGCAGATTTTGATTGTGTTACTTGTTTTTGATATATCATTTAGCTTTGCTTGGTAATTAACCCTAAATTTCTTGTATGCTTTTATCTTGTAAAGTAATGAAGTGCAGATAACTAAGTGTAATATTTCATTCCCTGACCAAGATACGTTTATCCTAAAATAATAGTTTTGCCATTTGGAAGAGCATAGAGTAATGCTTGAAGGATATCTAAATCAACGATGTAGTATATTTCCTGATATGTATAAGTTCTCTTATTTTTACTTTGATCAAACAAAATTTGCATTATAAATTACTCCATGTTTTTAGTTTTATTGCTTTTTTCATTTTGATTGGAGCTAATATTGATGGAGGTATTTGACTGGTGGTTTGATAGTGGGTCTATGCCCTATGCATATATTCACTACCCATTTGAGAATGTTGAACTTTTTGAAAGGAACTTCCCTGGCTATTTTGTCGTAGAGGGTTGGTTCCTTATCCAGATTTTTTTTTCAATTGTTATAATAATTTTCTATTAGAAATACACTAGTATATCAGTGTTGGGAATGTTAGCTTATGTTGTATTCCTTTTTATAAATATTTGTCATTATAGTTTTACATGTATCTTAAATAAGACTTACGTATAGTGAGTTAGTGACAAAGGTTTTTTTTTGTGTGTGTGGTAGTTTTGATGTTAGTTTCAAATGTATTTATGTTATATGTTAAAATTAAATCAACATGTAAATCTTCTTTTTTCATTATGAATCTTTGAATTGGCTCAAATTTATTTTGGATGATTCAAGTGAATGGATCTAGTCAAGTTATCACTACTATGGATAGAGTTAAATTGTAGAAAAATACATTAGCTTTGCAATAATACATATTTCATCTATTTCAGACAAGAAACGAGTGAGGTATGTGCGAAAAACCGTCGCAGGGCACATTTTTTTTTTAATTTTAAATTTTTTGCATATGCTGTTTGCGAGAACCATAGCAGATCCGTGGGTTATTACCAAAAGTGATCAACATAAAACTTGTAGAGAAGTTTGTTAGCTTTCCAATGATACATATTTCATCCAATTCGGATAAGGAACGAGTGAGATATGTGCACAAGACTAGCGCATGATATATTTTTTTTTCTGAATTTCAGATTTTTTGTATATGATGTTTGTGAGAACTGTAGCGAATCTGTAGTTAATTACCAAAAGTGATCAAAATAAAACTTGTAGAAAAAACTTGTTAGCTTTCCAATGATCCCTATTTCATCCAATTCAAATTAGAAACGAGTGAGATATGTGCAAAAAACCAAATCATAGCATATTTTTTCTGAATTTTAGATTTTTTGCATATGGTGTTTACGAGAACTGTAGTAAATTCGTAGGTAATTACCCAAAGTAATCAACATGAAACTTGTAGAGAAGTTTGTTAGCTTTCCAATGGTGCAATTTCATTCAATTTAGATAAGGAACGAATGAGATATGTGCGAAAAACCGGCATAGGGTATTTTTTTTTCTAAATTTCAGATTTTTTGCATAAGGTGTTTGCGAGAACTGTAGCAAATCCGTAGGTAATTACCAAAGTGATCAATGTGACCATTGTAAAGAAATTTGTTAGCTTTCCAACGATGCCTAGTTCATCTAATTCGAATAAGGAACAAGTGAGATATGTGCGAAAAAAACTGGCGCAGGGTACATTTTTTTTTGAATTTCTGATTTTTTGCATATATTGGCAGTAAAAAAATAATCTGTGATCTATAAATTTGAGATTAACTGCATTTGTCTAATTGGATGACTTAGAGATACATTACGTACTAGTATGATTAGGTTTCTATGATTTTTTTTAACTTGAAGTACTTACCTAAACCAAACCAAATGGAGCAAAATTAGTTATGCAAACCTACAAACTAGAATCAAATCAAATTGAGCCATACTGATCAGAATTATAGTTTGGCTCAGTTTTTTAGTTAAACGTCATTTGTTCCACCCTTCATCTACTTCCAATTCTGGTTATCACCTTGGATGCTGTGATTAATCTTTGAAATAAAAGGATCTGAAGTTGGAAGTGCTGCGATGGAATCCATGATATCAGGTCTCAAGTATTTTATATATTTAAACTGTGCATGATTTGCGTGATAACTTGATTTACTCATACATTGTTTTTAAGATCTGGCGTGTTACTATTTTCAGGAAGAGGAAGATAAGATAAGATGGTTGGAAGCTTTAAAAAGAGAATGGAAAAAACAAATAGCTGTATTTTTTGTGAATAGTATTATTTATTTTTTTTTTAAGCTTGATAAGCTGTATTTGAGATATCTTATGTAAATTTTTTAATAATATGCTCACGAATAAGCTTGATTACTTGTTTACAAGTTTGATAATCCAATTTAAACTGACCTTGTGACTAAACTTGAATCGAGCTCAAGTTTGATGATAATAAACAAGCTCAGGCTTGAAAATTATCTTAAAAAGTTTGAACTGACCTCGAACTTGATAACAATAAAGAAGCTTGAACTTGAACATGCATATGTTCGGCTTAGGTCTGTTTATTTGCAGCTTTAATTTTTGAGCTTGGAATGGCTATTAATGCCAAACATAAATTTTGTAGCCTAAGATTTTTTATTTATTAAGATGATATAAATTTATAATAAAATGATTTTTGGTCATAATGATTTCAAAAACATTAAAATCATTCAAATTTGAGCATATTTGTGGGCATGAGCTACTCACAGTTACTTGAACAATTATGTGGGTGGAGGCTGTCAATACCTTGAGGAGTATTTCTGCACCTCTCTTCTTGTGATATCCTCTCAATGAACTTTAATATTAATAATAGCATAGTTCATTTTATTAGATCTCAATTTTGTAAGTCTTATCATCTCTGTAGCCTCCATTTTGTGAATAATTTGATAGTCATTATTAGACTATATTTTTTCATCATGGGCCATTCAACTTTTCTCCAACATAAGTGAGTCAATTATGCTAGACTAGGGGCATGATCATTGAATCACTTTTTGATCATGGCTGGGCATAATTTGATGTGTTTGATACTAATAAGAATAAAATATGTTCTAGTATAATATAAAAGAATAATTAGAATATATTCTTAAATATTTATAAATAGATTACAATTCTTCTTATTTAGATAGATTAAATTTTATAATTATATATTATTTCATAACTTTGCTGATAATCATGCTTTTTTAACTAAGTAGTAAATTTTTATTTATAATTTATTTATATTTTAATATATATTCAATTATTAATTTAATAATTCAATTGATGAAAAAAAAATCCTGTAATTACTTTACATATAATAGTATTCAGAATACAGATATTTAATTTACTTTATATATACTCAACCAAATAGGAAAAATATATAATTTTCATATATTTATTTTACATACAACCAAATAACTGTAAAGTATTCAGAATTTACTGTATTCGCTTTACATTACATTCTTTTTTCAGCCAACCAAATAGCCTATTAGAGATTTTGGAATTTAAAAGATATGCCAACATCCACATCCCATCCGATTTAGAAGTAGTGATCATTTACAATTTTGAAAAAAAAAAATCCTAGGTTTGAAGGTTGGCGCATACTTATTTACTCGCTATTTGTGCCTGGATATCAAAATTTCAAAAATACTAGAAGACTAATAAAATCTTTAATTTATATTTTGAAAAAGTTAAATCAAAATCTAAAAAGTTCATGACAACATCTTCTTAAATTATTATTATTTTTTTAGATTTTTAAATTTGAAATATCAAAAGCATAACATGAATGAGCTACATTTATATTTAAGACTCTTGGTTGTAATTTTTTATATATGTTTATTGAATATTTTAAGTTTAAATTTTAATATTTTATTGGATACTTATTTAAAAAATAAAGAAATTGAAAAAGGCATATATAAATATGAATAATTATTTTATTAAATTAACATATCAAATTTTTTTATCATATTGACAGATATATCCATTAGCGGAATTTTTGGAGATATTTAGACGATTCAATTCTGCTATTAGACACCATCTGGCTGGTTTAACACAAGTCGCAGTGTCGTTTTTTCCTATGCTTGAGATTTGGTAAATTTTTTACTCCAGCGTGCAAAAGATTCCCGTTATCCTCATCCATTTCTGGCCTCTGAAATGGGGATTCCTTCCATTCACCTATCTGAAGTTCTAAACAATTATCGGGGTAGTTTTGAAAATTTCTTGGAAAATATTTTGGAGTTCACCTGAAAAATTCGTTTTCACCATTTTCATGCTACCTCAGCTAAACCTCTTTCCGTTTCCCTTCTTTGTTAGTTCTTTCTCTCTCTTCTTACATTGTCGTCTTTACCACTGGACTAAAATCCTAATCCCAGATCAAGTCCTGAATCTCATTCCACTTTTGCTAGAGGGAGCAGGAGTCCATACGCTTCCGTTTCCTCCGTTCTCTCTCTCCCTCTTCCTGCGTTGTGTTTTTTCACTGAACAAAGAAATGACAAATCGCGTCCTGAATCTTTCTTTGGAGTTCGCCTGAGAGAGCAGGAAATAGATACTGGATTTGTGGATGAGATGACATCGAGGCCAGTTAATTTGCGCCACGCACTCGAAGCATGCACCCTACAGCTCCACGCCTGGAAGCCGTTCCAGATCCAAGCCCTACCCGTTGATCCCCCAAATCCCAACTCTTTACCCTCTAAAAAACCTTGTCGCTCTGACCGATCGACTGCCCCGTCCCTCACAGCCGACGGCGTTGAGTTTTTCCGGCTTTCTCTCCTTGACGACCCTAGTCATCCAAAACCCCGGGAGGAGAGGGGGTTCAGGTGGCTAGTTCCACGGAAGAGGAGGCGGAGGGGTTCCCGTTCGGTGTCTGGCAGGAGCAGCGATCGGAGCGGGAGACGCCGGCGTGGTGGTTGTGGCGGCGCTTCGGCAGCGAACGCCACGTGTTCTGACTTTCCGCCGGTGACTTATGGGACGGATTCCAGCGGCGAGCTATTTCTGAACGGGGACGGAACCTGGGGATCGGACGTTAGCGAGGCAAGGGTTTTGAGGAGGGAGGGAGGTGTTGGGGAAGGATCATCATTCGGATCGTATCCAGGTGGACTCGATTCCCAGGGTAATGAGTCAGGATACGGCAGCGAGACTGGATACAGAGGCGATGCCGAATTTGGGTATGGAGATGAGGTTGATGAGGAAGATGAAGATGGAAAGCATCTGTTTTGGGGTGGAAGATTCGTTGGTATGGCTATTTGAACTTGTTGTAGTTTGATTAGGTGAAGAGGTTTTTTACATATTTTGATGCAATTTACAAGTTGATTTATAATAGATCATTATTCATTTTTTATTGATAAAAAACATAACTGTTTCCTTTTTCCTTAATTTTAGATCTACTCTGTTCTGAATTGGATCATTCATCCATGTCCACTTTAGTGGTGCACGAGACACCACATGCTTGTTTTGCTAAAAAGATGAGCAGTTCAGGCTGTATATTTAACGATTTAGTTACGGGATCATGCCATAGTTATTCCTGTCAGGATACTATATGTTACAATCATTAAATCGAAATTTAGTCTAGTTTTGTTGTGCCATCCTTTGATTTTTCTATTAGACTATCACTTCCTTTCATTGAGTTTCATTGCAACATTCTAGGACCTCACAATTGAACGGATTAGTTAAATTCAGAAGGATGACATGTTCAAACCTAAAATCCTTTTGCACCTCATTGTTTTAAAAGGTGCAGACTAACTACATTATGAATTACATCGTCACTTCTTAAGTTCAACTACATTATTATCAACATTATTATGATCTTCATCAACAACAATATTATCATCATAATCAACATTTTCCTTATGTTATTTGAGCTCACATTAATGAATTTTTCTTTATTTAGTCCTACTAAATGCTACGCTGAGTTTTAGTTCTAGTCTATCTAAGTTTTTCACACAACTTTTAGCAATGTTAAAGATTTTATACCCCTTTTAGCTTTGCTATATTCCACATTTTTATTTAACTCGATTTTTGGTTGAGGCACATTTCAATACAAGTCTATTTACCTTACCTTCAATAACATTACTTCAACTTTGCATCTATTCTATGCATTCCTTAATTTATTCTTCTTATTGTTTCATGCATCCATCTTAATATTCTCATTTTTGCTAACTTAACAATCTTAGTGGCTTTTTTTTATAGACTGAACATTTTGATTTATGAAAATCAATATTCTAATTATAGTTTTATAAAATGTACCTTTAAGCGATTATATTCCTTTTCTTATCACTCAAAACTTCCAGACACTTATCCATTTTAAATATGTAACCTTAATTTTAGAAATTATATTCTCATATATATATATATATATATATATATATATATATATATATATATATATATATATATATATATATATATATATATATCTCATTTTTTTTTGTATAATAGATCTAATATATTTAAACATATCGCATATGTGTATCACCTTATCTTCAAATAATATTTAATGGTAATTATTAAAATCAGACCAACTAATTATTTATCGCATACTCAATCTTTATTCTACTAATTCTAAGGCCTTTGTCTTTTTAATATTTTTTCAATAATGATATTTTTCACTTATTTTTTTTATGACTCACTATTTTGAATTATATTAGTAATAAAAAGAATAAGCTAAGACAACTTAATTTGAATATCATTTGTATGTATTTTCTTAGTAAATATAATAAGATATGTACTCAATGTTGACCCTTAATGTAAACTCATGGCAATTGAAAATTTTTTTGTTACTACACAATTTCTTCCAATGCTAGTTAGTGCTCCATCTTACATGTCTTTATTAATAACTTGATTAATTTGACTCAGATGAATATATGCAAATATTGGTTTTTTTATTCTCGTGAATCCTCCAAGAAGTTGAAAAGAATAGGAGAATAAAAAATTGAAAACCCATTTCATCTTTGGGTGGGTTGGAGATATCAAGAATTTTTTTTTTTTAAAATTTATTTTGAAGATCATGATGAGTTTGATCCAATGAGTACAGTTGTGGGGGAAGTTAATGATGGAGTTTTAGTTCAAGACTAAAGTGAGGTGTCGGTGGTGAAGTTGTTTAACATGGAGGCATATAGGTTTGATAAAGTACTCTTAAATTTTGAATCATTGGGAAGCTAATACTCAATAATCAAGTTGATTCTGAGGCCAAGGTTGATGAAGTCTACAATAAGTATCTAAAGGAGGATATTGGGTTCGAGTTCTAAGGCTGAAGTATTAGTTCCAAAAGAAGTTACTCTTGATGTAAGTGGAGTTGACTAGATTCCACTGATTTCAGGAGAAGGCCCTTCAAATAAGTCAACTTTGATGTCAATTAGGGCATACAAGGGAAAGGGGAATGACTACTTCATCCACTCCTTAAGTGACTTCAAAGCAATGTTTCATGTTGAAGAGGGAAAGTTAGCTATCATGTGAGCAAAGAATGGTTGAGTGATTGTTAATGTCATGGTTGTTTCACTTTTCCTCAAGAACAAGATGAATTTAGATGCCTTTGATCAAGGGCCAACTATCTTTCTAGGGTCTTTATGTGCACTTCTAGTAGGGGGCTGTTTGGTTGCAAGTAAAGTGAATGCACTGTAATTAGTTTATATGTTTGTTCTCTTTTTTGTTGTTTGGATGGAAGTAAAATAAATGCAGTGTAATTTTTTGAGGTAAACCCAAATCCCAATAACTTTAGCGTGACTTCTAAATACTCGAAAGCGGCGTATTTGAAATCACCGGAAGCCGGAGGAGCAGTTGCTTTTTAATTTGCGCCTTTTATACTTTTAGTTTTTTCAGGCTAAAGCAATTTGTTTTTTCGATTTTGCTTTTTCGTATTTAGTAATAAAATTATATATATATAGTAATAAAATTATATATATATATATAGTAATAAAATTATATATAGTAATAAAATATATATATATATATATATTTGATTTTATATAGTAATAAATCATAATATAGTAATAAAATTTGTATATATTAATATATATAGTAATATATAGTAATAAAATTAATTATAGTAATATATATAGTAAAATTAATCATAATATAGTAATATATATAGTAAAATTAATTATAGTAATAAAATTAATTATAGTAATATATAGTAATTATAGTAAAATTAATCATAATATAGTAATATATAATTATATATATTTGATTTTATATAGTAATAAAATTATATATACGAATTTGTTTAATATAGTAATAAAATTATATATATATAAATATGTATATATTAAATTTGGGTCATTATGTTAATATAAAATGATAATATTCAAATTTTATTTATTTATAACACTAATAATTAATATCTTAGAAAATTTGTAAATTAATTACTAATAATTAAATATTCGAAATACATTATAAATGTATTTGATTTTATTTTCAGTCAAGAAAAAAAATTTATTTATAATTTATTTATATTTTAATATATATTTATTTTTTAATTGAATATGTTAATTAGTGAATAAATTATAATTAATTTACATATAATAAAGTATTAGAATCTGAAATATTTACTTTTCATTCATTAACGAGAAAAAATAGTTTTGTATTTACTTTCTGTGGCCAAACAATGATAAAATATTCGTCTCTGTATTTTGTTTTTCATTCAAAATGAGATCAAACCAGATATCAATGTTTTATATCCATGATAAAGCATATAGTGTTAACTTGCTAGTTGTCTTTTTTTAGTGAATGATAGCAATACTATTTGAAAGGAATTATGCATTAATGAAAGAATTAGAAAGTATTAGTAAGCAGAAGGATCATTTCTCTAGTTTTTTTGAAAAAAAGAAGATTTTGAAGAGATCTTTAAGCATCAGTCAATATTTAAAATTGCGCAATAGGAGGCACACTCTTCAGCGCTTTTTGGCCTGGAAGTGATTTGAGGCGCACGCCTCAAGCACTTGGGACGAGCTGTATTACTCAGACATGGTGAGTTTTGTCACAAGATGTTCCTCTTCTCAGAAATATCGAGGCATCCACTTCATAAAATTAGGTTTCTTTTACGTAAACCCTCACTCCACTCCACATGACCTCAGCTCACGCACAATCCCCTCTCTCCCCTCTCATGAGCTAGTCATCTCTGGTGTTGCCATCAATGTCGCTACCATCGATGTAGCCACCTGCTCTTGCCATTGCCATTGATACCACCGCTTACTTCTGTCTCTGCCATCGATGCAGCTGTCACCTTAAACTTATCTCATGTCTTACTTTGTTAATTTGTTTTAATATTCTATGTTACTTTCATTTGATGTTTTATGTTAGTTTGATCAATGTTTGTATTATACTTCAATTTGTGTAATTTGTTATATAATGCTTTTGCAACTTGTCAATTTGTTACAAGATATATGCAATTTGTCACTTATTATTATGTTATAAAGTTAATATGCCTATTTTAAATATATTTTTAGGTTAAGATGCTAATACATTAATTTACATCTTTATTTGATTTTACTCAATATTTTAATTGAGGTTTACACCTCAAAATGCTTTGAAGCTTATGCTTCTCCTCACAGATGAAAAACGCCTCAACACCTAATTGCAGAAAATTAAATATTGGAGTCGGGTAAGAAATGAAGAAATTTTATGGGGGATTTGCCAAGAAAGTTGAAGCCAACTTGGACGAGGTTTCAAGAATAATTCAAAGATGCCATGCTGAATATAAGAGCTTTAAGTGATGCAAGTGTGTATGTGTGTATATGTATGTATGTATCTATGTCTGTGTATGTATGTATGTGTGTATGTATCTGTGTATGTAGCTATGTGTGTGTGTAGCTATGTATATATGTGTTGAGTGCATGTCTATATGTGTGTATGTATGTCTATATGTTTGTATGTGTGTGTATGTATGTGTGAATTTATATATGTATATATATATATATATGTATGTACATATATATACATATATAGATACATATGTATATATATGTATACATATGTATGTACATATATATACATATATAGATACATATGTATATATATGTATACATATGTGTGTGTGTGTATATATATAATTTTTCTTGTGCACATCATTTTACGCCATGCTGCTTAGAAATCTTGAGAAAATAAGACGAGATCAACCATGTTAGTTAGAAATTGAGCTTCTTTTATTACATCACACTCTTTCAATTATGTGGAATGATTTTTTTTTTTTAATTTTATTTTTGTGAGTTGAGTAGCAGAATGTTTATGAATAGGCTGAGTAGCTGAAAATGTTAAATGGTATTATTGAATGCTGTCATCATGCCTTACTTGGCCGATCCTTTATGTATATTTTGGACAAGCCACACCCCCCTAGATAATTCTCATATTTGATCTAATCTTTTGTCTTCACGGAAGTAATTTTTTCTAAGACTAGCTGTTTTGTTGGGAGTTCTTACTCTTTTATTGTGGATATTATCATAGAAGGGGATATTAATTTTTGGCCGTTAAATAATTATGTTATTGATATGTTATGACTTAGAAAAAATTTTGAAAGTTGAATTTATTTATTTTTCAAAGAATTTTTGACAAGTCAAATAGCCAAATAATATAATGGTTTAAAATACAACGAGGTTTATATTAAGAATACAAAATTATTAAAAATGTTAATGTTTTATTTTGTTCAAATAGATTTTACTCATTCTTAGGATTAAACTTATGTTTTAAGTTTTAGGGCAATTATGTTAAGTGTAGATTTCCTGATTTCTCGGGGGTTATACCTCTCTTATTGAAAGTAATCTCACAAATTCTAAACTTGACCTCAAGTGATGGTGCTGGGAGATTTTAGGAGGAGATTAGTTGTTTGAAGTTGCTGTGAATGATAAGTTTAGAAAGTGAAGATGAGCTAATTTGGGATTATTTGGTTGAACTTATTAGGAAATGTGTTTAATAATATATAAATGGAGGGAAATGAATGTGAATGGTTAATTTAGGATATGAATTGATAACCTGAAGCATTTGATGGAGTCTTATATGATTTAAGGGCTTATAGAGGAGTAGAGAGTAAGATCAGGTGTAATAAATTTTAATATAGGATAAAGACCTTCAAAGTGTTTTTTTGGTTTGGTTTTAATGGCTTGAGTTGTGGATGGCTGGTCTTAAGAGATGGTTAGGGTGTGAAGCGTTTTGGAAGAAGATTTAAGAAGATTAGTAATAAGCATAAAAGATAATTAATCAATATCACTAAGGTTAGTAAGACAGTCCACCAAACACCAAGTAGAAGAGAACAATTTTCTCCAAAATAAACAAATCCATTATATAGTATTCCTATTTATAGAAATCACATTAACTCTTAAGCTATCATCATTTAGGTAAAAAGAATAATTTTTGGAGGATTAGAAGGTAAGTTGCTATTAATGGAGAAATGTACTAACTAACTCATTAATTTATTTTATCTTTAAAGTTCGTTCATTTTCAACCCATATATCTTCTCCAAACTAAAAATTTAAATTTTAAAATTTAGAATATAAGATTTAAAATTTAAATAATAATTAATTGTGGGTATTGATTAGGCTTTTGTTGGGTTGTTGTTTAGGCATTTTCTTGAGTTTTTAATTTGATCAACTTGATGTTCTAAAGCAACTACCCCCAGTTTATTCATTTCAAAACTTAGCCTTTTATAAGTTGTGGGTCATGTTTCACTATATCTATTCTTGTCATCCAAGTATCCTTTATTGGGGCTTTGTTCTTCATTTAACCAAAAACTTGTGAGCTTCAAACTAGATTTATTGACACTTCTTTAGTACTTATTGGCTCAACTTTACGAAAGTGTGCTCTAAGAGAATCCATCTGTATTGGCCTCTATCAACTGATTAGATTGATCATTTGGAGGTTGACTGATATCATCATATATGATATAATATTCTCAATATAAAAAAGAAAATTAACATATATATCAACAAATAAATTAAGATGGTTGGCATTAGTTTCAATTCACTTAAGAATTATGAAAGAACCACAATCTCTACCATGTAATGTATAATACTTCAGTGATATGATATCTCATAGGTTTAATGCACATCAACATATTACTTTTTTATATTCATTTGTAGAATAATTATGATTCACTCTGCCAACATATTTATCATAACTTATTGTTTTGCTTTCTTATTTTTATAAAAGTTTTTAGTAAACGAGAATATTGCATTGAAAAATGCATGAGTTGTAAGGTTAGCAACATTAATAGATCACTTGAGGTTTTCATTATAGACTATCTCAAAAGAGGTTTTGTCTATAGTAGTTGAGATGGTAATATTATAGGCAAATTGAGGGGTGGATTAATTCAAATTCTAGACTTCAGTTTTTCTCACTAAACTTTTAAGTAGATGTTTTTAAAGTATGATTAATGATTTCAATTTATCCATCAATTTAGGGGTGAAATGTAGGTGAAAATTTTAATTTAGTTTCTAATTGTTTTGAAAAGCCGTTTTAATGTAGGTGAAAAAAAGCTGACCCCACAGCCCAATAAAGGCTTGTTGTTTTGAAAACATTTTTCAAAAAATAGAAGAAAAACTTATTATCTTTATTAGAGATAATGGTGGATGGGTGGTCATGTAATCTAATTATCTTTTTAAAGAATAATATGGCCATGTGATGCATCATTAACTTTTGATGTAATAGTTGACACACCTAAGAAGGATGAATTGATGTGTTTTTAAAAAAATTTTAAATGAAAAATCAAATCAAAATTTTTTTGATTAGCGAGAGAATCTTAATAGTATAAAATTATGTTGACCTTCATATATACCACATGAGTCGAATTGAGCTTATAAGATGAATTTGATCGACTTCGGATGCTTCAGAGTACAAATCGGAGCTGAGATGCACCAAACATTGCCGAAATTAACCCAAATGACCTCTGATTGACAAACGGACTTCGTCATTGCGTTTAGAATGTCGAAAATGGTCAGAATATAAATATTGCATAAACAATCAACCATCGCCGAATGCCGTCAACGTCCCACACGAGGAAGGAAAATTGCGATGATATCCAAACGACCTTCGTTGATTTTGAATATAAATATTACATAAAATTGGTTGTGTTGTTGGCTTCGAAATGCCTAAACCTACCAAATGAGATTGTCCACGCTCAATTGAGACGAGTCTACATGGATGTCGAATGATCGGAAGTGATAGTGCGCAAATCGAGGCTAAAATACACTTAACAGTGCAAAAATTAGTTGAAACAATATCCGATTGACGAACGGACTTCGTCATTGCGTTCAGAACGTCGAAATTGAGTAGAATATAAAGATTGCACAATCTAATGATCAAGCGATCGAGCTATCAATGTGCCAACGCGCATGCCGGAGTCGGGAAGCTGCTACTTTGTCCAAACGACCTCCGTTTATAAAATTTATCACGTCGTTAGCTTCGAAATGTTGAAATTTATCAAATGAGACTGTCCGCGCTAGATTCGGACAAATCTACACAAAAATCGAGTAGTCGGAAGTGATAACGCGTATTTTGAGCTGAAATATACCCGATTTGACGCCGACTTGAACCAAATAGCTGATGAAGCGGATCGCTAGTTAACATCAATAACAAGATTGATATATATATATATATATATATATATATATATATATATATATATATATATATATATTAACCGTGATTTTGTCAGCGTAAAATTCATATTAAGATCGATTAAGTACTTAGGAAAATTAGCTAAACCTATTTATAACCTAAATCCTCAAAGCACCTAAACCCTCGTCACCCATCTCCTGAACTCGCTGGCTCTCCCCTTCTCACAGCACCAAGACTCTTCTCGCGTTTGATCTCCTCAACAAAATAAGCGTCTAACCTGTTCCACTGGCTCTCCTTTAATGCCTGAGCAACCACTCGCCTCTTCCTTCCCCTTAGTTCAACTTTTCAACTGAGCCTCTCCCTCTCGATTTTTTTGAACCTCGATTGAACGCAGGAAATAGAAGCTTTTCCTTCTCCTTTTCCTCATTCTCCTTGTAAAATACCTTCTCCTTATTCTCCTTTAAAATACCTTCTCATTCTCCTATCAAATACCTCTCTTCCTTATCCTCCCTTATAAAATCCTTCTTCCCTCATTTCTCTTGGCCGAAAATCTTTCCTCTTCCTTCTCTCACTCCCCTTGGCCGAATTCCTCCTCCCCCCTTTATTCCCTCCCATCTTCAGGACCTCCCCTTTTTTTGAGGAGTTGAGAGGCAACTCACATCAGGGGTTCCTCGATACCTTCTCGATTCCTCTAATCGAGAGATAGTCATGAATTACTCTTCACTCCTTTGCATTGAGAAGGAACGCCGTCATCAAGTGGATTCCTCTCTCGATCTTTGGCATTCTTTTTATTTTCTTCATTCCTTTGGGTTTACCACTCCAACAAATTTCTTATATGATTGAGTTTAGATGTCAAGATTTATCTTTGTTGTTTGTGGTAGATGTGTAAAATGTGTGAATATAAGTATACATGCTTGTGTTTTTTTATACAGGTTTGAAGATCTCGTCATGCTCATCAGGGTGTGATGAGATGAAAATTGGCACAGAAATACCAACCGTCATGCTCGTATGGAAGGCCTCTAAACTATTAGACCCCCATGTCTAATGTTGTTTAAATTTTGATTGAAATTCGGAACTTAAACAAGCTCAAACTGAAATCACTTAAACTTAAGTTAAATAAGAAAATATACGGTAAATATGAAATTGAACATCAAACCAAAGAAAAAAAGAGGAAAACACTTATAAAACTTATCTAAGCAAGTCGAAAGCCCTCCTAAAGTTTGAACTAAAATCCTTCTCCCTCTCTTTCAAGTGCTCTAAGTTCAAGCAAGTGCTCTCTTTTAGTTTTATTTATAAAGATTGGTTGAAGCAATGTGCGACCCACTCGTAAAAAAAAAAATTAATTCCATGACAAAGTGAGTTCTTTTTTCTTGTAAACTCCTCAAAATTAAAGAAGCTTTAATTGATACTTGGGGAGATAAAAATGTCAAGCTCATAAGAGACTTACAATAAATTTGAAGTCTAGTTTTCAAATAAATATGAGATTTGATGTGGAGTTAAGGATAAATTCATGTTGGATTTGAACTCTTCTTATCTGAACAAAATTTTTCTTTGGATATTCAAAGTGTTAAATTCATGAACAAGTAATCAATATGAATAAAATCAATTGAATGTTTAAATAATCATATTCGATATCAAGTGAAATAAGGATTTCAATTGAATACCAAAAGACAAACGTTTGGTGGTAAATTCAAATGTTCAATTCCAAATTGAAAATAAAAGCGAGTAAGTTATTTGATAGTTTTCTTACAAGCACAAGTTCAATTAGACAACTCATGAGCAACCATGAATGTAACCTTTAAAAGATCATTTCGAGCTTACATTTAAAGTTGAATTTGAAACACTTGTGATATATCTATTGCTTATCTCCAAAATTAATGAAATTCGAATGAAATCTAACAAATGACTTATAAAGTGGCTAACCAATTCATCAGTGATCATATATAAAGTTTTTCAATAGTCACTCAAGTTACACTACGTGATATATTGAGTGAATCAATAAAAATTCATATAAGTTGAATTAGAGTTGTGATAAACTCAATACTCATTTATAGTTGTAAAATCAGTTCTTTTTGGTTTAGAATAAAAAGTTGAAAGTGATTAATTGATAAAAACTTGAAAGTTCTTTAACAACTACAAGCCAAATAATATCTAAGAATTGGAAAATTAAATAATACAATTTGTCACTAGATCTGCAATTCTTTGTATAAGCAGACAGAAGACAACATTAAATTAAATTCTGCACGAATGAATGAGCTTCCTTCAATCCAAAAATTAGAAAATTCTTATTCTAATTATGATTTTCAAAATCAATGATTTTGTTAATTAGATGAAATTATCTAAGTTATAAATGCCTGTATGTGCTCGGACATGGAGATTTAAAGTGCAAATTTTAATATTTGAAAATGCTGTGCAGGTTAAGTTGGATTTAAATAAAAATATAAAATCAATATTATAATTTAAACATACAATTATCTGAATTACTAAAAACCCGCATGGGCCCCAACGCTACGTTGAATGCTTAAATTTAGTATCTGAGGATGTTGCGCGAGTTGCTTCCCGGTTTGGTCTTAGGATTGGGTTTGGGTTAACAAAATCTAAAAATCCAATTATTATAAGAGTTTTAACTTTTTAAAATATCTGAGAAGCTAATTTTATCATATGATAGTAGATATGATCTTTTATTATTAAATTAATCGAGTCGAGAGGATCTGAAATAATAAATTAAATGATCAAACAATACATCCACCCCGATGATGACTGTGTTGAATGAAGATTTCAATAGGAGGATATCTATCAAAATGTCTTCAATTTCAAATTGAATTAATCAAAATCAAATGTCAATCTAAATATAAAATCTAATATGTCATTAAGTGTTAAATACTTAAATGAAATTTAATCTCAAAAAATTTAGAGCAAAATCTAACCCAATCCTTTTGTGATTGTTTGTTGATGTTAAGAAAACTCTAGCTCCAAAGCGATGTTAAATCAAGTGTTCTTATGTTATTCACTCAATCTCACGCCCGGTAGGGCGTGACGTGTCGTCATGCGTAGGCAGGTGCCATATATGATATAGTTGATTAGAGTCCTTTGATCGGTGGTTCTGCAAATGGCACCATTATATTACGATTATGCGTATGCTCAGATGATCGCCTTTGAGTTGTGAATCATAGTGCCTTTATAGGCAAATCTTTCTCTGTAAGGTAGACTTAAGTCTGTCTTCTTGACAAACACCACTCCGGTCTACAGGATTTCTTGGACGGCAATCCATACTTAATAAGGATCTTTTCGGTCAGTTACCTCCTCTTAAGTTGGTAGAGACCACCCGGATGTTGACATGGGATCTTGATCGGGCATGTCATCATTCCCCCAACTATCCGCTTTAAGTTAATGATGATGAATTTCATAAATCTAAATTTTAAACTCCACATGTAGCTATTATACGCTACGCATTTAGCGATTTAATGATTAGCTTTAATCGAAAGTTCTTTCTCAGCATTAAGAGGGGTAATTAACTATAGGTGCTTGCGCCTATAGGAAACCTGGAACCAGATCTAAAGTCCTTACAAAATGAGGGCGAAATCTCTGGGTAGTGTCTTATCTACTATTCCATCTTCCTTCTGAAAATTACACCGACACTTAAATCATACTCTTCTTATTGTCGAGAGGTTGGTGGTGAATTTTCGGATCCCACATATTTCTGGCGATTTCACTGGGGATAAGTTTCTCTTTCTATCTTTGGCTAGTCATATATATGCTATAGTAGTAATAAAATATTTGAAAATTCAAAATAAAAAAAATGGTGATTTAAATGTTTAATAAATTCAAATTACTAATGTATGAGACTATGTCGAATGAATTATTCTGTAGAATATATTTTTATTATACTATTTTTTTGTTCTGTAGTACCTCTGCATTTTGAAAGTATGAGATGAAATAATAATTACTAATTACTAATTCCCATCTTTCAATTTTGTAAAATGGATCTATAGAGCACTCCTTTTACTGTTCAGCTAGGGCGTAGTGCAAACATCTGCGTAGTTAATGCCTTCATCAACACAGGAGATGTAGCTACCATTCAATTTGGTGGCTTGAATTTCTCAGCTATTATAACTGCAACTCATGAAGGACCCACTCGTAGTGCACTCGTCCGAGGTCATGCTGGAAGGCCTCAGTTTACTGAAGCTCCTACTTGTCATGCTCGCCAACCAACTCAACAACCAACCGTTGTTAAAGAGTTCTTTCGATAGAGAACTTCAATTATTGAAAGATTGGGTCAATCTGAAGCTCTCATGATGAAAAGAACTGTCAGTGGGTAAATTGTGTCTTTGAGGCCTCATGGTACAATTGCTTTGCAAAATGAAACCTTTGTACCTAGAAGACATGACTTTGAAGCTTCCTCATCACGAAACAAATTAACTAGAAGACAAAGAAGAAAAAGAAATGCTGAGCTACACAGTGAACAAACAATATCGCCTCCATATGCAAGTATTTCTACCCATAACATTTTGATAATTTAAAATGGGTAAAAAGGAATAGCTCTATTAGTGAGGTGAAGCAGTCTTTTTGGACTCAACAATGTCAAGCTCTACCACCGCAGAGGAGACAGCATGAAACAAGTTTTTATAGTAGCCAAGAAAAAAGAGATTTGATGAAAAGAAAATTTCAGAGGCCTGTGATGATTGAAGATACTGAGATTCCACTAAGAAGGTTGTCATCTCTTATGGTAACCGGTCATCAAGCAAAGTATGCTTCGCGCCGTGAGCATCAAAGCGTGATACTTGGACCGCGTGTCCTAGAATCTCTGAAAGGTCCGAAAGAGAAAGGTATGGAGGCCGTGTAATGAAATTGAAGAAGTAAGAGGTGTGACATCTGATACACATATTCAGAAATTCACCTCAAAATTAACTTATCAGAAGTGGATGCTTAGAAGAAGGGATATCACTGATAAAACTTATGATGGTTGACACCCTGGAGAATCCTCTAGGGGGTCCCATCGTCGATCAGATTCACCCCCACAAGAGAAGGCTGACTTTGATCGCAGTCCTCTAATGGAAGAAGTGTTTGTTCTGTACACTGAACCGGAGATCCACTGGAAAGGTCGATCAGAAACTCATGTGTAAGAAGGTGGTGATGAACAAGACACTATGAAAGTAGAAGTCGTCTTTATGGTCAGAGATATAGATGAATTTTTCGCTCAGCACCATCAACAACATGGATTCAGGGAACCTGAACCTGAATTCGACGTTTATGAAAAAGAGTCTTCACATAAGCAAGTAGAAGATGGATCGCCAATCTCTACTGAAGAGGAAGAAGAAGAAGATTAAAATGAGAAAGAAATATGGGTGTTAAAGCTATTTATATCGTTGAACCTATAAATGATCAGCCTTGTACGCGCTTTTATAATCAGCGTCGTCGTTTAGTCCAAGCAATAGCTGTCCCTACAAATGCACAAGGAGAAGAACAGTCAAGTTCTTCTCCTGAAGATGAGCAAAGAACAGAACAACAACAAGAAATAGAGGAAGAAGAGCTTGTACTTGTTGATGCCGTGACGTTAGCTAGAGAGCAAAGACAAATGCAACGTCAAATGGAAGTCAAAGATAAGGAAATTGCACAGTTTTGTACCAAAATGAATGACATGATGGTACAAAGGAATATCATGATTGATATGTTGCAAAAGAATATCACATCAAATGCAGCGTCTGTTTCATTTGCTAATCAATAGGTAGCTAATAATACAATCTCTATCGCTTGTCGTTCTGGTACCTCGAGCTCTACAATACATGCTACACCTGAAGTGAGGAATGAAGTTAACCAACTGCCTCTTCAGTCGATAATTCAAAATATGGCTAGCACACTTGGAGCGGTAACAGCTGCTCAGCTAGAAACAATAATTAATGAAAAGATAAAGGCAGTTATAGCTTGACAGGCAGAAAAGTTGGTGAGTGAGTCGCCTTACTCATGAATATGATCAAGTGTCATACTAAAATTATTTGGTAAATTTAATACTTTCTGGATTTGGTAAAGCAACATTTAGCCCAATTTAAAGTACTTGTGGTATACGAGGGAATGATGCATTGCTTTTTTAGGTTGTCGGTAGCGAATTTGACTTTTCAGTGGTATGCGAATGATTCGTTAAAACCTTTCTTTGAGTTAGAGATAATATTCGTGAAGAGGTTTAAGTGTGAGAAAATAACAATCGCTGACCTTGTCTTGCTAAAAAGGAGAAAAGATAAGTCGTTGGCGTAACTTAAGTATGAAATATGAGCAACAATTGGAAAAAGAATATGCGATTCAATTGCTAATTGGCAATATAGATGATAAAATGACACCATTTTTATGTATGAAGTCAATCACAATATTCTAAAACTTGCTTGTTAGGGTGACCAAATTTGAAAAGCTAAATCGCCCTAAGTCTGAAATCTATTCAGATAAATCAAAAAGAAACAAACCTTCAGACTCAAGAAGAAACGAAACTCATGCCGCTTCCTATAGCTCAAGTGGTGAAAAACGGGTAATCTATAATGTAGACAAAGGAAAACAGTCAATGTACAATGATAATAAGGGAAAGAAGCTCGTTCATCTTAATTTATAGCCAAAATTGATATTGGGAGGCAATGATAAACCTCGGATTTTACCAGGTGGTGGAGAGCGTCCAAAACAAGCAACAAGAGATGATGAGCAAATGTGACCATCTCTTAAGGTAAAGATGAACAAAGAATATTTTTTTAAAAGGGACAATATGGCTAAATTGTTTCGGCAAACAGTCAAAGTTGGTTTACAATTACCAGAAATTAAAAAGCTTAAAGAAGCTGATCAAGTCAATAATCCAAATTATTGTGCCTATCATCGGATGACCAGTAATCATATTGAAGATTGTTATGTCTTCAAAGATTGACTAGAAAGGAAGTATCGACAAGGTGAATTTACGTTATCTGATAGTGTTCTAGTCAACCTGAAAAGAGAGTCTACAAGGATGATTACGTCCTCTTCCGAATCATCCATTAAAGATAAAAAGAAAGAAAAATCAATTCAGATTGAAGAATAGGGAACTGTAGTCTTTAAAAAGATCATGAAATTGTTGAAGCATCTAAAAGGTGTCCCTAGTTTTAAGTGAAAATCACCACTTGAACCTATATTGGATTTAAAAGAGATGCCTAAACCAAATATTTGGGCTTCTCAGCGGCATTCTGATAGGGCTACTTCAGTACAACACAAGGAGCAGTCTATTAAACGCATGCCTCATAAATCAAAGAAGCCGACTAAGAAAAAGAAGAACAAGAAAAAGAATATAAATCAAAAGATTATTAACAATTTAGAGGAGTATCACCAGCCAATATAATAACCATTTGCTTGCAAAATTTTATGCCTAAACTGTAATCGAAAAAAGATAATGGTGAATCTTGTTCAGCAGAGATATGCCAAATCATTTATGTGATATCAGATGTCCTTCAGCATCAGTTACTCTAAAATGATAAGGGTAGTCAGATAGACTCGACCAACCCATCAAAATTCTTATTAGAAAAATAAGAAGAGCTTGAGGAGTTAACATCTGAATTTTGTTTAATGACTCAACAAAAGATAACGGTTTAGATGAAGATTTATGTTTCCCCGATGGAGAAGGGTCAGACTCATCGATATCATCACGTATGAAATGTATGCAGTTGAAAAATGAGTCTAGCCCTTTTGGTCAATTATCCAGAATAAGAAGTGAATTTGAAGAAACTATCTCTTCAGAAGAATCTGAGTAAGACAAGGTGATTCAAGTTCAGTTGAGAAGTGATAAAGTTTTACCACTATCATCAAAAAAAGGAAATGCAAATAAAGACAAAGACAAACAAATTGAAGTCAATGAAGATATCATTTCCAAAAATCCTAGAATAAAGCCTAAGTGAAGAAAAAATATAGGCTATAATATTCTATCACATCTGAGAAAGATTCTTGCACAACTGAGTGTGTACGAGGCTCTCTTGATATCAAAAGACCTCCGAGAAATTTTGATACAGGCTCTCAAAGATTCAGAAAGTTATGAAACTTACTTTACCGAGAAATGTATATGACTAAATCGTTACAAACTCAAGATCTTCCAGTAATCACATTTTCTGAAGAAGATTTTATGTTGGGAACAACAGAACACAACCGTCCTCTATATATTATCGTAGAGAGTGATAACATCCTAATCAATCGAATACTGATTGATCCAGACTCTTATATCAATCTTATGAGTCTAAAAGCATTAAGAGGATTATTACTTGATATCCAACATCTTGGGAGAGATAAGTTGATGGTTAATGATTTCAATAAGAAATGACAGAAAACCCTGGGTTTCTTTATTCTCCTGCTCAAGTTTTGAGATTTATATATAGAAGTCAAGTTTCATGTAATCAACGCTGATACATCGTTTAGTGCTCTCTTGGGTCAGCCATGGTTGTATAAGTATGGCTTGGTCCCATCAACTATGCATCAGTGTATGAAGTACCTAAAAGATAGAGAAGAGTTCAGAATTCCTGGCAACCTACAACCATTCTTCGTCCATGAAGCAATGATTTATGACGATGCAAAATATTTCATCCCTAAAGAGCCTAAGCCAATAGAACCTCTTGAGGCGGTAGCATCCACTTCAGGAATTAAAAATCAACTATAAGGTGAAAGAATAGAAGCAAAAGGGAAGAAAGAAGGCAATGCCGATTTTCCCTAAAGCACTTGACTTTACACTTAAATCAATAAAATCAGTTCCTCATTTGGGAAGTGACACGCAAGAAGAAAAAAATATTTCTGTCAAACATAAGAGAACTTATAAACTTTTAAGAAAGACAGTATGAAATAAGTGATTTTGATTTAGACTATGATTCTGAATCTATTTATGGAAATAGAGTTCAGATGTTCGCATCAAGAAGGATAGCTCATTTGGCAGTGTCAGAGACTCCTTCAAAATTATACCCATCCCTTAGCAATATTTCAAAGAAATCACTCTACTGGAAGTTCATAAGAATGAAGAATTGATAACATTTTGTGTCGCCGTTGAGTGAGAGTGGTGGAACAGAAATTCTATTTTACAAATCTGAAGAGTCTGAGCCTCATAATTTTGATCAGCCTGCTCAACATGAAAATTCTGATGAGATAGTGCCAACAAGAATATCAATATATTATTCACAGAAATTGTGAAGTATGATGCATAAGCTTGGAATTAATATTAGAACTATTAGAAATAGAACTCAAATTTTTAACAGGATGTGGAGCCAAAGAAGTCTTCAAATATCACGAAGAAGTGATAAGTTAATCAGTAAAAGTCTTGGGTTCATTCACAAATCTCATCAAAATAAAGTTTGTTATAATGTAATAGAAGTGGAGATCGAAACTAATAGTGACGAAGAAGATGATCTCAATAAAATTCTTCTTACAAATGATGAAGAAGTAGAAGCCAAGCTTGCATCTGAAGAACTCGAAGATGGTGGACAAACAACTACTATAGACGAACTCAAAGAAATCAACTTAGGAGCTGAGGGTGATCCCCGTCCAACTTTCATCAGTGCCCTTCTACCTAATGAGAAAGTTGAAAAGTTAAAAAATGTTACTTTGTGAATTCAGGGATTGCTTTGCTTGAACATATTATGAAATGTCAGGCTTATCTCCTGATGTAGTAGTTCATAAACTTGTCATTAAACCAGATGCAACGCTTATTAAGCAAACTCCTAGGCGAATGAGATTAGAGATTGAAGAACATGTAATTGCAGAAACTAAGAAGCATATCGAAACAGGCTTCATCTGGGAGAAGTATGCAGATTGGATAGTCAACATTATCCCAGTTAGGAAGAAAAAGGTCAAATCCATGTCTGTATTAGCTTCTGGGACCTAAATAAGGCGTTGCCAAAAGATGACTTTCCGCTTCCAATATCAGAACTTTTAGTGGACAATACTTTCAACTATGACACGTTCTCATCCATAGACGAATCATCGAGATACAATCAAATCAAGATGGCTCCTGAAGATGAAAAACACACACCATTTAGGACGCCAATTGGTATATACTGCTACACAGTCATGCCCTTCGGATTGAAGAATGCTGGAGCTACATACTAAAGAGCCATGACGCGTATTTTTGAAGAGTTGATTCACCAGAAAGTGGAGCGTTATGTTGACGATTTGGTGGTGAAGAGCTTAAATCGTAAAAATCATTTTGAAGACTTGAGAATTATATTGGAGAGAATCAAAAAATATGATCTCATGATGAATCCTCTAAAATGTGCATTCGGGGTATCCTCTAGAAAATTCCTTAGGTATATTGTACGCCACAGAGGAATTGAGATCGATCTTGCTAAAATCAAGGTAATTATGGATATGCCTTCGCCGAAGAGTTTGCGTTAGCTTCGTTCTTTACAAGGATAATTTGCATTCATTCGTCGATTTATATCAAATCTATCAGAATGTTGTCAACCATTTGTAAAATTGATGAAGAAGGATGCTCTATTTAAATGGGACAATGAGTGCCAAGCCTTCAATAAAGATATTAAAAGCTTATTAAATCCACCAATCAGTAGCGCTAGGAAGCCCCTCATTCTATACACAACTACTTTAGAAGAATCCTTTGGAGCATTATTGACACAACACAATGAAGAAAGCAAAGATAATGCTCATTATTATATCAAGGTCGATAGAGTAAATGAGATACTCTTCGATGAGAAACATTGCTTGACATCTTTGCACCAAAAGCTCATTATATGTTATCTCAAAAGATTTCTCATCTCAAAGATCGATCCAAGTACTGATGATATCGGCGTTGATAGTCGCTAAGATGGATAATATTGCTTTTATAATTTGATATCACATACATTCCGCAGAAAGCAGTGAAGGGACAAGTCTTAGCAGATTTTTTTGCTGCACATCCCTGTGGACTCTTCTCTTAACGACGATTTACCTGATGAGCAAATTATGCTCATTCATGAAAGAGAAAAAAATCACAAATTTGAGTAATATACTTTTATGGAGCCTCATCGATCAAACAAGTCTAATCTCTAAATTTTTCAAGGAAAAGAGCATGAATCATCGTCTTCATAACACCAGAAGGAGGGATAATGAGACGATCATATGGGTTGACCGAGCCAAAAATTAATAATAAAGCCGAGTATGAAGCATTAGTAGTAGGTCTTGAAGAAGTTATTTTTATAGACATTCAAAACTTAACATATTTTCGTCAATTCTTAGCTTATTATAAATTAAGTACTTGACATCTATAAAATTAACAAGCTTGAGTTAGTTTTCTATCACAAGCGAGTTCTCGAGCTTATGAAGCAAATACCAAATATCATATTAACTCGAGTCTCTCAATCCGAGAATAGCAAAACAGATTGCATAACAAAATTAGTTAAGGAAATGACAAGTATGAATGATGATTATGTCATGATCGGGATATTTACTCGATGAATTCTAGAGCAAGCAAAATACTAATCCCCACAGGTAGAGAGGTTACTAAATTGACACCGATGTGACTCAGGTTGCTTCTCATTCTCCCCGAAATCAAGCAGTTATAACAAGAACAACTAAGCATGATATTACCTCAGAAAAATAGTATGAAGCTTTTATAGTAGAAGAGCCACATGATTGGAGGCAACCCTTTATTGACTACTTTAAAGAAGGCAAATTATCAAGTAATAAATCATTGACAACTCAAATCGAGAAGAGAATGTTGTGCTATACTTTCGTCAACAACACTTTATATCGTAGATCCTTTGAACAAATGCTACTGCCTAAATACTGAAGAAGTAAAGTGATGGTTGAAGTTCATGAAAGACTTTGCACATCGCTTAAGTTCCAAGATGATAGTAAAGATCAAAAGGACTATTATTGACCATCTATGAAAGATCAGATAATTACGCTAAGAAGCGCCATGAATGTTAAGTACAATATAATCCACCAACCTCCAAATCCATTACACTCAACAATAACATCCCTTATTTGAATGGGGTATACGATGTAATGACCGATTGATCCACCTATCGGGACACCGCTTTATCCTAGCAAATGATCGACATTATTTCTCAAAGGAAATGCTACCCCATTTAAAGAAGTTACTGCTGATCGAGTGATTAATTTCTTCACGCATAATGTGGTCTATAGATTTAGAGTGCCACACCGAATAATTTTTGACTATTTATAAGACGCCGACAAAAGCCACTCTTTATTCATTACTATTTGGAACCGAGGTGGTTCTTCTGCTCGAAGTTGAGCTGTCTTCAGTTCGAGTAGTCATCTAATATAGTCTAACTGAAGATTAAAATGCTCGTTTGAGAATGGAAGAACTCGATGCGTTTGATGAAGTTATATTGCAAGCTCATCAAAATTTGAAGGTTTATCGAGCAAAGATGTCCAATGCTTTTGACCATACGGTGCGATCTCGAACATTCCAAAAAAGGAGAATTGGTCTTGGTGCTGAGAAGACCAATTATTCATAATCGAAAATTTGGTTGCAAATTTGAGCTTAATTGGGAGGGCCCTTTTGTCATTGAAAAAGTATATTAAGAAGGAACATATCAATTCATTGACCAAAAGGGTGAAAGACCAATGCTGTCAATTAATAGTCGATACTTGAAGAAGTATTATACATGATAAATATATTCTCGAGGTACAATAGAAATCCCCTTGTAAAAAAGGGGACATTTTTTTTAGTGTATCTATTTAGGTCGACATTGTGTTTCACGCCGATATCCTTAAATAAATATACTTAAGATAAAAAAATTTTCCGTGAAAATTTTCCTGTTACACAGGGCATTTTTTAGATTTCTATACATAGATGAAATCAATGTTACATGTTAAAACCCTCCTAATATCAAATGACTGAATTGCTGACGCTCTCCTCACTCAATAAGTCGCAAGAAAAGATCGCAGTGAAAGAGCTTCCGTTTGCCAGTCTGATGACAAAATCACTAATCCATCACAGCTTAAGTTAAAGACTCAAATAGGTTCTAAAGGTCGAACTCAAAGCAAAATGAAGGAGACGCCTCTCACTCAACAAGTGTAAGAAAACCGTAAAAGAGCTCGCCGCACCAATAATGATTGTTGTTCAATCTCAAGTTAGATCCAGCTCAATGATTATAAGCAACCAGAACCTAAGAGATCTTTTAACCTGATCGATAGACCAAAACAATCCGAGGAAACTCTCAATCCGGAGCTGTCTTGAATCAATTTTTATATTTTCTACAGAGTGATATTCCAATCTATTCTTACATGATCTGATCAAGCATAAAAAACATATCAAAATTGATTTTCTCATCAAATCTACCAAAACAAAAAGCAGAAGAGTAATAGAGGAATGCTGATTTTCCACTAATATAATAAGATAATACATGACTGATAAAAAAAAAGAGGAGAAAAAGTGCATCATAGGAGCATAGAATGTAGCTCCTAAAGTTGTGCTGAATAAACTGGTAAAGACTGATGCTCACTCTTAGCAGACTGTAAAGCCTCTGTAGCTCTGGTCAGAGTAGCCTTAGCATCTACCATGAATCGGTGGCATATCTGGTAACTGTGTTGCTCTTGCTTCGTAGCTCGAGCTCTCCTATCCCCGCCAACGCAACTCTCGATCCTCGCTATCACCGCTTAACGGCGACATCCATCGAACTCTGACGGTAGTGGTGTAGGGTCTCAGCACTCTTCTCAAATTCATCTTGTTCTAGGTCAGCCGCCTCCTTGCTGAGCCTGAGCTGCTCCTGAAGCTCTACCAGTGAAGTGCAGGAGCGAATGATGCCAAGTGATTTTATCTGGTGGATCAGAAACTCTACGTCTCTACAAAGAGTCTCTAAGTACCTAAGAACCTGCTCCTCCAAGCTAGTGCGAGCTAGAAGATTCAAAATAATGTTCGCATATGATGTGAAGCTGTCTAGTGACTCTAGTGAGTCCAAAGTAAGCCGAGAAACCACGTCCCTCAAGAACACCAAGCCGCAATCCTGCATGTTCTTGTCACGTGGATCTGGTGTATAGGGATATCGATGGTAGATCTCAGACTCATAATCTACATCAGGTACTATAAGAGACAAATGAAAACAATCAGCGTAAAGAGGAGCAGTAAATGTAAAGAAGTACAACTAAAGAACAAAGAGAGGAAGAAAGTACCTGAATATGGCGAATCTGACTGAACTGGGGTGTCATAACTGGCATAGTCCTCACTGACCTTCACTATTTGATAAGCTCCAGGGTAATGTGTTGGCTCAACAGAAACCCCACTAGGTACGAGGTCTCTCACCTCAAAAGTCTCTCCAGGATAATGTACAGAGTAAGGCTCAATAGGGAAAAGTGGTTCCACAAGAGTAGCAAAATCTGAGGTGGTAATATCAAAGACCCAAGACACTCGACCTGCTCAACTCCAAAATCCTCGTGAGCATATTATCTACCGACACTGATTGCCGAGTCGCAGCCGGAAGTGGACTCATGGAACAATCAACTGAAGCTCAAACATGCTCTGTAGGCTGACTACATCTACGTCTACGAGTTGGCGAAGAAATCTCAATGTAGCTATGAGCGGAATCCCTAGCTCTAACTCTGTTATGATGAGTGGTGTTCTCAGCCCTGACCTGCTCGTCAACGGGTGCATCTGTCATGAATCAAATTAGAATATCAGATATACTGAATATATTTTAATGATACAATAAAGAAGATGACAGAGGTATTGAAGATATTGATTATACCTCTAGCGCTGCTATCTCCTGTCGGTGGTGATCGACGATGGGTCCTCTGACCTCAAGGAACTCCTAAAGACCTCACTCAAGGCCATATCTCGGCACCATGCTCCGTGAAAGACCAAAGATAGCTGTACTCCAAGTGAGATGAGTATACCGAATCGTGTAACTCGCTGGGAGGAGCTATCAAAATAAGACCCGCATCAAGTCTCAAGAATGTAGTCCGACTTAATAGCGTGTCTCCAGAACCCTCTAGTCTTCGACATCTACCTTGGATGATGATTGGTCACCATCATGAGCCATTCGAGAAAGTCCCGTAAATGCACGATTGGTAGCCCTTAATGATAACTGATTGACCAAATCTGTAACACAACCAACCTGGATGTATATTAAAAAGGTACTTGGCCACTCTCTATGTCCGTTGACTATTAAGTAGTGAGGCTCTACCACTCTCATTGAAGCCATCTATAAGATCAGTCTCTATTAAGTCAGGTGGCAAACCAACTATATCCGGTTGGTGAACTAGCAAAAATCGATCTCTGACTAAGTGCGGTGCAAAAAAGAATAGGCGTATCCGATCTCTCTCAAAAGTAGATGATGAGTTGTACAGCTGAATAATTGTAGGATATCCTCGCTCTGAAAGGTATGCTGGGTACTCGAAACAGACAAAGGCTCCATGTACATGAAGGTGAATTTAAGCATATAAGTAATGTCAAGGCAATGTAACATCACGTTTATCCAATGAATCAAATCTCTATAAACTCTAGTATCTCGAAACTAATGAGCCACCTCGTGAAATCCTGCTGATTGCTAATAGAACACTTGGGCATATAAACCTCTCTATAATCGGTAGCACAAAGATGCAGAGCCAAGTAGCTATGAACCATGCTAAAAATAACTCCTCAAATCGTATACTGGGAGGCGTGTACCCGGTAAAGAAGACTTTGTATCCTGCAAAATCGTGACGATCTCTTAATCTAAAAGGATCATGTAGTAGTCTGTTCCTCGACAAAGCTCTTGTAAAACTCAATCAATGTACTCATGGGAAGTGTAGCACGTGAGCACCTAGATATCTCGAAGCTCTGAAGGTCTGGTGGTAGTGGATCAAAAGATAAATATAAGCAGGTGACATGGCTAATCTATCTCGTCGATCACCGTCAACTGAAGGCTGTTTACAAAATAACTCCTCGTCGAGAGGAACACACTCCTCGTAGCGGCGACCAAATACTGGAAGGCTTGATACTATCTGTAAGTCCCAAAGTGTGACTGTCAACTCCTCTGAGCCTATCAACATGTGTTGCGGCTTGTATCCCAAAACTCTGTAACTCTGTAAGCCCAAGTAGGGGGAATGCCACTAAAATCAAATATGGATACATATACTGCCTCATAAATACCAGTTGTCTGTAAAGTGTCTCTGTGAGCCTGAAAAATATACCTGACCCATGTGATGTATCCATATGGAAGGCTAGGAATCTTGCCAACAGATAAATCTCGAAGCAAGTTTGTGAGCTCTACTGGTGGCTCGTAAGTATCTTGTCACTCAATGTTGTCGAGCGTTATAAAATATCACAATATCTTGACCAATTCGTGTTATCTAGATGATTGTAGTCCTTGTATTTCAACTTAATGGTAGCCACCCAATCTGCAGGATTCTCAAAAGCAACAAAGTCTGAAATACAGTCAGGAAGCATGGAGGAGCGCGCAAAAAAATCCTAGTAAAAATCACGTTTTCTCAACATATCGGTGTGCTGCTCAATCCTATCCTTGATATCAGCATCTCCACGAGGATCGTGTCTGTCAATCTTCGACCAAATAGCCTCCTCGTCAGGCTTAGTAGATGACAGGTCACCAGGTCTTCTCCAGCTGAACATTTTCCTGTCAAATGATCAGAGAAACAACACATAAGAATCCAAGTGACAGTATAACAAAGCATAAACAAAAAAAAGAGCTATACTAAGTAGTTAAAAGAAGGGGAACAAAAAAGAGAGAAGAAAATCAATAAGGTCAATCAGTTTTCAATAAATATGACTCGCTTCATACGTGAATTACATTTGTTGGGGGGCATTTGTTGACCTTCATATATACCACATGAGTCGAATTGAGCTTATAAGATGAATTTGATTGACTTCGGATGCTTCTGAGCACAAATTGGAGCTAAGATGCACCAAATATCGCCGAAATTAGCCCACATGATCTCCGATCGACGAATGGATTTTGCCATTGCGTTCAGAATGTTGAAATTGGTTAGAATATAAATATTGCATAATATAACAATCAATCGATCAAGCGATCGAGTTGTCAATGTGCCGACACGCTTATCGGGGAAGAGAAACTGTGACGATATCCAAATGATCTCCGTTCATAAAATTGGTTGCGCCGTTGGCTTCGAAACGCCGAAACCTATTAAATGAGACTGTCTAAGCTCAATTCAGACTAGTCTACATGGATGTCGAATGGTCGAAAGTGATAGCGCGCAAATCGAGGCTGAAATATACTCAACAGTGCAAAAATCAGAAAAATAATCTCCGATCAACGAACGGATTTCGCCATCACATTTGAACGTGAAATTGATCCGAATATAAATATTGCACAATCTAATGATCAATCGATTAAGCGATCGAGCTATTAATGTGCCAACGCACATATCGGAGTTGGGTAGCGCGACAATGTCCAAACGACCTCTATTCATAAAATTGATCTTGTCGTTAGCTTCGAAATGTCAAAATTTATCAAATAGGGTTATCGCCGCCTTCTACGAAAATCGGCGGTCGGGTGATAGCGCATTTTGAGCTGAAACTTACCCGATTTGATGCCAACTTGGAACCAAATGGCCTTGGATTGCGAAACGGATTGGGCCGTTGCGTCCGGAACATCGGAATAACCTAAGATTGATATATATATTAATTATGTGATTTTGTCGGTGTAAAATTCATGTTAATATCGATTAAGTTCTTAGGAAAATTAGCTAAACCCATTTATAACCTAAATCCCTCTAACCGACCTAAACCCCTCATTCGACCCATCTTCCCTCGACCGAAACCCGTTCCCGCTCGGCTCTCCCCATTCGCGCATGCTCATAGACCTCTCCTCCTCCTCTGTTTGATCTCCCTCAACCTGACCTTGCCCGTCAACAGTTCGGCTTTCCCCTTTGCTTACGAGCAACCACTCCCGCCTCTTCCTTCCCCTTCCGTTTAAAAGCCCTCAACCGAGCCTCTCCCTCTCTAGATTTTTTGGAACCTCAAGGATCGAACCATAGGAAACCGTAAGCTTTCCTCCTACCTTCTCCTTCCCTCATTCTCCTTGGCCGAAAATACCTTCTCCTTCCTTCATTCTCCTTGGCTGAAAATACTTTCTCTCATTCTCCTTGGCCGAAAATCCCTCTTCCTTCCCTCATCCTCCATGGCTGAAAATACCTCTTCCTTCTCATCCTCCCTTGGCCGAAAATCCTCCTTCCCTCATTTCCCTTGGCCCAAAATCTTTCCTCTTCCTTCCCTCACCCCCTTTAGCCGAATTCCTCCTCCCTCCCTCATTCCCATCCATCATACCTCCCCACAATTGAGGGTAAGAGGCAACTCTCATCAGTGGTTCCTCTCGATACCCTCTCGATTCCTCCTCTTGAGTGCATAGCCTGAATTACTCTTAGACCTCTCCTTTTGCCTTGATTGAGAAGGAACATCGTTAAAGGGTTCTCTCTCGATCTTCGGCATTCTTTTCATTCCCTTCCTTCCTTTGAGTTTACCACTCTAACAAATTTCTTATATGATTGAGTTTAGATGCCAAGATTTATCTTTGTGTTTGGTGGTAGATGTGTAAAATGTGTGAATATAAGTATAAATGCTTGTGTTTCTTTATGCAGGTTTGCCTCGTCGCTCATGCAGGACGAGATGAAAATGGCAGTGTTGTAAAACACTAAATCGTCTCATTAGGCGTGATGGGAAGGCATCCAAAACTGTTAGATGCGACCCTTATGTTGGAATGCTATCGAAATTTCAACTGAAATTCAAAACTTAAACAAACTCAAACTGAAATTGCTTAAACTTAAGTTAAATAAGAAAATACACCGTAAATATGAAAATGAACATCAAACCAAAGAGAAAAAGAGGAAAAACACTTACAAAATTTATCTAAACAAGTTGAAAGCCCTCCCAAAGTTTGAACTAAAATCCTTCCCGCTCTCTTTTAAGTACTCTAAACTCAAGCAAGTGCTCTCTCTTAGTCTTATTTATAGGGATTGGATGAAGCAATGTGGGACCCACTCTTATAAAAAAAAAATTCCATAACAAAGTGTGTTCTCTTTTCTTGTAAACTCCTTAAAATTAAACAAGTTTTAATTAAAACTTGGGGAGGTAAATGCCAAACTCATAAGAGACTTACAATAAATTTGAAGTCTAGTTTTCAAATAAATATGGGATTTGATGTGGAGTTAAGGATGAATTCATGTTGGATTTGAACTCTTCTTATGCGAACAAAATTTTTCTTTGGATAATCAAAGTGTTAAATTCATGAATAAGTAATCAATATGAACAAAATCAATTGAATGTTTAAGTAATCATATTCGATATCAAGTGAAGTAAGGATTTCAATTAAATACCAAAAAATTAACGATTGATCGTAAATTCAAATGTTCAATTCCGAATTGAAAATAAAAGCGAGTAAGTTATTTGATAGCTTTCTTACAAGCATAAGTTCAATTAGGCAATTCATGAGCAATCATGAATATAGCCTTTAAAAGATCATTTGGAGCTTGCATTTAAAGTTGAATTTGAAGCACTTGTGATATATCTATTGCTTATCTCCAAAATTAATAAAATTCAAATGAAATCCATAAAATGACTTATAAAGTGCTAATCAATTCATCAATGAGCATATATAAAATCTTTCAATAGTCACTCAAGTTACACTACGTGATACATTAAGTGAATTAATAAAAATCCATATAATTTGAAATAGAGTTGTGATAAACTCAATGCTCATCTATAGATGTAAAATCAGTTCTTTTTGATTTAGAATAAAAAGATAAAAGTGATTAATTGATAAAAACTTGAAAGTTATTTAATAACTACAAGTCAAATAATATCTAAGAATTGGAAAATTCAATAATACAATTTGCTATCGGATCGGCAATTCTTTGTATAAGTAGATAGAAGACAACATTAAATTAAATTCTGCACGAATGAAGGAGCTTCCTTCAATTCAAAATTAGAAAATTCTTATTCTAACTATGATTTTCAAAATCAATAATTTCGTTAATTAGATGTAATTATCTAAGTTGTAAATGCATGCATGTGCTCGGATATGGAGATTTAAAGTGTAAATTTTAATGTCTGAAAAGACTGCGCAAGCTAAGTTGGAATTAAATGAAAATATAAAATCAATCTTATAATTTAAATATAAAGTTATCTGAATTACTAAAAATCCGCATGAGCCCCGACGCTATGCTGAATGCTTAAATTTAGTGTCTGAGGATGCTGCGCTGTTTGCTTCCTGGTTTGGTGTTAGGATCGGGTCCGGGTTAACAAAATCTAAAAACTTAATTATTATAAGAATTTCAACTTATTAAAATATCTGAAAAGCTAATTCTGTCATATGACAGTAGATCTGATCTTATATTATAAAATTGATAGAGTTGATATGATCTAAAATAATAAATTAAATGATCAAGCAATACATCCACCCCGATGATGGCTATGTTGAATGAAGATTTCAATCGGAGAGAATACTTACTATCAAAATGTGCTTGCATGCTCAAATTGATTAATCAAAATAAAATGTAAATCTAAATGTAAAATCTAATATGCCATTAAGTGTTAAATGCTTAAATAAAATTTAATCTCTAAAAATTTAGAGCAAAATATAACCCAATTCACATTCCTTAATTTGTTGAACAATTAAGAAAATTAAATAAAAAAGACCAAATCAAGTGTTCTACTATGTTCACTCAATCAATCTCACGCCAAGAAGGACGTGTTCGTATCCTCTAACTACGGCCAAGAGGCTCCATACATGATGAAGCACGCATGATCCTCCTGATGTAACGCCAAATGACACCATTATGTTACGCATCACACCGTTATGCTCTAACGACTCGCCTCTTTGAGTTGTTAATCATAAGGACACGATAGCAAAAGCATCGCCTAAGGTAGACTTAAGTGCCTCTCTTGACAAACACAACCCCATATAAGGATTTCGACGAACGTGTTCGATAAGAATCCTTTCGGTGTGACTACCTCCTCACTAAGTAGAAGCACCACGTAGACGACGTAACTACATGGGATCGCACATCATCATTCTCCCAACCATCTGTTTTAAGCTAATGATGATGAATTTCATAAATCTAAATTTTAAACTCTACATACTGCTACTACACACTACGCATTTAACGATCTAATGACTAAACTTTAAAGTTCTCTCAAAGATTGAGAGGTTAATTATGCTTGCCTATAGGAAATCTCAGATCTAAAGCCTCACAAAATGATAAATCTGGTAGTATCTTATTTACTATTCCATCTGCCTTCTGAAAATTACACCGACACTTAACTCATACTCTCCTCATTGTCGAGAGGTCGGTGACGAATTTTCAAAGCCCACAAATCAACAATCCAAATACGAAGAAAAAAATATCAAAAAGATAAAAGAAAGAGAAGGAAAAAATAGACATAAAGATATATAATGGTTCGGTTCAACTGACCTACCTTCATTCTCCATATCTTTTCCAAAAACCTATCAACTTTTCTTTGGCACAACAAGCTAAGGTGGAGATGTCTCTCTCCTTAACGGGTACTGAAGAAACCCTACAGTTGCTTCTTTTTTCCTTCAAGGTAAAAAAGGACGCCACTCCCTCTCGAAACACAATGAAAAACTTCTTACAATAAAAATCGTACATAAATTCTCAGCTAGAGCCAAATCTCGAGTTAATCATAAGACTCAAAGGAAAGGTGAAAAAAAAAATAACCAAGGTGAAAGTACAACCTTACTAACACATAAGTCCTTAAGGGAAAAGAGGAAGAGAGATGTCTCCCCACTTTTTTTTTTTAAGTTGAACACTTTTTCTTAAGCGTCTTTTTGGATTTTCACCTTCAAGTTTTTAGTTGGGCTCCCTCAAATGGGTATTTATAAGGAGAGAGCTAAATAAAAATTAGAAATATGAATTCTGAAAAAAATCAGTCCAATCGTATTGTACAATCCAACATCGTACTATATAATTAGTTGATTTTCTAAGATTAGAGACTTTTGATGAAATGATCGTCCCATCGGCCATCACTATTTGTACTGTATGACTAGAGATCGTACTGTATAAATAATACAAATTAAAAATTTAGCTCTTTATTTGTTTGCCATGTACGATCGCATCGTTTAGTACAAATAAATTAAAGAAAAATTCTCTGAAAATCGAATCACACAAAATTTGGATTAAAATCAGGTAATTACCAAAAAAACATTGTACATTATAATTGACATCATACTGTACGGTCAATTAAATAGGCATAATTTATAATTAACTAATTTAATCCTAGTGGTTGAATTAATTAACAAAAATGGATAGTTGTACAGTGCGACCATGATCATGCAGAATGATCAATTTAGTTTTGGTAATTTTTAATACCGTGCTTGTTAAAGTGGAATGTTGAAGGAAATTTTAACACCGTGCTTGTTAATTTTTATAATATTTTTAAAATGACAAAAACTTAGAATCCTATTAGAAATAATTGTGGAAAAATGGCCATGAAATTTTACTCTTTTTTAAAAAATATCTTTGTTATATGAGTTATATCATTTGATTTTGAGTAAGATAGAAAATGAGCTATTTTTAAAAAAATATCTTTATTTTATGAGATGCATCATTTGATTTGATTTTGAGTAAGGTAGCAAATGAGCCAATTTTAGAGAAATTATCTATCTCAATAAATATACTGTTGTGTCTTCTCAATGTCCTTGAAAGCCTAATCACAAAGTCAATTGAGATATCTTCCCAAGGTTAACATGGGATAGACAAAGTACAAATTTTTTTTTAATTTTTAATTTTTAATTTTATACTTTTAGCTTGCTTACTAATGTAACATTGAGCGACTAACCTCTCAACATCTCGCTTCAAAGAGGGCCAGAAGTATCTATGTTTTATCAGGTGTATGATTGTAAGCTTTGCAAAAAACCCTGCTACTCTACTCTCTCCCAATATCCAACTCCAAGTTAAGAAATAAAAATTTTAGGAATGCATAACCTCTTTCCCTTATATAAATATCTATCAAACACCACATATTCACTACATAAACTATATAATGATATGTCATGGAAATCTAGACTAACTTGATAATCTTCCTTTAGTTTTTCAAATTCAGAGATTTGAAATGCTAAAAATATGATTACAAAAAAATTTGTGAAAGGGAATTTGTAGGTTTATTATTTACCCAAGTTTGTGTTTAAACATAAAAGTATAGTTTTGAAGATATTCTACTTATTTTGCATGCTATGATTCGTCTTCAATATCTTGGTGGTCTATATTAAGATTAAACTTCTTGTATAACCAGTAATGCTTTTAATATTTGAGAGCTTGAATGATAACATAGAAATTTCTATCATACGTATAACATCTTACTTTTGCATCAAATCACTTTTCCACTATAGAAGACTATTGTATAATTTTCTTAAGAAAGTATGCCTCCTATACCTACACCAGTAGCATCACAAGTATCTTCAAAAGTCTTGTTAGTCCAAGTGTCTATGATCAAGGGATGGGGTTATGAGAGCTTTTATTTGTTCTATGGCTTTTTAAGTCAATGTAGTCCAAACAAATTTATTCTTCATTAAAATATTTCTAGTAGGAGTTACTATCATTTTGAAATTTCTGATAAAGTTTTTGTAGAATGTTGCTACTCCACAAAAATTCCAAACATTCATAAGTCTTTTGGGGGTTGGCCAATCGACAAAGGTGAAGAGATCTACTTTAAGACTAGTAATAAGTACCACAAAATCGACAAAGGTGATCTCAGTCTTATTAAATATGCATTTCTTATGATTGACATAAAGCTTTACTTTTCAATGTTTTGCTAGGACTAATCTTAAATGATCCAAATGCACCTCATTTGAATTGAAGATGAGAATGCCATAAAAAAAGACTGGAAAATTTGATGATAAATGATTTAGTGATTTACATACACAACACATAATTCTTATGTAGTTATATATTTAACACTTAATGGTTGATATTTACAAAAAAATCATTTTAGAAAATTAATAATGGTGCTATTTTTGATGTAATATTAAGGATTAGAGTGTTATTCATTTAAAATGAATGTTTATATGTTAGATATGTAAATATATAAAATTTGTGTGCTATGTAATTAAATGTCCTAAAAATTTTAAGACTGTTCATTATTAATGTACTTGGGCCATTCATATTATCCATCTAGTAGTTTGAAGGTTATCTTTCATTCATCCTCTATTTTGATTTTGATTTGATGGTATTCACTTTTCAAGTCAATTCTAAAAAAATATCTAGAGTTTGCAAAAATATTATGTTATGCAATCTGAGAATTTAAAATCTATACTTAAGGATGATCTTTTTAACAACTCAAGTGTCTATGCACATTCTCTAGATAGCATTTTTATTGGAGTTAATAATGTTAGAATTGCATAAGAATTTAAACTTACTTGAATGAAATCTTTCTTTAATAGTTCTTGCTTGATTTGCATATTGTTAGAATATCTTTTAAGTTCAACATGTTTTATATCATGCATTCTCTAAGATGGTAAGTTGGTATTTGATAATTAGGAATAAAATCAATAGCATGCTCATCTGAATATAAATCATTAAAATCAGATAGTAGAGAAGAGACTATAATAGGTATGTGGTACTCATATATCAGGTGCGGTCTTTCTTAAATTGGGTAAGTAAAATGAAGTGGGATAGTAATTTTTTTTAACATGGTGTTAAATATTATTTTTCTGCTCTAATGGCTACAAATGATAGTAAAGGTATAGGACTCTTAATGGTTGAGTCAAAAGTACACCTCCTAGTAGTAGGGATGATATCATTATTAAGTGAAGCTTTGTATTCTTATTCTAAATAGGCTTAGGTTGAATTTTAAAGATATGCTTGTGGAGGAGTAGATATTTGTTTGTGGCTTTACTGAGAATTAATTTATAGTCTTATCATAATGTTTGAACGCATGTGTTCTTTTGACCATATTGAATCACTTTTAGATCCTAAAATGAAGATCTACCTAGTAAAATATGTGCTGTCTATGGATGTGAATCATATTAAATGCGATCTTCATGATTACATATTCTAACAAACATTAAGCATTTAGATGTGATGGGTAAGGTGTGATTTACCAACTCATATGGTTCAAGATGGAGTTTTGGTTTCAAGTTAACTCTTAGAAGTGTATGGGCAATAACTAACTTGCATCACTTCTTCTAACACGCAACATTTAAGGTGAAATGTTTCTCTTTCTTTTATCTTCATCCCTAGCTACCATCATCTCATGAATCTCACTCATCTTCCACATGGTATTCTATGACTTCACCATATAAAAGAGTGTCATCATGGATCTCCTCAATCTTATCCTCTAATTTTTTATCATCAACTAAATCTAAGAACATAATCTTTACTCTGCATTGATTTTGCATGTGTCCCTTTTTATGACCCTTGACGAAACAATTTCTTGTGTTCTTAGATCTAGATTCATGGTTTGACTTAAGGGGGTGTAACACTAGAAGATGAAGGGCCTATTCTAGAAATATACTTTTGAATTTGAAATGCAGAACTTTGATAAGTAGATGTGTTGCCCTAGATCCAAAAGTGGATGACTTATGCTTTTAAATGAGTGAAGCATATTAAAAGAATCTTTTTGTGTTTTGGTATCTTATAGTTCTACTTCATTCTATATGTTACTCCTAAGGCCAACTATGAATTATTTGCTAACTGCTATTCCTGATCAGGGTAATTGGTTTTAGCTACAAGACTTTCACTAATTATCATATAGTCAACCGCTGGTATGTTTTCTTACATTAAGGTCATCAATTGCTCATGTAATCTCATTTTATGATTTCTAAGTGAATATTTAGACCCAAGCATTTTTTTCATTTCTACCCATGATAATATAGTTCTCTGTAGCCTTTTCTCTTTTGCTAAAACATTATTCTAATAGATTTTGGTATTACAAACTAATTTCATTTTAGGAAATATGGTTCTTTGATACTCATCCATTTAATACAAAACATAAAACCTATTTATTTGGATGAGCCAATGTAGAAATGTATTAGGATCATGAATGCCATTATAGTTTAGGGGCTCTTAATCTTTCTTGTAGGTTCATGATCATGATTTCTATGACTCTCATTCTTAATGTGGTTTCTAAATTGATCTCTTATAGGTGGATGATCAATTTTAAGGTCTTATACAAAATAATCTTCTGTCTTATTAATTTCAGCTTTAGTTTAGGTAATTGGGGTTTGCATTTGGGTTGTTAAATTCATAATCATCTCTTGTAGCTTATGAAAATTTTTCTCATTGTGTAAGGCAAAACTTCCTGTACCCTGCTAGCTAATTATTCACTTGATCCATGTAAGCAGATTTTGATTGCATGATTATGTAATGATGATGCAAAAGGATGCTTTAAATAAATGTTTTTTTATGAATTTATTTTTAAATATACCATATATGTTTGTTATATAATGGAAAATGTCTTGAATATTGATTTTAAAAATATTTCGAACCTTCATTTATTTATAAATACAAGTAGAAGAATTAGTGTGAATATACCATACCGGATTTATTCTTATTTGTGGAACACTCGCTTATTGATTTGGTGACACTCCAATCAATTAGGTAGGGTAAGCTCAAGGTACTTGGTTAAGTTAATGAAAATAGAGGCTTCTTGTGGACTCTTGTGTAGTTGATCATTGAATTGACGCAAACATAGTTTTTGTAATAAAAGTAACATATCATAAAGGAAATTGCAAATTCCAAGATTATAGAAATGAACATTTTTATGGACTTCAAATTCAACACTAGCAAGTACATCCCAAGCATTTAATATCCTTGGTGACCTGCTCCAATACTTCTCCATTAACTAGGCTCTAATAACAAATTTGATGTGACTTGAGCTTGGATCGCTTGAGTAACCTAAATTGGTTGGCAGGCTTTCTTAATATGCTTAGGAAAGTGATAAAGGGTGGGTAATATTTAGACTGGATTTAATGTTTGGGCCATAATAGTAGTTGACCAACAAAAGAGATTTGCCTAACTCAAAATCTATAGTGCTCCCTTCTAAAATTAGTACAACAAAGATAGATTAGCCCAAGACTTGAAATAAATTAGAAATGTTAGAGGAATGTGTCCATTTCAATTCTAAAATGTTTCAAAATTTATTGAGAGGTTTAGATATTTTTTCTAAATATTTTCCCAAGACTGGTCAAGGCTGTCGGGCTAAAACCTAATCAGGTTAATAGCCTAGAAGAAGGATTATAGTATTGGGTAATTTGTTTAAACAAAATAAATTATCTTAAACACTTGTAAGTGAAAATTCGATGGTCTTAGTTTGGATTTTGAAGTTTATCAGGGGTTTTAGTGTGCTTTAAGGCCACTAAACATGACCTATAATTAAACTAATTATAGTCTTCTAAGCACCTGGTTTACAGCCTTGATGTAAGAATTCAAGGGTGATATGTTGGAATTTTGTGTATTAATTAATTTTCTATGATTGTGGGGAGAGAGGAGAAAGATTCAACAACAAGAAATAACTATTAAAACACATAAAATTTATACCACTCACCAAAATGATTTAGAAGGAAAGATCACCAATTATCCCTAATGGTTGGCCGATCACCTAGGCCTCAACAAATGAATTTCTCCAAATTCTTTTCAGTCACAAAGTCACTAAAAGTTTCATCTCACAACAAACACAACCTTTTAAAGGAGCTTAAAAATGAAATTTGAAAATTCAAATGATGAGAGAAAAAATGAGGTGGGTTAGCATCTAGTTGGCTCTGAAGTAGAGAGTATTGATTGCCCTGAATGGATAGCCGACATGCTAACTAATATTGTTTGTACTGGTGGTCAGATTGTTGACTGCATGAAGTTATATTGATTTTGATTGGATCGAAGGAATCTTTGACTAAGCTTTCTTTTTTTACTTGTGTGACTCTCCATCTTGTGTCTTGTCTAAGATGTATTCTCATTTGGTGTTGGCTTTAGTTTGCCTATATTGATATTCGGTCTTATAAAATCATTTTGGCTGTTTATTGTATATTGCTTGAAGGTGAAAAATAACTCAAAAATGGGGCTAACTTTTGCTTTTGATCAAAGTTAAATCTAATTCAACAAGCTAGAATGAGCTAAGTATGGCTTAGGATCAAATTTAGATTGAGCAGCCTAATCAGATTGATACTTGGGAATTTAAAGTAAGTGGGATTCAAATTTAAACTTTTGACAAAAAATTTTATCATTTAAAGCAATTAATAATATATATATATATATGTATATATACACAGCAAAAAAATCTCAAAAGATTAAAATTGATCCAAATCAAATCAAATTTTTTATTCATATCTAGCCAAGTTTAAGTTAATGATCTATGTTTTACTCGAATTGAGATCAAATCAAATATCTTTAATATTTATGCTTGTAATTGGCATTGCTCTGTTGAGAAACTTTGATGTTGTGATATTATTGATGAGGTACTTATTAATCTATTAAAGCTTTTCCTAATTTGGATGATTTAATATTCAATGAAATGGAAGAGAATGGAAATAATTGGCGAGAATAATTTTGCAGAACAAAAGGCTCACAGTGTTGTAGGAGAAGGAAGAGTGATAAGAAAATATTTGCGCCCCTGAGATTATAGCTGATAGATACCTCAAGGTATTTGGCATCATGTTTCAAAACTATCAATAGTTTATTGTTTATTAGTTTATTTTGATTTTATTTTGCTAAATTTATCAAAGAGTACTCATGATATAATGATTATTATCTTGATAAAATAGTCTATATTCTTGGTGTTGATGCATAAGGTAGAGAGTGAATCATTGTAATCAAGTGAAATGATAACTCAATGTACAAGAAGTATATGTGGTAATAATCATTGAATAACCAATGACTCAAAAAGAAGTATGATGATCTCAAGTTGATGAGTGGGTAAGGAAATCTTCCTCTGAAGCTTCCCCCCTCTCTCTCTCATCCTTCTTCAACGAACTTGGCTCGTACTTATACAAATCAGTATAGACATGGCTATTTGGGAGCTATAGCAATTTGATAAGAGTTAATGGTTGTTATAGGCGAAGTACATAGTGTGGACCTTCTCGTTAGCCCTGAACAATTGTTGCTTAAGCTACAACTGGCTTCGAATCTCTAACTTCTTGCATTTCATTCTAAAATTGAGAATGAAATTTCTTAGTGATTCACCTGACTCTTCTCACATTCGCAATAGTATGCAAATTCATAAGTGGCTTTTGTACAATGGTGAACCATATCATGAACATTCTTTTGAACTTTGTAAAGGAGGTGATTACTCCCAGAGATAGGCCAGTAAATCACTCAAGTGTAGACTCCTTGAAGATTGTAAAAAGTAATCTACACTTTAATGTGTCATTGATGACTAACAAGGAGATTGCTGACTAAAAATTTGTTATGTGATCCATTAGGTCTATCTTCCCCTTCTACAAATCCAAGCTCATGATCTTAAACTTTGTAGAAGGTTTTGCCTTCGCAATCTCTTTGGAGAATGTATGCTCCAACTATGGCCTATTCTATCATGCTACCATTTATTCCTGCTGGTAGGGTGATGAGTTTTCTTCTTCACTATCTATATATCTTCTCCAAGGGTTGATGGCAATGCTCTAGCCATTTATGGCCTTCTTCTACTCACAAAGTCAGGCAACCCTTTCAGCATCCCCACTCTTAGCATCATCCCAGGAGTGCATTCTAGATCGTTCTTGTTATCCTTTACTTAAAAGTTGTTTAATTGTTTCACTATAACAAATTCTTTATTATTTTTATGTTGATGTAACCTTATGTGTCTTGTACTTTGCAGTGTGCTCCACTTTTGTATCTTAGCATGATCCACATTCATCGTATCTTTGAGGATGTTAAAGCCAAGTTGTCACATTAAATCAAATCAATTATTGGAGTACTATGAGAGGGAAGGAAGGGAAGAAGAAATGTAAGATGAAAAATCTCGAAGAAAAAGTGAAACTTTGATATTTTATTACTTAATATAATTCAGTACATGAGACTGCATAATATTTCCTAGATTTTTGTTGTTTAATATCAACTTTTAATCCTTTTATTTATAGGCTCGGGTTGATATCTCATACATTACCTAGTTGGTTACATTTATAAGTAATATAAAATAAAAATAATCTTATAGCTTTTGCAATAGTAGGGTATAGTTGGTTGTCCAATCTGGTAAGTATGGATTGCCCTTGGTGGATATTCGACATGCTGACTTATTGTGTTCATATTGATGGTTAGATTGCTCATTGGATGAAGTTCTGTTGACTTTGATTAGATTGATGAAATCTTTGACTGATGCATCGTGCTAGTGTAAGACTCCATCTTATGCCTTGTCCAAGATGTATTTGTTCATCCAATGTTATCTTGAGTTCGCTCATTTTGGCATTCTACTATGCAAAAACATTCTAGTCTTTTATAGCACCGAAGCTAGGAATATAGATTGAAGGTGAGCAATTGCTCGAAAATGGAACTAACTTTTACCTTTGATCGAGCTTCAATCTAATTCAACATGCTATTGAATGAGCCAACCATGGCTTAGGATCAAACTTAAATTGAGCTCGCTTGAATCAGATTGATGATTGGGAATTTAGTGTTGTTGAGATTCAAGTCCAAGGCATTGACAATAAATTGTTACCATTTAAATCAACCAACACCCTATATATATATGTACACACAAATTTTCTCAAGAAATTGGTCAAAATTATATCAATTTTTTTGCTTATATGGAGCCAAATTTAAATTAACAATCTATGCTTGACCTGAATAGTATTCGGATCAAATATCTTTAATCTACAAGTCTGTTATTGGCATCGCTGTGTTGAGAAACTTTGATGTTGTGATAATGACAAGGTTATGTTATTCTATTAAAGCTTTTCCTAAGTCGGGCGATTGTATTCTCAGCAGAGTCGAAGAGAATGGAAATTGTTGGCGAGAATAATTTTACTGAACAAAAAGCTCACCATCGTTGCAGGCGGAGGAAGAGTGATTGGAGGGTATTTGCTCCCCCAAGATGATAGCTGATAGATACCTCCAGTTATTTGGCCTCATGTTTCAGAACTGTCAGTAGTTTATTGTTGATTAGTGTATAAACATGTATTATCTTTCCCTTTTTTCATTTCTATATTAGAACCTTTTCCAGAAGGGACAGAACTCGGATTTTGTATATTGTTCATGGCTCAGGGACTATGGTGTTTTTGCTAGAAAATTGTTTGTAATAAAAATAAAATTATTTTAAAAAGATTTTGAAAATGTTTATGGAGTATAAACTTCATGTTGATCTACGGTTAGTTTCAATTAAATGATGAAATCATTTTCTTAAACATATTTTGTAATTTCATGGAACGAAAGTGCCCTATGGCCTTTATTTTAAAACTGTGATTGCTGTTTCAAGCTGTGGCTAATGTCTTAGGATTCATGTGAAGCTAATATCCAATTGCAAAACTTATTTATAAAATCCTGAAACTATTTGTACTCTTCAGTCATTTCGGGAATTGTTGCTTGCATGCAATGCACTTCGTATAACCTGTTCAGTCTATTGATGTCCGAAGAGAAAGCTACTGCAGTGCTGTGTTCATTTGGAAAATAAATAGAACTATAATTAATTAATTTGAATTCAGTACTGATTGGACGTTAATAATCTAATAGTATTTTTGTTTGTCGAATTTTTTTTTTTTAAATGATAGAATTTGAAGTAGATCTATTGTCCAATTATCTTTGCATAAAAATGAGAGATTTCATCTCTCGGAGAACTCATAACCGAGCTGTTATCAGGAATATAATAACCACACCACTTTCTCCCCACTAACATAGTAACCACCCCACCCCAAGAAAATTGGAAGTCTTATCTTTTACATATCAAGCAAATATAAAAATAAATCCACGTTAATGTCTTCCAAATTATTCCTGTTTGCAGTTATTATAGATCATTCTTGAATTCATTTATGTTTGTAGGAGAAATAAGATATTTTGTATTAGAACACATGGCCTATGAGTCATCATATGTGTTTCATGCATTGTATTTTATATTTGAAGATGTGTATGTTCAAGTCTTGTATATATATTGTGATCGAAATCATGTATTAGTATGTAATAGTCATCCTGGAGCTTAGGCATTGATCATTTTGCACCGCTATACTTTGTGTTCAGGGATAGAGAGAATAGCCTCAAGGCACTGACTTTTTGTGCCTAGGTGCCACGAGTCACCTAGTTCAATTTTTAGAATAGTTTTTAATAACTAATTTAGAGTTATTTTGAAGGAATACATCCTTTGGAAGCCTAATAATTTGCATAAAATATTTTTATCAGTGGAATGAAGATAGTTGATGTTTTGTTTATGAAAATTGAGAGGAAACTCTTAGTTGGAGCTTAGTGGTTAATCTTCCTAGGAGATTTGGTGATCTCTCATTGATGTTTCACTTTTAGTGAGTGGAATCTCTACACACTTCCTTCTTTAGTGATTATATCACATTTGATATCAGAGCCCAAAGTTTAGAGGTATGAAGAAAGTACTTGTAAATAATTTATATTGAATCCAAGAAAGGTTAGTCACTATATTTTATATTCAAAGTAAATTTTTTTTTAATAATTTTAGTGATTTCACTAGGTAAACTCATGCTAGAACTCATGTGGTAGGTAATTCTATGAACATTTATTATTATTATTAATTAGTTGTCTTCATCTATAAGCCTAGCCTTTACCTATTTAAACTTACCTATAATCGATGACATTTGAGTGACTAATTTAGCAAGGGAGTGCTCACTAAATAGCCAAACCTAGGATGAAACCCTTGTATAAAAACTCATATCCTTAAGAATCATGTTAAAGACTCTTTGTGTGTGTGTTTACTTTACATTTTATATTATCCAAAGTTAATTTGTGTTTATTGAAGCTTAAATTGTTTTAAACTAGTGCATCTCAATGCATTCCAAAACTAGTGAGCATAAAACATCTTTTAAAATATCATTTGGGTGTGACATATTTGTACTTGCATTTCCTTTGTATCAATTATGTCACCCAAGTATGTTAGTCTGGATCAATTAAAAGACTTAACTAGAATGGTAGATAAGATCATTATGCAAAATGAGGAGAAGCTCAATAGGGTAGAGGACCTTATCATGAACTTAGCTGCCCAAGTTTAAACCTTACGTACTATGATTCAAACCCCTCCAACTATCCCACACCAGGAGGACCCAGAAGTTGTAAGAGAGGAAAACATCAAACTACCTAGAAAAGACTATCCTCCTAGAAGGCAAAACTTGAGAAACATCCATAGACATGATCATCTTAACCTTTATGAGACCTTACATAAACTAAAAAATAAGTTAAGATAGATGTCTCAACATATGATAGTGTTCATGACCCCAATAAATTTCTAAATTGGCTTACCAAAATAGATGAGTGTTTTTTTGACTAGTATCATATGGATGACTATCAAAAAACTATGTTTGCTAAAATGAAATTAGTAGGCCATATAAAAATTTATTAGAATAATATTTTAGCTAAGGATACAAGCTTTGGTAGAAATCTTATGACATGGGTATGATGGAGATGTTAAGGGCTAAATATTGTTCTTAGAAGCATGATAAGAAGCTCCATAAGCAACTAATGATACTTAGGCATATGCAAGTAGTGGAGTACATTAATACATTGAGGACTTAGTAGCTAAAAGACACAAAGTTGATGAGTAATGGCAATTAGCCATTTTGTCATTACCCTAACATGAGATATTAGCAATGAAGTAAATTTTTATGATCCCCAATCTTTAGATGATGCTTTTCACTATACTTTGATCCTTAAATAGCATAAGAAAGCATCATCTACATCTAAGGTGAAGGCCCAAATGTCATCTAAATATCCATTGATATCTCAGCCTCAAAGGTCTACTATAAGACTTAACCCTTCTACGTCTAGTAATTAGTCCCGTACAACCACTATTGAAAACTACCTCTAAAATTATGAGAAGGATAGTCTACTTTAAGTGTCATAAGAAGGGTTGTAAACAAAATCAGTGTAAGTATAAAATCACATTCTTAGATAAGGAAAATGAATTAGAAGAAGGTGAGGATATAGAAGTGAAACATAATGATACACCCTTATCAGAAAAAGAAGCATATCTCACTATAAATAACTCAGTGTCAGTAATGAGATGTATGACATCTTCTTAGAAAAATAAACTCTAGTGGAGGAGAAATATTTTTTTTAAATGCATGTCTTGTGTAAGGAAAAGAGGCATAAACTAGTAATAGACGGAGGTAGTGTTATGAATATCATATTAACCCATGCTATTACTAGAGCAAATCTCAAGACTAAACCTCATCTAGAACCATTCCATGTTAATTAGGTGAATCACACATCTCTACCTATCACATGTGGATGTTTTGTTCCTATTAAGATAGGTAGCCATGTTAACCAAATCTGGTGTGATGTCCTTCTTATGGAGATCACACGCATACTATTAGGAAGGCTTTGGCTTGTGATTTAAACATGATCCATTATGTTTAAGAGAATACTTATATATTCAAGTATAATGATAAGACCATAAAGCTATTTTTTAGTACGACCTACTAAAAAGAGGCCGACCACACCTCCACATAAGATTTTCCAAACAGTTCCACATAAGTTTAATTTTGAATTACAACCCAAACCCAATCTAAAGAAAAAAACAAAGAACTCTAGTTAATTATAATGTCCTCTCTTAGTGATAGAAGAGATACTTATGATATATATCTTGATAGATATGAACCTCCTAGAATTCAAATCAAAACATTGGGTTTAAAAACTTAGCTAGCAAATTTGCTGACCCAACTTCTCTATTTATCCAACATTTTAAAGAAGTTTTCTTAGATATTATGGAACATGACATGCCCACTGTGGTCTGAGATCTATTATTTGAATTTGTTGATTTAACTTCTGATGACTTACTTGATGAGTTACCATCTTTAAGGGATATAATGCATGCCATAAATTTAATTCTTGGTTCACAAATATCTAATTTACCCCATTACATAATGAATCTAACTAAGCATGTAGAATTAAAATGACAAGTAGATTAACTCTTGAATAATGGTTTAATTCAAGATAGCCTAAATCCTTGTATGGTACCATCCTTTTTGATCCCTAAAAAGATGGAGCTTCGAGGATGTATGTTGATACTAGAGCAATAAATAAAATTCCAATAAAATATAAGTTTCTTATACCTAGGTTGGATGATATATTAGATTATATTTCTAATTCATCTTTATTCTTTGAGATTGATTTAAAGAGCGGGTATCACCAGATAAGGATTAGGCTAGGAGATGAATGTAAGATAGCTTTCAAGATTACAAATGCTGAGAGAGTCATGGGACTAGTAAAAAATCTTATGATCTCTTTACCTATATTAAAACTTTTTAATTTTAGTAAAACATTTGAAGTTACTTGTGATGCTTCGTGTGTTAGAAATGGTGGAATATTAAGTTAAGAAAATCATCATATTACATCTTTCAATGAGAAATTGAATGATGCTAAATAAAAATATTCTGCAAATAATTGATAATTTTATGCGATCATTCAAACTCTTAAGTACTAGAGACATTATTTTTTACACAAGAAGTTTATTTTGAATACAGATTATGAGGTTCCAAAATTCATCAATTCTCAAAAGAAACTAAACCATAGGCATGTTAAGTGAGTTGAATATCTTGAATTTTTTTTTTTTTTTTTGTACTTAAACATAAACTTGGATTAGAAAATAAGCTAGCATATCCTTTTTCTAAGATACCCTTGGTAATTTTATTCTTGGAATTTCAAATCTTTAGATTCAAAACTTTAAGAAAAGATTATAAGATTTGCTATGATTTTCATATGATTTATTTAGAGCATGAATCCAAACTCTTGACTTTTAATATATCTTTTGTTATCATTGATGGTTATCTTTACAAAGGTAAGTGGTTATGTATCCCTAAAACATCCATGAGAGAATTCTTGATCTTTAAACTTCATTCCTGGGGCACAGTGGGACATTTTTATAATACAAAGACCCAAGATTTAGTTGAACAAAGATTTTATTGGCCATCTTTATGATGGGATGTTGAACGTGTTGTAGCCCACAACTATACCTATCATCAAGCTAAGACTACAAAGCAAAAGAAAGGACGTTACACATATTTTCCTATTCCTTCTTGACCAAAGGAAGCTTTATCCATGGATTTCATGTTAGGTTTACTGGGAACACCTCGAGGATATGATAGTATTTCTATGGTTATGGATAAATTTTCTAAGATGACACATTTCTTATCTTGTTTAAAATCAAAAGATGTATCTCACATAGCTAGATTGTTCTTTAAATAAATTGTTAGATTGTATGGAGTCCCATCTAATTTTTGATATAGATATTAAATTTGTATCTTACTTTTGGAAGATCTTATAAAAATTAATGAGAACACAACTAAAAATATCCTCAATTATTCATCAACAGATTGATAGAAAAATTGATGTAGTCAATATGACCTTAGAAAACTTATTGAGATTTCTAGTTGGGAAGAGCATAAAAAATTATGATTTGACCTTACCCATATCTAAATTTACCTACAATAGTACCATCTCTAAGATAACCCACAAGTTACCTTTTGAGATAGTTCATGGATACAATCGTAAGATGCATATTAATCTCACTAGCACACTTACTCAAGCATTCTCTGATTCAGCCTATACATTTCTTTGTAATTTTGATAGCCTTCATGAAGACATAAAAAAAAAGAACAAAATACTAAGTATGCTAAATAAAAGAACAAAAATAAAACTATCAAGGAATATGAGGTAAGTGATTTTAGTTCCACTAATTTTTTTTTAGTAGATGTGAAACTATATATTATTCATATACATTATATTTGGAATTACTTATGTTATTAAAGTTTTAAAAAATTAACTTATGTTTATTATTTAATATTTATATCATTTGTTTTCTATAGACAAACTCCATCCACATTTTTTGCTTTCTTCGTATCAATGGACTTGTATGGATTTTAACTTTAATATGGCTTATATACATATTTATTTGCCAACAATTATACATATTATTTTACAATTTAAATTTGATCAAATTATTTTAAATTATAAATTTAAATATGCATTTTTAATTAAAAAATATCATATATCTTATAAATATATTTCCATTCTGGACTTCACTATGCATTCCAAATAAAATTCTTGTAATTACCATTTTTTTCATTTGATCGAGCTGCTGTTTAATGCATTTTATAAAAATCACAATTATTATTATTATTAAAAGTCATTATATATCTATTGATTCCAGTAAGTGCAAATAAACTTTGAGACTCGTGCTGAAAAGCTCAAATTATCAAAAAAATAAAAATAACAATAAAATATTAAGTGCAAAAATAAAACTGAGCTTTTATCATGAACATAGTAACCACCCCCACTTTTCACTTTCCCCCACTAACATAATAACCAATCCAATCACCCTCCACCTCCCCTCCCCCACCCATGCAAAAAAACAATTTTTTATTTATTCTTTATAATTTACATATCAAGCAAATCTAAAAATAAATCTACATTAATGCTTCCCCAATTATTATAGCTATATGGAGTTTGCCATTAATATGAAGCAATCTTGAATTCATATATGTTTGTGGGTGAAAGACAACTCGATTGTACAAGAATAACAAATTATAATAGAGCAAGAATATGAGTAACAAAAAGTAGAAAAAGCCTCAGGAGTTCACTATGTGTAATGAATAGCTATATCATGAGCAATACAAAAAGAATAAATCCTCAAAAAAGTTATTCAACCTTTTAATTTTAGGGTGATGAAGACTCCAAAAATGGCTACAATATGAATAAAATAAGAATTAAGTATTGATTTTTTGAGATATTTGAGAGAATTTAATTGTAAACTCAGTCACACTGCATATGTAAAGTCATGAACTTGTGATCTCTTAGTTGAAAGTATAAGCTCTCAACCAATAGGCTAAAGTGGCTTGCATTTTTTGCCCACCCAAGTTCGAAAGGTAAAACTTTAGTATGGTGTTGGTGGGATTTAAACCTAAGGCTTTTGGTAACCACTTCTAAGGAATTTACCAACCAAACTAATCGGCACCCACCAATAAATAATTGATGGTTACAAACACATGGACTACTCATAATACATACATATACTCTCTCTAGTGTGCTTGTGATTGTGATTGTTGATTCCCTTATCGAGTGCTACAAATGAATATCTAGTTCTAGTGCTGAAGACAAGTATTTAGGTGAGTACCAAAAATGAGATGTTAGAGGCAAGTTTTATGGGCTAGTTGTCAAAGGTGAATTCCTTTGGATAGTTTTCTAAGGCAAGTGCCTTATGCAAGATGTTTAAGCGAGTGCACTAGTCAAGTATACAAGGAGTTTTTACATCGAGTGTTCGAGTTGAGTACTCTTAGTGAATACCCGTTGTGAAATTCATGGTGAGTTTCTTATTTGGATTGGTAGGCTTTCCATGGGATATCCCCTCATGGTGACTGGCTTGTCAAGTAAACTTTGATGGGGGAGCTAGTATCTTATGAGTTGAATTTCTAAGTTGTTGACTTATTGTATGATAAGCTCCTTTTTCCATAGATAGAGCAAAGTGGTCCCCTGTGTAAGTTTTTCCTTGGCTTGGTGTGCTTGACCTCATCACCTTAGGTGCACTCACCCAATTGAGTGTATTGTATATACATTAGATCTTGGATTCTCTTTTTTTAGAAAGGTTAACTTGTAAAAACAATGAGTGAATTAAAGACAATAATTAAATATTTGAGTTAATGAGTAAAGAAATAAGTAAATGTAATTTATTTCAGAGTCCTTTTTACTTTTTTAGGAAGTTGTGCCATTAGTCTAATTATTAATATTTGATGTGACCTATGCTCAAGTATTACTAATAAATAGGAGAGGGTGATTTTCGGATCAGTGCTTCTTCAAAATCTCTCTGATCACTTCAGTTTTTTGTTAATGGCAAAGTTTGCTCCCAAGAAGTTAGATGATATTGACAGTTGTAAACTAATAATTTTATCATATCATATCATGTTTAAATAATATTATTTATTATTTATTTAAAAAAAAAGTTATATACATATCACATAATTCTTATATATTTATATATCTAGTATTTAAAGTTTCATAACTAGCACTCATTTATAAATAAAAATGTGCATTTCATTTTTTAAAAAAATTAAATGATTGTAAATATTTAAATGATATGTATGTGAATATTAAAATTTAAATATTAGTTATATAAATACATAAAAATTATATAGCATGTATTTAAATCTTTTTAATTTTTATCACATTAAATACGGGCTTTCTAAATATTTTACAATTTAATCAATTCATGATGGCTGCAAGATAAGACTACTCTCTCTCTCTCTCTCTCTCTCTCTATATATATATATACAGACACAAACAATTGTGGGGATCGTCTTCGGCAGACTATCGCACGCGAGCAGACGGCGCAATCGCTATCCAGCTTTTCTCTCACTAGACTCCCGCAGCTCCAACTCGCGCCGTGAGCTGCCAAGCTTGTCCACCGTACCCCGACGTCCACTTCATGTACGCCCAGCTCGCACGCCGCGCCTGGCCCACCGTTCGCCTTGGCATTGCGTCGACACATTGCCGTTGTGCCACTGAGCTCGCTTTGCCACCATTGTCGCCACAGGTCTTACCCCGGGTTACCGCCGAGCGGCATCTAACTCATAGTTGGCTCCTCTTAAGCTGACCCGGCCACCGGCCATTCACTACTGCCTTGCGATCACTGCAATTGTGACGACTCCACCTCGCACCATGACATGTTGGGATCATTTCGTTTGCTGAGGTATAATTGCATCACTTATACATAAATACTTTATTTATAAATTACTTAAGCTAAGCCACTTCTCAACAAAGAGTGATAGCAAATCGGCATCACACTCCATAATATATGTCATCTCAGATATCACTTTGATAGCTTGTTTTTTGCTCTAAAATTTCTCATCCTGATGAAGCAGCATCTTTTGTTAAAGATTTGGGTTTATCCAAGTTGAGCTCCCTATGCCTAAGTGTCATCCTGATGTTAACACAAATTATTTGGTTAATTTATCTCTTCAATTAAAGACAAAAAGATGGATGCCATTAATCTTAATTTTGGATATTCAAAATTTAATTTATGTTTGCTTAATTTTATTTGAGTTTTTATTCATTTATTTTGAATATCCAAATCAATGTATGATGTGACACAAGGTGTCAATAGAATAAGAATTGGACTAACTACTAGAACTTAATGTAAGAAGATGACTTCTGATAATCAGAGTCTAAGGACAAGAGGTAAACTAAAGTTTTGTAATTAGAATTCTTTTTTATGAGTGTAATAATTATTCTTTAAAATTATATGTTTGTAATAATTTTTTATAGAACATTTATAATTTTGAAACTTATGATTTTTAAATTTTGAACTTTTAAGTTTATAAAATTCAAAACTTTGAATTCAAATTTATTTTATAATATATTAGAAAAATTAATTAAATTTTTAGAAAATAATTAACTAATTTTTTTCACTCAAATGTGGTTGACCAACACACCTTTAGTGAGTGGTTATGAGTAGTTATGGATGTGCAACCATCGCGTCCTTATTAACACACTTGGCCAGGCCCATCTTCCTACCTTTTTATCAATTTTGAATTTTCTTATTGTAAAATTCATATTTGATTGCTGGAATGAAAGCAAAGAGTTTGATGTTGTGATAATATTTTGAGTGAGAAAAATTCAAGGGCATTAGCTTGGAGCCACCCTTATTATGGAAAAAAGTTTGGTGATCTCTTCTAACTAATATTTGTTGTGAGTAGCTTACCTTTTATATGTATAAATTCTTCTTTTTTGTTGTAGTATTTTATTATTCTCTTCATTCCGTATAATAAGCATTTTCTTTTTACATTTTTAGTTTTTTAAAACCCATTCAAATAAATGGAGTAGGTCAGCATATAGTTTTATGTAGGAAGATCTAATCTTATTGTAGCACCCAATAGGTGGGAATAAATTTGAAATTGAGTAAAAAAATTAGATCACAACTAGAAATCATAAGTTACAATTTCTTCAAGTTTTAGCCCCATTTCTTAAGCTTAAACTCTTTTCCTAAAAGTCTATTTCAAAGTTCAATGTTGTCAATTAGAGGAGATATTTTATGACCGAGTGTTGAAAAAAATCTAAAAATAAAACATATATTTAAAAAATAATAAAATTATTTATAGTACTTCTAAACACTATGAATTAACATTCTTTATAGTTTCAAACCCAAAGGAAGAGTAGTTTTATCACACAAAAATCCTAAATCAAAGCAAAGGATTTTAAAGGTTCTAGGCTATTTTGTGTTAGCCAATTCTATTTAAGTCCTTTATTTCTCATGTTAGTTCATTCCACCAATTCTTAGGTTCTTTCCCTTCCCCTCTTAAGAAAACATCCAAACCATAATTAACTCATATTAAAAAGGCCAACCACATTGGCTACATCATAATATGCCATTTTTTTTTGTAAATTTAAGCACAAGAGGATAATAGAATAATTTGTTGATCACGTGTAAATCAATTTCCTTTGGACACCTCAATTTATATTTTCATTGTCTTGTCAAGGTTCTTTATAATTTTTAAGTATTAGTTCATGTTTTTCTTGTTTGAGCATGTTATTGTATATAACTATCTTATCATAATTATTTAGGTTTTGCCTATTTTTGATGAGTATATCCATGATTTCATGCATTATTTTATATGGTAATCATGACATGCACATTACATGTTGCATTGCATCATGATTTTATCATTTTTATTATTTGTATTACTTATTTGTATGTGTTACTTTCAAAGGACTTATGTTTGTGTCTTAGTTAACATGTCATACTCCCTAGAGCTTAGGGGAAGTCATTCATTTTACCAAGCTATGCACTCACTCCTTTAGTCTTCTACTCAATATAGTAGGTCATATCCTAGACTAAGTTAAATTCTTGCTTTTATAAACATTCACATTTTTATTGCAATTGGGTTTCACACACTACATAGAGGACTATTATTTTATTTTTCACCTATACATAAGTCTCGTAAGGCGAGACCTCAGGCACTCTTCATCACCCCATGTGGTGATAGTGATCTTTTTTTCTAAATAAGGTAAGGAAATCATTCAATTTCATATCAATGACCCCCACTTTAATAGGCTTTAAGTGATTCAATATATATTTTTCCCATTAACATGGTTTTATGTGACCTTAAATCTTAGCTATGGTTTGCATTTGACAATTGTATACACATTTGGGTTGTCCAATGAAATTCTTATATCACTTTTCTTTTACTTTTAGATGATCCTGAGTGCATTAGAGATTTTTATTGTGAGTTTATTCTATTGTCACTAGACTACCTATCAAAATATTGTATAGCTTTTGTCTTCAACATTGTCAAATAATTATAAGAGAGTCTATAGTCATCTTTGTCTTTAAATTAGTAAATCATGAGCTTTAAATGATTATTAATGATTTTGAGATTTTTATGGATCTTCTCACTTAGCTTTATAATTTCTTAGAAACTCTTAAGTAAGCCATTAGCTTGAACATAAGATCTTACTAATAACCTTAAGATTGGATATGTGAACTCATTAATCCTTTAATTTTATCTTTAACCTAGTTAATTATAAGTGAATCAAACATATATTAATTAACTCTAAGTGATCCTTATATAGATTGACAACCTATCTTGAATGACCTTAGAGAAGCTTGAAGTTTATTAGTGAGTCTTAAGAATAAAATGACTCACCTCATTATGAGCCATGTTCACTCTATTAAATTTATAATGAATTAGACATAGGAAACTCTATATATTTTGAATGGCATCATTCTCATTTTCTAACATAAAATCTAGCCTTTAACCCTCAAACTTATGTCAGTTGAGTCATGAGTGGATCTTCTTCCCCTCATTTAGAACCTATAACATTATGCCTAGCATTAGATCTAAGTTTAAAGACTTGGAGGTGGGTCACCTCATCTCTTTGTTTTTTAAAACTATAGACATGGATTCTAGAAACCTCGTAATAACATTACTCACCCTTAGGTGGGTTGTGTATATAACATTTAAGTTCTTCATAACACTTTAAATTTGAATTTCTTTAAGTCAAAAATAAATAAATAAATAAATTGATATAAATATTTAATGGCTTAAATATAGACCACCACTTAGTTAATAAGCTTGAATACCATCAGATTGAATATACAACTTAAATAATAAATATTTAATTAGATTGGCACCATTAGTATTGTTCCCATACTATACCTTGGACTATGTAGCTTATTATTATGTGCAATTTAAAGCAAATTGATAATTTGAATAAACCAACCAAACATAGATCATCTCACACTAAGTTGCCTCCCACTTGATAGCTAAAGCAGCATGTTAGGTTGGGTGCATCCTCTAGCAAGGCACTCACATCTTCTCTATCAGGCTTAACATAACCTTCTTGGTGAACTTACTTAACATGCCAAATTGATGATCTTGATGATTTTTCTAGTAACATACCCAAGGTACAACATGGTAGGGACACATTTAACAAACTCTCCCCACATTTTAGACCTAGCAAGTTACTCCATCTGGGAGGCCATGTCACCTAGATGCAACATATCCCATTATAATAGGCTATTGTACATGTGTCTACATCATAGAAAACTTTAGAATTTGTACTTTTCTTTTCATTATTTTATATTTATGGTGTAACCATATATGTAGCTCTCTAACCCTATAAGTATATTTAAGATCTCTTGACTATTCATAAAGATCTTTTTATGCTCTCTAAATCTTTTAGATCTTTGTCTTATTTTGGGATTTTACTAGAGTTGGACCCACTCAATCCTTATTGCATTATTTTCACTATTCGTGACATACATATATTTACTTTTCCTATCTTTCTATTTATTCATTCATTCATCTCTCTTTAACCATCACTTATTCAAGCAAAACTTGAAAATAACCTATCTTATATCACTTGATGGATTGATTAAGATTCAATAATTAGCTTAGCATACCTTAAAAGTTATAATAGACACATTCTTTGGTAGCCTAGGGCTAGGGTGTAGTTCAAATCTTTTTCTTTTTCCATAGTGTGATATGATAACTTGATATGGTGTTTTCATTATTTATTTTGATGTGATGCTATTGTGTGTGCTTGTAGTTAAGTGACTTAAGATACAAATATTTTCTTTGTAGGTTGACGAGCTTAAAAGGAGGGATCATTTAAATAAAAATTTAATTATTTTGCTTGCAAGTGCCTCTATTGTGAACTTAAGTCCTAAGTAGATATAACCAATAAGAATTATAGAATAGCTTACCACAAATTTATGTTAGGTCTTGTGTAGAATATATTGATTATTTTATGACACTAATATCTATTTTGTAGAAGCAACTATGTAATTTTTGCTTTTCATTATGTATCTTTTAGCCCGTTGACCTCATTTTTAGAATGAGCTCCCAATTCCCTCATCTTAGACATAGGACTCCTCTTAGACACTAAGAGTTCCTTAGTCTTAAGATACTTTTAGTAATTAGGTGAACACTTAACCTAACCCTAGAGACTTAGAAGAGTTAGCCATAAGAATAGGCTATGCCTTAGGGGTGTTAGGAAAACTTGCCTACCCTATAGCTTGAACCAAATCCTTACTCTCTTCTTTCAAGTCAAACCCCAAATCAACCTCAACCTCAAATCATAATCAAATCCAAATCCAAATCAACCTCAAATCAACTTGAATTCCAAAACAAATCTTAAATCAATTCTAATGGATTTTCTCAAATCATGAATCAATTCCAAATAATTGAAACCCATGATTGAATTCAAAATTCAAAAATCTTTCCTAACCCACTTCTGATTCCATCTTATGGACTTAGACAAATCAAATCCAAATCAACTCAAAATCAAAATATTTTCTCATAAACCATTTATATTCTCATTTATATTCACAAATATAAATGAAATATAAATTTAAATACCCAAAATCAAATTCAAAACTCAAACCCAAAGCTATCCTAAAATCAACCTATGCTTCTTCAAGTCAAATTCTTGAACTTAGCCAAATCAAATTCAAATCAATCCAAACACTTGGATTTTCTTCATGATTCAATCAATCCTTCAATCATGAATCCAAATATAAACACAAAATTCAATTATCAAACCAAAATTAAATTCAAAACTCAAACCCAAATCAAACCCATGTTCATCCTTTGAACTTAAAAATTGTCAAATGAATCAAAACCCATTTGACTCCAAATCACTTATAAATGGATTTATATTTCAATCATAAGTCCATATGTGAGTTGAACCAAACTTGAATCAAGCCTTGATCAAGTCAATTGACCCACTTAGGCTCACTTGACCCAAAGTGACCTAAAGTACCTTTTTGAGCCAAATTCTAATCTTGCCCAAATTGGATTGGACTATGCCCACCTAAGCCTCACATTGTGAGCAACAATCATTATGAGATGATCAATCACTCAAATTGGGTCAAACCAAGTCAAACCTAAGGGTTGACCAAGTCAAAACTTAGCCAAAATGAAACCCAAACTAGCTAAAATCCACTATAAGCCAAATTGATTGAAACCATTGATCAAAACCAATTCATGATAAATGTTTGAACTTTACCAAGTCATCATTTAAGCCTAACCTAGCCCAATTGGCTACTTGACCCAAGTTGACCCAACTTGACCTAAAAAGTCAAAATATGTCAAATCTTGATCTAAGCCAAATTGATTGCAACCAATGGGTTAGATTCATTCTAAACCATTTATTGAACTTGACCAAAGCCTCAATTGGCCAATTAGATCCTACTTAGCCCAATTGACCATGAACCCAACTTGACCTAAACAGTCAAATCAACTTGAAACTTAACCAAATCAAAATTGATTGAAACCAAAGCTTGCAAAATATTTCAAATGACCAACAAAGCCTAAACGAACCCATGACCTAACCAAATTAGGTCAAATGGGTCAAATTGGTCAACTTGACCCATTTGACCTAAATGAAATCAAATGAACTAAAACCAAATATAAACCAAATTGAACTAAACCAATGATGCCAACACATTTCAAATGGTCATATGAACTTGACCCAACCCTTAGTTTGACATAATTTGACCAATTGATTAACTTGGCCCAAGTTGGCCCATTTTAAAATAAATGGGTCAACATGAGCCAAATGATATCAAATCAACTCCAAATTCATTAAAATTTGCACCTACCCAATTTTAAACTATTCCAAATCCACCCAAATTAAAATCAAAGCCAAATGACCATTTTACCTCTAGGTCAAGGGGTAACCTATGGCCAATTCCACTTGAAATTTGGTGAAATCCTTTTCATGGACACTTGACACCCTCTTAGTGGACCAAGTGGACACTAATGAGTGTGGTGCATATGACCCAATGGGTTTGGGTCAGCCAAACCCAACCCAAGGCCAAAATTGACCACCCAATAGGAAATTCTCCACATGGAATCACTCCTCCACTCAAATGAGCACATGGAAACTTCACCACTCTACTCCTCTGCCAAAACCAAATCATGTGGAGCTTAAAACGGCCTAACCAACCCATTAATTATGATCAATTTGATCAAAATGGAAGAGACAAGATCATCCGTCTGATCCTTGTAGGAGGAGATATACTCCCCCTAATTCCACTTGAATTCCATTCATTCACACTTGATTGAGGAATAGAAACTCAAAGCAACCTTCTCCAAGTTTCTCCAAGTTTCGTAAACATATTTCCAGTTCTCTATTTTCAAATTTCTTTAAAGTTGAAATAGGGGAGTTCATTGGAAATTCCACTTTGCTCAATTCACCACCATAAGCCAATTCCTCTTGCAAGCACCTTCAAGGCACCAATTTGAGTTGATCCAAAGCTTTTTCTAAGCTTCCAAGGAATGAGAGGATGGACCTAGACCAAAGACACAAGCACTTGAAGCTCATCTTTGCCAATAGGAGGATCTAGTTGATCTCAAGACTTCAAACCTTCAACAGGGCTTTGTCTCCAGTAGACGAAGCTACCTCGATGGTTGGGAGCGCCGGTGACAGCCTTCGACGATGTATGAATCAAAACTGAGCTTAGGTGTAGATTTCTTTGGTCCTTTATGAAGGAAAGTATCATCTCATTATAATTTGACCATTAGATCTTTCTCTTCCAACATATTGATGGTGTGGGTTTGATCTTAGCTCAATCTGAGCTCAAGTGAGCTCGGATCAAGCCCTAAGGGACAGGCGGTTGCTGTCTCCCATAAGTGAGGGTAGAGATGAATCATGGACCATCCATCCCACATGTTTTGGATGGACGGTCTTGATTAATCCACATTAGATCTACTGCTTAGTCCCCTTAGATCCATGGGTTTAATCTGGACCATTCGATCTTTGATCGAATGGTCCAAGGGAAAGCGCGTAGTGCCATCGGCTGACTGTGCAGCTGATTTGACAACTTAATAACAAATCTTATCGTGCCACATGGAAAGCACGCACCGCGTCAGCGGTCCATGTGGCGTCGATGGGATTAGTTATATAATTAATGATTTAATGGCCCATTAATTATAGAAACTTCTAAAATGCATAACTAAAAGTAGAAAAATCCAAAAAAAAAAAAAATGCAAACTCAACTTCATTTAAAAGATAATTAAAAGGGGAATAATATAAAATTAATTTTAATTAATTCTGAAAAGTGATATTTTTTAATTTGAGTCTTATTGGGATGTAATTATGTTAATTACTCCTTAATTATTCTAATAATTAATTTCAAACTCTTAGGGATAATTAGTGGGATGACCTCTGCTTCTCATCATTTTCTTAGAATTTATTAATGGATTAATTTAGGTAATTGCTTGTTTCATCTTTAATCACTCCCTTAGTCAATTAAATGATTAATTAACCTATTAAATGGTGATAAATTCATTAATTAAATTTGTTAATCATCTTGGAACAGTGGATAGAGTTAGGGAATGAGATTAGGATACCTTTTCTAAATCTTTTCTTCTAAGTCTATTGCATTTGAATGAAAACTTAATTAATTTAAAAATTGATTAATGTTTTAATCATTTCATCAAATAGCTTAATTAACTAAACTCAATATCAAAATTTAATCCGAAAACTTAATCACTTAACCAATCCTTTCTTGGGTAGATACTTAGGTGTTCAATAATCTAAGCAAACTTAAGGAAATCAAATCCAACCTACATGTGTGGGAAGGGTTATGAAAGTACTTAATTAAACCCCTTAGCTTAATTAATCAATAATTACGAGCCAATTGCACTAGGTCCTTTCTTTCTTAGGGTGCATTGCTGATTTAAATTCAATGTGGTTGCATATCATATGTTGGCTCATAATTGTTTGAATAATTATGTTAAGGAGGTGTAGGTAAGGGGTAATTAATTGATTTAATTCACACCTTAACCTAAACAAAATATATACTCAATCTAATAGTTCAAAAAATTAAATAAAAATAACACACACATGCGGGAGATGGGTCAGCAAACCTTTTCACATTTTCCTAAATCAAATCAAACTCAAAACAAAATTAAAAATTTCTTTAAATAATTTGATTCACTTTAAATCATCTTATTCCATAGGATTGTCTTTAGAAATTAGTTAAGGTGAATAAAATTACATGCTTATATCACTTTATTTCTTTCTTAGCATGCTAAATGTGTATGCCATATGAAAATCATGCATTCATGCCTTTTAAAAAATCAAATTAAAATGAAATATTTCCTTTATGTCAAATTGTATGTTTTGGCTAAAGTAAGAATATGAATGGCTATTATCACTACTAAATCTGAAATTTTTTTTTTTTTAAAACTCATAAATCAAACATTATAAAATGAAAGGCATGCTACTTACAATTACTTATAAGCTTGCATGTGAGTATAATATAAGATGTGCATTATGTGACTTTCCTTCTCTTCTCTTTTAACATAGTTTTGAATAGGATTTGCAAAGTGTATAGTTCATTTGAAAAGAACACAACACTTGTTTAAATCCATTCCTATTCATTCCTATTTTAGCATTTAAGAAGGATCTTCGCATTTACGCATGTAAATTAAACAAACAAAATAAAACAAACACATAAGGATCTTTTGCATGACTCTTTTTTTCATTCATTTCTTTTTATGCATGCACATGTATTTAAGAAAAGTGGTATATTAGTCTGGACACCCCAGGATTGCGAGACTTTAAGTAGCCCCAAGTAGGTCTTATACCTTACACCATGGTGTAGAAAATAATGGCACCGTAATCACTTATATCTTTCATACATGTAAATGTGCATTTGAATAATGGATAAAAGAATCCCTCTCTTTTCTACTTAATAAAATCATGCATCATGAAGCATCCAAATTTCCTTAAGCAACATCCCTTAGCATTCATTATCAAGGTGTGCTAACATTTCCATTGCATGTATAGATATGCTTAGGATTCATCCGTATGCATATTATACATGTTGGAAAGAGATAAAGTGTTGTGTGTTTTGTGATAGTAATTCACTTTACTTAATCTTAAAATTCCTTTCTCTTTGAATAGGTTTTTTAGGAAAATCTAAACTTAGGATTAATTAAAACACAAAATAAAACATTCACTAAAATAAAAAATATTAATGAATCTACTTTAGAAATACTTAAGGTAGGGAGGAAAGAGAAGTCCTCTTCTCTTTTTTCTCTTTACAACACTTAGTAATTAACTGTAAGTTCATTCAAACCAAATCAAATCATAAAATAAATTCAACCAAATCAACTAAATCACTTAAATGAAATCACCCTCTAAGTTGAACTCTTCATACTTATAAAATTCTAACCTTAAAGCCTAGCTAAGACATGCCACACAAGCCTTAAATGACACACACATTACGCTAAGTCACCATTTCTAGTCCTATGTTAGGGCGGTGCGTGATTTAATATTTGCTTTTGTTTTGTGATTTGATGTTTTAGTCTGGATGTTAGTGTGTATGTGCATAGACTAAATGGTAGGGCAATCTTAGTCTAATCATTGTCTTCTACAGAGGATTGTGCTTAAGGGGCGCTGTAATAAAAATATAAATGCTTTTGCTGTGCAGGTTGCTTATACCCCTAAGCATAATCCAAAATAGGCTAGGTGGACTTGGTTACCTATGTGTGGGATGCTAAGTCAAATTTATTCACATACATTCTTGGAATTATGTGGTTTGTTTAGCTAATATCTATTTTGCATGTTTTAGTTTGATTTGCTTTTCTCATTTTCATATAATTTTGCAATTAGGATTTAGAATAATTATTATGGGGGATTAGGATGAACATTGGTCATAAGATTATGTCTTATATACCATGTGAATCCTTTGGAGCAAACACCTTCCAACCAACCGAAAGAAGAAAGAAATGAAGAATGAATCCCATAACATGAATTCCTTTTTGATTGTAATTAATTTATTTGTAATCTGGGTTGTATAAGGGTAGATCTCGACGATCCAACATATTTTTTGAGTTTTTGTGGTTGATCTCGACCATAAAATGCCTATTATTCTTTTACGCTAGCTTTATAAATTATTTGATATTGGTTTAGCTTGTGCATTAAGATGACATATTTTCTTAGTTTCTTCCTTGTTTTGATGAATGACCTGGATGCGATTAGGCTCTTAAAGAAAAATAAATTTTCTATCCAATTAACAAATCAAAATTAAAAATTAATAACTCATAACCTCACCTAAAACCTAGGTTATAAAATAAGATAAAATATTTTGCAACCCCTTAGCTGGATGTTATATGTTTCACATCATGCATAAAAAATATCTTATTTCACTCTTGCTTATGGAGGGTTTCCAACTTTTTCAGAGAACTTAGCTTGACCTTTGAGAGCTATGGTGGAAACACACCTCCTTCTTGTTGATTTTGGCCCATAATCAAATTTCTCATGCATTGGGCATATAAATCATATAGCCTATGTCAAATCAATTGTCCAAAAATGAAAATATAACATAACAAAATTTGCATTAGATTTAAGTCATGAATTCATGCCCTACATGATCTAGTCTCTTAGGGAGTGTGTTTAAGGACTTAGTCTCTTTAAAAATAAAAATATCTTAGCTATCTTGTAAAAGCATATGACTTGCTTACATATATTTAAAATCATAGGAGGAGTTAGTTGGCGGCCTCCTCCAGGTGGTTGTAAGTCCAAATAGTCGGGTGGTTTATCCTCTCTTGTGAAGCTAAACCATATACCCTTTTTTGCCTTAAATTTAGGTCATACTCTGGCCCTCGCCAAAGCACCCTAAATTTAGGTTTAGAGGTTGCTACTTCCCTTTGCGAGCTACGATCATAAATCCTCACCTCTTAAGTATTTCCATGATCTTGTGTCATGGAATTATAAGCCATAGATTTTTAATAAAAATTCAACTCAAACAAATGAATCATTTCAATTTAAAAAATATAAAGCCTAACCATATGATAGTTTGGTATGTTTACTGGGCCTCCTAGTATCATAAGTATCCCCTACTTATCTTCTTTTGGTTCTGATAATAACTCCCTCTTCTTGATCAATCTCACTTGATCTTTTAAAAATAAATCAATTGATTGGTAGTCATATCTTCAAAATCTTTGGAGATAATGATCATTTACGTTAATCAAGAGTATTCTTAAACAATCTCATTCCTTAGGATGTGATTAACTATGGGGGCTTGCCTCCATGGGAACTTAATGAACCCAGTTTAAAATAAACCCTGCTTTACTTTTTTATGTAAAGTAGGGGAAGAATCTCTAGTACATACGAATACCCATAGTCCTTAGGAGTCCTTATTAAGGTGATTAGGTCCATTGTAGGATGGTGACATCTATTTCTTGAGATCGTATACTATTCCTTAATGTCATACTCGATCACCCTAATAAGAACATATGTAGATCTACGTGGTGTCCCAACAAGTAGTATATATTTTTGTTTTCATTTATCCCTTTCCAAAAGATAGATGAAGATGAAAATATTTCACCACAGATTTTTTTGGTGATTCCACTAGTGAAGGTTCCTCTCTCCATCTTTGATAAATTATCATTGTCTCCAAGTATCGATAGTGGGTTTGTATTTTGTATGAACCCAAGTCTATCTTTCTTTTCCGTTGGCACTTAGTTTATTTTACCCTTAAGCTAAGCTAGCCAACATCCTTTAGGTTTTAGGACCTCACTCCGTGTAGGTCTTAAAACTCCTATTGGTTTTCCAATAGGAGAAAATAAAAATTTAATAAAAAGAAATAATTAAAGACTTTTTTCTTACCATTTCTATGGTAAGGTAAGGTTCATTCCAAAAATAAAGAAAAATAAATCCTTCATGAAAACATCAATTTTCAAAAAGCACTTCTTCAAAATGCACATAATAAAATGTTTACACAAAAAATTTTCATAAATCATTCTCATCTAACAATCTTCTTGATTTTTATGTGTAGGATTTTTCAAAAATAAAACTAACAATCACATTTTTAAAAAGCACAAATAAATATCTTCACTCAATTTATTTTGATGAAGATTTCATTTCTAAAATAAAATCCAACAATCATATTTTCCAAGAGCACAAATGAACATCTTCATTCAATTTATTGGATGAATATTTCACTTTCAAAATAAAATTAACAATCTATTTTCAAAAATAAATAAATAAATAAATAAATAAAATCCAATAATCATATTTTTCAAAAGCTCAAATGAACATTTCATTCAATTTATTGGATGAAGATTTCACTTTCAAAATAAAATCAACAATCTTTTTTCAAAAATAAAATCCACAATCATATTTTCCAAAAGCACACATGAACATCCTCATTCAATTTAATTGAAGGAAGATTTCATTTTCAAAATAAAATCAATAATCATCTTTTCAAAATTAACAATCATCTTTTCAAAAATAAAAAAAAAGAAAAGAAAAGAAAATAACAATCATTTTTTCAAAATTCAAAGAACATTTAGATCTTTCATTTAGCATGCCCAAATTTGCTAAATGAAAATCTCTTTTCAAAAATAAAATAACACTTGGATCTTTCATTTAGCATACACAAATTTGTTAAGTAAAGATCCAAATTTTAAAATCAAAAATCAAGATTCAAACAACATTTGGATCTTTCATTTAGCATACTCAAAATTACTAAGTGAAGATCCACTTTTTAAAATCAAAATCACAAAAATGAAATAACATTTGGATATTTCATTTAGCATACCGAAATTTGCTAAGTGAAGATCCACTTTCAAAATCAAAATAAAATAAATAAATAAAAATGAAACACATTTGGATCTTTCATTTAGCATACACAAATTTTCTAAGTGAAGATCCACTTTTCAAAATAAAAAAAAAAATCAAAACATGAAACACATTTGGATCTTTCATTTAGCATACTCAAATTTTCTAAGTGAAGATCCACTTTTCAAAATCAAAATTAAAAATTCAAATAACATTTGTATCTTTCATTTAGCATACCCAAATTTTCTAAGTAAAGATCCACTTTTCAAAATAAAAAATTAAAAAATGAAACACATTTGGATTTCCTTAGCATACTTAATTTGCTAAGAATCCTCTTTTCAAAATCATTAGAAACAAAAACACATTTGGATTTCCTTAGCATACCAGAATTTTCTAAGAATCCTCTTTTCAAAATCATCAAAATGTGAAACACATTTGGATTTCTTAGCATACCTAAATTTCTAAGATTCCCCTTTTCAAATCATCAAAATAAAACATATTTGGATCCTTTATTTAGCATACCTAAATTTTCTAAGTAAAGAATATACTTTTCAAAATCAAAATAACAAATTCAAAACATCATGGATCCTTTATTTAGCATTCCTAAATTCTCTAAGTAAAGAATTCACTTTTCAAAATCAAAATCACAAAATCAAAACATCATGGATCCTTTATTTAGCAGACCTAAATTTATTAGGTAAAGAATCCACTTTTCAAAATAAAAAAATCACAAAATCAAAACACATTTGGATTTCCTTAGCATACTTAAATTTGCTAAGAATCCTCTTTTCAAAATCATCAAAACAAAACATATTTGGATCCTTTATTTAGCATACCTAAATTTACTAAGTAAAAAAAAATCCTCTTTTCAAAAATAACAAAATATTTGGATTCTTTATTTAGCATACCCAAGATTGCTAAGTGAAGATCCCATTCTTAAATTCACACATGACTCGCAAGCAAGCAAAAGAAGAAAATTATTTTCAAACACCTCACCTAGCATACCCAATTTTGCTAAGTGTGTAAATCTCAAAATCACAAACCAAAACAAAATCAATTGACCCTTTACTTTAACATACTCAAATTTATTAAATGAAGGGTCCTCAAACTCAAAAAAATCAAATTCAAATATGAACCTATGGAAGCATCAATCTCTTCAAAAATATTTGAACCCATTTTCAACATACACAAATTTGTTGAAAATGGATTCTACATTCAAAAAGTCTCCTTTCCAATCAATATCAAAATCTCTCCAAATTTATTTGAGCCCCACTTAACACTTTCAAGTTGTTGAGTGTGGGCTCAAATTCTAAATCAAAATTCAAAAAATCAACAAAGCAAGAAATCTGATTCGGGTTTGTTTTCCAATAAAGGAGACTTTCAATCAATTTCAGTCAGTTCAGCTCAGTGCAGTTCAGTTCAATGATAGCAGAGAAGTACGTATTCACATTTCCTTTTGGGATGGATTTGGCCTTGGATTGGGAAGCCTCTCATAGTCTGACTTTGCCCACATCATCCATTTTAGCTGAGGCTTTGAGGGGGATAAGATCACATGTGAGGGGACCACCCTCACAATAGTCTACAGGAGCACGATGACCAGGCAGAAGCTAATCATCTAGGTTGAGATACCATCTGACTTGGAGATTCCCTCACTAAAGAGGAAGGCTATGGCAGTTCCCATAATAGTAGCACTGCCAGCACCAGTGCACCTAGTTGTTCTCCTTGCTGCCCTAGTACGGGCTAGCACCCACTCATTGGCATCTTCCAAGGGGAAGGCTCCCCTAATTCCAGGGATTGTCTCCTCTACCTTCAAGGTTGGGTCTAGTTCCCATACTGCTCGACCTACTAGGACTTAGTGCTGAAACAAGAACTGCATGGTCAAGTAGTATCATACTCGCATAGTGAGAGGTAGCCACTCAGTATATAGCAGAGGATGTGCCTAGGATAGTGTCTCCTCTCATCACAGAGAACAAGTTCCATCCCCTCTCTGGTTCTGATAGAGAGGATGTTAAGAGAATTTCAGTCTCACCTCTGCCCATAGTTCACTTTGAGGCTCCTATTAGTGAGAGGAGGAGGTCATACATTGGCTTTAGATCTATTCTATGCTGAGTAGGCGGAGCCTACATATGACCGAAGTCTAAGGCTCAATTTGATTTATGTTCTATCATCCCTCGTAGTGTGGGCAGACAGATCAGGCAAGAGAGGGAAAAGGAGGCCCATATATCAGTACATATTACTAGCCGGGAGCGGTGGAGGTACAATCGAAAGTCAACAACCTCCGTATTTATGGACTTTCTCGATCAGCCTGCTACTCGCATCGATCATATTGATAGTATCTTACTGATAGGTACTACCCATTATAGGAGAGGAACTCCTATTCAGAGAGAGTCGGTGGTGCCTCCACCACACTGCTCTACTCTACACCCAACTTCTCCATTACATGTTCTAGTATCCATTATTCCAGCAAAGGCCATGAAGGCCGCATCTGAGGAGAAGAGAACCCTACTGGTGATTTGGCTATGGCCAAGAGATCTCATTCCATCTACACCGCCTACTGTGGCGAGGCTGAGCTCTCCTGCTCGACCTTCTGCCTCAGTTATGGTGAGGAGGGAATGATGACCTCAGAGTGTCGTAGTCGTTCCATCACCACCACCACCATAGCAGGCTATGGAGATAGTAGTAGCCGAGGGATGAGGAGATAGTTCAGTTGCTCCCATGACCATAGATCCTCCTATGAGTACTACTCCACCTAGATCCAATAGCAGCCAGGAGCATCTTTCTTCTAGTGAGTGTAGCCCTCATAGGGTTAGCTCTGTAGCAGAAATGGAGGTTAAATGTCTATCTATTTATGACAGTATCATCAGTCAGCCTTGATCTTTTATACCTGTTCAACTGGACCGATCCCTAGATGACATTGTAGCTCAGTATCTAGTGTAGAAAAAGAAGAAGAAGATCTTAGGATACGACTGGTCCAACTTAGAGGATGAGAAGGTCAATTTTGATCCTAATAAGGATTCAATGATAGTTCACATGGTAGATACCAGTGGTTCTCTTCTTTGTGATCATCAAACTTTGGAAGGTGATGTGGCCGAGTAGGACAACACAACCTACTCGACCCAACACTTCCTTCAGCAACTAAAGAAAAAGGATGAACAAATAGATAGGATGGGTAAGAAGCTTGAGGATTTGCTAGCATCAGTCTTGGTACTTTAGAACCAAGCCCGACAGTGCATCCTACTATTACAGAAACTGATCCACCTGAGTTGTTGCATGTCTTGGATCAAGCCAAGACTACACCGCCAATAGAGCAGGGCAACACTAGCTTGTACAGGAAGGTAGTGGATAATACCTCTATACAGGAAAATGACATTAAAACCATGGTTGAGCAATAGGTGAAAGAAGCATTAGCTCAAGCCCGAGGAGTATCATTGGTTCCAAAGGGTAGACCCTACCCAGAGGAATTCGATGCCATCTAGTGTCCTAAGAGTTTCGTGCCACCTTCTTTCAAGAGCTTCGATGGCAGCGGGAATCCATGACAGCACATAGCACACTTCAGGGCTAATTGTTGCAACACCGGTGGTAGTGATGCTCTCCTATTTTTTGTCAATAGCTTAGCAGGCATAGCCTTTGATTGGTACGCAAAACTCCCCAACAATTCAGCGAAGACTTTTGTTGAGTTGGAGCAACTCTTCATTAAGAGGTTTGACTATATGTGATCTCGTTGTGGCTTAACAACACCCTGGTGAGTCCCTCATTGATTTTATTCTCAAATGACATAATTTGAGTACGAAATATGAACTGTAGCTGTCTAAACATCATGCCATTGAGATTCTACTAAATAATATCCATGTCCCGGTTGCCTTCATGCTCAATGGTTTCACCATCAAAACATTTGAGAAGCTAATCAACAAGGCAGCTTGCTTACAAGGAAAAGCCAAACAGTTACCTTTTTCAGATCAATCAATAAAGCCAAAGCCACAGAAAGCTTATGAGAAGAAACCAGGGGTAGTGACAGCAGTGGATAAGGGGAGGCAGCCAGCCAAAGAGTAGTATGAGAGACCACGTGCTCCATAACCATCACTTCCACCTCCTCTACCACCACCGAGGCTATCCTACCAGCTTTTATATCAACCTCCATGACCTTCGCCGCCTCCTCCTCAGCCACATCCACAGCAGTGGTACACATACCTGCCACCAGGTGGTTACCGTCCACCTACTCTTATGGATAAATTAAATAAACCATATTCATTTAAGAGAGAGATAGTTAGGAAAATCTTTAAGAACCTCTTAAAGAAACCTAACTTTCAGCTACCCAAGCCTAGAATGCCGGAGGAAGTGGGCAAGTGCAATGATCCTAACTTTTGTCCCTACCACTGCATACTAGGCTATGTTTTAGAGGATTGCTTTACATTCAAGGACTTGCATGAGCATAGCTTCAAGATAGGTGCCATAGTTATCCCAAAAGAATACTTAGTGGAACAACCATCTAGTTCCATTAGGGTAATCATTGGGGATAATTGCAATCATCTTAAAACCAAAGAAGGTTTGGATATCTCCTTATCCCAAACCTCTAAGAAAATTATTTCCAAAATCAATAAACTTTCTTTGCAGGTTCCTAAGGCAGCTCGAACCTCCAACATTAAGGAAGGTTTGCAAGTTTCCAAAGATAACTTGGGAGAAAGGGGGAGCTCAGCAGCAACAGTAGCAGCCTATGCCAACCTGAGATAGCCAAGTAGTGCAACCACCGATCGAGCCCAGCCTCTAGTCCATAGTTGCAGCTATTATTTCAGTAAGCACCTTTACTTTAGCTAGCTCTTCCTATAGTAGACATCTTGTATCAGTGGATGAGGGAATCAAATCCCTCACCCCACTTGCTTTACTTAACTTCTACTATGTACCTCCTTCAAAATCCAAGAAATTAAGAAATAAAGCTAGTTTGAATTACATATGTGTCACTTCTGATGGGTTGTCTAAATTTACTTTTTTAGATAGCTCTCCAAGTCTGAATAATAATTATAATGATTTTGATCTTCCTCTTTCTAATTCAGAATTGGACTTCCCTTCCCTGAATAATATGGGTTCACCTCTTGAGATAGACTTGAAATCATCTGATTCTGAGGGTCCCATAGGAGAAGCTGTAGGTGAGCTTGACGAGTAGGTAGAACCTTCCACTAATCTGCCACAAGAGATCACCGAAGTCAACCTTCATAGTGGCAATGTTCTACCTCCTATCTAATTTAGAGTGTCCCATAGGAGAAGCTGTAGGTGAGCTTGACGAGCAGGTAGAACCTTCCACTAACCTGCCACAAGAGATCACTAAAGTCAACCTCCATAGTGGCAATGTTCTACCTCCTAGGGCAGCACCTCAAGATAAGGGGAAATAAGTCATTAATTTAGATGATCGAGAAGCCCCTCCACAGGATGCTCCACCCATGGATATGCTTGTGGAGGATCAACCCATAGTGGATTATAATGTCCTTTTTCACCTGAGAAAGTTTCCATCTAAGCTAAGCATATACGATGCCCTTGTCTTATCTAAAGAGATGAGGGAGTCATTAATCAAGGCTCTTCTTGATCCTAGATATGTTTAGCGCAACTGATTGCTGTTAGAGAGGAGGCACATTATTTCAGGGAATCTTAGGGAATTACCTTCATAGATGATGACCTTTTTTTAGGGGACATGGAGCACAACCGTCCCCTTTACATTATAGCGGATATGGGCAGATTCAGACTTTCCAGGGTTCTTGTTTATCCAGGTGCATCAGTGAACATTATGAGTCTAAAGGCCATTGCCTATTTAAGGATTGACATCTCCACACTCCGAGGAGATCAGATGATGTTGAGAGGATTCAATGAACAAGGAGAGAGGGCTTTAGATTCCATAGTGTTACCTTTGGAGAAATGTGATTGGAAGACTGAAGCCAAGTTCTATATCATTGATTCGAATACTTCGTTCACCGCTTTGCTCAGTAGGTTTTGGATATATCAGAACAAGATGATTCCATCCTTGCTTCATCAATGCATCAAGTTTAGGAAGGATGAGATTGAATATTGTGTCAAAGGAGATGAAAAGCCATTTTCAATCAGAGAGGTTAAGATATATGAAGATCGACCTTTATCATTCTCAAAATACCTTTTCTCATGAACTTGGTCAAAATTCAAATACAAAAGAAAATGAAAAGTAGAAAAGAAAAGGAAAAGAAAAGAGAAGAAAAATGAAAGTTCAAGTTAACGAGAAAATGATATCAAGGAAAAAGTAGATCCGTGTATCACATTCCACCCATAGTTCATTCCATTATATGGACATGTGGGTAGGATGACTCGACCTCTACTAGGGAGAGGCAGAGGCAGTCCTAGAGGTGGAAGACCCTCTGGTTGGCAGCCAGCCAATAGGGGTTATGTTTCAGTTCACAGGAGTACCCCTACCATTCACATAGATTTATAATCCAGCTCAGAGGATGAGTCTCATGTGATTAGTATACCAGCTAACCCCTCTCAACATGTTTCATTGGAGGTGACACTCAAGCTAGACAATGATAAAGGCCAGGCTTCCAAGCAAAGCATGAATGTATTTGAATCAGATGTATGTGAAATTATCAGGTAGTGGTTAGGAACCTTAGCTCTAATGAGATATGTTTAGCTCAACTGATTGCTGTTAGAGAGGAGGCACATTATTTCAGGGAATCTTAGGGAATTACCTTCATAGATGATGACCTTTTTTTAGGGGACATGGAGCACAACCGTCCCCTTTACATTATAGTGGATATGGGCAGATTCAGACTTTCCAGGGTTCTTGTTTATCCAGGTGCATCAGTGAACATTATGAGTCTAAAGGCCATTGCCTATTTAAGGATTGACATCTCCACACTCCGAGGAGATCAGATGATGTTGAGAGGATTCAATGAACAAGGAGAGAGGGCTTTAGATTCCATAGTGTTACCTTTGGAGAAATGTGATTGGAAGACTGAAGCCAAGTTCTATATCATTGATTCGAATACTTCATTCACCGCTTTGCTCAGTAGGTTTTGGATATATCAGAACAAGATGATTCCATCCTTGCTTCATCAATGCATCAAGTTTAGGAAGGATGAGATTGAATATTATGTCAAAGGAGATGAAAAGCCATTTTTAATCAGAGAGGTTAAGATATATGAAGATGCGACCTACTATCATTCTCAAAATACCTTTTCTCATGAACTTGGTCAAAATTCAAATACAAAAGAAAATGAAAAAGTAGAAAAAGAAAAGGAAAAAGAAAAAGAGAAGAAAAATGAAAGTTCAAGTTAACGAGAAAATGATATCAAGGAAAAAGTAGATCCGTGTATCACATTCCACCCATAGTTTATTCCATTATATGGACATGTGGGTGGATGACTCGACCTCTACTAAGAGGAGAGTCCCAGAGGTGGAAGACCCTCTGGTTGGCAGCCAGCCAATAGGGGTTATGTTTCAGTTCACAGGAGTACCCCTACCATTCACATAGATTTATAATCCAGCTCAGAGGATGAGTCTCATGTGATTAGTATACCGTAACCCCTCTCAACATGTTTCATTGGAGGTGACACTCAAGCTAGACAATGATAAAGGCCAGGCTTCCAAGCAAAGCATGAATGTATTTGAATCAGATGTATGTGAAATTATCAGGTAGTGGTTAGGAACCTTAGCTCTAACCTCACTTTCCTCTAAAAAAGTTGAAGATTTAGTAGTTAAGGAAGCTCCTAAGTCTTCCATTGATGCGAAGATAAAGAGATTCCTATTGGGATCATCATCCTAAAGTCTAAAATTTGATGTAGAACTTGAGGATGATTCATATAAAGAATTAATGGAATTACCTTTTGATTGGTACTTGCCTTGTGTTCTTAATCTTGCAAAGAAGGGTTTGATTCCTTATACGTGGTCTAAGCATAGGTTAGAGTACTTTGAAAAGCTATGGAACAACAGAGGCAGGGATGCACAATCAAGATCAAGACTAGGATTCGGTACAGTGGGTCCAATTGATGATGACAATTACTGCTTAGTTTACTAATCATTTGGAGTCTGATAGGTTCTTCTCCAACCACACTAACTCTTTTGAGGAAGTGTGTTTAGAAACTTTAGATGATCCAGATGATCTCTAAATCAAAGATATACTTCCAAAATTCGAAGAAGAAATCCATTCAATAATCGATAAGCTTAAATAAATCAACCTCGGGATGGAAGAAAATTCATGCCCGACATACATCAGTTTGTTGTTGAATGAAGAAGAAACCAATGACTTAGTTAGGCTATTAGTTGAGTTTAAGGACTATTTTGCATGAAGCTATGAAGAGATGCTCGAATTATCTCCTGACATAGCAGTTCACAAATTAGCAATATACCTTAATGCTAACCCTATCAAGCAAGCTTCTAGACACATGCGATTAGAAATAAAAAATAGGTCATTTCTAAAGTCAAGAAACTGATCGATGTTGGTTTCATCGGGAAGAAAAATACCCTACCTAGTTAGCTAGTGTCATACAGTTAAGAAAATGAATGGCCAAATTTGCATATACATCAATTTTAGGGACTTAAATAAGGCATGTCCTAAGGTTGAGTTTCCTCTTTCTATACTAAAATTAATGATGGACATCACCTCATCTCATGCAGTATTCTCCTTTATGGATGGGTCATTTGGCTACAACCAAATTGAGATGGCACTCAAGGATGAAAGAAATCCTGCTTTTCGAACCCCGATTGGAATCTATATTTATAAGGTCATGCCTTTCGGCCTAAAAAATGCTAGTGCCATATACCAATGAGCCATGACTCAGATCTTCAATGAACTCATTCATCATCAAGTTGAATGTTATGTTTATGATCTAGTAGTTAAAAGCAGAGAAAAAGAAGACCATCTCTTTGACTTGAGAGTAGTTTTCAAATGGTTAAGATAAGTTAACCTCAAATTGAACCCCCTGAAGTGTGCATTCGGAGTAGCTTCAGGGAAGTTCCTTGGTTTTATTGTTTGACATCAAGGAATAGAAATAGATCCATAAAAGATTAAAGCTATCTTGGAAATGCCACCTCCCAAAAGTCTAACTCAACTCAGATCTTTCCAAGGGCGGTTGGCATATCTAAGACGCTTTATCTCCAACCTATTAGGGAGATGCAAACCATTTTGAGCACTTGTCAAAAAGGATGCCAAGTTCAAGTGAGATGATAAGTGCCAGCATGCCTTCGAAGATATCAAGCAATATTTGGTGAAGATGCTAGTTTTAGTAGCCCCTATATCCGGCAGGCCACTCATCCTCTACACAGCTGCATTGGACAACTCCCTTGGTGCTTTGTTGGCCCAAGCCTATGACAAAGGGAAGGAGAGTGCTCTCTACTACCTCAGCCATCGTCTGATCCCTGCTGAAGAAAACTACCCACCTATTGACAAACAATGCCTAGCTTTACTCTTTGCATCCCAAAAGCTCTGACACTATACGCTCTCTCATAAGGTGAACTTGATTTCAAGAATCAATCCACTGTAGTATCTCATGACACAGCCAATGCTATCAAGATGTTTAGCACGTTAGTCCATGATTCTTTCATAATTTGATATCACATTCGTACCCCTCAGTGTGGTAAAAGAACAAGCACTAGCGGATTTCTTAGCAGCACACCCACTTCTTGCTGATTCTCCGCTTAGTGATGATCTCCCTGATGAACAAATCATGAACTTAGGGGAGGTTGAAAATCACCATTGGGGGATGTATTTTGATGGTGTAGCTTCCTTTCATAAAAGAGAAGAATCACAATTTACTCTTCCAGGAAAGGCAGGGGTAGGAATAGTTCTCTTAACTCTAGGCTACGATGTGATGAGATTCTCATACTATCTCTCCAATCCCTACACCAACAACGAAGCTAAGTATGAGGCTTTGATTACCGGTCTGGAGTTATCCATTACAGTGTGTGTGTGTGTGTCAAAAGTATAAGTATCTACATGGATTCTTAACTGGTCATTAACCAGATTACTGGATCCTACAAAGTTCTCAAACCCAAGCTTCATCATTACTACGAGTACATCATGAAATTGTTGGCCCAAATTCCTGAGGTCACCATCTATAAGGTCCCTCAAAGAGAGAACACAGTAGCAAATACTTTGGCCAAACTTCCTAAAGAATTGGCATGCCCAGAAGATGAGTCCATTCCAATAAGGGTCCAAAATATACAAGTCCTATGCCTTATTGATACTGTACTCGTTGAGAGACTTTCTCTTGAATGGGAGGTTTTTGTTGCTAAAAAGGACAAGGAGCTAGATCGAAGGCAACCGTTCATAGATTACTTTTACACAGGCAAACTACCTCAAGAGAAATCACAAACCCACTAGGTGAAACAAAGAGCTCTCTCCTATGCTCTCGTAGATGGCACCTTGTATCGATGATCTTTCGATCAAATGTGGTTACATTATTTCGGCAAACATAAAAATTATAGGATCGTGACCGAGGTACATTTAGGTCTATGCATAGCACATCAATCCGACCTAAAGATGAAAGCAAAGATCAAAAAACTAGGATACTACTGGCCCTTGATGATTACAGACTGGATGAACGTGGCTAGGAGATGCCATCAGTGTCAGGTACACAGTGTGGTCCTACATCAACCACCCAACATTCTACATACTACTTTGGCCTCATGGCCATTTGAGTGTTGGGGTACTGACATTGTGGGTCCTATTGATCCTCCTTCTTATAAGGGTCATAGATTCATCTTAGTTGCCATCGACTACTTTTCCAAGTGGGTGGAAGTAATCCCACTTAGAGAGGTCACAGCTCAACATGTGCTTTAGTTTTTTAGGAATCATATCGTATATAGGTTTGGGGGTGCCTCGATGAATTATATCCGATAATGGTATTGCATTCAAGAGCACCAAGATCAACAACTTTGCTAGAAGATATGGTATAGATTGGAGATACTCCACCATCTACTACCCTAAGGAAAATGGCCTAGAAGAAGCATTCAATAAAAGTCTCATCCACATACTAAAGAAGACACTCGACGATAACAAGTGATAGTGGCATGAGCAATTAGTTGAGGCCTTGTGGGCTTACCGCACCACATATAGAACTCCAACTCAATATACCCCGTTCTCTTTAGTGTATGGGTCTGAAGCTATTCTGCCCTTAGAAATTCAACTCCCATCACTAAGGATAACATTGGGTAGCAGAATCATTACAGAGCAGAATGTAAAGTTGCAGTTAGATGAGCTCAAAGGTTTGGAGGAGAGATGCCTATGGGCGTGCCAGAACCTTGAGTTGTACAAAGCCAAAATGATTTAATCTCACAACAAGTTGGTCCGCCCTAGAGCTTTTCAAGTAGGAGAGCTTGTTTTAGTTCTAAGGTGACTAATTATTGTCCGTCGAAAGATGGGAGGAAAGTTTGAACCAACTTGGGAAGACCCTTTTGTCATAGAGAAAGCCTACCAAGGAGGATCATATCAACTTATTGATTATAAAGAGGAACACCCGATGCTTCCAATTAATGGGCTCTATTTGAAGAAATATTACCCATAAAAATATCTTATTATCAAAGGAACAAAATTTCATTCCAATTCTTCAAAATCTTCTCTTCATTTGAAGTGTTGTTTGCTTATCTTGTGGTAAGAGAACCCAAGAGGCATCCTATCTTTCTTTCACAACACGAACATAATTAAATACAATTCCCCGGTGCTACTAGAATAAGCTGTAAAAGAACCCAAGTGGCATCCTATTTTGACTAGCACAACTAAGTTAAGTGTGAGATAACCCAAGTGGCATCCTTTCTTAGTGGGATTTCAACTACCATCCGTGGCACCATTTCATCAAATTCCCCAACGTGTTTAGGATAGGTGGAAGAGAACCCAAGAGGCATCCTATTCTCTCAAGCACAAACACAACAACAAACACATATCTTTCATCTCAAGCTATTTTTGTGTCGGAGCAAGCCCCCTGTGGAACTCACTCATTAGCTGCTCTAGATCGGGCTAACATGCTACCTTGCTAGTATGTCACCCCAATGGTCACTTGTCTAGTGGATGTGTATCCCCACACTTTCTTCCTGACTTGACCATTGCAAATCGATGAGCACCTTATTATTTTGGTAGGCTTCACTGCCCAGCTAGTAAGCTACCTCAAGTTGATTTTGTTTAAGAAGATGTGAGTCCCTACACTTTCTTCTTGAACTAACCATCATGCACTGACTAAGTTGAGTATATTTGAGTTTTAGAATAAGTCCCCTAGAGGCCCCTTTCCTTTTCACTACTTTTGAGTCGATATAAGTCCCCTAATGGCACTCAGTAGTCACCCTAGGTTAGATAACACCTATTGAGCCAAAAATAGACTATCGTGATGATTAGTTCTGCTATAGGAGGATGTGAGTCCACAACCTTTCTTCTTAGGCTAATTATGAAAAACTGATGGGCACCTTAGGTTGGTTAATGTTCGCTATGATGATAGCAACTCACCCGGTGGATACACCACTCTTGACAGATATGAGTCTCCACACTTTCTCCTTGAGTTGGCCACCGAATACCTATGCAAATTATTTTCTCCAGGGTTTTGAATAAAGTGCTTAGTGGCCCCTTTCCCCTGTGGGAATTCTATTTGGATCACATCCTCAGTGACCCCATTTAGACACTACCTGGCTTACTTTTGGATTAGAAAGTCCCCCTTTCCTAGTAGCCACCCCTATGGTTGGAGAATTCGTTCAATGAATGCACATATTCTCCCTTGGTTCAGTAAATTTGAGATAGGTCTAGGTTGATATAAGCTCCTTCTTAGTATGATTCCTCATAAATTAATAGGGTCCGCTAAATAAATAAGCAAAATAAACAAATTAATTCACTTATAGATTAGGAATTCAAGCCCCAGTGGCCCTCTTTCCCAATCATGCATCCTATCTTTAGGGCAGTGTCAACAGAACTCCCTATAGGAATTGCCTAACTACACTTGAGTTGAGATAAGTCCCCAGGTCAGCACTCTCTCAGTAGTCACCCTTAGGTCTGGTTCAATATGTTTGCCGCAAGCAGGTTATGCCGGTGATCATTTGTCTTTGGAAGATGTCAGTCTACTACGCATTCTTTCTAGCATGACTATCGCAAATCGACGGACAGCCCTAGGTCGAGTTAACATGTTATCTTGTTAATATATCACTCTAGTGGTCTTCTATAGTGGAAGATGTGAGTACTTGAGCTTTCTTCCCTAAATTTAGTCACTGCAAACCGAAAGGCACCCCTTTGGTTGGATATTTCTCCCTTCATTTGAGAGCTACTCCTTTTGGATTAGTGAATCTGAGCCAGATCAAAGCCAACATAGCCCCTACTCAGCGCAGTACATCATAAACTGATGGGATTCATCAAAAATAAATTAAAAATGAAATTAACTTTGTCTATCTTTAAGCCGATTTATGTCCCCCAACGGCATTCACCCAATAGTCAGCCCTAGGTCGGGTTCGATTTATTGCACAAGCAATCGGTCACCCCAGTGGTTAATTATTTTGGAAGATATAAGTCCCTACGCTTTCTTCTTAACTTGACCACTACAAATCGAAAGGAAAATCCTTTGATTGGATAGTCCTACTATGTGGTTGGTAGACTACCCCTTTGGATTGGTAAATCTGAGTTAGGCCTGGGCTAACATGGCTCCTACCCAATACCATCGATCGCAAACTAACATGAACCATCTCAACATTAAAAAAAAATCTGAAAGAAATCAATTAACCTCCCTAGTGGAGTAAAATCTAAAACAAATTCAACACTCCTCCCTAGTGGAGTCAAATCAATCAATCAAATAAAATTTTATAACCAGATCAATCCATTTCTCTTAAGTCAGATGCAAGTCTTTCTGGTTCCCCAGTAGATCCCAAACTCTAATCCTTCAGCAGATTTCACAACTTATTTTCCTCCAGTGGATGACTTGAACTTACTCCCTTAGTGGAGAGTTCACATTTTCATCCCTAGTGGAACACCAAATCTTAAATCAACCAATAAAATCAAATTTCTTCCCAACGAGACTCAAATTAAATCATATGAACTTAACCAACCCTTGGTTTGACCCAATTTGACCAATTGGTCAACTTGACCCAAGTTAACCCATTTTGACCTAAATGAGTCAACATGAGCCAAATGACATAAAATCAACTCCAAATTTATTGAAATTTTGTACCAATCCAATTTTAAACTATTGCAAATCTGCCCAAATTGAAATCAAAGCCAAATGACCATTTTACCCTTAGGTCAAGGGGTAACCTATGGCAAATTCCACTTGGAATTTGGTCAAATATTTTTCATGACCAGTTGGCACCCTCTTAGTCGACCAAGTGGGCACTAATGATGAGGTGCACATGACCCAATCCCAAGGCCAAAATCGATAACCCAATAGGGCTTAAAATGGCCTAACCAACCCACTCATTATGATCAATTTGATCAAAATGGAAGAGACAAGCTCGATCGTCTGATCCTTGTAGGAGGAGATATACTCCTCTTAGTTCCACTTGAATTCCATTCATTTACACTCGATTGAGCCATAGGAACTCAGGGCAACATTCTCCAAGTTTCTCCAAGCTTCCTCAACCTATTTCCAATTCTCCATTTTTGGATTTCTTCAAAGCCAAATTCCACTTTGCTCAATTCACCACCATAAGCCAATTCCTCTTGTAAGCATCTTCAAGGCACCAAGTCGAGTTGATGCAAAGCTTTCTCCAAGCTTCTAAGGCATGGGAGGAGAGAGCTAGGCCAAAGCCATAATCACTTGAAGCTCATCTTGGCTAATAGAAGGATCCACTTGATCTCAAGCCTTCAAACCTTCATCATGGCTTCGTCTCTCCTAGACGAAGCTTCCTCGACAGTTGAGAGCACCGTTGATAGCCTCCGATGAGGTATGAATCAAAACTGAGCTTAGGTGTAGATTTCTTTGGTCCTTTGTGAAGGAAAGTATCATCCCATTACAATTTGACCATTGGATTTTCCTCTTCATACTTCTTGATGGTGTGGGTTCGATCTTAGCGTAATCCGAGCTAAAGTGAGCTCGGATCAAGCCCTAAGGGATGGACGACTGCAGTCTCCCGCAAGCGAGGGTAGGGATGAATCATGGACCATCCATCTCACATATTTTGGATGGACAATCCTGATTAATCCACGTTAGATCTGCTGCTTAGTTCCCTTAGATCCATGAGTTTAATCTAGACCTTTCGATCTTTGACCGGACGGTCTAAGGGAAAGCTCGTAGCACCGCTGACTAACTGTGCAGGCGATTTGACAACTTAAATAACCAATCTTGTCATGCCATGTGGAAAGCGTGTGCCACATCAACAGTCCACATGGCGCCGATGAGATTAGTTATATAATTAAGGATTTAATGACCCATTAATTACAAAGACTTCTAAAATACATAACTAAATGTAAAAAAATTCAAAAAATGCGAACTCAACTTCATTTGAAATATAATTCAAAGGAGAATAATATAAAATTAAATTTAATTGATTTTGAATAGTGATATTTTCTTAATTTAAGTTCTATTGGGGATGCAATTATGTTAATTACTCCTTAATTATTCTAATAATTAATTCCAAACTCTTTAGGGTTAATTAGTGGGATGACCTCTACCTCCCATGTTTTTCTTGGAATTTATTATTGGATTAATTTAGGTAATTTCTTGTTCATCTCTAATCACTCCCTTAGTAAATTAAATGATTAATTAACCTATTAAATGATGATAATTTCATTAATGAACTTTGTTAATCATCTTAGAACAGTGGATAGACTTAGGGAATAAGATTAGGATTCCATTTCTAAAGCTTTTCCCCTAAGTCTATTTCAGTTGAATGAAAACTTAATTAATTTAAAACTTGATTAATGATTTAATCATTTCATCAAATAGCTTAATTAACCAAACTCAAGATCAAAAACTAATCCAAAAAATTAATCACTTAACTAATCTTTTCTGGATAGATACTTAGGTGTTCAATAACTTAAGTAAACCTAAGGAAATTAAATCCAACTTAATTAAACCTCTTAGCTTAATTAATCAATAATTGTGAGCCAATTTCATTATGCCCTTTCTTTCTTAGGGAGCATTGCTGATTTAAATTCAATGTGGTTGCATATTGGCTCATAATTATATGAATAATTATGTTAAGGAGGTGTAGGTAAGGGGTAATTAATTGATTTAATTCACACCTTAACCTAAACAAAATATAAAATCTATCTAATAGTTCTAAATATTAAACTAAAATAACACACACATGTGGGGGATGGGATAGGACCAGCAAATCTTTTCACATTTTTCTAAATCAAATCAAACTAAAAACAAAATTAAAAATTTCTTTAAATAATTTGATTCACTTTAAATGATCTTATTCCATAGGATTGTCTTTAGGAATTAAAGGTGAATGAAATTACATGCTTACATCACTTTATTTTATTTCTAGCATGCTAAATGTGTATGCCATATGAAAATCACGCATTCATGTCTTTTAGAAAATCAAATTAAAAGAAATATTTCCTTAATGTCAAATTACATGTTTTGGCTAAAGTAAGAATATGAATGGCTATTATCACTACTAAATCCAAAATTATTATTTTTTTAAAACTCATAAATCGAACATTACAAAATGAAAGGCATGCTACTTATAATTACTAATAAGCTTGCATGTGAGTATAATATAAGATGTGCATTATGTGACTTTCCTTCTCTTCTTTTTTAACATAGTTTTGTATATGATTTGCAAAGTGTATAGTTCATTTGAAAAGAACACAACACTTAAATGAAATTACCCTCTAAGTTGAACTCTCCATACTTAAAAAATTTTAACCTTAAAGCCTAGCTAAGACATGCCACACAAGCCTTAAATGGCACAGACATTAGGCTAAGTCACCATTTATAGTCCTATGTTAGGGCGGTGCATGGTTTGATGTTTGCTTTTATTTTGTGATGTGATGTTTTAGTTTGGATGTTAGGTAGGAGATTGAATGATAGGGCGATCTTAGTCTAATCATTATCTTAGAGGGATTATGCTTAAAGTCGTAATAAAAATATAAATATTTTTGCTGTGCTGGTTGCTCATACCCTTAGGCATAATCCAAAATAGGCCAGGTGGACTTAGTTAGCCATGTGTGGGGTGCTAAGTCCAATTTATTCACATATATGCTTGGGATTGTGTGGTTTGTTTAGCTAATCTTTATTTTGCATGTTTTAGTTAGATTTACTTTTCCCATTTTCATGTAATTTTTTAATTAAGATTCAGAATGATTGTTAGGGATATTAGGATGAACATTAGTCATAAGACTATGTCTTATGTACCATCTGAAGCCATTGGAGAAAACACCTTCCAACTAACCAAAAAAAGAAAGAAAAGAAGAAATGAGAAATCCAGAATGAAGACCCAACAACACGAATTCCTTTTTGATTTTAATTAATTCATTTGTAATTCAGGTTGTACAAGGGTAGAGCTCAACTATCCAACTTGTTTTTTAGATTTGTGCAGTGGAGCCCGACCACAAAAGCCCTCTTATTCTTTTGTGCTAGCTTTATAAATTATTTGATGTTCGTTTAGCTTATGCTTTAAGATGACATGTTTTCTTAGTTTCTTCCTTATTTTGATGAATGACCTAGATACGATTAGGCTCTTAGGGAAAATAAAGTTTCTATCCAATTATTCAATTCAAAACTAAAATTTAATAACTCATAGTCTCACCTAAAGCCTATGTTATAAAATAGGATAAAAGATTTAGCAATCCCTTTGCTGGATGTTGTATGTTTTCACATCATGCATAAAAAGCATCTTACTTCACTCTTGCTTATGGGGGGCTTCCACCTTTGCCAGGAAACTTGGCTTGACCTTTGAGAGCTATAGTGAAAACACACCTCCTTCTTGCTGATTTTGGCCCATAATCAAATTTCTCATGCATTAGGCATATAAATCCTATAACATGTGTCAAATCAATTGTCCAAAAATGAAAATAAAACATAACAAAATTTGCATTAGATTTAAGTCATGAATTCATGCACTACATGATCTAGTCTCTTAGGGAGTTTGTTTAAGGACTTAGTCTTTTTCTAAATAAACAACATCTTAGCTATCTTGTAAAAGCATATGCCTTGCCTACATGTATTTAAAATCATAGGAGGAGTTAGTTGGCGGCCTCCTCCAGGCAGTTCTAACTCCAAACTATCAGATAGTTTATCCTCTCTTTTGGAGGTAAATCATATACCATTTTTCTCCTTTGATTTAGGTCTTGGCCCTTATCAAAGGTCCCTAGATTTAGGTTCAGAGGTTGATACTTCCATTTGCAGGTTATGAGCATAAATCCTCACCTCTTAGGCATTTCCACAATCTTGTGTCATGGAATTATAAGCCTTAGATTTCTAATAAAAATTCAACTCAAACAAATGAATCATTTCAATTTCAAAAATATAAAGCCTAATCATAGGATAGTTTGGGATGTTTACTAAGCCTCCTAATATCATAAGCATCCCCTACTTATCATCTTTTGGTTCTGATAATAACTCCCTCTTCTTGATCAATCTCACTTGATCTTCTAAAAATAAACCAATTGATTGATAGTCCTATCTTTGAAATCTTTGGAGTCAACGATCATTTACCTTAATCGAGAGTATTTTTAAGGAATCTCATTCCTTAGAATGTGATTAACTATGGGGGCTTGCCTCTATAGGAAACTTAACGAACCCACTTTAAAATAAAGTCTGCTTTACTTTTCCATGTAAAGTAGAGAAAGAATCTTTGGTACATATGAAGACCCATAGTCACTAGGAGTCCTTATTAAAGTGATTAGGTCCATTGTAAGATAGTGACTTCTATCTCTTGAGATAGTATACTATTTCTCAATGTCGTACCTGATCACCCTAATAAGAATATCTATGGATCTACATGGTGTCCCAACAAGCGATATATATTTTTGTTTTCATTTATCCCTTTCCAAAAGATTGATGAAGATGAAAATATTTCACCACATAATCTTAAAAAATTTTGTAGGTATGTGGGTTATTTTATTAGGTAGAAGGTGTTCAAGACACCACATACTAATATATTTTTGTACAGCTTTAAGATTGGGTGGTAATTATGATAGAGCCAAACAACCTTTTGTTTTCTTTTTCTAGGGCATATTGTAGAATCTAGTTGTATTTTGGGCATTTATTTATTATCTCATTATATGATATGTGATTAATTGTTTACTAGATATGGACTTGAAATGTATGCTTTTTCCTAAGTTTATTCATTTTTTTGTGTAGAGTTACTAGACTTTATGTCATCGTTAACCTTTTTAAATATTAATTTTTTACCTTAAATAACTAAATAATTAAAAATAATCTTAAAAAATATTTTATATAAATTTAATTACATAAGATTTTTCTCAAAGCTAATCAATCTATAGCCTCTTTAGTTGATCATAAGTATGTAGTAAGTGTTTAGTTGACTTGCCCTATCTAATAGAGTTGTAGTCTTTAAAGTAAATAGAAACCTTAGAGTGATGTAGAAGTATGTTATTGTGGTGTTTAAAATATGATCATGACACCACATAGATCTTATAGGAATACTTATTAAAATGATCGAGTATGACATCAAGGAATAATATACTACCTCAAAAGGTAGAGTTATCACCATACAATGGACTTAATAATCTAATAAGGACTTTTAAGGCCGATGGGTCTAAATAAACCAAATATTTTTCCCCTACCTTACATGGGCAAAGTAAAGCAAGGTTTATTTTAAGTTGGGTTCCTAAGTTCCTAATAAGAGCAAGCCCCTATAGTTAATTACATCTTATGGGATATGAATCTCCTAAGAAATTTCTTGATTAAAGTGATACCTAACATCTCTATGGATTTGAACACTTTATATGAAAGGATATGGTGATTATATAAATTAAACAAGAGAGCTCAAATAGGTAGAGTTATTAATAGAGTTTGAAAGGTGATAAATAGAAAGTACTCATGATACTAAAAAGCTTAGTAAGCACTTCAATCTATCCTATGGTAAAGCATTTTATTTTTAAAATTTATAACTATTATCATTTGAGTTGACATTTTATTAAAACATTAGGACTTATATTCTAAGAAATACAAGATTATGGAAATGCCTAAGATGTGAGATTTTACACTCTTAGCATAGGAGAAACGACCAATCTTTGATCCTAAACCTAAAGTGCTCTAGCATAAGCTAAGAGCTCAACCTAATCTAACGAGAGGAAAATTAGGATATGTTAGTTCACTTCCATTATAAAGAAAAAAACTTTCTTAACTCTTTTGAATTTACAATCACTTGGAAGGCCTGCTATACCTCCTATGAGTTAAAACCATGTGGCCATGTTTTATGAATGCAATATAGTTAGGTTGTTGTTTATTAAGAAAGAGAAATATAATAGTATACACTAACTCCTTAAGAGCATAAATTATGACTGGCATGAAATCATGTCATAGACTAATACAAGAAAAATTATGTATTTTATTCATTTTTGACTAACCAATTGACTCGAGCTAAGTGGGCACGTATACCTATATGCTTGATGAAATAAGGTTATGATCTAAATCAGTGAGAATGATATTTTTCACTCAAGGGGGTTCCTATCAATGGACTTGCACTTCCCTTTATTATGTAATGAGTGAAAATCTCTTATATTCAAAGATGGAGAGTAATATGCATGCTTGGTGTTGTACATCTATCAAAAACTTAATGGTTTCTAAATCTTTTAATTGATTAATTCTTAAGTTTTAATGTAAGGTTCTGTGTTGTATTAGTTATTAATTTTAATTATTAAGTTAGGATAGAAAATTTAATTCTTAAAGAGCCTACCAAAATTTAGGTCATATACAATAATCATCACCCTTAAAGAAGCCTATAAAAGTATGTAATTTTTATTGCATAAATAAATTAAATACAACAAACAATCAAATTAAAAAAAATTAATATGATGGTGTGGTTAGGTTCTATTATACACCCTGAAAAAGAAAAAAAAGTGGGTCAAGCTTAACCCTTATACAACCTAAGTAGATGAACAAAATTAAAGCAAGCCAAGTGGGTCTTCAAACTTTCTCATGATCTTCCATGTGTTGGATCCTCCAGGCATCATAGGGCCTCTCAAGTCTACGCCATCTAGCCTGTGCTCATCTTTAGAGAAAATTTCTAAGCATTCTGAAGTTGTTTAGAGAAAATTTCTAAGCCCTCTGAAGTTGTTTTAACTTCAAAACCATAGGTTCAGGATTTAATAAATGATTAAGAAAATAAAATTAATTAAAATCCTAAGCCTAAAGTAACATAAATTCATAATAAATCAAATAATCGATTAAAAATTATAATTAGATCCCTCCTAAAATCAATGCTCAAGTAAGAATTTACTAAAATTAAATCCCTAAAATCCATTTGATATCTTAAGAGAAATTGAATTATTATTAAAATAGATAATCAATCAATTATCCTTTATACATATATTCACACTAACTTAGGAGTTTAGAATAACCTAGCTTAGGCTTGGTACCTTTAGTGAATCACTCCTTTAAGCTTTCTAACTTAAAAATTGATCTTTGAAGAAAAATGATTAAGCCATTAGTCATAAAGAACTTATAACCATGACAAAAGTACCCTTAAATGACTTAAATATATAAATTGGACAATTGAATTTGATCAAAATACAAAATTACTAAATTTGAATAATTATATAGATTTGGTTAATCAACATAAATTATTTAAATAATAAAATCAAACAAACTTTATGAACTTAATCAATCATTCAATAAATTTATATTAAAAAAATTAAATATTAATTGAACATTAAATTAAACATAAGCTTGATTAAACCTAGGAATCATCCCAAAGTTGGATATTAACAACTTGAGCTAAATTTAAATAAAAATCATGATAAAATTAAAGTAAACTATAATCAAAATAATCGAATATCCAAAAAGATAGATCTAGTTTGAATAAATTATTTAAATAAAGAGAATTAAATTCATCATTGATAAAACCTCAAATACATAAGTTAACTAATCAAATTGAACATGAACTTTTAATTAAAACACTAATAAAATCTTGATTAACTTCATTAAGGTTATAATTAAGCCATGATTAAACTTTGATTAATCATGATTGGCTAATTAATTAGTAATTAACATTTAATTAAAAAATAACTTAATTAGCCTTTAATTAAGCTTAATACTAAATTGAATAGCTATAACAAATTTAATTAATTTTTAGCTTAACTTTAATCATTTGATTAAGATAATTATATAATTAAAGTCAAGCTTAATTAATCATTAATTAAATCTTAATAGAATGTAAAAATTCAATCAAAATTGATCATGATTAGTTTAATTATGTTTTATCACTTCCTTAATCTTTAACTAATTTAATCATTTAATTAAGCTAAGAAAACCTAAATGATCTTTAATTGAGTTAAATAAATCAAATACTTAATTATGTTAAACCCAACTTTAATAAATTAACTTGACATGGATAAATTAAGTTAATCATTAATCAAACCTTAATTATCTAAATCAATTAATCAAGATAATTATAAGAATTTAATTAAATATTCATTACACTTTAATCAAGTTAACTATGGTTCAAATAAGTGATTAATTAAATAGATATTAAATAATCATCAAACTTTTAATCAATTTGATCCCTCAACTAAACAACTAATCATATTAAACCTAAAATAAACTAAAATAATCAAATGTTCAAACTTAATCTGATAAACAAAGTGAACTCTAATAAATTAAATTAAATATAAATATTAATAAACCATTCAACTAATTAAGTCAAATTAGTAAAATTTGATTAAAATCATAACAAATTCAATGAAGCATAATAAAATTAAATCAACAATTATTTGATCAATCAAAAATAAATAAATCCAAATGAAAATAAATAAATCATAACCATTATAAGAAAATTTAATTAAGTAATAAACTCCAAAATCATTAAAATACCCTTAAGCAATAAATTCTCACTAAAATCACTAAATTCAATAATAATTTAAACAAATTAATCAATATAGATCATTTAAACATATGAAAACATAATAAACTTAAAAAAATTGAAATTAAAAAGGGACTGAATTTAATTAACTAAATCAAAACGAATATAAATCATATTTATAAAATGTAAATAACAAATCATTAACCAAATTTTAATGATCTTAATCGAATATCGATAGACTAAACTTTAGTCAAAGTCAACCTAACTTGAACATTAATTAAATCAAATCTAATTTAATCGAATCATCTAAATAATTTAATTTAAATGAACTTTTAAAAATTAATTTAACATAGTGAAACTTAAAATGTTTGATAAATCTTTGATTAAACTCAAATAAATTAAATCAAATCTTAAATTAAAATGAACTTAATCAAGTTTAAAACCAAATAATCAACATTAAATTTAATATTATAAAATAAAATTTAAATCATAATAATCAAAATAAACTTAATTTGCATTCTTAATTAAACCAATAAAATATTTAATTAAACTAAACCTAATTCAACTAATTCTTTTATGTAAGAAAAAAGAAAGATTAATTAAATTACTTATATCATTAGATTAGACCCCCTAGAGTGAAACTTCATCCTTGGTGAAGATTTTACTTTTGTAGGATTAAAATGTTGAGTAGAGTAAGTCTTGCCACACGTAAGGATTAATCTTCTTCTCACTCTTCAAAATCTTAAATAAATATTAATATAAAAATATATTAAAAATAGAAATTAAACTTCAAATTATTTAAACTACTTAAAATGAAACCAGTAATGATAAATTAAACAAATTTTAAACTTATACCAAAACTTAAATTTAAAGAAGCCTAGAATAGACTTGCCACACTAGCCCTCTTTCACACATTAGAGTGTTAGGCCACCAATTCTAGTATATATCATTTAAAATTTCATACATTAGTATAAACATGAAAGTGTATGGAATGAATCCTTGAAAAGTTTATAATAATGGGGTTGAAATGATTTAAACTTCACATGTGTATTTAAGACAATGTTTTAGGTATGTGCCATTGTTAAACTAGAAAGATTAGTCTTTTAAGATCTCCTTAGTCTAGTAGCCCTATGCCCCTAGGTGTCCACACTATATACCTTTAAAGAGTGTATATTATACACATAAATATTACAAACTTTCATTAATTTAGATTCATACATGTGTTCATATATCTTAATTTATATGAGAAAAATATATTTTTTAGATTTACTAGTGATAATAACACACTATTCACATATCATATTTTAAGAATTTTAATTTTAAACATGAATATGTATGAACTATGAACTAATCACACATTTATAAGTGAATGAAGAATGTAGAATAGATATAATAAGACAACCTATTTAAGCTATTAAATCTTAAGGTTACTATCATGAAAATAACATTTTTTAAGGTTGATCAAAATTTTTTAGTTAATACATTCAAAATACAATTGATTAGGCCTATTGAGGAGAGACCAAATAATAAAAATATCTCATATATATCTCTAGTTATTAATGAAGTTTTAAAATGGAATTATAATTTTTATGAATTAATTATATTTTATAATTATTTTAATCTAATTAATGCCCAAAAGATCTTGAAAATTAAAAAGCATAATAAATCATAATGCATAAGCTCAAAACTTTTTATAAATATTATTAACATGCACAATAACATGAGAAATGAATAGTAAAATTTTCAGGGCGTTTGGGCTAATATATAATGATTTATTAATCAATTTAGAAAAACCTCAATTAAGCACTTATTCTTAAAATACCCAAAAATATTTTAGAATTTTAATTTCATTGATTAACTCTCTGGTAGTTGAGCACAAAAATGATTTATTTGTAATTTTTAAAGATTTATATAATTAAATTTGAATTTTAGAGGCCCTAGGTTAATTAAAGCCTTTTTAATGATAATTTTGAGAATTAATTAGGACCAAAGTCCCTAATAAATTTCCGTGGTCACTATAAAGCTACTAACACATGTTTAGCCATCCATAAGAATTTTCATAATTTTTCTAATTAAATAGTCAAAATATCTACCTAGAATTTGAAATTATGAATTTTCTAATGTACTCATCCAATTTACTTGAAATAATTATGGGAGATAGAGGTTATCCCATGGAAAATTCACCTAAATGTTCAAGTCATATGGCTAAGTAATTAGGGCTTAATTTTAACATTAATGAAAATATTCAAACCTTAATTAATCTCTGTACTTTTAATAAGAATTAGAGCTTATATTTTTCCTGAATTATCCTCCATTTAAGACTTGTAGTGAGCGATTGATTATGTTTAGATTTTTCTATAATTAGTTATAATTTTTTAAAATTCTATGAAATTAATAATATTTTTCAATCCATTTAAACTAGCTTACACATTTAGCATTGAGTTAGCTATGCTTTAAGAGTAGTGCCATAGGATTGGTTATTAAACCATCCTCCATAGTTGTTGACTTAGCAACATTAGATGTGGTTTTGTCCCGAGCCATTCAATGAAAGATCGAACGACTCTGATTAATCTCACAATTTTAAGGGAATTAAATCCAAAAATTTAATGTAGATTTATCACGATCGTCCATTCTCATGTGAGATGGATGACTCATGAATCATCTTCCTCCTCTAGAGAGAGATGAACATTTATCATCTTTTACAATTTGATCCAAGCCAACCATGACTTGTTTCATGCTCAAATTAACTTCATTAGGATATGGAAACAAAATACGAGGGTTCTTATGGCTTGAATACGATGAGACAATATTTTTTTTATACAAGACCAACACCTATTGGGCCAGTCATGGGTTGAGGGGATATTTTCTCACCAGTGCTAAAGACTGGTGGTCTGATGTGTAAGGTAGCTTCACCTTGAAGAGGTAAAGCCCTGCTGAGAAGATGGTCAATTGTCATATCTTTGTTTGCTTATAAGACCTCACGCCACCATGAGCTCATTGGAGTCGGTCTAGGATATCCTTCCCGTGTTGAAATTGAATGGTTCTCAATTCATTCTTACTCTTGATGATGTCAAGAAGGTGTAAGGAAACTCAATTAATCATAGGGATGAGTTTGGTGAGGGTGGGCGTTTGGGGCATTCAAGCTTAGAGGAGGGTTTGTCTCACCGGTGATGGGATGCTCGGGGAGCTCTAGGAATCTCAAGGATTGGCTCTAGAGTTGGAATGAGGGTGTGCAAAGTTTTAATGGGTGAGAAGGTGTGTACCCTCCTCTCCATATGAACTATCATTTATATTGGGTTCAACCCATGACAACCATTTAGCTAGTAGAGGTGGCTAGTTTGGACACGGGACTGATGTGTTGGACTTCCCCTAGTGGCTGGAAGAGTTTGGTGGCTAGTGATGTAGTGGATAGCCCATGGTTGGTGGACCAAGGGCTGACCATAGTGAGGGTGGCCTCTCCTTGGTCAATGGCTAGACTAAATAACTTTGGGTCAGCTTGGTTCTATTAAGGTGAGCTCAAAGCTTGCTAAGGGCACTACCTTAGCCAAAGAGAGGGGTTGGACTTTGTTATTATTAAATTTTGTCTTATTTGAAACTCTTGGTTAACCTGGTTTGGTTGGTTTTCCATATGTTAGGTCCACTTGGGCAGGTGCAGGAGAGTCCAAGAATGATTCATTCCAAGTTTGGTTAGGTTTGGACTTTGTTTGATTGGGTTTAGCTCATTTAGACTCATATAGGTCAATTTGGGTTCAATTAAGTTAAGTTGACAAATTGACCAAATTGGGCTCAAGGTGCTATTAGGTCATGTTCAATTGATGATTTGAAATAGATTGGTGTAATTAGTTTGATTTAATTTGTAATGGATTTAAATTTACCTCACATGGTTCATATAGACCAAATAGGTTAAATTGACCAATTTGATCAAATTGGCCAAATTGGGTGCAATTGGGGATTAAGTTATGTTTGATTATTCATTTGAGATTGATCATAGATTTTGATTTGATTTAATATGACTACGGTTGGGTTTTGGTCCAACTTGATCCTTTAGGTTAATTCGGGCTACATTAGTCAATTGAGTTAGGTTGATCAAATTAGCTTTAATTGATCATTAAGAAGCATTCAATAATCAATTTGGGGCTAAATGTAAGAATTGATGTAATCTAATTTGAATTGGATCAAGATTGGTTCAATTTGGCCCTTTAAATGAAATTGGTCAAACTGGCTCAATTAGGGTTATTTGGCTTCAATTAGAAGTTAGAATATGTTCACTTGTTCATTTGAAAGTGATTGTAGGGATTGATTTAGTTTGATTTGGGTTGAATTATTTTCTAGCTCAATTTGACCCTTTTGAGTCAAATTAGGCTAGGTTGGGTTGGATGAGTCAATTAGCCAAACTATATTGTAATTAATCACGGGGGAAGTTCAATTGGATAATTGGAGTGATTGCAAAGCTTTGGAATGATTTAATCTGACTTAGATCAAGTTGGGTTTAATTTTTGCTTTATAGGATTCAATTGGGTCAATTTAGGTACATTAGCCAATTGGCCAAATTGAGTCATGATAAGGCTTTAATCAAGTTCAAATGGTGTTCCAAAGAGTTTAGGTGTACCCAATTTCAGATGATCTGGTTCAATTTTGGGTTTAGCCCCTTTAAGCCCAAATGGGCCATATTGGGACAACTTGGACATTTAGCCAAATTGAACACCAATTGGGTATGGTTTGGGATTTTGGGTGGTATATAATCAATTAGGTTTGACATATGGGGTTTGGTATGGAATCAGGGTCATTTGGTCCCACCTAGTCCAAGTCGGGGTTTAGCCCTAGGGTTGAGCTTTGTGAGTCTTTTAGGGTCTGGGTTAGTGTCCCCTAACCACTAGAAGTGCCTTAACCTTAAGCATAGAAAGCCTTAGGACTAATAGGATGGTTATCAACCTCACTAAAATTGAGGTCAACACCTATGAATCATCATGCTATTTTTTTTCTTTTTGTAACTCACTTAGGCCTAAATAATTAAATAAAATTTTTGTTAGCGTATCACGCCCCTTCATGGTCAGGCTGCATTTTCTTTAATAACAAGGCTATAAGACCCATCCCAATATATTAGTTCTAACAAATCTTGCATTTGCATAGAAATTGGACTTCATAATTTTAATGTGACTAAGTAGGCATGCATATTTGGTTGTCCTCTATAGGCAGGTGTAAGCTCAAGTCATGGTATTCTTAGCATTATGTGGGGTTTAATTATAAGCCCCATTGTTGCATTTGCATTAGATTTAGATTGTTGCTTATACTCTAGTAGTACATTAAATCCCTTAGATTTTGGTTTGAGATTAATGATATTCTTACAATGTTTTGGTGAACCTCAAGTTCTTAGAGGTTATAAAAATAGCTTATACGTGTTATTCAATAATGTCTCCTAAGATGTTCAATAATTATGCATGATATAATAATCACGTGTGATTTCATTCCTCTCTACTGATCTTAGTGTGATTGATTATATTATTTCTTACATGATGAGTTGATCATTCAAGTTTTGATTTTCATTGTGATGTGTAGCTTCAAGAAAATTAAATAAACATCCTTAATCGAGATCATTTTTGAGCCCTTTGTTCAAGATTGAATTGACCAATGTAACTCTGATTTATTCAAAGGGTTTGCATTGAGTTCGTCCGCAAACTTTGACTTAAATCCTGCTCAAATCTTGTAGCCAAACAACCCCTAAAACTTTTAGAATGACCATCTTGCAATATAGGCAATGTTTGCAATGAAGTGATAAATGATTAGATCACAATTATTTAAAATAAAACTTAATGTCTCAAAATGATAATTATAATAGATTTTTGTATATATAATTAAAAAATAAATGATTAATAAAATATAATGTTCAAATATATTTTTTTAATGGTAAATTCTTAATTTTAGCTACTTGTTAATTTTAATTTATAACACATTTAAGATATACTTTTAAGAAACACTATTTGCAGCTCTTAATCACTCAACAATAACTTTTAGTAAGTACAAAATAATGTTTTCAGCAAACTCATAATTTTAAATGCAGAAAATACATAAACTAACTTTAAAAAAAATTAAATAATTTTTAACAATCACAAAAATGAGTTTGAGCAAATATCTAACTAAATTCTTGCAAATGACTAAAAGGATAGCAACATAGACTCACATAAATTTCATCAAACAAAAATATATGTTCAACAAACATGAACTTATCGAGTTGGAAAAGATTTTATCAAATTTGTAAGAGTAATTTCAATAAAAAAAGTTTTGAGGAATTATTCTTAAACTAAACTAAAATTTCATTTATAAAACATGCAATGCAACTATAGGAAATAATTTTAGCAAAAGGATGCAAATATATTTTAACAATAATCTAAATATAATTCACCAAAGTATTTAGAATAGATTATGGCAAGGATTTAAATGAATCGCAATAAAAATTTAAACATAAAAATGATGTACGGATTCAATTGAATATAAATAAAAAAAATTCAATTTCAAATAAGATTTGTAACTTGAAATGTTATACAAAGAAATCAAATAGATTTTTAATCTAGTACTTAAAAGTATTTTTGTAAAGAACTTTTAAAACAAATAAAAATTAAACTTAGTTATAAAGATGAAGGTGATTTTGAGGTCAAACTCAATGCAGACCCTTTGAATAAAATCTCAAATAAATGCTTGATTTCATTGAAATATTCAAGAAGACAAACACCAAACTTTGTAATAAAAGTCTAATTTTTCTTCTTAGATTGAGAGGAGAAAAGAATGAGGAAACTAAACATTACATTTGGCTCAATATTATGAGGAATTAAGCAACCAAAACAAATCAAAATTTCATCCAAGGAAGGTTATGTGGGATAAAATTAATTATTTAAAAAACAATTTTATCAAATTTCAAATAATAAAATGAATGAAGAAAATTATTTGAATTCAAAATATATTTGAATTATGCCAAAAATCAAAATATTTCCTATGTAATTTAACACTTATTTTGTCAGGTCCCAAGTCTGAGATGTGAAATGTGGAGGGTTGCGATAGGCAGTCGATAGCCAGCATAAAATATGTTGAAATAATCATGATATGAATCCCCTTTAAAACATTGTATGACCTGAATACAGTTGAAAGTGTGTAAGGGCCGTTGGATCAGTGCCCGGGTGCAGTGTCAAATAAGCAAGGGTTCCCACATTATGGATGGATGTGGGCGAAGAAGTTAGCCCATGAAACTAGAATTAGAGGATCTTGGAATATAAGTACTCTTATAGGGAAATTAATGGAATTAATAGATATTATGGTTCATATGAAGATTAATATTTTATGTATTCAAGAAACTAAATGGGTTGGGGAGAAGGCCAAGGAGATTGATTGTTTAGGTTTTAAACGTTGGCAATAAGTCATACATCAAATTAGAAATGTTAGAGGTGTGATTATAGATAAAAGTTTGATGAATAATGTTATAAATATTAATAGGATTGGAGATAGAATTGTAGCTTTATAGATCATTATCGATACTAAGATTATTAATGTTATAAGTGTTTATGCTTCTCAAGTAGGTTTGGATGTAGGCTTGAAAGAAAATTTTTGGAATGAATTAGAGGGATTAACATAAAAGATACCTATTGAAGAAAAAAATATTTATTGAAAGAGACTTAAATTGACATGTTGATAGAGTGGTAGAAGATTTTAAAAGTATTCATGCAGGCTATGGATTGGGAGTGACGAATGAAAAAGAAGTATAATATTAGATTTTTCTTTAGCCTATGATTTTAGAGTTTGTAATTCTTTATTTAATAAAAGAGATGAGCATATTATTACTTATAAAAATGGATCTAGTAAAACATATATTGATTATTTTTTGATAATAAAAATGGATCGTTTAGATTGTAAAGATTGTAAGGTCATTTCTAGTGAAAGTTTAAGTACCCAACATCGATTATTAGTTTTAGATTTGAAGATGAAGGATTGGAAGAAGAAAAATAAATCAAATTATTGTCCTAGGATTAGATGGGAGAACTTAAAGAACAATAAAAAATATTTTTAAGAGCAAGCTACAAGACCATAGAATTTGGGATGTTCATAAGGAAGCTAATGTTATTTGGGAAAAAGTAGTAAGTGAAATTAAGCAAGTTGCAAAAAATATGTTTGAAGAATTAAAAGGAAAAACTTTTTTAATAAAAAAAATTGGTGGTGGAGTCAAAATGTGCAAGAAATGATAAAAAATAAGAAGCATTGTTATAATACTTGGTTTATATATAAAAACTTAGAGAATTGGAAAAGATATAAAGTGGCCCGTAGAGATTCTAAGAAAGCTATATATGATGCAAAAAATTTTCTTTAAGTGATTTTTACAAAAGATTGGATACCAAAAAAGGTGAAAGATGTATGTATAAGTTAGCAAACTAAAGAGATAGAAGTAAAGATCTAGTTCAAGTGAGGTGTATTAAGGATGAAAATCATAAAGTGGCTTTCTTAGAAAAGGATATTGAAAATAGGTGGATGAGGTATTTTGATAAACTTTTCAATGAAGGATCTAAAAATACGATTGATTTTAGCAACCTTAATGCCCTAAATAAAAATAGGAAATTTTGTTTTTATCATTGTATTAGTAGATTTGAAGTTAGAGAAGCTTTAAAAAAAATTAAGTGTGGAAAAATAGTAGGACCTGATGGTATTCCAATAGAAGTGTGGAAATGTTTAGAAGATCAATAAAATTCTTAGCTTACAAATCTTTTTAATGTTATTTTAAAGACTAAAAAGATGCCAGATAAGTGGAGAAAGAGTTTGTTGGTTCCTATATTTAAGAATTAAGGTGATGTACAAGAGTGTGCAAATTATAGAGGAATTAAGTTAATGTGTCATATATTAAAATTTTGGGAGAGAATAATTGAGCATAGGTTACGATGTGATACAAAAGTTTCTCAAAATTACTTTGGTTCCATGCTAGGTAGATCTACTATGGAAGCTATAAATTTATTAAAAGGTTTGATGGAGAAGTATAGAGAAAGTAAGGAGGATCTACATATGATATTTGTTGATTTAGAGAAAGATTATGATAAAGTTTCAGAGATGTTCTTTGGAGAGTTCTAGAAAAGAAAGGAGTTAATATTGGTTATATTCAAGTCATTAAGGATATGCATAGTAGAGCTGTTACTGGTGTCCAAACATAAGGAGGATTGAAAAAATATTTTTCTTTTCAAGTTAGATTACATCAAAGATCGACATTAAGCCCATATCTTTTTTTTGTTTAGTTATGGATGTTCTTACTAGGCATTTACAAGAAGATGTAACTTGGTGTATGATTTTTGCTAATGACATTCTTCTTATTGATAAGACTATTAAGGGAGTCCAAGAGAAACTTGAATTATGGAGGTCAACCTTAGAGTCTAAAGGTTTTTGTTAAAGTAGATCTAAAACTGAATATATGGTGTGTAACTTTAGTTATAGAATTTCTAGTGGTGGTGTGGTGACATTGGGTGAACAAGTCATTAAAAAGAGTTAGCGATTCAGATATCTAGGCTATATTATTCAAAATGATGGTGAAATAGATAGAGATGTTGTTAGTAGAATTCAAGTTGGATGGTTGAGGTGGAGGAATGCATCTGGCTTGTAGTGTGATAGAAAAGTACCACTTAAACTTAAGGGAAAATTTTATAAGATGGTGATAAAACCTACAATGATTTATGGTGTAGACTATTGGCAAACAAAAGAGAAGCATAATAATAAGTTAAGTGTTGCAGAGATGAGGATGCTTAGTGGATGAGTGGTTTTACTCTCAGAGATAAAATGCGAAATGAATATATCAGGGAGAAAGTTGGAATAGCTCTAGTGGTAGATAAGATTAGAGAGAGTCACCTTAGATAGTTTGTCTTCATAAAGTGTCAGTCGTTCGATGACCCAGTTAGGAGAGTAGATGTATTATATTTTCCTTTTGTTAAGAAAGGTAGAGGTAGACCTAAAAAGACTTGGTTAAGATGTATATAAAATTAGCTTAGTATACTTGAATTAAATGAGAATTTAACACATAATAAAACACAATGGAGAAGAAGGGTTCATGCAGCCGACCCCACATAGGGGGATAAAGGCTTGTTGTTGTTGTAATTTTTGATAAGAAAATAAAAATAGACATGGTACTTTCAATTATATATTTTTTATCATTAAAATTAAATTAATGAATTATGTTTACAATGAGTAATGTGTGAGTCCTCAAAATTGAGAAGTCTAGATGACACCTCATGAAGACCAAGAGTTGGTGAAAGGTGAAGTACAACCAAAGTTATTGCAAGTACATAAATAACACTAAGAGTAAATTCCCCCTTTGCAATAAGATTTACAATAAACAACAACACATGAGTTAATCTTAATCAAGAGTCTAGATGGTTATCTCTATGAAGACTATAGTCTGGTGTTGAAAGGTGAGGTCCACCTAAAGCAACTATGATGAGAATGAGTATGAGCAACATTGCAAATTTGTCGACCAAAATCTAAACAAAGAAGTAAGAAAAAATGCTACATTTTCTTATCAATATATTTCATATCATTTACACACATGATGAAAGAGAAACAAAAAGTACAATTTAGAAGAAAAAAAGTAAAAGAATAGAGCCACCGTATGTAAGTAACACTCACCCTATTGCTCTCATCTTTAAGCTCCATCATCAGGTCATAAAATTATCGTTATCAATAAATTCACTATTAAATTTGTGGATGAAGATTTTCTTTTGTAAACATTATTTGAAGCGTTCATTAAACATAATATAATATAATTTATGATTTTTCTATGAGCCATAGAAGCTCTCTCTCTCTCTCTCTCTCTCTCTCTCTCTCTTCTTTACAAGTCCTCTGCTTGATGAGTAGGCTCTACAGTTCCAATTTCTCTAGTGCCTCCTTCACCACCTTCAACTTATCTTCCTATATTGCAAATCTCCCCACATAAGGGCTCATCATCCTTCTCGATCTCTTGTTGAAGAGTGAACTCCTCATGGAGGTCAGCCATTAAAGGTGGACACTAATTTAATGGCCCATCTAAAGGTGGATGACAATTTATATGTGGCTTGCTAGGTATTTGAAATTATATTCATAATAATATAAATGCAACTCAAGTAAAGGAACCTAGAAAAGGTCCTCATCAATAAAAATGAGTGGATAATGTCCCTCGAGTCATAGACATCTTGCATTGGGTGATCCAAAATGGGTCATAGTAGCCACTGAAGGCTAAAGTCCCTAAAGAAGACACCCTTTTCTTCAACAACTTTTTCCTCGATGGAGATTTCTCAAGTGCCTTCCCTTTTCTGCAACTTATCCCTCTTCTTTCACTTCTTCTTTTCCAATGATAAGTCATGGGTGGATAGGTCTATTTATCTTAATAGTGGCATGCTTTAGAACCACCCCTAAAGCACTATGTGATAAGGGAGAGCTCGTCTCATCAGCTTCATAATTAGTTGATGATGATCTCTAAAAGGAGATTTCTTCGGGGATGACTACACTCAATGAATATACTGTCTAAATTTAATTAAATAAACTAGCTATTGGATAATTATTTAACACAATTGCTTCATAATATTAAAGGAATATAGTTTCACCAATCATAGAAGATCGATGTTTAGCTTTTTAGTTGCCAAACATATGAAGTGTTGGTCTTTCATTTGTAGTTTCCAACCATACAAAGTGTTGATCTTACACTTGAATTGCCACCCACATAGTTGATCTTTTATTTGCAGTCACCAACCACATAAAGTATTGATCTTTTATTTACAGTTGTTTACCACACAGAGCGTTAGTTTTTTGTTTATAGTAACCAATAACATGGAGTGTTTGCCTTATGTATCCCCTTATATATTTTTATGAAGCATTTAGGGCAAGTGAATATTCATGGTTTTTACTTACTTTTGATAGCTTGCCATTACATGCTCAGGCCAAAAGTGGCTTGCCAAGTTTTAGGCTTTTAACATGGGCAAAATGTAGCTTGTCAAATGAAGCTCATTACTTAGACCAAAAATGACACATAGACTGACCTGAGCCAGCATGTAGCTCTATTAGTGCTAACTTGAATTATTATAACTTTTGGATGGTTTTGCTCATGTGGTTCGCCAAGTAATTATGCGGGTGTACTTTGAAATTCTTAATTACTGTAATTTGATTTATGAATGCACATTTTATAAGTAATAGAGAATTATTAGGAAAGTAAGAATAAATAAATTTTATAGAATTTTTTTAATTATAAACATTCGCTTGAATGAGGAGTCATTTTGAGGAAGCATAATATTTTAGTAAAACATTAAATGAGTTTAAATAATGCTTATCTTAATAGTAGAATTTGTTCATATCTTTTACATTCTAAGTATGGGGTATATCTTGCCCCAAATGTGTTTGTAGTTGATAAGTTTTTGGGCCAAATTACTTTCTGATAATGTATTAGACATCCGATGTGTGGGTGAGTTGACCTAAAACATTTTAGGAGTTGCAATATCTACTTTCTTTGATCCTAAGTAATCAACCTTAAAACATTTTTTTCAAATGTTATAGTTATAGTATTTGGCCATTCACCTCTTTATTTCTTCTTGTCTAAGTGATGCTTTTGCAATACTTCTAGTAGGTCAAGTATTATCTCCATGGCCTTTACATTCAACTTTTCCCACTCACTAATATCTTGATCTAACTTAACAGTCACCATAATCCTTTAACTATAGAGTACATACTTGACTAGCAATATGGCTTTTGTCCCATAACATATGGTGAATGGCAACTACCCAATATATAGTGTTGGAGTCTTCTTGATGGCACAATGTACAGTGGGTAAGGCATCTACCCCCTTGACTTTAGTGCCTTCTATCTTTTTCTTCAACAAATTTAGAATCTTCTCATTCAATACTTTCAACTAACTATTACTCTATGGATGATGCATTGAAATGTACTTGTGGTGAATTCTTTTTGACATTCAAAATTCCTTTAATTGTTTATTAGTGAATTATGAAGAATTATCCCTGATGAATAATATAAGAAGTTCATTCCTTCAAATAATGTTAGTTCAAATAAAATTTTGAACTACTTAGGTGGTTATTTTGGCTAGTGATTTGACTTCAATCCACTTACTAAAGTAGTTGATCATGATGAATATGAACTTCATTTTTCCACTAGTAATTGACAAGGGGCCTATCAAGTTCATTATCCAAATTGCAAAGGGCCAAAAAATTGTGATATGTTATAAATACAGTAGCAATTGCTATTGTAAAGAAGCAACTTTTGATATTATTCACACCACTTGATGAATTTCTCAGCATCTTTCCTTAGCATTGGTAAAAAATATTCTTATCCTAAAATTCTATGGGTGAGTGTTCTTCCTCTAGAATGACTCCCATACTCTCTTGAGTGTACTTCATTGAGTACCTTACTCTATTCACTTTCTTTATGCATCTCAAGTTTAATTAAGTCGTTGACCTTTAGAATAACTCACCACCAATCAGTAGATATTAGGTGGCTCTGATCTTAAACTTGCTCAAATATTTGATTCCTTCCTTAAGTCTCCCATTTTGTAGTTCTTCTAAATGGGGTGGATCTAGCTAGTTGAGTCTTTACCATCAATTCACATATAGTTATATTCTTATAAGGCTGGTTAGGCAAGTTAGAGAATAGGCTGCACCCCGAGTCCATGTGCTCTTATTATTAAGCTGGCGAGTTGATTCTAATATCTTAGAAATTGCTCAATCATAAAATATTTGTATCTTTTAATCTCTTTTTTTCCCATAAGCAAGTCTTTTTGTAGTGACATTATCACATACTTCATATTTTCCATTGACTTAATTTACTATGAGCTATAATTCTGAGTGGGCTATAATATGCTTGACTCCTAGCTCTTAATTTAATTACAATCCTACACGTAAAGCTTCACACTAAGATTGATTAATCATCACTTAAAAATTGACATAGTGTGAGTTTTTAAAATTCATAAGGAAATTAGTGAGTTCTTGTTAGGCGAATATGATCTATCAAACTTGCTTAGCTCCATTGATTATTTTAGTAGTCTCCTTGAGTGATTTAGCTTGACAAGTATTGATTTGAGTAGATTTTCAATGATGACTTAGATTAAACGAGCCTACGAGTATGGTTGAAGTCATCATGCTGATATACTAAGCATGAGTGTGACCTTTACCATGATTGCATAGTGTAACTCAACACTAATTAGTGACTTACATTGTATACTGACCATTATCTTTCACCTTCTTCTCTGATTAAAATTGAACTTACTAAGTTTTAACCAGCTCTTAGATATAATAATAACCTCTCACCCTCCTTTGGTGTTTGCTATATGGGAGGTAAGGTGAGTAAACTTTTGAGATCATAAAGGCAATCATCCATTCAAATTTATTTCACTTGTTAGTACTTTGACTAATGGTGAGAAGCCTTTTCCTACCTTGAAGAAAAAAACCTATTCAACCTTGTGACTTGCCTAGTGAGTTACTACACATCTTTTATCATTCTTGATGAAGGAATGTTGAGTATAGCTTTCACTTTGTCAAGATTAACCTTTGTTCCTTCAGGGGTGACTAGGAATCCTAAGAATTTATTTGATCTCGTACCAAATCTACACTTCAAAAGGGTTGATATGCATATTGTACCTCTTTATGGTAACGAATATTTCTTTTAGGTCTCAGATGTGTTGTTTGAGTAACTAGCTTTTTTGGACTTGCAAGTCATCTATGTAGACCTCCACATTTTCCTTTTATATTTTTGAATATTTGGTCAACCATCATATGATAAGTTACTCCTACATCATCTAGCTTAAAGGGAATTACTTTATAAAAAAATAACTTATCCTAAGTGATAAATGATGTCTTATTTAAGTTAGAAAGAGGCATCTAGACTCAGTGGTATCCTAAAAAGTGTCTAAAAAATTCATTAATGAGTAGCCTGATGCTAAATCAACGAGTGCCTCCATCTCAAGAAATTGCTAACTCTCTTTATGCCAAGCTAAGTTCAAATTTGTAAATTCCTTGCACATCTTATACTTTCCATTAAACTTTTGTACCATCACAACATTCAATATCAACTCCATTAGACTTCTCTATTGACGTTATCCTCAAGTAGTTTTATAGCTTCTTCCTTGATCAATTCGACTAGTAAAGCTATTGTTTACCTCATTTAATGGTTAATTGTTTAAGGATCCTTCTTGATATTAAACCTTTGGCAGGCAATATTGATGTTGATACCTAGAATATAAACATTTATCAAAGAGAACACATTTATATCTTCTAAAAGAGCCTAATTATGCTTGTGACTAGAGGTTAAGCGGATCTTTAAGACTTACTCTGATTTTTATGTAATAAGTACTTCCTAAATCTCTATAATGATTTCCATCATAGTGCTTATGACTTATAACTACAATACTTTCTCTAATATGTGTGAGTCTCCAACTGCACGTAGATATTAAGCTCGAGATTGACTCAAGTTCTCCTTAAATGTGATTTCTTCTCCTCCTCCTTGGAACTTAACTACCATGTTATAAGATAACACTATTCGCCTAAATATATTAAGTAGTGGTTAGTCAAAAATGACATTATATATGGTAGGTGCATCAATAATAATAAAGTTAGTTATAGTATTAAACTACTTCTATCCTTCTCCTCAAGTTATTAGGAGAATATTATTTCCTTATATCTCCCTCCTTTCTCCAAAAAATCCATAGAGGGGACCTCCAATTGGGGTGAATTTCAAACTTTCCAAGTTCAATTTATCAAACATGGATTTAAAAATAATATTGACCAAGCTAGACATGTCGATCAAAATACTCTTGTATGATAGTTGGTGATTAGCACCGTGATGACTATCGTATTATTGTAGGGATAATCGTTTACTAATCATTCTTCCTAAAAATATACTAGAATAAACTGATTTCCTAGCATCTACATGATGACTACTATGTTGACATCTCTTAATCATAATCGCTTAATGCTTGCTCTCCTTGATGACTCTTCATCTTAACCAATAATGGTGGGTATGACTCCTACAAAATTATAAAAGCTAGGGTCAGTTCATTGCCTAGCACAATGACTTCTTTTGCTTATCTTCTTATGAACTACTTTAACTCTCTAGTATTTATGATCTCATCTACCTTGCTTCTTAAATGTTGATAATCCTCAGTGTTGTTCCCATAATCATGATGGTCAGTATAATATCTTGATTGATCACAAACATCCTCTACCTTAATCAGTGCTAGTCTCTTGAGGTACTATTTATTTCAAATGGCCTTCACTAACATGGCCATTAACACCCTCACTATTTTGATTGTAGTGGAATGTAAATTCTTGTCATGTTCATGGTGAGTTAGTAGATTTCTAAACTCATGCCCTTCTCGCCAAGTGTGTTATTCTCTTCCTTCATCTTGTCTTCAGACTCAAAATCATTTCTTCAAGATTCACTCAATAGGGGACTTATTTGTCATGTCTCTTTTGTGAGTTATCGTTCATAGCTAAACGACATCATTATACTCTTTCGTATTTACATGGCTATTTGCCAACTCCAATAGCTCTATTAGTGCTTTAGGTAGTTGAAGCCTAAGGGCATCCATGAATGGACCTTCATTGAGATCCTAAGTAAGAAATGCTTGCAAAACTATGGCATTTTGGTTCTTAACTTAAAACATCTCCCTTTAGAAGCATGTAATAAACTTCTCAATATCATTTTCATTTGTAGGAGAGCTTTTGAATTCACTATTTTTTTATGGGTATTGACAAACAGCCTAAGAAGCATCTTCTTAAATGTTGCGAAGAGAGTGATGGCTTTTACTAGTAGTTGCAACAACCATCTGAGAGTTGACGTCTTACAAGTTGTAAGGAATAGTTTGCACTTCAACACATCATCTAGATCTAACAACAATATGGTAGATTGAAAGTATACTACAAAATCATAGGATTGATGCAACCTTTGTAAAATTCTAAATTTAAGATCTTGAACTTCTATGGGGGTTGAGCTTTGCCAATTTTCTTGAAAAAGGAGATGATAGGAATGGTATTTGCTTATTCCACTAAAGTTCTCCTCCTAACTTTTCTAATAAGAGTCATCATCAAGGTTGAGTGTTCTCAATTTTTTTTTTCTTTAATGTCAAGCTAGGAGAGTCACCAAACCAGTAGCCTTCATTTTTTTACTAATCCCAGGCTTTCATTCCTCGCTTTCTCTATAATCGCTCATACTAAGCAAATGATCCTATCTTCTATGTTCTTGAGATCATATTATGTGACAAATTGTTAAGTACTCAGTCCATGCCTATCAAGTTGTTTTGTATTGAATTGCTTGCTATGATAGGTTTGTAACTTCTCATTCTTATCCTCATCCATGCTCATCGCACATAAAAGAATGTTGTATCCAAATATGTCTTGTAAAATGAAGCAAAATTTCTTAAGAACCTAAGAAGTAGGGCTAAGTCGAGTTGGAAAATAAAAGGAAAGTAAGAAAAACATGGAAAATATGAGAAATTCCACTATGTAAAATAATCAAAGTACAAGAATCTCCCCCTTTCTCTCCCTAAAAAATAGTACATGATCCAGTTAAAGTATAAAAGTATAGGCAATTTAGAGTTTATTTAATTTACCATTAGATGATTTTACATTAATTAATTTAATTGATTTTGAATTTACCATTGGATGGCTAATGAACTATATGTGCAAGTACTTTTTCAATCTATTAGCCAATATTTTAGCAAAGACTTTATAAAAAGTTTTGCAAAGAGATAATTACTTATAGTCTGCTATAGAGTTGGATTATTTAACCTTTGGAATAAGAGTGATCATGATATGCTTATAAAACTAAAGGAGCTTTTGACTTCTAAAATAATGATGAGCTACTAGTAAGAATTGTTTACCAATGATATCCCAAAAATGTGTAAAATATTTTACTATAAATCTATCAAAACTTGGGATTTTATAACCATTTATTTCATGAAGTGCATATACAATTTCATGGTCGAACATAGGAGAGCCTAATTTATATCTTGAAGGTGTGTAATGGAATCTCCAATTGGAATATCAAAAATGTTCTCGAATGTAGTTCTAGTTCTATTGAAAATACTAAAGTAATAATTGAAAATTTTATCTACAATATCATTTGAATAAGAAAAGACCCCATAATTAGTATGGAGTTCTCTAATAAGGTTAGAATTATTCATTTCCTTGATAAAGCAGTAAAGAAATATGAGGTCATCATCATATTGCATTAGCCAAAAAATGTTTGTACTTTGTTTAACCCAAAGACTCTCCTTTTTGGCTAGTTCAAAATATCTAGCATTAATGTTATGAGCATTATAGAGTAGGTTGGTATTATGACGACCACATTCTAGCAATCATAGAAAATTTTCTTGCACTCATTTAAGAGTAGCAAGTTGTTGATAGAGAGGAGAGGATTCCTAATGATGTTGTCTCAAAAGCTTCTTTGACCTTTCTTAGTTTCTTTAAGAGAAAAATAAAGGGTCCTTTATGAAGTAGGAAAACCAAGCACTTTTGACAATATCATCAAAATTTGAATAAGTAACCTAATAATTTTGGAATGCAAATCTATGAGACCTCTGAACATTATTTTGAAGTGAGATTATGAGTGGAAAACTGTTAGAAGAGGTGGGGAGGGAACCTTGTAGTAAGAAGAAGGAAAGAAATTCGACCATTTCATGTTGCCAAGTGCTGTATCAATCATTGTTTTATTAATGTTATCAACTTGTTGATTAGACCAAGTGAAGAAAAATCCACTGATAGTTAGCTTAATTAATCCAAACTAACACAATATCTAAGGTCAAGCAACTTATTGATAGAAATATCATTCCATCCCTCTTTCTCATTACAAGAAGGATTACAATTGAAGTCACCCATAACCAATTATAGGGGATCCATTATAGAAGCAATATTATTGATAGAGTTTCATAGGTCACTATAGACCTTATTTTTAGATGAGGTCAATAGCACTCCCAAAGACAATAATTAGGACTCTAATCCTAAATTAGTAGTCTTCTAATTAAGAATCTATGGCAATACACTTATTGACCTAGTGCATCATCCTTGGATTGATCTAACTAAATGGGTTTAGTTAGATTCAACCTAAATCTCCAACCTAAACATACACCACTCAAAATTTGAACTTAATTAAGCTTATATTAATGTTTAATTAGGAAACTAAACATAATTACCTTAATTAAGATAAGAATCATCTAAACCTAAGAAAATTCAAATTAAATCTAAACAAACCCAAATCAAATGAAATTAAAATCATGAAACTATGACATGAAATTGATTAAATCTAAATCCAAACCGTAGGCCAAAAATATGTCAACCTTTTTGACATCAGTTTGATTGATGTGGGACCCACCAAGTCAAAGGTCAACTGACCAAAACTTGATAAAATATAATCATCCTAAATAGTCCAAATGATAATATATTCATGTTTAAACATGAATTTAAAAGAAAATGAACCCAATAATCCCTTCATTAGGCTAAATAGGTCACTTGACCTAAATAAGTGAACTATATTGGGTTAAAATTCAAATTAAACCAAAATTAATTCAAATTTATTGCATGAAATCACTTAAGGATGATTAGTAAATATAGATCAACTAATCATTAGGCCCGATTAATCTAAAATGGGCATTTGACCTAAATGGATTCGAACTTAACCCATATTTAACCAATAAGACCAACATGGGAAAAAATTGAATCTCAATACTTAAATAAATAAAATGGTTTGATCAAATGCATTCCAATGTGCATGGATTACCTTAATTAAAAGCTAAATACACTTTAATTGAGTCAAATAAATCATTTGACTCAATTAGGTTCAACCCAAATCTATATGAATTAAAATTGGTTAAGACATAAAGTAAGCAATCCATGACTTTAAAATCTTGAAAACCTTAGTTAAAGAGTTTATTAATGATTGAATGAACATAACCCAAGCATTGAATTAAGGCTAATCTATCAAACAAAGCAATTCAAATTAAACCAATTGAATATATCTTAAATGGTATAATCCTAAAGGGATTTGAACTCAATCTCCAACTAATCCACTTGGAAAGCACTTAAATCTCTTCCAAATAGATTAATGATTGATTCCAAGCTATAACCAAACCCAAATAGAGCCAAAGCTAAGGAATATGCCATGGAAAATCAAAGGTACATGGAGACAACCAACCATGCTCAATCCTATTCCTCATTCCCTACTCCACCTCGTTAGCTTAAGAAAGATGTTAGAGGGCTAGTGAGCCATGGTGCTAGCTTCCAAAAGCCTTGATCACCCACAGCCACACAAGAGAAGAAGAAATGAAGCATATAGCTCTTAGCTCCAATGGAAAAATCACCCATATCCGCTTCTAAGAAAAATTGACTTTGCCATCACCTTCTCATATTAAATGAAGCCAAACCTGAACTTCCCCTGACCCTCTCAGCGTCGAAAAGCTAGAGAACATTTGAGACTGAGGAAACTTTAGTTTAGGTTGGTCTCGAAGCAGATCCACAGAGAGATAGCCTAATTTCTTCCATACACAAGTTCCCCACATCATTTTGAAGCTAGTGGAATCGATCGCACTGCCAGAGACCATCGAGATCAAGGTATGCCATTAATGACCTCTCCAAGCTTTCCATTTTAGCTTTTCTAAAAGAGAGTTTGATCTCAAGTGAGATCAAACTATTTAGGTCATTAGGATTTCATCCATTGATGGATTTGGCATCAAAATTATGTGATTTTGATGCTCGAATGGAAAAAAATTATGCGGGATCGACGGATGGCCCTTGGCTTCCAGATTTTGATGCTCGAATGGCAAAAAATTATGCGGGATCGACGGATGGCCCTTGGCTTCCATCTCCATCGAAGAAGAAATTATCTCTGTCATCCATTCCTTTTGTTAGGAATGAACAACTTTGATCTATTCGCATCCCTGATTGAATCAAATAAGGAGAAACATAGGTCGAATCATGACTGTCCAATCGAAGGTCACGATTCAATACTGTAGTGGGATCCATGTGGATCCCATGTGTGTGCCTCCAATTTAATGTGAGATCTATGTGGATCTCACGTGGCCCAATACTGCAGTGCCATGTCAGATCTACATGGATCTAAGCGGTTAAAACATAAATCTTGGAGTTTCTTAATTAAAATATTAAGAAAAATGCTTGAAAATAGAAAAAAAATAGGAAATAGGATTTAACTCCAAAAGTTGCAAATAAGGGCTCTATGGATTCCTCTTGATGAGAGGAATCCATTAAACCTGAAAGCCCAACTTTTATGGGGGCTAATTTCATGTTAATTTTATTTTAAATGAAATATTTTAAACCTAAATTAATTTAAAATTATCAATCCAATCGAAATGAAACTTTGGGGAACTGAAATTAAGATTAAAATGCACCTTTAATAATATTTTCATGAACTATTGCAATATAATTCAAAAGATATCAAATTTCAAAGTCCAAACTTCAATTTTAGTGAAATAAATCATCAAAATTTATCAAATCACTTTAAATCAACATTGCAAATCCTAATGAACTTAGAAATATTAATGAAACCACACTGAAACTTAATAAATTATAAAATAACTTAATTTGGTAGTTAATCAAATTAATTAATTCAAATAATTAACCAAAACTTAAGAAAATCATGATAAATCAACTAAGTTTACTAAAAATTATGAATGGACCCTCTATGATGCATTTTTTTTAAAGAGGAATCAAAGAAAAATAAACCCCCTAAATAATAATTATTAAATTAAGCTTTATTTAGGTTTTAATGAAATAATTGAAACCTTAATTACACCCTATTTATGCATCTGATTAAAATTATACTTTGGAAATATGAAATTGGCAAGGAACCCCACTAGCCCTATAAATTTCAAGCCGAATTGACTTTTGGAATAGAAATTATTGAATTTCCAAGCCTCTAGGTCAATATAAATCAAATAATAAATAAAAATTCATGAATCACAAAATTCAAAAAGTAACTTAACAAAATCTTCATCAATACTAGAACACTTAAATATAATTTTCCAATATTCTAAATCAAAGAATTTGATAACTTATACAGTGAAGGGTTAATGAAACTAATAATTAACATTAAGTTTAATCCATTTTTAAGGTTAATGAACTCATAATCAAATCATTAATAAAATCTTAATCTACAGTCAATGTAATTAAATAATAGATTAAAACACTAACCTAAGTGCTTTAGGTTAACATAAATCAAACCAATTGAATATGAATTCAATAAACATAAACATAATTCAAACTAAATGTTAATCCAATTCAAATCAAATGAAAATAAATCAAACAAAGAAGAGATACATAATCAAATCAAAGAAATGAAATGAAGAATCAAATGCTAAAAGAATTAAAATTACAAAACTTTAATCCAAATTAAACTCAAACCCAAATCATCTAAATGAATCTAAAAGGAGTTAATTAAGATACTTAAGGATCGTAGTTAGGCATTTGGGATGGATTTTCATCTTAGGATAAAGATTTCATTCTATTAGGGTTTAGGAAGTTGAATAGAATGGGTTTCACTCAAAAGTTGAATCTATTGTACTCTTCATTCTTGAAAACCAAAACTTCACTTTAATATAAAAGTAAAAGAGAACCTAAGAAAATGAAAATAAAAATCCCAAATCATTAAATAACTTTAATTGAAACCATCCATAGGTAAATCAAAAAACTTAAAAAAATTCAAATTGATACTTAAATTAAAAAAGTTCTAGCAAAGTCTTGCCACATAAGCTTATTTCCTTCACACACTCGATCATTAGGTCATAAGCCCTAGACTTAGGTTAGGTTGTTTTGTGATTTTTTGTAATATTCTATGTTGTGATGTGATATACTTTTCATGTTTTTATGGTGTACTATTTTAGACTGCAAGTCTAGGATTGTTTGCCCATTAGACTGGATGGTAGGACATTCTTTTTAGAACTTACATTATCTTCTATATAAGACTGTGCTAAGAAAGACAAATATCATAAATAAATTAAAAATGTTGTTGTCTTGTAGGTGTGCCTAAGTCATTTAGCATAGCCCAATATGATAGGTGGGCTTGGCAAGCAACTAATGCTAAGCCCATATGTTTGTGAAATATAATTATTGTGTAATGTTTGTATTTTCTTGACATCTATTTTTTAAGGCTTATGACTTATTTGAATTTAAAATATAAATTTGAGCTTAGAATTAAGTTAGTAAGAGCTATGGGGTCTAAGATTAGTAAGAGTTGAACCTACCAGAAGATGGATGCAGAGGTCCCTTATGAAGTCCAATGGAGGTCGTTGAAGAAGGAGACGATCCTAGATAGAAGACCCATAGATCTAAACTTGTAGTTCTAGGCTGAGCTGTATAAGGGCAGAGCTCGACTGCCCATTTTGATCTTTCTTCTGAGGTGTATAGCAGTACCCGACCGCATCAATCTTTCTTTAAATTAAATAAGTTTGATTTATTTTGGTGTGAAATAGAATCAACCTGATTTTCTAGATTTCTTTATGTGTTGTGCTTTTTGTGAAGAATGCTTGGATGTAGGCTCATAAGAAAAAATAAAATTTTTACCTAACTTAAATCTAATCCACTAAAACAAAAATTTAAAAAACTTATAACTTCATATATATTAAATCCTTAGGGAAAAATTAAAATTAATTATAAATAACTAGCTCTTGAAAATCATGCAATCATATTACACTAACTCTTAAATTGGGTACTTCACCCATTGCACATAAGGGACATATGACCTGTGAAGATGACTACCTTCTTGGAGAAGTCTACCTTCTTTTATTAAATTGGCCCATATCCAATTCTAATTGCATGGCATTTAGGCATAAAATTGTATACCCTAAAACCTTAAATGAATCATGAGTCAAAATATTTAAAATTTGCAAAATATGCATTAGTTAGATGCATTTCATACCTTTCATGGGAGTGAGTCTAGGTTCTTAAATTCTTTTTCTTAAAAATGCAACAACCTAAGCCATCTTGCATACATGAGACTTAGGATCATAGATTTAAAATGCGCTTAGGTAGTGATAGCTAACACCTCTTCCCGGCGGGTTATAAGTATAGAAGAGTCAAGGATAGGGTTGTTCCCTTAAGTGAGAATGGCTTATAATTCCTAAAAATGAAACTTGGTTGAGCATTTGATTTGTGTTAGAAGCACTTATAGACTTAGGTTCTATAGCATCCTCTTTGGAACAAGTCTTCAACCCTAGAATCTTTAGAAATAATGACTTATTCCCTTAATTGAGAGTATTCTTAGAAAGAGACCATTCATAAAATGTAATTAACTGTAGGGGCTTGTCCTTATAGAAAACTATGAATCTAGTTTAAAATAAACCCTGCTCTATTTCTCATGTAGTTCAGGGGAAAACTCTATGGTACATTAAAAACCCATTAGCCTTTGGAGTCTTTTATTAAATGATCAAATCCATTATAGGATAACATGTTTAACTTTTGAGATAATATGTTTACTCCTTAATTACAAATTTGATCATCCAAATAAGAAATTCTTACACTCTATGTGGCATCATAAATTTTCCCAGTAGCCATGTCTATCATTGGCATCATTATGAGCATAAATGAAAGTAATATAAAACTTATGAGACTACTTGGTAGAGACTTTCCCATAAATTAATGAGGATGTAGTGAGGATGAGATGGAAAGAAACATATGCAGAGTTCCAGTTTAACCATATGCAGCCACCTAAGTAACAATCAAAGTTGTTAAAGCTTTCCTCATTAGGAAGAAGTTTTAGCTTTTTGTGGAGTATGTGGTCTTGTAGAGAGTCCATATTTAATTTAGTTTCCAAATGACAAAAAAAATATATTAAGGTGAAAATCCTTGATAGTCCCCAAGCAGTCATGAGTCTAGCCTTTAGCCAATTGGCCTCTCACATTTTAGCATTTTATTTTAGGGTGTTGCAAGATGTTGCAAACAGAGTTAAACGTTTTTACCCTTCTTCTTTGCTTTGTGATCTAAGTTAGTAAGGGTGGAGGGGAATTTCTAGGGGATCCTTTTCTAACAAATTCTTGCATGATGTTTTGAGAATGTTGTCTTAGGCCTTTAAGGGATTAGCCTAAGAAAAAGAAAAAGATGTTGAGTTAGTGGTTATGATATAGTAAGTAGTGGAATTGATGTCATTAAGGATGTTAGTATTAAGGGCACTACCAATGGAATCATTTATTAGAGGGTCAACCAAATCCATGATTAGAGAAGGAGATTGAACATAGAGTTGGTTTATGTCATTTATAAGAACAGGATTAGATGATCAAGATTCTTGGCTGAGGCAAGGTTAGTTAAAGAGATTGGTTTAGAGGAAAGTAGTGAAGAGGTATTCAGATTATGAGGGGGTGGATTGATGTATCCAAAGGGGGTGTTGATGGCTAAAATTTTGAGGAGAAGTGGGTTGTGAGCTTGAAGACACCTACACCTACTACGACCCTTAGTAGGAGAGAAAAAAATTGGATTAAGAGAGAGAAAAGGGTCATCATGTCAAAATGAGAAATATTTACTACAAGATTGAGGTTTCTAATCTTATAAGATAGCTTGCTTGAACTTTAACAAGTTGAAGTTAATAGATATATAATTAGGAAGGGGTGAAAAGGGATTGACCTATACACATATTCAAATGATTGTGATCCTAGATTTAGTTGTAGTCAGATTATCAACTACAAGAGATATACCAACTCTACTTGCCACTTTTGAGAAACTTGCTTCATTCCAACAAAATAGTGGGAAGTTTGGCTGCTTATTCTAAAGGGAAATTTTAGAAAATTTTTCTTCAATAGGTGTAGAGTTTTTATTTGAAACACCACGTAGATCTTGGGTGTTTTTATTTAGGTTACTAAATACATCATTAAAATGTATAAACCATCTCAAGAGATAAAAATATCACTCTATAATTGATTCAATCACATAAAAAGGACTCCAAAGATGGATGGGTCTATAATGTACTAGATATTTTCCCTTGAACTATATAGATGGATATAATAAAGCTTATTTTAGCCTAGGGTTTGTAGTTCCTTATATAATTAATTACATCTTGAGAGAGAAATAATCCCTCTTAATGAAACTTTTAATTAAAGAAACTAACTTTCATCTTTATGGACTTTAAAGTTTATTTCAAAGATGGCTAATTTGAAAAATCTAGAGGCATTGACCCAAAATAAAGGAGTTCTTTTCGAAGGCTAATCAAGAATAAGTAAGAAATGTGTTAGATACTAGTAGGCCTAATAACCTTTTCAACCTATTATACTATTGTGCTTTATAGCTTTGGACATAAAGTTATTTAAATTTAAAATTTGACATTTTATTAGAAAGTTAGGGCTTAAATTTTGATAGTAGAGGATTACTAAAATATGTAGGAGGTGAAGACTTATTCCTATAATAAAGGAGAAATAGGATGCTTCAGATTCTAAGTCTAAATAATGGTTTTGACATAAGTTAGAAACCTGTCTTAATATAATAATAAAAAATTAGGAATTATTGATTCTTGCTCATTTGAGAAGAAGAATCTATCTCGAATCTTTACTTACTTCCAGCCTACAAGGATTGCTAGCTAACACATCCTAACAATTTTAAAACCATGCATCTAGTCTTATGAATGCAAAATAGTTAAGCTATTGTATTTAGGAAAGGAAGCTAATAGCCTAAACTCACTCTTAAACCCTAAACTAGTTGTTTTGCTTCTATCTAATTCAATAATTTCAAATTTTATTAATTTATAAACAACATATTTTATTTTAAGGCTTTGGTATAAAAATTATGCCTAACATGAGATGAAGTTAGAAATAAGTTATGGGCTAAATCAAAAGAAAATGTAGACTTACCAGGAAGGGTGGTCATCCTAATAGGTCCGATGCCCCCTTTTGTGCAATGGGTGAAATACCTAATTCAAGAATTTAAGAAGAAATATGCAATCATGATTCATAATTCTATAAAATTCATCTTTATTTTAATATTTATTCTTTGGGCTTTAATTGGTGAGGTTATGAGTTATTTATTTCTATATTTAAACTATTTAATTAAATTGGCTAGAAAAATTTAATCTTATCCGAAGAGACTAATAAAAATTTAGGCTTTCCACATAAACACAACAACCACAGAAAGAAACTTAGAAAGCATGCAGTTCTAATGCACACCCCAAATAAAACACACCAAATAAAATAAATTAAATAATAAAAAAGGTTAGTTTGATCCGGTACTATAGTACACCCAAAAAAGGCAACCGAGCTCTACCCTTATACAGCCTAGCCTAGAACTATAAGTTCGATCTATGGGGTCTTCACTAACTTTAGGATAATCATTTTCTTTAGGGACTTCATTAGGCTCCACAGAGGACCACCAAATTGGTACAATGAGCTCCTACTAATCTTAAACCACATAGATCTTAACCTAGTTCAAGGCTCAAATTATATTTTAATTTCTAAAATAAAAATCCTAAGCCCTACAAAATAGATGTTTGGAAAAAGCAAATAACACACCAGCAACTTATATTGCAAACATATGGGCCTACCTCCAAATATTTCCAATCCCACCAATCCTAATGGGCTATTCTTAGGGACTTAAGCAAAGCAGCTGCAAATAGAAAGCATTTATTATTTTCATTTATTATTGTCATATTTTTGCATAGCCCCTACAGAAAATAGTATTAGTCTAAAAAGATGTAATAACATCTAGACTAACAAGAAAACAATCTTAGACATATAAATTAAAATAATACATCATAAAATAAAATAAAAATTTCACATTATAATCAACACATCAGCCTAACCTAATTCTAGGGTTAATGACCTAGTATTCTAGTGTATGTAAGTAAATACTTATGTGGTATGGCCACACTAAGCTTCTAAGGTTTTAAGTTTTGATTTGGAATTTAGAGTTTGTTCAATTTACCATTGGATGGGTTCAATTTAAATGATTTAGTTGATTTTAAATTTTTTTTTTCTAATTTTAGTTTATTTTTTATGTTAAAGTTAAATTTGGGTTTTAAAAAGTGCACCATAATTCTAGTTATGTGACTTCATCACCAAAGGATGAACATTCACTCTGAAGGTCAAACTAAGATCATATGCATTTTAATCAGGCCCCCTTTTAAAATGTTTTAATTGAATTGGGTATAATTTGATTCATGTTTATTCGATTTAGTTAAGAGTTTGAAAATAAGTTTGTCGAGGTTGTTCAACTTCATGCATTTTGATTATTGATATTCAATTTTAGATTGATTATTAGGTTTTAGTTTGATTAAGGTTATGTTTTAGTTTAAAGTTCAATTTGATGTTTGATTTAGTTTGATTAATCTAATTATAATTTTTTTTATTTAGTTAAGATTAAAATTTAATTTTCAATTTAAATTTAAAGTTCAATTAATTAAACTTATTCTTTTCTTAACGACTTAATGATTATCCAATTTTATTAAGTTTTAATTTGATTGAATTCATTTTTATTTTTTATTCAATTTTCAATTCGTATTTATCCCTTTCATTGAATTCAATTTGAAGATTTATTAAATTCAAGGTGTTTCTTTATTTGGGTGATTCATGTTGGTTGATCTAATTTTAAACATTATTTAAATTTCATTGTTTTATATTTTATTAAGTTCCATTGATTTAAATTATCAAATTGGTATGTGAAGTTTAATTAATTAAGGGGTATTATTGTGATTTTGAATTTATTGCTTACTTAATTTTTAAAGATTGAAGTTCATTCATTTTTTTAGTTTTATTTTATCTTAAAGAATTTATGAAAAACACTTGGGGTACCAAACCTATGCTAAGACATCCTAGTCTTTTAAGTTATTTGGATATTTATGTGAAGAATAATTTGATTACTTATTCATTTTAATTACATTTAAGTCATTCTTTCAATATTAAGGGGCTGTTTGGTTGCCTGCATTTAGAGTATAAAGTAAACCGAATGTAGGGAATCTAAATTTTTGAGTATTTGGTATGGTACAAAGTAAACATTTAACGTATTTGTAGTGTATTTGAAATGCATTAGAATGGTCATTTTTGGTGTATTTGGAATTCGCCTGATTTAGGCGAATTCCAAATACACCCACGTAAAGTGTTTTATGCCGGTCGCCGCAGCGATCCTTCCAATTCACCACCGCCATAATCTTAAAAACACTTTACATTACATTTATTTTACCAAAAAAAAAAAAAGAAATTCATGTATTTGTAGAGTTTTCAACCAAATAAGGTAAAGTAATCTAAATACACTACATTCCTTTTACACTGTATTCTTTTTTTTAGCAACCAAAGAGCCCCTATAAGTAAATTTTAGAATGATTATAATTTTAGTGAATTCTCATATGAGTGTTGGATTCAAAGAGTGATTAATTATAATTTTCATCTAATTGTAAAGTTTATTATGAATTTTTCAATTTATATCTTAAACATTTAATAAAAGTCATTCCTTAAATTATTTGTTAAGCCCTAAGTGTGTGAATTTTAGGATTTATTAGCTTTAGATGGTTGAAGAATTTTTTTAAACCCTCTGATGTTATTAGAAGTGTTTCAAAATGGTTATGTAAATTTTTTATAATTTTAATGATTTCTTTATTTATTATTTGATTTAAATTATCTTTGAACTTCAAAGGTTTACAAATTCTAATCTAGAAGTCATTTTGACATGTACTTTTTTTGGCAAGTGGGTTTCTTTGTCAATTTCATTTCCCTAAGATTTTATCTCAATCATAAATAAATTTTGGTTTTAATTAAAGTGTTATGTTTTTCAATAAAACTCAAATTAAGTCTAATATATTTAACATTAGTTAGAGCTTTTAATAAAACAGAAAGAGAGCTTATTTGGATTTTTTGATTTTTATTTAATTTATTATTAATTTTCTATATTTAGCCAAATTAATTAAATTAATTAATCCAATTAATCCTCAATTAGGTGATTTTTGGAGTTTAATAGGTTTCAAAAGGCTTAAACATTTTTCTTAAGTTCATTGATCTTTATTCATGATGTTTTAAGGTAATTCCATGAATTTGTTTAAATTCTCCAAAAATTAAATTATTTATTTTCATTAAATTAAGTATTTAACTAAAATTTTATATCTTTTAATCTACTAAGCGTTAACTATTGAAATTTTTTATGATAGGTGCATTTTGACTTTAATTTCATTCTAAAAAATTTTGAATTAAGGATCATTAGTTTAAGTTTAATTAGAATTTTATTTGTTTCATTTAAACTCAAATTAAATCTAAATTACCTAATAAAAATTAGAAATTTTGGGTTTAGTATCTTCCTTTCACTTAGAGGATTCCATAGAACCCATATTTGCATTTTTTTTTTTTTTGATTATGTATGTTATTTTCTATAATTCATTTAAGTTTTTGACATTTTTAGTCATGTTATTAAGTCAAAAAACATAAATTTCCTCCCTAATTCATTTAGCATCCACATGGCATTGATTGAAAATGTTTTATTGTATGTTGGCATGGCATAAGGCTAGCTGGATCCGCGTAGATCTAGCTTGGAAAAGTGACAGAAATGTGCTAAAAATCAGGATCATCGGATCAAAGATCAAACTATCAATGACTAATCTATAATTTTTTAAGGGATTAAATTAAGTTGTTCACCTAGATCACAGTCATCCATCTAAATATAAAGAATGTACAATGATGATTTCATTTCCAACCTCTCGATAAGAATCAAGAGCCATCTGCCTTTAGGGGTCAAACTCCAACGATCTAGGCTGTAGTTTCTTACATTGATTGCCAATTGATGAAGGATTGATTTTCAATCCATCAACATAGCTTGATATTAATGGAGTTCAAGTTTGCATCATAAATGGCTAAATTATTAGAGGGAGTTGGTAGCATTGAAGATAGACCTTTCTAGTGTTGAACCTCAATGATAGTGAGGCTTTGTACACCATCGTTGGGCTATGGTGAGCCTCTGGTGAAGTGGGATGAGTTGCCTTCCTAACAATTACTATGGACACCAAAGCTGCACCCCTTACCGTTAGCTTTGATTGATTCCCAACTTGCTAGTGGTGAGGTCCTCGAATAAGAGCAAAAACATGTTCAGTTTCTCTTTAATAATATTGGAGAAAATTTATGACACCGTATAAATTTTAAAAATTTCTTATTTGGATGATCAAATGCATCATTAAGAAGTAATAAAAAATTAAATTCATCTATCTCAGGGAAGGTCGATATTGGATTAATTTTCTTAACCCTAGACAAAAGAATGATAAGGTACTCTTATCATTTGTCTAAACCTTTGTCTCTATACCCTTTTGAGAGTTAAGGTACCGACATCATATGGTCTATTGATCTATTAAGGATAGAGTTGGACATACCTTTCCTTCCTATCATAAAAGAAATTATTGAAAATAAATTCAAAATGGAAGAGTTATACCACCTCAAATAACATTAAAAAAGAAATGATAAATAAATCATCTTAGAAAAAATAAAAGAAATTAATAAAAATCTATTCACTTCAAAATTTTAAATATGGTATTTTTGCCCATATTAGAGAAGTTGCTTGCAAAATTAAGCATCATAATGCTCTATAAAAAAGGAAAAATGAAATGAAATGAATAAAAAAGAAATTGACCATTAATCAAGGCATTACATAATTCTTTAATTTGACTTCTTTAACTATAACCAACTTCCTGATGTAACATTCCACTGTAAAGAAGGTTCTAGGACTATCTTTTATGATGAAGATATACCCTTAAGAACTCATCAACATCTTAGTCAATGTGAAAAATTCAAAAAGAACGTCTCTAGAATGCTTGTTGATCTAGGTGCTTAGGTCAGCATCAATTGCAAACAATTATGAAAGTGAGTGCACATAGGACCAATTATAATCTAATTCTGATAAGATGGTACCGTGTGAATTCAATCAAGTAAGGGAAGGAGTTTTCAATTCAATGAAAATTTAATCTTGAAATTTCAACTTAAAAGAAGACATTAATCTCATTGACTTTATTGATTGAAGATCAGAATTCAAACATTAAAATAGAATCTTAGGAATTCAGGAACATATTTAATGCTCTTGGATGGTCCTATCTAGCTTAAATAAAAAAAATTAAGAAAAGAATACTATGAAATGAAATGAAAGAAAAAGAGAAAAAGTAATAATTATTATGAAATGATGTCTATATCCATTATGTATTCATGAGTGTAGAGTATTTAAGAATGTCATTTTGTCAGTCCTAAATAACCTCACTAAGTCTTGTATTCAATCAAAGAATTAGAAAGTGTTATGGTGTTTTAATTCAGAGTCAGGTGGACACCACGTAGATCCTAGGGGATACTTATTAAAGTGATCAGGTATGATATTAAGGTTTGATGTACCATCTCAATAGATGAAAACATCAACCTATAATGGACTTAAATCAATTAATAAGGACTCCTAAGATAGATGAGTCTTCGCATATACCAGAGATCTTTCCCTTACTTTACATGAAAGAGTAAAGCAGGATTTATTTTATGCAGGGTTATTTAGTTCCTTATGGAAGCAAGCTTTCATAGTTATTTACATCCTAAGAAATAGGGAATTTCCTAAGAAAACTCTTGATTAAAGTAGTCAATCATATCTCCAAAGACTTCAAGGTTAGACTATCAAAGGATTTGGGTATTTTGAAAAATCATGTGGGAATGTTCAATTTGCAAGACTTATTTTTGGGTTCCTAAGAATGATAAGTAGGGAGCACCTATGGTACTAGGAATCCTAGTAAGCACTCCAACCTATCCTATGGTGAGGCTTTATAAGCTTGAGAGAGGATTTATTTTAGTTTTAGTTGGAATCTTTACTGTAATGCTAGGGCTTATAACCCATCAACACAAGATTGTGGAAATGCTTAAGAGGTGAGGATTTATACTCATAGCTCGATGGAAATAAGCAACCTTGGATCTTAAATCTAGGATGCCTTAGCATAAGCTAAGAGCTCAACCTAAATCTAAATGGAAAGGGGGACATAAAGGTTTACCTCCATAAGAGAGAATAAACCTATCCTAACTCTTCTGGACTTACAACCTAGAGTGGCCACCAACTAACACCTTCTATGATTCAAAATTATGTGGGTCGGTCTTATAAAATTATAAGATAGGTAGACTATTATTTAATTTGGAAAGGAGACTAGAATCCCACACTTACTCCCTAAGAGACTAGATCATGACTGGTACAAAGACATGACTTAGACTAAAAATGCTAAATTTACAAATTTTATATCATTTTTGACACAATCTTTTGGACAGAGGCTTAGGATAATTATGCCTAAATGTGTGATGAAATATAGTTGTTGGCTAAATCAGTGAGAGCAGGTGTTCTTCACTACAAGGGATGCCTTCACAGGTCAAGCATTCTTCTATTGTACAAGAGTGGAGACCCTCCCTATTCAAGATTGAAAATAAAATGATATGTGTGATATTAGAACATACATCATTCAGCTATGAGGTTGCTAAATCTTTTAATTATCTTGATTATGGCTAAAACTTTAATATGAGGTTATGAATTATTTAAAATTTAGAAATGAGTTATTAATTGGGGTAGAAAAATTAATTTCACCCTAAAGAGCCTACTGCATCCAAGCCACACATTCAAACATCAAGCTTAAGAAACCTACGAAGAACATGTGATTTCTATTACGTGATCTAAACATAATAATCAAACATTTATATATTATCGTGAAAGAATAAAAGGTCCGTGCAGTCGGGTACCATCGTACACCCTAAAAAAATGAAAATTTAGGTATTCGAGCTCTACCCTTATACAACTCGGATTACAAAAAAAATATTATAATTGAAATTGAATAAATGCTATGGGGGTCTTCATTCTTCATTCTTCTTCTTGATTTGATTTTGCTTTAAGGCTTCACATGGCCTCCCAGGACTTTGCCTTCTAGCCACTGCTCATCCTAAACCCCATAGCACTAATCTTTATTTCTATTACAAAATTACATATTCATGAAAAGTAAAATATAACTACACCTGCAAGACAGATGTTTGCTAAACATACATATAAACCCAAGTAGTTATATAATATATTTGGACTTAGCACCTTACACGTGGGTTACCAAGCCCATTTATCTTTATATGGATTATGCTTAGGAGAATTAGCAACATGTGAGAAAAAGAATTTATATTTATTTTAGTGACTTTTTTAGCACAATCCCCTGTAAAAAATAACATTAAGCTAACAACAGCCTAACATCCAGTCTATGTACAACAGTCTTAACTTCCAGTCTAAAACATTATGTCATAAAATAAAACACAACATCATAGCATACAACATCCTAACTTAGAGCTAGAAGTGGTGACTTAGTATTCTTTTATGTGTGCTTAGGCTTAGTGTGGTATGTCTTTAGAAATATAATTATCTAAGTTTAGAATTATTTAATTTAAACATTTGGGGAGGTTTCAACTTAAGTTATTAAAAGGATTATTGAGTTTTAATTTGTATTTTCTTTTATTTCATTTGATATTTACTTAGCATCTAAGTACTATAAAGAGAAGAAAAGAGACTTAACCCTCTTCATCCCTATCCTAAGTTATTTTCTAAAGGCATGTTATTATGGCTTGATTTATTTTTGTGATCTTTTAATTAAATATTTTATTAATTCTAAGTTTAGGTAAATCTTAAAGAATCCCATTCAACTTGAAAGGCATCTCAAGATTAATGAAATTGAATTTCCATCACATAGATAATATTGCATCATTCTTTTTCATCATTAATAACATACATATGATTTTGAACTTAGCATACCTATGAATGCAATGTATTTTTGGCACACTTAAATGATTATGAATGCATATATTTTGGAAGAAAAGATGGATTTCATTCCTTAACTAAGCACAGACACAGATGTATTAAAGTTTTAAGAAAGTACATGTTATTTAAACCAGGGAAGTGGATAATCTAAGACCTCTTTAAGGCTACTTAAATCCTCCTATTCCTAGGATGACCAGACTATATACTTGCTATCTTAAATATATATGCATGTACACACAACCATGAGAATGAAAATCATGTAAAAGATTGTATTTTTAGTGAATTATTTACACATGTAAAGTTCTGTCCAGATTCTAGTACAAGTAAACATAATAATGAAATTAATTAAGTACATGCCTTTGTTAACTATGAAAATGAGGTAATCTAAGACCTCCGTGAGCCTACTTAAAGTCTCGTATTCCTGAGATGTAAGCACAGACAATATACTTATCAATATTCAAACATATGTAAACACATACATGAATCATAAAGATAAAATAATACTTTGACATGTTTAGGTTATAAGCACATATAAATCATATATAATATTCATATCTAATATCAATTTAACTTTACATCATTGGTTTATAATTTTGAAAAATAATTTTAAATTTATTTGTGATAATAGGCACTCCATATGATCGGATTAATACAACAAATGTAACGTTACATACATAAGTATATTCATTTGATTACTTGATTTAAAAATATGATTGCATGATACAAATGCCATACTAACTTTATGATGATTGAAAAGGAATAATTGAACATATCCACATAATTCATTCAACCACATCAATTCCTAAGGACAATCACATTAATAAAATCATTCAAGATTAACCCAAGTTGTTATTAAATTTAATCTTTGGATTGAAATTATTGAACTTAAAGAGGGAAAATAATGTTTGCTATTTTTGCCCCATCCCATGTTAGTGACTTAACATATTCAAGGAAACATAATTAAGTAACTTTTATGGATAAAGTAAGTTTGGACCATTAAGCAAATGATTTATTTTTTCCTTTCCTATGCTTCTTTAATTTGATTAACCATTTAACCATGACCCTCCAATAATATGCAAATGAGAAATTAAAATTGCAATGCACTTAGGGACCTAATGTAATGAGGCTCATAATTAGATATTAATTAAGTTAAAGTAGAATTTAATTAAGTACTTATATGATTATCCCACACCCATGGGTTAATCATAATTTCCTAAAGGGTTATTATGTTATTAAACACACAAAGAGAACTCCACAAATTCAATTTGACTTATCTCATCTAACTATCATTTTGTTTGATTTAATTTGGCTATTTAAATTACTTGATTAACCTTAATTAAGTTATGGATTAATTACCCTCAATGGAATGGATTTGGGAAAATAAATAAGAAAGAGGTTCAATCACTCCCCCTCATCATTTCACTATTAATTAATGATTAATAATCATTAATTACTTAATTTTTTTACTATTTAACATTTTTAATAATTATTAAATTACTTAATAATAGAAATTAAAGTTTGAATTTCAAATTCCTCTAATTACCTAGCCAATAAATTCTAAAAAAATTATGGGAAGTAGAGGACATCCTAAGGAATCAACACATTTCTCCTGAGATTGATTAGTCAAGTGATTAGGACTTAATTAAGATAATTAAAAAAATTTAAACCCTAATTAAGCATTAGTTACTCTTCAAAAATTAGGGATTTTATTTTTATTAAATTCTCCTCTATTTACCCTTTTCAAAATGGATTTACTCATATTTTAATAATTTTTTTATAATTAGTTATTAATTTTTGAAGTTCAGGGTGATTAATGGTAATTTTAAGCTCAATTAACCCCTAATCCCATAGGCGCCATGCGAGAGTTGATGTGGCATCGCTTTCCACATGGCACCAAGGGATAGACCACTTAAATCATTTGACATGGCGTGCTGAGTTAGCGGTGATGAATGCGCTTTCATTCAGGGAAGAGATCTAGGGATATTTTACAATGAAATCACATGAAATTACAAAACTCTTCACAAAAGATAAACACCTAACGGGATTTCTACAATTTACCGCAAAATATCTCCCTGGAGCTCAAAATAAGCGATCCAACGACTAAGATAGCTTCAACTTGAAGAGACAAAGCCCTGTTGAGAAGCTCATGAGCTGCCTCCCTGTCAGTGTCTCTATGAACCAAATGCCACTACAACAGTCGAAAGAGTTGGTCTAGGAGTGGTCTCCGGTGCTCGAATCGATCATAAATCAATTTATTTCACATCGCCGGAGCTTAGAGAAGGTGTGTAAGAAGTTCATTAAAGTTTGGTGGAGTTTGAGTTGGGTTGGATAGACAGAGGTTTGGTTTCACTCGAGTTTGGTCTCGTTGATGATAGAGAGCTGAAGGGGGATCAAGAAAGCTCTCAGGATGCTCGTCTTGACTCACTGAAGCTCTCTGTGTGGTTTGAATTGAATGGGGAGGATTATACCCTCCTCCCCAATCAATCCAATGGCTTGGATGGGTTTGACCTTTGGTAGACATTCGATTGGCGCAGGCGGTTGGGGATGGCAGTGATGGGCTAAGGTGGAGGGTCTTAAGTGGCTGAAGGCAAATAGTGGGTGGGCAATGTGTGAACCCCATCCTCCAAGTGTTCCAATGGGGTAGCTTGGGTTAGCTCACCTCCACTTGAGCCATGGCTGACCCAATCAGCTTTGGGTTAGGTTAACTAGTGGTCCAAATGTCCCAATTGAGCTTAGGGTGGCTACCAAGGGTTGAGGAGTGGGTTTGACCATCCAAATGAGGATTTTGTCCCATTTAAAGGGATTTACCCTATGGGTTTTTAGCCTAATTCGTGTCCAAGATGGGTTGGGTTTGATTTGTGTTAACCCATGGTGACCCAAGGATGGGCCATGTGAATTTTAGTTGGGTTTGGGGTTGGCTAGGATGGGTTTGGCTCAATTTGACCCATATAGGTCAAATTTGATAATCTTGGATTAGGTTGACCAATTGGTCAAATTGGGTCAACCCAAGGGTTTTGTTAAGTTCAAGTGATTATTTGGGATGAGTTGGTGCCATTGGTTTAGTTTAATTTGAAGTGGATTTGGATTTGGATCATATGGGTCAAATGGGCTAAGTTGACCAATTTGGTCAAATTGGCTTGGTGGAAGGTTGGTTTAGGTTTATTTGATGATTTGATAATGGTTGTAGGTGTTGATTTGAATTGATTTGGGTTTGGGAATGATTTAGCTCAATTTGACCTTTTAGGTCATATAGGGGTAAATGGGTGAATTGGGTCGACTTGATCAAATTAAGTTCAATTAAAGGTTGTATCATGTTCAATAATCAAATTGTGATGGACTTGAGTCATTGATTTCAATCAATTTGATTTAGGATTTGATTTGTTTCAATTTGGCCCTTTAGGTCAAATTGGGTCAACTTGGGTCAAGAGCCCAAGTTGGCTTGGTTTGGCTTGATTGATGGTTGAATAACATTCAATGGTCATTTTATGATTGATTGAAGGCATTAGTTTCAATCAATTTGGTTTAAAATGAGATTTGGTTCAATTTGGTTCTTATAGGCAAATTGGGTCAACTTGGGTCAACTGATAAATTTAACTTAGTTTGACTTAATTGATTGCAATTGGATAATCAAGAGTGATAAACAATCATTGTAAAAAGGTATTTAATGGGTTGGTTTCAATCAAATTTTGGTTGGATTGGAGTTTGGATCAAATGGGTCTTTTAGGTCACTTTGGGTCAAGTGAATTAAATGGGTCAATTGAGTTGAATTGGGTTGAGTTTGATGATTGATTTAGGATTGATTGATGGCTTTGATTTCAATTGATATAGATTTAATTGGATTTTGGCTCATTTGGCCCCTTTGGGTCAAGTGGGCCAAGCTGGGTTGATTGAAATGGTTTGCTTAGTTTGATTTAATTATAGGTCTTGGAAGGGTTTAAAATAGAGATTTAAATAGTTGGACTGGTTTTATGAAGTTCAATTGAATGGGCCTTGGGTTGGATCCATAGGATGATGGCAGGATTAATTTAGGTTAAGGATTAGTTTAATTTTGGCTTGGAGGTTGGATATGAAATAGGATTTCATTGGGATTGATTGTATTGATTGTTTTGATTTGAGGTTGGATTTGCATGAGTGGATAAGCATAGGTCTTAGTTTAGGCCATATGATAAGTAGGTTTCCTTGGTCCCAAGGTATAGCTTAAGCCTATGGTATACCTTCCTAAATATCTAGGCTTAGGTTTAGTGTTCACCTAATCATTAGAAGTGTCCTATGACTAAGGAGATTCTAATGTCTAGGAGAGTCCTAAGTTTAGGATAGGAAGGATGAATCTTCACTCTGAAAGAGGGGCCAACAAGTGTTATATCATGCAATATGATCAATCAGCAAAATAAAGAATTGAATATGTAAAATGTTGTATTAAATGTTGCATTCAAACAAAGAATTAGATGCATTTAGTGTCCTAGTAAAGGTTGTATAAAGGAAAAAATAAAATGTAATATTTTACAAGAAATTAAAATATTGACAAAAGAAAGAAAGAAAGATAATAAAAAGGGATGGAAGGATTATATCCAAGAGCAAAAGTATGAAGCTTGGTATTTCTGAGCATTTGGGAATTTTAACTTTAAACTCCTCTACATCAAAATAAAATGGTAGGGTTAGAAGTCAAGAGTTTCCCCTAGCATAAAAAAAAAATAGATGTCTGACACTTTGTCATTATGGCCTTGGCCATGCTGTGTGCCCTAGCATGGTAGGTCAAAGAGATAATGAATGTTCTTTTCCAAGAATCTTTGTCTTTTGTATGTCGAATATTCAATTGAGTATAATTTGATTCAATTGCAAGTAGCCTATATATAAGATTCATATGCAAGAAAATCTATGAACCATTTAAGAAATTGAAATCCAAAGTTGGTTTGAAATTCAGTACTAAAGAGACATTGCAAGATGAGAGTTGTTAAATAGTTAGGGTCTTGGCTTTGTCTTCAAAGCCACTCTAACATATTAAATGATTATTGTTTAGATGTGCCTGAAGATCTATATAATCTTCAAGTTTAGGATGCACCCTAGAATTTGAAGAGGAATTTAAATCCGCAATTGATAAGCTAAGAGAAATAAGTCTACAAATAGAAGTTGATTTACAACTAATATCTTTAATTTAACTTATTGATGAGTCAGATATTGATGACTTAATTGAACTATTCTTAGAGTTTAAAGAATACTTTATCTAGAAGTAAAATGAAATGATTTTCAAATGTAGCAGTTTATAAGCTTAGGCTTGATGTCATTTGAATAAGCTAAGTCCCTTGATGAATGCGGTCAAACTTCAAAAGAAAAGAAAGATGTTGCTAGACCGAAAGCTAGTCAATGGTAACCTTACATGAGAAGAAAATATTCTTCTTGGTTGGCAACAGGAACAAAAAGATCAAATTTGCATGTGGCACATCTTAGGACTGAGATAAATTTTTAACTTCAAGATGGGTTCCTATTACCCATAAATAAGAAAGCTTTCTTGCAAAAGATTATCCTCATCAATGATAACTTATTTGAATATTAACAAATCAAGATAATTCGAGAATAGAGAATTGAAAGCAAACGATATGACATTCAGAATCCTTACAAGAATGTTTTGTTACATAGTTGTATCAATCAGTCTCAAAATATTTGAAAATTTTATCAAAGGGTAATGATCAAGATTTTTTGATAACCTCACTTTTGATTAAGTGAAGTATTATCTTAAAAATCTTGCTTAAAAATGATGAAAAAAAACTTCATTATGATTTGAAAATAATCATATCACTACATGAAGGTTCCTAAAATATACTTTTGAGGTAATCTCAAGAAAATTGTATTGAAATTTAGAAGGATAAATAAAATAAATAAAATAAGAATTAATTAAAGCCATCTATGAAATATCATTCAATAATACCTTTAAAGAACAATAATTCAACTTAAGAAAATTTATTTCAAAATTATTTGGATAATCTTAATTTCTCAAACAAGTTAACCGTCCAATTCTTTTATTGATTAAGAGTGAAAGAATAAAAAAAGCTTTACGAGAATCTAAGGTTTGCTTACATTGATTATCATTTATTGTTGAAATCACTCTTTTGATCTTTATTGAAACTAAGAGAAGGCCCTATAAACTTTGGATTCATGTCAATATAAAAAATGAAACACATATCAATTGTGGCCTGATTTGACTTAAGTCAATATACAAAATCAAGAATTTTCATAAACGCTACATATTCTTACCAATAAAAAAAAATTTCGTTCAAGAAGCATAGTTTGACTTTGGTTTTACTATCTAAAGAACTAAAACGTCCCATGCAAGCTGAAAAGATAATTCTCAAGTTGGAAATAAAAACTTTTGAAACATATCCATATGATGTCTTGCCTAAAGTAGATTAGACATATAACATGGCCATATGTAACTTTGAAATAAAAAAGAGGAAAAAGATGAAATAAAAAATGATGAAATTCTACGCTTGCTACATTGGCATATTAAACATTGGGTCCAAAATGTACCCAAATCCTCCTTCAAAAATATACTTTAATTCTTTGAAACCTTCCTCACCAAACTTCTTCATGTGTATGAAGCATTAATGAAACCAAGAAATGGAAGCAAATCTTTCCAACACCTCTCACTAGTTTGAATAGTCAAGTTAGGATCAAAATTTAGTGATTCCTTGCACATTAGTCAAAAATTTTGAGGAATAGAAATTAGGTCACTATTACCCCTTTTCCTCAGTCATATCATCCATAGGTTAGGAGCAAGCCCTTTGTGGCACATTTTCTATATATACCTTGAGTTGGGAGCAAACCATATGTGGTACCTTTCTCATATCTTTCTTATGAGTTTGGGGTAAGCTTCTCATGTCTTCCTTATGAGTATGGGGTAAGCCTTTGTGCACTATTCTCATAAGCTTTGAGTAAGCCTTTTTATGGCATAACTCTTTCATTCCTTGAGTTGGGAGTAAGCCCATTTATGGCACCCTTCTTATAACTTCCCATAGGTCTAGAGCAAGCCTTTTCTGGCTCCATTCCTATTATTCATAGGATAGAATTAAGTCATTAAGACCCCTTTCTTGTCACATAGGCTACGTAGGTTAGGAATAAATTATGAAGACCCTATTCCTATTAGCCAAACTTTTGAGGATTGGATTAGGTCACCAAGACCCCTTTCCTCTCATATAGCTATTTAAGTTTGATTTAGCCATTGAAGGCCCTACCTTAATGGCTAAACATGTAGGTGTAAGTCCCAAAGAAGGCATCCTTTTTGATGAGAATGTTAGGATAAAGTCACCATGACGCCTTTCCCTAGCATACTAGCTATTTAGATTAGCAATAAGTCATGAAGACCTCTCTTATATTAGCCAAAATATTGAGGATAGGATTAAGTAACAAAGACCACCCCTTTACTCTTCTTTACCTATCTAAGTTGGACTAAGCCATTAAAGGCCCCATCTTAATAACTAATCACATACGAGTAAGTCCTATAGTAGGTATCATTTTAAAATGATAAGGTTAGGATAAAGTCATTAAGATGCCTATCTTATTACTAAAAAAAATTAGGATCAAGTCATCAAAGACCCCTTTCCTCAACCCTAATTATTCTGATTAGATTAAGCCATTAAAAGCCCCCTTCCTAATAGCTAGTTAGAAAGAAATAAGTCCCTCAATATGCATTCTTTATGAATAACAAAGATAGGAACAAGTCATAAAGACCCCTTTCTTGCCACATCGTCTACTTAGTTTAGGAATAAGTCATGAAGACCCGTCTCCTATAAGCCAAAATCTTGAGGTTCAGGAGAAGTTAGTAAGGCCCCTCTTCCTTATTATAGCTACTCAAGAAGGAATTAAGCCATTGAAGGCCCCTTCTTAATATCCAATCATAGTTATAAAGATAGGATAAAGTCATTATGACCTTTCCTTCTCAATTAACCTAGATTGGAATTAAGCCTTAGAAGACTCCTTCTTGTTAGCTAAACTTCATTATAATAGGATTCAGGTACTTACATCTCCTTTTCTAGTGCAAAGCAAAAGAAATTGAAGAGTGGAACTAAGCCATTGAAAACCCCATTCTTATGGACTATTCAGACCAGGAATTAAGTCCATGTGACCTTTATCTAGTAATAAAAATGTTGAGATTTTGGATTAAGCAATTAAAGCTCCTTCTCTCTAGCTTAGCTATTTAGGTTGAAAACAAGTCTTCAAAGACCCCTTCTTAGTAGCTAACCAAATAAAAGTAATTACCCTAGTGGTATCTTTCCCTTGTTAAAAATTTCATATAGTTTGGATCAGGAGTAAGTGTCCAAATTAGCATTCTATATAACTACTATTCTCAGATAGGAATAAGTCCCTTAAAGGCATCTTCTCTAACTACAATAGCTGTGTTAAGATTAGTACACTCCTAATGACATCTCTCTTCTTCTTAGAACTTAGTGAATTTAAGTTTCTATGATTAAATCATTTCAAACAAATTTAGGCATACATATGCCTATCTTTCACAGTCAAATCTAAAACATAATTCAAAATCAAAATAAAAAAAAATTGAAAATCATATTTGAACTCCTTCAAGCCTATGCTTGTACTATTGATTAGTTCGGTCAATACTAATATGAGCAGTCTACTCTAGTAGATCCACTACACATATTAGGGATGCATTTATTGACCTCATTTTTGGATGAGGTTAACATCATTTATGAAATTAGTAATTAGGACACTTAATCAAAGATTAGAAGCTTCCTAATAAATCACTTAAGAGCACTACATGTAGTGACCTAGTGTGTTCTCCTTGGGTTTGATATAACTTAATGGGTTTAGATAGATTCAACCCAAATCTCAAACATAAATTAAATCAAACACATTTCACTTAAAAAAATTGGATTCATGTGAGTTTAAAGCTTTACTTAATTTCCCTATTAAGCTCAAAAGTATTTAAATCCAAAAGAAATTCAAACAAAGTAATAACAAACCCAAACAAATTAAAACCAAATCATACCAAGTTAAGTAAAAGAAAGCAAAATCCAAATTAAGGTAAAAAATGGCTAGCTCTTTTAATGTAGGTTTGACTTACGTGGGTCCCACCAAATCAAAGGTCAACCCACCAAAATTTTAAAAAAAATAAAATCATTCCAAATGATTTAAATAATAAAATAAACATTTTAATCATGAATATAAGAAAATATAAAGTTATTAAGGACATAATTATGCTGATTAGATCATTTGATCTAAATAGGAGTAATGAGCCTTGTTGGGTTTAAACCCAAATCGAATTGAAATCAACTCAATTTGATTATTCAAAATCATTTAGAAATGACTTTAAACATAATTCAATCTATCAGTGGATCCAATTTGACCAATTTGGTCATTTGACCCAAATGAAGCCAAGCTTAACTCATTAAGCCCAATTTGGGTCAAATAGGTCAAAATTAAAATTAACTTGAAACCAATTGAAATCAATCATTCTAAATCACTGCATATATGTAATTAAGCATGCTTAGAGTCCAAACAAATTCAATTAAGGAAAATAGGTCAAATGAACTCAATTAAAATCAACTTAACTAATTTAAGCCTAAATTTATTAAATTTAAATGAAATGCAAAATCAACTCAAAAACCTAAAGGTATTAATCAAATCAAAACTAAATAAATCATCAATTAAGTATAATTGAACCAAAATTTAAATCAATTGATCAAAATAAACACAATCAAAACACTTTGAGTTTAGGTCAAATCCAAATGGTATGAATTAGGTTCAAACTTCCAATTGAACTCAAATTGACTTGGGTTCAACCTAAAATTCACATCGGGTTTGATTTTGGGCAGCCAAACACCAACTTAAGGGCTGTGGTGGTGATGTCAAAAGTCATAAAATGAAAAGTCAAATAGAGATAAGGTGGAGTATGAAAATAAAGTTTCTCCAAGCCAAGATACCTTTGTGATTCTTCCTCTCCTCATCATCCTAATGGCTTTGGGCTTTATCCAATTACTTGACCACCTCTTTGAAGTTTTAAGATTTTGAATCAAGTGGCCATCACCTTAGCCAAAAGAGACTTGGCTTCTTCCATGGGATAGAAAGAGAGAAAGCAAGAGAGAATCCATGAAGGAGCCTCTCGACCAAGGAGGGAAAGGAGAAGAAAAGACTTCCTCTCCTAAAAATTTTCATTCAAACATTCAGACAAGACCAAGAGGGTCCTAAACCCACTCTCTAGCCAAGTTTCTCACCATTGATGGCTAGATTCTAGCCACCCTAAATCTTGAGGAGAGAGGCCCTCTCATATCTTTTTTTCAATACATCCGTAAGATGAAGAAAAGCCAAATCGAAGCCTCTTCCAAAGTTTTTGATGTTGGCAAGCCATAAATCCACTGTGGTCGGGGGCAAAGCTCTTGACTTCTAATGGAAAAAAGAGAGGGAGGTCATGTCATGCGAAATTGACTCTCCTTACATGTTCCATGGATGGTGGTGATCTCAAATGAACCATCCCCAAAGTCGATCTCCACCAGCGAGCTGGAGAATGGACAAAACTGACTGCAAATGACCAAGAGATGGTCTCCACAGTGTTTGGCAGGGAGGCAAGCCACCAAATAGCTTTCCTTAACATGGACAAGGTGTTAAGAGCACGATGATAGCCAGGGATCATCGTCGATGAGGTATGGACCTAAACTGACCACTTTAGCAAATTTATTTGGTCCTTGTGAAGAGAATTTGATCTCCATGGAGATCAAATCATATAGATTAATCGAAAATTGATCCTTGATCATTTTACAATCAAAATTGCATCAAAATTCTCCATGGATTACCAAAACTCCATCAGATTCAATGGATGGCATTCATTTCTTGCTAGTGAGAACAAAGGAATGATCTCGACCATCCATTCCTCTTATTTAAAATTTACAATCAAGATCTAGCTGAACGATCCAATTTAATCCTTATAAGAAACATGGGCAAAATCATGGCCATTCGATCTTCAATTGGATGGTCATAGATCATCCCACATGGTTCCCACTTTTGACGTACGATCCTTGTGGATCCCGCCTAGCCCAATGGTGCCACGCCATGTCGGTGTCGCCATTTGAAATGGGATTTCCCATTTTTATGAATTAAATAACATAAAAATGTATAAAAATTTAAAAAATTATAATAAATAAAATACAAATCCAAAAGATGCAAATGATGGCTCTATAGATTCATCTTAGTGAGTAGAATCCATTAAATCCAAAAACCTTGATTAATTTGGAATGATTTTGAATTAATTTAAATTTAAATAAAAATAGTCAAGCTCAAATTAATCATAAACCATTAATCCAATTAATGTGAAACTTCGGAGAAATAAAATTAAGGTTAAAATACACCTTTAAAAAATTTCATGAATTAAATCAAAGTAAATCAAGACATATTAGATTTCAAACTCCAAACCTTAGTTTTAATGAAATAAATCATGAAAAATTATCAAATCACTTTAAAATATTATAATAAACTCTATTGAACTTAAATACACCAAAGAAATCCACTGAAACTTAATAAATCATAAAATGTTCTAATTTATTAATTAATCTAATTAATCCACTTGAACTTAGAAAAATCATAACAAATCAACCAAAATTTCAAAATTTCTAAATGAATCTTCTATGGATGCATCTTTCAGAGAGGAATCTAGAAAAATAAACCCTTAAGTAATTCTTTCTAAATTAAACTTAATTTAAATTTTACTAAAATAATTAAATCTTTAATTAAACCTTAATCATGCTTTTGATTGAAATGAAACTTCAGAACTATAAAAATTTCAAGGCTAATTGACTTATGGATTGAGAATTATTGAATTTTTAATCTCTAGGTTGATATACATGAAAGAATAAATTAAGAATTCTAGAAATTATAAAAATATCATAAATTGATTTGAAACATCTTCATCAATATCATAATACATAAAGACAATTTTCCAGCACTCTAATCCAAATAATTTAATCAATTACAAACTTAAGGTTTAATATAAGTCATTAAAAATGCAAAACCTAATTAAACCTTAAAGTAAATAATCCATTAAATTTATGATCAACCTATTAAAGAAATCTTAATACATAACCAATGCAAATTGAGTATGAATTAAAAGACTAACCGTTGGCCTCACATTTGGAGTGAGTTCTCATCCCCTCTTCTTAGACATTGGAGTCTTCTAGACACTAAAACTTCCTTAATCGTAAGACACTTCTAGCACTTAGGTGAACACTTAATCTAAGCTTAGAGATTTAGAAGGGTTAATCATATGGTTAGGTTATGGCTTAGGACTTGGGCAAATCCACCTATCCTATAGCCTAAACCCAATCCATGTTCACCTTTTTAAGCTATAACCAAACCTCAAATTCAAATACCAAATACAAAATATCATATGCCAAATACCAAATCCAAATCCAAATTCCAAGCCAAATGATTGGAGCTCATGATCAAATCCAAACTTAATCTAAAATCAACCTAAACCTTATCACTTTATCTTATGGACTTAGCCTTAGCCAAATTCAAATCAATCCAACTCAAGTGACTTTTCTCAAATATCAATTCAGCCCTTCAATCAATCTATCAAACTTACAATCAAACTCAATTCTAAGTCCAAATCAAGATCCAAGTTAAACTAAATCCAAACCTAAGTACTTTGAATCAATTTCATGAGTTTAGCCAAACCTTAACCCAAATCAATCCAAAATCAATTGATTTTCTTATAATCAATTTATATCTTCAATCATCTTCCTAAATATAAATCAAATCTACATTTAAATTATCAAAACTAAACCAAAATTAAATTAAATTAAATCAATTCATACTAAATCCTATATTAGCCCTATAACCTACCTTCATGAGCATGGCCAAATTTGCCTTCAAATCAATCCAAACTCAATTGATTTTCTCAGAAATCAATCATATCTTCAATCATCTTCACAAATGTACATGAAATATACATTTAAATCATCAAAACTAAATCAAACTGGAACAAAATCCAAACCTAAGCCACATGACCAAACTCCATGGACTTACTTAAAATTTTCCATTCTAAAACCCAAATTCAATTGACCAAGTTAACCACTTAACCCATATGAACCCAAACTAGCCAAAATGAAACCTAAGCCAAATCCCTTGAAACTCATGATTCATACCAACCCAAAATCAATATTTGAATATGACTTGACTTTCAACTGAGCCGAACCAAACCCAATTGGCCCTCTTGACCCAAATTGACCTAAAAGACCAAATTGGGTCAAATCAAAATATTAACCAAATTGATTGTAACCAATGGTTCAAGTCCATTTCAAATTGATTGTTGAACTTGACCAAAGCCTCAATTGAGCCCAATTGACCCATTAGACCTAAATGACCTATTGAACCTAACTTGACCTAAAGGGTCAAATTAACCTAAAACCCAATAAAATCCAAACTGAACTCAACCAAAGCCTACAACATATTCCAAATGGTCAACCAAACCCAAACTAAGCCATGACCCAAGCCAATTTAGCTATTTGGATCAAATTGGTCAACTTGACCCATTTGACCCAAATGAACTAAAATGAGCTAAAATCAAATCTTAGTCAAATCAAACCAAACCAAACCAAACCAATAACACCAATACACTCCAAATTATCATATGAACTTAACCCAATCCTTAGTTTGACCTAATTTGACCAATTGGTCAACCTAACCTGATTTGACCCAAATGAGTCAATTGAGTCAAAGTAGACTTAATCAACTCTAAATGACATGAAATTTGGCCCAACCCACTTTTAACTCATTTTAAATCTGCCCAAATCAAATCTCATACCAAATGACCATCCTACCCTTGTTCTAGGGGTATCACATTAGATAAATCACCCATGTAAGTGGTCATTTCCATTCTTTGGCCACTTAGTACTCTCCCATTGGTCCACCTAGGCTCCTAGGACACTGACCAACCTGACCCAAAGGTGGTTGGGTTGGTTATGACCCAAGGGAAGGAGAAATTACCTCAGCTCTCCCATTGGAGCATCTGAAACCCATAGGACACCCAAGATTCCACCTTGGTAGCCACCTTCCAAGCCTTAGCCACTAAAACTGAGCTACATAAGAAGGTTTTCTACCATTCCCAACCACCACTGGTGGTCAAAAATCCATAAAATACCAAATATAGTTGAGTCATCCAATCATAAGCTATACCCCCCCCCCCTAATTTCAACTCCAAACACACACTTGCACTCCCTTAGAGCTACAAAACCCTAAGATGAGCCACCAAAAGATTCTTGGAGTGTTTCCTAAGCTTCCAAGTCTCCCCACTCTCAATTTTCTTCAAGATGAAGTAGGGCACTCCTTTATTCAATCCCATTTGCTCAAACCTCCACCAAAGTGCAATTAACTTTGCATACACCATCCTTGGAGCTAGTCGAGCAAGAACGAATTGCCTCCCGAGCCCTCTGACCATCAGATGTGCAATTTTGGTCAACACTGACCTCCCAAGCTTTGATTCGTGGCCTTCTAAGCAAACCACCTCAAATTGGAGTTTATGCAGATCAGTAGAGCCTCATCTCCACTAGATGAAGCTTGCTTAATCAAATTTGCCACCAATCTTGAGCTTTGGTGGGTGAAAAGTTTAGCAGAGCTTTTTAAGGAAAATTTGCATGCCACGTGATCTTAGCCATTGGATCCACTTTGATCCTTTGCACGAAGGTGTGGGATTCATTTGGAGTCGATCCGAACTCGGGTGAGCTTGGATCACGAGAGCAATGGCGAATGGACTCCGTCCTCCCTTGTTTGCATGATGATAGATCATGCACCGTCCTTTCCATATGATCGAAATGGATGGTCATGATTGCATCCAATAGATCAATCCAATTTGATCCTTTTGTACTATAGGTTTAATTGTGGTTATCCTATCTTAGATCAGACGGCTCACGAGAAAATGCATTTTGCTGCCGCCACGCAAGTACTAACTAAGATTATTTTTTAATAACTGATCCTAAGATGCCACATGGAAAGCGTGCCACATTAGCACGCCATGTGGTGCCGATGAGATTAAGAGTTAATTAGGCCATAATAATGTGTTTTAATGGTTGAAACTTCCAAAAATCAGAACTAATTGTAGAAAAATTATAAAAATATAAATAAATACTCATTTTAATGTTATTCCAAAGAGGAATTCATTAAACCTATTTTTAATTAATTTTAAATAGTAATTAAGGCTTAATTGAGATTTAATTAAGAAATTAATTAATGTAATTATCCCTTAATTACTTGAGCAATTAATCCTAAATTTTATGGGTTAATTTAATGTGATGACCTCTGCCTCCCATGATTTTCTTGGGATTTATTGTTCAATTAATTAGGGAAATTGACTAATTAAAACTTAATTACTCTTTTAAGTTAATTAATGATTAATTAATCCCATGAACAGTGATAAATTAATTAATTTAGTGGGTAATTATTGGTTAACAGTGAATAAACCTATAGGATAAGGTTGACGCTTCCTCCTTAGCCCATTTTCCCTAGGTTCATTGCATTAATAAAACTAATTAAGTCTTAATTAATTACTTAAATTATTTAATTGATTAAATTAAAATATTAATATTGTTAGACCTTAATTAAATCTTGGGTAGGTCTTTAGGTGTTTAACAACCTAAAGGAAATCCTAAGAAAATTATAATTATCCCACATGTGTGGGAGAATTATAAGAGTACTTAATTAAGTTCCTTAGCTTAATTGACCATTAATTGTGAGACAATTGCATTAGGCCCCTTTTCTTTTCTAGAATCATTGCTAATTTTATTTTCGATGTATATGCATATCATGTTGGCTCATAATTATTTAGGTAATTATGTTAAGGTAAAATAAGAAAGGGTTAATTAATGGATTTAATGCATATTATAACTTAATTAACTCATAAAATCAACTTAATTACATTCTATTAAACTAAATTAATTAATAAAGATGGGAATGGATTAAGATCAGCAAACTTTTTCTCACATCCTTAAATCAAACCAAAATATGAAATTAAAAATGATGTTAAGAAAGCTTTGGTTTATTTTAAATGACTTTATTTAATATGATTATCCTCAAGAATTAATTTGATTGAATGAAATCATGCATTTATATTTATTTTTTCCTTTCCAATCAAGTTAAATATTATATGTCATTTGATTTCATACATTCATGCTTTCAAATTTAAATAAATAAAATGGTATTTGTTTATGTAAGCTTGCATTATTGGATTAATTTATAATATGTGTGGTTATTATCACTAATAAATTCAAATTATTTTTCTAAATTTATAAATCAATTATATTGATTAGAGTGATAACAGTTATGAATACATATAGGTTCGCATGTGCTTATAACTTAGGTATGTAAAGTAAAGCTTTCTTTTCCTTAATTCATGTATGGTTTTACATGTAATTGAATGTTAATAAGTATATAGTCTGGACATCCTTAGAATACAAGGCTTTAGTTAGCCCCAAGGTCATTTGATTACCTCACTTCCCAAGTTAACAATGACATGTACTTATTTGATTTCATTTACATGTGTTTCGACATTAGAATTGGGATGGAATTTTATTTCACATACATAAATGTCTTAATCAAATAAAATATAATTTCTGTATGATTTTCTTCCTTTTATTTACATATACAGTCATGTGTAGTGAGATAGCAAAGTATATAGTCTAGACATCCCAGGAATACGGGGCTTTAGCTAGCCCCAAGGAGGTCATTTGATTACCTCACTTCCCTAGTTAACAAAGGCATGTACTTTTTCATTTCTCTTTACATGTGTATGTATGTGTGGTTAAAGGGTGAAAATCCCTTTTTTCAACTAAAAGGCATATATCCATAGGCAAACAAGTGTTTGAATTAATTAGTCATGTGATTTAGAGCTTTCTTTCTCATGTTCATGTATATAAACTTACATATGTTTGAATGCAAATGGGTATATAGTCTGGACATCCCTTGAATACGAGGCTTTAGCAAGGCCCATGGAGGTCATCTGATTACCTCACTTTTCGTTAATAATGACACATACCTATTTAATTTTATTTCTATGTATTTTTGTATAAGAATTTAGATAGATCTTTAGACTAATATGATTAAATAATTCAATCACATAAAAGAATATAGACTTTAAAAACACATGCATACAATTCATCATATAAGTGTGCTAAAACATATTGCATGTATAAGTACACTTAGGATTATAATTATATGCATGTTACATGTGATGAAAAGGAATGGATCAGCATATGTCATGTAGTAGTAGTTCAATCAAGTTAATCTTAAGATTCTTTTCATATTGAATAGGATCATTTAAGGAGAACCTAAACTTAGGATTAATTAAATTATTTAATAAGACATTCACTAAAGAGAATTAAATCAAATTAATATGTTTTAGAAATTGGTTTAAGGTAGGGATGAAAGAGGGTAATCTTTTTTCTTCTCTTTATAACACTTAGTTGCTAAGTGTAATCATATGAAACAAAGAAGACATAAATTAAAATTCCCAAATCAATTAAACAACTTCAAGTGAAACCAACCTTTCATGTTAAATTGGACTTTTCCAAACTTAGAAAATACAACTCTAATGCTTAGTAAGACACACCATAGAAGCCTTAACATGTACATTAGAATTAAGTTACCACTTCTAGTTCTATATTTGGATGATGCATGATGTGATGTATGTTTTATTTTATTATGTATTATTTTAGTCTGGATGTTAGGGTGTATGCTTAATAGATAGGATGTTAGGCCCCTCATAGCCTAATCATACTTTCTATAGGGGATTGTAAAGGAGTGCTTAGAAATAAATATAAATGCTCTCTTTTGTAGGTTTCTTAAACCTCTAAGCATAATCCAAGTTAGGACAGCTGGGCATGGTTACCCATGTTCAGGGTGCTAAGTCAAAATTATAAATATAACTGCTTAGAAATATATGAAGGTTTAGCTAATCTTTATTTTGTATGTGTAGTTAGATTTACTTTTCATATTTTTAATGTAATTTTGCATTAGGAATTAAGATTAATGCTATTAGGATGAGCATTGGTTAGAAGGCTTTATCTTGGGGTGCCATGTGATACCTTGAAACCTAACAAATCAAAGAAGCATGGAAGAAATAAATGAAAATATGAAGACCCCCCATAGCATTCATTCATTATGAATTGTAATTATTATTTTATAATTTCGGGTTGTATAAGGGTAGAGCTCAGCTACCCACCTTTTCTTTTTAGGTTGTACGATGGCACCCAACTGCACCAGCCTGTTATTCTTTGCGTTAGTTTTATAAAAATGTTTGATGAATTGTTTAGTTTGCACACTAGAAATGGCATACTTTTCTTAGTTTTCTTAAATGAATGATGCTTTAATATGTGGCCTGGATGCGATCAGGCTCTTAAGAAAAAAATAATTTTTCTATCCAAATTAATCACTGTTAACTAAATTTTTAATAACTCATAACCTCACCATAAATCCTAAGTCTTAAATAAGATAATTAAAAGATTTAATAACCTTTTAGCTAAATTTTTGAATATTTCACAACATGCATCATATTATTTTGTTCTTGAAAAATAAGGGATTTCCATCTTTGAATGATAGGGGAATGCTTGACCTATGAGGGCATCCCTTATGGTAGAAAACACCCCTTCTTGCTGATTTAGCCAACAACCTATTTTCATCATGCACATATGCATCAAAATCCTAAAGCCTTTGTTAAAATGAAGTGTCCAAATTTAAATAAAATTTGAAATTTTTTTTGCATTAGAATAAGTCATTATTCACACCACTCATGCTCTAGTCTCTTAGAGAATGAGTTTAAGGACTTTATCCTCTTTTTAAATTAATAATTACCCAACTATCTTGCTATTTCATAAGACTGGACTACATGATTTTAAATTTGTAGTAGGAGTTAGCTAGCCGCCACCCCAAGCGGTTATAAGTCCAGAAGTCAGGTGATTTATCCTCTCTTGTGGAGGTAAATCTTATGCGTATCTTCACTTAGATTTAGGTCACTCTTTAGGTCTTTCTAAAGCTCCCTAGATTTAGGATCTGAGGTAGCTATTTCCTTTAGGCTATAAGCATAAATCTTCACCTCTTAGGCATTTCCACAACCTTGTGTTGAGGGATCATAATCCCTAGCCATCTAATAAATTTCAACTCAAAATATATAAATCTCTTCAACTTAAAAATTATAAATCCCAATCATAGGATAGATTGGAATGCTCACAAGGCTTCTTAGTATCATGAGCATTTTCTACTTATTCCTATAAGCTTCTAAAAATAAGTCTTCTCCTTAAACTTCCCCAATTGATTTTTCAAAGTATAAGCAATCCTTTGATAATCTAGCCATGAAATCTTTGGAGATCCTAATTATCTACTTTAATCATGGGTACTCTTAGGTAAATTCATTTTTTAATATGTAATTAACTATGGGGGCTACCTTTATAAGGAAGCTTAGAACCTAGTTTAATATAAACCTTGCTATATTCATCAATGTAAAGCAGGGGAAAAAATCTCTAGTACATTCGAAGACCCATCATACCTTAGGAGTCCTTATTAGGTGATTAAGTCCATCGAAGGGTGATGTCTCTATCTTTCGAGATAGTACATCACATCTCAATATCGTACATGATCACTTCAATAAGTATCCCCTACGATTTGCATGGTGCCCCCATAAACATCCAAAAATAATGCACTAGCTAAATAAATTAAGTTAACATAATTCAACCAAATGAATTCAATGGACATAAACATTAATGACATAAATAATAAAATCAATCAAAATCAAATCAAATTAAAAATAAATTAAATAAAAAGATTTAATAAAATTAAGGAAATGAAAAAAAGAAATAATAATCTAAATTAAATTCAAACAAAATCATCCAAATGAATTTGAAAGAAGCTAATTAAGATATTTAGGATCTTAGATAAATCTTTAGGATGAATCTTCATCTTAGGGTGAAGATTTCATTCTATTAAGATTTAGGATGTTGAATAGGATGGGTTCCACATAAAAGTGGAATCTATTTTATTCTCCATTCTTGTAATCCAAAACTTCACTTTAATAAAAAAAATAACAAAAATAATAATAGAAACACAAATTATTAAAACATTTGAATTGAAACCATCCAAAGCTGAAAATAAGCAAACCTCAAAACTTTAAATTGAAACTTAAATCCAAAAAGGCCTAGTAAAGTCTTGTCACACAAGCCTATTCCCTTCATACACTAGATCATTAGGTAACAAGCCCTATACTTAGATTAGGTCGATCTATGATATTTTATGATATTTGGTTATGTGATGTGATGTATGTTTTGTGGTGTACTATTTTAGACTACATGTCTAGGATTATTTGCCCATTAAACTGGATGGTAGAATGTTCTTTTGAGAGCTAATGTTGTCTTCTATAAAGAGATGTGCTAAAATGGATTGTTGTAATATAAATTACAAAATTGATGTTTGCTTATAGGTGCTAAACAGTCCCTTATGATAGCCAAATAGGACATGTGGGCTAAGCAACCAGCTAATGCTAAGCCTATATGTGTGTAAAAATATAACTGTTGTGTGTTGTTTGTATTTTCCTGACATCTATTTTGCAGGGCTTAAGATTTATTTATGAGTTATAAATGTAAATTTGAGCTTAGAATTATGTTAAGATCTATGGGATCTAGGATTAACAAGAGCTGACCTTACTAATAAATGGGTGCAGAGGTCCCCTATGGAGCTCATTGGAGGTCCTTGAAGAAGGTGATGATTCTAGAGAGAAGACCCATAGATCTAAACTGGTAGTTCTAGGTTAGGTTGTATCAGGATAGAGCTCAGCTACCTATTTTTTATTTCTTTCGGGGTGTACAACGGTACCTGACCTAATTGGCCTATTCTATAACTTAAATTAACTTGATTTACTTTAGGAGTGCATTAGAATCAACTTGCTTTTCTAGGTTTCTTTCTATGCTATGTTTTCTATGATGGATGCCTAGATGATTAGGCTCTTAGATAAACTAAATTTTTTACCCAACCTAGATCTAAACAACTTAAGAAAAAATAAAGAAGTTTGAAACTTCACATTAACTAAAGCACTGGGAATAACTTAAAATCAACTAGAAACAATTAACTTCTATGAACCAGGCTAACATATTATTCTAACTCCATGAATTGGGCACTTCACCCATCACACATAAGGACATCTGACCTATGAGGATGAGCACCTTTCTGTGGAAGTTTATATTCCCTTTTTGATTTGGCCCATGACCACTTCTAATTACATGTCATTTAGGCATAAAATACATGCCCCAAGACCTTAAATAAATCATGAATCAAAACAACTAAAAGTTGGAAACTATCTATTAGTTAAGTGCATATCATACCAAACAAAATCTTAGCCATTAGGGAGGAGTGAGTCTAGGTTATTAGATTCTTTCCTAAAATGCAACAGCCCAGCGATCTTGTATACATGAGACTTGACATCATGGATTTAAAATATGCTTAGGAGTGTTAGTAAACAACCCTTTCAGAAGGGTTATAAGTTCAGAAGAGTTAGGTATATGTTTATTCCCTCAAATGAGAGTAATGTCCAATAATTTTCAAAAGTGAAACTAGGTTAAACATCTAACTCATGTCAAAAGCACTTATAGACATGGGTTATGAAGCATCTTACTAGAGTAAGTCTTCAATCATAGAAATTTCTATAGTCTTGTGTTGTTAGAATCTAAGTCTTAGATTTCTAATAAAATGTCAACTCCAGATTCTATTTAAATTTTAAAATTTAAAGCCTAATGATTAATAAGCATTTCTACTTAATCCCAATTTACTTTCAAAAATAAGTCTTTCCACTTTATAGTGTTCCTAATTAAAATTCTAAATTATCATTTTCCATAGAAACCAACTTATAAATCCATAGAAATAATAACTTATTTCTTTAATCAAGAGTATTCATAGGAATAGATCTTTTTTTCCAAAGATATAATTAACTATAAATGTTTACCCTTATAAGGAACCAAGAACCCAATTTAAAATAAACCCTACTCACTTCCCATATAGTTCAGGGGAAAACTCTCTGGTGCATTAAAGACCCATTAGCCTTATGAGTTTTTTTGGTATTTTAATTTGGAATTGTAGGAACACCACACAGATCTTATGGGGTACTTATTTAAGTAATTGGCTGTGACATTAAGATATCATGTACTACCCTAAAAAATAAAGACATCATCTCATAATGGACCCAGTCAATAAATAAGGACTCTTAAGACAGATCTATTTACATATACACTAGAGATCTTTCCCCTACTTCACATGGAGAAGTAAAGAAGGGTTTATTTTCTGTCAAATTGTTTAGTTCTCTATGAAAGTAAGCTTCCCTATTTAATTACATATTAAGAAATGGAAATATTCTAAGAATACTCTCGATTAAAGTAGTTAATAAGTATCTCCAAAGATTTCAAGGCAAGACTATCAAATGATTAGGTATTTATGGAAATTAAATGGGAGAATTCAAATAAAAAGACTTATTTATCAATTTCAAAGGAGAATAAGTAGAATGCACCCATAATACTAGGAAGCCTAGTGAGTGCTTCAATCTACCTTATAATGAGGCTCTATATATTTGAGTGAGAGAATTTACTTTTATTTATGTTAGAATCTTAATAGAATGCTAGGGCTTATAGTCCAACAATACGAGATTGTGGAAATGTCAAAGAGGTGAGGTCTTGTACTTGTAGCCCAAAGAAATAAGTAGCCTCAGAACCTAAATTTAAAATGCTTTTGAACAAGCTAAAAGTATGACCTAAGTCTAATCGAGAAAGATGGGATATAATGGTTCACCTCGACAAGGGACGATGAACACACCCCGACTCATCTAGACTTATAACCACCTGGAGTGGCCGCCAACTAACACCTCTTATGCTTTAAAACCATGTAAGCTAGTCTTATGTGGATGCAAGATAGCCAGATTATTGTATAATTAGGAAGGAAGCTAGAATCCTAAACTCACTCCCTAAGAAACTAGATTATGATTGGTATAAAAATACGACTTAGACTAATGCCAAAATTTACAACTTTATAAACTATTTTGACACATTTATTTTGGACCAAGGCTTGGGACAATTATGCCTATATGCATGATGAAATTAAGTCATGGGCTAAATCAATTAGAGTAGGTGTTCACCACTACAAGGGATCACCCTCAAAGGTCATGCATATCCTCTATCATGCAAGAGTGGAGATCTTCCTTATTCAATAGCCAAAAATATATGGCATGTATGGTGTGATAACATACAACATTCAGCTCAAAGATTTCTAAATCTTTTATTTATCTTGATTAAGAGCTTAAGTTTTAAGAAGAGGTTATGAGCTACATTAAGATTTAGCTATGAGATTTTAGTGAGTGTAGAAAATTTCATTTTACTCTAAAGAGCCTACCGCATCCAGGCCATACATCAAACCATCACACTTAAGAACCTATAAAAAGCATGTGATTTCTATTGTACAATCTAAACACAATAATCAAACATATGAATTTTATAAAAGTATAAAAGGTCAGTGTGGTCGGGTATCATCGTACAACCCGAAAAATAAAGAAAATTGAATAGGTGAGATCTACCCTTATACAACCCGGATTAGAATAGAATATCACAATTAAAATGAATGTTATGGGGGTCTTCAATCTCTTATCCTTCTTTCCTTCTTTTGGATTGGTTTGCTCTAGACTTCATAGGGCCTCATAGGTGTTTTCCTTTTAGCCAATACTCACCCTAAACCCCATAGCACTAATCCTATTATAAAAATTACATATTTATAAAAAATAAAATCTAATTTCACCTGTATAATAGATGTTAGTTAAACAAACATACAAACCAAGCAATTATATTTCACATATTTAGACTTAACACCCTACACTTAGGCAACCAAGCCCACCTGTCCTAATTGGATTATGCTTAGAGCCATAAGCATCACCTACAAGCAAGAATATTCATATTCACTTATTATTACAATGACCCTTTTAGCATAATACCCTATAGAAAATATTATTATATTATTAATGACTAACATCCTGCCTAAAAGATTACATTATAAAATAGAACATAAAACCACAACATACACCGGCCTAACCTAAGGCTAGAATTGGTGACTTAGCATTCTAATGTGTGTGCTAAGGTTTAGTGTGGTGTGTATTAACTAAGCTTTATAAGTGTGATTATCTAAAGTTCAGAATTGTTTAAGTTAAACATTAGGGGAAGTTTCAATTCAAATCTTTGAATGAGTTGATTAATTTTAATTTGTACTTTCTTGTTTCATTTGATGCCTACTTAATATCTAATTATTATAAAGAGAAAAAGAGGTTTGACCCTTTTCATCCCCCTCCTAAGTTATTTTCTAAGGGTATATTATTAAGACACTATTTTCTTTAGTAGATCGTTTATTAAATATTTTTATTAAGCCTAAGTTTGGGTTAGTCTTAAGAAACTTTATTCAAACATAAAAGACATCTTAAAATTAATAAAACTAAATCATTATCACTTGAATAACATTCCACCACTTCTTTCTATTATCAATAGCATGCACATTTTTCTTGTTCATGATATTTCATATAATACATATATTTGTACATACAATACATATTTATATTTTGTACACTTGATGATCATTAATGCATGTATTTTGGTAGAAAAAGAAAGGCTTCACTCCTTAGTTAAGCATATGTAAACATGTATTAGAGATTTAAGCAAGTATGTGCCATTGTTAAATAAGGGAAGTGAGGTTATATATGACCTCCTTTGGGCTACTTAAAGCCTTGTGTTCCCAGAAAGTCCAAACTATATACTTGCCAAATTAAATACATGTAAACATATACACAAGCTTAGGGATGAAACTCATGCACAGATTATATAATAGCAAATCATTTTATTCATGCAAAGCTTACTGACACAAAAAATAAAGTTTTATCTCAAATTCTAGCACATGAATACATATAAATAAAATTAAGCAAGTAAGTGCCATTGTTAAACTAGGAAAGTGAGGTTATCTAAAACCTCCTTGGGCCTACTTAAATCCTTGTGTTCTCGAGATGTCCAGACTATATACTTACCAATTCAAATGTATGTAGATATGCACATGAAATATAAAAATAAAATAAATTATTTACTATTTTGAAATTATAATTAAATATAAACTTTTTTGAGTAATTATAACCAACATTCGCTTAAAATTTACATCATTAGCCTATAGTTTTGAAAGTAATTTGAGATTTATTAGTGATAATGGCCACACCATATAATAATATGTTTCCAACACATGTAACTTAGATGTAATCATGCTCTTTTGATTCTCATTTTTTTTGTTGAAAAGCTGAACATGTGACACAAATGGCATGCACATTTATAATGATTGAAAAGAACTAATTAAGCAATCTCACATAGCATATTCAATTACATTAAGTCCTAAGGACAATCAAGCCAAATAAATATTCCTTAAAACTAACAAAAGTTCTTATGAGGTTTGATTTTGATATTTGAGTTATTGATACATAAGGAGGAAAGATGATACTTAACACTTACCCCACCCCATGTTGGCGATTTAACATATTTTAAGAGGGCAATTAAATAGGTTTTATGGATTGATTAGGTTCAAGTCATTAAGCATATCAATTTAATTACCCTTCCATAAACTTCTTTAATGTAGTTAACTACTTGATCATGGGCCTTCAATGATATTCTCTTGGGAAAATAAAATTTGCAATGCACTTAAATGAATCTAACACAATTCAGCTCATATTCAAGAGTTAACTATATTAAAGAATGAAAGAATCTAAGTTAGGTACTCTTATGATTTTCCCATACCAATGGGTTAACCATAATTTCCTTGATAGCTATATATTATTAAAAACATAAAGAGAAATTATTGGATTATATTTGATTTATTTGAACCAATCATTAGTTTTGTTTGATCTCCATTTTTATCATTGATTTTTTTAATTAATCTCTCATTATTACATATGTTAATTAACCCACTTAAGGAAATATATTTAGAAAAATAATAAGAGAAGGGTTGTAATTATTTCTCACTATTCCCACTATTCATAATGATTACTTATCATTAATTATTAAATTTCTATTGTTCATCAATTTTAATAATTATTAAATTAATTAATGAGGGTAATTAGGATTGAATGTCTAAATTCTTTAAATTACATGGAAAATAGTTTCCAGAAAATTATGGGAGGTAGAGGACATCCCATGGAATCATCCTACCAAATTTGGAATTAATTAGCCAAGTAATTAAGCCTTAATTAAGATAATTAGCTTAGGCTTTAAACCTTAATTATGCACTATTCATTAGACATAAATCAAAGATTTTATTTTTCTTAATTTCTCATCTTTTGAACCTTTCCAAAAATGGGTTTATTTGCATTTTTTAAATTTTTTTATAATTAGTTATAATTTTTTAGAAGTTTTGGTCATTTAATTACATTTTTAAAGACTAATTAACCTTTTAAACCATAAGCACCATGTGGATGCTCATGCGGTAGTGCTTTCCACATGGCATCATGATATTGGTTACTTAAATCATCTGATGCGATAACTAACTCACCGGTAACAGATGTGGTTTTATCTTGATCAAACAACCAGGATTAATCTCATGATTCCAAAGGGATTAAATCAAAATTTCTAATATGATTAATCATGGTTGTCTATTCTAATAACATGGAGCAGATGCCCGATCATTCATCATCCCACTAACACTAAAAGATGGTCACCATCCTCCTTTCGTCGCTCGATTCAAGCTTGTCGGAGATCGTTCGATAGCAAAATTGACTCCAAAATGACCAAGGGAATGAATCTAAAGAGATCTTACGGTGAAAATTGCACGAATGTATGATCCACTTCAAAAAAGACCAACACTTAGGGGACAAAACTACGGTGGCCAAATTTTTTCTTTGTCGAAGCTATAAACTGGCAGTCCACTAGTAGAGGTAGCTTCATCTTGAAGAGGTGAAGCCTTGTTGAGAAGATCACAAACTATCTCCCTGTCGATCACTTTGTGGATCAATCACCATCGTAGAGCTTGCTAAAGTTAGTCTTGAAACACTTTTCGGTGGTCGAATCACTCAAGAAATGATTCATTTTAATTCACTAGAGTGAGGTGAAGGTGTGGGAAGAGTTAATTTGGGTTTAGTGGAGGTTTTGGAAACTCGGATGGATAGATCTCTACGGTTTGATTGGGAGCTAGTTTCACCGGCAGTGGAGTGCACGAAGACCTTGGGAGAGGATAAGGGACTATGCGAAATGCTTTGAGGAAGGTGTGTGCTCGGTTTGAATCCATAGGGAGGAGTGTACCCTCCTCCCTTGCTAAATCAAGGGCTGCGATTGGTTCAACCATTGACAACCGTCCAGCCCAGGTAGGTGGTCCGAGATGGCAGGGGATTGTTAAGGTGGCTTAAGGTGAGAGGGTGAGGGTGGGCTGGCATGGGGTGTACCCTCTCCCTTAGGTGGACCAATTGGTTTCCATAGGTGAACTCACCTTCTCTTGGTTAAAGGCAGAGCCCAACAACTTTGGGTTAGGTTGGGTCAGTGGTTCTCTTGTCCAAGAAGAGCCAAAGGTGGCTGCCATGAGGTAAGGAGGTGGAGAACCAATCTAAATGGATATTTTGTCCTATTTGGGTGGGTTGGTTTAATGGGTTTGACCTAAATCAGGTTCACCATGAGTTGGGCCCACTTGGGCAAGCCATGGTGACCCAAGGATGAGTTATGCCAAGTTTGGTTGGGTTTGGGCTTAGTTTGCTTCAATGTGGTTCAATTTGATGGGACAAATTGGATCAATTAGGTTAAGTTGACCAAAGTGACTTAAAGCAATGATTTGGGTGAGTTCCATTGGTCACTTAGAGTGCATTAGTGCAATTTGTTTGATTCAATTTGGGTTAGATTTGAATTTTGCTCATATGATTCAATTTTTATCAAATGGGTCATGTTAACCAATTTGACCAAATTGGTCAAATTGGCTTGAGCATGGGTTAGGTCTATGTTTAATTAATCATTAGTGATTAATTGAAAGAATTTATTTGAATTAATTTGGATTATGGAGTGAATTGGCTCAATTTGACCCTTTAGGTCAAATTAGGCAAAGTTGAATAATTGAGCTAGGTTGACCAAATTAGATGCAATTGAAGGATGGACTATCTTTAATATTGAATTAATGATTTGTTGGAAGCATTGGTTTCAATCAATTTGGTTTAGGATTTGATTTGGTTCAATTTGAACATTTAGACCAAATTAGGTCAACATGGGTCAAAGGGTCTAATTGGCTTGATTTAGTCCAATTGATTGTAGTGGAGTGTTCAATATTGATCTATAATTATTGATAAAAGGATTGGATGGCTTGATTTGATCTAATGGGAGTTCAATTGTAATGTGGTTCAATTACCCCTTTTTGGTCACTTTGGGTCAAGTGACTTGGTCAAGCTAGCTTGGACCAATTGGGGTTATGGATGGTTGGGATGTGTTTAATGATAAATTTAAAGTTGATTAGTGGCTTTGATTTCGAATGATTTGGGCTCAATTAGGTTTGGCTCATTTGAAACCTTTAGGTCAAATGGGTAACTTGGGTTGGTCACCTTCCTTTGGTTCAATTGGCTTGATTGTAAGTATTATAATGGCTTGAAATAGTCTACTGAATAATTAGTAGTGATTAAAAAAAGTAAATTGAATTTAGTTTGCTTGAATGGGCTGGAGTTGAGTTATAGGATTATGGTGGGGCTAACTTGGGTTAAGGCCCAAGTTAATTTAACTTAGAGCTTGGATTAGAAAATAAAGTTCAAGTAAGATTAATTGAATGGGTCGGAGTTGGTTTAGCTTCATCTACATGAGCTTGAGTTTGGAAGAGCGAATAAGTATGAGTCTTGATTTAGGCCATAGGATGGGTGAATCTTATTTCTCCTGAGGTGGACTCTGAGCTTAGGGTCACACCTTCTAAGTATCTAAGCTTAAGTTTTTGTATTCCCTTCATCACTAGAAGAGTCCTAGCATTAAGAAAATCTTAGTGTCTAGAAGGTTCCTAAATCTAAGATAAGAAAGGTTACTCCTCACTCCAAAAGTGAGGTCAACAACCTTTTATTAAATGATTGAATACATTATAGGATAACTTTTTTTATCTCAAGAGATAATATGTTTACTCCTTAATGACGCATTTGATCATCTAAATGAAAATTTTTTAAAATCTATGTGGTGTCATAAAATTTTCCTATAGAGATATTTTCTGGTGACTTAGCTCAGGAAAGATTTCTCTCTCCATATTTAGAAATGAGCTATTATTTATATATATATCAGTAGTGTACTTGTGCCACTCACTGGTCAGGACTGTCTTTCTTTTTGTTGGATGTCTCTCCATTTCATCCTTGGTTGAGCTTATCCAACATACTGAATTGAGGTTCTAGAACTCTTCGCTTGTCGCAATTAAATGATTGGGTCCTAGAACCAAGCCCCTTTAAAATGAAATAAGTGAAAATAAATTCATTTATGTTAGACATGAGTCTAATCAAAATGGATTTTATATCAATCCATTGTGGAAAAGAAAAATTATATTAAAAAATTTTGAAAATCATTTCAAATTTAAACTATATACATATCTCAAAGTTAAATTTGTCTTTAATTTTACTTTGTTTTATACTAAAGCAAAAGAGAATCAAGATATGATAGATACCCTTTGTTCTTAGACATTCAAAGGTAGTAAACACCTAATGATGTATATTAAAATGAAAGGGTTCTTTCAAATTTTAAGAAAATCCAAGAAATCAAAGTAAGTGGGCATAGTCTTATTTGTTACCCTGTACCACTTTGAATGAAGCGTGAATTAGATGCTTAAAAAGAATTAACTTAAAATATAATTATACAAAATGGATAAGTATAAAAAATGATCCCAAAAGAATGCATTATTGACCTTAGGTAGAGGCCTATTAAGAAATTAAATGTGAGCCTTCTACCCTTATAGATGGTAATTTTTATAAATGCAATTCAGCTGTAATCTTAATCATTTTATAATTCATCTTAATATGTCGACTAAAATTTTGAAAAATCAGTTCTTTGAGCTGATTGGCCAATTATAAGGAGGGACTAGGAGGTAACCCTCTTTTAGACCCTTCAGAAATGCTAAATCATTAAGAGTTTAGCAGAGAGTCAAAAGAGAAAAATGAACATATGATGTAAACAAAGTTGACTTGATAAAATCTCACTTTTACTCCTGTTGACCTCATTTTTGGAATGAGCTCTCAACACCTCCATCTTAGGCTTAGGATTTCTCTTAGACTTTAAGAGTTCCTTAGTCTTAAGCCACATCTAGTAATTAGGTGTACACTCTCCCCAATACCTTGAAGACTTAGAAGGTTTAGCTATAGGAATAGGTCATGCCTTAGGGGTGTTAGAAAAATCTCCTACCCTTTAGCTAAGACCATTCCTCACTCTCCTTCTTTCAAGTCAAAATCCCAATAAATTTTATTTAATTTTCTCAAACTCCAAATCAATTCCATGATTCAATTACATGACCCAAATCCATGATTGAAACCCATGATTGAAACCTATGATCAAAATTCCACCAAAATTCCTAAGTCAAAATTTCCTAAGTCCTTAATCCTTCCTTAAGGAATTAGCCAAAACTATGATCTAAACCTATTCAAATCTTTGAGTTTCTCTCATGAGACATTTATATTCTCATTTATATTCATATTTATAAATTAAATATAAATTTAAACTCATCAAATCAAACTCAAAATTCCAAAGCAATTCATGAAAAGTTTCCTAAATTCCTTTAATTGTCCATTAAAGGACTTAGCTAAAATCAACTCTAAATCTTGATCAAATCAACTAAAAACCTTGGGATTTTCTCATTTATTATTTATATCCACATTTATATTCTCATATATAAATGAAATATAAATATAACTCAATTCAATCAAAAGAAAAAAAATTAAATTCCAAATTAAAAAAATGCTTAAGAATCCCTTAAATCCCTTAATTTTTCTTTAATGGATTTATCCTAAACTTTGATCAAACCACTTCAAAATCATGGGATTTTCTCAAAATATATTTGTATCCTCATTTATTTTTTCATATATAAATGAAATATAAATATATCAATCAAATCTAACTCAAAAATTAAATCTCAAATTAAAAATTCAATTAAATCCTTTAAATTCCCTTTAATGTTTTTAAACCTTAATCATGATTAAACTCTTTCAAATCCTTGAAATTTTCTAATGATCAATTTATATTCTCATTTATATTCACATATACAAATGAAATGTAAACTCAAACAATCAAAACCAACTCCAAAGATCAAACTCAAATCAAATCAAAATCAAATCTAAGCCTTCCATGTCAAAATATTGAACTTAGCCAAAATCATTTCAAATCAAGCCAAATCCTTGATTTTCTCTCAAGGTTCAATCAATCTTACAATCATGAGCTTATATATAAATCCAAACCTCAATCCTTCAATCAAAACCCAAATCAAAAATCAAACCCAAAACTCCTTCATATTCTTCCTTTGAATATGAGATTTTCAAATGAATCAAAATCTATTTGAATTCAAATCTCTTGTAAATGGATTAATATTTCAATCATAAGTCCATATACAAGATCAATAAACTTCAAATCAAGCTTTGACCAAGCCATTTGAACCACTTAGGCTCACTTGACCCAAAGTGACCTAAGGTACCCTTATGAGCCAACTTTTGATCCGAACCAAATTGGATTGAACCAAACTCATATTTGTCTCTCATCATGATCAACAATCATCATGGGATGACCAATCAATAAAATTGGGTCAAACCAAGTCAAACCTAATGGTTGACCAAGTCAAACCTAAGGGTTGACCATGTCAACACTTAGCCTAAAATGAAACCTTACATACACTTAGCCTAAAATGAAACCTTACATAGCCAAATTTCACCATAGGCCAAATTGATTGAAACAATTGATCTAAGTTCACTCATGACCTATGTTTAAATTTGACCAAGTCAACCTCTAAGCCTAACCTAGCCCATTGGGCCCACTTGACCTAAGTTGACCCATTTTGACCTAAAGGGTCAAAATGTGTCAAAACTTGATCTAAGCTAAATTGATTGAAACCAATGGGTCAAGTCCATCTCAAATCACTTGTGGAACTTGACCGAAGCCTCAATTGGCCAACTAGACCCAACCTATCCTAATTGACCTTAGACCCAACATGACCTAAAGGGGTCATGTTAAGCCAAAATTGAACCTAACTCAAATTGATTGGATACAAAGATACCAATCCCCTCCATATGACCAACCTAACCTAAACCTACCCTTGACCTAACCCAAATATGTCAAATTGGTCAAATAGGTCAACTTGACCCATTTGACCCAAATGGGTCATATGAGCCAAAACCTAATCTATACCAAATTAAACCATACCAAAGGCACCAAAATATTTCAAATGGTCATATGAACTTGACCTAATCCTTGGTTTTACCCAATTTCACCTATTGGTCAACTTGACCCAAGCTGACCCATTTTGACCTAAATGGGGCAACATGAGCCAAAACCTAATCTATACCAAATTGAACCAAACCAAAAGCACCAAAACATTTCAAATGGTCATATGAACTTGACCCAACCCTTGGTTTGACCCAATTTGACCTATTGGTCAACTTGACCCAAGTTGACTCATTTTGACCTAAATGGGTCAACATGAGCCAAACCCTCTAAAATGGATTCCAAATCCATTGAAATTTAGCCCAACTTATTTTCTCAACATACCAAACATAAAGCAAAATGACCATTATACCCCTAGGCCATAAAACAAATTTTGGCCTAGCCCTTGGCTAATTTGGTCATGCACTCATCACAAACACTTGAGGCTCTCCTAAAACATCAAGGAGACCTAGTGATGAGTGGTGCACCCAAACCAATGGATTTGGGTTAGCCCATTTGGTCTATGGACCAAACCCGACCGATAGACACCAAATTGAATTTTCAAACTCTCCCAAAACCTCAATTGATTGCACATGGGAGCTAGGAATCCACTCTAGCCAAACTGACGATGTGCACACTCCTAACTGATCAAACAACCCACTCAATTGTGTCAATTAGATCAAAATGGCATGCAAAGGCTCAGCCATTCGATTACCGTAGGGGGAGATATACTCCCCCTAATTCACTAAAATTAAAATAGACACACACTCGATTGAGACCTAACAAGCTTTGGCAACACTCACAAAGCTTTCCCAAGGATTCTTGGGGAGATTGAGAATTCATCTTCTTCGATTTTTAAATAGCAAAAACATGGGAGATGCATTGAAGTGCAAACTTCTTCCACACTCAATTTCATCCAAATTCCTCCTACGCTCATCATCAGAAGATCCATTCAGGCCTGTTCAAGCTTACAATTGAGTTCCCACATCAAGGAAGGAATCAATTCGATCAACACCATAAGGGGACCTAAGGGGAGTTGGTCTACCCACTCATCCACTTAACCTTAAGAGCTAGGAATCACAACATGGCTTCATCTCCACTAGACAAAGCTACCTCATCGATCCCGAGCGCCGGTGATCACCTCTAACGAGGTTAGTGAATTTCTGACCACTTAGGCTAAGGTGTGTTGGTCGTTTGTGAAGTGGATTTTCATTCCATAGGATCTTAGCTGTTGTATCAGATGCTCTGGTCCCCTAGATGGTGTGTCTTGAATTTTGTTTGAATCCATGAGAGATTGGGCTCAGATCTTCCCTTGGATTATGAACGGCTCACATTCCTCCTCAGGGAAGAATTCAACCAATCTTAGCCGTCCATCCACACATGTTTAGATGGATGGTTGAGATTATTTTCCACATTTTATAATTCTTTTTCCTTTTTTAAGCCGTGGGTTTACCAGATCGGACGACTAAGGGTAAAGATGTGTGTGCCGCCACCACCTCTACGGATGTGACAACTTAAGTATAAGCTCACAGTGAATCGTATGTAAAGCGCACTGACCGCCACCGTTACTCATCGCGTCATGGGTGGGGGATTAAATGGGATTAGTTAATTAACTAATTAATTTTATAATTAATCTTTATGTCTTCTAAAAATCATAACTCTCCATAGAAAATTCAAAAAAATAAAAGAAAAAATGCTTTAGATAGATAAGTTCACCTAGAATATTTTAAAATTATTTTCAATACATTTTGATTTCTCATTTTCTCTAAATTTGAGCTTCTTTTGGAATGGTAATTAGGTAATTACTTTCTAATTAAGTCACCAATGGATCTCAAATTTCTAGGGTTCATTTTAGGGGATGATGTCTGTCTCCCCTAATTTTCTTGAGATTTATTGAAACCTTGATTAGGAAAATTGTTAGCTCATTCCCTAATTATTCCTTTCATATAATTAAAGGTAATTAAAATGTAATTAGTGGATTTTCCCTATGTTTAAGTTGGATTAATGTTAGATCCAGTGAATAGGGGTTCTAGGGAATAATTTTAGAGTATTTCCCTTAAGTTTTTCCCTAAACCCCCATTTTTTTCCTTAATCCCTTTCTTAATTGAGGGTTAATCCATTAATTACCTTTCTAAATGAATTTCAAAAATTCTAAAAATCTCTAGAACTTAATTAATCTACCTTGGGTAGATACTTAGGTGTTCAATAGCCTAATTCTAATTAAGGAAATTAAACCCCCTTTCATAAATATGAAGGGGAGATTTAAAAGTACTTAAGCTAAAATACTTTAGCTCAATTAACTTCTAATTGTGAGCCAAATTACATTAGGACTTTTCATTACTAGGTGCATTGCAAATTTACATACCTTGTGGGTTTTACATCATCACATTGGCTCATAATTACCAAAGTTAATTTTCTAAGTGTAGGTAAGGGTTAATTAAATCACTTAATGCATACCTTAACCTAATCAGTACTTCAAAATGGATTTAATTATCTAAAAATTAAATTAAAATACAAAATACATGTGGGAATGGGTTAGGAACAATAAACTAATCTCATCCCTTTCAAATTAAATCAAACATCAAACAAGAAATAATCTTCTTGAAATTCACTTTGATTTATTCTAAGTTTTTCTTATTCTTTAAGAATGTCTTTAAGAATTAATTAAAGTGAATTTGTTCATGTGATTACATTGCTTCATATCTTTCTCAACATGTTAAATTATATGCCATATGACTTATGCATCCATGATTTCATGTTTTCAAAGTTTTAAGATGAACTTGTTTACTTTATGTCAAATGTGCATGTGTTGGCTAAAGTAAAATATGAATGGCTATTATCACTACTAAATTCAAAGTATTTTCAAAATCCATAAATAAAACATTAAATCTAAATACGTGTTATCCTTATAATTTAATTATAACTTGAATAGATTATAAAGCATGTGTAGTGTAGCCTTTCTTTCCTTCCTTAAGTTAGCATGGCTTTGAATTTGGGTTAGTAAGATATAGGGTTCATTTGAAAAGAATCCAACACTTACAAAATTCCAAACCCAATTCATCCCTATGCTCTCACTTAAGAAGTATTGTCTACATTTACATGAAAAAATTGCATAAATAAAATGAAACTATTAAGTAAACTTTTGCATATTCTTCTCCACTTTATTTCTTTTATATGCATGTTAATACTTAAGGAAAGTGGTATATTAGTCTAGAAAACCCTGAGATTGCGAGGCTTTAAGTATCTTTAAGTAGGTCTTATACCTTACACCTCTGGTTAACAATGACACTATACTCACTTATGCCTTTCTTACTTTCAAGCTTGTATGTGAAATTTTGGATAAAGAAAACCCTTTCTACTTAAGAAAATTCATGCATCCAAATCTTCTAAATTTTCTTAAATGAATTACTTAGCATGCATCATTAAGTGTGTTAATTATCTCATTTGCATGTATAGATATGCTTAGGGTCTATCCATATGCATGTTATATATGTTGGGAAAGAATTGAAGTAATGTATGTTATTTGGATTTTGATCCATTTTTCTTAATCTTAAAATGACTTTTTTTTTGGATAGGTTTGTTTATAGTTGATCTAAACTTATGTTTAATTAAAAGATTTAATCAAAATATTCACCTAAATGAAACTAAAACATAAAAATCATCTTAGAAATTACTTGAGGATTAGGGAAGGAAAGAGAAATTTTCTTCTCTTTCGCTCTCTTTATAACCTAGTAATTAATTTTAGGTTTCAGTTAAATCAAACTAAAATATGAAATAAAAATAACCCAAAGCCACTAAAAAACTTAAATAAAACTCCCCTCTAAGTTGAATATGTCTTTCACACTTAGAAAATTCAAACCTAAAGTCCTAAATTAAGCATACCACACAAACCTTCAAAGCACACGCATTAGCCTAAGTCACCACTTCTAGCTTTATGTTAGGTCAGTGCATGGCTTGATGTGATGTTTTGTTTTGTGATGAATATTTTAGACTGGATGTTAGGGTGTATGCTCATAGAATAATTTGTAAGACGTGCTTAGTCTAACCATTCTTTTCTGCAGAGGATTGTGCTAAAGAGGCGCTATCATAAATAAAAATATAAATGCTTCTTGCTTGTAGGTGCTTATACTCCTTAGAATAATCCATTAGCTAGGTAGACTTAGTCACCCATGTGTGGGGTGATAAGTCCAAAATATATGCTTGGGATTTGTGTGGTGTGAGTTGACTAACCCTTATTTTTTAGGTATTAGTTAGATTTATGCATTTCCTTTTCATGTAAAAATTTATATATTTAGGATTTGTAATGATTTGTTATTAGGGATTATGATGAACATTGGTCATAAGACTTGATCTTATGCACCATGTGAAGCTTTGGATCATCCATATTCAACCATCCAAAAGAAGATCCAAAGAAGAATGGAAGAAAGAAGAAAAGAAAGAAAGAAGAAAGAAGAACAAAGCTTGAAGGGCTTCCTTTTGCTTAATTATAATTTAATTCATTTGTAATTCGGGTTGTATAAGGGTAGAGCTCGGTTACCCACATTTGATATTTTTGGATTTGTGTGGTGGTGCCCTGCCACAAATGGCCATTTATTCTTTTTAAGTTAGTTTTATAAATTGATTGATGTTTGTTTGAACTTGTACATTAAGTGGCATACTTTTCCTAGTTTCTTCCTTGCTTTATGTATGGCCTGGATGTGGATTAGGCTCTTTTGGGAAATAAATCTTTTACCCAATTTAAAAAATTCAAACTAAAACTAAACAACTCATAACCTGAATTAAAGCTTAGGATTAAAATCAAGATAAAAGAATTAGAAATCCCTTAGCTGGATGAGTTCTTTTCTTTATAATATCATGCACAACAGCATCTTATTTCACCCTTGATTGGAGAGCTTCCATCTTTGCCAGAGAACCTGGCTTGATCTATGAGGGCCATGATGGAAACTCACCTTTTAAAACTTCTAACTGATTTTGGCCAATAATCTATTTCTCACGTGTTAGTCATAAATGTCCTATTAGCCTGAGTCAATTGATTGTCCAAAAATAAAATAAATTAAAATATGAAATGCATTAGATTTAGGTCATTAAAGGATGTCCCTTTACATGATCTAGTCTCTTTAGGGAGTGAGTTTAAGGGCTTAGTCTCTTTCTAAATAAAAATAGCCTAACTATCTTGCATAAGCATAAAGACTTGCCTACATGTATTTAAAATCATAGGAGGAGTTAGTTGGCAGCCACCCCCAGGCGGTTACATGTCCAAGTTATCGAGTGGTTTGTCCTCTCTTATGGAGGCAAACCAATTACCCATTTTTAGCCTTAGATTTAAGTTGTGCTTCCGGCCCTCGCCGAAGTTTCTTAGATTTAGGTTCTGAGGTTGCTTCTCCCCTTTATAGGCCATAAGGATACTTCCCCACCTCTTAGGCATTCCCTTAATCTTATGTTAAGGAATCTTAAGTCTAAATTTTTAATGAAAAATATAACTCAAACAAACTAAATCAATTTTTAAAATGTAAAGCCCAATTTTAGGATAGTTGATGCTCACTAGGTTTCCTAGCATCGTGAGCATCTCTTACTTATTCCCATTTTGGCTTCGATAATAACTCCCTCTTTTGATCGATCCCATTTGATCTTCAAATATAAATCAATCGATTGATATTCCTTCCTATTAAAATCTTTAGAGATAATGATCATTTACTTTAATCAAGAGTTTTCCTAAAAGTTCATGTCCTTTAGGATGTAATTAACTATGGGGGCTTGCCCCTCTAGGGAACTTAATGAACCCAATTTAAAATAAACCATGCTTTACTTTTCCATGTAAATTAGAGAAAGAATCTCTGGTACATATATAGACCCGTCATTCTTAGGAGTCCTTATTGAGGTGATTGGTTCCATTAAATGGTAGTGATTTCTGTCTTTCGAGATAGTACACTATACCTTGATGACGTACCAGATCACCTGAATAAGCACATCTACGAATCTATGTGAAATTTTACCAAGATGAATTTCTATAAAGTCTCTTCTTTTTTTTCTCCACAGATTTGAAAGGTGACTCCTTGTAAGAGATTTATTAACCCACAGATTTTCTAGCGACTTTGCTAGGGATCGAACCCAGAATCTTTGGTAAATGGTCGTTGTCTTTGAATATCGATAGTGGATTTGTACTTTGGTATGAGTCCAAGACTATCTTTCTTTCTATTGGCAATTAGCTCATTTCATTCTTGAGTCAAGTTAGCCAACATCTTTAAGTTTTAGGAATGCACTCCTTGTTAGTCTTAAAACCCCCATTGGGTTTCTCCAATGGGTAAAATGGAAAGATTTAAAATAAAAGAAAATATCTCTTAAAGACTTCCTCCTTATCACCTTCATGATAAGGAAAGGTTCATACTAAAAATAATAAATCTTTCATAAAGAACTTTGTTTTTTTTTCAAAAGGCACCTTTTGCAAAAATGCACTTAATAAAATAGTTTCCACAAAAATTCTTTTTCTTCATTTAACAATTCACATAATTGTTACATGTTGGAATCTTCAAAATAAAATTAATAACATTTTCCAAAAGCACAAATGAGCATCCTCTTTAAATTTGCTTTGAAAAGGGTTTCATTTTCATAATAAATGAACAATCATGTCTTTCCAAAATCACAATCATAATCATCAAACTTTTCCAAAAGCACATATGGACCCTTCCATTTCAATATGCTCACACTTATTGAATGGAAAGTTCATTTGTAAACAAAAATCAAAATTTTCAAAAAGCCCATATGAATATCTTCATTTAATATGCTTAGGTTTATTAAATGAAGATTTAAATATTATTGTAGGAATCCTACTTAAGCATATCCCACATATGTTTCAAGTTGGAATTCCTCCCTTTCAAAAAGCAACAATCACACACAAAATTAAAAATATCATATTTTAAAAATAAAATGAATCTCCATTCTACATACTTAAATTTATTGAATGGAGGTCCTCTTTTCCAAAATTCAAAATCAATAATCATATTTTCTAAAAAATTTCAAAGTCCATTTGGAACTTCATTTAATATACCCAAAATTTGTTAAGTAAAATTTTCAAATTCAAAACTTTTCAAAATACATTTGGAATTTCATTTATCATAATCAAATTTGCTAAGTGAAGTTTCCAAATCCAAAAACAAAAATCATATTTCAAAAATTTTTAAAGAACATTTTGGAACTTCACTTAACATAGCTAAATTTGTTAAGTAAATTTTCCAAATTTAAAATATTCAAAACTTTTCAACACACATTTTGGAATTTCACCTAGCATACTTAAATTTGCTAAGTAAAATTTCAAAACTCAAAACAAAATTTTCTCACACACCTTGGGAGCTTCTTCCCTTAGAATTCCAAATTTTGCTAAGGGAAAGTTTCCATTTTCAAAATAAAAAATGAAATCAAAACTTTGAACACACCATTTGGAATTTCATTTAGCATACTTAAATTTGCTAAGTGAAATTTCCATTTCGCAAAACCAAGTGGGATTTCACCTTTAGCATACCAAATTTTCTAAAGTTGAAACTCCACTTTCAAAAATTTTCCAAACAAAATAAAACACTTAGGATCCCTTTAGCATACCAAATTTGCTAAAGGATCCTACCCTTTTCAAAAATAAATTTTTTTACAAACAAATGAAACACTTAGGATTTTCTTAGCATACCTAAATTTTCTAAGAATCCTATTTTCAAAATAAAACAAAATACACTTGGATTCTTCACTAAGCACACCTAAATTTGCTAAGTAAGAATTCCAAAATTTTCCAAAAATCAAAATAAAACAAAATTTCTCAAAAAGAAATAATCACTTTCATTTTACTTAACATACTTAAATTTGCTAAATAAGTGAAAATTCTAAAACTTTCAAACAACACAAAATGAATTTCATCCTTACTTTAACATTCCTAAACTTGTTAAAGGAAAGGATCACCCAAAACAAAAATTCAAATTCAAAACAAAATGAACCTATGGAAGCATCTTATCAAAATCTTGAATCCACAATTTCAACATACTCAAATTTGTTGAATTGGATTCATACTCAAATTCCTCTTTCAATCAATCTTTCCAAATCTATTTGAACCCCACTCAATACTTCCAAGTTGTTGGATGTGGGTTCAAATTTTCAAAATTCTAAATTCAAAATCTATGGAGACAAGCGTGCAAGTTTGTTTCTCATTTCTGAATCTCTTTATTCGATGCAGTTTTAGGTTGTGAGTTTGGTCGATTATGGGATCACATAAAGTTGTCTTCACCTTCCCGCACGACATGGACCTCACCTCGGATCAGGTGGACTTTCCTTGTTTGGATCATACTCATTTGATCCACTTTGGTCATGGCTTCGAGGGAGCCAAGATTACCTATGAGGGAATTCCCCTTTAAACAGTTAGCAGGAAGAGGGTGGCCGAGTAGAAGCCGGTCATTAGGACTTACCCTCGAATTTAGAGATTTCCTCACTAAAGAGGAAAGTTGTGGAAGTACCATAACCTTGATGGTTTAATTTTGGCGATGCAGGATTCGGTTCAGTGGCGAGTTCATCCCAGGTTGTTGCCTAGTCAGCTAACCACGCATCTACCCTACAAGGGTAAGGCTCCCCTGGTTCCAGGGATTGCCTCCCCTACATTTGAGTATAGGTCTAGCTCACACTCCTCTCGCCCTACTTCCTCTTAGTGTTAAAATAAGAACCATATGGTCAAGCAGTTCTATACCAGGATAGTGAGAGAGTTAGAGGCAGCTGCTAGGTCAGCTACAGATGAGTCTACTAGGATCACATCACACTGGTCACGGAGAACCAATTTCATCCTCTCTAAGGATCAGATAGAGAGGATGCTAGGAGGATTCAGTCATCACCTCCCCAGTGGTGCAGTTATGACTGATAATTTCTCAGAGTAGGAGGTCATACGCTGGCATTCATTTTATACTTCGCTAGGTGGGCGGGGCATACGGATGATTAGAGTTTAGTGCTTAGTTTGACTTGTGATCTATTATCTCTCACATTGTGGGGAGGCAGATCCAATAAGAGAGGGCCCGTGAGGCCCATATATCACATATCACCGGGGCGGCGGAGTTTCAGGTCGGTCGCACTTACGCCTTGGTGACTTTCCATTTCGATGTGCTTCACCGCGATCATCTTGATTGTATCCTCCTCACGGTACCACATCAGGAGGTAGCTCCTGTACATAGAGAGTCGGTGGTGTCTCCACCCCACCGCTCTATTCCACATCCACCATCGCTAGTGCAGGTCCCAGCATCACCTATTCCAGCCAAGACCATGAAGGCTGCATCCAGGGAGAAACCTACCCCGTTGTTGATCCGGCTATGACCAAGGGATCCCACTCCTCCTACTCCACTCATTGTGGTAGGGCCGAGCTCTCCTGGTCAACCTTCTTTCCTAATAGTGATGCAGAAAGTGGCGACCCTTGAGCATCATGGTCGTTCCTTCATAAACTCCACCCATTCAACCGGATGTAGAGATGGTGACTACTATTATGGATATCTCAGATGGTAGTACAGTGGAAGTAGTGGTAGAAGATCATTTTAGTGTTGTTGCCCCTATTATAGCTATCATCTATCAGGATTGCCATTCTATGAGTGAGTACAGTTCACACAGGATTGACTCCCCAGCTTTAGTTGAGGTTCGGTGCCTCTCAGTTCACGATAGTGATCACACTGGTAAGCCCAAGCATTTTGTACCTACAGTGTTAGATCAATCCTTAGATGAGATAGTTGCATAGTATTTTATGGAGAAAAAGGAAATCTTAAGGTATGCATGGTCTGATGAAGGAAAAGTCAGCTGATCCCAGCAAAGATAACTTGATGGGGGATTCAGCTAGCGTACACATCGTTGATACTAGAGGTTCTCTTCTTAGAGAGCAGCAGGCCATGGAAGGAGATGAGGTTGATCAAGGAGACACCACAGAATTAGCCCATCTCCTTCAAATTTAGTTAAGGTAGAAAGATGAACAGATTGATAGGATGGCACAACAATTGCAGGACTTGTAGGAAGTAGTGTCAGTGCTCCAAAAGTAAGCCTTTCCAGTTCTTCCTTGCATAGTTGATGTGAGTCAGCGTGAACTAGTGCATGTATTAGATACAGTTAAGACTCTACCTCCCATTGAGAAAGGTAACACTAGTCTATATAGGAAGTTAGTGGACAATACCTCCATGCAGAAAAAAGATTTAAAAACCATGGTTGAGCAGCAGGTGAAGGAAAGCAGCTCGGGGGAGGATCAGCGATTCCAAATGGTAGCCTACCCAGGAGAATTGATGTCATCCAATATCCCAAGGGTTTGTGCCTCCTTCCTTCAAGAGCTTTGATGGCGGAAAGATAGCTCAGGGCCGATTCTTTGCAAGGGTGGCGATGCTTTACTCTTTAGACTCTTTAGACTCTTTATCAACAACCTAGTGGGTATTGCCTTTGATTGGTATGTTGAACTGTCCAACGGTTCAGTTTAGACATTTGCTGAGTTAGAGCAACTCTTGATCAAGAGATTTGCTGGAGCTCAGTGAAGGGTTACTCTAGGTGATCTCATTGTAGCCCAACAGCACTCTGGTGAGTCACTTGTTGATTATATTCTCTGATGGCATAACCTGAGTATGAAGTGCAAATCTCAGTTGTGTGAATAGCATGCCATTGAAATTCTCTGGAATAATATCCATGGCCTGGTATCCTTCATGCTTAAGAGCTTCACCATAAAGATATTTGAGAAGCTAATCAACAAAGCAGCTAGTCTATAAGGAGAGGAAAAATAGTTGCCTTTTCCAGATTAGTTGCAAAAGAAAAAATCTCAGAAGGTTTATGATAAGAAACCTAGAGTAGTAGCAGCAGTTGACAAGGGAAAGCAGCTAGTCAAAGATCAGTTAGAACAACCATGACCTCATCAGCCTCCACCTCCTTTGCCACCATCGAGGTAGTCATATCAGCCTCCACCTCAGCCTCCATGACCAGCACAACCACTGCCTCAACCATACCACCAACAATTGTGGCATGCATACCTGCCGCCAAGTAACCATGGCCCACCTACTCTATTAGATAAGTTAAACAAACTTTATTCTTTTAAGAGGGAGGTAATTAGGAAAATTTTCAAGAATCTCTTAAAGAAACCTGATTTTTAGCTACCCGAACCTAGGAGACCGGAGTAAGTTGGCAAAAGTCATGATTCAAACTTTTGCCCTTACCACCATATGCTAGGCCACATTTTGGAGGATTGATTTGAACATAGTTTCAAGACCGGTGCTATCATTATCCGAAAGGAATACCTTGTGGAACAATCTTCTAGTTCAATTAGGGTAATCCTTGGGGATACTAGCAATCCTACCAAAACCAAAGAAGGCTAGAACATTTTATTGTCCAAAACCTCTAAGAAAATTATCCAGAAGATCAAGAAGCTTTCCTTACAGGTGCCTGAGTTAGCTCAAACCTCCAACGCCAAGGAAGGTTTGCAAGTTGCCAGGTCACTCTAGAAAGTGGGAGCTCAGAAAGCAACAGAGTGTTGGCCCGAGATAGTTAGCACGACCACCATTGTGTCCACTCATTCGCAGCTTCCACACCAGTGGCTTCTACCATTTCAGCTATTTCTTCTATTTCTGCTTCTAGTAGAACTCTTGTATTAGTGGATAAGGGCATCAAATCTCTTACTTCACTCACTCTACTTGACTTCTACTTTGTACCTCCAAATACTTCCAAGAAATTAAAGAATCAAGCTAATTTGAATTACATCTGTCTCTTCTGAAGAGTTGTCTTCTTCTACTTATAGCAATAACTCTTCAAGTCTAATAGACTATAATAATTTTGATCTTCCTCCTTCTGATATAGAGTTGGATCTTCCAACTCTGAATACTATGGATTCACCTCTTGAGATAGAATTGGAATCATCTAATTTTGAGAGTCCCATAGGAGAAGTTGTAGGTGAGCCTGAAGTGTAGGTAGAACTTGCCACCACTTTACCTCCAGAGATTGCTGAAGTCAACCTCTGTAATAGCAAGGTTCTACCTCATAGGGCAGCACCTCTAGATAGAGGGAAACAAGTCATTGGTACTGAAGATCTAGAATCCCTTTCACAAAAAGCTCCACCCTTGGATATGCTTGTGGAAGAGAATCCGAAAGTAGACTACAATGTCCTTTCTAACCTTAGAAAGTTACCATCTAAGCTAAGCATATATGATGCCCTTGTCTTATTCAAAGAGATGAGGGAGTCACTAATCAAGGCTCTCCTTGATCTTGAAATATGCTTAGCTCAACTGACCGCTATAAGTGAAGAAGCACACTACACAAAAGAAGCCCAAAGGATCACCTTCACTAATGAAGAGCTTTTACTTGGGGACTTGAAGCACAACCGTCCTCTATACATTACAGTCAACATGGACTGGTTCAGACTCGCCAAGGTTCTCGTGGATTCAGGTACATCAGTAGAAATTATGAGTCTAAAGACCCTTTCCAACTTGAAGATTGACATCTCTACTCTCTGAGGAGATAGGATGATGTTGAGAGGATTCAATGATCAAGGTGAGCGGGCTTTAGGTTCCATAGTGTTACTATTGAAGATCGATGACTGGAAGCCTGAAGCCAAGTTGTACATCATTGATTTGAATACTTCATTCACTGCTTTGCTTGGTAGGCCTTGGATACATCAGAATAAGATCATTTCATCCTCCCTTCATCTGTGCATCAAGTTCAGAAAGATGGAATTGAGTACCCTGTCAATGGGGATGAAAAGCCATTCTCAATGAGAGAGGTTAAGATATATGAGGATGCATACTTTTATCTTCCTCAAAACACCCTATCTCATGAACTTGGACAAAATTCAACTGCAAATACAAAAGAAAAATAAAATGAAATAAAGAAAAGATAAATGAAAATGAAAAGAAAAAGAAAAGTCCAAGTGAACAAGAAAGGGGAATTGAAGAAGAAGTGGATCCACATATCACAGTCCACCCACAGTTCATTCCATCATATAGACATGTGGGTAGAATGGCTCAACCTCCACCAGGTAGTGGTAGAGGCAGAAACAGAGGTAGTCCTAGAGGTGGAAGACCCCTTAGTTGGCCTTCAGCCAATAGAGGTCATATTCTAGTTCATAGGAGTACCCCTACTATTCACATACACTTGGAATATAGCTCGGAGGATGAGTCCAATGTAATTAATATACCAGCCAACCCCTCTCAGTGGGTTCCATTGGAGGTGACTTTTGATCTAGCCAGAGATGAAGACCATACCTCCAAGCAAAGCAAAGTATTTGAATCTAGTTTATGTGAAACTATCAGACAGCAGTTGGGAACCTTAGCTCTTACCTCACTTACACCTCAAAAAGTTGAAGGTTTGATAGTTAAGGAAGTCCCTAAGTCTTCCAATGATACAAAATAGAAGAGGTTCTTTATAGGTTCATCATCCATAAGTCTAGAGCTCAATGTAGGACTTGAGGAAGTTACTTTTAAAGAATTAATGGAATTGCTTTTTGACTTTTACTCGCCTTGTGTTCAAAATATTGTGCAGAAAGGTTTAGTTCCTCACACTTGGTCCAAGTACAGGTCATAATATTTGAAAAATTAAAGAATAATACAGGCAGGGAAGCACAATCAAGAGCGGGACTAGGATTCGGGATAGTGGGTCCAATTGATGATGAAGATTTTTTCCTAGTTGCTACCAACCATCTGGAATCTAATAGGTTCTTCTCACACCCCCAACTCTCATGAGAATGTTTGCTTAGAAACTTTAGAAGATCTAGATGATCTCCATGTCAAAGAGGCACCGTCAGAATTTGAAGAGGAGATTCATTCAACAATCTACAAGCTAAAAGAAATAAACCTCGGGATAGAAGAAAATCCTCGCCCGACATTTATTAGTTCATGGCTGAATGAAGAAAAAACCAGTGACTTAGTTAGGCTATTGACTGAGTTTAAAGATTACTTTGCATAAAGTTATGAAGAAATACCTGGATTATCTCCTATCATTGTAGTCAGCAAGCTAGCAATAACCCCTAATGTTACCCCTATTCTCCTAGACATATTAGAAATTGAACAGGTCATTTTGAAGTCAAGAACCGATCGATGGTTTTCATCGGGAAGAAAAGTATCCAACCTGGTTAGCTAGTGTTGTCCCAGTTAAGAAGAAGAATGGCCAAATTCATATTTACATCAATTTTAGGGACTTAAATAAGGCATGCCCTAAGGATGAGTTTCCTCTTCCTATACTAGAATTAATGGTGGACATTGCCTCATCTCATGCAGTCTTCTCTTTCATGGATGGATCATCTGGCTAAAACCAAATCAAGATGTCTCTTGAAGATGAAAGAAACACTACTTTTCAAACCCCGATCAAAATCTTCTATTATAGGGTCATGCCTTTCGTAGTGCTACATACCAATGGGCCATGACTCGATCTTCAATGAACTCATCCATCATCGTTGAGTGCTATATGATCTAGTAGTAGAGAAAAGGAAGACCACCTCTTTGAGTTGAGAGTAGTTTTCAAATGGTTAAGACAATATAACCTTAAAATGAATCTCCTGAAGTGTGCATTCGGAGTCACTTCAGGGAAATTCCTTGAGTTTATTGTTTGACACTGGGGAATAGTAATAGATCCTGAAAAGATTAAAGATATCTTAGAAATGCCACCTCCTAAGACTTTAACTCAACTCAGATCCTTCCAAGGATGGCTGGCATATTTAAGATGCTTTATCTCAAACTTATAAGGGAGATGCAAACCCTTCTCAGCACTCATCAAAAAGGATGCCAAGTTCAAGTGGGATGATAAAGTGCCAGCACACATTTGAAGACATCAAAGAATACTTGGTGAAGCCACCAGTTCTCGTAGCCCCTATCCCGGACAAGTCGTTGATCCTTTATGCTATTGCATTGGATGACTCTCTTGGCACTCTGTTTGCCCAAGCTAATGACGAGGGGAAAGAAAGCACTCTCTACTACCTCAGCCATTGTTTGATCCCTACTGAAGCAAACTATCCACCTAATGAGAAACATTGCCTAGCTTCGATCTTTGCATCTCAAAAGCTATGACATTACATGCTTTCTCATATCGTGAACTTGATCTCAAGAACCAATCCACTACAGTACCTCATGACATGACCAATTCTTTTTGGACGTTTGGCTCATTGGTCCATGATAGTCTTGTAGTTTGATATCACATTTGTACCCCTCTGTGCGGTAAAAGGACAGGCACTAGTAGATTTCTTAGCAGTACACCTACTTCCTGCTGATTCTCCACTTAGTGATGACCTCCTGACGAACAAATCATAAAATTTGGGGAGTCTGGAAACCCCCGATGGGATATCTATTTTGATGGTGCTACTACTTTTCTTAAAGGTGAAGCACCACGATCTATTCTCCCAGGAAAGGCGGGGGTAGGAATAGTTCTTCTAACTCCAAACCATGATGTGATGAGATTCTCATACTATCTTTCCAACCCCTGCACTAATAATGAAGCTGAGTATGAGGCTTTGATTGTTGATTTTGAGTTAGCCATCACTATCAGCATCAAGAGCATCAACATCTTTGGGGATTCTCAATTGGTGATCAACCAAATTGTCGGGTCCTATCAGGTCCTCAAACCCAAGCTTCATCATTAGTATGAGTATACCATGAAGTTGTTGGGCCAGATTCTTGAAGTCACCATCTACAAGGTTCCCCAAGCAAAGAACACAGTAGCAGATGCCTTGGAAAAACTTTTCAAAGAGTTGGCATGTCCGGAAGATGAGTCCATTTCAATAAGGGTCCAAAATAGACAAGTCTTATCTCTTATTGATTGGGAACTCATCGAGAGACTTTCTCTTGAAGGGGAGGTTATTGTTGCCAAAATGGACAAGGAGTTGTATTAGAGGTAACCATTCATAGATTACTTGAACACCAGCAAACTACCTCAAGAGAAATCTCAAGCCCATCAGGTGAAACAGAGAGCTCTTTCTTATGCTCTTGTTGATGGCATCCTGTAGCGATGGTCCTTTGACCAAATGTGGTTATGATGTTTAGATAAACACAAAGCCCATGACATTATAACCTAGGTACATTTAGGTCTATGTGGAGCTCATCTGTCCGGTCCGAAGATGAAGTCGAAGATCAAAAGACTTGGATACTACTGGCCTTCTATGATCACAGATTGCATGGACATAGCTAGGAGATGCTATCAGTGTCAGGTGCATGGTGTGGTCCTCTACCAGCCACCTAATATTCTATACCCTTCTTTGGCTTCATGGCCATTTGAGTGTTGGGGTACCGACATTGTAGGTCTGATCGATCCTCCTTCTTCTAAGGGACATCAATTCATCTTAGCTGCTACCGACTACTTTTCCAAGTGGACGGAAGCCATCCCACTAAGAGAGGTCACAGCTCACCATGTGCTTCAATTTTTTAGGAACAATATAGTATATTAGTTTGGGGTGCCTCGATGAATTATATCTGATAATGATATTGCATTCAAAAGCACAAAGATCAACAACTTTTCCAGAAGACATGGTATAGATTGGAGATACTCCACCATCTACTACCCTAAGGCAAATGGCTTAGCAGAAGCATTCAACAAAACTCTCATCCAGATACTGAAGAAGACATTTGATGATAATAAACGATAGTAGAATGAGCAGTTGGTTGAACCCTTGTGGGCCTACTGCACTACATACCGAACTCCAACTCAGTCTACCCTATTTTCCTTAGTGTATGGGTCTGAAGCCATTCTTCCTTTTGAAGTTCAACTCCCTTCACTAAGTATAGCATTGGGTAATAAGATCACTATTGAGCAGAATGCAAAGTTGCGGTTAGAAGAGCTCAAAGGTTTGGAGGAAAGTCACCTACAGGCGTGCCAGAATCTCAAGTTGTACAAGGCTAAAATGATTCAAGCTCATAATAAGTTGGTCCGCCCTAGGTCTTTCCAAGTAGGAGAACTTGTGTTAGTCTTAAGGAGACCAATTGTTGCCCGTGAAAAGATGGGAGGCAAGTTTAAACCCACTTAGGAAAGCCCCTATGTAATAGAGAAGGCCTACCAAGGAGGATCTTCTCAGCTTATTGATTGTAAAGGGGAAAACCTGATGCTTCCAATTAATGGTCTCTATCTAAAGAAATATTACCCATGAAATAAAACTTATTTGAAAACAATTCATTAATAAAAAGAACAAAATCTGATTCCATTCATCAAATCTTCTCTTCTTTCGAAGTGTTGTTTGCTTGCCATGCGAATCTATCGTGACATGTTTAGGGTAGTGTAAGAGTCCCCCAGTGGCATCCTATCCCTCTTTCCAATCTCCCGGTGCTTTTAGAATAGGTGTAAGAGAACCTGAGAGGCATCCTATTTTGATTAGCATAACTAAGTTAGGTGTGAGAGAACCCAAGTGACATCCTTTCTTAGTGGGAATTCTTGTTGCCATATGTGGCATCATTTTATAATTCCCCAGTGTGTTTTAAGGTAGGTGTAAGAGTACCCCGGAGGCATCTTATTCCTTTTAACACATGCAGAACAACAAACACAAATCTTTTGTCTCAAGCTATTTTGATGTGGGAGCAAGCCCCTATTGTACTCACTCATTAGCTACTCTAGGTCGGGTCTACATGCTACCTCGCTAGTATGTCACTCCATTGGTCATTTATTGGAAGATGTGGGTCCCCATGCTTTCTTCTTAATTTGATCTTTGCAAACCAATGAGTTCCTTGTTAGTATGGTATGCTTAACTGCCTCGCCAGTAAGCTACCTCATGTTGACTTTGCTTAAGAAGATGTGAGTCCCTGTGCTTTCTTCTTGAACTAGCCATCATATTCTAACAAGGTTAAGTATATTTGAGGTTTAAGATAAGTCCACTAAAGGGTCCTTTCCTCTTGATTACTTTTGAGTCGATATAAGTCCCCTAGTGGCCTTCACTCAGTAGTCTCCCTAGCTTGGATAACACCTGTAGAGTCGAAGACAGACTATCCCAGTAATCAATTCTGCTATAGGAGGATGTGAGTCCCCGAGCTTTCTTCCTAGGCTGATTGTAGCAAACTGACGGGCACCTTAGGTTGGTTGATGTTTGCTATGCTGACAGTGACTCACCCGGTGAGTACACCACTCTTGGCAGATATGAGTCCCCGTGCTTTCTCCTTGAGTTGGACACCGAATACCTATAGAATTTATGACTAGCCATGTCATCTTCTCTAGGGTGTTGGTTTAAGCCCTTACCAGACCCATCCCCTGTGGGCATTATATTTGGATTAAGTCCTTTGCAACCCCATTTAGACACTTGCAGGTTACTTTTATTGGGCTTCCCCCTAGTAGCCACCCCTGTGGTTGGAAAATTTGTTCAGTGGATGTGCTAATTCTCCCTTGGTTCAATAAATCTGAGATAGGTCTAGGCTGATATAAGCTCCTTCTCAGTTTGATTCATCACAAACTAATAGGGTCCACAATAAAATAAACAAATAAACTAAAATAAATAACTAAAATAAAAAAAAAGTTAATTCGCTTATGGATTAGGATTCAAGCCCCCAAAGGGCCCCTTCTCTCAAGCAGACATCCTATCTTTAGGACAGTGTCAGCAGAACTCCCTATATGAATTACCTGACTACCTAAGTTGAGATAAATCCCAGGGTCGGCACTCACTCCGTAGTCGCCCTTAGGTTGGGTTCAATCTATTTTGCCACAAGCAGGTTACCCCGATAATCATTTTGCTTTCGAAGATGTAAGACTATGATGCATTCTTTCTAGCATGATTGTTGCAAACTAATGGGAAACCCACAGTGGAGATCTCTCCTTAGTTAGATTCAAATCAAATCAAACCTTTCATCTCATTGTAGATGACCTGAACCCGCTTCCCTAATGGAAGGTTCACACTCTATCCCTTAGTAGATTTATTCCCTCTCTCTTATGTCTTGGACATAAGTAGAGCGACATTGTACTAAGCTCTAAATTCTTCTCTTCCTTGGGTCAAGAATAGATAATTTCTGTTAGCACTTGTGATCTCTTGGTGTTGTTGATCATTTCGGACAACACCAATATGTGTGTTGTTCCTAGTCAGTCACACCACACCTATTGTGCACCCTTTGTTGATCTCATTTTTAGAATGAGCTCTCAACACCTCCATCTTAGGCTTAGGATTTCTCTTAGACTTTAAGAGTTTCTTAGTCTTAAGCCACATCTAGTGATTAGGTGGACACTCTCCCCTATCCTTAGAAGACTTAGAAGGTTTAGCCATAGGAATAGATCATGCCTTATGGGTGTAAGGAAAATATCCTACCCTTTAGCTTAAACCATTCCTCACTCTCCTTCTTTCAAGTCAAACTCCAAATCAATTCTATTTGATTTTATCAAACTCCAAATCAATTCCATGATTCAATTCCATGACTCAAATCCATGATTGAAACCTATGATCAAAATTCCACCAAAATTCCTAAGTCAAAATTTCTTAAGTCCTTAATCCTTCCTTAAGGACTTAGCCAAAACTATGATCTAAACCTATTCAAATATTTGAGTTTTTCTCATGAGCCATTTATATTCTCATTTATATTCACATTTATAAATGGAATATAAATTCAAACTCATCAAATCAAACTCAAAATTTCAAAGCAATTCATGAAAATTTTCCTAAATTCCTTTAATTTTCCATTAAAGGACTTAGCTAAAATCAACTCTAAATCTTGATCAAATCAACTCAAAACCTTGGGATTTTCTCATTTCTTATTTATATCCTCATTTATATTATCATATATAAATGAAATATAAATATAACTCAATTCAATCAAAAGCAAAAATTAAATTCCAAATTAAAAAAATGCTTAAAAATACCTTAAATCCCTTAATTTTTCATTAATGGATTTATCCTAAACTTTGATCAAACCACTTCAAACTCATGGGAATTTCTCAAAATATATTTGTATCCTCATTTATGTTTTCATATATAAATGAAATATAAATATATATCAATCAAATCTATCTCAAAAATGAAATCTCAAATAAAAAATTCAATTAAATCCTTTGAATTCCCTTTAATGGATTTAACCCTAAATCATGATTAAACTCTTTCAAATCCTTGAAATTTTCTCATGATCAATTTATATTCTCATTTATATTCACATATACAAATCAAATGTAAACTCAAACAATCAAAACCAACTCCAAAGATCAAATTCAAATCAAAATCAAATCTAAGTCTTTCAAGTCAAAATCCTGAACTTGATCAAAATCATTTCAAATCAAGCCAAATCCTTGATTTTGTCTCATGGTTTAATCAATCCTACAATCATGAGCTCATATATAAATCCAAATCTCAATCCTTCAATCAAAACCCAAATCAAAAATTAAACCCAAAACTCCTTCATATTCTTCCTTTGAATATGAGATTTTCAAATGGATCAAAATCCATTTGACTTCAAACCTCTTATAAATGGATTTATATTTCAATCATAAGTCCATATACAAGATCAATCAACTTCAAATCAAGCTTTGACCAAGCCAATTGAACCACTTAGGCTTGAGTGACCTAAGGTACCCTTATGAGCCAACTTTTGATCCTAACCAAATTGGATTGAACCAAACTCATATTTGTCTCTCATCACGATCAACAATCATCATGGGATAACCAATCAATCAAATTGGGTCAAACCAAGTCAAACCTAAGGGTTGACCAAGTCAACACTTAACTAAATAAAACCTTACATAGCCAAATTTCTCCATAGGCTAAATTGATTGAAACCATTGATCTAAGTTCACTTATGACCCATGTTTGAACTTGACCAAGTCAACCTCTGAGCCTAACCTAACCCATTTGGCCCACTTGACCCAAGTTGGCTCATTTTGACCTAAAGGGTCAAAATGTGTCAAGACTTGATCTAAGTCAAATTGATTGAAACTAATGGGTCAAGTCCATCCCAAATCACTTGTGGAACTTGACCAAAGTCTCAATTGGCCAACTAGACCCAATGTAGCCCAATTGATCTTAGACCCAACATGACCTAAAGGGGTCATGTTAAGCCAAAATTGAACCTAACTCAAATTGATTGGAAACAAAGATACCATTCCCCTCCATATGACCAACCTAACCTAAACCTACCATTGACCTAACCCAAATAGGTCAAATGGGTCAAATGGGTCAACTTGACCTATTTGACCTAAATGGGTTAGATGAGACAAAATCTAATCTATACCAAATTGAACCAAACTAAAGGTACCAAAGCATTTCAAATGGTCATATGAACTTGACCCAACCCTTGGTTTGACCCAATTTGATTTATTGGTCAACTTGACCCAAGTTGACCCATTTTGACCTAAATGGGTCAACATGAGCCAAAACCTAATCTATACCAAATTGAACCAAACCAAAGGCACCAAAATATTTCAAATGGTCATATGAACTTGACCCAATCCTTGGTTTGACCCAATTTGACCTGTTGGTTGACCCATTTTGACCTAAATGGGTCAACATGAGCCAAACCCTATCAAATGGATTCCAAATCCACTAAAATTTGACCCAACCTATTTTCTCAACATACCAAACATACCCAAATTAAAAAATTGCAAAATGACCATTATACCCCTAGGTGATAGAACAAATTTTTGCCAAGCCCGTGGGTATTTTGTTTATGCACTCATCGCAAATGCTTGAGGCTCTCCTAAAACATCAAGGGGACCTAGTGATGAGTGGTGCACCCAACCCAATGGGTTTGGGTCAGCCCATTTGGCCTTTGGACCAAACCCAACTTATAAGCACCAAATTAAATTATCAAAATCCCCCCAAATCTTAATTGATTGCATATGGGAACTAGACTCCTAAATCGACCATGTGCACTCTAAATGATCACAATTATGTCAATTTGATCAAAATTGCAAAGGCTCTGGTCTTCGGTCATATAGATATACTCCCCTAATTCACTAAAATCACACAGACTTGAGAGGAGCTTTGGCAACACTCATAGAGTTTTCCCAAGGCCTCTAGGGGAAATTGTGAATTCATCTTCTTCAATTTTTAAATAGTGAAAATAGGGGAGATACATTGAAGTGAAAACTTCTTTCGCACTCAATTTCATCCAAATTCTTCCTACACTCATCATCAGAGGATCCATTCGAGCCTGCCCAAGCTTGCAATTAAGTTTCCACATCAAGGAAGGAATCAATTCAATCAAAGCCACAAGGGGAGCTAAGGGGAGTTGGTCTACCCACTCATCCACTTAACCTCAAGAGCTAGGAACCTCAACAGGGCTTCGTCTCCACTAGACAAAGCTACCTTATCGATCTCAATCACCTGATCACCTCCGACGAGGTTAGTGAATTTCTGACCACTTAGGCTAAGGTGTGTTGATCTTTTTGTGAAGTGGATTTTCATTCCACAGGATCTTAGCTGTTGGATCAGCCGCTCTGGTCCCCTAGATGGTGTGTGTTGAATTTTGTTTGAATCAATGAGAGATCGGGCTCGGATCTTCTCTTAAATTGTGAACGGCTCACATTCCTCCTCAAGGATGAATTTAACCAATCTCAATCGTCCATTCACACGTGTTTAGATAGGCAGATGAGATTATTTCCACATTTTATAATTCTTTTTCCCTTTTTAAGCCGTGGGTTTACCCTCTATTGTCCGATCTTTGATCGGACAGAAGGGTAAAAATGCGTGCGCCATCTTCGCATCTACATATGTGATAACTTAGGTATAAGCTCATAGTACGATGCGCATAAAGTGTGCTGACCCCCGCTGCCACGTGTCACGCCACGGGTGGGGGATTAAATGGGATTAGTTAATTAACTAATTAATTCCCTAATTAATCTCTATGGCTTCTAAAAATCATAACTCTCCATAAAAAAATTAGAAAAATAAAAGGAAAAAAGTCTTGGATAGATAATTTCACCTAGAATATTCTAAAATTATTTTTAGTGCATTTTAATTTTTCTTTTTCTCTAAATTTAGGTTTCTTTGGGAATGGTAATTAGCTAATTACTTTCTAATTAAGACACCAATGGATCTCAAATTTCTAGGGTACATTTTAGAGGATCACCTCTACCTCCTATAATTTTCCTGAGATTTATTGAGGCCTTGATTAAGGAAATTGCTAGCTCATTTCCAAATTACCCCTTTCATATAATTAAGGGTAATTAAAATATAATTAGTGGATTTTCCCTATGTTTAAGTTGGATTAATGTTAGATCCAATGAATAGGGATTCTAGGGAATAATTTTGTGGTATTTCCCCTAAGTTATTCCCTAAACCCCTTTTCTTTCCTTAAACCCTTTCTTAATTAAGGGTTAATCCATTAATTACCTTTCTAAAGGATTTTCAAAAATTCTAAAAATCTCTAGAACTTAATTAATCTACCATGGGTAGATACTTAGGCATTCAATTTCCTAATTATAATTAAGGAAATTAAACCCCCCTTCATAAATATGAAGGGGTGTTTTAAAGTACTTAAGCTAAAACCCTTTAGCTTAATTAACTTCTAATTGAGCCAAATTGCATTTGGCCTTTTCATTACTAGGGGCATTGAAACTTTACATACCTTGTGGGTTTTATGTCATCTCATTGGCTCATAATTACCTAAGTTAATTTTCCTAAGGTGGTGTTGGTAAGGGTTAATTAAATCACTTAATGCATACATTAACCTAATGAATACTTAAAAATGGATTTAATTATCTAAAAATTAAACTAAAATATAGAACACATGTGGGAATGGGTTAGGAACAGCAAACTAATCTCATCCTTTTAAAATTAAATCAAACTTCAAGCAAGAAAAAATCAACTTGAAATTCACTTTGATTTATTCTAAGTTTTTCTTATTCTTTAAGAATGTCTTTAGGAATTAAGTAAAGTGAATTTATTCATGTGATTACATTGATTTATATCTTTTCCAACGTGTTAAATTGTATGCCATATGACTTATGCATCCATGATTTCATGTTTTCAAAGTTTTAAGATGAACTTGATTACTTTATGTCAAATGTGCATGTGATGGCTAAAGTAAAATATGAGTGGCTATTATCACTACTAAATCCAAAGTATTTTCAAAATCCATAAATAAAACATTAAATCAGAATGTGTTCTATCCTTATAATTTACTTATAAGCTTGCATGTGATAGATTATAAAGCATGTGTAGTGTAGCCTTTCTTTCCTTCCTTAAGTTAGCATGGCTTTGAATATGGGTTAGTAAGATGTAGGGTTAATTTGAAAATAAACCAACACTTACAAATTTCCAAATCCTATTCATCCCTATGCTCTCACTTAAGAAGGATTGTCTACACTTACATGAATAAATTGCATAAACAAAATTAAACTATTAAGTAAACTTTTGCATATTCTTCTCCACTTTATTTCTTTTACATGCATGTTAGTACTTAAGGAAAGTGGTATATTAGTCTGGACAACCCTGAGGTTGCGAGGCTTTAAGTAGCCCTAAGTAGGTCTTGTATCTTATACCTTTGGTTAATAATGGCACTGTACTCACTTATGTCTTTCTTCTTTCATGCATGTATGTGAAATTTTGGATAAGGAAAATCCTTTCTACTTAAGAAAATTCATGCATCAAAATGTTCTAAATTTTCTTAAATGAATTACTTAGCATGCATCATTAAGTGTGTTAATTATCTCATTTTCATGTATAGATATTCTTAGGGTCTATCCATATGCATGTTATATATGTTCGATAAAAATTGATGTAATGTATGTTATGTGAATTTTGATCCATTTTTCTTAATCTTAAAATGACTTTCTTTTTGGATAGGTTTGTTTAGAGTTGATCTAAACTTAGGTTTAATTAAAAAATTTATTCAAAATATTCACCTAAATGAAACTAAAACAAGAAACTTATCTTAGAAATTACTAAAGGATTAGTGAAGGAAAGAGAAGTTTTCTTGTCTTTCTCTCTCTTTATAACTTAGTAATTAATTATAGGTTTCACTTAAATCAAACTAAAATATGAAATTAAAATAACCCAAAGTACTAAACAACTTAAATGAAACTCTCTTCTAAGTTGAACATGTCTTTCACACTTAGAAAATTCAAACCTAAAGTCTTAAATTAAGCTTACCACACAAACCTTCAAAGCACACACATTAGCCTAAGTCACCACTTCTAGCTTTAGGTTAGGTCGGTGCATGGCTTGATGTTATGTTTTATTTTGTGATAAATATTTTAGACTGGATGTTAGGGTGTATGCTCGTAGAATGATTGGTAAGACATGCTTAGTCTAACCATTCTTTTTTGCAGGGGATTGTGCTAAAGGGATGCTATCATAAATAAAAATATAAATGCTTCTTGCTTATAGGTGCTTATACCCCTTAGCATAATCCATAGGCCAAATGGACTTAGTCACCCATATGTGGGGTGATAAGTCCAATATACATGCTTGGGATTTGTGTAGTGTGATTTGATTGGCCTTTGTTTTGCAAGTATTAGTTAGATTTATGCATTTCCTTTTCATGTAAAAATTTATATATTTAGGATTTGAAATGATTTTTTATGGGTGATTAGGATGAACATTGGTCATAAGACTTCATCTTATGCACCATGTGAAGCTTTGGAGCATCCATATTCAACCATCCAAAAGAAGATCCAAAGAAGAAAGGAAGAAAGAAGAAAAGAAAGAAACAAGAAAGAAGACAAAGCTTGAAGACTCCCATAACAATGAATTGCCTTTGCATAATTGTAATTTAATTCATTTATAATCCAAGTTGTATAAGGGTAGAGCTCGGCTACCCACATTTGATATTTTTGGGTTTGTGTAGTGGTGCCCGACCACAAATGGCCATTTATTCTTTTTGCGCTAGTTTTATAAATTAATTGATGTTTGTTTAAACTTGTGCATTAAGTGGCATGCTTTTCCTAATTCTTCCTTGCTTTATGTATGGCCTGGATGTGGATTAGGCACTTTAGAAAAAAATAAATCTTTTACCCAATTTAAAAAATTCAAACTAAAACTAAACAACTCACGACCTTGCTTAAAGCTTAGGATTGAAATCAACACTTGCCTACGTGTATTTAAAATCATAGGAGGAGTTGGTTGGTGGCCACCCCCAGGCGGTTGTAAGTCTAAGTTGTCAAGTGGTTTGTCCTCTCTTGTGGAGGCAAACCAATTACCCATTTTTTGCATTAGATTTAAGTTGTGCTTCTGGCCCTCGCCGAAGTTCTCTAGATTTAGGTTCTGAGGTTGCTTCTCCCATTTGTGGGCCATAAGCATAATTCCTCACCTCTTAGGTATTTTCTTAATCTTGTGTTAAGGAATCTTAAGTCCTAAATTTCTAATGAAAAATATAACTCAAATAAACTAAATCAATTTCTAAAATGTAAAGCCCAATTTTAGGATAGTTTGAGATGTTCGCTAGGTTTCCTAGCATCATGAGCATCCCCTACCTATTCCCATTATGGCTTCAATAATAACTCCATCTTTTGATCGATCCCATTTGATCTTCAAATATAAACTAATCGATTGATAGTCCTTCCTATTGAAATCTTCAGAGACAACGATCATTTACCTTATTCGAGTATTTTCCTAAAGGAGCCTATCCTTTAGGATGTAATTAACTATGGGGGCTTGCTCCTATAGGGAACTTAACAAACTCCATTTAAAATAAACCCTACTTTACTTTTCCATGTAAAGTAGGGGAAGAATCTCTGGTACATATGCACAACTATCATCCTTAGGAGTCCTTAATAAGGTGATTAGTTCCATTAAAGGGTAGTAACTTCTATCTTTCGAGATTGTACACTATACCTTGATGACATACCCGATCACCTAAATAAGTACATCTACAGATCTATGTGACATCTTACCAAGATGAATTTCTATAAGGTCTCTTCTTTCTTTTCTCCACAGATTTGAAGGCGGCTCCTTGTAAGAGATTTATTCACCACAGCTCCTAATCAATAAAAGAAAAGGGAGGGCAACATAAGAGAATTCTGATTTTTTTGATAAAGTTAAAATGAGAAATTTAAACCTTCTAAATTTAAATCAATTTCCTTAAATGGAGTTTTATCCCATTGAACGATTATTATATCATAAATGACCTTAATTAATTTAAAAACAAATTCTAAACACAATCAATGAAGACTTCAATCCTTCTAAATAATTCTTAAAAATTATGACTTTAAGATTGGGTCCTAATGATGACATTTCTATTTCTTAGAGTGAAAATATGATAATTCTATCACTGGTAGATTGATAGATGAGGCACTTGGGGCTTTATTAGTCCAACATAAAAAAGCCTTAGTTTTTACTAAACTAAGGCACTATATGCTTTCACACAAACTGAATTCGATTCCAAGGGTGAATCCATTGCAATATGTTATTACTCTCTCGACATTGTCTGCACATCTAAGACATTGGTCAAAGATTTTATTGCAATTTGAGATTACCCTTATCCCTCCTTGTGCTATAAAAAAGAGCAAGTCGTAGCTAACTTCTTTACAACACATCCTCTGCCTAAGGATTCCCCTTTATATGATGATCTTCTAGATGAGTAGATCATAACATTAGGAGGTGAATCTGATGCCACTTGGAAATTATATTTTAATGATACAACATGATCAAAGAGAAATAAAGAATTAAAATTTTCTATTTTAAGAAAGGCAAGGATTAGATTAATTTTCATAACCCCAGACAAAAGAATGATAAGGTACTCTTATTATTTATCTGAGCCTTTATCTCTAAACCCTTTTGAGAGTTATGGTTAACCTATAGAGAATAGAGTTGGACCTACCCTCCCTTCATATCAAAAGAGAAATTATTGAAATTAAATTTAAAATGGTAGAGACATACCACCTCCAATAACATTGAAAAGAAATGTCAAATAAATCATCTTAAAAGAAAATAATAAAAAAATCTATTCACTTTAAAATTTTAAATATTATGTTTTTGCACATCTTAGAGAAGTTTCTTGCAAAATCAAGCATCATAATGCTCTATAAATAAGAAGAAAAATGAAAAGAAACGAATAAAAATGAAAACGACCATTAATGAAGGCATTACCAAATTCTGTAATTTGACTTCTTCAATTATAAGCGACTTCCTGATGTGGTATTCCATTAAAAAAAATTTCTAGGACTATCTTCTATGATGAAGATATACTACAAAGAACTCATCAACATCATAGTCAATGTGAAAAATTCAAAAAGAAATTCTCTAAAATATTTGTTGATCTGAGTGCATCAGTCAACATCAATTATAAACAATTATGAAAGTGAGTATACACAGGTCCAATTCTAACCTAATTCTGATAAGATGGTGCCATGTGAATTTAATCATGTAAAGAAAGGAGTTTTCAATTCAATGAAAATTTAATCTTGTAAACTTAACATAAATAAAGAACTTAATCTCATTCGCTTTATTGATTGAAGATGGGAATTCAAACATTAAAATAAAATCTTAGGAATTCAAGAACATGTTTAGTGCTCTTGGATGGTCTTATCCATCTTAAATAAAAAAAAAATTTAAAAATAATAATATAAAATGAAATGAAAGAAAAAGAGAACAAACAATAATTATTATGAAAGCATGTTTATATCCATTATGTATTCATGAGTGTAGAGTCTTTAAGAATTTCATTTTGTCAGTCCTAAATGACCACAATAAGTCTTGTATTCAATCAAAGAATTAAAAAGGGTCATATCATGTAATATGATCAATCAGTCAAAATAAAGAATTGAATATGTAAAATGTTGTACAAAATGTTGTATTCTAACAAAGAGTTGAATGCATCTAGTGTCCTAGCAATTGTTGTATCTAGGAAAAAAAAATCAAATGTAATATTTTACAAGAAATTGAAATATTGACAATAGAAAGAAAGAAAAAAAATAAAAGGGATGGAAGGACTATATCCAAGAGCAAAAGGATGGAGCTTGATATTTCTGAGCTTGTGGCATTTTAACTTTAAAGTCCTCCACATAAAAATATAATGGTGGGGTTAGAAGTCAAGAGTTGTCCCTAGCTTAAAAAAAATTAGACATCTAATACTTTGTCATTATGGTCTTTTCCATGTTGGGTGTGCTGACATGGCAGGTCAAAGAGATGATGAATCTTCTTTTCCAATAATCTTTATCTTTTGTATGTCGAAGATTCAAATAAGTATAATTTTATTCCATTGCAAGTAGCCTATAGATAACAGTCATAAGCAATAAAAGCTATGAATCATTTAAGAAATTGAATCCAAAGTTGGTTTGAAATTCAATACTATAGAGTCATTGAAAGATTAAAGTTGTTAAATAGTTAGGGTCCTGACTTTCTCTTCAAAGGCACTCTAATATATTAATTGAATCTTATTTAGATGTGTCTAATGATCTATATAATCTTTAAGTTGAGGATGCACCCCTAAAATTTGAAAAGGAATTTAAATTCATAATTGACAAGCTAAAATAAATAAGTCTACAAATAGTAGTTGATCTACAACTGATATTAATAATCTAACTCTTTGATGAGTCAGATAATGTTGGCTTAGTCAAACTATTCTTAGAGTTTAAAGATTGACTACTTTATCTAGAAATAAAATGAAATGATTTCCAGATGTAGCGATTTATAAACTCAGTCTTGATTCCATTTCAATAAATTAAGTCCCTTGACAAATGCAATCAAACTTCAAAACAAAAGCAAGATGTTGCTAGACTAAAAGCTAGTAAATGATAGGCTTACATGAGAAGAAAAAGCTATTCTAGTTGGCCAACATCATCATAACAAGAATAAAAAAAGGAAGTAAAGAAAAAGATCAAATTCTCATGTGCCACATATGAGGACTAAGTTAAAATTTCACCTTGAAGATGGATTCCTATTACCCATACTTAATTTCAAAGTCAAAAAGCTTTCATGCATAAGATTATCCTCATTAAAAAAACTTATCTAGATATTATCAAATCAAGACAATTCAAGAAAAGAGACTTGAAAGCATATGATACGACATTTAGAATCCTTGCAAGAATGTTCTATTACAATCGTATCATTCAATCTCAAAATATTAGGACAATTTATCAAAGGGCCATGATCGAGATATTTGATAACCTCACTTTTGATTAAGTGAAGTGTCATATTTCAAATCTTGCTTAAAAAATGATGAAAATAAAAGGAAAAAAATAGAAACTTCATTATGTTTGAATATAATCATATCACTACATTTAGGTTCCTGAAATATACCTTTATGGTAATCCCAAGGAACTTGTACTGAAATTTGAAAGGATAAACATAATAAATAAATAAATAATATAAGAATTAATTAAAGCCATATATGAAATATAATTTAATAAAACCTTTAAAGAACAATAATTCAACTTAAAAAATTTATTTCAAAATTGTTAAGAGAATCTTAATTTCTTGAACAAGTTAGCCTTCTCAATTCCATTATTGATTAAAGGTGAAAGAATAAAAATATCTTTACTAGAATCTAAGAGTTTGCTTACCTTGATTCTCATTCACTATTGAAAGCTTTTAAAAAAACTCTTGATCTTTATCTGTAGTTTCATGTCAATAAAAAAATGAAACAGATATCAATTGTAGCCTGATTAACTTAAATCAATAAAGAAAATAAAGAATGTGTCATAAAAGCTACATATTCATACCAATAAAAAAAATTTCATTTGAGAAGCATTGTTTGACTTTAGTTTTTACTATCTAAAAAACTAAAAAGTCACATACAAGCTCAAAAGTTTAAATTCTCAGGTTGGAGATGAAAACCTTTGAAACATGTCCATATGATGTCTTGCATGAACTGGATTAGGCATATAATATGGCCATATATACCTTTGAGATAAAAAAAAGTGGAAAAATAAGAAATAAAAAATGATGAAATTCTATGCTTACTCCATTGGCATATTAAGCATTGGGTCTAAAATGTACCTAAATCCTTCTTAAAAAATGTACTTCAATTCTTTGAAACCTTCCTCACCAAACTTCTTCATGTGTAAGAAGCATTAATGAAACAAAGAAATGGAAGAAAATCTTTTCAACGCTTATTACTAGTTTGACTAATCAAGTTAGGATCAAAATCAGGTGATTCTTTGAACATTAGTTAAAAATTTTGAGGAGTAGGATTTATGTCACTATTACCCCTTTTCCTCACTCATATTATCCATAAGTTAGGAGCAAGCTCTTTGTGACCCCTTTTCTATTTATACCTTGAGTTGGGACCATGCCCTCTGTATCACCTTTATCACATCTTCCATATGAGTTTGGAATAAGCCTTTTTGCAGCATTCTCATAAGCTTTGAGTAAGCCTTTTATGGCATAACTCTTTCTTTCCTTGAGTTGGGAGTAAGCCCATTTGTAGCACCCTCTAATAACTGCCCATAGGTCTAGAGCAAGCCTTTTTTTGGCACTATTCCTATTATTCACAGGATAGGATTAAGTCACTAAGACCCTTTTCCTGTCACATAAGCTACTTAGGTTAGGAACAAGTCATGAAGAGCCCATTCTTATTAGCAAAACTTTTGAAGATTAGATTAAGTCACCAAGACTCTTTTCCTCTCATATTAATATTTAAGTTGGATTAAGCCATTGAAGGGCCCACCTTAATAGCTAAACATATAGATGTAAGTCCTAGATAAGGCATCCTTTTTGATGACAAGGTTAGGATAAAGTCACCATGACCCCTTTACCTTCCATACTAGCTATTTAGATTAGGAATAAGTCATGAAGACCCCTCTTCTATTAGCCAAAATATTAAGGATAGGACTAAGTCACGAAGACCCCTTTACTCTTCTTTAGCTATATGTTGACCTCACTTTTGGAGTGAGTATTATTTATTCCAATCCTATGTCTATGATTCTTCAAGACACTTAGCTTTCCTTAGTGTTAGGATACTTCTAGTGACTAAGAGAACAGCAAACCTAGGCCTAGAGCATAACCTTAGGCTTTGAGCTTACCTTAGGATGGGTAGGGTCTACTTACCCTAAGTCCTAAACTGACACTCATACCCATTAGCTACTTTAAACTTAAGCCTAGTGTTTGAAACCCTAACCTTAAGAGAATCTATTGACCATGACTGAATTTGATTTCCATTCCAAGCTCCAAGCCAATTTGGCTTCTTAGCTCAACTTAACCCATTTCAATCCTATAACTCCATTCAAACTAACCCAAACAAACCAAGCTTAATTCAATTCTTTTAATTGTCTTTATCATGTAACTGATCATTTTAAACTATTCCAACACTTGCAATCAAGCCAACTGAACCAATTAGACTTAAGTGACCCAAGTTAGCCCACTTGACCTAAAAGGTTCAAATGAGTCAAAGCCCAATCTAACTCAAATCAATTGTAACCAAAGCCACCACTCAACTTCAAATTAATCATTGAATATACTCCAACCATCTATAGCCTCAGTTGGGCCAAATTGACTTGACTAAACCACTTAACCCAAAGTGACCTAAAAGGTCTAATTAGGCTAGCCTTCAATCAAACCTCCATTAGATCAAATCAAGCTACCTAGTCTCTTCATTGATGATTGTAGGTCATTATTGGACATGAGTCAACCACGAATTGGACCTAACCAAGCCAATTTGGCATCTTGACCCAAGTTGACACAATTTGACCTAAAGGGTCAAATTGAGCTAAATAAAATCCTATACTAAATTAGTTGAAACCAATGCTTTTATCCAATCACCAATTGAATATTGTGCATGATCCAACCTTCAATTGGACCCAATTTGGTCAATCCAACCCAATTGGCCTACTTAGCCCAATTTAACCTAAAGGGTCAAATTAAACTAAACCTCTCCATAATTCAAATCGATTCAAATCAACTCTTCCAATCAATTACAAATGAGCAATTGAACAATAACCTAACTAAATAAAGCCATATGAACCAAATCCAAATCCAACTCAAATTGAAGCAAATCAATTGCACCATTTCAATCCAAATGATCAATTGAACTTAACCAAACTTCACTTTGACCCAATTTAGTCAAGATGGTCAACTTAGCCCAACATGACCCATTTGACCTACATGACTTTGTCCTTCCTTGGACAAAGGACCACTGACCCAACCTAACCCAAGGCTATTGGGTTTAGCCTTTAGTCAAGAGAGGGTGAGCTCACCCATGGATAACCATTGGTCCACCTAAAGGAGAGTGTACACTCAATGGCTACCCACTATACTCTCTCAACCTCTCACACACATCCACCTCAGCGGTCCCCTACCACCTCTAGCTGGATGAGTACCAATGGCTGAGCCAATCTCAACCTTTGGTTCAATTGGGGATGAGAGTATACTCCTCCCATCTATTCAAACTCATTACACACCTTTCTCAAAGCTTCCAAAGTAATCCCACAACATTCCTCGAGTTCCTCGTGCTCCCCATTGCTAGCAAGACCAAGCTCCCTTCAAGCCCAAGAGCTCCATCCATCTAGCCTCACCAAATTTCCATCAAAGCCAAATTAAATTTCCCCACACCTTCACTACACTTTGGTGACAAAAAAAATGAATCGATTCTCGACCAATTTGACCACCGAAAGGCACCCCTAATCCAACTCTAGCAACTATGACGATGGAGTGTGATTCACAGACTGATTAGCGGGGAGACAGATCGAGATCTTCTCAATAAGGCTTTGTCTTTTCAAGAACAAGCTACCTATGTCGATGGACCGCCGGTCTTTAGCTCTAACAAGGTAAAAATTTGACAACCATAGATTTGACCTCTAGGTGTTGGTCTTTTATGAAATGAATCATGTTTTCTTGTGATTTCCATAGGATCTCCTTAGATAACTCCTCTGATCATTTTGGAGTCAATTTCATCATCAAATGAGCTATAGTGAGCTCAAATCGAGCGGGCAAAGGAAGATGGTGTTCATCTTCTGACACTCGTGAGATGACGGATCAACAGTCATTCATTTTGTAAGATAAAAAAGGATGACTGTGATTAATCATGTTAGAAATTTTGACTTAATCCTTTCATAATCGCGGGATTAATCTCGATTGTCCAATCTGAGATTGTCCAGTCAGGACGAAATTGTGTTCGCCACCATTGAGTCAACAACTGCATCAAACATTTTAAATAGCCAATGTCATGGCTCCACATGGAAACCACTGTCGTGTTAGCATCCACGTGGCATCGACAACTTAAATGATTAATTAAGCTTAAAAATTCAATTGAAGTTGCTAAAACTTCAAAAAAGCATAACAAATTATAGAAACATGTAAAAAGTGTAAATAAACACATTTTAGAAAGCTTACACATAAGAGAATTTAATAAAAATAAAATTGCCAATTAATTCCTAATGAATAGTGCTTAATTAAGTTTGAAGCTTAGGCTAATTACCTTAATTAAGGCTAAATTACTTGGCTAATTAATTTGAAAATTGGCATGTTGATTCTATGGGATACCCTCTACCTCCCATATTTTTCTTGGAATTATTTGCCATGTAATTTGAGAAAATCTAAATTTTTAATCCTAATTATCCCTTTTGAGTGATTGAATAATTATAAAAAACTAATGAATAGTAAAATTGAGTAATTAGGGATAACTAACTAATGAAAATAGTAAGGATAATATAGGAGTTAATTAGGAGTCTCTCTCTCTCTCTCCTAATTAATTCCAAATGTATTCTCTTAATGAATTTAATTAAACATATTTTGTAATTAAGGATAAATTTGAAAAAAAAAATAATTAAATTTAAATGAAAATAACTTAAATAATTCAACTGCCAACCCATTAATCACTTTATGTGTTTAGTAACATAAAGTCAGTAAAGAAATTATGATTTCCCCATTAGTATTGAGAAATCATAAGAGTATTTAGCTTAAATATTTTCCTTCCTTAATTGAATTAACCCTTAAGCATGAACCTAATTGCATTAGACCTCCTTAGGTGCAGTGCTCATTTTATTTTCCTAAAGAATATCATTGAAAGCTCATGATTAAGCGATTAATTGAATTAAAGAAGCTCCAAAAGGGTTATCACATTGATGTAACTAATGGATTGAACCAAATTAACTCATAAAACTTTTTTAATTTCTTTCCTTCAACATATTAAAAAACCTAAATGGGATGGAGTGAACCCTAATTACCATTCCTCCTCTTAGGTTTTTATAACATGAATATTAAAATTAGACCTTAAAGAAGCTTTGATCAGGCTTAATGAATGTTGATTTAACTTGATTGTTATTAGGGTGTAATGAAATCAAATATGTTGAGTGGTGATATTTAATTACTTCCTTTCTATTATCATAAATGTGCATATCATGTGCCTCACATATTCATGTCTTAAAATTAAAAGAATATGATTACATTCAAATTGCATGAGTTGAACAAATACTATTACATGTTGTGACCATTATCAATAATAAATCTCAAATTATTTTAAAACTATAAGTTAATTATAAATAAAATTATTTGAAATTTAAATAAATGCTTATTATAAATACCTAATAGAATTCTCATTTATTTGTAATTAAAAAAAGATAGTTGATTATTTTATTAGTATGTTCTATGTATATGTTTACATGTAATTGAATTAGCAAGCATATAGTCTGGACTTCCTGGGAACATGAGGCTTTAAGTAGCCCCAAAGAGGTCTTAGATAATCTCACATCCCTAATTAAACAATGACATGTACTTGCTTAATTTCATTTATGTATATACATGTGTTTGAATATAAAATAAAGTCACTTTCGTCATACCATTAAGCTTTATATAAATGAAGGATTTTTACACTTAACCTTTGCATGATATTTTCCCTATGTTATGCATATTATTGTGTATATTTGAATTAGCAAGTATATAGTTTGAAAATAGCGAGAACACGAGGCTTTAAGTAGCCCCAAGGAGGCCTCTGATAATCCCACTTCCTCAAGTTAACAACATCACGTACTTGCTCAAATTACTCATACATACTTGCAAATTCTTAGCTATGAGATGAATTCCCCCTTTTCTATTAAATGCATGCATCAATATTCATCAAGAATGCAAAAACATAGGCATATTGCATGCATATGTATATACTAAATTAAATATTAGGAAAGTTAAAAAAAAGAAAGAGTATGGATATTATTGATAATGAAAGAAAGTAGTGGAGTATTACTCATATGATGGTGACTTAATTTCATTAATATTAAGATGCCCTTCATGTTGGAATAAAATTCATGTAGGCTAATCTATACTAAGGCTAAATAAAATTCATAAGTGGCTCATTAAGTGGATTAAGGCCATAATAATCTATCTTTAGAAAACAACTTAGGCTAGGGATGGATGAGTTAAGCCTCTTTCTTCTCTTTATAATGGCCATATCGTAAGTAAATAGTGAACAAAAAAATAAAATTGTATAATTTAAAATCCAATCAAGCTACTAAAAGATTTAAAGTGAAACCATCCTTTATGAGTAAGTTAAACAATCCTAAAACTTTAGACAATCATGATTTTTAAGATTAATCAAGACATACCACACTAAGCCTTAGCAAACACATTAGAATACTAAGTCACTAACCTTAGTATTAGATTAGGCCAGTGTATGTTGTGGTGATATATTTTATTTTATGGTGTAATATTTTAGATTGAATGGTAGGATTTTTTTTGCGTAAACTGGGTGCTAAGTTATTATTAGTCTAATGATATTTTATGCATGGGATTGTTCTTGAGTGGCCATTGTAATAATAAATGAATATAAATGTTCTTACTTGTAGGTGCTGCATATGCCCCCCCTCCCCGAGCATAATCTAATTAAGATAGGTGGGCTTGCTTACCCAAGTGCAGCGTGCAAAGTCCAAATATGTGAAATATAATATAATTCCTTAGTTTGTGTGTTTATTTAGCTAACATCTATTTTATAGACATAGGATTATGATTAGTGCTATGAGGTTTAGGATGAGTAATGGCTAGAAGGCAAAGACCAGGGAGGCTCTGTGAAGCCTAGAGTAAACTAATCCAATGAAGGTAAGAAGAACAGAAATTGAAGACCCCTGTAGCATTTATTTCAATTGTAATATTTAATTCTAATCTAGGTTGTATAAGGGTAGAGCTCGATTACCTAACTCTTTCTCTTTTTTGGGGTGTACGACAGTAACCAGCTATATCGGCCTTTTATTCTTCTATGAAATTCAAATTTTTGATTGATGTGTTTAGACTGTGCAATAAAAATAACATGCTTCTCATTGGTTTTCTAAAATGCGATGATTTGATGTGTGGTTTGGATGCGGTAGGCTCTTTAGGATAAAATTAAATTTTCTACCCTCATTAATAAATTCAACTAAAATTTAATCAATTCATAACATCATCATAAAGCCTAAGCTTTTAATCAAGATAATAAATGATTTAGCAACCCCTTAGTTAAATCATTGTATGCTATAATAACATGGATGTCAGATTATTTCACTCTTGAATAGAGAGGATCTCCAGTCTAGCATAATAGGAGACATGCTTGACCTTTGAGATCGATCACTTGTAGTGGAGAACAACTCTTTCTCGCTAATTTAGCCCATAACTCAATTTCACCATGCATATAGGCATAACTATCCCAAGCCTTAGTACAAAATAAAGGTGTCAAGATAAACTCAAATACTTGTAAATTTTTAACATTAGATTAAAACATGTTTACATACAAAATATTATATAGTCTCTTATGGAGTGAGTTTAGGGTTCAAACTTTCATCCTAATTAAAAAACATCCTAACTATCTTCCACCTTCATGAGACTCGTGTGATGAAATTTTATATGTCATTTCTAAAGAAGTAAATTATGTACTTCCAGCTTCACTCTATGCGAGATAAAAAAATGAAGATATAAATATACATCTCTTCTTTTTATGCATTTTTGACACCACATAGATCTGCAGATATTCTTATTGAGAGTGATCAGGTACAACATTAAGGAGAGGTGTACTATCTCAAAAGATAGAAATCACCACCCTACAATGGACCTAATCACCTCAACAAAGACTTCTAAGGATAGTGGGTCTACATGTGTACCAAAGATTCTTCCCCTACTTTACATGGAAAAGTAAAGTATGATTTATTTTAAACCAAGTTTGTTAAGTTTCCTATAGGGGAAAGCCCCCTAGTTAATTACATCTTAAGGGATGAGATCCCTTAAGAATACTCTCGATTAAGGTAAATGATCGTTGTCTCTAAATATTTCAATAGGTAGGACTATCAATCGATTAGTTTATTTTGGAAGATCAAATGAGATTGATCAAAGAGAGGGAGTTATTATCGAAGCTAAAGGAAGATAAGTAGGAGATGCTCATGATGTTAGGAAACCTAGTGAGCATCTCAAACTATCCTATGGTTGGGCTTTACATTTTTGAAATTGAATTATTCATTTGAGTTGACTTTTTATTAGAAGTTTATAACTTATAATTCCATAATACAAGGTTATGGAAATGACTAAGAGGTGAGGATTTATACTGATGGCCCATATAAGGGAGAAGCAACCTCAGAACCTAAATCTAGGGAGCTTTGGCAAGGGCCAAAAGCATGACCTAAATCTAAGGCAAAAAATGGGTATTCAGTTTGCCTCCACAAGAGAGGATAAATCACCCGACTGCTTGAACTTATAACCCTTGGGGGTGGCCATGAACTAACTGCTCCTACGATTTTAAATTCATGTAGGCAAGTCACATGCTTTATGCAAGATAATTAGGCTATTATTTATTTATAAAGAGAGTAAGTCCTTTAAATCACTCCCTAAAGAGACTAGATCATATAAGGGCATGCTTTAAATGACCTAAATCTAATGCAAATCATATTACATGTTATTTTCATTTTTAGACAATCATTTGACTCAGGCTTATAGGATTCATATGCCTAATGCACGAGAAATTATTGGCCAAAATAAGTGAGAAGGGGGGAGGTGTGTTTCCACCATGGCTCTCAAAGGTCAAGCCAAGATTCTCTAGCAAAGGTGGAAGCCTTCCAATAAAGAGTGAAAATAATATGCATTTGTGCATGATGTTATAAAAGAAATACCCATCCAACTAAGGGGTTGCTAATTCTTTTATCATGATTTTTAGCTTAAGCTTTAGGTGAGGTTATGAGTTCTTTCTTTTAATTTTAAATTGTTAAATTTGGTAGAAGATTTTTTTAAGAGCCTAATCCACATCCAGGTCATACATCAAGCAAGAAAGAAACTAAGAAAAGGATTCCATCTTAATGCATAAGCTAAGCAAATCAGCAATCAATTTATAAAGCTAACATAAAAGAATAAGAGGTCATTTATGGTCGGGCACACCCCACAAACTCAAAAATAAATTGAGTAGCCGAGCTCTACCCTTATATAACCCAGATTATAAATGAATTAAGTTACAATCAAGTAAGGAAATTCATGTTATGGGGGTCATCATTTCTTTTATCTTCTTTCTTCTTTTGGTTCCTTCTTTTGGATGATTGGAATATGGATACTCCAAAGGCTTCACATGGTACATAAGATGAGATCTTATGACCAATGCTCATTCTAATCCCCCATAACATTCATTCCAAAATCCTAATTATAACACTTACATGGAAAGAAAAAGTAAATCTAACACCTGCAAAATAGAGATTAGCTAAACAAACTAAACAAATTCCAAGTATGTATATTGGACTTAGCACCCCACACATGGGTAACCAAGTCCACCTAGCCTATTGGATTATACTTAGGGGTATAAGCACCTGCACAGCAAAAGCATTTATATTTTTATTACAACACCCCTTAAGCCCAATCCCCTGCAGAGAATAATAATTAGACTAAATCATCCTACCATTCATTTCTATGCACATTCACCCCAACATCCAGACTAAAAATAATAATACAAAATAAAAGTAAAACATCAAGCCATGCACTGCCCTAGCCTAAAGCTAGAATAAATGACTTAGCCTAATGTGTGTGGTTTAGGAGATTTGTGTGATATGCTTAGCTATGATTTTAAGGTTTTGATTTTCTAAGTGTGTAGATGTTCAACTTAGATGGGTTGTTTCATTTAAATGTTTAGTTGATTTGGGTTAATTTTATTTTGTAATTTTGATTTGGTTTAAATGAATCCTATAATTAATTACTAAATTTTAAAGAGAGGAAAAAGAGAAGAGAATTTCTCTTTCCTTCCCTATCTTAAGTAATTTCAAATGTGGATTCATGTTTAATTTTGTTTAGTGAATGTTTTATTATGTGTTTTAATTAATCCTAAGTTTAGATCAATTCTAAATAAACTTATTCAAAAAGAAAGGCATTTTAAGAATAAGTAAAGTGAACTAAATTCACAAAACTTAAATCTACATTTCTTTCCCAACATGTATAAAATGCATATGGATGTATCCTAAGCTTATCTGTACATACAAATAAAAATGTTTAGCATACTTTATGATGAATGCTAGGTTGATTACTTAAGAAAATTAGAATACTTTATGATGCATGATTTTCATTAAGTAGGAAAGAGGTTTTCTTATCCATCCTTCACATGCACACATGTATGTATGAAAGGCATAAGTGAGTACGATGCCATTGTTAACCAGGTGTGTAAGGTATAGGACCTACTTAGGACTACTTAAAGCTTCATAACCTTGGGGTTGTCCAGACTAATATAACACTTTTCTTAAATACAAGCATATGTACAAAAGAAATGAAGGGATAAGAAATGATGCAAAAGTTATACTTGATTGTTTGATTTGTTTATGCAATTTATATGTGTGAATATGAAGATACTTCCTAGGCTATAACATGGAAGGGGATAAGAATAGATTTGAGCAAGTGTTATGTTCTTTCAATAGAACTATACACTTTGCAAATCTTATTCAGATCCATGTAAGAGGAAAGAGAGGAAGTAAACATAAAACACATTTTTATATTCACATGCGAGCTTATAAATAAATTATAAGTAGCACACTTTTAGTTTTGGTAATTGATTCATATATTTTGAAAATAATTTGGAATTTAATAGTGATAATAGTCATTCATATTTTTTACTTTAGCCAAAACATGCAATTTGACATAAAGAAAATATTTCACTTTCATTTTGATTTTTCAAAATAATGAATGCATGAAATTCATATGACATACACATTTAGCATGTTAGGAAAGAACTAAAGTGATGAAAGTATGTAAAAACATTCACCCTAATTAACTCCTAAAGATAATCTCATGAAATAAGAAAGTTTAAAGTAAATCAAATTATTTTTAAAGAAGGTTTGATTTTGTTTTTAGTTTGACTTAATTTGATAAATATGAGGTGAGTTTATGGTTCCTAACCCATTCCCACCTATGTTGGTTTTTTTAGTTTAATTTTTAGGTGATTAGATGATTTTTATATGTTTTGTGGGTTAAAGTATGAATTAAGCATGTTAATTACCCTTTACCTATACCACCTTAGCGTTGTTAATCAAATAATTATGAGCTAATGAGATGACATAAAACCACAAAAGGAATTCAAACGCACCTAATAAGAAAAGAGCCTAATGCCGCTCATGATTAATGATTAATTAAACTAAGGGGTTTAACTTAAGTAATTTCATAACCTCCAACATGTGAGTTGATTTTTGATTTCGTTAATGTACTTGGGATCTTGAACACCTAAGCATCTACCCAAGATATATTAATTGGGTTCTAAAAAGTTTTAGAATTTTTTAGAATTAATTAAGGGGGTAATTAGTGAATTAACCCTTAATTAAGGATGGATTAAGGAAGAAAAAGGGGTTTAGGGAATATCTCAAGGAAATTATCCCAAAATTATTCCCTAAACTGCACATTCACTTAATCAAAACTTAATTGACTCAATCAGAAGGTTAAACACTAATTATGCTTTTAATTAAGCTTAATTACATTAAGAGAGTGATTAAAGAATGAACTAGAGATTCCCCTAATTAAGCCACTAATAAATCCCAAAAAAATTAGGGGAGGCAGGAGTCACTAATTAAGTACAAAAAGATTGGGGTTAATCAGTGGAGTAATTATAGGTAATTAATAAAATAACATCCCAATAAAATCCAACTTTCAAAAAATATATTCAAAATCCATTGAAATTAATTTTAAAATATTATATATTAAATTGTCTATCTAATGCAATTTATTTCATATTTTTTTGATTTTTCTATGCTTAGATATGAATTTTTGAAGTTTTCATAATTAATTAGAATATTTAAATACCCTAATTAAGTATTTAATTTTGTCGATGCCACATAGGCCACTGACGCGACATGTGCTTTCCATATGGAGTGACATGATTGGCCCTTTAACCCATCACATCGTAGCGCTGCATCAACGGTGGTGCTACGCGCTTTCTCCTTAACTGTCCGATCAAGGATCGGACGGCTGAGATTAAAGCTGCAGATCAGAGGGGTAAATTATGGGATGCTACGTGTTTTAATCTCGGCCATCCATTCAAAATGCACGGATGGACGACCAGTGATTCATCCTTGCCATTCTCTGTGTATGATGGAGACCATCCATCTTTGAAGTCATGATCTGAGCTCGATTGAGCTCAGATTGAATTGAAAATCAACCTAAACCATCTAAGCATGAGTACAAGCACATCTAATGGCTAGATCAACATAAGATTAAAATCCAATTCATGAAGGACCAACATACATTGAACTTAAGCCTGGTTTAATGGCATACCTCATCAGAGGTGATCACTGGCGCTCGATTCCCTTGGAGAAGCGTCTGGTTGAGATGAAGCTTTGCTGAGAGTTGCATTGGGTGGTTGCTTCCAGAGACCAACTCCCCTTTTCCTTGAGCTCCATCTTGATCAAGGTGACTCCTCCCTAGCCTTAGGAACTTAGGAAAGAGTTTGGGTGAGTTCGATTGAGCTCATTGATGGAGCTTGCAAGAGTAATTACACTGGTTTTGAGTGTGGAGTCAGTTGGATTTTTAGTGGAGCTCCCCTATTTTCTCTGAAAACTGAGAAATGGGAATTTTAAAGTCTCTCTAGGAAGCTTGGGAAGATTGGCTAGGGCTTTCTCTGAGTTCCTATGCTTCAATCGACTGAGGGAGAGTGAAAATTTTATTGAATTTAGGGGGAGTATATCTCCCCCTTTGGCAATCAGATGGCCGAGAAATGCCTTGCCATTTTGATCCAATTGACCACAAGGAGTGGGTTTGTTAGGCCATTTAAGGTGTCCTTGAATTCAATTTTGGCCAAGGAGTGGAAGGGTGAACTTCCCATGTGCTTGAATTGAGTGTAAGGAGGATTCCATGTGCTCTATTTCAAGGCATGTGGTCAGTTTGACCATTGGGCTAGGTTGGGCTGACCCAAATCCATTGGGTTGGGTGCACCACACTCCCTAGTGTTCACTTGATCCACTAAGGGGGTGCCAAGTGGATTGGAGAGGGTTTGACAAAATTTACCCTGTGGCCTAGGGGTAAAAAGGTCATTTGACTTTGATTTCAGTTTGGGTATGTTTTATATGATGAGAAAATAGGTTTGGCCAAGTTTCATTGAATTTGGAGTTGGTTTGATGTGATTTGGCTCATGTTGACCCATTTAGGTCAAAATGGGCCAACTTTGGTCAAGTTGACCAAATGGTCAAATTGGGTAAAACCAAAGGTTGGGTCAAGTTCATATTACCATTTCAAATGTTTTGGTGGCTTTGGTTTAATTCAATTTAGTTTAGGTTTGAATTTGGTTCATTTGATTTCATTTAGGTCAAATGGGTCAAGTTGACCAATTTGACCCATTTGACCTATTTGAGCTAGGTCATGGGTAGGTTTAGGTTTGGTTGGTCATACGAAAGGGATTGGTATCTTTGTTTCTAATCAATTTTGGTTAAGTTTGAATTTGGCACAATTTGATCCTTGAGGTCAAATTGGGTTCATGGTCAATTGGCCTAGGTTGGGTCTAATTGGCCAATTGAGGCTTTGGTCAAGTTCAACAATCTTTTTGGAATGAACTTGACCCATTGGTTTCAATTAATTTGGCTTAGATCAAGTTTTGACACATTTTAACTTTTTAGGTCAAGTTGGGTCAACTTGCGTCAAGTGGCCAATTGGGCTAGGTTTGGCTCAAATGTTGACTTGGTCAAGTTCAAACATTGATCATGAATGAACTTAGATCATTGGTTTCAATAAATTTGGCCTATGGTGGATTTTGGCTATGTTTGGTTTCATTTTGGCTAAGTGTTGACTTGGTCAACCCTTAGGTTTGACCCAATTTGAGTGATTGATCATCTCATGATGATTGTTGATCATGATGAGAGGCTTAGGTGGGCTTAGTTCAATACAATTTGGTTAGGGTTAAAATTTGGCTCATAAGGGTACTTTAGGTCACTTTGGCTCAAGTGAGCCTAAGTGGGTTAAATGGCTTGGTCAAGGCTTGATTTGAGTTTGATTAAACTCACATATGGATCTATGATTGAAATATAAATAAATTTGCAAGTGGTTTGAAGTCAAATGGGTTTTGACTCATTTGACAATTTCAAGTTCAAAAGGTGAACATGAAAAGGATTTTGGCTTGATTTTTGAATTGAGTTTTGATTTGGTTATTGAAGCTTATATTTATATTTGGATTTATCATTGAAGGATTGATTGAATCATGATGAAAAATCAAGAGTTTGGCTTGATTTGAAGTTTATTTGGCTAAGTTCAAGAATTTGACTTGAAAGGCTTAGGTGGGATTTTGATTGAATTTGAGTTTGATTTTTGGAGTTAGTTTTGGTTGTTTGAATTTATATTTCATTTATATATGTGAATATAAATGAGAATATAAATGTGTTATTAGAAAATTTCATGAGTTTGAAGTGATTTGAACATGATCTAGGCTAAAGGCTAAGTCCTTAAGGGAAAATCAAAGTGACTTAAGAAAGATTTGTGAATTTGGATTTGACTTTTGGATTTAGTTTGATTGATTTGAATTTATATTTCATTTATATATGTGAATATAAATGAGAATATAAATGAGTTATGAGAAAATTTCATGAATTTGAATTGATTTAGATTTGATTTAGGCTAAGTCCATGAAGGAAAATCAATGGACTTAGGCAAGATTTGGCATTTGAAATTTTAACTTGGAATTGATTTGATTGATTTGAATTTATATTTCATTTATATATGAGATTATAAATGAGAATATAAATGAGTTGTTAGAAAATTTTATGAGTTTGAATTGATTTGAAGATGATTTAGGCTAAGTCCTTAAGAGAGAATTAAGGACTCAGGAAATATTTAGAATTTGGAATTTCAACTTGGAATTTGATTTAATTGATTTGAATTTATATTTCATTTATATATATATATATAAATAAATTAGAATATAAATGGGTTATGGGAAAAATTCATGAATTTGAATTGATTTGAAGATGATTTAGGCTAAGTCCTTAAGAGGGGATTAAAGGACTTAAGAAGGATTTTGAACTTGGAATTTCAATCATGTGTTTCAATCATGTGGCATTGATTTGAGTTTTGGAGAAAATTAATTAGGCTGAAATTAATTTAGGTTTGATGTTAATTTGATTTGGAGTTTGACTTGAAGGAAGGAAGTGAGGAATGTGGTTCAAGCTATAGGGTAGGCAAATTTTCTTAACACCCCTAAGGCATGGCCTATTCCTATGGCTAACTCTTCTAAGTCTCTAGGGCTAGGTTGAGTGTCCACCTAATCATTAGATGTGCCTTAGGACTAAGGATCTCTTAAAGTCTAAGAGGAGTCCTATGTCTAAGATGGAGGGGTTGAGAACTCATTATGAAAATGAGGTCAACAACAATAGGTGGTGTGCGGCGACAAGGAACACCGCCGCGTATTGACAATGTAATCGACAACACCGAATGATCATAAGCACTAACAGAGATGATCTACTCCTAACCTGAGGTGTAGAAGGAATCCAAAACTTAATGCAATGTGGCTCTACTTATGTCAAGGTCATAAGAGAGGGAAGGAGGAATCCACTAGGGATAGAGTATTTGAACCTTCCACTAGGGAAGTAGGTTCAAGTCATCTACAAAGGGATGAGAGGTTTGATTTGATTTGAGTCTCACTGGGGAGAAAGTTTCACTGAGGAAGAGGGTTGAATTTGTTTCAATTTGTTGTTTGTTTACTTGTGTTTCTTTTGACTCCATCGGGGATGGACAAGTGAACTCTCCACTAGGGAGGCAAGTTCAAATCATCCAACAAGTGAAGAAAAGTTATGAAATCCAGTAAGAGATTATACTTCTAGATCCATTGGGGAGCTAGAAAGATTTACACCTCATTAAGAAGAAGCAAAAAAATTTGATTTGAATTGATTGATTGTTTCTTTCATTGTTTCATTTGATTTGTTTTGTTTAATTTGTTTCAGATTTTTAGATTTGGATTTTTGAGATGGTCCTTGTTGCTCTGCGATGGATCATACTAAGTATGAGCCATGGGGACTAGACTTGACTCAGGTTTATCAATCCAAAGGGGTAGTCTACTTAACACATCGTAGGATTAGCCAACCCAAGGGAATGTCTTTCAGTGTGCAGCAGCTATACTAGGAAGAAAGCATAGTAGACTTACATCCTCCAAAGTAGGGACCAGTTGCTGGGGTGATCTATTGGCAAGGCAATAGATTAAACTCAACCAAGGGCTAACTAATGGCTGGGTGACTTAGATCAACTCAAAGATAGTCAAGGTTAATTTTATTTTTTAGTTTTTTTTTATGGATTCCAATGGTTTGCGACGGATCATCCTGAAAAGGAGCTTATATCAGCCTAGACCTATCTCAGATTTACTGAACCAAAGAGAGTAGCTTCCCATCCGATGGGAGAACTATTGACCAAAAGAGTGCCTTTCAGTTTGCAATGATCAATTGATGGGAAGAAAGCTCGAGGGCTCCAATCTTCTACTACAAAAGACCACTAGAGTGATCAGTTGCTTTGGGCAATAAATTAAACACGACTTGAGGCTTCCCGTCGGTTTGCGAAAATCATGCTAGAAAGAATGTGTCATAGTCTTACATCTTCTAAAGCGGAATGACTATTGGGGTAACTTGCTTGTGATAAAATAGATTGAACTCGACCAAAGGGCGACTACGGAGTGAGTACTAGCCCGGGGATTTATCTCAGCTCAGGTAGCCACACAATTCCTATAGGGAGTTCTATTGACACTGCCCTAAAGATAGGATGTCTGCTTGGAAAAAGGGGCCCTTTGAGGGCTTGAACTCCTAATCCACAAGAGAATTAAATTTGTTTGTTTTGTTTAGTTTGTTTATCGTGAACCATGTTAATTTGCAAGGGATCAAATTGAGAAGGAGCTTATATCAGCCTAGACCTATCTCAGAATTACTGAACCAAGGGAGAATTTGTGCATCTACTGAACAAATTCTCTAACCACAGGGGTGGCTACCTGGAAAGGGGGATTGTCCAATCCAATAGTACCCGAGTAGCGTCTAAATGGGGTCACAAAGGATGTGATCCAAATGGAGTTCCAGCAGGGGATAGAGCTGCTAAAGGCTTAATCCAAAACCTTAGAGAAGATGATATGGTTAGTCATATATCAAATATGTATTTGGTGGCCAACTCAAGGAGAAAGCATGGGGACTCATATCTAGCAAGAGTGGTATATCCACCTGGTGAGTCACTGTCAGCATAGTGAACATCAACAAACCTAAGGTGTCTGTCGATTTGCAATAATCAGCCTAGGAAGAAAGCTTGGGGACTCACATCCTCATATAGCAAAGCCGATTGCTAGGATTGTTTGTCTTCAGCTCGATAGGTGCTATCCTCATATATTAACTCAAATGTAGTCAAGAGGAAAGGAGCCTCTGGGGGACTTATCTTAAACCTCAAATATACTCGACCTAGTTAGATTATGATGATTAGTTCAAGAAGAAAGCACGAGGACTCATATCTTCTTAAACAAAATCAATATGATGTAGCTTACTGGCTGGGCAGTGAAGTCTACCATACAAATAAGGTACTTGTTGGCTTCCAATGGTCAAATTAGGAAGAAAGTGTGGGGACTCACATCCTCTAAACAAGTGACCACTAGGGTGACATACTAGCGAGGTAGCATGTAGACCCGACCTAGAGCAGCTAATGAGTAAGTGTCATTGGAGGCTTGCTCCCACATCAAAATAGTTTAAGATAAAAGATTTGTGTTTATTTTTGTGCATGTGTTAAAAGGGAAAAGGATGCCTTTGGGGGACTTCTACACCTACCTTAAACATGCTTAGGGATTTTGATGGAACGGTGCTATGGATGGCTACCAGGAATTCCCACTAAGAAAGGATGTCGCTTGGGTTCTCTTACACCTAACTTAGTTATGCTAATCGAAATAAGATGCCTATCAGGTTTTCTTACACCTATTCTAATAGCATCGGGAGATTATGTTTGTGCTGTGAAAGAGGGATAAGATGCCACTAGGGGACACTTAAACACGTCATGCAGATTCGCCAGTCAAGCAAACAATGCTTCGAAAGAAGAAAAGATTTTGATGAAATAGAATCAAATTTTTGTTGATTGATAGAATTATTTTCAAACACATTTTTATGGGTAATATTTCTTCAAATAGAGCTCATTAATTGGAAGCATCGGGTGTTCCCCTCTATAATCAATGAGCTGATAAGATCCTCCTTGGTAGGCCTTCTCTATGGCATATGGGCCTTCCCAAGTGGGTTCAAACTTACCTCCCATCTTTCGACTGGCAATAATTGGTCTCCTTAGGACTAACACAAGTTCTCCTACTCAGAAAGACCTAGGACGGACCAGCTTGTTGTGAGATTGAATCATTTTAGCCTTATACAACTTGAGATTTTGGCACACCCATAGGCGACTCTTCTCCAAACATTCAAGCTATTCTAACAGCAACTTGTCATTCTGCTCTATAGTAAACTTGCTACCCAATGCTATCCTTAGTGACAGGAGTTGAACTTCTAAAGTAGAACAGCTTCAGACCCATACACTAAGGAAAATGGGGTAGATTGAGTTGGAGTTTGGTATGTTGTATGGTAGGCCCATAAGGCTTCAACCAACTGCTCATTCCACTACCATATGTTATCATCAAGAGCCTTCTTTAGTATATGGATGAGAGTTTTGTTGAATGCTTCCACTAAGCCATTTGCTCTGGGGTAGTAGATGGTGGAGTATCTTTAATCTATACCGTGTCTTCTAGCGAAGCTGTTGATCTTGATGCTTCTAAATGCAGTACCATTATCACATATAATTCATTGAGGCACCCCAAACCTATATACAATATGGTTCCTGAAAAACTGAAGCACATGGTGAGCTATGACCTCTCTGAGTGGGATCTCCTCTGCCCACTTGGAAAAGTAGTCAGTGGTAGCTAAGATGAACTAATGACCCTTGGAAGAGGGTGTTGGCTTAATGAGCCTCATGTTCAATCTGATCAATTTTGATGATAACAAATGAATGCTTGGATGTTCTAATGAATGTCTTTATGTGTTTCAGATATATCAATTGCTAATTACATATCCAATACATCTCATAATATGTTTGAGAAAATTGCAAGAGTAGAAGAATGAAAGATAGATCAAATTAGATAAATGAAGCTCAAAATATAATATTTTAGATTATATGCATTTATTGATTGGCATGAATTAATTTGCTCATAACTTAACATATTATTTTAATGAGGTTAATTTAAATAAATCTCTATCTAATTAACATTTAATTATATATTTCATACATAGCATTTGAATTATCAAAATAATAAATGATAATGACTATTAAGTGTAATTATTTTATTTACTTAATATAATTAAATATTTTAATTTAATTTTATGGTTATATGATAACTAACATAAGTTTGATTATATATAAATTATATCATAATATTTAAATGTCACATGTCAAAATTAACAAAAAATATGAAATTTTGTATTTTAGCCAAAGTCATTTTATAATCAAGGAATTTATATTTGATTTCATCTCCAATGGATTCCTTGGATTTGTTTCCTTTAATTTGATAGGTCACATGACCCACATTTGATTAAAATTAAATTTATTATGACTTTTCAAACATTAGCGGATTTTAATAATGAATGCATGCTACATGCTTTGAATAATTTAAGAGCCATATTTGATTATTTTTTACTTTCCCATGTGAATAGCCGAATTTTGGCTGCTTTAATTTAATGTTTATTTAATATAAATTATATTTTTATTGAATATTAAATTATCACATGATAGCATGAGGTTAGACTAATATATTTTTTTTAAATAATTTAAAATGACATTCTTACCTATAAATAGCCCTCATTTTCTTCATGAAAGTATTCCTCATTCAAAATTCAAAATCTCTCCAGCAAATCTAAGAGAAAATTTCTTAGATTTTCCTTCCAAGTATTTTCCAAATATTGCAAGATCAAATCCTTGGTTTGGAAGCTTCAACATCTTCAACTAAGCAAGCTTTCTCAAATTGCTTGAGTTTATTTTCTTGATCTTAATCCTTTTTAGTTGTTCATGCTATTTTCACCATCTATTTATTTTTTCTAATTTATACTTTTTAGTGGATTAGTATTTGGACATTGTTTTTCACATTAAAGTTTCTCAATCATCTTTTTGTGAAAAACTCTTGTGATAGTTTGTAGGATCTATTTTGACTTGTTGAAATTTTTAACTTCCTACAAATTTCTTTTAGTTTCTTGAAATATTTTAGCATTAATCTCATTTTGAAAGATCATTTATTCTTAGATTAATTTTAGAAGTATATTTTAAGCATTTTAAATTAAATTATTATGCTGAAATTATTTTCATATTTGCTAGATCTCTCTTTTTAATTAAAAGCTTACTAGCCTACTTAGATCTATCATATACTCATTTTATTTAAGTATTTTGTGAACATTAGCTTTAATTGAAAGAATCTTTTTGGTTAAAATAAAATAAATTATTTCTTGCTGAAATTTATTTTATTGTGCAAAAGAATATTGTTGATTCATTTTGAAATAATTTTTATATTAGTCTACAAATTGTAATAACATAAACATCTTAGTAAGACCAATTTAAGATATTTATTTTATTATTTCTTATCAATATTAAATGAGCATTTTATCTTGCCAAGAATTTTTAAGTGATCATTTGTAATATGTGAGATCATTTTTTGAATTGGATAGCTTGGTATATTTGTGAGAGATTTATTTTATCAAAATTTATTATTTTGTATTTTTCTTTTATGATGTAAAATTTATATTGTTGTACTCTTTGTAGGAGAGTACATATTATTGTAGGGTTGTACTTTCCCATTGTAGGAGAGTACTATTTGTAAGCTATTTTGCATTTGGATTCCTAGCGGGGTGGCTAGCGTGTAGGCGATTTTGGGGTTTGTAAACCACGTAAAATTTTGTGCCTGTCTCTCTTCTTTACTTGTACTTTTATTTTTTCTTTAAGAATTGTATCTTGTCATTATAAAATTAAAAATTAATTTTCTACTAAAATTTTTAATATCACCCAATTCATCCCCCCCCCCCCCCACCCCTCTTGGGTGCTATAGTGACTCACAGAAGGAGGATCGATCAGGCCCATAATATTGGTACCCCAACACTCAAATAGCCATGAGGCCAATCTAGGGTGTAGAATGTTGGGTGGTTGGTGGAGGACCACACTGTGTACCTGACACTGATGGAATCTCCTAGCTACTTCCATATAGTCTGTAATCATCGAAGGTTAGTAGTATCCTAGTCTCTTGATCTTCGTCTTCATCTTTAGACCGGATTGATGTGCTCCATATAGACCTAAATGTACCTCAGTTATAATGACATGAGCTTCATGTTTATCTAAATAGTGTAATCACATTTGGTCAAAGGATTGGCAGTACAGGGTGCCATCAATGAGAGCGTAGGAGAGAGCTCAATGTTTCACCTGATGGGCTTATGACTTATCATGAGGTAGTTTGCCGGTGTTCAAATATTCTATGAACGGTTGCCTCTAATCTATCTCCTTATCCTTATAGGCAACAACAACCTCCCCTTCAAGAGAAAATCTCTCGATGAGTTTCACATCAATAAGGGATAGGACTTATCTATTTTAGACCCTTATTGAAATGGACTCATCTTCTGAACATGCTAATTCTTTGGCAAGTTTGGCCAAAGTATCTGCTTTTGCATTTTTTACTCGGGGAACCTTGTAGATGGTGACTTGGAGAATTTGGACTAACAGCTTCATGGTATACTCATGCTAATGATGAAGCTTGGGTTTGAGAACCTTATAGAACCTGACAATTGGATTGATGACCAACTGAGAATACCCAAAGATGTTGATACTCTTGACACTGATAGTGATGGCTAACTCTAGACCAGCAATCAAAGCCTCATACTCAGCTTCATTATTGGTGTAGGGGTTAGAAAGATAGTATGATAATCACATCACACCACGATCTGGAGTTAGGAGGACTATTCCTACCCCTACTTTCTTGGAAGAGTAGATCGTGGTGCTTCCCCATTATGAAAAGAAGCTACACCATCAAAATAGATCTCCCATCATCAGTTGTCAAACTCCCCTAAGTTCATGATTTATTTATCAAGGAGATCATCACTAAGCGGAGAATCAGCAGGAAGTAGGTGTGCTGCTAAGATATCTGCTAGTGCTTATCCTTTTATCACATGGAGGGGTATGAATGTGATATCAAACTATGAGAGAATCATGGACCATCATGCCAAACATCCAGATAGCATTCACCGTGTCATGAGGTACTACAGTGGATTGGTTTTGGAGATCAAGTTCACCTTATGAAAAAACATATAATGTTGTAGCTTCTAAGATGCAAAGATCAAAGCTAGGCAATGTTTCTCAATTGGTGGATAATTTGCTTTAGCAATAATAAGATGACGGCTGAGGTAGTAGAGAGTGTTCTTCTTCCCTTCATCATTATCTTGGGCCAACAGAGCACTGAGAGAGTCATCCAATGCAGCAGTGTAGAGGATGAGTAGCCTGCCTGAGATAGGGACTGCTAGAACTAATGACTTCACCAAATACTGCTTGATGTCTTCAAAGGCATGCTAACACTTATCATCTCACTTAAACTTGGCATCCTTTTTGACAGGTATTGAGAATGGTTTGTATCTACTTGATAGGTTAGAAATAAAGCGTCTTAGATATGTCAGTCATCCTTGGAAGGATCTGAGTTGAGTTAAACTCTTAAAAGGTGGCATTTCTAAGATAACTTTAATCTTTTCTAGATTTATTTCTATTCCCCAGTATCAGACAACAAACCCAAGAAATTTTCTTGAAGATACTCTGAATGCACACTTTAGGGGGTTTATTTTGAGGTTATATTATCTTAACTGTTCGAAAACTACTCTCAAGTCAAAGAGATGGTCTTCCTTTTCTCTGCTCTTGACTACTAGATCATCAACATAGCACTCAACTTGATGATGGATGAGTTCATTGAAGATTTAAGTCATGGCCCGTTAGTATGTAGCACTAGCAATTTTAAGGCTGAAAGGCATGAACCTATAACAAAAAATTTTGATCGGGGTTCGAAAAGCAGTGTTTCTTTTATCTTCAGGAGACATCTTGATTTAGTTATAGCCAGATGGCCCATCCATGAAAGATGAAATTGCATGAGATGAGGTGATGTCCACCATTAGTTCTAGTATAGGAAGAGAAAACTCATACTTAGGACATGCCTTATTTAAGTCTCTGAAATTGATGCAAATGTAAATTTGGTCATTCTTCTTCTTAACTGGTATGACACTAGCTAACTAGGTAGGGTATTTTTCTTCCCTGATGAAACCAACATCGATCGATTTTTTGACTTCAGAAATGACCTGTTGTTCGATTTCTAATCGCATGCATCTAGGAGCTTGCGTGATAGGGTTTGCATTAGGGTCTACTGCTAGCTTGTGGACTACTATGTCAAGAGATAATCCGAGCATCTCTTCACAACTCCATGCAAAGTAGTTCTTAAACTCAGTCAATAGCCTAACTAAGTCGTTGGTTTCTTTTTCATTCAACAACAAACTGATGTACATTAGTCATGGATTTTCTTCTGTCCCGAGGTTGATTTCTTTAAGCTCGTCAATTGCTGAATGGATCTCCTCTTTAAATTTGGGTGGTGCATCTCTGATTAGGTGATCATTTGGATCATATAAGGTTCCTAAACACACATTCTCATAAGAGTTGGTGTTGTGTGAAAAGAACATATCAAACTCCAAATGATTGGTAAAGCAAAGAATCATCATCGATTAGACCCCATCAATCTAGCTCTTGATTGTGCTTCCCTGCTTGCATTGTTCCATAGCTTTTCAAAGTACTCTGACCTATGCTTGGACCATGTATGAGGGACCAAACCTTTCTATATAATATTATGAACACAAGTCGAGTAAAAGTCAAATGATAATTCCATTAATTCTTTAAATGTATCTTCCTCAAGTTCTACATCAACTTCAATACTTGAGGAGGATGATCCCAAAAAGAATCTCTTCGGCTTCATATCAATAGAAGACTTAGGGGCTTCCTTAACTACTGAACCTTCAACTTTTTGAGATGAAAGTGAGGTTAGAGTTAAGGTTCTCAGCTACTACCTAATAGTCTCACATAAACCTGATTCGAATACTTTATTTTGTTTGGAGGCCCGATCTTTGTCACTGTCTAGATCGAAAGTCACCTCTAATGGAACCCACTAAGAGGGGTTGGCTGGTATACTATTCAAATTAGACTCATCCTCTGAGCTAGATTCCAAGTCTATGTGAATAGTAGGGGTACCCCTATGAACTGAAACATAGACTCTATTGGCTGATGGCCAATCAGGGGGTCTTCCACCTCTAAAATTGCCTCTGTTTCTGCCTTTGCCTCTACCTGGTGGAGGTTGAGTCATCCTACCCACATGTGTTGGTGTTTTGTCTGGAATAGATAAAAGAAATGACACCACAGAGTTTAGGAATATTTTATTTAGATGATCAAATATGGCATTAAGGAATAAATATTTTATCTCGAAAGATAAACATGCTCTTCTGTAATGGATTCGATCATTTCAATAAAAGACTCCTAAGGCTAATGGGTCTTTCGTGTACCAGAGTATTTTCTCCTGAACTATATGAAAAAGTAGAACATGGTCTATTTTATCTTGGGATCATGGTTCCCTATAAAGGCAAGTCTTTATAGTTAATTACATCTTAGGATGGGTCTCTTTCAAAGAATACTCTCGATTAAAGAAATAAGTGGTTATTCCTAAAGACTTCTAAGCTAGCTTTCAAAGGATTGATTTTGAGAAATTCAATTAGGAGAGGTCCAAATTGGAGGGAGTTATTTTCATGAGTCAAATGGGATAAAGTAGGAAATGTCTATTGATACTAGGATACCCAGTAAACATTTCAACTATCCTATAATTGGGCTTCAAATTTGAGATTTAATTTTAGATTTCAAGTTATCATTTTCTTAGAAATCTACGACTTAGATTCTAGTAACACAAGACTATAGAAATACCTAGGGTTGAAGACTTATTCCTAAAAGGATGGTTAAGAACCTAGTCTACAAGTGCTTCTAACACATGTCAGACACTCGACCTAGTTCTATTCTTGGGAATCATTAGTCATTCTTTTCACTTGAGAGAACTAACCCATCCCTGACTCTTCTAGACTTACAACTTGCCTGTAGAAGGCTATCAGCTAACACCACCTAAGTGCATTCTAAAACCATGAGGCTAAGTCATATAAATGCAAGATGGCTGGGCTGTTATAATTTTAGGAAAGAAATCTATGAACTTAGACTTACTCCCTAATCCCTACGATCATATAGGGTATGAAGATGCACATAACTAATGCATATTTTCATATCTTTATAAATTTTGACTCAGGATTCATTTTAGGTCATAGGAATATAATTTATGTCAAATGCATGCAATTAGAAAAAGATTGTGTGTTAAATCAGAATAGAAGAAGGTGTACTTCCATCATTGGCTCTTAAAGGTCAAGCCCAGGTTCTCTGGCAAGGATGGAAGTCCTTCATTAATCAAGAGTAAAATAATATGATTTATGCATGATGTTAAAACATCCAGCTAAGGGGTTGCTACATATTTTATCTTGCTTTAATGCCTAGGCTTTTATATGAAAATTATGAGTTGTATTTATTTTTTATGTTTCAATTGATTAAGTTGGGTAGAAAATTTACTTTATCCTATGAGCCTACGTCCAGGCATACATCATAAACATAGCATAGAAAGAAACCTAAGAAAAGCATGTTATTTCTATTGCGCATCCAAAATAAATCAAGCTATATTAAATTATATAAGGAAAAGGCCAATGCAGCTGGGTACTGCTGGACACCCTGAAAGAAAGAAAAATGGGAAGCCGAGTTCTGCCCTTATACAACTTGACTTAGAACTACAAGTTTAGATCTATGGGTCTTCTTTCCAGGAAAGCCTCTTTCTTCAGGGGCATCCATCGGGCTCCACAGGGGACCACCGCATCTCCTGGTTAATTTGACTCTTGCTAATCCTAAGTAGATCCTAACCTAATTCTAAGCTTAAATTTACATTTAAGATTCAAAAGAAATCCTAAGCCTACAAAATAGATGTTAGAAATACACACAACACAAAGCGGTTTATATTTCACAAACATATGGGCTTAGCATTATTGGTTGCTTGCCCACACTCCATGGACTATGTTAAGGATTTTCAGCACAAAGGCAATAATTTTATGATTTATTTATTATAGTGATCCCTTTAACACAGTCCCTTGCAGAAAATATTATCAAATATAGAAAGAACACCAAGATATCTAGTCTAACGAACAAGCAAGCCTAGGCATCCATTCTAAAGAAATACATCACACAGACATGTGAAGCATAGCACAACATATCACAGGAGATTAAAAGAAAATCATAAAACAATCTAACCTAGATCTAGAGTTCACGACCTAAGTGATCTAGTGTATGTAAAAGAGAGGTTTGTGTGGTAAGTCTTTGCTAGGCCTTTAAGTTTAAGTTTGAAGTTTGAAGTTTGAATTAGTTTAATTTTTACAATTGGTTGGTTTCAATTCAAATGACGTAATGATTTAATTCCCATTTTATGTTCATTTCATTTGATTAAAGTAATATTTTAGTTTTCAAAATGAGAATTAGAATGAATTTCATTTTTAGGTGAAACTCACTTTATTCCCCATCCTAAATCCTAATGAGATTTCCAAAAGTTTAACTAAGATCCTTAAGTATCTTAATTAATCCTTTTGATATTATTTATGTTTAGATTTGATTTATGTTATTTCATTTGTCTGAATTGCTTTATTTGAATTAATTTGCTTGATTTATTTCATTTTGAATTAAGTTATATGAATTTCATTTGATTTGGCTTATGTTAATTTAAGGAGTTTGATTTTATTCAATTTAACTTAAGCTATTAAATTATGAATTTGTAAGCTTAAGTTTTAAGTCCATTAATTTGAATTAATACCTTAGGTTTGTTCATAGATTATTCTTAACCTAAAGTACTTAGGTTAATTACTTGATCTGATTTGAATAACCTAGGTTTTAGGTTCATTATTTAAATTTATTGGAGATGAATTATTTTATTAAACTTCCTTGATTCAAAGCTCGAGATTTAAGTTAAGCAATAATTCTATTAACCTAAGGTTTTATTTCATTAACTTAAGATTGAATTTTCATCACTTTAATTAACTTAAGATATTTAGAGAAGTTTCTTAATAGTTTTTTGATGTTTGATAGGGATTAAATTGAATTAACACTTTATTTAATATGTTAATTAATTTAATTAACCTAATATTTAATCCACATTGACCTAGGGATTTAGAAATTTGAAAACTCCTAATCCAAGAATCATTTGAACTTGAAATATTTCTGACAAGTAGGGTAACATGCCAAATTTATATCCGTAAAGTTTCTACTTGATTAGAGATATAATTAGGGTGTAATTAAAGTTTTGATTATTTTATTAAAACCTAAATTAAGCCTAGTTTATTAAGATTCATCAAAAGATTTTGTTTTTACTTATTCTTCACCAAAATACCTTCCTAGTGGGGGTTTATGCATAATTTTTAGTTAATTGGTTGATTTATTGTGATTTAATTAAGTTCAGGTCATTTAATTAAATTATTTAATTCTTTTAATTACCAAATTGAGTTAATTAGTGATCTATTAGGTTCATATAGGTTTGATTAGGTTTAATTAGTACTCTCATATTCATTAATATTTATTATGTTGATTTAAGGTTATTAGATTAAAGTTTTCTAATTGTTTCATTAAAGGGTAATTAATTTAATTAATTTAAAGGTTAAACACATGAAATTATAATTTCCCTTAAATTCAAAGAATTAAATCCCCAAAAATTTTTTAAGGTATATTTTAAGCTTAATTTCATTTTCCTAAAGTTTCAAACTAATTAGATTATTAATTTGAGGGTAATTAGGGTTTAATGTTTTTCAATTAAACCCAAATTAAGGAAAAATTACCTAATAAAAATTAAGGATTTTAATTTTTATAGATTCCTCTTATCAAGATGAATGCATGAAACTTTTAATTGTAATTTTATAGTTTTTCTTTGATTGTATATGATTTTTTGAAGTTTTTAGGACTTTTTTAATTAATTAAACTGTTAAACAACTAATCCTAACGGTTTTAAGTGAGGGGAGGGGGGGTCCCACACGGCATAAGTTAAAATGTGGGATTGCTTTCGGATGATCCAGATTGATCCCGTGGTCCCTAAAGGATGAAATCAACCCATCTGCCTAAATCTGGGCCATCCGATCCTAAGAGAAGGATCGGAAGGTTGGGATTAAATCCCGAAGCTCACCGATAAGAAAAGGATACCATCCATGATTTCTTGCCAATTGTCAGAAAATCAAGCCCTAATTTCAATCCCAAAATGATCAAGGATCGAATTAGGGTCAATCCATATGATTGGGTCCATTTGAGGATCCAACTTTCTTCACAGAGCTCCAAAACCCATGGCATAGAGGGAGGGAGAAAATGCATACCCGGATTCTAGTGATCGCATATGGTAAGATCAATCTCTTTAGCTTCGTCTCGACCCAACGAACATGTGCATGAAGTTTGGTGGCTTGCCTCCCCATGGATTGTTCCCTAGACCAACGTACGCTTGGTTTGAGGTGGCATTGGTCATTTTCTGGCTTTTTGGGGTGAGGAGGTCAGGTAGATTACGTTTTGGATCATCACAAGCTCTAGAATGTGTTGGAAACTTCAATTTGAGGTGAAACTCCCTATCTTGGATTTCACCATTGGAGGGGTTTTCGGCCTTCATCCATTCGCCAGCGTGCCGGCAGAGAGGGGGTTGGGTCATGGTCGGGATCTTCTTCCCTAGCCTTGGTGAAGCTTTTAGGATGAAAATATGGAAGGAATAGGCCTCCCCTCCCCACTTTCCATTGTTTGCCGAGAGCTCCATAATGAAGAATTTTGGTGGCCAAACTCAGGCCACCGGCGGCAGCAAGGCCGATCAAGGTATGAGATCAACTCCCATTGCCCTTGTGAATACATTGGAGTGTTCACAGCCCAAGTAGGGAGCTTCCTTGGTTGATTTCTGCACTTGGCCGAAAGCTTCTTCTCCTCTTCCTCTTCTTTTTTTTCTTCCCTTGTTTGGCTATGTTTAAGGCAAACTCTTGGAGGTTTGCCTTTGCCTTAATTGTCTTCCTTTCCTTCACTTGAAGGCAGCCACCTTTTAAGAGGTGGCTTTTTTCTTGGAGTGGATGAGGTGGGAAGAAGGAAGTTTGCATGGGAAGAGATGGAAGAAGGAAATTAGTATTTCTCTTCTTTTTTTTATTTCTCATTTCCTAATTCCTCTTTTTCTTTTGTTTTGCTTTTATTAATTCCATACAATATGGCATTATCATCTTAGTTTGGATTAAAGTATGATATGCTCAAATTAATCTCAAGATGGATTTGAGATTAGATTTAATTCATTTGAATTGTCTTAGGGAATTTGAATCCAACCAAATGCTTTGATGCAAATTAATTGAATTTAATTTTACCCTTTGAATTTGTTTAATTTATTTTTTAAAGCATAATGCAATTGATGATCAATTGCATTATAATTTGATTAAATGATTTAATTTGAATTAATTTTAAATTTAATTTCATTTTAACTCATTTAGCTTAAATGGGTTAGGTATGATTTCAAATGAGTTCAAATGATCAATTTGATTCAAATGGAATGGGTTTAGATCCTTTCATTCATTTTAATATGGTTTTAATTTGATTTTTTTGAGTTAATCCAAATTGAAATTTTGGATTGATTCTACCTATATCACATAGGTTAGAATAGACTCATAAAGATTTTCTAGGACACTAGGTGAGGTGTCCTAAGTATTGAATAAGAAAATCTTATTTGAGATTAGGATCTCATAATTACCAAATTAACCTCATCCAAAAATGAGGTCAACAACATATCCAAGGGTGAAGCATCTTGTGGAGGGGATTCTCGATCCTCTATACTAATGACTTATTTCCTTCTATCTTGAGGTGCTGTCCTAAGAGGTAGAACCTTGCCACTATGTAGGTTGACTTCGATGATCTCTTGTGGTAGGATAATGGAAGGTTCTACCTGCACATCAGGCTCACCTACAGCTTCTTCTATAGGACCCTCAGAATAATATGATTCCAAGTCTATCTCATGAGGAGAACCCATAGAATTCAGAGTAGGAAATTCTAACTCTGAATCAGAAAGAGGAAGATCAAAATTGTTATAGTTATTGACTTGAAGAGTTATCAATAAGAATAGAAGTAGACAACCCATCAGTAGTGACATAGATGTAATTCAAGCTAGCTTTATTCTATAATTTCTTGGATTTGATAAGAGGTACAAAGTAGAAGTAAAGTAAAGTGAGTGGGGTAAGGGATTTGATGCCCTTATCCATTGATATAAGAGTTCTACTAGTATAAGAAGAAGAATTAGATGAAGTATAGGAAGTCGTCAATGTGGTAGCTGCAACGGTAGACTGGAGGCTGGACTCGATCGGTGGTTATGCTACTGGGCTATCCCGGGCTAGCACATGCTACTCCCAAGCTTAGCTTTTTCTCGAGTTAGCACTGGAAACTAGCAAACCTTCCTTGATATTAGAGGTTTGATCTGACTCAGGCACCTGGAAGGAAAGTTTCTTGATCTTCTGGATAATCTTTTTAGATATTTTGGATAAGGAGATAACCCAACCTTCTTTGGTTTGGATGGATCACAAGTGTCCCCAAGAATTACCCTAATAGAACTAGATGGTTGTTCCACAAGAGATTCCTTCAGGATAACTACAGCACCGATCTTGAAGTTATGTTCAAGCCAGTCCTTAAATATGAAATAATCCTTTAAAACATGACCTAGCATATGGTGGTAAGGGAAAAAGTTTGGATCATGGCTTTTGCCCACTTCCTCTGGTCCCCTAAGGTCGGGTAGCTGAAAATCAGGCTTCTTTAAGAGATTCTTAAAGATCTTCTTGATTACCTCCATCTTAAATGAATAAGGTTTGTTAAGTTTATCCAAAAAAGTAGGTGGACCATAGTTACCTAATAGTGAGTATGTGTGCCACTGCTGCTGATGATATGGCTGAGGTAGTAATGCTGGCCATGGAGGCTATTATGGCTGCTAGTAGGGCTACCTCGGTGGGGTAGAGGAGGTGGAAGTGAAGACTATTGAGGTTATGGTCTCTTGGATTGATCTTTAGCTGGTTGCTTCCCCTTATCCACTACTATCACTACCCCGGGCTTCTTCTCATAGACCTTCTGCAGCTTTTCTTTGGACAACTAGTCTTGAAAAGGCAATTGTTTGGCCTCTCCTTGTAGACTACTTGCCTTGTTGATTAACTTCACAAAGGTTTTAATGGTGAAGCCCTTAAAAATGAAGGCGACTGGTCCATGGATATTCTTTAGAAGAATCTTAATGGCATGTTGTTTAGACAGCTGTGGCTTGCACTTCATGCTCAGGTTACACCATCTAAGAATATAGTCAATAAGGGACTCACCTGGGTATTGTTTAGCTACAACGAGATCGCCAATAGCAACCCTTTGCTGAGCTCCAGCAAACCTCTTGATAAAGAGTTGCTCTAACTCAGCAAATCTTCATCGAACCATTAGAAAGTTCAACATACAAATCAAAAGCTATTCCTATAAGGCTACAGATGAAGAGACAGAATAGCAAAGCATCACTGCCATCAGTGTTGCAACAGCTAGCCTTGAAGTGTGCAATATGCTTCCTCGGGTTTCCACTTCCATCAAAACTCTTGAAGGAAGGTGGCACAAAACCCTTGGGATATTAGATTGCATCAAATTTTTCTGGGTAGGGTCTACCCTTTGGAACTGATGATCTTCCCCGGGATTGAGCCAACGCTTCCTTCACCTGCTGCTCAACCATAGACTTGATATCTTTCACCTCTATGGAAGTACTTTCCACTACCTATATATACATGTTAGTGCTACCTTGCTTGACAGGAGGTAAAGTCTTGGTTGGGTCTAAGACATGTACTAACTCCGACTGACTAGTCTCAGCTGTAGTAGGATGAACTGCTAGGGCTTATTTCTGAAGTACTGAGACTGCTGCTAACAAGTCCTCAAGATGCCTAGCCATCCTATCTATTTGTTCATCTTTCTATTTTAATTGATACCGGAGGTGTTGGGTTGATTGGCTTGTGTCTTCCAACTTCATCACCTTCCATAGCTTGCTGGTCTCTGAGGAGGGATCCCTTGGTATCCACCATGCAAACCCCAACTAAGTCTCCCAATAAATCATCTTCTTTAGGATCAAAGCTGATCTTGTCCTCATCAGACCAATCGTATCCTAGGATCTCCTTCTTTTCCATGAAGTAGTGAGCTACTATGTCATATAAAGATCAATCTATCAGAATTAGTACAAATTCTTTCAGCTGACTAGTGATGGTCACATCATGAACTATGAGTCATTGGGCCCCCAGCTGCTGGAGAATCAATCTTGTGAGGACTATACTCACTAGAAGAAATGCACTCCTGACTATCACTGACTCTAAAATGGGTGACACTCCTAGTAGGCTCTACTATCATGGGTGCAACTGAGGTATCATCTCCTCCCTCTGCAAATGATGCAACCATCTCTATGTCTTGCTGAACTAGTGGTGTTGGCGATGGGGCGACCACTATGCTTCGGGCTCACCATTCCTTCCGCACAACAACTGGGGTAGAAGGTCAAGTAGAAGAGCTTGACCTCGTCACAGTAGGCAGTGTAGATGGAATGGGATCCTTTGGCTGAAGCTAGATCACCAATAAGGTTCTCTTATCCCCGGATGTGGCCTTCATGGCCTTAGGCGGAACTGGAGATGCTGCAACATGAACAGGTGACGGTGGATGGGGGGTAGAGCAATGTGGTGGAGACACCACCGACTCTCTTAGAACAGGGACCCTCTTCCTATGATGGGTCATCCCTGTAACCAAAATACTATTTGTGTGATCGACATGAGTAGCATGCCGATCAAGAAAATTAATGAGTGAGACCGTGACCAAACCTCTCACTCTCTGATCTTGATTTAGTGACCTCCCGCCCTCTCCTATCATAGATGTTTCTCCATGCTGCGGGGGATAATAGATCTCAAGTTGAATTGAACTCTAGACTCAGAACGTCCGTAAGCTCCGCCAACCTGGTGTAGAACTGAATGGAAGCTGACATATGACCTCCTCCTCTGGCTAACTAGGGGCTGATATTGAACCACTGGTGGAGATGAAGTATAGATCCTCCTAGCATCCTCTTTGTCAGACCCAGAGAGACGATGAAATGGGTTCACTATAACCACCGGAGAAATCATAGTGGGCACCTCCTCCACAACTATCCGTATAGTGGCCTCCATCTCCCTAGTGATACGTGTATGGTACCACTTAATCATGCAATTTTTGATCCTCCTCTAAGTTCTGGTAAGGTGAGTGGAGTAAGAAGTAGACCCAACCTCAAAAGCTGAAGAGGCAATCTCTGGGATCAGCAGAGCCTTACCCTTAGAGGGTGCTAATAAGTGGCTGCTAGCCCTTACTATGGCAGCACGGGAAACCACAAGATGCACTGACACTGGTGTTGATGCTAGTACTGTCACTAGCACTGCTGTAAAAATTATCACTTCTTTCCTCTTCAGTGAGGGGATATCAGTATCTAATGGCAAATCAATCTAAATGACTGGCTTCTGCCCGGCCACTGCAGCCTTACTAACAGTTGTGAGGGGAGTGCTCTCATAGGTAATCCTTGCCCCCTCGAAACCTCTACCAAAATGGATGAGATGGGTGTAATCAGCTTGGGGGAGATTGGCCTGATCCAAGGCCAAGCCCATGTCATAGGGGAAAGTAAACACATACTTCTGTGAAGCTTCCAATATAGTCAACTGAAAATTGAAAATTGAACTGTAGCTGCAACTGACACTGATGCTGAGAATCTACAATGTTGGAAACAAACTTGGATCGAATTTTTATTTTATTGACTTCTGAACTTGAATTTAAAATTTGAAACCACATCCAACATCTTGGAAGTGTTAAATGGGGTTCAAATGGATTTAGAGAAGATTTAGAGATTTGATTAAAAAGAGAATTTTTTGAATATGAACCCAATTTCAACAAATTTGGGTATGTTAAAAAATAGGTTCAAAATATTTTTACAAAGATGCTTCCATAGGTTCATTTTTGAGATTAGATTTTCATTTGAGGATCCTTTCCTTTAACAAATTTGCGTATGTTAAATTAAGGGTTAATTGGCTTTATTTTTGATTTGATATTTTAGAATCCATTCACTTAGTAAATTTGGGTATGCTAAGTGAGGTGTTTGAAAACAATTGTTTCTTTTCTTTTGGTTGTTTTATCTTGTGAATTATTGGTGATTTTCAAAAATTGAAATTCCCACTTAGAAAATTTGGGTATGCTAAGCGAAGAACCCAAGTGTGTTTTTTTTTTATTTTTTGGAAGATTTTTGAAAATAGGATTCTTAGCAAATTTGAGTATGCTAAGAAAATCCTAAAGTGTTTCTTTTGTTTTGGATATTTTGATTTTTGAAAAATAGGATCCTTAGCAAATTTGGGTATGCTAAGGAAATTGTAATGTGTTTCTTTTGATTTTGATTTATTTTTGAAAAGTAGGATTCTTAGCAAATTCAAGTATTTTAAGGGAATCCTAATGTGTTTCTTTTTAATTTCGATTTATTTTTTTTGATTGAAAGTGGAGACTTCACTTTAGCAAATATGGTATGCTAAAAAATGAATTTTCACTTAATTTTGTGAAATGGAAATTTCACTTAGCAAATTTGAGTATGCTAAACAAAATTCCAAAATTTGTTTTTAAAATTTTTGTGTTTTTGTTTTGTTTTGAAAATGGAGGCTTCACTTTAGCAAATTTGTTATGCTAAAGAGTGAAGTTCCAAAAGTGTTTTTTGGAAATTTTGTGAAGTGAAAATTTCACTTAGCAAATTTGAGTATGCTACATAAAATTCCAAAGGGGTTTCAATTTTTTGTTTTGAAAAGGGAGACTTCACTTTAGCAAATGGGGCATGCTAGAATGAAGTTCCAAAAATGTTTTGAAAAATTTTATTTTTGATTGATTTTGAAAAGAGAGATTTTCATTTAACAAATTTGGGTATGTAAGATGAAAATAAATTATGTTTCATTTTCTAAAGATGTATATTTTGTGTATGACTATTACTTTTGAAAGAGGAAATACTAACGTAATCATATGAGGAATATATTAAGTGGGATTTTAAAGTGATGTCATTTTATTTGGAAATGAAATTTTCATTCAATAAATTTGGGTATATTGAATGGAGATATTCAAATGTGCTTTTGAAAAATTTTAGTTTTATTTGAAAATGAAACTTCCATTCAAAAAGTATGGGTATATTGAATGGAAAGGTTCATATGTTCTTTTTGAAAATTTATTTTTGATTTTGTTTAAAAATGAGACATCCACCCAATAAGTGTGGGTATATTGAATGGAGAGATTTTATATGTGCTTTTTTGAAAATATGAAAATCCCAATCTAACACATGTGGAATGTGTTAAGTGGAAGTTCAAAGTTATGATTTTACTTGAAGAGGAAATATCCATTCAACACATTTGGATGTACTGAATGGAAAGACCCATCTTCAAATTTTATGCTTTTGAAAATATGATTGTTGGAATTTTTTTTTAAAAGGTCTTCACCAAAAATGAATTCAGTGAAGAAACTCATTTGTATTTTTAGAAAATGTAATTGTTGGAATTTTATTTTTTCTGTAAAGATGATCTTACATATAGCAATCATAAAGATTGTTAGATGAAGCTGATTTAGGAAACTTTTTGTGCAAAATATTTTATTATGTGTATTTTTGAAACAGTGCTTTTTGAAAAGCATGATTTTGTATAAAGAATTTATTCTATCTTTATTGTTTTAGAATGAACCTTTCTTTACCATAGAAATGATAAGGGGGAAGTCTTTAAATATTTTCTTTTTGTTAAATCTTTTTATTTTAACCCATTGGAAAAAATCAGGGGTTTTAAGACCAACACGGGGTGAGGTCCTAAAACCTAAAGATGTTGGCTAGCTTAACTTAAGGATGAAATAAGATAAGTGCCAACAGAATGAAAGATGGTCTTGGATTCATACTAAAGTATGAACCCACTATCGATAGTTGGAGATAACAATCATTTACCAAAGATGGAGAGAGGAACCATCCCCAATGGAGTCGCTAGAAAAATTTGTGGTAAAATTTATATATAATTTCTAAAGAAGTAAAATATATACTTCCATCTTCACTCTATGCGGGTAAAAAATGAAGATAGAAATATACATCTCTTCTTTTTATGCATTTTTGACACTACGTAGATCAACAAATATTCTTATTGAGGGTGATCTGATACGACATTGAGGAGAGGTGTACTATCTCAAAAGATAGAAATCACCATCCTACAATGGACATAATCACCTCAATAAGGACTGTGGGTCTGCATGTGTACCAAAGATTCTTCCCCTACTTTATATAGAAAAGTAAAGTAGGGTTATTTTAAATCAAGTTCATTAAGTTCGCTACAGGGGCAAGCCCCCATATTTAATTACATCCTAAGGGATGAGATCTTTTAGTAATACCCTCAATTAAAGTAAATGATCATTGTCTCCAAAAATTTCAATAGGTAAGACTATCAATCGATTAATTTATTTTGGAAGATCAAATGAGATTGATCAAAGAGAGGGAGTTATTATTGAAGCTAAAAGAAGATAAGTAGGAGATGCTCACGGTGCTAGGAAACCTAATGAGCATCATAAACTATCCTATGGTTGAGCTTTACATTTTTGAAATTGAATTATTCATTTGAGTTAACTTTTTATTAGAAGTTCAGGGCATATAATTTCATAATACAAGGTTATGAAAATACTTAAGAGGTGAGAATTTATGCTTATGGACCATAGAAGGGAGAAGCAATCTCAGAACCTAAATCTAGGGAGCTTTGGCGAGGCCAAAAGCATGACCTAAATCTAAGATAAAAAATGGGTATTCAATTTGCCTCCACAAGAGAGGACAAATCATCCGACTGCTTGGACTTACCACTGTCTAGGAGTGGCCGCCAATTAACTCCTCCTATGATTTTAAATTCATGTAGGCAAGTCATATGCTTTATGCAAGATAGCTTGGTTGTTATTTATTTAGAAAGAGACTAAGTCCTTAAACTCACTCCTTAAAGAGACTTGATCATGTAAGGGCATACTTCAAATGACCTAAATCTAATGCAAATCATATTACATGTTATTTTCATTTTTGGACAATCATTTGACTCAGGCTTATAGGATTCATATGCCTAATGCATGAGAAGTAAGATTATTGGCCAAAATCAACGAGAAGGGAGGAGGTTAGTTTCCACCATGGCTCTCAAAGGTCAAGCCAAGTTTCTATTGCAAAGTTGGAAGCCCTCTAATCAAGAGTGAAAATAATATGCATTTGTGCATGATGTTATAAAAGAAATACTCATCCAACTAAGGGATTGCTAATTCTTTTATCTTGATTTTTAGCATAAGCTTTAGGTGAGGTTATGAGTTCTTTATTTTAATTTTGATTTGTTAAATTTGGTAGAAGATTTTTTTAAGAGCCTAATTTACATCTAGGCCATATGTCAAGCAAGAAAGAAACTAGGAAAAGGATGTCATCTTAATTTACAAGCTAAACAAATCATCAATCAATTTATAAAGCTAACACAAAAGAATAAGAGGCCATTTATGGTCAGGCACCACTGCAAAAACTCGAAAATAAATTGGGTAGCCGAGCTTTACCCTTATACAACCCAGATTATAAATGAATGAAGTTACAATTAAGTGAGAAAATTCATGTTATGGGAGTCTTCATTTCTTCTTTCTTCTTTCTTCTTTTGATTCCTTCTTTTGGATGGTTGGAATATGGATACTCCAAAGGCTTCACATGGTACATATGATGAGATATTTTTACTAATGCTCATTCTAATCCCCCATAACATTCATTCCAAAATCTTAATTATAAAAATTACAAGAAAAGAAAAAATAAATTTAATTAACACCTGCAAAATAAAGATTAACTAAATAAATCATAAAAATCCCAAGCATGTATATTGAACTTAGAACCCCACACATGGGTAACCAAGTCCACCTAGCCTATTGGATTATGCTTAGGGGTATAAGCACCTGCACAGCAAAAGCATTTATATTTTTATTACAGCACCCCTTAAGCATAATCCCCTATAGAAAAAATGATTAAACTAAATCATCCTACCATTCATTCTACGCACATTCACCCAAACATCCAGACTAAAACAAAATATAACAAAACAAAAGCAAAACATCAAGCCATGCACCACTCTAACCTAAAGCTAGAAGTGATGACTTAGCCTAATGTGTGTGCTTTAGGAGGTTTGTGTAATATACTTAGCTATGGTTTTAATGTTTGGATTTTGTAAGTGTGAAGATGTTCAACATAGATGGGTGGTTTCATTTATGTGTTTAGTTGATTTGGGTTGATTTTGTTTTATATATTTGATTTGGTTTAAATGAATCCTACAATTAATTACTAAATTTTACAGAGAGGGAAAAGAGAATAGAACTTCTCTTCCCTTCCCTATATTAAGTAATTTCTAAAGTGGATTCATATTTAATTTTGTTTAGTGAATGTTTTATTTATGTGTTTTAATTAATCCTAAGTTTAGATCAATTCTAAGCAAACCTATTCAAAATGAAAGATATTTTAAGATTAAGTAAAGTGAACTAAATTCACAAAAACATACATCACTTCATTTCTTTCTCAACATGTATAACATGCATATGGATGTATCCTAAGCATATCTATACATACAAATGAGAATGTTTAGCATACTTTATGATGAATGATAAGTGGATTACTTAAGAAAATTTGAATTCTTTATGATGCATGATTTTCATTAAGTAGGAAAGAGGTTTTCTTATCCATCCTTCACATGCACACATGTATGTATGAAAGGAATAAGTGAGTATGATGCCATTGTTAACCAGGTGTGTAAAGTACAAGACCTAATTAGGGCTACTTAAAGCCTCACAACCTCAGGGTTGTCTAGACTAATATACCACTTTCCTTAAATACAAGCATATGTACAATATAAATGAAGGGACAAGAAAGGATGCAAAAGTTATACTTGATTGTTTAATTTGTTTATGAAATTTATATGTGTGAATATGAGATCCTTCTTAGGTTATAACATGGAAGGGTATAAGAATATATTTAAGCAAGTGTTATGTTCTTTTAAAAGAACTATACACTTTGCAAATCTTATTCAGATCCATATTAAGAGGAAAGAAAGGAAGCAAACATAAAACACATTTTAAAATTCACATGCAAACTTATAAATAAAATTTAAGTAGCACACTTTTGGTTTTGGTAATTGATTCATATATTTTGAAAATAATTTGAAATTTAATAGTGATAATAGTCATTCATATTTTTTACTTTAGCCAACATATACAATTTGACATAAAGAAAATATTTTACTTTCATTTTGATTTTTCAAAAGAATGAATGCATGAAATTCATATGACATCATATTTAGCATGTTAGAAAATAACTAAAGTAATGAAAGCATGTAAACACATTCACCATAATTAATTCCTAAAGACAATCTCATGAAATAAGAAAGTTTAAAGTAAATCAAATTATTTTTTAAGAAGGTTTGATTTTGTTTTGAGTTTGATTTAATTTAAAAAATGTGAGATGAGTTTGCTATTCCTAACCCATTTCCACTTATGTTGGCTATTATAGTTTAATTTTTAGGTGAATAGATGATTTTTATATGTTATTTGGGTTAAGGTATAAATTAAGCATGTTAATTACCCCTTACCTATACCACCTTAGCATAGTTAATCAAATAATTATGAGCCAATGAGATGACATAAAAAACCACAAGAATTTGGGTAAGTTTTGATTTTCTTAATGGACATAGGCTCTTGAACACCTAAGCATCTACCTAAGATAGATTAATTGGGTTCTCAAAAGTTTTAGAATTTTTTGATATTAATTAAGGGGTTAATTAGTGAATTAACCCTTAATTAAGATGGATTAAGGAAGGAAAAGGGATTTAGGGAATATCTCAAGGAAAGTATCCCAAAATTATTTCCTAAATCTCACATTCACTTAATCAAAACTTAATTAACTCAATCATAGTGTTAAACCACTAATTATTCTCTTAATTAAGCTTAATTACATTAAGGGAGTGATTAATGAATGAACTAGCAATTCCCCTAATTAAGCCACCAATAAATCCCAAACAAATTAGATGAGGCAGGACTCATTCCACTAATTAAGTACAAAAGGTTTGGGGTTAATTAGTGGAGTAATTAAAGGGTAATTAGCAAAATAACATTCCTAATAAAACCTAAATTCAGAGAAAATTATTATTCAAAATCCATTGAAATCAATTTTAAATATTCTATATTCAATTATCTATCTAATGCAATTTATTTCATACTCGTTTGATTTTTCTAAGCTTAGATATGAATTTTAGAAGTTTCCATAATTAATTAGAATATTTAAATACCCTAATTAAGTATTTAATAATGTGCCATGGGCTATTGACACACTTTCCACGCTGGCATGATGATTGGCTCTTTCCAATCACATCATAGCATTGAGGTGGTGTAGCGCTTTCTCCTCAACGTCCTCAAGGATGAGGAGCGTGAGGAGTAAATCATGGGATGCTACGTGTTTTAATCTCGGCCGTCTATCCAAAATGCGCGGATGGAAGGCCAGAGATTCATTCCTGCCATTCTCTATGTAAGATGAGACTGTCCATCTTTGAGGACATAATCTGAGCTCGATTGAGGTCGGATTGGATTGAAAATCAACCCACACCATCTAAGCATGAGTATAAGCACATCTAATTACTAGATAAACATAAGATTGAAATCCACTTCACAAAGGACCAACATACATTGAACTTAAGCTCAGTTTAATAGCATACCTTGCTGGAGGTGATCACCGACACTCGATTCCCTTGGAGAAGCTTTGTCTGGTTAAGACAAAGCTTTGCTGAGAGTTTGAGCTCTCGAGATTTGGTGGTTGCTTCGAGAGATAAACTCCCCTTTTCCTTGAGCTCGGCCTTGATCAAGGTCACTCCTCCCTAGCCTTAAGAACTTAGGAAAAAGTTTGGGTGAGTTCGATTGAGCTCACTGATGGAGCTTGCAAGAGTAATTGTAATAGTTTTGAGTGTGGAGTCAATTGGATTTTTAGTGGAGCTCCCCTATTTTCAATCTCTGAAAACTAAGAAATGGGAATTTCAAACTCTCTCTATGAAGCTTGGGAAGACTAGCTAGGGCTTGCTCTGAGTTTCTATGCTTCAATAAATTGATGAAAAGTGAAAATTTTGTTAAATTAGGGGGAGTATATCTCCCCCTTTGGAAATCTGACGGTCGAGCAATGACTTTCCATTTTAATCCAATTGACCACAAGGAGTGGGTTTGTTAGGCCATTTAGGGTGTCCTTGAATTCAATTTTAGCTAAGGAGTAGAATGGTGAACTTCCCATGTGCTTGAATTGAGTGTAAAGAGGATTCCATGTGCTCCATTTTAAGGCATGGTGATCAATTTGGCCATTGGGCTAGGTTGGGCTGACACAAACCCAATGGGTTGGGTGCACCACACTCCCTAGTGTTCACTTGATCCACTAAGAGGGTTCCAAGTGGGTATGGAGAGGATTTGATCAATTTCCAAGTAGATTTGGCCAAAATTTACCCTATGGCCTAGGGGTAAAATAGTCATTTGACCTTGATTTCAATTTGGGTATGTTTGATATGATGAGAAAATAGGTTTGGCTATGTTTCATTGAATTTGGAGTAAGTTTGATGTGATTTGGCTCAGGTTGACCCATTTAGGTCAAAATGGGTCAACTTAGGTCAAGTTGACCAAATTATCAAATTGGGTCAAACTAGTGGTTGGGTCAAGTTCATATGACCATTTGAAATATTTTTGGGGCTTTGGTTTGATTCAATTTGGTTTAGGTTTGAATTTGATTCATTTGATTTCATTTAGGTCAGGTGGGCTAACTTGACCAATTTGACCCATTTGACCTATTTGAGCTAGGTCATGGGTAGGCTTAAGTTTGGTTGGTCATATGAAAGGGATTGGTATCTTTGTTTCCAATCAATTTCGATTAAGCTTGAATTTGGCTCAATTTGACCCTTTAGGTCAAGTTGGGTTCCGTCAATTGGGTTGGTTACAGTTGGCTTTGGTCAATTTCAATAATCATTTCGAAATGAACTTGACCCATTGGTTTCAATTGATTTGGCTTAGATCAAGTTTTGATACATTTTGACTTTTTAGGTCAAGTTAGGTCAACTTGGGTCAACTTGGGTCAAGTGCCCAATTGGGCTAGGTTAAGCTCAATTGTTGACTTGGTCAAGTTCAAACATTGATCATGAATGAACTTAGATCATTGGTTTCAATCAATTTGTCCTTTGGTATATTTTGGCTATGTTGGGTTTCATTTTGGCTAAGTGTTGACTTGGTCAACCCTTAAGTTTGACTTGGTTTGACCTAATTTGAGTGATTAATCATCTCATGATGATTGTTGATCATGACGAGAGGCTTAGGTGGGCTTAGTTCAATCCAATTTGGTTAGGATTAGAATTTAGCTCATAAGGGTACTTTAGGCCACTTTGGGTCAAGTGAGCCTAAGTGGGTTAAATGGCTTGGTCAAAGCTTGATTTGAGTTTGATTGAACTCACATATGGACTTATGATTGAAATATAAATCCATTTGCAAGTGATTTGAAGTCAAATGGGTTTTGACTCATTTGACAATTTCAAGTTCAAAAGGTGAACATGAAATGGATTTTGGCTTGATTTTTGAATTGAGTTTTGATTTGGTGATTGAACTTTATGTTTATATTTGGATTCATGATTGAAGGATTGATTGAATCATGAAGAAAAATCAAGAGTTTGGCTTGATTTGAAGTTGATTTGGCTAAGTTCAAGAATATGGCTTGAAAGGCTTAGGTGGGATTTTGATTGAATTTGAGTTTGATTTTTGGAGTTGGTTTTGGTTGTTTGAATTTATATTTCATTTATATATGTGAATATAAATGAGAATATAAATGGGTTATGAAAAAATTTCATGAGTTTGAAGTGATTTAAACATGATTTAGGCTAAGTCCTTGAGGGAAAATCAAAGTGACTTAGAAATGATTTGTGAATTTGGATTTGACTTTTGGGTTTAGTTTGATTGATTTGAATTTATATTTCATTTATATATATGAATTTAAATGAGTTATGAGAAAATTTCGTGAATTTTAATTGATTTACATTTGATTTAGGCTAAGTCCATGAAGGGAAATCAAAGGACTTAGGCAAGATTTAGAATTTGGAATTTCAACTTGAAATTTGATTTGATTAATTTGAATTTATATTTCATTTATATATGTGAATATAAATTAGAATATAAATGAGTTGTGAGAAAATTTTATGAGTTTGAATTGATTTGAAGATGATTTAGGCTAAGTCCTTAAGAGGGAGTTAAGGACTCGGGAAATATTTTGGAATTTGGAATTTCAACTTGGAATTTGATTTGATTGATTTGAATTTATATTTCATTTATATATGTGAATATAAATGGGTCATGGGAAAAATTTATGAATTTGAATTGATTTGAAGATGATTTAGGCTAAGTCCTTAAGAGGGGATTAAAGGACTTAAGAAGGATTTTGAACTTGGAATTTCAATCATTGATTTCAATCATGGGTTTCAATCATGTGGCATTAATTTTAGTTTTGGAGAAAATCAATTAGGTTGGATCTAATTTATGTTTGATGTTGATTTGATTTGGAGTTTGACCTGAAGGAAGGAAGTGAGGAATGTGGTTCAAGCTATAGGGTAGGCAAATTTTTCTAACACCCCTAAGGCATGACCTATTCCAATGGCTAACTCTTCTAAGTCTCTAAGTCTAGGCTGAGTGTCCACCTAATTATTAGATGTGTCTTAGGACTAAGGATCTCTTAAAGTCTAATATGAGTCCTATGTCTAAGATGGAGGGGTTGAGAACTCATTCTAAAAATGAGGTTAACAATTGGCCTACATGCTTTTAAAGTGTATGAGCTGTTAGCTGGCGACCGCTCAAGATAGTTGTAAGTCCAGAAGAGTCGGGATGTGTTCACTCTCTCTTGTGGAGGTGAATCATTGTATCTCATTTTCTTTGAGTGGAATTAGGTCAAGCTCTTAGCTTATGCTAGGGCACTCTAGATCTAGTTTCTAAGGTAGCTTGTTTGTCTCTTGTTATGAGTATAAGTCCTCACCTCTTAGATATTTTCACAATCCGGTGTTATTAGAATGTGAGTCCCTACTTTCTAATAAAATTTAAACATAAATAAAAGTAAATTCTCCACTTAAAAAAATATAAAGTCTCATCATAAATTAGGCTGAAACATTCACTAAGCTTCCTAGTATCTTAGATGCTTCCTACTTATCCTCCTATAGAATCCATAAATAAGCCTTCCAATTTGAACTCTTCCCCTTTAATTTTCAAAAATAACTAATCATCTGATAGTCTAACCTTACAATCCTTGGAGAAATTTATTGACTACTTTAATCGAGAGTATTCTTAGGAAACTTTTATTTTCTAGGATGTAATTAACTATTGGGGTTTTCCTCCATAAGGAATTAAAGAACCTGGCTTAAAATAAACCCTGCTCTACTTTACCCAAATAAAGTGGGGGAAAGATATCTAGTTTATATGAAGACCCATATGCCTTAGGAGTCCTTATTGGACGATTAAGTCTATTGTAGGGAGTTATTTCTATCTTTTGAGATAATACATCATACTTTAATGTTGCACTCGATTATTTCAATAATTACCCTCTAAGATCTGTGTGGTGTCCCTATGACTCCAAATTAAAACACCACACTATCTAAGTTGGACTAAGCCATTGAAGGCCTCATCTTAATAACTAATCACATAGGAGTAAGTCCCACAGTAGGCATCCTATTAAAATGATAAAATTAGGATAAAGTCACCAATCCTATTAGTAAAAAAAATGTGAGGTTTAGGATCAAGTCATCAAAGAGGCCTTTCCTCAACCTAATATATTTAGGTTTGATTAAGCCATTAAAGGCCCTTTCCTAATATCTAGTTAAAAAAAACATGTCTCTCAGTAGGCATTTCTTCTGAAATACAAGAATAGGAATAAGTCATGAAGACCCTTTTCTTGTCAAATAGGCTACTTAGGTTAGGAATAAGTCATGAAGACCCCACTCTTATAAGCAAAAATCTTGAGGTCCAGGAATAAGTCATTACCCTCTTCCTCATTATAGCTACTCAAAAAGGAATTAAGCCATTGAATGCCCATTCTTAATATCCGATCATAAAGAAATAAGTCCCTTAGTAGGCATCCTTATAAGGTTTGGATAAAGTCATTACTATCCCTTTCCTTCTTAAGCTACCCAGGTTAGAATTAAGCCATTGGAGGGCCCTTCCTATTAGTTAAACTTCTTTAGAATAGGATTCAAGCTCTTATGACTCCTTTTCTAGTGCAAAATAAAAGAAATTAAGGAGTGGAATTTAGCCATTGAAGGCATAATTTCTATGGATTATTTAGACCAAGAATTAAGTCCATGTGACCCCTATCTAGTAGTCAAATTCTTGAGGTTTAGGATTAAGCTATTAAAGCCCCTTCTCCTCATCCTAGCTATTTAGGTTAGAATCAAGTCTTCAAAGACCCATCCTAGTAGCTAACTAGATAAGAGTAAATCCCCTAGTAGTATCTTTCCTTGGTTAAAAATTTCATGTAGTTTGGATTAGGAGTAAGTGTCTATATTGGAATCCTCTCTAACTACTATTCTCATATATGAATAAGTCCCTTGAAGGTGTCTTCTCTCACTACAATGACTGTGTTAGGATTAGACCCTTCTTTGAGTCTACTCCTAATGACATATCTCTTCTTCTTAAAACTCAGTGAATTTAAGTTTCTAAGATTAAATCAGTCCAAACAAATTTAGTCATACATATGCATATCTTTCACAATCAAATCTAAAACATAATTTAAAATCAAAATCAACAAATTAAAAATTAAATTTGAACTCCTTCAAGCCTATGCTTGTAGTGTTGATTAGTTCAGTCAACGCCAATATATGTAATCTACTTTGGTCGATCCACTACCCATATTGGGGATCCATTTGTTAATCTCATTTTTGGATAAGGTTAACAATATTTTTGAAATTAGTAATTAGAACACTTAATCCTAGATTAGGAGCCTCCTAATTAAGCACTTAAGAACACTACATCTACTAACCTAGTGCATTCTCCTTGGGTTGATATAACCTAATGGGTTTAGGTAGATTCAACCCAAATCTCAAAAATAAATTAAATCAAACATATTTCACTTAAAAAGTTGGATTCATGTGAGTTTAAAGCGAGTTGATTAACTTAATTACTCTATTAAGCTCAAAATTATTTAAATCTAAAAGAAGTTTAGACAAAGTCAAAACAAACCCAAAGAAATTAAAATAAAACAAATCAAATCAAATAAAAGAAATTCAAATCCAAATTAAGGTAAAAATAGTCAACCCTTTTAACATATGTTTTACTTATGTAGGTCCCACCAAGTCGAAGGTCAACCCACCAAAATTGTCCAAATAAAATTATTCCAAATGATCTAAAATGATAAAATAAATATGTTTATTCATGAATCTAAAGAAAAATAATTTATTAATGCCTTAATTAGGCTAATTAGATAATTTGATCTAAAAAGGTCTAAATGAGCCTCACCCTAAAAGAAAGAGATAATGGACAGCCAAGCTCTACCCTTATACAGCTTGGCTTCACAGGGAAAATCTCATTTTTAAGTGAAATATGTTTGATTTAATTTATGTTTTAGATTTAGGTTGAATCTACCTAAACCCATTAGGTTAGATCAAACCCAAGAAGAATGACTAGGTCACTAGGTCTAGTGTTCTTAAGTGCTTAATTAGGAGGCTCCTAATCTAGGATTAGGCATCGTAATTACTAATTTTAAAAAGTTTAATTACCTCATCCAAAAATTAGATCAACAATGATGTGTAGGAAGAGTCAATTATGTGGGAGGATCACTCCTCCACTATTTTCATGTTTGGTCGTTCTTTTTGTCACCGACTTTAGCTGATCTTTGGCTTGCTGGTGGTGGGGAACTCTGGGGAAGGGTCATTTCACTCCCTCTCCCTCTCAATAGTGTGTTGGCATAGTTAGAATGAAGGGAGGATCAATCTTTTCCCCTCTTTGTGCTTGTCCAAAAGTTTCCCTCATGGAGAAGACAAAAATGGTTGGCCATGGGGAATTGCCACCCTTGGAAGCTTGGTAAAGAGGTGGTTAATTGATTGGGAATAGTTCAAACTAGTAATTGAGAAGTGGAGAGAAAATTGAGGGAGGGAGAATGAGTTTGACTTCATTCATTAGTTTTATAATTTTTCTCCTCCCATGGCCACATCACATGGCTATAGGTTGTTGGTTGGCTACTTAAATCATGCCCAAAGTGAGCTATGAGTCAAACTCAAGCTCACATGAATTGGGTTTGGGTTGAAGTGCTTTAAGTTGATCCATTTGGGTTAGATTTAATTTAAATTGAGTTATACTAATCCCATTCGATTGATTGGGTATAAATTTAAGCTTACAATCATCTTGATTATTCATTGAATGATTTATGGATCAATTGATGCATGCCATGTTTGGGTTTGATGTGGCCTTAGGCTAGATTGACCCAGTTGACCTAAATAAGTCAAGTTGGGTTTCTTAATCCAATTAGCTATTTTAGGATTGAAATTTAATTTAATTTAGTTTGATTATTAATTTGTGATTTTTGCATTTGATTAGTTTCAATTGATTTAAATTTAAATGGGTCAAATTGGGTTCAATTGTGTCAAATGGCCAATATGACTCAATCAAGGTGTGTTAGATCTTAAATCATGTTTAATTAAGTGTTTTAGATGTTTTGAAGCAGTTAATTTTAATTAATTTGTAGTTAATTTTGATTTAGACCCATTTAGACTCAAATTGGGCTTAATGGGTTAAGATGAGTTCACATGAGTCAAATGATCAAATTGGTCAAATTAAACCCAAAGAATAATTGAATTATATTTAATTATAAATCTTAAATGATTGTGGATGTTTTATTTGAATTAATTTCAATTTAATTTGAATTTAGCTTAATGAGGTCCATTTTCGTTTACATGGATTAAGTGGCCAAATTAATCTACTTGAGTTCTCATTAAATTTAGATTTATTTCGATTTATATTTGGACATGTTTATTTGATGATTTTGAGCCTTTGACATAGCTCCATTTGACCAATTTTTTTGGGGTTGACTTTAACTTAGTGGGGCCCACATGAGTCAACTTAGGTTAAATGACCTGGTTAACCATTGTATTCCCCTTTTAAATTTAATTTTGTATTTATTTATGTTTAAATATTATATTTTGTATTTTTGATTTGATTTGATTTAATTTTAATTTATTTTTTATTTCATTTGATTTTTCTTGGGCTTAAATAATCTTGAGTAATGTGTTGATTCATTAATTAACCCAATTAACTCAATTAAGGCTCGAATTAATTTAAATTTTGATTCAAATTTATTTAATTTTAATTTTTATTATATTTTATTAAATTTAAGTTTGATTAGACTCACATAGTCAAATCAAGTTAAGATAGGTCATAGTAAGGTTTATTAAGTTAACTTAGGCTTTCACTCTAGGGTGTTGAGCTTTAAGTTTGATTTTGGTTTTAATTTTGATTTTAATTTATATTTAGATTTTGTTGTTATTATACTTTTCTATCTTAATTTTGGTTTTACACCTAGTCACTAGATATAGTGTTATAAGTGTTTAACTAAGAACTCCTAATCTAAGATTAAAGATCCTAGTTACTAAGATTGAGAAGATGTTAACCTCATTAAAAATTGAGGTCAATAATAGGTCTAAAGTCTCAAGATCATTTCTTGAAGATGAAGGCCCTTCCATTTAAGAAACAAGGATCATTATCTCAGACTAGATCAAAATCTTCCTTACAAGAGAATTTGAAAAGAAAGAAATTTCCCTCAAGAGTAAGTGATAGAGTCTAATTCCTTGAATTGAGTCTGGTCCGATTAGGCTTGAGTTTGGTTCAGTGAGTCGACTCACTGAGTGGTCTGAACCCGGCTGAGTTATTGATAATATGGGAGGGGGATTTAGCGCCTTTGTGCTTGGCCGTTGGATCTAATCACTTGGATTGAGTTTCTCTTGAGTCGAAGAACCGGATGGCTTGGTTTTTTCGCCTTGGATGTGTTCCTTTAATCAAGCGGTTCTCGATCCCTAAGGGAATTAGTGGATTACACGCGTCTTTGCTTATCCGTGATCACTCGGTTTGTGTTCCTTGGGATTGAATCGAGCCATTGATTTGAGTTACTTGGGCTCGGGCGTGGAATGAATCTTCAGGGAGAAGCTATCTTTAATCTGTCTTTTGTTTCATTCCTTCGACCATTTTAGCTATTGACGCTCCTGAGAGGGGTGAGAGCTGAGAGCAGAGGAAAAGGGAAACCCTAGGGTTCTGATCGACGAGGATGGCGGTTCCCGGCGAGATAACCAGGAGAAAAGAGAGAGCCGGATGAAGAGAAGAAGAGGAAGAAGCTTGAAGAAGATAAGTTTTTTTTGATAAAATGTTGATTTTATCTATTTTTCCTTTACACCCTTTTTATACTATTTTCTAACCCCTATCTAAGCCTTCTTTATAAGAGTAACTACTTTCTTCAATGGATTTTATTTCTACTTCCTTATCTGAATATTAGTTGGTTTAGTCATCGAGCTTCTTGATTTCCTGATAGCTTCTGTTGTTTCATCTATTATGTTATAAAAATAACAGAAAATGATTATTTTGTTATTTGGTTTCTTGATTCTTGAGTTCCGATCTAATTTCTTTTAATGTCAACTGCTGGATCATTCTGGATTTCTTGATAGCTTCTGTTGTTACTTTCAATTTGTTACAAGATAACAGAAAGCTGTTATCTTGTTATATTAACTCTTGATTCTTGGTTTCTGATCTACCTTCTATTATGGATAACTGCTGCAGGGTTTTTTGGAATTATCTATTTTCAGTCGTGCTATCCTTCTGTGGTGATACTTTGGGATTTTAATGTTGTTTGAAGCTTGTTGTCATTCTAGCTGATATTTGGTTCTGGTGCTATTCTTGACATGTTGTATTTGTAGTCTGTCATAATTGTAATTATTTTATGCTCTGAATTAGTATACTTATAATCTTTTCTTCTCTGTTGTTTATCCTTTCTGGTCTCTATCTGTTTAGTATCTGTAATGTCTGGCCGTTATTGCCCCTCCTTATTTTCCTGAGTAATTATTTATGTTTATGTTGTGAACTCTTTTAGCCAACTTGGAATTTTTCTTTCCCTTTTGCCTCTATTGTCTATTTGAGGATATGGAGTCATATCATTACACACATTGACCTTGTCCCAAGGTCAAAATCGAAAGGCTCCACAAATTCCTTAATTTCCCCAAGAAGTATCTGCTAGATTCCTTCCCATTGTATTAAGACTTGATGATCCTTGTATTCTTATCCTCGATCTAGAATCTTGATGGTCCAGGGATGCCCTTCTAAAAATTGATTAGGTAGTATGGCTGGGTGAATTTTTGAATCTTATCTGAATTGCCTAAATCTAGAGACGTGGAAAACATTATGAATCCTTGCTGTTTCTGGAAGGTCTACTTTGTAAGCCACAGTCCCTACTTTCTGTAGAACTTTAAAAGGACCATAATACTATCTTTGCAGCTTTGTATAGGGTTTCTTTGACATTGATATCTATCTGTATGGTTGTAATTTAACTAATACTAGATCATTTATTTTAAACTGAAGCTCCCTTCTGTGTTTGTTTGCTATTTGTTGCATTCTATTCTGAGCTTCTTGTAAGTTTTTCTTCAGTTGATGTAATACTGTGTCCCTTTGTTGTAGTAATGTTTCCACTTCCATATTGGTGGCTGTATTGCCATTATAGGGTATAATTTTAGGTGATAATCTGCCATATATTATTTAGTAAGGAGTCATTTTTGTGGAAGTATTAATGGATGTATTATAGGAAAACTTTGCCCATGGGAGGAGTTGTAGCCAGTTTCTGGGTGTCTCTAATACAAACTTTTTAGGTATTGTTCTAGTGTTCTATTTGTTACCTCTGTTTGGCCATCAGATTGAGGATGATAAGCACTGCTATGGCTTAATGTTATTCCACTTAATTTGAATAGTTCTTGCTAAAAATTATTCATAAAGATAGGATCTCTGTCTGAAACTATTGCTTGTGGAATTCCATGCGCTTAACTATGAGAAAGTTTGAGCTATGTAGGCAGAAATAAGTTGAAAGGTGAGAAATGAGCATACTTTGAAAGTCTATCTACTACTAGTATATCGCTTTGTTGTGGGATTTGGGTAGACCTATGATAAAATCCATTGATACTTCCTCCCAAATGGTCATTTGAATAGGTAAGGGTTGTAGTAACCAGTTTTGAGTATCATATTTGATCTGACATACTAGACATGTATGAAGTGTTTTATATCTTGCTTCATCTTTTTCTAATAGAATTGTTGAGTAATTCTGGCCCCTGTCCTCTTAATTCCCAAATGTCCTCCTACCGGTGTTGAATGTAGTTCTCTTATAAGCATATTTCTTATTTCAAAGTCTTTTGATATGACTATTCTATTTTTGTAATATATATCCCCTCTGTAATTGGGAAATAATTACTTGCGACATTTGTTTATGCTCTAATTCCAGATTGGATTATGTTTCTTCTTTAATCTAGTAGGAACTGAGTATAAGCATATAAGGTGTATTGTGTTGAGCCTTCTGCTGTTACTATTTCATCTTTGTTGTATGCTTTTCTGGATAGGGCATCAGCTGCCTTATTGGTGATCCCTGGTTTATATTCAATGGTATAATCAAAGCCTAGGAGTTTAATAAGAAATCTTCTCTAGAGTCTCATTATCTGCATTAACTCCCCTCTTTTGATTTCTAGTGAATTTATTGCCTAATAGATATTGTCTCCATTTTCCTCTTATAGCATAAAGTTCTCTAGCATATGTTGATATTTTTTGTAGTGTTGGAGATAATTTCTTGCTGAAATAAGCAAGAGAATGATTATTTTGAACTAATACTACTCCAATTGTTGTACCTGAGGCATCTGTTTCAAGAATAAAGGGTATGGAAAAATTTGGAAATGCTAAAACTGGTAAGGATACCATAGCCTATTTCAGTTGTGTGAATGCTGCTTTTGATTCTTCTGTCCACTAAAATTGTTGTTTAGCTAGCATTGATGTTAATGGGGATGCAATTGCTACATAGTTTTTTACAAACTTTCTATAATATCTAGTTAAACCCAAAAACACCCTTAACTGTTTGACTGACTTGGGTAAAAACCATGCTTGTACTGCCTGAATCTTTTTGGGATCCACTGCTATACCCTGTGCAGATAAAATGTGTCCTAAATACTCAATTTTATCTTGTATGAATGAGCATTTAGATGGCTTGATAAACAGACTGTGTTGTTTTAGTTTTTCTAACATTGTTTGTAGATGGATTTGATGTTGCTCTACTGTAGTGCTGTATATTAAGATGTCATCAAAAAAAAACTAATACAAATTTCCTTAGGAGAGGTTTCAGAACTATATTCATCATAACTTGGAATGTTGGGTGCATTTGTTAATCCAAATGGCATTGCAAGAAATTCATAGTGCCCCTCATGTGTTCTAAAGGCAGTTTTGTAAATATCATCTTCAGTCATTCTAATTTGATGATATCCTGATCTTAAATCTAGCTTTGAAAATATTATGGCTCCATGTAATTCATCCATAAGCTCTTTTGGGGTGGGAATTGGGAATCTGTCCGGGATTGTTATTTTATTTAAAGCTCTATAATCCACATAGAATCTCCAAGTTCCATCCTTTTTTCTGATTAAAAGGGCTGGGGAAGAGAATGGACTGATGCTTTCTCTGATTATTCCACTGTCCAACATTTCCTTTATAAGTTTCTCAATTTTAATTTTCTGGAAATGTGGGTATTTGTAACTTTTTACTTTGATTGGTTGAGTTCCAGGGGCTAAATTAATATGGTGGTCAATACTCCTTTGGGGAGGTAAGGTCTGTGGAGCTTGAAATATGTCTTGGTATTGCTGTAATATTGCTTGAATATTTTTAGGTAGGCTTTGGAACTCACTTGTTGTAGCTTCTGCAGAACTTTGGACTTCTGTCATTTGCAGGTAAGAAGCTATTTCATGTTTATTCTATAATTTGGTGAACTGGTGCAATGTGATGCCTTGAACCTTTGATGTTGTGTCTCCTTGCAGTTGTACCAAGGTGTCCTTATACTTAAATTTCATTGTGATCTCTTTGTAATTAGTTGTACATTTCCCTAATTATTCTAGCCACTGAACACCTAATACTACATCTGCTCCTTGCATTAGCAGCAAATAGCAATCAGTGATGAAGGTGTATCCTTGTAGTTGGATAGGAATATTAGAGCATATTCTGAACATTTTAAAGTTTCCCGCTTTCCTACTTTGAAGACGATGTGTGTTCTGGTCTATAAACTTGGCTAGTTTAGACTGGATAAAGTTGTGGGTTGAACCACTATCAATCAGTACTTGCACTTTTTTATTTCCAATTATCCCTTGTAGTCTTAGGGTTCTAGGATTTGACTGACCTGTGAATGCATTGAAGCTAATTTCTAGAATATCTTCTTGTATTGATAGGTTTTCTTCTTGATTTTCTTATTGCAGGTTGTCCTCCTGCTCCTCATTGATCACCATGAGGACAAATAGTTTTGATTTATAAATGTGACCCCTATGGAATTTCTCATCACAGTTAAAACATAGTCCTTTTTTTCTTCTTTCTTCTTTGTGTTGGAGTCTTTGTATTGGAATGGTTGGTTTGGTATTAGTATTGTTGTTGTGAATTGGCATTGTTGGTGTAGGGAGTAGAGGTTGTTGATATTGCTGTTGATATTTTATGGCTGGTACTTGATTGAATCTTGTTGTTCTTGCCATAAACACCTCATCTGCTAACCTATCTTCCATTAGTTTAGCTAACTGAAAGGCTTGTTGAAGAGAATTAGGTTGGGCTCTTACTTCCTCTTAATATCTTCTCCGATTCAAAATAACTTTGTAGAAATTCAGGTGGAATACCTGAAATTTGGTTAGCTAATTCCTCAAATTGATTGTAGAATTCTTGGACTGTGATTTTTTGTTGTAGTTTAGCTAATTCTTCTCTTAAATCTCTGTATAGAGAGGGTCCAAATCTTTGTATGACTTGTTCTTTGAACTGTGTCCATGAATGCAATTATTTGTTTACATGCATCCATTAAAACCACCAATCCATGTATATCGAGGCTATTATGAATTTTGATCCTCGATAAGCTATAGTACTTAAAAACTGACCGCTTTGACACCATCCTCTTGGATTTTCTCTATTGAATCTAGGCATATCTACCTTAACAGGTCTAGTATTTTGTTGGTGTGGTGTGTGTGATCTATTTGGGGAAAAAAATTCAATATAAGAAGCATTACACACCTGGGATTGTTGCTGTTCTTGAGAATTTATTTCTAATTTGCTTGCTATAGCCGATAGCCTTCTTGAAACTTCATTCAATATGATAGTAATTGAGGATATTTGTTCATCAAATTTATTTAGTCTTTCCACACATTCCTCTAGTGTTTTTGATGTATGTCTTGTGCCTTCAGCCATTATCTGAGTTGTGGTAATCAACAAGAGCACCAATGATAGAGTCTAATTCCTTGAATTGAGTCTGGTCCAGTTAGGCTTGAGTTTGGTTCAGTGAGTCGACTCACTGAGTGGTCTGAACCCGGCTGAGTTACTGATAATATGGGAGGGTTTATCGGATGCTTTCTGAACCGTTGGATTTAGCGCCTTTGTGCTTGGCCGTTGGATCTAATCACTTGGATTGAGTTTCTCTTGAGCTGAGTCTTGAACCGTTGGATGGCTTGGTTTCTTTTCTGCCCTTGGATGTGTTCTTTTAATCAAGCAGTTCTCGATCCCTAAGGGAATTAATGGATTACACGCCTTCTAGCGCTTGATCCCGTGCCTCAGTTTGTGTTCCTTGGGATTGAATCTGAGCCTTTGATTTGAGTTACGGTGGCTGTCTCTAGGCCATGGGATGAATCTTCAGGGAGAAACTATCTTTAATCTGTCTTTTGTTTCGTTCCTTCGACCATTCTAGCCGTCGACGCTCCTGAGAGGGGTGAGAGCTGAGAGCAGAGGAAAAGGGAAACCTTAGGGTTCTGATCGGTGAGGATGGTGGTTCCCGGCGAGATAACCAGGAGAAAAGAGAGAGCCGGATGAAGAGAAGAAGAGGAAGAAGCTTGAAGAAGATAAGTTTTTTTTGATAAAATGTTAATTTTATCTATTTTTCCTTTACACCCTTTTTATACTATTTTCTAACCCCTATCTAAGCCTTCTTTATAAGAGTAACTACTTTCAGTTACAATGGATCGTTTATTTACTATTACTTCCTTCTGTCTCTCTGAAATATTAGTTGGTTTAGTCATCGAGCTTCTTGATTTCCTGATAGCTTCTGTTGTTTCATCTATTCTGTTATAAAAATAACAAAAAATGGTTATTTTGTTATTTGGTTTCTTGATTCTTGAGTTATGATCTAATTTCTTTTATTGTCAACTGCTGGATCATTCTGGATTTCTTGATAGCTTCTGTTGTTTCTTCAATTTGTTACAAGATAACAGAAAGATGTTATCTTGTTATATTAACTCTTGATTCTTGGTTTCTGATCTACCTTCTGTTATGGATAACTCTTGCGGTTTTAATTATCTATTTTCGGTCGTCTTTGTCCCGTGGTGATACTTTGGGATTTTAATGCTGTTTGCAGTTTGTTGTCATTCTAGCTGATATTTGGTTCTGGTGCTATTCTGGACATGTTGTATTTGTAGTCTATCATAATTGTAATTGTTTTATGCTCTGAATTAGTATACTTGTAATCTTTTCCTCTCTGTTGTTTATCCTATCTGGTCTCTGTCTGTTTAGTATCTGTAATGTCTGGCTGTTATTATCCCTCCTTATTTTCCTGAGTAATTATTTATGTTTATGTTGTGAAGTCTTTTAGCCAACTTGGAATTTTTCTTTCCCTTTTGCCTCTATTGTCTATTTGAGGATATGGAGTCATATCAGTAAGATACTCCAAATTACCTAAGAAACTCCATTTCTTTTTAACTGTTGCAAAGAGTGAACCATAGAATGGTTGTTTACCAATAGCATGACCGACTAAGGGGTGCTTCCACTCCTTTTAACTTGCCTCAATCTCGAACTCCATAAAAATTGACTTTGGGAAAAACACTAAGGACATAGGGCAGAGAATAGGCTTTGTTATTTTCGTTATGAGAATGCAGAAGATCTTTTCAGTTGTAGGAATGAAGTTGAGCACAAGATTGAAGAGAAGAAGGCTGTCAGTTGGGGGAGCAGCTCCAAGTATAGAGTTGGGAGAGGAAGCAGTAATAATAGGGGGAAGGAGTAAGTGAAAGTGAAATCAAGGTTCATTGAGGAGCTAATAAAGACCTTCATAATATAGGAAGGGAACTAAGCAATGAAGAGAGAAACACAAGATCTATGGCCTAAATCGGAGGCCCGTGGAACTAAGAGAGCTTCCATGAAGCTGGAGGAGCAAGAGAAGAAATACCTTCAAAGTAAACCACAAATGAGGCCTTAGTCACCATCGCCTTTGAAGGGACGAGCCGAATTTTAGCACTCATCCACAGATCCTAGTTTTTACCTCCAACATTGTCATGTCTTTTTTTTTAGCGGCATTAAATATTTCCTTTTCTCCTACAACTATCATGCTACCAACATGTTCTAATTAATAGTAGGGACTCCTTCCAAGATCTACAACAATTGATAATTTTGTGGCATGTCAGCCTCAATATTCATACCATAAATGCCAGAGCAATTATTTGTTGATCTTAGGCTCTGAGGAGACTAATGAATCGGTGGTCAATTACGCCTTTGCTCATTTTATCTGATGTCTTGATAAATTCCCACAAATTATGGTTGCTGGTAGATAGAGGTGCAATAATAAAATTTTTAATATTGATTTTATTTAAATGGAACCAACTAAATTAATAAATTTAATTTCATACTAAATCTTGCCAAAATGGTGTGTTTTTTTGTAGTGAATGAGTGTGAAATTGCGTGCACCAGGGATGATATTTTTGTTTGGAATTTATTTAATGTCGTGGTGAGCTTATGTAAATCGTCCTTTTTGGGAGATTTACATACATACCACAATTCTTATGTATTTATATATTTAACAGCTAAATTTCAATTTTACATATATAACACCCAATCTTCAATATCATATCAAAAATATCATCACCACTACCTTTTTAAAGGTGAAATACATCTTTTTAAGCATAGCAAAGTTTAGATAAGTAAATATTTAATATTAGTTATTAGATATGTTAATGCATAAGAATTATGTGGTATTTATGTAAATCATCCTCTTTTTGAATTAATTCAAATCAATATAACAAATTATTTATTGATTTTTTCCATGCTAAATCAATATTATAAGTGACTAATTTATAATCAATTATTCAAAATGAAAAATAATGAATATTTAAAATCTTATTGATTATAATTTAAACTTACAAACTATTTTAAATTTTAATTTAATTAATTAGCATTATATATCAAATTCATTAACATTAAATATCAAATTAGTTACATAAATTTAAATTTATTTTGAATTTGTTTGATTTAAGATTTAATCATAATTTATTATCCTTCTTGATTGATTCAAAGGGAAATATACAAATCGTCTACACCTATATAATTGTTAGACAGAGTAAATTATACATTGACGTTATTTTTTATAATTATTTGATTGGAAAAGTTTGTTGAAGGCTGCTATTGATATTTAACACCACATCCTTTATATGCATGGTTTCAATGGACTAGCCTTTATCCGAAATCTTATTTAAAATAAGTTTTAGGAGGTTTGTTGTTCCTTTCATCTACTACCAACAATCCATGTTGATACTTTATGTGCATCTACATATAAATGTATGAGCAAGCTTACCATCCTCCAACATCATAATTTTGCATAGTTTTCCAACCCTTATTTTATTTTGTAATGATGCCTAGCCATGAATGCAAGGAAGCTGGCCAAGGTTCGTGCAATTATCTCTTAGAAATAATGGTGATGGTAAATGAAGTACTTTGTTACAAATAGGGCTAGTTGTCGGAGCAAGATAAGCTATTATAAAGATTATACATGGAAGCAATATGAAGGCATAGTAATCTCATAAATGAATTTCTAACCCCTTCAAGATCAAAGTTAGTGTAAGGGAGTTTTGTAGAGATTGATGATCATTTAGTTAGGCTACATTTCATTTAGAAGAGGTATCATACGATATTGCATTCCAACTTAGGAATTGAGTGAGATGATGCATTTAGTATAGTGTTAGCTATAAATAGAACATTGTATCAAAAAAAAATGTAATTTAGGTTTAAATGGTAGTCATTTTATAAAATTTATTGGGTGAGAACCACTCTTTGATTTAAATGATAACAATTTTTTAAAAGACTAAAATACAATTTCCCACCTTTATTATTTTAGTTTATTTTAGGAAGATTTACATATATACCATACAATTCTTATGCATTTATGTATCTAACATCTAAGTTAGATATTTACTTATCTAACACTTTCCTATGCTTAAAAGGTGCATTTCAGTTCTAAAAGGTGAGTGATGATGATATTGTTGATGTGATTTTGAAGATTGGGATGTTATATATGTAAAATTGAAGTTTAGGTGTTAGATATTTAAATACATAAGAATTGTGTGGCATGTATGTAAATCCCCAAGGAAGATTAATATATATACCACACAATTTTTATATATTTACATACCTAATACTTAAAGTTAGATATTTATTTATCTAATATTTTCTTATGTTGAAAGATGTTTTAGTAATTTTTACCCTCCTATTAAATATAGTTGCCCAAAATCATTAACAAAAAAAATCTTTACAATTCACTTATCAATAAAATATAGTTTTCAGCACTCCAATCGAAGTTGCAAAATAGTTGGATTATTCTTTCCTATTAAATTCTCCTTAGAGGTAAGCAATCAATTTATTTGGGCAAATTAGTTGATGAATTCATTGAAGAGAATAGTTTTAAAACAAAAATTCAAAAAAAAAAAATCAAATTAAACTAAATTTTTTATAACAAAATTAAATTGAATCAAAATATATTTGATTTATTGGATTTGATTTTGGTTTAAAGGAATTTTGAAAGAAAAGTAATAAATTTTATTTTGATGATGTAAAATAAAAGATTTTTGAGAAGAAAATGAGAAACTAAATTAAAAAAATTATATATATATAAAAGATAATGACATTTTGATTATTTGAAATTATATATTTATTATTGATATTAATCAAGAATCTTTTCCTTAAAATCAAACTAAAAACTATAATCCAAATGAACCTTATTATAAAAGTAAAAAATCATCCTTTAAAAAATCAAACAAAATTAATCAAATATATTTAATTCAGTTTGAGTTTTTATTTAAATTAATTAATACACATCTATAATTAGCATTTATATTTACTTCTTTGTAAAAATAAAGGCTCACTTAGTCCACTTATCTTATTTTACACCACAATGGTGAGAACTTGATTTTGAACGTACATTGGTAAGATCAATATATTTGATTGGCCTGTTGTCATTAGAAGTTTGGCGTACTCAATCGACAGATAAGTGCATGTGAAAAAAATGCTACAAATTTCACCGAAAAGAAGACAAATTTGGAGGTTTAATGGGGAGTCGGAAGAAATATTAGAGAGATTGAAAGAGGGGATTTGGAGGTAAAAAATGGGAGAGGTATCTCTTGTGTCCAATCAGCTAGCTCCAAATATTATTAAAAAAAAAAAAAGGTTACCACGCGACCAAATCGTCACGGGTAAATGATTCTATCTATTTATCTGGGGCCGATTTTGCTAAATTAAAATTCAAACGACGTTATTTTAAAAATTGACATATATATAAAGCTAACAGAAAAAAAAAAAAAAAAAGGAAGATCTGCCACTAAATATTACGTGCGGAGTCCGCACCGTCCCGCACCGTGCGGACTCCAATCAGAAGGTTCCGTTTTTATTTATTTTTTCTTTTTTTAAAATTTAAAAAAAAAAAAATTTAATTGGAGTCCGGACGCATCCGGACTCCGCAGGTAATAATTTTTACTAATTTAAATAGCAGATGCGAAATTTCCGCAAAATATGTTATAATAATAGACAAGAAAAATTCTATTTCTAAATTCGGAATCCTAACCGACTAGGCGCGAACTATAAATAAGGACAGGTCTCGGACTCCTTTCCCCGACTTCATATCTCCTGTGTTTTCTTAACGAGAATGGCCGATTACGAGACGAAGAAGATGATAAGGATGATGTGCTGTGATGGGCATGAAGTGGTGGTGGAGGAGAAGGTGGCGATGAAATCTCAGACGATCCGTCACCTGATCGAAGACGACTGCGCAGAAAGCGTTATACCCATTCCCAATGTCACCTCCCCCGTCCTCTCTAATGTCTTCCATTATTGCAGGAAGCATCTCGATTGCCCCTTGAACCATGTCGATGATCTTAAAGAATTCGACGACAAATTTGTCGACGTTGATGTCAACACCCTCTACGATCTCATCATGGTAACTGACCATGTTCCAATCTCTTTCGACTTTCGCCTTTATTCTTTTATCATCATATTCGTTCATTCTTGTACTTTTTTTAATGTTATGTTAGGCTGCCAATTTCATGGACGTGAAAGACTTACTCGATTTGATTTGCAAGAAAGTAGCAGATTTGATCAGAGGTAAAAGGCCAGAGGAAATTCGCCAGATTTTTAACATTCAAAATGATTTTACGCCTGAAGAGGAAGAAGAGATCCGGCAGGAGAACGCCTGGGCCTTCGACTGACCTGCACTTTGACGCTGAAATTTGAACTCAAATCCATCGGACTTTATTTCAATCCATTAGAAGATCATTTATCAAGAATCGTTTGTTGCCGTTGAAGTGCTCTGCATTCCATCTTTAGCATTTTTCATTTTTGTTTTGGAATTTGATTCTGTTTTAATGTGTTAAATTTCAAATTGTTCAGTTTCTTAAAATTAGTATTAAATATCATGGAAATGTAACTCAGTAGGTTTTTTGTTACTTTTTAAAGTTTAGTATGTTGTACAAAAATACTTGCCAGTTGCCATTATTCAGATTTATAAATGTTGGTTGGGTCTTCCTCATAAGTGCTAAGCACAAATAATTCAGATTTATAAATGTTCTGGTTTGGCCCTCCCTAAACGTAAACAACAAAATTATGTTAGGTTAATAAATTCTTAGGCTGGTGCAGTGGGTTAGCAATAACCGAGAACTCCAATTTCTAATTAATTCCGTAAATATTAGTTTGAGAAGGGGAAAGGATTGTCTTGGATTAAATAAAATTCCTGATCAGTTGGTCCTATTCATATATTTCTCGTTCGTTTTGCCTCCTCTTTCCCCAGCGCCGGTTCCCACTCGAAGCACCTACAGTGATAGCCCGAGAAGCAGAAGCTTAGCTCGGGACCTATCAACTTGTTCTCTTGTACAATGAAATATCTCTGTAGGCACATAAGGAGTCATCTTTGGCTGCGAGGCAGCGCTCGGTCCTGAAATCCGACGAATAAATCGCTCCCTTAAATCAAACGTTCAAATCTACATGAAGACAAATTGAAAGCCCTTCGAATTCTCAATCTTTGCCTTCCACCTTACAAAAAGGAGTGGCCTGTGACTCTGTTGCAAACTCTGGTAATCGTCCAATAATTCTTGGCCGATCGACGGGTCCATGCAAAACGAATTATCCCGATTCAATTGCTCGCAGGTCAGTACGTGGGTATTCAAGGGCCAAGGCCGACGAATACTTTGATTTCGGAGATCCGCCCAAAAATCGTTGAATAAGAATTGCTTTGCTTTCTTTTGAGGAACCAACGGCGACTTGGCACCAATGGTCAAAGCCTAAAAAAATTGAAGGACAAACTTTTTCTTGCATTTTAATGTGTTTTTCAATATTTTGTCATGTATATTTTTAAGGCCTAAATTCTTTGAATTAGTTAGTCATAAATTTGTAATAAAAAATCCATTAAAATTTTGGAAAATCTATCTCTTAGACGGAGTTGATGTGATTTGTTAGGAAATCTATGATATATCGATACTTTTAAAAAAATAGGATATGCAGTATCCAATAAGGGTCTAGAACACCTTCAGTATGTGTCGAACATAAAAGATCTATCTGATTAAAAAATATTAAAGGGACATAAATGTCTTAAATAATTAAATTAATACTAATTTTTTTTTTAAATATAGTTGTAGAGAATTTGAGAATTTTGAGGATGATATTTAGTTGAAAAAAAATATTTATTATAAATAATTAAAATTATAAAAAATTATAATTAAATTTATAAATTTAAAATTAATAATAAATTTTATTTATTAATATTATTAAAATATAATAAAAAAACTATATATATATATATATATATATATATATATATATATATATATATATATATATATATATATATATATATATATATATATATATATTATTTTAAATTATTTTTATAATGCTACGTCCAATGTGTGTTCATGTTCCATATTTTTAATAATTAAAATATCTCATATCTGTGTCATGTCATATATGTGTTCGCATATCCGTATTTATGCATCATACTATTGAATTAAACTAGTTTTATTTAGTATTAGTTAATAGAAGTTAATTTAAAAAAAATGTTTTTATTTTTTATGCATGTTTATTTTTTTAAATATACAAAAGAGAACAACTTACATTTCTTAATACATTTATATTTGTAATCATTAAAAATTCTTCTAAAGGAAATTTGAATTACTTTTATTTTTTTTAATTGTAGTTCATAGTTTAAAATCAACTTGACTTTTAAAATTTTATTTCTTTATATATTATTTTCTTTTTTCATAAACCAAACGGTCCTTTAAACATATATATTTTATTTTTCTATTTTTATATCTAAAACCTATATATTTTAGAATGAAGGTGTTTGATATAATTAAGTCATGGTAAAACTAAATTATTTGACATGACCTTATAAAATTACTCAATTAAATAAATTTAACAAATTGTTGAAGTAATGTTACTGTAAACTTAAGAAATGATTTCTTAAAAAAATATTAAAATAAAGATTATAATTTAGCTCATTAATCAATGAAATAGCACAAAAAAAAGTAATTTAAATAATTGTATGGGTAAAAAATCGAAAGATTAGATATATTCTTAAAAATTCAGTTATTTGTCTATTGGATGATATATTCTTTCGAAGTACAAGTGAACTCCAATGCGTAATCATTGGTTAGTAAGTAACAATAACAATATCAAGTATATGCTTACATTAGCATTACATGATTGATCGTTATTTGTCTATGACATGATTACCTATTCTAACCATATAAGTGGTGCTTGCATGCATTTAGCAGAAAAGTGTCTAGAGAGTCTTGGAGGTTTTCTAATATATCATTCCAGTATAGTTTCACCCCTCTTAATCTGATGGTTAGACACAAATAATGCACCATTGTGATTATTTTCATTTTCATACTCTTGAGTACTTGACAATAGATATATCTAAAATCAAACGAGATGATTAGTCAAGTAGAAGCTAAGTTTATTCTAAGCTTATTGTATATCAAAGAATGAGATGCTAGGATGAAGGTTATCAAGGATATATTTAAAAGTTTGATGAATCATATTGGTACCAATTTAGGTTCATAAAAGGTATTTACTTGATCATGAGAGTCAATGTTTAAAAGATACAAGTTAATTCATTCAACTAATTCAAACATCTTTTCTAGGATTTTAGTCTATCAATATGATAATGGAGTTATTATCGATCTATGCTTAATATGGATGAAACATTCCTACTGAGAAAATATAAGGAATTTTGCTAGCCATAGTCACAATTGTTGCTAACAATGATTTTTTTGCGTTAATACTTACTATTGTAGTGTTCGAATTGAGTGAGTGTGGTGTTTATTTTTGGATGGGGGGACACTACGTAGATCGTAGGGGGTACTTATTGAAGTGATCGACTACGACTTCGAGGTATGATGTACTATTTTGAAAGGTAGATGCATCACCCTATAATAGACCTAATCACCTAATAAGGACTCTTAAGGCATGATGGGTCTTCGAATATACCACAAAATTTTCCCCTACTTTACATGGATAAATAAAATAAGATTTATATTAAACCGGGTCCTTAAGTTCCCTATGGAGGAAAGCCTCCATAGTTAATTACATCTTAGGAATTAAAATTTCCTAAGAATACTCTCGATTAAAGTAGATAATTATTATCTCCAAAGATTTCAAGGTTAGATTATCAAAGGTTGGTTATATTTGGAAAGTCAATTAGGAAAGTTTGAGGATAAGACTTATTTTTGGAATACAAAAGAAATAAGTAGGAAATGCTCATGATACTAGGAAGCCTAGTGAGCATTTCAATCTATCCGATAGTAAGACTTTATATATTTGAAGAGACTTTATTTATTTGAGTTGAATTATTATTATATTGCTAGGGCTTATGATCCATCATCACAAAATTGTAAAAATATCTAAGAGGTGAGGATTTATGCTTGTAGTCCGAAGGAAACAACTACATCTGATCCTAAATCTAGGGAGCTCGAGTACGAGCTAAAGCACGACCTAACTCTAAGCGATAGGTGGACATAAGAGTTTACTTCCACAAGAGAGAGTAAAACATCCACTCTTCTGGACTTAGAACTGCCTGGAGTGCCCGCCAGTTAACACCTCCTACAATTCAAAACTATGTAGTCCGGTCTTATGAATTGCAAGATAGCTATGGTAGTTATTTAATTTGAAAGAGACTAAAGTCCTAAGCCCACTCCCTAAAAGATTAGAGAGCATGAGTGGTATGATCATATGAATTAATCTATAAGTGCAAAATCTTTTTAAATTTTATTTTATTTTGACACAATAATTTAGACAAAGGGCTTAAGATTTCTTTATGCCTAAATGCATGACAAAATAGATTATTGATTAAATCAAAAGAGAGAGGGTGAAGCTCTGTTGTCAGGGGTTGTTCTCATAAGTCAATCGATCCCTATTGTGTAAGGATGGAGGCCCTCATTTTTAGTACGAGTAGTAGAAGATGCATACATGATGTGAGACATACAGCATACACCTAATGGGTTGCTAAATCTTTTAATTATCTTGATTATAGCCTAGGCTTTATGGTGAGATTATGAGTTGTTTAAAACTTTAATTATGAGTGATTAGTTGGATAGAAAATTTATTTTATTCTAAGAGCTATTATATTTAGGCCACACATTAAAGCATCAAACATGAAGAAATTGTGAAAAGGATGAAATTCTGATGCGCAATATAAATAAATCATCAGTCAATTTCATAAAATAATCATAAAAGAATAAGAGGCCGATGCGGTTAGGTGCCGCCGTACAACTCGAAAGAGAGAAAATATGGGTAGCTGAGCTCTACTCTTATACAACTCGGTATATGAAAGAATAATTATAATTAGAAATGAATACATGTTATAGGGGTCGTCATTCTTTATTTCTTCATTTCTTCATGTTCTCTATCTCCTTCATTTCTTCATTTGATTGGACTTCAAAGGTATCACAGGGCCTCCGAGGATTAAGCTTTCTAGCTACTGCTCATCCTAACCCCCATAACACTAATCCTAATTCCTATTGTAAAATTATATTTATATGAAAAAGTAAATCTTACTATACCTGCAAAATAAAGATTAGCTAAACATACATAAAATCCCAAGCAGTTATATGTATAATTGGACTTAGCACCCTGCATATGGGTAATCAAGTCCACATGTCTTAACTTTGATTAGGCTTAGGGGTTTAAGCAACCTGCAAAGATAACATTTATATTTATTTTTAAGTATCTTCTTAAGCACAATCCCCTACAGAAAATATGATTAGGCTAACATTGACTTAACATCCAGTCTACGAAGCATACACCTTAACATCTAGTCTAAAATATTACAGCACAAAACAAAACATACATCACATCATACACTATCTTAACATAGAGCTATAAGTGGTGGTATAATTCTAATGTGTGTGCTAAGGTTTTGTGCGGTATGTCTTAACTAAGCATTAGAGTTATATTTTTCAAGTTTGGAAATTACTCAAGTTAACATGATGATGGGTTTCATTTGAAGTTGTTTAATTGATTTGTGAATTTTAATTTGTATTTCATTTTGTTTCATATGATTTACACTTAGCAACTAAGTGTTATAAAGAGAAGGAAGAGGATTACCCTCTTTCATCCCTAACTTAAGACACTTTCTAAATCATATTAATTTGATTTAGTTCTTTTAAATGAATGGCTTATTAATTAATTTTTTAATTAATCCTAATTTAGGTTAACTTTAAATGACCTTATCCAATATGAAAGGCTTCTTAAGATTAATCTAATTGAATTACTATCATATGAAGTATACTAAGTCATTCATTTCCATCACATGTAATATGCATATGATTGAATACTTAGCATATTTGTACATGCAATATATTTTAGCACACTTAAATGATGATGAATGTGTACGTTTGGAATTCATATTTTTCATTGTGGTTTAATTATAAAAATATATAAACTAAAGCTCTATCAAATTCTAATATCAAAATGCATAATGATGGAATCACATAAGTACATGTCATTGTTAACCAGGGAAGTGAGATAATCAAATGACCTCCTTAGGGATCATATTCTCAGGATGACTAGACTATATACTTATTAACATTCCAAATCTATGTAAATATATACATGAATAAGAAAAGGAGAGTAGTACTTTATATATGACATATGCTAATAACTTAGGTGAGTATGCATGCATACATTTATAGTAGAAAAGGAGGATCCTAATTCCTTAACTAATTACACACATATATGTATAAAAGATATAAGCGAGTATGTGTCGTTGTTAAGCAGGAAAGTGAGGTAATCAAATGACCTCCTTGAGGCTAGCTAAAGCCTCATATTCCCAAAATATCCAGACTATATACTAGCTTTCATAGATAAATATAAATGTATAAATAACTAAAGGAAGGAAAATCATGCAAAGTTGTATTTTTATTTGATTGAATTATTTATGTATGTGAATTAAAGTTCCATCCAAATTCTAATATAGAAATACATGGGAATGAAATTAAATAAGTACGTGTCATTGTTAACTAGGGAAGTGAGGTAATAAAATGACCTCCTTAGGGCTAACTAAAGCCTCGTATTTCTGAAATGTCCAGACTATATACTTATTAACATTCGAATACATGTAAATCTACAAATGAATTAAAGAAAAGAGAGCTTTACTACACATATCAAAGTTATAAACACATGCAAAACCTATATGTATTCATAACCACTATCACTTCACATGTTGTTATCACTTTATAAATTTTAAAAAATAGATTTAGATTTACTAGTGATAATAACCACACATATGATAAGTTAATCCAAAACATGCAACCTTACATAAATAAACATCATTTGATTTATTAATATTTAAAAGGATGAATGCATGAAATCAATTAACATCCAACATCTAAAGTGATTGGAAAGGAGTAACTAAGTACAAACAAATGGTTCATTCAACTAAAGTAATTCCTAAGGACAATCACATCAAATAAACTCATTTAAAGAAAACCAAAGTCCATTTATTAATTTATGACTTAAAATTTTGATCAATTTTAAAGAGGAGAACTTATCATTTGCTATTTTAATCCCATTCCCACATTAGCAATTTGATTTGGTTTAAGAAAAGGTAATTAAGTGGATTTTAAAAATTAATTAAGTTAGATTATTAATTAAATCAATTAATCACCCTTACATATGCTTCTTTAATTTGATTATCCATTTAATCATGAGCCACAAATAACATGAACATGTGAGGAAATTAAAATTGCAATGCTCCTATAAGCACCTAATTCAAATGGCTCATAATTAAGAGTTAATTAAAATAAAGAATCTAATTAAGTATTTAATGATTTTTCCACACTTATGGGCTAATCATAACTTTGTTAATTATTAAACACATAAAGAGGAACCCTTAATTTCATTATTAATTATATGATGTAATTATGATTTAAATTTGATTAATTAACCCTTGATTAACCTTTATATTAATTAACTTCCTTTCAAAATGAAGTGGACTTTGGAAAAGAAGCTAGGAAAGAGGTCCTAATCCCACTCCCCTTGTCCAATCACTATTAGACAGTGATTAGTGAGTTTAATTAATTAATTTGTTACTATTTAGGTAATTAGAGCCATTAAAGATTAAATAGAGTTTAAATGATCAATTCTCTAATTAACCAACAACCAAGAAAAGTAATTAGAAAGGTCATCTCATTAAACTAACACACAAAAATTAATTGGAATTAATTTCCATTAAATCCCTATTTATTTATATATTTTAAATTTTTCTATAATTTGTTAAGAATTTTCAAATATTCAGCCATTAAATCAAGTTAATTAAGCCTAATTAAGTCTAATTCCATCAACACTATGCATACGCTAGCATTGTGCTGTTATTAGGTGGAATTGTTAAACACGATCGAGTCAACGCTTACATGGCTGGCGGTGGACGGGGTTTTGTCCCCACTGTTTGATCTAAGATCGGACGATGGAGACTAAACCCATGGTTCTTATAGGATAAAATGAAATCAGATCTAACAAATTAATCATGACCATCCATTTCAATCATGCGAAATGGATGGTAAGCTATGAATTTTGAACTACAATGCCGATGACCGACTGCACTTGCTGCATTAATACATCTATGATTTTTACCAACTCTTGATATTCTCCAAGCACCCACCAAGCATCTGCTGCTGCTACAATGCAAATACGACTTACAGGGCCTTCTAGGACTATCGTGCTATACACATACAACCGTGTAGTTCTTCTGGTTAGAGGTAACTGTTTGGAATTGAACATTATTAACTATGCACCACCCAACAATAGCAAATTGTAGACTCGTTTACTTAAACACATACCTTCAACAAGGTCATTTGGAATTTCAATTTCATCATTAGGTTTGTCGGATGGGGCTCAAAGTAAACATCGTTGTCCCACTCTCTCGTAGTTTGACACATCCGAACATACTCATTTGTGGACAACATATGACTCTCACTGTCAATATTGCAAAATGAGTTATTTTTCAGCAGATTATGACTCTCTATATTCTCAAGCACAGTAGCTTTAACCATCAGTCATCATCACTAATATCTGCCGGACTCACTACTTGAGCCACTTCATCGATACTCATCTTCCTTCAACAACACTCGGTACATACGGTTCATCCGAATGATATATAGCATCGTTGATATCATATAACTTATAAGTTCAACAACAAATTATCATATTAATTATTACAAGTATAATCAGATAAATGTTGACCATATATTACCTAGGAATCAACTCATCAAAGTTGCGTTGTATCCCCGGAGGTGCTTGTGCGATGAAATCACTATGTCAAATTATATATCGCCTTACTACCGATCGGTGATGTGGATGTAATATTCCACACTTTTTCACATACATCACCTTCTCAACGATGCTTAACTAACTTAACGCCATCGTCATTAGCATAAATCCGCACCTAGCAGTGACGTAGGGTGGTGCGATCAATGTGCAAGATTTTATAATTCGTTGCTTTGATTGTTGTGAGCTTTAAGCGACGATTTCCTCGATTGATTGAAATCGCTTAATTCGCCTCCATAGAAAAGGATCAGCGAAACAAATTCTCTGTTTATTCTTGCCAAACAAACTATATAGCTACTTAACACCTGAATAATCGCAACGCCTATGCAAACATACAACTCAAAACTTAAACAAAAGTCTAAAAATACTACTCAAATTCCTACCATACATACTCCATTACTTTATAAATTGATAGAAGTAGGGATTTACCATGAGTTTACAAATAACGACGGGGATGTACGCAAAAATAAGTCGAATCCGCCACAGGTAACTTCCCCAAACAAAATGGACTGCCGGAATCGTCGCCAGAAGCTAATGTTGGCTTCCAAACCCTGCTATATGAGAGGAAAGTGTCAAACGCCAGTAAGCAGAAAAAAAGTTCATTTCAGATACAGGGAGCAACTGCAAGGGTTGGAGATCATTGTCGAAGCTCGATGTTCGGCGTTGGATGTTCTCGAGCTCGAGGGGTGAAGGAATCGTGAGCGGCGTCGAAACAAATTAGGAGATAGGTTGGGTCGACCCTATCTCGAGCGAGTCGCCCAATTAGTGGCGGCGGCGACCTGACCACATGCGTCGTCGGCGGTGGCATCACTAATTACGTTACCTATTCTTAAATTTTTTTATTAATACTTAATTACCTAATTAAGCTTCTAACCATATTTAGTTTAAAAAAATTGCCTTGTATTTATTATACATGCATCCAACCAAATAAAAAAATAATTTTCATATATTTATTTTATAGACAATCAAATTATTATAAAGTATTCAAAATATACTTTATTTATTTTACACCACACCTTATTTATATTACACTGCATTTTTTTTCGAATAACTAAACAACCCATTAGTTTATTCTTCCTTAAAGCTTCTAAGATCTCTTCATGGCTGACACTGGGTACTTCACTAATTACTTGGTGCTGCGATCGGACAAGGTTAGGCTGCCTGATCTCGTCCATGTCTTTAGAAGTGTGGACGAGAATGAGTACTTTGTCGGGCCGTCAGGGACGGAGTTGTCGTAGTAAGACGGAGATGGGTTGTATTCATCTCCCTCCTTGAACAAAGAATTCTGCTCCTTTCAAGGTCTTTCTCGGCTCGGGTCAGGTCGGCTATTGTTTCTTGGGGAATTTTGGTTATAGGCAATGACAGCTTGTTCTAGGACTTGATCTTCGCTAGTGGATTATCCATGTACATTCCAACATTTTTCTCTTTTTATCATTGAATGCTCGATCCATCATTCTCTAGTATATGATGCTTGCATTTTTGAATGAAATCACTTTGTATCAATTAAGACTTTCGCTTATTATGAAGGCAGTCTTCTTATAATTTATGTCATGCATTATATCATATGGTACCTCGAGAAGGCAATTGTTGAGTTGACTGGTGCATCAGTCAATGGGCAAGAGGTGTCATTTCTTGGGTATGCTAAATTATTGTTTCTAAATTTAACACACTGAAATGTCCACGTCTAACAAGTCAGAACTGAATGAATGTTTTTGGAAAATAATGCGCTGTCAATTTATATTTTATTTATTATTATTTTTTTTTTGATGATGAGGTGCCCCTGATCTCACTCATTTTATAACATGTGACTTTAAATATGACTAAAAAATAAGAATCTTTCAAGAATCTTTCAAATCAGTTGATGCATTGAAAATAATCCCACCTGCCATTCAATAATTAAGGAATGTTTGAGATCAATTTTATTTATATTTATTTTAAAATAAAATATATTTGATAGTAATAATTATTTTTAAAAATATGTAAAATATCAATAAAAAAATATTTCATGTATTTTTTAAAATAATATTATTTATTTTAAAAAATTTAAAATGAATATACTTAAAATATATATTAAACAAACACACTTTTAAAAATAACATAAAAATAAAAATAAAAGAAACAAAAAAAAATCTCAAACATGCTCTAAATAATACAAATATTTCTTTTAAGATATTAATTTATCACCACCAATATTTTTTTAAAGTGATATTTACATAATTTTTATGTACTTACATATCTAATATATACAATTTGATATTTACATTTATAATTTTTTCTATATATAAAAAAAATAAATTTATTTTAAAATGATAATAATAGTGATATTTTTATGTGATATTAAGACATATAAATATCAAATTTTGAGTGTTAGATATATAAATATATGTAAATGAGCTTTTTAAAAAAGAAACTCATTTTGTTAAATTAAAAGAAGCATATTTCTAAAAATTTTATGAAGGAGCAGAAATCGAAATTGTTATTTTTGTTTTCAGATATTTATTGTTTGGGAAAAAAACGTATTTTATTTTCACGTTTTCAGGCAAAAATAATTTATATTTTATTATGAAAATTCAAATATATTATAGATTTTTAAATTAAAATATAAAAATAATTTACACCCCAAATTCAGGCGTACAACATGCATTCACGGCCACATAATTGTGCACTCGTAAGTGTGTGCTTTCATGCAACGGCGTGATGTACAACGCCAACACGTATTTAAATTATACTAGCAGCGATCGATAGTAATTATTCTTTCCAATTAATATATACTTAACTTTAATCGAATAATATCAGATTGTAATTAAATTTAGGCAACATAATTCTAAATAAATATTTGATAAAAATAATGTTAAGATGTTTTGAAAATTTTAAAATTAAAAAAATGTACATTAAATAATTTTTTTAAAATATTAGTAATTATTTTATTATGAAAATATTAACTTTGGAATATGTTTGTATAATTTTTAGTAATGTATAATTTTTATTTTTTGCTAGCACAAATATTATTTTAATTTAATACAAATACGTTCCAAAGTTAATATCTTCATAAAAAATAATTTCAATTATTTTTTTATAAAACTTTTATTAATATATTTTTTAACTTTTAAATGCCCAAAATATGTTAACATTATATTTTTCAAATATTTATTTAGATTTATGTTACCTAAAATTTAATTACAGCATTTTGATCCCGTCATTTTTATAAGGCTTTCTAATACATCATTTTCAATAATAATTTTAAACCAGTTTTTTCAAAAGCAAAAGCTAAACCAAAACGGAGTGGTAAATGCTTTTTAAAATATAAAAGCTTATTTGGTTGAGCTTTTATTTTTTAGATAAATTTATTTAAAAGCTAATTTAAAAGACTTACTTAACTGAGTCGTACAAGAGCTGATAATAAGACGAGCTTGGTAGAATAATGCCCAATTTGTGTTTTTCTTGTTATGATAACGAGCTCAAAATAGCTGTTAAATAATAATTCACTTAACGAATAGATCAAACACCAATATCTTAGAGAGTCTAACAAGCTATTTGTAAATAACAAGTTGTTTGAACAACCCTATATTTTTGTGAGCATACATATTTTTTATTATAGAATTACTTCATTAAATTGGATGTAAAAGATAATTATAACCTAAAGTCTCCCTTCTTCTAACAAAAATAATTATAAGTTTAATGCACAGTGAATTATGTTATTTTAAATGACAGTTATAACAAAAATGTGAATCAAAATTTCATTTCAATCACTTTCCTAAACCCTAAATATTAAATTAAAGTAACAAATAATTAATGAAAAAAAGAGAGTTACGATTTACACACTTATCACTTAAACTATACTATTTACACTTTCACCTCCCGAAACATCCAATTCTCTCATCACTCTCTGTCGTTCTTCCTAACCTTGTTCCTTTGCCCATAACCCAGCTCTATCACTCGCCTCCGTTCCCATCTACTTCTTATGGTGCAAGATGGCGGGACTCATTAGTTGGGAGTCTCGCTATCAACACGATGACCCCTACTCGTGAGTGTGTTAATTGCCCCCACCACACCCAAAAAAAACAAAAAATCTCCTTATGTTTTTGTTTCCCTCATATTAAGCTTGCGTGTTTACTCATATCCTTCGTACATTGTATTTCATAGCTTCTCACTGTTGCAGCTACTTTAGACCAACGTAAGCCCCCAGCTTGCCTCCTAGTAGTAAGTTTCAAACCACCAATTAAGCTCCTAGTCTGTGTCCTAGTAGATTAAAAAAGAATCTTAAATACTAATCGATTTCTTTTGTCCATTGCTTTTAGTTTAATCTTATTGTATTTTTCAACACAGTGAAAAAAAAGGAAATATTTATGTTTATGTTTTGCATAAGAAAACTCATTAATAATTTGACTATAGACAGGATATTTCTTTGTTTAAAGGTTGACGAACATTTAAGTTGAATTTAATTTTATCTTTATATACTTATGAGTATTTTAGTGGGCTTTACTTAGGGAAAAAAATATCGCTTGAAGGTTGATTTTATGTAAAAAGGATGGCTCAGATATTTTCAGGTGATAGTTTGAGGATCAAAGATGTTTGTTCCTATAAAATAGTTAGTGAAATATAGATGTAAGAAATAAATGGTTAACAACAAAATAATTGTTTCTTCTATGACATCACATGAGAAGTAAAATAAATTTTATTCTTTCATAACAAAATATAAACAAGAATTTACACAATATAATAGTTAAATTAATGTATTTTATCTTGTCCTGAATGATAATAAGTTTTATGAACACAAATGGGGCTTTTAAAACACTTTATATGTTTGAACATAACTTTATCGCCTCTGAAATTTGCAAGTTTTAAGAAACATAAAAATTGTTTTGGTAGAAAATTCTTAGACTAGTTCTCCACTCTAATGAAACTATAATATTATGATGCTTTTAGCTACATGTCTGATTCACTCGCTGAAATCTAATTTAAAAGTTCTTAATGCACTACATAGCTACACACGAGCTTTCAATTCTTATAGTTTGTATTTTGTATTCTGTTTAATCATAAGTTTTTCATTTACCATGGCCTTCACTCTTTTATACAATGTTGTTTTTATATTTAATCCTAAGTTAGCATTTATTTTTGTCAATGTAAATATTAGGGTTCCTTGTTAAATACTAGCGTACCATCATTCGAGCTTGGAGAGTAGTAGATATGTAGATGAACTTAATAGATATAGTTATATGGAGTTACATACTCAAATTGTCAATTAAAGTTGGGACTCATTTGTCGATTATGCAAATTTAAGACATTCGATCAATGGCCATTGTTGAGAATTTTGAGATGAAGATTAAAGCCAATGATAGGAGGAGAGTTATCACTACTTATTCTTTCATTGGATGCTCATAAAGAGTAAGTGCTTCAGTGTGTAGTGATGGTCATACATTTAAAGTCAGGAAAATAGAAGCTTCACATTCGTGTCCAAGCATCAACAATGTCGACAACAAACAAACAACGTCTAGCGAATGGCCGATGAGATCCAAGACATAGTAAAAAAGTATCCAAACATACCTCTAAAATAAATTAATAATGGATTAGAAAATAAGTATGGGTTGTCATTATCATTTATGAAGCCATGGCAGTCAAGATAGTTAACACGAACAACATATTTGGTTCAATTAATGATAATTATAACTTTATTCTTGCATTTAGAGTAAAATTTGTTAAAAGGAATTCAGTTTTTCACATCTCTTATATTTACAATGTTAATGATAACACATTTGAAAGATTTTATGTAAGTTTTAAGGTGTGTATCTAGTAGATTTTTTGTTGGGTGCAAACATCTCATCAACTTTGATGCATGTCTCTTAAAATCTAAGTATTTGGGTGTATTATTTTTAGCAAATGCTTTGGATGGTAATAATAGACCTTTTATAATAGCATTTGTGATTGTCTAATCTGAGTCAAAAAAATCATTAGAGTAGTTTTTGAGGAATTTAACTGTATCTTTTGACTGTGAAGTTAAACCTTTATCATTTATGCTAGATATAGAAAAGGGGTTCATGGCGATGACATGTGTATTCTCTGAAGCTGAACATAGGGCATGCATGCACCATCTATGAAAGAATATAAAAAATATCACTTTTTTCATTGTAGGTAGAAAATTAAAAATAATGTATGGCTAGCCTCAATTGCATACACAAAATGTGATCATTATATAAAAATATTTAAATATTTGAAAGTAGCCCACAACTACATGGATATGCAGTTAGTATTCCTTATAAATTGTTAAAAAGCCAATTCTTACTTGAAATAAAAAGTCATGCTAACTTTAATAATATGTCAAAATCATTGGACTCTTGGATTGAAGAGGCTAAGGATAAACCAGTTCTTTATTTACTTGATATAAGTAGAGGCATGATAATGAAGCAAAGAGCTAAAAGGAAGATGAACTTAAGTAGGTAGAAATGTAACTTAATTCCTATTACTGAAGAATATATTAAAGATTTCACAACAATGAAGATAATTTATTATTAGACAACCAACACCATATAAAGATGAGGTGGAGGGGCATCATTAAAGGCATGAAGTTGACATTGAGAATGAAGAGTACAGTTGTAGATATTGATAGATAACTAGACTTTCTTGTAATCATGCTACATCTTTCATTGGTAGCGAAGAGCACACACCATGGCATATATATATGGATGACTACTATCATGCAATTAGGTAATTGTTGTTTTTAAATAAAGCATAATGTTTTGCTTTTCTAAATAATGGTAATGTATCTACAGATACAAGATTACAGGACTCCCAAGAAAGAGTCAATAGAGTGCATTTGATGACGTTCTTCATATTAGGGAATCATATACAATATGTTCTAGAGGTAGGACATGGAAGAGGAGGATAAGAAGCTATTTTGAGAACCCAAGCAAGAAGAGTAAAATTTCACACAAATGTAATTAGTGTGGGAGTTGGGATCAAAATAAGAGCACCTACAAGAGTCCTATTGACCAATCAAATTCAAATTTACATGAGGTTGACATTACCTTATTTACCTTTGAGTTTACATATGCTTATCTAGGGTTAAAGACAAAGCTACTTGTGTGATGAGAAGTATATGAGGCTAATACTGCATGTAGTTTAGGGTTAATGTTTTAAAATTTTTTTTTTGTCATAGATTTTTTTTATCTCAATATTTATATATTCTTATGTTTAATTAGGCAAAGGATGATTTAGAAAAATATGTGAATTGGCAAAATTAACATCTTTTAAATTTGCACTAGTTCTTATAGTTAATATCAATGCAAAGGTTTTGATTTTCTGTATTGATTGAACTTTATGTTTCTCTTGACTGGAAAGTGGGTTTAGTTTTATGCATAATTATTCATGGATCTTATAGCAAGCATACTTCAAAAGATGCAGAATCTACCAAAGATAGTTTCAAATTAATCTCATTATATGAACTTAATAAAAATGAAATAGTTTCTTCAATCTAAAATAAGGGAACTAGTTTCCTGTAGAGGCAAAATACCATCTTTTGTTTTGCTTCTATTTTTTTTCTTGGTAAACTACATCCAGGTCCATGAAAAGTGTTGAGTAGATACTGATAACATGATTATGTTTAATTATTATTGTGTTTGAGCAACTGATTTAGTTGAATAGATTTTGATAACATGCTTTCTGCAATATATATACCGTATGCTGTTTAATATGTTTTGTCGGCATCAATAAAATTTTCTTCTAATATTTACATCTCTTCTACAATAATGCTAAGTAAGTTGCATCTATAATATACTTGGATATTTATAAAGGCTCTTACTTGTGGATGATTGTCTAAGGCTCATTTTTTTATAATTCTACTAAAACTCCTTGATTCTTAAACCTAATAAGACCACCAAAAAATTTAACAGAATATAAAAAAGTAAGAATCTTAAGAGTGTTTTTCTGCTAAAAAAAAATTTTAATTTCAGCCTTTAACTTATATGTTTACAATAAATCATATAATATTAAATAAGTACATTTTCTACATGAAATGAAAGACTCCTCCAGTCATAAATAAAACTAAGATATGTGCATTAAAAGGTGGAACAAAAAGTGATTCTTTCAATAGCTTCTTTCCAAATTTTTATGGTAAAGCACAAATTTATCTCTAAGCCAAATTAATAGTTTACGTAGATGATTGGTTCTATGCTTATTAGTTTGCTTCTGCTCTAAAAACCTTGAGCCACTTATATGGACCTGATTATGGTGTTTTAATTTGAAGTCGTGTGGACATCATGCAGATCTTAGGGGGTACTTACTAAATTGATCGGGTATGATATTAAGGTATGATGTATCATCTCAAAAGATGGAAGCATCACTCTACAATGGATCTAATCACCTAATAAAGACTACTAAGACATATGGGTTTTCATATATACCAGAGATCTTTCCCCTACTTTACATGGTGAAGTAAAGTAGGGTATATATTATGCCAAATTATTTAATTCCTTATAAAAGCGAGCTTTTATAGTTAATTACATCCTAAAAAATAAGAATTTTTTAAGAATACTCTTAATTTAAGTAGTCAATCAATATCTCCAAAGACTTCAAAGTTAGACTATCAAATAATTATGTATACTTGGAAATCAAGTGAGAAAGTTCAATTTGGAAGACTTATTTACAGATTCGTAAGGAAGATAAATAGGGAGTAGACATAATACTAGGAAGCCTAGTGAGCACTCTAGTCTACCCTATAATGAGGCTTTATATATTTGAATGAGAGAGTTTAATTTTATTTTAGTTGAAATTTTTATTAGAATGCTAGTGCTTATAGTCCATCAACACAAGATTGTGGAAATGCCTAAGAGGTGAGGACTTATACTCATAGCCTAGAGGAAAGAAGTAGTCTTGGATCCTAAATCTAGAATGCTTTAGCACAAGCTAAAAGCACGGCTTAAGTCTTATCGTAAAATGAGACATAAAGGCCCACCTCCATAAGAGAGGGTAAACCCATCTCGACTCTTCTGAACTTACAACCGTTTGAAGTGGTTACCAAGGCTTAGGGAGTGGGTGAACCTATTCAAAGAGAGATTTTGTCTTATTTTGGTGGCTTGGTTTAAAGGTTTTGACCCAAACTGGATTCACCATGGGTTGAGCCCATTTGTGCAGACCTATGATGACCCAAGGATGAGTCATGCCAAGTTTTGTTGGGTTTGGATGGGTTTGGCTCAATTTGACCAATATGGGTCAAATGGAGTTTAATTGGGCTAGGTTGACTAATTAGTCAAATTGGGTGGGTTTGGGTATGTTCAAATAATCATTTGGAATGTATTGGTTCAATTAAATTGGTTTAATTTAAAAGTGGATTTCGGTTTGATTCATATGGGTTCATTTGGGTCAAATGGACTAAGTTGACCAATTTGGTCAAATTGGTCAAATTGGCTTGGACATGGGATAGGTTTTTGTTCAATTGATCATTTGGGAATGTTTGTAGGTGTTGGTTTGGATTTATTTAGTTTAAAAAATGATTTGGTTCAATTTGACACTTTAGGTCAATTTGGGCTAAAGGGGTCAATCGGGTTGGCTTGGTCAAATTGGGTTCAATTGAAGGTTGAATCAAGTTCAATAATCAATTTTTTATTAGTTGGAATCATTGGTTGCAATCAATTTGGCTTAGGATTTGATTTGACTCAATTTGGTCCTTTAGGTCAAATTGGGTCAACTTAGGTAAAGAGACCAAGTTGGCTTGGTTAGGTTCAATTGGTGGTTGAGTCATGTTCAATATTTAGTTTGTAATTGATGGGAGTCATTTATTGCAATCAATTAGATTTGGAATGTGATTTGGTTCATTTTGCTTCGTATGGGTTAATTGGGTCAACTTAGATCAAGTGATCAAATTGGTTTGGTTTGACCTGATTGATTGCAATTGGGCAATCAAGAATGATCAATAATTATTATAGAAAATATTAGATGTGTTGATTCAATACAATCTTGGTTGGATTGAAGTTTGAGTCAATTCGATCATTTAGGCCTCTTTGGGTCAAGTGGACCAATTGAGTTGATTGAGATGAATTGTATTGAATTAGGTGTTGAGAATAATTCAATGATGGATTTAAAGTTGATTAGTGGTCTTGGTTCAATTTATTTGGATTCAATTGGATTTTGGCTCATTTGGACCTTTTAGGTCAATGGGCTAACTTGGGTTGATTGGATTTATTTGGTTCAATTAATTTGATTGTGAGTATTGGAAGAGTGGAAATGGTCTATTGAATGGTTGGAGTGCTTTTGTGAAAATCAAATTAGATTTGGTTTATTTGAATGGGCTTGGGTTGGGTCCATAGGATCATGGTGGAATTAACTTAGGTTAGGGGCCAAGTTAATTTGGCTTGGAACTTTGATAAGAAACAAAATCCAATTGAGGTTAGTTGTGTTGGCTTGAGGTTGATTTTGGATGAAGGATAAGCATGGGTTTTGATTTAGGCCATAGGATAGGTAAAACCTATTCATCTTAGGCGTATTCTATGCTTAGGGTATTCTTCCTAAGTCTCCAGGCTTGGGTTTAGTATTCCTTTAGTCACTAAAAGTGTCTTATCACTAAGGAAATTCAAGTGCCTAGGAAGATTCCTAAGTCTAAGATGAGAGGGGTTAATCTTAACTCCAAAAGTGAGGTCAACACTGATCAGTAGGACAATATGAATTCATTAGTAATTAGCACTCAAACAATTTCAATTTGTTAATATATAAGCTACATATGTATAAAAAAAATGTTGTTAGCCTTTGGTGGATTTATTTCTTATTTTGATTTTTCTTTCATTTACCTAAGACACCTTTTCTTAGGATCATCGTGGGAAGGAGAAGGATGTTCTAGTAAAACTTACCCATGGGAGGGAAAAAATGATTGTGGGGATTCCACAAAACTCAAAGGAATAGGAAGAATTGGGTTAAGAGATTCTAGCAAGCTTGATGTAGGGCACCTCGATGAATAAGTGGAAAATAAGCTCTGGAGGGAAGCAAAGATGAACTTAATGGAGTAGGCGGCACATAACAAGCAATGGGAGCCAGACGAGATTAATTATAAGCGACAAAGACGGCTGACTGGAGACAAATAAACAGAAAGTGATATATTTATGTGTTTAAAGAAAATCTGGTGGCTGGGCTATAAATACTATTTTGAAGTGTTATATATGTAAAAAATAATATTTTAAGTGAGAGGTAGTTAAATTTCTCAAAAAAAAAAGTATATACATTTATATGAAAACTTCTAAATGAGGAAAAACTAAAAGCACAAGAGAAGAATTCGCTATGTCAAAAAAAGAAAGAAATTATAAGTGAAGTGTACTGGATCACATAACATGACATAACAAAAACGTAAATATACATGCATAAAAAATAATAAAGATTTTATTGACCAGATTCTTTCATTGCAACTTCTAATCAAATAAAATTCTTATGCATTTACACACACACATACATACATACATACATTCATACACACACACATATGCATAAAAAAATAATAAAGATTTTATTGACCAGTATTAGTGATTTTTTTCAAGAAACCTTCTAGTAAAACTGAAGATCTAAATAGTAGTTTAATAATTTCATATAGTGTGCCTTAAGAGTTGTAATCTTTAGGGGTGTAAACGAGCCGAACTCGAGCGAGCCAAGCTGTTGTTCGTATTCGGCTCGTTTATTATTTTTTTTGTTCGAAATTGGCTCGTGTTCGAAATAGCTCGTTTATAGTCTGTTCGTGTTCGGCTCGAAAAAATATTCGTGTTCGTTTTAGGCTCGTGTTCGGCTCGAAATTAGCTCGATTTTATATTTTTATAATTTTTATTTTTTTATTTTTAATTAAAAAATAATTATTAAAATCTTATGCAGTGAAAAACTGAAATACTATTGACAAAAATTAAAGCTAAAAAATATACAATTATATACAACATAATTATTATTTTTACACTAAAAAAAAGCTTTGTTATACAAAAAAATTAAAATTAGAGATTCATTCAAAGATTTAAAATCAAAATTATATACGCTTAAAATTTATGTTCTTAAATTAAATAATTTTCAAGAAGAGATTCAAAATCATTTTTTTACACAAAATTGAACACAACTTCAAATACTAATTTATAGCCTAACAAAATTCATAAACTCATATATCATATATGCATATACAAATTTACAAATTCATAACTTATATAATTTACAAATTTACAGATTTACAACTTTCTAAAATAAATTCAACCTAAAATTTTATATGATCATATACAACTTACAATTTTAAAAAATTAAAGCTAAGAAAATACAAAATTTACAATTTCCAAATATCAATTTCTAATCAAATCATTTGCTTCAGCTTTAATGTCAAAGTTTTATAGTCTTCTTCAAACTTTCCTATCTTCAAAATCCAACCAATCTTGAATCTTCAAATCTGTAATCTGCACTTTATGTTAACAAAACTAGCAAAAAATTATAAAATAAATATTATGCGTGGGCTCAGAAACTAAAATAAATAATCATTGATCGTCAATACTTTTTTGTATGAATATTGACATTCAAAAAAGGCGATAAAATGAAAGATTAATATATTAATAAGACTAGGATCGTAAAAAAAAAAATGAAAATAAGTGTAGCATTTGTTGACAAAAATAAAATCACAAAAAATGACAATAAAATCAAAAAGATGATAAAATGAAAGATTAATATTAATAAGACTAGGATCAGTAAAAAAATGAAAATAAGTGTAGCCAAAAAACTATTAAAATATCGATTATCATTGATTAAATGATGACATCCGAAAATTGACAAAATGTAATCTCAAAAAATTAAATTAAATATTTAAAAATATATACAATAAATATCAGCTAAGTTGCATGTTGCATCTATAGTTTTTTCATCATTATTAATGTGATATCACAAGTGATATTACACATTAATAATATAACATCTGTTCCAAATTGAGAGTGTAGCATCAAAAGATTTTACCATAGCCCATTAATGTGTAATATCACAAGTGATATTACACATTAATAGTGTAGCATCTGTTCCAAATTGACCAAGTGTAGCATCAAAAGATCTTACCATAGCCCATTAATGTGTAATATCACAAGTGATATTACACATTAATAGTGTAGCATCTGTTCCAAATTGACCAAGTGTAGCATCAAAAGATCTTACCATAGCCCAATAAGGATGCAAAGAACAAAACCGAGATATGTGTAATGCACAAAGAGCAAAAACCAAAAAGCAAACAAAGAACCAAACCAAAAACAAAGGACCAAAATTCGCAATATACTCAATAGTCAATTCAAACGCTAATTAAATTTAAACGTTTATGCAATCGGGAGCAAAGAGAAAATAAATAAAGAAATTCTTTATTTCACCTAAGCACAGAAACCAAAATAAGCAGTGTAGGGACCCCTAACTGTTTCGCCACTTCAACAAACTTATGTAAACGAGAAGGAGATTTTTTGAGGTATTTTACTGTCTCCCTTATTTTAACGGTTATTTGTTGCACCTCTTTCAACCCATCTTGAATCAAGATATTCAAGATGTGAGCACAACATCTAACATGAAAGAAATGACCCTGAAAATGTAACTTCCCTCTTGACTGAAAATTATTTTTTAAAGCATTTGCAGCAACATCATACTAGCATTATCCAGTGTGATAGTAGATACCTTGTCCTGCAAATTCCAATCTAGCAAACAATCACATATAGCATCACAAATAAAAGTACCCGTGTGTGGAGGATCAAGCTCAATAAAGCTGATGATTCTCTTATGCAACTGCCAAGAATCATCAATAAAGTGAATTGTTAAGCACATGTAGCCCACTATTTGATTTGATGTCCAACAATCAGAAGTCAAAGAAACTATATGAATGCTCTTAAGAAAAGTTTTCAATCTCTCTTTTTCCTTTTCATAAACTTTCATGCAATCACTTCTAATTGTGTTTCTAGATACCTTCTCATAATTGGGATTCAATACCTTCAAAAGAATATTAAACCACATATGCTCAACCATCCTAAATGGATACTCATGCACAATAATCATCTTTGCAATTATCTCCTAATCAAGATAATCATAATTTTGGGGTCATGGAATAATGGAATCTCAATTTCAGAGTTGACATCAAAAGGCATAAAATTTAATTTTTTTTGCCTTTTGTCTGCCAATTCAACAACCTGCTTATTCTTGGCCTTGATTTTTTCACATTCCTTCACATGGCAAAAGTTGTGAAGTTGTGCCAGTTTTTGATTTATGAAATTTCCTGCGACAATATATGCATTGTAAAGAGGGTATACTCTCCCCCTTAAATACAGAAGTGGTTTCTATAAAATACTCCCACACTGAAGATACTCTCTTCCTACCTCTCTTAGGGTTGACATCAGCACTAGTAGTCTCAAATGTATGCTCCTCTGATTCAACTTGTTGTGAAGTACTTGATATATCATTACCTACAACTAAATCATTACCACATGATGCAGACTGAGAATGATCCACATTAGACATGATTGTACACTAAATAAAAAGAAAATATGAGTTAGTACTTAGGACCACATACACATACACTCTCCAATCTCCATAGTAAACTTCATATTCAATATTCTGTTACTCTTCTCATATTCAAATTGCAACTCCAAGCTATACATAATTAAGCTAATCTACTATCACCACCAAATCAGCTCAATAAATAGTATCCATGCCATTGATGCCAACAGACTAAACAAAATAATGGCCGAACAGAAATAAATAGTATCCATGCCAACAGAGATAACAATGCAATGGCCAAACCAAAATAAATAGTATCAAACTATCCAATATCCATGCCAACAGAAACTGAAAAATCAAACAGAGCCTGCAACATATTACATATATTTCCAAAATAAGACAGGCAGAGTGGCGACAGACAAACCAGACAACGAGTAATGGCGGACAGACAATTTAGAATGAGAAGCAATATATAGCTCCCAAATATGAACGAAGAGTAAAAGAAAATGAGAAATCAAATAGAGACAAATATATAGCTCCCAAATAAGGCAATGAATAATGGCGGAGACAAACCGTAAACACGCATTTTAATAACCTACAAAGAATAACCGAATCATCCACAACAAGCATAGCTGCATAAGACTTAGAATATCGTACATAGCATAACCGAATAAGCACTTCAAGCATTTCAATACCAGAGGTCTAGAGACAACAACATATAGCACATATATCAAGTGACTCAAGTCTACAAATGAAAAATCGAGTCACAAATTGTAAAGTTAAGACCATTTCTCCTTTTAACATGAAACCAAAGTAGAAGCTTGATAAAAGAAGAAAATAATGATAGCAGACATGCAAAGTCGACCGAGTCCCAAGTAGAAGCCTCATAAAAACAAGAAAATAATGGTCGTAAACACTAGAAATCCGAGATCGCATCCAGAGGTTCTTTATTGCAGATATTACCATTGCATTTGCAACTTCACAAAACTCACAATAGTAAGACTCTTGCTAAGAAGAGTAGAAATTCGGCGGCCAAAACACTGAGACGAGAGATGGAGTCGAGGGACTTACAGGATTAGGGCAGAAAGTCGAGAGGCAGGAGAGTCGAGGGAGAGCTGGGAAATCGAACGAGTCGAGATAGGGCAATATTAGATGCTCATTTCGCCGCTTATTTTAAATCCCACCGTTAATATAAATTCCGTGGGATTAACTAATACCACCTAAAACCTAACAATGTATAGCATAAATGCATAATTATAAAAAACCTATAATAATAATTACTAATATATTTTAGCTTATTTTATTTAAAAATTTTTTAACTAATTTTATAATTAAATTAAATATCAATTTTAAAAATATTTAATGACATAAATATAAAATTTAATATAAATTCTTTACTTATTTCGAGCTAAATCGAACGAACATCGACAAAGGATTGTTAGGTGTTATTTATCATCGACGAAATATTTATTAGGTGTTCGTTTACTTAACGAATCTGATTTAAATATCGGTAACAGAAATTAGGTGAACAACGAGCTTTTTTGACAGCCCTAGTAATCTTCCTCCAAAAGATAATGCTTTATGTTTCCAACTAGCAAGCCAATCAGAGATTTTCTCCCTTATTTGATTTTTATTTCTTCTTATATTAATTCTCTGATAAAGAAATTTAATATCATCTTCCTACTCACTTGTTGTTTAATCCATTTATAGTAATCATTGAAAGCATTTAAGGGAGAATTATGTATCAAGATAGCTTTAAAGAAACCAATTACATTTCGCTCACTGCCTTAGCGTTTTTATATAGAATGCTACCATCCCTTCTGTTCTTATAATATTTTATAATAAAATAAATAAAATATATTACAAATAATATATGAACGTTCCGATTTGAAAATTGTTAATTTTAAAATTAGTGCACCATCAGCTCTTACGAGTTATGAGAGCTAATTCATATGATAATTTTAAAATCACTATAGTAATTTGATTTTTTTTAATCTTCAAATAAAAATCTAGATATTTTATGTTCAATGAATTATATATTAATAAAAATTAAAAAGACAATTCGTTTTGATAAAAATTTTATCTTATTTTTATTTAAAAAAACTTATGAAATTAATATGTTATATTCAATGGTGAATGAGAGATTTAAAATTATATAACGCTTAGGTTGATTTAAAAAATAATTTTGTCTAAATTTTTAACAATTCTAGCATAAATTTTTGCATTAATTTTATAAGTTTATTTCCTTAAAAATTACTAGATAAATGAGAAAAAAATTATTTTTTTGTTAATTATATATAAATATTTAAAATTTTATTATTTTATTTATATGACCAAAATTATGTCTTTAGAGTTGAAAGAGCATCATGTAAATTTGAGAATTTTTATGAAGTTATATTAAAATACAAAAATTAAAATATTTTTTTTACCCTTAGACATGAGATAAATTTTACAACTATGATAAATGCGACCAGTTAATTAATCTACAATACATTAATATTCAAGATTGTTCAATATTATGAAATTTTAAAAAGATTTATATATGTCAAACTGGCATAAGATTATCAAATTAATATGTTAAGTATAACTAGTGAAAACACGTCTAAATTATTATTATTATTATTATTATTATTATTATTATTATTATTATTATTATAAAGTGAAAATTTTTATTTAATTTTATAATATTTATAATCAAGAAGATATATACGGAAATTTTATTTTATTCATAAAGTTTTTATTATTAATAAATAAATTTTAAAAATATTATCAAAATTCTTATTTTTAATTTGAGAGACATCAAATTATTTTATTAATATTTTGACGATATTTAGACTCGTGTTGGTGATTCCAATGCATTGTAGAATAAATGATTTCCATTTAATAACTTATAGAGATTTTAAAAATAGTCAATTAAAAATAGTTTCAAATTTAATATTAATTAATCTTATTTATAAATGAAATATTAATTAATAAAGTTATCATATTTCTTATGATTATAAAAGTTTTTTTAAAAAATAATTAGTTTCATAAAATATCAAAAATTATTTTGTAATTTATCTACTAAAATTATTTTTAATTTACTATTTAAATTTAATATTATTCATGTATTTTTTAGTAAAAATGTGAAGAGTAATCAAAATTGATTTTGTATATTTTAATTTAGTATTTAAATAAATTTAATATTCTGTAGATATTTTAATATTTTATAAAAAGTATAAAATAAAAAACTAGAAAACATGAAAACTATTTAAATTCTTATTAAAATGTGAATAGTGTTCACGTTATGTTGATGCGAAATATGAGTAAGCTCCTTTTTTAATTTTTTGTCAAAATTATTTTCACTTAGTTTAAATACTTGACTGCTTTTTTTTTTTTCCTTAAATCACCAAAATTTACCATAGTGATTGATACAAATTACATAAATAAAATAATTAACAAATTAAACAAAAAGTTCTCTAATTTATCTAGTAATTTTGCTGACTATAAACTTATTTATATTTAAAATATTTTTTAAACCTAAGTTACATGCCATATAATTTTAAATCTCTCAGCACATATTAAATTCTTAAGCTTATCCTAATGAAAATTAGATAAGATTTTCATCAGAAGAACTCTCTTGTCTAATATTTTTTCTTTAAAATACATAATTCACCGAACACACAATATCTACACATTTGTTAGAAGATAAAAAAAATCAAATTAATATGATGATTTTAAAAATATCATACGAATTAGCTTGTGTAAAACTGATGCAGCACTAAGGTCTCGTTTGGGACTGCTGCAAGCATGCGGCATAACGTAAACTGCACCGCAGGACTGTTTGGATTCGAGTGATTTGCCAAAATTTTGGAATTGGAGGCGAAGCCAACACGAAGCAGGGGTAATTAATTACTGTTATAATTTATTATATAATTTTTAATTCATAATTAAAGGATTTAAAATATAATATTGCTAATATTTAATTTATTTAAATTAATCTTATTTACTTAAATTTAATTTAAATGAACTTTATCTAATTTAATTTATTATTTATGATTAATTAAAAATTTTAGTTTATGATAATTATAATTTATTAAATTTAATCATAAATTATATATTTGATAATGAAGTGGTTTATAATAAATAAATAAAAATTAAAAATATTGATTAGTATTTAATTTATTTAATAAAAAATTGATTATTGATCAATTATTTTAGTGAATAAATACTTAAAGATTTACTAATTAATATTAAACTTTATATTTATAATTAATTAATTTAATAATTTTAATGTTAATGTTATTTATTATATGATATATATAGTCTCTTAATATAATTTAGTGGATATATGTTTATATATGAAAATTAGTTATCTTATTTTTTCTCATTATACTTCATAACATTCAACATATAAGGATATTTTAGTCTTTTCTGCATAAACAATTGTACATGATTAAAATTAAGTTTTTAAACAGAATCACATTCTCACTTACTGCCAGAACTTTTTTTCAGATTTCACTCTTTGCTTTTGAAAAAACTGTAGTTATCTCAAACGGATCTTTAATTTAAAATTAACAATTTTTAAATCCGGATGTTCACATATAATTTGTATTATATTTTATTTATTACATCATAAATTATAATAAGAGTGAAGTCATATAATGAAAATCTTAAAATGTCCTCTTTAATAAAAAATAAATAAATAAACAAACATATAAATTCACGGGTGCAACAGCCATAAGGACGGTTGCATTTTACATAAAAACGCTAAGACGAAAATACCTTCCCGTTTTATTCTATTCTATTACCGTTTTCTTAAAAATGCTTTTGTTCACGCACCTTCCTAAATTAAATTTTAATCCAGCAATTTTTGTTAAATTAAGTATAAAAGGTGATCCAGTTTGAAATTTATCCGCTAAATTTTAACGAATTGCTTCTCATGTTTGCGCTAAATATTAAAAGGAACCTGTTTAAAATGAAATTTAAAATTGAGCAAAAACGTAACTTTTATTTGTGCTTTCCCTGAAAGAATTTAAAGTTGGAAAACGCAATCTAGATTTGCGTCTTCAAGGAAAACCGGATTCAAAAGTAGGTTTTCATTAGGTAATAATAATTTTAATTAGTAATTTTCTATATGTTTATAACAAATATAAAATAATTTAATTTTTAAGGAAGTAAAAAATGTTTTTATATATTCTAAAAAGTTTTTAAAGTTTTGGTTAATTAGATTTAATATTTTAATTAGATAATAATTATGTCAGTTAGGTATAGATTTAAATGATTAGGGACTAATTAGTGTTTTAAATAATATTAAGTAATTTTTTAATTTAATAATTTAATTAGTATATAATATTCATATCTTATATTAAATAATAATTTAATTCTATTTGAATTTTTACATTAACTCTTGATAATAATTTTTGAAATTAATAAGTAATATTTACTATAATTAAATAGTTTTAATAAAATATGTATTAATTTTAAATATTCATAATTTTGTTTCTAATTTAAAATTATAACTTGTTATATTTATCATAGATTATTTATATTAAATTTTTATGATAACTGTATACCCAAAATAAGTAAGCTGCCTATGTGCTAAAGACTCGTTGCGTGTATGATGAGCATAGTAAGAAAGAACATAGGCTTTGACCACATAGGGATAGACTCACCCTCAAAAAGCAAGTATTTAGGAACGAATGAATTAAGACACTTAGAACAGTAGAATTGGATTTTCACACTCAATCGGTTCTATTTATACTCATCTCTTGTATTACCTCTCCCCTTATGGCTTTCTCTCTCTTTCTCTATAGACTAAAAGAATTCACCTCTTAAATTAAAATTATCTAAAGGATAATAAAATAAGATTTCTTTCCCCTTCTCTCCATTACCTCTCTTCCTATTTTCATTAACCCCGCTTTCCGAGTGTCTCTTGAGGTTTTGCTTCAGCCACAAATAGATTTAGATCCAACATATTTTCAGGTGCGATGAACATATATAAGGCCAAGAACTATGAGTCAAATACAAAGCGAAGTAGGACATTCAATCCAGAATTAGATTTAATATTTTAATTAAATAATAATTATGTTAGTTAGGCATATATTTAAATGATTAGAGACTAATTAGTGTTTTAAAATAATATTAATAAATTTTTAATTTTTTAATTTAATTAGTATATAATATTCATATCTTATATTAAATAATAATTTAATGCTATTTGAATTTGTACATTGACTCTTGATAATAATTTTTGAAATTAATCAGTAATATTTACTATAATTAAATAGTTTTAATAAAAATGTATTAATTTTAAATATTCATAATTTTTTTTCTAATTAAAAAATATAACTTATCATATTTATCATAGATTATTTAAATTAAATTTTTATGGTAACTGTATACCCAAAATTAGTAAGTTGCCTAGGTGCTAAAGAGTCGTTGGGTGCATGACGAGCATAGTAAGAAAGAATATGGGCTCTAACCACATAGTATTTAGGAACGAATGGTCATCTCAAGCCAGCTCAAGCCTAGCACCCCTCCACATTGAGGAGAATGGACACACATGAATTCAAGCCATTGCACACTCGCCAATGAACACTCGCCTTAGATTTAGGCAAGTTATTTTTTCATACTCGACCAGTTCTATTTATACTTATCTCTTTACATCTCCCCTTATGGCTTTCTCTCTCTTTCTCTATAGAATAAAATAATTCACCTCTTAAATTAAAATTATCTAAAGCATAATAAATAAGATTTCTTTCCCCTTCTCTCCATCACCTGCTCTTCCTCTTTTCATTAACCCCGCTTTCCAAGTGTCTCTTGAGGTTTTGTTTTAGCCACAAATAGACTTAGATCTAACATTTTTTAGGTGCGATGAACATGGATGAGGCCAAGAACTATGAGTCAAATACAAAGCAAAGTAGAATATTCAATCCAGAATTACTCAATAAAAATGGAGTCAAACAGTCAACAATTTTCCACCCAGTGTGACTTGAAAGATATGGAGGACAAAGTCACTCGCTTGGTGTAAGCGACTGTGGAGAGAGCTAATAAGAAGTCGAGGTTGGTGGAGTATGAAGGATCATCAGGGTCGACTATGCACATAACTCGCTGAGCAAGAAAGGAACTCTCTATAACTCTTTGGACGATGACTCATATTATTCTAGCGAGGAGAAAGAAGGTTTGCATAACGAGTGGGCAACTCCTACAAATGCCTTCTCCTTTTAAGAATTAGCCTTGAGGAGGTTATCTCGCCCTGCTTTGGGTCATCACATCTTTTTGCAACTTCAAGAAGATGTTCTCCATGCAATTTGCCAATAGATAGAAGCCATTGAAGAGCTCCCAGGCTCTACTACAAAGAAGGCAAGAGCTTAGTGAGTCCCTTAGGAGGTTTATCACTTGCTTTTAGTATGAGATGTTGGAAATCAAAGATTTGGAACCCGTAATGGCTCAGACAGCACTCACACAAGGGTTGAAAGAAGGATCATTCAAGTATGCCCTCAAGCTCCAACTTCTATGTTGACCTCACTTTTGGAGCGAAGATTGATCCCTCCCATCTTAGATTTAGGAGCCTTCTAGACACTTAGAATTCCTTAGTGGTAGGACACTTCTAGTGATTAAGGGAACACTAAACCTAGGCTTAGAGACTTCTAGAGCATAACTCTAAGCCTAGAGTTTACCTTAGGACAAGTAGGTTTCACTACCCTAAGGTCTAAACTAAGACTCATGCTCATCAAGTCATCCAAACTTAAGCTCATGTGATTGGAGCTAAACCAACTCAAACATATTCAATTAATCTTAATTGAATTTATTTTCCAATCCAAGCTCTGAGCCAAATTAACTTCGACCTTAACCCAAGTTAACATAATCCTATAACTCCATTCAACCCATTCAAGCAAACTAAAGCCAATTTGATTCTCTCAAGCACTCTAATTATTGAATAGATCATTTCAAACTCCTTCGATAATTGCAATCAAACTTATTGAATCAAGTGAATTTTATTAACCCAAATTAGCCCATTTGACCAAAAAGGTTCAAATGAGCCAAAACCTAATAAAGCCCAAATTAATTATAATCAAAGCCACCAATCAACTTCAAATTCAGCACTGAACACATCACAACCATCCATAACTCTAATTGGTCCAAGTTGACTTGACTAAGCCACTTGACCCAAAGTGACCTAAAAGGCCTAATTAAGCTAAACTCTAATAAAAATCTCATTTGATCAAACCACTTCATTGATTACTGCAGGTCACTATTGAACACTCCATTACAATCAATTGAACCTAATCAAGCCAATTTGACTCTTTGACCCAAGTTGACCCAATTTGAGCTAAAAGGTTAAATTAAACCAAATCAAATTCTATACCAAATTGATTGAAACCAATGCTTTTAATTAGTCACCAATTGAATATTGAACATGATCTAACCTTCAATTGGACCCAATTGGGTTAACTCAACCTAATTGACCTACTTAGACCAATTTAACCTGAAAGGTTAAATTGAGCCAAATCATTCTCGAATCTAAATCAATTCAAATCAACTATTCTAATCAATTACTAATAATCAATTGAACATAAACGTAACCCATGCTCAAGCCAATTTGGCCAATATGGTCAAATTGGTCAATATGACTCATTTGACCTAAATTGGACCATATGAACCAAATCTAAATCTAACCCAAATTGAATCAAAAAATTTGCACTAACTCATTAAAAATAACCAACTAAACTTACCCAAGCTTCACTTTGACCCAATTTGGTCAAAATGATCAACTTAGCCCAACATGACCCATTTGACCTACATGAGTCAAATCGAGCTAAACCCAATCAAACTTGGCATGACTCACCCATGGGTCAACATGAACCTGCGTAAGTGGACCCAACCCATGGTGAACCTAGGTTGGGTCAAACCCATTTAACCAAGTCCTTCAAATGGGGCAAGTCCCCATTTATGAAGGTTCTCCACCTCCCTACCCCATGTTAGCCATCTTTGGCTCTTCTTGGATAAATGATCACTGACCCAACCTCAAGGTTATTGGATTCAACCTTTAGCCAAGGGAAGGTGAGCTCACTCATGGGAAGCCATTGGTCCACCTAAAGAGGAGTGTATATCTTATGACACCCCACTACACTCCCTCAGCCTCTCATACTCATTCATCTCAACAATCCTCTGCCAGCTCTGGCCACCTACCCCGGCCGGATAGTTGCCAAAGGCTGAGCCAATCCTAGCCATTTTTTTAGTTTGGGAGGTGAGTATACTCATCCCCATCCATTCAAACTCATTAGAGAGTTTCCTCAAAGCATTCTACACAGTCCCACACTCTCTTTTGAGCTTCCCTTGCACCCTACCGCTGGCGAGAATAGCTCCTGATTGGACCCAAGAGCTCCATCCGTCCAAACTCTCCAAACCTACACCAAACTTAAATTAACTTTTTCCATACCTTTACCTCACTCCGACGAATCAAAATGAATAATTTCTCGAGCGATTCGACCACTAGAAGGCATCCCTAGACAAACTTTTGATGAGCTTTGTGGTGGCATTTGGTCCACAGATCGATTGGTGAGTAGGCATCTTGAGATCTTCCCAACAAGTCTTCATCTTTTCAAAACCATGCTACCTCAGTCATTGGACCGCTGGTTTATAGCTCTAATGAGGTAAAAGTCAAGCAACTGTAGTTTTGGCCATTAGGTGTTAGCCTTTTTTTAAAGTGAATCATGTTTTCGTGCGATTTTCACTCTAGGATTTTCTTAGATCTCTTCCCTGGTCATTTTGGAGTCTATTCCTCTGTCGAACGAGCACTAGTGAGCTTGGATCAAGCTACGAAAGGCGGATGATGTCCGTCTCCCGGCACTCATGGGATGACAGATTATCAGCCATTTATTCCACGTGATTAGAACAGGCGATCATGATTAATCATGTTAGAAATCTTGATTTAATCCCATCAAAATCACAGAATTAATCTCGACTGGTTGATCCAAGATTTGACGGCTGAGATGAAATCACGTCTGCCATGACGAAACCACGTCCGCCGTCGCTGAGTTAGCTGCCGCGTCAGACGATTTAAGTTGCCAATGCTATGATTCCATGTGGAAAGTGTTGTTGTGTCAGAATCCATATGGTGCAGATTGTTTAAAATGATTAATTAAGGTTTAAAAAATATAATTAACTAACGAAAACTTCAAAAAATCATAACAAATTATAGAAAAATCTAAAAATGCAAATAAACTCATTTGGAAAGCTTAGATAGAGGAGAATTTAGCAAAAATAGAATTCCTAATTGATACCTAATGAACAATGCTTAATTAAACTTTGAAGCTCAAGGTAATTACCTTAATTAAGACCAAATTACTTGGCTTATTAATTCTAAATTTGGTGTGATGATTCTCTGAGATGCCCTCTACCTCCTATAATTTTCTTAGAATTATTTACCATGCTGTTTGAAGATTTTAGATTTTCAACTCTAATTATCCTCTTTAATTAATTAAATAATTATCAAAATTAATGAATAATAATAATTAAGCAATCAGTGTTAATTAATTAATGTAAATAGTGGGGTTAATAAGGGAATTAATTGGGATTCTTTTCTAAATTATTTTTCCAAGTGTATTCCCTTAAGAGAGGTTCAATTAATGTGTTTAGTAATTAAGAAAAAAATTAAGAAAAAATTAATGATAAGATAAAAAAAATAAAAATTGAAATCAATTTAAAATAACTCAAGTGCAGCCCATTAGCCCCTTTATGTGTTCAATAACATAAAGTTATTAAAGAAATTATGATTTTCCTATTGATATGGGAAAATCCTAAGAGTATTTATCTTCAAGAGCTTCTTCCTTTAATTTAATTAATTCTTAAACTTGAGGCTAATTACATTAGAGTTCTTTATGTGCATTGCAAATTTTATTTCCCCAAAGAATATCATTGAAGGCTAATGCTTAAGTAAATAATTAAATTAAAAGAAGTTTGGAAAGGGTGGTTAAATTGACATGGCTAATGAATTAAACTTAATAAATTAATAAAACACACTTAATTTCATTTAATTAAGCATGTTAAATAAATAACATGAGAGAGAGTGAATCTTAAATATTATTTCTCCACTTTAGGTTCCAATAATCTGAATATTAAAAATTGAATGCTAAAGAAACTTTGATTGTGCTTAAATGATGTTTATCTAATTTGATTGTCCTTGAGTTTTATTGAACTTAAGTATGTTGTGGGTTATGCTCAATTACTTCCTTTCAATCATCATAAATGTGAATGCCATATGTTCCATATATTTATGTTTTAAAAACTAAAAGAATATGATTGCATTTAAATTACATGAGTTGGTTAAACCTTATTATATAGCACGATTATTATCATTAATTAATCTCAAACTAGTTTTTAAAATTATATGATAATTAAAAATTAAATAATTTGAACTTTAAATTAATACTTGTTTCATGAATTCATAATTAAAAGATAATAATTAATAATTTCACTCTTATATTCATACTTATGTGTTAAGTATATAGTCTGGATATTCCAGGAATACGAGGCTTTAAGTATCCTCAAAGAGGTCTTAGGTAATCTCACTTCTCTAGTTTAACAATGACATGTACTTGCTTAGTTTCATTTATGTGTATGCATATGTTATAATATAAAGTGAAACCCTTCATTTTTGTTATCAAGTATTGTATCGATAAAAGACATTTGTATATATATAACCTTTTCCATAATTTCATTTTGATATTTATGTGTATACCTATATGTGTTTGGATTAGCAAGTATATGGTCTATACATCCAGGGAATATGAGGATTAAAATAATCCCAAGGAGGTCTTAGATAATCTCACTTTCCTAGTTTAATAAAGGCACATACTTGCTCAAATTCCTTACACATGTTTGCATATATGTGGATATGGGATGAAACCCTTTTTTTCTATCACTCATTAAGTGTACTAAAATATCAATACATTAAATCAAATATTAAAGAAGTTAAGAAGAAAGGGTGTGAATGTCTTTGATAATTAAAGAAAGTAATGGAGAACCATTCATATAATGGTGACTTACTTTCATTAAACTTGAGATGCCTCTCATGTTTGGATAGGATTCATTAAGGCTGATCCAAATTTAGGTTGAAATAAAAATGCATAATTAGTTCATTAAATAAATTACAATGATGATAATTTACCTTTAAAAATCAACCTAAGTCAGGGAAAAAAGGGTTAAGTCTCCTTCATCTCCTTATAATAATTAGATCTTAAGCAAAAAAGGGAACAAGAATGCATAAGGTAAAACTCAATCAAGCTATTAAAGAACTTAAAGTGACACCATCCTTAATGATAATTTAAACAATCCCAAACTCTAGAAAATTTTAACTCTAAAATCTAATCAAGAAACATGATAATACATTAGAATGCTAAGTCATTGATCTTAGTATTAGGTTAAGATGGTGTATGTTGTGGTGATATATTTTGTTTTTTGATGTAATATTTTAGACTGGATGTTAAGATTTTTTGTGCATAAACTAGATGTTAGGCTATCATTAGCCTAATGATATTTTATGTAGGGGATTGTGCTTAAAGTACCTCTATAATAATGAATAAATAAGAAATGCTTTTACTTGTATGTGTGCTTATGTCCCTAACCATGATCCAATTAGGATAGGTGGGCTTGGTTACCTAAGTATAGGGTGCTAAGTCCAAATATGTGAAATATAACTGCTTGGTTTGTATGATTGTTTAGCTAACATTAGTTTTATAGGTGTAGTTAGAATTTATTTTTCATAAATGTGCAATTTTTGTAATAGGATTAGGATTAGTGCTATGTGAGTTAGGATGAACAACGACTATAATTCATGGACCTGGGAGGCCTTGTGAAACTTGGAGCAAATCAATTCAAAGAAGGAAAGGAGAACAAATAATTGAAGACCCCCATAACATTCATTTCATTTGTAAAATTTAATCTTAATCTGGGTTGTATAAGGGTAGGGCTCGGCTACCTGTGGTATTTTATTTTAGATGTGCTAGGTGGACACCAAGCAGATCTTTCAGGGTACTTATTGAAGTGATCGGGTATGACATCAAGGTATGATGTACTTTCTAGAAAGATGGAAACATCACTCTATAATGGACTTAATCACCTAATAAAGACTCCTAAGGCATGGTGGGTCTTCGAATGTACTGGAGATATTTTCCTTATATTACATGAAAAGTAAAGCACGATTTATTTTATGTCTGGTTTTAATTCCCTATGGAGGCAAGGCAAGCCTCCATAGTTAATTACATCCTAGGAAAAGGGATTTCCTAAGAAAACTCTCAATTAAAGTAGTCTATCATTATCTCCAAAGATTTCAAGGTTAAAACTATCAATAAATTGGTTATTTTAGAAATCAAGTGGGAATGTTAAATTGGAAGACTTATTTTTAGAATCCAAAGGAAAATAAGTAAGAAATACTCATGATACTAGGAAGCTTAGTGAGCATTCCAACTTATCTCATGGTGATGTTTTATATGTTTGAAAGTCAGGTGATTTATTTTGTTTGAGTTAAAATTTTATTAGATTACTAGGGCTTATAATTCATCAATACAGAATTATAGAAATGCCTAAGAGGTGAAGATTTATACTTGTATCCCAAGAGAAATAAACAACCTTAGATCCTAAATGTAGGGAGATTCAACACAAGTTAAAAGCGCAACCTAAATTTAAGCGGAAAGGGGACATAAGGGTCTACCCGACTCTTCTAGACTTACAATCACCTAGAGTGGCCACCAGCTAACTCCTCCTAGGACTCAAAAACCATGTAGGCTAGTCTTATATTATTGCAAGATGGTTAAGCTATTTATTTAATTGGAAAGATACTAAAGTCCTAATCTTACTCCCTATGAGACTAGATCGTATTTGGTATGAGCATATGAGTCTAAACTGCATAATTTTATAAGTTTTATATAATTTTGATGCCATATTTTGGACAAAGGATTTAGGATTTCTTATGCCTAAATGTATGATGAAATGGAGTTATTGGCCAAATCAATAGAGAAAGAGTGTTTAGCTCCATCATAAGGGGTTGCTCTATGTGGTGTTTATTTTTGGATATGTGGTGGACACCACATAGATTGTAGGGGATACTTATTGAAGTAATCAGGTATGATATTGAGGTATGATGTACTATCTTGAAAGATAGAGGCGTCACCTTATAATAGACCTAATCTCCTAATAAGGACTCCTAATGTATGATGGGTCTTCAAATATATGAGAGATTTTTCCCCTTCTTTACATGGATGAATAAAGCAGGGTTTATATTAAACTAGGTTATTAAGCTCCCTATGAAGGCAAGGCTCCATAGTTAATTACATCCTAGGGAATAAAATTCACAAAAAATACTCTCGATTAAAGTAGACAATTATCATCTCAAAGATTTCAAGGTTAGACTATCAAATGATTAGTTATGTTTAGAAAGTCAATTGAGAAAGTTCAAGGAGAAGACATATTTTTAGAATTTAAAGGGAATAAGTAGAGAATGTTCATGATACTAGGAGACTTAGTGAGCATTTCAATTTATCCAATAATTGGGCTTTATATATTTGAAAGTGAAGAGATTTATTTATTTGAGTTGAATTTTATTAGATTGTTAGGGCTTATAATCTACCAACACAAGGTTGTGAAAATACCTAAGAGGTGAGGATTTATGCTTGTAGCCCAAAGAAAATAGCTACCTCGAATCCTAAATCTAGGGAGCTTTATTATGAGCTAAAGTGCGACCTAAATCTAAGCTACAGGTGAACACAATGGTTTACCTCCATAAGAGAGGATAAACCGTTCAACTTTTAGACTAATAAGCACATGGAGTGGCCACCAGCTAACTCCTCCTACGATTTCAAAACCATGTAGTCCGATCTTATGAATTGCAAGATAGCGAGGGTAGTTATATAATTTGAAAGAGACTGAAGTCCTAAACCTACTCCCTAAGAGACTAGAGTATGAGTGGTATGGGCATATAACTTGATCTATAAATACAAAATCTTTTCAAAATTTATTTTATTTTTGACAGATCATTTTAGACAAAGGCTTTGGGATTTTTTTTATATGCCTAAATGCATGATGAAATTAGTTGTTGGCCAAATCAAAAGAGAAAGAGGGTAACTCTCCATCGGTAGGGGTTGCTCTAATGGTCAAGCAGTCCCTATACATGTAAGGATGAAGGCCATCATTTTTGCAAAAGTGACTCAAGATGATATGCATGATGTGAGACATACAACCATATAGCTAAGGGGTTGCTAAATCTTTTAGTTATCTTATTTATGTCCTAGGCTTTATGGTGAGGTTGAGTTGTTTAAAATTTGGTTATGAGTTATTAGTTGGGTAAAAAAATTATTTTTATCCTAAGAGCCTACCGCATCCAGGCCACACATTAAAGCATCAATCACAAGAAACTATGAAAAAAAAATATGCCATTTCTAATGTGCAATTTAAATAAATCATCAATCAATTTTATAACTACCGTAAAAGAATAAGAGGCTGATGCGGCCGGGTACTGCTTTATAACCCAAAGAAGAAAAGATGGATAGCCGAGCTCTACCCTTATACAACCTGGTATGTGAAAGAATAATTACAATTAGAATGAATACATGCTATGGGGGGTCTTCATTCTTCACTTTTCCATCTTCCTCCTTCTTTCTATTGATTCAGTTTGCTCCTTCTTTGATTCAGATGTGCTTGCTTTGAAGGCATCACAGGGCACCCTACCACAAAGTATTCTAGCCACTGCTCATCCTAATCTCCCATAGAACTAATCCTAATTCCTATTGAAAAATTACATTCATAAATAAAAAAGTAAATCTAAACCTGCAAAATAGAGGTTAGTTAAACATACATACAAGCCCAAGCAACTATATATATAATTTAGACTTAGCACCCTGCACATGAGTAACTAAGCCCACCTGTCCTAACTTGGATTATGCTTAGGGGTTTAAGCAACCTACAAAGAGAGTATTTATATTTATTTTTAAGCATCCCCTTAAGCAAACTCCCCTATAGAAAACATGATTATGCTAAGATCCTAACATCTAGTCTACGAAGCATACACCCTAACATCCAATCTAAAATATTATTTCACAAAACAAAACATACATCACATCATACACCAACCTAACATAGAGCTAGAAGTGGTGACTTAATTCTAATGTGTGTGTTATGGCCTTGTGTATGTCTTAACTAAGTATTAATGTTATATTTTTCTAAGTTTGAAAACATTCAATTTTACATAACAAGTTGGTTTCACTTCAAGTTGTTTAGTTGGTTTGAGAATTTTAATTTATAGTTTGTTTAGTTTCATTTGACTTACACTTAACATCTAACTGTTATAAAGAGAGGAAAGAGGATTGACCTCTTTCATACCTACCTTAAGCCACTTTCTAAAGCATGTTAATTTGATTCAGTTCTCTTTAATGAATGGCTTATTAAATAATTTTTAATTAATCCCAAGTTTAGGTTCACTTTAAATAATCCTATTTAATATGAGAGGCATCTTAAGATTAATCTAATTGAATTACTACCACATGATATATATTAAATCATTCCCTCCCACCATATATAACATGCATATGATCCAAACCTATGTGTATCTATACATACAACATTTTTTAGCACACTTGAATGATGAATATATGGGCATGTTTGAAGTTTATATTTCATTTGGTTGAATTATTTAATGTATGTAAATTTAAAGCTTTATAGCACATTATTTATTCTTCTTGACTTGAGAGCTTCACCCATTACACATAAGGGGGCATCTGACTTACGAGGATGACCAACCTTCTTGGGGCAAGTGCGCCTTCTCTTTTGATTTGGACAACAACCATTTCTAACTGCATGCCATTGTAGGCATGAATTGCATACCTCAGGTCTTAAAATGAATTGTGAGTCAATAGATATAAGAAGAAATTTGTTGCATTAGTAAAGTACATGACATTCTAAACATTATCTTAGAGTTAGGGAGTGAGTTAGGCTCTTAACTTCCTTCATAAATAAAATAGCCTATCCATCTTACATACATAGACCCGATTCATGGTTTTTAAAATCGCTTAGGTGGTGGTAACTAGCAACTCTTTTAGTGGGTTATAGGTCCAAAAGAGTCAAGGATAGGTTTATTTTTTCTTTGGTAGGAAAAGAAGTGATAATTCTCAAGAAAATTATATTAGGTTGAGCTTTTAACTTGCATCAAGAGCATTTGTAGTCTTAGGTTCCAAAGCATCCTTTGGGAGTAAGTCTTCAACTACTATGCATTTATATAGTCTTATGCTGTTAGAATCTAAATCATAGATTTTTAATAAAATGTCAATTTAAATCTTAATAATTTTAGACTCAAAATTGTAAAGCCTAATGGTAGGCTACCTGAAATTCTTACTAGGAAACTTAGTATATAAAACATTTCCTACTTATTCCCTATTAGTCTAAAAAAGAACTCTTCCACCTTGGAGCATTCCCTTTTGATTCTCTAAATCATCATCTTTTTAAGACAAGCTTTGAAATTCATATAAATAAATAAATCTATTTCTTTAATCAAAAGTATTCTTAAGATGAGATCCTTCATTCTTATAATATAATTCACTATAGGGCTAACCCTTATAGGGAACTATGAACCTTACAGAAAAATAAATCCTATCCTACTTTTTCATATGGTTCAAGAGAAAAATCTCTAGTATATCAAAGTCTCATCAGCTTTAAGAGTTTTTATTAAGTAATTAAATTTATTATCTTTCCAGATAATATATTTATCATTTGATAACATATTTGATTACATAAATAAGTACCCCAAAGATTTGAGGGTAATATGTTTATCTTTTGAGATAGTGTATTTATCCCTTAATGATATATTTGATTACCTAAATAAATACCCTCAATATCTGTGTGGTGTTCTAAAATAAAATTGTCACATGTATATCTCTTAATGGTGGTAATTCATTAGATAATTAATTTGAGATTAAATTAGTAAATTTAGATAATAGATCTAAGACCACAATAGATATGTGGTGATCCTTAATATTAATAGAGATTTTTTGAAGGTGCAAGATAAATAAACAAGTAGAGTCATTGAATTTTGTAGCTAAGTGTCTAAAACCTAAGATTGTGATTTGAATTCTAGGATATTTACACATGTTAAAATGTATATCAAAAGTATCCTTCCTACTACTAGATGATAATATCATTATCAATTAGAGTTTTGTATTTCTCTCTTGATTGAGTTTGAGTTATAGTTCAGAATTGGGTTTGTGCTGAGGTGCAAAAAGAATTCTATGTGATGGTGTAATTTACCTCTTTTCATTAGGCTTTACAAAAACAAATTTGATTATTTTTTTTTTGTTGAATACATAATTGTTTTCACACCCATAATAGATTACATTGAAATCATAAAGCCATGGTCATCTTAGTAAGATAAGTGTTAATTTTGTTGGAAGAACATCAGAACAAATTTGATCAACATAGTTACCTATCTTAAATAAAACATGACATCTATTTGTAATAAGTAGGGATGTGTGATTCACCCAACTGACTTAGAATTGTTCTAGGTTAGGTTTAATTATAAGATTAGCTCTAGTAATAACATCAATTGATACAACATTCATAAAACTCCCTCCATCTATTACTAAGTTGCACATTTTTTCCTTACATAAGATATATATTGTATAAATATTCTTCTTTCTCTAGTCTTCTTCTTCCTTAGAAGTAATCATACACTTAACAACTAACATTGAATTATCTATATTAGATCTACTTCTTCATCTGATAGTGGTGTATCATCATGTTTCTCTTCAATATCTCCTTCTTCTTCTAAATCTTTTAATTCATCTATGAACATGATTTTTACTCTACATTGATTTTGCATATGACCCTTCTTAAGAAATTTAAAGAAAACTATCTTTTTCCCTTTTTAGAAGTAGGTTTAGTGGGGTTCATTTTAGAGGGGTTGTTCGATATAGAACGATTAGTTCTAATGATAGACTTTTGAGATTGTGATGTGGGTGAATATTTAGAAGATATTTGAGTTTTCATCTTAGATATGGATATAACTTTTTATGCTCTTCTAGGAGTAAAGCATAGTGAAAAGTGTCCTCTAAGCTTTGGGGATTGTGAAGCTTTAACTCATTCCTAATATCTCCTGTTAAACCAATGACAAATTTATCAGATACTTGCCACTCTTGATTAGCATATTGTGTTCTAGCTATTAAACCTTCAAATATATTCATATATTCCACTACTTACATATTCCATTATTTAAGAATAGTCAATTATTCATGGAGTCTTTTATCATGATTTCTAGGACAATATCTATCTCTTAGAATTTCTTTCATTTCTACCCATATCATGAGGTTTCTATTGAATCTCTCTTCTTTAGCTAAAATGTTATTCCAATATATTTTTGCATGACATATCAATTTCATTTTAGCAAACATAGTTATTTAATAATCATTCATATAATACCAATAGAAGAAGTCGTCCATTTGGGTTAACTAATATATAAATTTTTTGGGGTCATGAACACTGTCATAAGTTAGGGCTTTGATCTTAAATTATTTTGTAGGTTCATGTAATGTTTCATGGATCCTAAGATGGTCTTGTCTAAAGGTGTTCCTTAGATTTGGCCTTCTCACAAGATAATTATCTCTATGAAGTTCAATATTTTGTCCTGCTACAGGTTCTGAGTCATTCGGATGTGGAATAGTCAGTTGGGTTTGAAGCCTAGTACTTAAAGTTTGAATTTGTGTGGTTAGGTTCATGAGGAGGTCTTCTACTTTATTGAATTTCTTTTCATTTAGCATAGGGATCTATTTCCTAGTTAAGTTCTCTAGTTGGTCCAAACTAACAAATTTAGGTGGCATGATGTAAACACAAATGCAAATATGTCACTCCAAATGAAATTCTAAATATGCGATAAGTGAACTGGATTTAACATAATGAGATGCACAAAATTCAAAATGACTAGCAAAATAATTATTAGAAAAAATAAGAGGAATAGATAATTATTTGAAAAATATTACAAGTAGCATAGATAAAAGATCCAAAAACACAATAACCATCATAAGCAATTTTCACATGGACCACATGATGCAAATATTCAATAATAGAAATATTAATATTATTATTCAAAAAATATCCAAATCTTATTACTTGTGTTAAAAAAATAATTATTGAAATCAATCATTCTAGCTATGTGAGAAATTATATTAGAAAGAATAAGAGGCTCTGAAATTGCTAATAAAATAATATTGTTAATATGACAAATTCCTAATTCTATTTCTAATAGAGAGAGTGCCAATCCCTCTCACATTCCATATTAAAAAATTTAATCATTCATTAATAGAAGTAGATGTCGAATTAGATCTAGTAGATCTTGGCCCTTAGGATCTTAAAAGAAATTTTTTTTGAATTTTTTCTATTTCTCCTTATAAATAGTTTGAAAGCAAAGATCCTTATCTATTAACTCATCACCTAAAAAAAAAAAACTTAATAGAGTTATTAGAAACTAATTTAGATAAATCAATCAATTTCTTAAACGATAATTCTCCTTCTTCTAAAATATTGCCACAATTCTTATTTTAAAACAAATTGAGCATCACAATTAGATAACAAAGATGGGGCCAAAATGGATTTACGGAGAATACAATTTTCTGGATGAATCATATCCAAATTATCCCTTTCATGCCCCTCATCTTCACTTTAAAAAAAATATGATTAGAATCCATTTCTTTATTTTCATTCTTACAATCTTGAATTTGGAATAAAGAAATCAATTCTTTAATGGGATCTTTATTATTAATAATTAAATCCATGTACTCCAAAGAAGCACACTTATTTGAATCAATATTAATAGTAGATTTCCCTCTTTAGAGTTTCCAGGAATCATTTGCAAACCATTAAGAGAATTTCCAGTAGGTAAATTCGAAATAGTAAGTACAGTATTTGTTGATTCTTGCTCATGAACATTAGATTTATCATTTCCCAAATTCTTACATCCATCCATTTTTTCTCAACTAGTTTAGCATTATTGATGGATTTCTTTCTAAGATAAGTATGTAAAAAAAAAAAACAATCAGAAATCTCATGTCCATGAATCTTGCAATGATTACAAGAAAAGGAAAATTTTTAAATTCAACTCTTTGAAGATATCCATACTTTTTTGAGCCTAACCACATTTCTTTTGGGTATTTTTTGGTTACATCAACTTCAACTAGTATTCTGACAACTGATGGCCTAATATCGATTGCAGTTGCTTGATCAACCTATAATGGATGCCCAAAAATATAACCAATTGCAAACAAGATTTGTTGAGTAACAAGATAAATATGCAAATTAGGTAATGGAATCTAGGCAGGGGCAATCAAGGATTCTTCTATAACATCAAAAAGAGGCATCCATTTTAGAATATGGATTTGATAGTTATAAACATAATAATATCACTGAGCAAAAGATCTATTATAATCTAGATCATTCGATAACTTAATAATCACATGCCTTGCAACAATCAAACCAACCAATAAAATTTATATAACTTAAGGATATGAAAAAAAAATGATCAAGTATCTTCCATTTTAGGTCCCTTAAATGAAAATTTTCCAATCAAAACAATGGCAAAGGGCTCAATTAACCTTTCAATGTCTTCATTAAAAATTAAGATTGCCATATCACCTTTAAAGGTTGAGTGAACTAGATTCAAAGATGGTTTAGAAGAGAGATTCTTACTTAAGAGCACTTCCTTAAAAAAATTTTGTAATAGAAGCTAGATTTGTGCTAGGATTACTCGATGTCACCATCCTTGGATCACCATGGGTCAGCCCAAATTAAACCCAACCCATTTCAAACTTGAATTAGGCTAGTACCCATTTGGTAAAGCTCTCTAAATGGGACAAAACCCACATTTTGGTGGTCTTACCTACCCTTTTGCACTTAGTAGCCCCCCTTACTTTAGTTTGGATGTCTAACCCATTGGCTAACCTGACCCAAATCTGGTTGGGTCAGCCATGGGTCAAAGGGGGTGAGCTAACCCTTCCACTCTCATTGGTACACCTAGGAGAAGGAGGACAAGCCTTAGTAGCCCATCCCAGACCTTCTCCCACTCAAGGCGGTCCACGTCGGCCACTCCATAACGTCCCCACCATTTATGCCGATCGGACATCTGCCAAATGCAGAGCTAACCCGAGCCATTCGATTTAAGGGGGAGGAGAGTATACTCCCCATCTCATTCCAACACACATGAGAGCATACATAGAGCTTCAGTGAGAGAAAATGAGTCTCCCCAAAGCTTTCCCAACCTTCCTTGAGCTCCCCATCATCGGCAATGTCAAAATTAAATAAAGTAGAGCCTCCACTACATCCAACCTCACCTAAACTCCACCAAACCCAAATTATCTTTACTCACACCTTCACCAATCTTCGGTGATCCGAAATAAATCGATTCCCGATCGATTCGAGCACCGAAGACCACTGATAGGCTAACTTTGATGAGGATTTCAATGATGTTTGGTCCACAGAGTCACCGACGGAGAGGTCACCTTTGAGCTTCTCAATAGGGATTTATCTCTTTAAGACAAAGCTACCTCAGTCGTTAGACCCCTAATCTTGAGCTCAGGTAAATTTTGGCAAACCATAGAAATCCACTAAGTTATTTGGCTTTTGTAAAAGAAATATTGATTTCATGCAATTTTGATCGTAGGATCTTTTAGATCTCTTCTTTGAAGCTTTTGGAGTCAATCCCGATACCTCACGGGCTCTGGTGAGCTTAGATTGAGGGGGGAAGGGTGGACAATGTCCGTCTTTCATCGCTCGATGGATGAAGGGTCATCCTCCATTCATTCTACATGATTGGAATGGACGACCATAATTAATCAGATTATATTTATTCGATTTGATCCTTAGAAAATTGCCGGATTAATCCCCATCGTCCGATCCGAGATCTGACGGTCGAGATGAAAGTGTGTCCGCCACCGTTGACTCAGCACGCCACGTCAAATGACATAAATGACCAATCCTGAGGTGCCATGTGGAAAGTGTTGCCACGTCTTCTCCTGTGTGGCGTCGATGGGATTAGGGATTAATTAAGTATAAAAATATGTTTAAATGCTCTAAAAATTTATAAAATCATAACTAATTATAAAAAATCCAAAAAATACAAATAAACTAATTTTCGAAAGGTTAAATTAAGGAGATTCTATTAAAAATAATTTCATTAAATTTTGAATAATGAACATGGCTCAATTAGGGTTTGAATGTTTTCTTAATCACTTTAATTAAGACTTAATCATTTAGGAAATTAATCCCAAACTTGATATGTAGATTTAATGGGATGACTTCTACATCCCATAATTTTCTTGGAATTTATTTTCTATGTGATTTGGAGAATTTGAAATTCAAACCCTAATTACCCTCATTAAGTGATTTAATGATTATTTAAAATTCTAAATAATAAAAAATTATTTAATTAAACACCATTAACCACTGATTAACATGTGAGATGATGAGGAAAGTGATTAGGACCTCTTTCCTAATTACTTTACCAAACCCATTTTATTAAAGAGAGTTAATTAATGCATCGATTAATTAAGAAATTAATTAAGCAATTAATAATGAAATCAAATCAAATTAAAGAGATAATTACTTCAGATAATCAACATTTGAATTCATGGGTTACTCTTTATGTGTTTAATAACATAAAGTCCTTTAAGAAAATTATGATTAACCCATGAGTACGGGAAAATCATAAAAGTACTTAATTAGATTCCATTAATCTAATTAACACTTAAGTATGAGCTTATTGCATTAGGTCCTTTAGGAGGATTACAATTTTAATTTCTAATTTGCATATAATTTGAGGCTCATGAATAAGTGGTTAATTAAATTAAAGAAGCATAAGAAAGGATATTAAATAGATTGCTTAATGATTCCAACTTAATTAATTCATAAAACTCACTTGATTACTTCTCCATTAAACATACTAAATCACTAACATGGGATGGGGTAAAAATAGCAAGTGAATTTCTCCTCTTTAAGTTGATTAATCCAAACCCAAAAAAAGCAATCCTAATAAGAAGCTTTGGTCTTTTTTTAAATGTTTTTATTTTTGATGATTGTCCTTAGGAATTAATGTAGTTGAATGAATTATGTGGAAATGTTTGATCATTCCATTTCAATCATTATAAATGTTGTATGTTATGTGATAACATGTATTCATGTCTTTCAAATCAAATAATCAAATGAAATCTATTTATGTGCAAATTGCATGTGTTGGCTTAGTCTTATTAAAGGTTTGGCTATTATCACTAGTAAATTTTTATAATTTTTTCAAAATTATAAATTGTTAATAAAATTTGGAGTGACATTAGCTATGAATATATCTATATGATTTGGATGTGTTTATAGCCTAAGAATGGTAAAGAACATGCTTTCTTTCCTATGTTTATGCATATGTTTACATATGTTTGAATATTAGTAAGTATATAGTCTGGACATCCAAAGAATATGAGGCCTTAAGTAGCCCCAAGGAGGTCTTAGATTATCTCACTTCACTAGTTTAAAAAATGACACATACTAACTTTATATCATTCATATGTGTACATCTATTAGAATTTGGATAGAGCATTACTTTACATGTATAGGTAATTCAACTAAAATACAATCTTTTGCATGATTTTTATTCCTATGGTTGTGTGTACATTCATATGTATTTAAGAATAGCAAGTATATAGTTTGGACATCCCGAGAATACGAAGCTTTAAGTTGCCCCAAGGGGTTCATCGATTATCTCACTTCCTTGGTTTAAATAATGATAAGTACTTGCTTAAAACTTTAATACATGTGTGTGTATTCAACTAAAGAATGATTATCTCTCTTTTCTACCAAAACATATACATTCATAATCATTTAAGTGTGCCAAAAATACATTACATGTATAAGTATACTAAGCTTAAAGTTATATGCATAATATTGATGATGAAAAAGAATGGTACAACATTATCTATATGATGAAAATTCAATTTTATTAATCTTAAGATGCTTTTCATGTTGGATAGGATTCTTTAAGATTAACCCAAACTTTGGATTAATAAAATATTCAATAAATCATTCACTAAAATAAATCAAGTTATGACAATATGCCTTTAGAAAATAACTTAAGGTAGGGATGAAGAAGGTTAAGCCTCTTTTTACTCTTTATAATACTTAGTTGCTAAGTAAATATCAAATGAAACAAAAGAAAATACAAATTAAAATCCACCAATCCTCTAAATAACTTGAAATGAAACCACCCTAAATGTATGACTTAAATAATTCCAAAATCTTTTAATCATAATTCTAAGACCTAACTAAGACATACCATATTAAGCTTAGGCACACAAATTAGAATGTTAAGTCACCACTTCTAGCTTTAGGTTAGGATGATGTATGTAATGATATTATGTTTTATTTTATGATGTAATATTTTAGACTAGATGTCAGGATTGTGGTTCGTAGAGTGGGTGTTAGGTTGTTCTTAGCTTAATGTTATTTTCTACAGAGGATTATGTTAATGGGGTTGATAAAATAAAAATAAATGCACCTACTTGCAGGTTGCTTAGCCCTTAGCATAATCCATAATTAGGATAGGTGGGCTTGGTTATCCATGTGTAGGGTGCTAAGTCTAAATTATAAAATATAATTGGTTGGGAATGTATGTATGTTTAGCTAACATCTATTTTATTGGTGTAGTTAGATTTACTTTCTATAAAATATAATTTTGCAATAGGAATTATGATTAGTGATATGGGATTCAAGATGTGCAGTGGCTAGAAGGGATAGTCCTGGGGTGCCCTATGATGCCTTAGAGCAAATCAAATAAAAAGAAGGAAGAAGAAGAAAGAAATAAAGAGTGAAGACCCCCATTGCATGTATTCAATTTTAATTATAATATTCTTTTGTAATTTAGGTTGTATAAGGGTAGAGCTTGGCTACCAAATTTTTAATCTTTTCTGGGCTGTACGGCGATACCTGGTTGCATGACCTTTTATTTTTTTACAGAATCTATACATGTCTGATTGTTATTATGTTTAGATTGCACAATAGAATTGCATCTTCTTCATAGTTTCTTAAGCTTGATGTTTGAATGTGTGGCCTAGATGCAATAGACTCTTAGAATAAAAATTAAATTTTCTACCTAATTAACAACTCATAACTAAATTTTAAAATAACTTTCAATCTCATTTAATGCCTAGGATATAATCAAATAATTAAAAGATTTAGCAACCCCTTAGCAGAATGATTGAATGTCTAACATCATGCATATCATCTTATATCACTCTTGAACAAATGAGGGCCTCCATTCTTACACTTTAGGGAACACTTGACTTATAAGTGCACCCCCTAATGGTAAAGATTCACCCTCTCTCTTTCTAATTTAGCTAATAACTCAATTTCATCATGCATTTAGGCATAATTATCCCAAAGCCTTTGTCCAAAATATTGTGTCAAAATGGTATAAAATTTATATGATTTTTTAGTTTAGACCAAGTCATATGTCCATGCCAGTCATGATCTTGTTTCTTAGGGAGTAAGTTTAGGACTCTAGTTTCTTTTTAATTAAATAACATCTTAGTTATCTTACAATTACATAATATCGACCTACATGCTTTTGAATTGTAGGAGGTGTTAGTTGGCAGCCACTCTAGGCGGTTGTAAGTTTAGAAGAGTTGGTATAGGTTTATTCTCTGTTATGGAGGTAAACCATTATATCCCATTTTTTGCTTAGATTTAGGTCATGCTTTTAGCTTGTGCTAAGTCATTCAAGATTTAGGATCTGAGGTTGCTTATTTCCTTTGGGCTATGAACATAAATCCTCAACTCTTAGGTATTTTCACAATCTTATGTTGATGGACTATAAGCCTTAGCATTCTAATAAACTTTTAATTCAAATAAAAAAAAATTTCATTTTGAAATATATAAATCCTCACTATTGGATAGGTTGGAGTGCTCACTTGGCTTCCTAGTATCATGAGTGCTCCCTACTTATCTTCCTTTGGAATCCAAAATAAGTTTTTCCAATTGAATCATTCCCACTTGATTTTCATGAATATTTAATCCTTTGTTAGTTTAACCTTGAAATCTTTAGAGATAATTGATTGAATACTTTAATCAAGAGTATTCTTAGGAAATCTCCATTTTTTAGGATGTAATTAACTACGGAGGCTTGCCTCCATAGGAAACTTAAGAACTCAACATTAAATAAATCTTGTTTTACTTTTTCATGTAAAGTAGAGGAAAAATCTCTAGTATATACGAAGACCCATCATGCCTTAGGGGTCATTATTAGGTGATTAGGTCTATTGTAGGGTGATGTTTCCATCTTTCAAGATGGTTCATTAAACCTTAACGTCGTATCTGAGTCACTTCATTCAGTATTCTCTAAGATCTACGTGGTGTCCACCCGGCATCTGAAATAAAATGTCATAGATATTTTTAGTGACTCTGCTGGGCATGGTTCTTCTCTTCATCTTTAGTAGGTAATCATTATCTCCAAGCATTGATAGTGGACTCATATTTTGTGTAAGCCCAAGGCTATCTTTCTTTTCATTGGCATTTTGATTATTTCATCCTTAAGCAAAGATGTCCAACATCTTTAAGTTTTAGGACCTCACTCCAAGTAGGTCTTAAAACCTCTATTAGGTCCCCCAATAGGTAAAAGAAAAATTGACCAAAGGAAAATAATCAAACATAAGCCATACAAGATTAAGAATCTCTTACCACTAGCTTGGTGAAGCAAGGTTCATCCAATATTCAATAAAATACCAATGAAACCCAAATCAAAAGTAAAGAGAAACCTTCTCCAAAGTTCCAAACTTTTCCAACAAAATTAATGAACCCCATATTCAAATTTATTAAATGAGGGTTACCATTCAAAATCAAAATCAATCAAGCAACAACAACAATCCAAAATAAAAATCTTTTCTCCAAAAATTTCAAAATCTATCCAAACAAATTTAACAAACCCTATTTAACATAATCAAATTTATTGAATGAGGCTTCCAACTCAAAATAAAAAGACCAAATCTAATAACAATCCAAAGTAAAAGTCTCTTCTCCAAAATATCTAAATCTCTTCAACATGCAATTGAACCCCATTTAACATTATCAAATTTGTTGAATGAGGGTTACAATTCAAAAATCAAAATCAATAATTGAAATCATCAATAGCGAATAAAAGTATAATACAATTTTCTCTTTGCAACAGTGCAGTAGAGATACTAGCCTCATCTTTTTTCTTCCTTCCTTTAGTCAGTGTTCCACCATGTCTTTCGGCAAGCTGATCTTCTTTTTCTCATATGGTGTGGATTTGACCTTGGATCAAGCCCTACGCTCCACCGTCCCCATCATCAAGCTTGGACTTAGCTTTGAGCATTTTAAAGTCACAAGTGAGGGACCTGCCATCACCACCTTTAGCAAGGAGGAGGTGGCAGAAAAGAAGCCACTTCTACAGTTTGATCTGCATTTTGACTATGTGTTTCGTATGAAGAAGAAGGCAATTGTGGTTCCCCTACCATCAATGCCACCACAGCTCATTGTCTCTCAAAGACGACTAGTACCACCTCTGTGGTTGCCCCTGCCCTAAAGGGGAAGGCTATCTTAGCTTCTGAGATAGTCTCTTTCACCTTTGAGGTCAGTTCTAGTTCCCGTCTGGCCCCGCTCACTAAAACCCAATGTCATACTCGTTGACCTCATTTTTGGATGAGACTAATTTGAACTCTAAAACTAATAATTAGGACATCCTAATCACAAATAGGAATCTCCTAATTTAATGCTTATGAAACTATACTTAGTGACCTAAGGAATCTTCCTTTGGTTAGATCTAACCTACTTGGCTTAAGTGGAATCAACCCAAACTTCCAATTTTGATTAACCCAAATAAATCCAAAAAAATAAAATTTAAATCAAGTTAAAATAAATGGAAGAATCCAAAACCAAATCCAAAGTCAAATCCAGTCAACATAGGTGGGACCCTCCTAGTCAAAGATCAACCCACCAAGAATTTGACCAAATTAAATTATTCAAAGTGTTCCAAATGATCAAATGAATATGTTTGACCATGAATTTAAAGATATTCAAATCCATTCCTATTGGGTTCAAACCTAAATCAAATTGAAACAAACCTAATTTGATTATTCAAAATCATTTGGAAATGATAATTAAACATGATCCAACCCACTAGTGAGTCTAATTTGGTCAATTTGGGTCATTTGACCCAAATGAAACCTAAAGATTAACCCATTAAGATCACTTTGGGTCAAATGGGTTCAAATTGAAATTCAATTAAAATTAAATAAAATCAATCACTCCAAATCATCTCAGACATGTGATCAAGCATGATTGGAGTTCAAACCCATTCCAATTGAGTCAAATTGGCCACTTGAACTCAATTAGAACCAAATTTAACCCATTTAGGTCAAATGGGTTAAAATGAAATGGAATTCAAAATCAATTCAAATTTAAATTAATTAATTAAATCTAAATTCAATTGATCATCAATCAAAGATGATTAAACTTAAAATTCCAAGAATTAAATTAAAATCCAAACACTTTGAATCAAAGCATTTGGTTTGAATTCAAATTCCCAATCCAAGTCAAATGAATTCAAACATGAACTCAAATCCATTTGAGATTAAGTTGGGCAGCCATACATCAATTCGAACTTTGATGATGATGCTATAATCCATGAAAATAATAAAATAAAAAATAAAAATAAATAGAATTTGAAAATTCATAAAAAAATAGGAAAGAAGGAAGAAGGGAAATGTTAATTCCCCTCTTTCTATCTCATGCCATCCCACCTCTTATGGGAGAAGGCTGCCTTCAAGTGAAGGCCACCAATCGAAAGCCAAAATGGAATTGGCTTCTTCCAAGGAAAAGAGAAGAAGAGAAGAAGAAGAAGAAAAAAAAAGGATCCACCAAGCATGGAAAAGAGGGCTAAGGCCTTCCTCCCTCCCATGTGAATTTCTAACCTTGTTCATAAGGTCAAGGGGGGTTGAATCCACCCCATGGCCAGCCTTTCTGTCACCGGTGGATGGATTTGGCCACCAAAAATTCCATAAAAGGGAGAGCTAAAGGCCAAAAAAAAGAGACATGGATAGAACGATCCTCAAGCCTAATAGACTCTCCCATCACCTTCACCATCACAGACGAAGAAGAAATGAACTCTCCCCAACTTTCCTTACCACCGAGAAGTTGGAGAATGATCAATGCCACCGAAGCTCAAATGAGCTTGGTCTAGGGAGCAATCTAGAGGTAGAGGATCCAATTCCTTTAGCACACAAGCTTCACGTGTTATTCCACAACTATTGGAGTTAACCCCATCATCGGAGATCACTGAGACTAAGGTACACCATTAATGCCCCGTTGAGGCTTTTAGGTTTGGTCCTTTTTGAAGAAAACTTTATCTTAAGCTAGATCAAGCCATTTAGATTTATAGGATTTTATTCCATGATGGTGTAGCAATAAAAACTATGAGGTTTCAATGGTTGGATCATCAAAAATCAAGCAAACTCGACAGACAGCTCTAGATCCTCATCGTCGTGGGAAGGAGATGTAATCTCCATTGTACGTTCTTTTTAAATGGAATGGACAACTTTAATTTAGTCGCATAGATGGATTTAGCCCCTTAAGATCTTTGGATCAATTATGGGCCATCCAATCAAAGATTGGACGGTCCTGCTCGAAACCACATCCCGCCACCTTTTTAACGTGGGATTTGGATGTGTGAAACATGACGCAGCTTGCCACGTCAGCACTAATTGGCTTAAAGAGGAAAAAACATTTTCTTCTGAATTTAAAAATATTGCTAAAATTGCTCTGAACTTCTAAAAATTATAGAAAAATAAATATAAATAAAAAAAATGCAAATGAGGGCTTTATGGATTCGTCTTGATGAGAAAACTACATAAAAATTAAAATCCCCAATTAATTTTGGGCATTTTAGCCGTAATTTGGTTTTAATTGAAAACTATTAAACCTTAATTATTCTTAAACCATAAGTCCAATTGAATTGAAACTTTGGGGAAATGAAATTGGGGTTAAAACACACCTTATGAAAATTTTTCATGATTTGTTTCACTGTATTTCATGAAAAAGTGAAATTTTAAATGCTAAAGTTCAATCGTAATGAATTAAATTACTATTAAACAAATTAATTAATGAAAATGTATCAAATCACTTGAAATTAATTTAATGAAACCTAATGAACATCAAAACATTAATAAAACTCATCTAAACTCAGTAAATCAAAAATTGACTTAAATAAATAATTAAATGTATTAAATAATTCAAATAATTAACCATAACTTAATTAAATCATAATAAATCAACAAAATGTCAAGAAATTATGAATGGACGCTCTTTGAAAATATCATTCGGAGAGGAATCAATGAAAAATGAAACCCTAAATGAATTTCATTAAATTAGACATAATCTATGTTTTAATGAAATAATTAAAACCTTAACTACATCCTAATTATGAATCTAATGAAAACGAAACTTTGGAAACATGAAATTTGCATGTAACCCCACTTGCCATAAAAATTTCAAACCCAATTGATCTTTGGATTGGGTATTGTTCAATTTCCAAATTCTTAAGTTAATATTAATCAATAATAAATAAGAAAATTTATTAATCCATTAAATCATGAAATAAATTAAAATAATCTCAATCAAACATTAAAAACTCTTGAAGGTATTTCTTTAAACATCCTAAGTCAAAGAAATTAATCAAACTTAAGGTCTAATGAAATTAAATCTTAAGTTAATGAAATCATTAATTAAATCAAACTTTAAAACTTGAATCACCAACACTTAAATGAAATCATTAATCTCCAATTAAATTAATCTAAGAATGAACTCAAACCTTAGATTGATTAAATCAAATCAAATAAAATCAAACCTTAACCTGAAAAATCTAAGTTAATATAAATCAAATTAAATGAAACTAACATAACTTAATCCAAAAAATTAATACAAATTAAATGAAAAAAACCAAAGTCAAAACACCAAATCAAACTAAAACCAAATAAAAACAAATGAAATGAACCAATTCAATTGAAATCACATGAAACAATTCAATCAAATCAAATTAAATTTAATTCAATTCAAATCAAATCAAATAAACTAATTCAAATAAAATAAATAAAATCAAAAGGATTAATTAGGATACTTAACGATCTAGGTTATACCTTTGGGATGAATTTTCATCTTAGGATGAAGATTTAATTTCATTAGGAGTTAGGATGTACAATAGGGTGAGCTCCATCCAAAAATAAAATCCATTCTACTCTAGATTCTTGAAAACCTAAACATCACTTTAACCAAATAAAGTGAAATAAAAATAAAAATAAATCACTAAATCATTTGAATTGAAACCACCCAAAGTAAAATTCAAACAATCTCAAACTCAAACTTGAAACTTAAACTAAAGAGGCTTAACAAAGTCTTGCTACACAAGCTTATTTTTTTCACACACTAGATCATTAGGTCACGGAACCTAGATTTAGGTTAGGTCGTTCTATGATTTTTTTTATGATTCGTTGTGATGTGTTATGATATGAAGTGCTTCACATGTATTTATGGTGTAATGTTTTAGACTTCATGTCTAGGATTGTTTACCTGTTAGACTGAATGGTAAGACGTTCTTTCTAGATCTAACATTGACTTCTGCAGGTGGCTATGTTAGAAAGGATTGCTATAATAAATAAATTCAAAATGCTATTTCTTGCAGGTATGCTTAAATCCTTAAGCATAGCTAATAGGACAGGTGGGCTTTGCAAGCAGCTAATACTAAGCCATTATATTTGTGAAATATAACTATTGTGTGTTGTTTGTATTTTCTAACATTTGTTTTGCAGGGCTTATGAATTAATTTTAAATAAAAAAAATGTAAATATGAGCTTAGAATGAGATTAGGATCAATGGGGTGTAGGATTAATAAGAGCTGACCCTACTAGAAGATAGGTGCAGTGGTCCCCTATTGAAACCAATGGATTCCCTAAAGAAGGAGACTATCGTGGAAAGAAGACCCATAGATCTAAACTTGTAATTCTACATCGGACTATATAATGGTAGAGCTTGGCTGCCCACTTGCCTTTTCTTTTGGGGTGTACAACAGCATTGGTCTTTTTTTTATAAATTTAAATTGGCTTGATTTATTTTGGGTGTGCAATAGAATTAACCTAATTTTCTAGGTTTCTTTATATGTTGTGCTTTCCTATGATTGAATGCCTGGACGTTTAGGCTTATAGGAAAAACTAAATTTTATACCTAATCAAAATCTAAAAAACTGATACAAAACTAAAGAAAACTTGAAACCTCACATAAACTAAGCCTTATGAAAAATATAAAATCAATTAGAAATAATCAAGTTTTAAAACCATGAAACATATTATTTCAATCCTTGAATCGATAAACTTCTCCCATTGCACATAAGGGGCATCTGACCTATGAGGATGCCACTTTCTTGGGGAAGCCTACCTTCTATTATTGATTTGGCCCATAATAATTTATATTTGCATGACATTAGGCATAAAAATGCATACATAAGACCTTAAAAGAATCTTGAATCAAAATATTTAAAAATCTAAAAAATGTGCATTAGTTATATGCATTTCATACCCTACATTATCTTAGGGATTAAGGAGAGAGTCTAGGTTCATAGATTCCTTTCTTAAAAATGCAACAATCCAACCATCTTGCATTCATGAGACTTAGCATCATGAATTTAAAATACGCTTTGGTTGTGTTAGTTAGTAGCCCTCTCCAGATGGGTTGCAAGTTAAGAAGATTCAATGATAGGTTAATTCCCTCAAATAAGAGGATAGACTGATAATCTCCAAAAATAAAACTAGGTTGAGCATATGACATGTGTTAGAAGCACTTATAGACTAGATTTTGAAGCATCCTTTTCAAGAATAAGTCTTCAATCCTAGAAATTTTTGCAGTATTGTGTTGTTAGAATCCAGGTCCTAGACTTCTAAGAAAATGTCAACTCAAAATTGAAACTAAATTTTAAAACTTAAAGATGACTTACAGGATAGTTGAAATGTCTACTAGGCTTCCTAGTATAAATAGGCATTTCCTACTTCATTTTGTTTAGCCTCCAAAAGAACTCTCTCCAATTTGAACCAATCCCAATTGAAATTCCAATTATAAATTCTTTGAAAACCAACTTAGAAATAATAACTTGTTTCTTTAATCGAGAACATTCTTCGGAAAAGCCCTTCTTAAGATGTAATTAACTATAGGGGCTTGCCTTTATAGGGAACCATGAACCCAGTTTAAATTAAATCTTGGTCTACCTTCCTTGTGGTTCAAGAGAAATATCTCTCGTACATGAAAGACCCATTAGCCATATGAATCTTTTATTAAATGCTCGAATCCATTAAAGGGAAACATGTTTATCTTCTGAGACAATATGTTTATTTCTTAATAATACATTTGGTCATCCAAATAAAAAATTCCTAAACTCTATGTGGTGTCATAAATTTTCTCCATAGTACTAATAACAGAAAAATAAAAAGATATTATGAGCGTGTGGCGAACGAAGTAGAGAAAGCCTCCCATATTATTGAGGATGGTTCCCCGCATGAGACCTCTCCCCTTTTAGGTGGTAGTAGGTTTCACCCCCTCTTAGCTTCAGAGGGAGAGGAGGACTACTAAAAGATTGTTGCGTTACCCCACCATCTATAGAGTATGAGACACTAGTTAGAGAGAGGAGGAGGCCCTATATTGGTCTACGGTCTGTACTTCGGTGAGTTGGGAAAGCATATGAATGCTCGGAGTCCAGTGCTTTACATGATCTAAGGAGGATGATCCATAGAAGTGTTAGGGATCATATACATAGAGAGAGGGCAACTGAGGCCAAGATAGCTACCTAAGTAGGCAAGCAAAAGAGGAGGAGGTTTGCTAGACAGTTGAAGACCTCAACTTTGATTGATCATTCTTATCGATAGGTTAACAGAGTCGATCATTCTGATAGGATCATCCTTACAGGTTCCAATGGTCATAGGAGGAGATCTTCGATGGATAGTAGCCAGTGTCACCTTCATTACACCGCTCCACTCGCAGGCCACCTTCACCAGTTCAGGTTCCACCATCTATAGTCCCACCAAATTCTAACCATCTGTAGTCCCCATCGAATTCTATTAGCCCATATTTGGAGAGAGAGATTCACCCTTGGTAATCTGATTATAGCCCAAGGACCCCACTTCATCTACTCCACCCGTTGAGGTGAGGCCAAGCTTCCCTACTCGACCTTCCCTCCCAACAAGAAGAAGGAGTGGTAGCCCAAGAGTGTTATGGTTGATCCGCCACCACAGTAGTTGGAGGAAGAGAAGGGAGGGGATACTGAGGTGACCCCTTTGGTAGTTGAGTCAGTCAGGGAGAGTACTCTGCATATCTAGAGTATTCAACATATCACTACTTCAGGGCTCAGTCTAGTGGTCACTCATCAATCTGCTTATGTGCAAGTAGTGTTGGATCGGGTGGATGACAGATCTTTGGATGACATTATGGAGGACTATCATGCAGCGGTGAGGTAGATAGTCGGGGATGATTAGTTTGACCAAAAGGAGAGTAGGGTAGACTTTGATGATGATAAGGATGACATGTTAATTGACATAGCAGAAGTCCACATGGTAGATACCCAAGGATCCTTATAGAGAGATCAACCTAGCCAAGAAGGAATTATAGTTCAGGAAGGTGAGGCATCAGAATCAGCTCAACACTTCTCCAACAAATCAAGCAAAAAGATGATCAGATTGATAGGATGGAGAGAGAAGGGTAGAGGAGTTGATGGTAGTGGTCCTAGCCTTGTATAACCAAGCCCCAATTTTATAACCTTCCCACATGGAGGCTGATCGGCCTGAGCTACTACATACTCTAGATCATCCTAAGTGCATGCCTATAGATGAGGATGCTAGTAGTTTGCATAGGATGGTCACCGATAATATCTCTGTGCAAGAAAAAGACATTAAGTAGATGGTCGAGCAGCAGGTGAAGGAAGTGTTGGCATAAGCCCGGGGGGCTCATCTATTCTAAAGGGTAGATCCTGCCCAGAAGAATTTGATGTAGTTAAATACCCCAAGGATTTTGTGCCACCATCCTTCAAGATTTTTGATGGTAGAGAAAACCCAAGGTAGCACATAGCACACTTCAGGGCCAGTTATTGCAATGCCGGTGACAACGATGCACTTCTCTTTTAGTAGTTTGTCAGTAGCCTTTCAGGGGTATCATTTACTTGGTACACCGAACTGCTCAATAGTTTGGTGAAGTCTTTTGAAGAGTTAGAACATCTCTTCAAGAGATTTGCAGGAGCTCAATAAAGGGTAACTATAAATGAACTCGTTGTAGAGAAATAAAGCCTAATGAGTCCTTTATTAATTACATTCTTAGATGGTGCAACCTAAGTATGAAATAGGAACCACAGTTGTAGGAGAAACAAGCCATTAAGATTCTACTCAAGAATATCCATGGCCCAATCATCTTCATGCTCAAAGGTTTTACCATTGAGACAATTGATAAGTTAATTAGTAGGGTGCCTAACCTACAAGAGGAAACCAAATAGTTATCCTTTTCAGACCAACCATCCAAGCCAAAGCCTAAGAAAGTATTTGAGAAGAAGCCTGGAATTGTAGTGGTAGTTGATAAGAGGAAGTAGCTAGCCAGAGCTCAATTTGAGGGACCTAGATTTCAGCATCCTCTACTACTGCCTCTCTTCCACTACCTCGGTGGCCACATTGGACACCACCACCAAAATAATGGTATCAGTATCCACCACCAGGTAGCTACCTTCCATCTACTATTGCTAACAAACTCAACAAATCATACTCTTTCAAGAGGAAAGTAGTCAGGAAGATCTTCAAAAATCTTTTGAAGAAGCCTAATTTCTATTGGACCCAATGAGACCCTGGTTGATTATCTTTATAGATCAAGGACACCTAGTTTGAAGTATGAACTTTAGCTTCAGGAGCAGCATGCCATTGAGATTCTACCCAAGAATTTTCATGGCCTAGTGGAATTCATGCTCAAAAGTTTCACCATCAAAACATTTCAGAAACTGATCAGTAAAGCAGCCAACCTTCAAGAAGAAGCTAAATATTTATCATATTTTGACCAATCCTAAGCTAAAGTTGCATAATGTGTTAAGGAAATGATTTAAGATGGTCTCTACACTTTACAAAGGGAAACAACCCATGTGGGTCCAACCCAAGAGACCCAGGTCCCCACCACCACCACTTCCACTCTAGTTCCACCTCCATGCCTACGATAACCTTGGTGATACCAACACCCCTACCAATAGTTGGGTAACTACATTCCACCCACTCTTACTGAAAAGTTAAACCACCCTTATTCATTTAAGGGGAGGTATTCAAGAAAATTTTCAAGAATCTCATCAAGAAGTTTGATTGCTAGCTACCTGAACCAAAAAGGCAGGAGGAAGTGGGTAAGAATGATGATCCTAAATATTGCCCATGCCACCACATGCTAAGACACATCTTAGAGGATTGTAGTATCTTCAAGGATAGGCTTGAGAAAAGCTACAAGTTTGGAGCCATAGTTATACCCAAAGAATACTTAGTAGAACATACCACTAGGTTTTATCAAAGTAATCTCTAGGAATCATTTGATCTTCTCAAAATTGAAGAAGGTTGGGATATTTTTTATCTTGAACTTCTCATAAAATTATTTATAAAGTAATATATCTTATTCTATAGGTATATGAACCAGCTTAGACCTATATGAACCAACTCAGACCTCCCCACCATTAGTTGGTCTATAAATTGTGAAGGCTAACTCAATGATCAAGAATGCTGAGCACAAGCAACTCATATCGATCTGAGATACATCAGTAGCTGCATCGCCTATTACTCCTACCATATATACTTTTAGGAGCATAGTGTCTATAGATGAGAGGGTCTACCCACTCATGCCACTTATTATGTATGACTTTTATTTTGTATCATAAAAGGAAAATAAAGTAATAAAGAAGACTTCTGCTTACATTTTATCTCTTCATAATAAAAATGATTCTTGTAATCTCAATCCTAATGATAACTCTCTACATCTCAATAATCAAAATGATTTTGATCAAATCTTTTCATATGATGATTTCAACTCTAATAGTGACATCCCTATCTTAAATCTTCAGGGAGCCCCTATTGAGATAGAGTTGGAGTTGTCTAACTCTAAATATCTATTAAGAGATGCTTTGGATGCCCTGGCAAGCAAGTAGATACCACTATAATTCCCCTCGTAGAAGAAATTATAAAAGTAAACCTTTATAATGGAAGAGTTCTACCTCTCAGGATGATGCCTCAGGATAAGGGAAAATAAGTCAATGGTTTTAGTGAACAAATATACCTTCCATAAGATGCTCCAGCACATGATACGTCTGTGGATAATCAGCCCAAGGTTGACTACAATGTCCTAGCCCATCTTAAAAAGTTGTTAGCTAGGCTAAGCATATATGATGCTTTCATCTTATCCAAAGAGATGAGGTAGTCTATGTTCAAGGCTCTTTTATATATCGAGATAGGCTTAGCATAGCTAACTACTACTTCTATAGTGAATAAGAGGCCTACTACTTCAAAGAGGTTTTAGGAGTTACCTTCTTAAATAAAGATCTACTTCTAGGAACTACTAAACTACTAACCACAACCACCCACTATGTGTGTATATATATATATATATATATATATATGTATATATATATCAATAAGCATAGTCAACTTTATAATATTCAAAGTACTTGTTGAACAGGGTGCATCGGTCAACATCATGAGTCCAAGAATTTTTGCCTACTTGAGGATCGACATCACCATGCTCAGCTCTGATAAGATGATGTTGAAGGAATTTAATGAGCATGGTGAGTGGACCTTGGGTTCAATCACATTGCTATGACAAATTGGTGATTTGAGGACTGAGGCAAAATTCTACATTATAGATTCAGATACATCTTTCAATGCAATACTAAGAAGACCCTTATGGTGTTTTTTTTAGATTCATTTTGTCATGGGGGGACACCACGCAGATTTGAGGGTGTACTTATTGAGGTGATGGGGTATGACATTGAGGAATAGTATACTATCTCAAGAGATAGAAGTCACTACCCTATAATAAACCAAATCACCTAATAAGGACTCCTAAGGCATGATGGGTCTTCAAATATACCAAAGATTTTTTTCTCTACTTTACATAGATGAATAAAGTAGGATTTATTTAAACTGGGTAATAAAGTTCCTTATGGGGGCAAGCCCCATAGTTAATTACATCTTAAGGAAAATGAATCCCTTAAGAATATTCTCGATTAAAGTTGATAATTGTTGTCTCTGAAGAATTCAAAGATAGGACTATTAATAAATTGGTTGTATTTTAGAAAAACAAGTGGGAGAGATTAAAAGGGAAGAGTTATTATCGAAACCAAAGTAGATGATTAGGGAGTGCTCATGATACTAGGAATCCTAGTGAGCACTCCAATTGATCCTACAGTTGAGCTTTACATTTTTGAAATTGAGGGGATTTATTTATTTAGGTGAAATTTTATTAGACATCTAAGATTTGTAATTCCACAATACAAGATAATAGAAATGCTTAAGAGGCAAGGATTTATTCTTGTATCCCCAAAGGGAAATATCAACCTCAGATCCTAAATCTAGGGAGCTTTGGTGAGTGCCAAAGCATGACCTAAATCTAAGGAAAATATGGGTGCACAGTTATCTCCATAAGCGAGGATAAACCACCTGACTGTTGGACTTATAACAGCCTTTAGTGGCAGCCAGCTAAATCCTCCTACACTTTAAATCTATGTAGGAAAGTCATATGCTTTTACAAGATGGCTAAATTATTATTATTTAAAAAAGAAACTAAGTCCTTAAACCCATCTCTCTAAGAGACTAGAGCATGAGGGTTATGAATAATGACTTAATCTAATACAATTTTTTATCAAATTTCATTTAATTTGGGGCTCTTTATTTTGACATAGGCTATGGGATTTTTTATGCCAAAATGCATGAGAAATTGGTTATGGGTCAAATCAAGAGGGAAAGAGGTGTTCTTCCATCATAGGCTCTCAAAGGTTAAGCCCTTTCTGTCTGACAAAGATGGAAGCCCTCTCTTAACAAGAGTGAAATAATATGATATGTGTGTTATTAAGCATATAACATTCAGCTAAGGGGTTACTAAATATTTTATTATCTTGATTTAATTCTTTAGCTTTAGGTGAGGTTATGAGTTATTTTAAAATTTTAGTTATGAGTTTGTTAGTGGGATAGAAAATTTATTTTGATTCTAAGAGCCTAATCACATCTAGGCCATACAATAATCACCAATAATAAAGACTATGAAGAGGCATGCTTTTCTAATACATAAGCTATCACAAAAGAATAAAAGGCCAATGCGATCGGGTACCATCGTACAAACTAAAAAGAATTGTGGGTAGCCGAGCCCTACCCTTATACAACCTGGATTACAAAAGAATAATTACAAATGATGAATGCTATGGGGGTCTTCATTCTTCATTCTTCATTTCTTCACTTTCATTTCTTCATTTTCATTTGCTTCATTTCTCTCTTCCTTTTGGCTTGACTTGAATATGGTTGCTCCAAAGGCATCACATGGTACATAAGACTTGGTCTTATGACCAATGCTCATCCTAATCCTCTATAACATTCATCTTTATCCTAATACAAAATTACATTGAGAGAAGGAAAGTAAATCTATCTACACTTGCAAAATAAATATTAGCTAAACACACCATACAACCCAAGCAGTTATATGAATAATTTGGAATTAATAGCCCACACATGGGTAACTAAGTCCACCTGTCCTAATTTGGGCTATGCTTAGGGGCTAGGAAACCTGCACAAAAGTATTTATATTTTTATTTAATGCCCCCTTAAGTACAACCCCCTACAGAAAGCATAATTAGGCTAATATCGGCCTAACATCCAGACTACACACATAGACCCTAACATCTAGTCTAAAATAATACACAAAATAAGCATACACAAAATCATGCACCTCTCTAATATAAAGCTAGAAATGGTGACTTAGTCTAATGTGTGTGCATTAGAGCTAGCGTGGTATGTCCTAACTAGCCTTTAGAGTTGTAATTTGTTAAGTGTAGGGGATTTAAATTATAGAGGGTTGAATTCTCATTAAGTGACTTAAGTGATTTGAGGATTTTATTTAATATTTTCGTTTTGTTTCATATGGCCTACACTTAACATCTAAATGTTATAAAGAGAAGAAAGAGAGGGAATCTTTCTTTCATCCCTATCTTAAACCATTTCTAAAATAAGTTAATTAATTAATTTTCTTTAGTGAATGACTTATTATATGTTTTAATCAATCCTAAATTTAGGTTCACTCTAAATGATCCTATTCAATAAGAAAGATATTTTAAGATTAATTATAATGTATTACTATCACATAACACATGTTCATTTATTTGTTTCCATCATGTATATCATGCATATGAATAATCCTAAGCATACCTATACATGCAATGTAAATCTTAGCACACTTTAATGATGAATGCAAAGAAGTATTTTTAGAATTTAAATATTTCATTTTTTTATTGAATTATGAATGCATGCCTTTTTGATAGAAAAAAGAGATTTTTTATCCATTAGCTAAATACACACATTCACATGTATAAGAGTTTTAAGTGAGTACATTGCCATTATTTTCTATACCAAGGGCATAAGATATAAGACCTAGTTAGGGCTACTTAAAGCCTCGTGCCCGAGGTGTTTAGACTAATATACCATTTTTCTTAGATACATGTAGATGTACGAGTAACTATAAGGATAGGAAAATCCATGAAGCAGTTGTGTTTGATTTACTTTGTGATTCTTATTCATTAGCCACATCATACATGCACATGTATAAAAGTTTTAAGTGAGTACGATGCCATTATTTTCTACACTAGGGGCATAAGGAACAAGATCTACTGAAGGCTACTTAAAGCCTCGCAGCCCCGAGATATTCAGACTAATATACCACTTTTCTTATATACTTATGAATGTACAAAAAGAACCATAAGAATAAGAATTCATGCAAGAAATTATATTTGGTTTGATTATATAATTTATGATTCTTATTCATTGACCACATCACACATACATATGTATAAGAGTTTTAAGTGAGTATAATGCCATTTTTTTCTACACTAGGGGCGTAAGGTACAAGACTTACTTAGGGCTACTTAAAGCCTCACAACCTAGGGATGTCCAAACTAATATACTCCTTATCTCAAATACATATGAATGTACAAAAAGAACCACAAGATAAAAAATCATGTAAGAAATCATATTTGATTTGGTTATGTGATTTACATATGTGATATTTCTTCCTAAGTCTTAACATAGAAATGCATAGGAGTGAACTAAGGCAAATGTTGTGTTCTTTTCAAATGAACTATACATTTGTGAATCTTATATGAATCCATGTAAGGAAATGAAAGAGAACTTACTTTGCATATCTTATATTATCAACACATGCAAGCTTATAGCTATTTGTAATTAACATCACTTCATTTAAAATAATTGATTTATAGGCTTTTGAAAATAACATTTGATTTAGTAGTGATAATTGCCAAACCTATTTAATTTAAATCAACATGCAATTTGACATAAAAGAAACCATTTTATTTAATTAATTTTAAAAGAAATGAATGCATGATTACATAGGGCAAGCAATATTTAACATGAATGGAAAGAAATAAAACAACACAAGCATGTGATTTCATTCAAATCCAATTAAATCCTAAGGACAATCATACTAAATAAAGCCACTCAAAATAAATCAAAGTTTCTTTAATATCATTTCAATTTGAGTTTGATTTGATTTAGGAAATATGAAAGATGTTTGCTAGTCCTAATCCCATTCCCCATGTGTGAGTTACTTTTGGTTTAATGAAGAAATAATTAAGTTGATTTTATGATTTAATTAGTTTAGGGTATAAATTAAATGGATTAATTAACCCTTACCTACATCACCTTAAGTTAATTAACTAATTAAAAATGGGCCAACATGATATGTAACCACATGGAAAGTAAATTTGAAATGCTCCTAAGAAATGAAAGGGGCCTAATGCAATTAGCTCATGATTAATAGTTAATTAAGCTTAAGGGATCTCACTTAACTACTTTTATGATTTTCTCAAACATGTGAGCTAACCATAATTTCATTATCTCCCCCTTTGGGTTATTGAACACCTAAAGAGTTACCAAGATTAGGTTAGAGATTAATAGATTCAATTGAATTAATTAAGTTCATTAATTAACTAATTAAAGCTTAATTAAACTTAACCAATTAAAATGAAATGGGCTTAGAGAAAGAGGTAAAGAAGAGAGCCTAAGTCTCAATCCCTAAATCCTTTCAATTAATTGATTAAGGTTTAGGTATGATATGAATTTTGATTGATTTTATTGATTAATTAATTAAGGGGTTAATTAATTAATCACTTAAGAGGGCTTAGAGAATACTTAAGGAAAAGATTGGAAGAGGGAGTTCCAATCCATTTCCCTAGACTTCATCATCATTAATAGAGGTTAATAAGCTTGATTAATTGATTAATTTCATGTTTATATGCTTAATTATCACTAATTTCGTTAATAAAGATTAGTTAATAAGCTTTATTGATTGATTAATTAAGTGTTACATTGGTCAATGGGCTATGTTGATTTGGTTTGACCCAATTCAAGATAATTGATTAACCTAGGATGATTGTTGGTCATGTTGTGAGGTTTGGATGGGCTTAGTTCAATCCAATTTGGGTTTAATTAGAACTTGGCTCAAAAAGGTCTTTTAGGCTACTTTGGGTCAAGTGGACTTGAATGAGTTAATTGGCTTGATCATGGCTTGAATGAGCCTAGGGTTCAAATATAATTCCAATTGTAAGTAGTTTGGAGCCAAATGGGTTTTACTTCATATGACAATTTCAAGTCAAAAAAAGGTAAACATTGGCTTGACTTGGGTTAGCCTGGATTTGGTTTGAATTTTGGTTTATATTTATATTTAGGTCAATGATTGTAGGAATGATTAAATCATGAAGAAATCCATGAGTTTTAAATTGATTTGGGTATCATTTAGCCAAGTTCAAAAATTTGGCCAAAAGGGTTAAAATTGGGAATTTGATTTGGGTTTCAATCATTTGGAGTTTTGAATTGATTTATGATTTGGAACTTAATTTAAGATTGATTTTGATAATTGAGAAAATAAATTGGATTGTTGTTGGTTTGAATTTGGTTAAGACTAAGTCCATAAGATAAACTCAAAGGGCTTAAGATGGGATTTGGAGTTTGAATCTGATTATGGGTTTCAATCATTTGATAGTTGGATTTGATTTTGGAATTGATTTGAATTTAAGGATTTGGTTTGAAAGGAGGAAGCAAGGATTGGGGTTAGCCTATAGGGTAGGCAAGGCCTCCTAAATCCCTAAGGCACAATGTATTCCTATGGCTAACTCTTCTAAGTCTCTAAGGTTAGGTTATGTGTTCACCTAATCACTAGAAGTGCCATAAGACTAAGAAATTCTTAGTATCTATGAGAGTACTAGATCTATGGTGAGGAAGTTGAGAGCTCACTCCAAAAGTGTGGTCAACAACCAAGATACATAAAAATAATATGGTGCCATCCTCACTCCATCAATGTATTAAGTTCATGTGTAATGGCTTAGAGTACTTCATCAAGGGCAATTTGAAGCCATTTTTGGTGCACAAGGTTGGGATACATGAAGAGGCAGCTTACTACCTCCCCAAGAGACAAAATGTATATTCTCATGATGTACAAATATTATCAAACAAAATAGAAAAAAAAGAGAAAAATGGAAAAAAATAAAAAAAGAAAAAAGAGAGAAAGAATATCGAAAAGGAAAAGATGGAAACTTGGGACGAAAGTAGAGCTTAACATCACCTTTCATTCACATATTATTTCTCCTTTCCAATGAGCAGGTGAGTTATATTGACCTCCACTGAGATGAGGATGAGGCATACCCAAATGAGGTATGAGAGGAGGAAGACCAGTATACACACCCCTAGTCCAAGATCCTCCACAACCAATTGGAGGTTCTCCCACCATCTACATAGACTTAGAATGTACTTTAGAGGATGAGTCTTATGTTGTTAGTACACCAGGTGCCTCCCCACACTTACAGACTCAGCTGGAGATAATGATAAAGCCAAACAACAGTGATGAAAGGGTCATCCAGCAGAGCAATGATGCATTTGAATTATCATTATATGAGAGGATCAACCAGTATGTGAACACTTTTACACTAACCCCACTCTCTTTAGAGACCATTGAAGGTTTAGTAGTTAAACTTTCCCAACAACTGGATGAGAACTCCAAGCCTAAAAAGTTTTACTTGAGAGCATCATCCTCAAGTTCAGGAGTTGATGTGGAACATAAGGATAAATCTTGCAAAGAAATAATAGAATTACCTTTTGACTGGTACTCTTTTGTGTTCAAAATTTAGCAAAATAGAGATTGATACTACATGTATGGTCCAATCATAAGTCAGACTATTTTAAGAAAATATAGAGAAACAAATACAAGAAGGCATAGTCAAGACTTGGGCTAAGATTTGATATAGTTTGTCCTATATATGATGATGAATATTTTTTGGTCATCACTAACAACCTGGATCCTGATAGATCTTTTTAAAATAAAACCAATTCGTATGAAAAGGTTTGTCTATAAAATTTAGCACTAGAGGAAGAAATAAAGTCAACCATTGATGAGTTTAAGGAAATCAACTTGGGTACTAAAGATAACCCACACCCAACATTCATTAGTTCATAATTGAGTAAATCTAAAACCAATGGTTTTGTTAGGCTACTTTCAGAGTTTAAGGATTATTTCTCTTAGAGTTATGAAGAAATGCCTAGATTAGCTCCCAACATTGTAATTCAACCTGATGCAACTCCCGTTAAGCTCCTAGACGCATGCGATTAGATATTGAACAAAAGGCCTTTTTGAAGTAAAGAAATTGATCAATTTTAGTTTTATCTGAGAGGAAAAATACCCACATGGCAAGCTAATGTCATCCCAATTAAAAAAAAGGCCTAATTTGCATATGTGTTAATTTTAAAGATCTGAATAAGGCATGTCCCAAAGATGAGTTCCCATTACCCATACCAAAACCAATTGTTGACATAGCCTCGTCTCACGTGATCCTCTCATTCATGGATGGGTCATTTGGTTATAACTAACTTAAGATGGCACCTGAAGACAAGAAGAATATTGTATTTAGAAGTTCGATCATAATCTTTTGCTATAATGTCATACCTTTTAAACTTAAGAATGTTAGTCCCACCTCTTAGCAGGCCATGTCTATAATCTTTGGTGAGCTAATCCATCACTAAGTTTAGTGCTATGTTGATGATCTCATATTTGAAAGCAAAAAATGAAAATCCACCTATATGATTTGAGAGTAGTCTTTGACAGTTACAACATTACAACTTGAAAATGAACCCTCTAAAGTATGCTTTTGGGGTAACCTCAAGGAATTTCTAGGATTTGTCATATGACATTGTGGAATTGAGATAGATCTAGAGAAAATCAAAGCAATAGTAGATATGCCACATCCCAAGAGCCTAAACTAACTTAGGTCCTTTCAAAGTAGGTTGGCATATTTAAGAACTGTATATTGAACCTATCCGATAGGTGTCAACCATTCACTACACTTACAAAGAAAGATGCCAAGTTTTAATAGGATGATAAGTGCCAACATGCTTTTGAGGGCATTAAACAATACTTGATGTCACCTCTGTTACTTGCTGTTCCTATCATGAGTTGACCACTTATTTTTGTACACGGCTACATTAGGTAATTCCTTTAGTTCTTTATTGGCTTAGGCCAATGATGAAGACAAAGAGAATGCACTCTACTACTTGAGTCATCATCTAATTATTATTAAGACAAACTATCAACTTATTGAGAAGCATTTCCTAGCCCTCATATTCCTTGTCAAAAAGCTAAGGCACTATATGCTTTCTCATAAAATTAACCTAATTTCAAGAATAAATCTATTACAGCATCTCATGATACGGCTGATGCTATATAGATAGTTGGCACACTAGTCCATGATTTCGTATTGGTGTTGATCGAGATGATCAACAACGTCCAAAGGATTGCAAACATTAATAAAAATGATCTACTCCTAAATCTGAGATGTAAAAATAATCAAGATCTTAGTGCAATGCAACTCAACTTATGCCAAGGGCATAAGAGAGGAAGAAATGATTTATTGAGGGATCAAGCTTGTGAACCTTCCACTAATGAAGCATGTTCAGGTTATCCACTAGGGATAAGGGGTTTGGATTGGAATGCAAGATATGATTTGGGTAGATTATCCACTAGAGATTAGAATGTATAAGCCATAAGGGATAGAGGTTTGATCTGATTTACATCTCAGTGGGGAGAAATTTGATTTGAGTTAATTGGTGGGGAACCACTGGGGGGAGGAAAGTTTAGTTTAATTTGTTGATTTATGATTTGAAGCTCCACTGGGAGGGAATGATTTAGTTTTAAGCACACATCTACTGAAGATATGAGCTCAGATCCGCTAGGGATAAGGTGAATGAACCTTCCACTAGGGATGCAGGTTCAGACTATCAATGAGAAGGATGAGAATTTGGCTTCAAATATGCACCTGCTAGAGATGTGAGCTCAGATCCACAAGGGATAAGATAGATTCAATTTGGACTCTGCTAGAGGGAGGATGATTAATTTGATGAGATGGACCTTATCGGTGTATGATGGATCCACTATGAAGGGGCTAATATCAGCCTAGACTGTCTTAAATTTGCCAATCCAAAGGGATAGTCTACCGGTCATGGGGTAGAACTAACGAACCTAGGGGGTGCCTTTCAGTGTACAATGGTCAAGCGAGGAAGAAAGTGCGGTGACTCACATCCTACTACACAAGGACCATTGGGGTGATTGACTGCTTGTGCAATAAATCAAACCCAACTTAAGGCGACTACTAGTGAATGCTATTAGGGGACTTATATCGATTCAGAAGTAGTCAAGATAATGTCATTTGATTGAATTGCATTTATTTTAATTTGATGGTTCTTGTCGGTGTGTGATGGATCCACTAAAAAAGGGCTAATATCATCCTAGACCTATCTTAGATTTATAAGTCCAAAGAGATAGTCTATCGGCCGTGGGGTAGAGCTAACAAACCTAAGGGGTGCCTTTTAATATGCAATGGTCAAGTTAGGAAGAAAGCGTGGGGACTCACATTTTCTTAAATAAGGAACCATTGAGGTGATCAATTTCTTGTGCAACAAATTGAACCTGACCTAGGGCGATTATTGAGAGAATGCCAACCCGGGGACTTATCTCAACTCGAAATTAGTCAGGCAATTCCTATAGGGAGTTTTGCTGACACTACCTTAAAGATAGGATGCCTACTTGGGAAAGGGGCTACTAAAGGCTTGAATTCCTAATCCATAAGCGAAGATATATTTTGTTTGTTTGTTTTCGTGGACCCTATTGGTTTGCGAGGAACCACACTAAGAAGGAGCATATATCAGCCTAGTCCTATCTCAGATTTATTGGGCCAAGGGAGAATCTACATATCTGCAGGACAAATTCTCCAACCATAGGGGTGGCTATAAGGAAAGGGGGACTGTCCAATCCAAAAGTAACCTGGGTAGTGTCTAAATGGGGTTTTAAGGACAAAATCCAAATAGAGTGCCCCCATTTGAGGTGACGCTAGGGGCATTATCAAAAACCATATAAAAGAAAGCCTGTAGGTAATTGGTGGCCAACTTAAGGAGAAAGCATGGACTCACATTTGCCAAGAGTGGTGTATCCACCAGGTGGGTCACCGGCAGTATGGCGATAACCAACCAACCTAAGGTGCTCATCGGTTTGCGACAACCAATCTAGAAAGAAAGTGTGTAGGCTTACACCTCTCTAAAGTAGAACTGATCGCCAGGATAGTTTGTCTTCGGCTTGATAGGGGCCATCCGACCTAGGGTGACTATTAAACGAGGAGTCCTGTGTAAGGACTAGACCTAATCTTAAAGTATTTAAAAGGAAAGGAGCCTCTAGGGGACTTGCCCTAAACCTCAAACATACTCGACTTAGTCAGTGCATGATAGTTAGTTCAAGAAGAAAGCATGTAGGCTTATATTTTCTTAAATGAAGTCAACATGGGGTAGCTTACCGACTGCACAGTAAGGATTACTGAACTAACAAGGTGCACATTAATTTGCAATGGTAAAGTCAGGAAGAAAGTGTGGGGACTCACATCTGCCAGACAAGTGACCACTGGGGTGACACATTGACAAGGTAGCATATCGTACCGACCTAGAGTAGCTAATGAGTGAGTGCCATGATGGGCTTACTCCCACATCAAAAATAGCTCGAGATAAAAGATATGTGTTCATTTATGTTGTGAAAGAGGGAATAGGATGCCGCTTGGGTTCTCTTACACCTACCCTAAACACGTAGAAATAGATGAAATGGTGCGGTAGGAATAATTGTGACTCTACCAAGAAAGGGTGCCGCTCAGGTTCTCTTACACCTACAATAAACATGTCATGGCGGATTCATAAGTGAAAGATATTTCTAACACATAAGAGATAGAATTTGATATGAAAGGAAGTTTATTGATGATTATTTTTGAACAAGATTTATGGATATTTCTTTACATAGAGTCCATTGATTAGAAGCATCAGGGGCTCTCCCTTACAATTTATAAGCTGATAAGATCCTCCTTAGTAGGCCTTCTCTATGGAAAAAGGGCTTTCCCAAGTGGGTTCAAATCTACCTCCCATCTTTTGATGGGAAACAATTGGTCTTCTCAGAACTAAAACAAGCTCTTCTACTTGAAAAGCTCTAGGATGGACCAACTTGTTGTGAGCTTGAATCATTTTGTCTTTGTATAACTCGAGGTTCTGGCATGCCTAGAGGCGTCTCTCCTCCAAACCTCCGAGCTCTTCTAACCACAACTTGGCATTTTGCTCTATTATGATTTTACCACCCACAACTATCCTTAATGATGGGAGTTGGAGTTCTAGTGGTAGAATGACTTCAGACCCATACACTAAGGAGAAAGGGGTAGACTGAGTTGGAGTTCTGTATGTGGTACGGTAGGCCCACAAGGCTTCAACTAACTTCTCATGCCACTGTCACTTGTCATCGAGTGTCTTCTTTAATATATGGATGAGAGTTTTATTAAATGCTTCGGCTAGACCGATTGCCCTCGGGTAATAGATGGTGGAATATCTCCAATCTATATTGTGTCTTCAAGCAAAGCTATTGATTTTAGTGCTTTTGAATGCAATACCATTATCTGATATAATTCATCGAGGAACCCTGAACCTATATACGATATAGTTTCTAAAAAATTGGAGCACATGTTGAGCTGTAACCTCTCTAAGTGGGATTGCTTTTGCCCACTTAAAAAAGTAGTCGGTGGTAGTTTGATTGAACCGATGGCCTTTGGAAGAAGGAGGATCAATCAGACTCACTATGTCTATACCCCAACACTCAAATGTCCATGAGGCCAATGTTAGATATAGAATATTGGGTGGTTGATGTAGGACTACACTGTGTATCTGACATTTGTGTCATCTCCTAGGTACATCCATTTAATCTGTGATCATCAAATGCCAGTAGTATCCTAGTCTTTTGATCTTGGCTTTCATCTTCGAACTAGATTGATAAGCTCCACATAAACCTGAGTGTACCTTGATAACGATCCTACGAGCTTCATGTTTGTCTAGGCAACATAGCCACATATGATCAAAAGACCATCAGTACAAGGAGCCATCCACGCGAGAATTGGAAAGGGCTCGCTTCTTCACCTTATGTCCTAGTGACTTCTCTTAAGGTAGTTTGCCTATATTTAGATAATCCAAGAATGGTTGCCTCCAATCTGACTCCTCATCTATTTTAGCAATGATAACTTCCCCTTTAAGAGAGAGTCTCTCAATGAGTTCAACATCAATAAGGGATAAAGCTTGTCTATTTTGGACCCTTATTAGAATGGACTCATCTTCAAGACATGCTAACTCCTTGGCAATTGGTAAGCTTAGCTAATGGATCTACTACTGTATTTTCTCCTCGAGAAATCTTATAGATAGTAAACTTTATGATTTGGGCGAACAAATCCAAGGTGTACTTATGGTAATGATGGATCTTACGATTTATAACTTTGTAAGACCAAATAATTTGGTTGATGATGAGTTGAGAATCCCTGAAGATGTTCATGCTCTGGACGCATAGTGTAATGATTGACTCTAGACTAGCAATTAGAGCCTCATATTCAGCTTCGTTGTTGGTGCATGGATTGGACAGATGATATGAGAATCTCATCACATCGGGGTATGAGTTAGAAGAACTATTCTTTCCACTGCTTTTCCTGGAAGAGTAGATTGTGGTTCTTCTCTTTTTTGAAAGGAAGATGCACCATCAAAATATATCTGCCAGTGGTGAATGCTAGTGTCCCCTAAGTTCATGATTTGTTCATCAGGGAGGTTATCACTAAGCAGAGAATCAACAAGAAGTGATTATTCTACTAAGAAATTTGCTAGTGCTTGCCCTTTCACTACACAGAGGGGTACGAAAGTGATGTCAAATTGTGACAAATTCATGGACCAACGCGCTAACCATCTAGATATCGTTAGTTGTGTCATGAGATATTATAGTGGATTGATCTTGGAGATTAGATTCACCTTATAAGAAAGCATGTAATGCCATAGCTTTTGGGATGCAAAGATTAAAGATAGGTAGTGCTTTTCAATAGGTGGGTTGTCAAGTAGGGATTAGACAATGACTGAGGTAGTAGAGAGCATTTTCTTTTCTTTCATCATTAGTTTGAGCCAACAAAGTGCCAATGGAGTCATCTAATGCAGTGGTGTAGAGGATCAATGGCTTGCTCGGGATCAGGGCTGCTAGGACTGGTGGTGTCATCAGGTAGTGCTTGATGTCTTTGAAGGCATGCTGAAACTTATCATCACACTTAAACTTGGAATCCTTTTTGACTAGTGCTGAGAATGGTTGGCATCTTCCTGATAGGTTAGATATGAAGCATCTCAGATACGCCAACTTCCCTTAGAATATTGAGTTGAGTTAGACTTTTAGGGAGTGACATTTCTAAGATAGCCTTGATCTTCTTTGGATCGATTTCTATTCCCCGGTGTCAGACAACAAACCCAAGGAATTTTCTTGAAGCTACTCTGAATGCATACTTCAGGGGATTCATTTTGATGTTAAATTGTCTTAACTATTAGAAAACTACTCTCAAGTTGAAGAGATGGTCTTCCTTTTCTTTGCTTTTGACTACTAGATCATCAACATAACATTCAACTTGATAATGAATAAGTTCATTGAAGATTCGAGTCATGGCCCACTGGTAGGTAGCACTGGCATTTTTAAGGCCGAAAGGCATGACCCTATAGCAATAGATTCCAATCAGGGATCGAAAAGTAGTTTTTCTTTCATCCTCGAGGGCCATATTAATTTGGTTGTAGCCAGATGAGCCATCCATGAAAGAGAATACTACATGAGATGAGGCAATGTCCACCATTAATTCTAGTATAGAAAGTGGAAATTCATCCTTAGGACATGCCTTATTTAGATCCCTAAAATCAACGCATATGCAAATTTGGCCATTCTTTTTCTTAATTAGGATGACACTGGCTAACTAGGTAGGGTATTTTTCTTCCTAATAAAACCAGTATCGATTAGTTTCTTAATTTTAGAAGTGACCTGTTGTTCAATGTCTAATTGCATGTGTCCAGGGGCTTGCTTGATAGGGTTAGCATTAGGTTCTATTGCTAGTTTATGGACTACTACATCAAGAGATAAACTAGGAAGTTCTTCATAACTCTATGTGAAGAAATCCTTAAACTCAACTAATAGCCTAACTAAATCATTGGTTTCTTCTTCATTCAATAAAGAATTGATGTATGTCAAATGTGGAATGTATTCAGTTCCCAAGTTAATTTGTTTGAACTCATCGATGATTGATCTGATCTCTTCTTCAAACTCTGGTAGTGCATTTTTTACTTGAAGCTCAATTGGGTCATCTGAAGTTTTTAAATATACCTCCTCATTAGGGTTAGCATGATTTGAGAAGAACCTATTAAATCCCAAATGAATGGTGATGACTATGAAATGGTTATCATCATCGACTGGACCCACAGTGCCGAATCCTAGTCCTAGTCTTGATTGAGAATATCTACTTTGGTTGTCCCATAATCTTTCAAAGTAGTCCAACCTATGTTTAGACCAAGTATGTGGGATTAATCCCATCTTTACTAAGTTAAGAACATAAGGTGACTACCAATCAAGAGGCAATTGTATTAAATCTTTATACGAATCATTCTCAAGTTCTTCATTATCTTCTTGACTTGGGGATGATGCTATGAACAAAAATTTATTTGGCTTGACATTTTCAAGTACTTGGTGGCCTCCTTAACTACTAAACCTTCAACTTTTTGGGAAGAAAGTGAGGTTAGAGCTAAGGTTCCCAATTATTGTCTAACTGTTCTATAAAATAGTGATTCAAATACATTCATGCTTTGCTTAGAGGCCTGGTCTTCATCGCTTGAATGTCACCTCCAAAGGGACTCACTGAGAGGGGTTGGCCAGTGTGCAAACCACATGAGACTCATCCTATGAACTAGATTCTAAGTCTATGTGGATAACGGGAGTACTCTTGTGAGTCAAAATATAGCTCCTATTGGGTGGCCAATAGGGAGTAGGTCTTCCACCTCTAGAACTACCTCTAGATCTATCTCTGCCTTTACTTAATGGGGGTCGAGTCATCCTACCCATGTGTTCGTATGGAGGAATGAACTGTGAGCAGAATCTAATATCTGGCTCTACTTCTTCCTCAATGTCTGATTCTTGCTCACTTGTATTTTTTTTCTTTTCCTTTTTCTTTTCTTTTTTCTTTTTTCTTTTTCTTTTTTTCTTTTTTTTTGTTTCTTTTTCTTTTATTTCTTTTTACTTTTATTTTTGAACTTTCACCAAGTTCATGAGAATAGAGTTTTTGATTTGAAGGAAGATAGTATGTTGCATCCTCATATATCTCAACCTCTCTAACTGAAAATGGTTTCAATTCTCCTTTGACATAATACTTGATTCCACCTCTTCTGAATTTGATGCACTGATGTAAAGAGGATGAAACCATGTTATTTCCATGTATCTAAGGCCTATAGAGCAAAGTAGTGAAAGATGTATATGAATTAATTATATAGAACTTGGCTTCTATCTTCCTATCATCTATCTCCAATGGCAACACTATAGAGCTTAAAGCCCTCTTATCTTATTCATTGAATCCTCTTAACATCATCCAATCTCCTCAGAGTTTGGAGATATTAATCTTTAAGAAGGCTAGGGTCTTTGGACTCATAATCTTCACTAATGCACCTGGATCAACTAACACCCTGGAGAGTCTAAATCTGCCCCTATTCACTGTGATGTAGAGGGTACGATTGTGCTCTGTTGTCCCCAAAAGAAGATCTTCATTGGTGAATGTAACTCCATGAGCTTCTCTTGAAAAATATGCCTCCACTCTAATAGCGGTCAGCTGAGCTAAGCATATTTCTGGATCAAGAAGGGCTTTGATCAATGACTCCCTCATCTCTTTGGATAAGACAAGGGCATCATATAAGCTTAGTTTAGTTAGGAACTTTCTTAGGTGACCGAGGACATTATAGTCAACTCTGGTCCTCCATAAGCATATCCATAAGTGGAGCATCCTGTGGAGGGGCTTCTTGATCACTCAAACTAATGACTTGTTTACCCTTATCTTTAGGTGCTACTCTAGGAGGTAGAACTTTGCCTTTGTGGAGGTTGACTTTAATACCATCATGAGATGGTTTAGTGGAAAGTTCTACCTGCTCATCAGGTCCACCTACAGCTTCTCCTATGGGATCATTAGAGTCAGATGCCTCCAAATCAATCTCAATGGGTGAACCAGAATGATTTAAGAATTGAAAATCCATTTCTAAATTAGAAGAGAAATGATTGGAACTAAAGATATCATTATTATTTTGTAGGATTAGAGAGTTTTCGATAGGAATAAAATCTAGAGTATCAGAGGTGGACAAGATGTAAGTGAAAGCTTTCTTCATTGATTTCTTTTCAGGTGGATGTACATGATAGAAATCTAATAAAGTAAGTGGGGTAAAAGATTTAATGCCCTTGTCCACTGATATAATGCCCCTGCTGATAGAAGAGGAGCTAGTGGAAGAAGAAGTAGTAGCTGCAACGGTAGATGGAGTGTTAGACTCGGATGGTGGTTATGCTATTAAACTATCCTAAGCAAGTAAGGTGGATTGCTGCTGCTGCTGCTACTGGGCTATCACCTCATTCAAGTTATCCTTAGTAACTTGCAAATCTTCTTTAGAGTAGGAGGTTTGAGCTACTTCAGGCACCTACAAATGTAATTTTTTGATCTTAGAAATGATTTTCTTGGAGGTTTAGGATTGGGAGATATCCCAACCTTCCTCTATCTTAAGAATATCGCTTGTATCCCTAAAGATTACCTTAACTGAACTGGAGGGTTGTTCTAGTATATATTCTTTAGGGATGACAATGGAAACTGACTTGTAGCTATGCTCAAGCCAGTCCTTAAAGGTAAAGTAATCTTCTAAGACATGTCCTAGCATGCGGAGGTAGGGACAATAGTTTGGATCATGACTCTTGCCCACTTTCTATGATCTCCTAGGCTCTAGCAATTAGAAATCAGGTTTCTTTAAGAGATTCTTAAAGATCTTATTGATTACTAACCTCTTGAATGAATAAGGTTTATTGAATTTATCAATAAGAGTAGGTAAATGATAGCTACCTGGTGGCAGGTAGCTATACTACTGCTGGTGATGTTGATGAGGACACTACTGAGCATACTACTGAGGAGGTGGTGGTGGAGGCCACCATGGAAATTGAGGTGGCAAATATAATGGCTGAGGTGGTGGAAAAAAAGGTGGTAGAGGAGACTGCTGAGCTTGAGGTCTGTTTGACTGAACCCCGGCTGACTATTTTCCCTTATCAACTGCTGTGATCGCCCCTGGCTTCTTCTCAAATGCCTTCTATGGTCTTGGCTTGGCTGACTGATCTTGGAAAGGTAACTATTTGACCTCCCCTTATAGACTAGCTGCCTTGTTGATTAATTTCTCAAATGTCTTAATGGTAAAACCTTTAAGCATGAAGGCGACCGGGACATGGATAATCTTAAGTTGAATTTCAATTGCGTGCTATTCAGACAGCTGTGATTCACATTTCATACTTAAATTGTGCCATCTAAGAATGTAATCCATAAGAGACTCACCGGGGTATTGTTAAGCTATAACAAGATCGCCCACAGTTACCCTTTACTGAGCTGCAGCAAATCTGTTAATAAAGAGTCACACCAACTCAATAAATGTCTTCACTGAACCATTGGGTAGTCCAGCATACCAATCAAATATGATTCCTACCAAGCTACTAACGAAGAGGCAGAATAAGAGTGCATCACTGCCACCAGCATTATAACATCCGACCCTTAAATGTGTTATGTGCTATCGGGGGTTCCCACTGTCATCAAAGATTTTGAAGGAAGGAGGCACAAAACCCTTAGATATTGGACAACATCAAATTCCATCGGGTATGGTCTACCCTTTGTAATGGATGAGCCACCTCAGGCTTGCACCAATGCATCCCTCACTTGCTATTCCACCATGCTTTTGATATCTTTCTCTTGCATGGAGGTGCTGTCTACCACCTTCCTATGTAGGCTACCACTATCCTGATCTATTAGAGAAGTGCTCTTGGGCTGATCTAGAACATATGCTAACTCAGGATGATCTACCTCTATCATTATATGCTGTGGGACTGAGGTCTAATTTTGAAGTGCATGGAGGGCTACTAATAAGTCTTCCATCCTCTTCTCCATCCAGTTGATCTGATCATCCTTTTGTTTAAGCTGAAGGTGTTGGGTTGAATGGACATCATCATATTTCTCAACTACAACACATTATTGACTATGCTGATCTCTCTAAAGGGAGCTTCTAGTGTCGACCATGTGAACTCCAGCCAATCCTTAATAAGATCATCTTAATCAGGATCAAATGCTATTCACTCATCCTTAGAATTTGTGCGATCACTACCCAAGAGTTCCCTCTTCTTGGTAAAGTAATCAGCTATAATCTCATCTAGGGAATGGTTTAAATGTGGCAGCATAAATACTCGGGGTTGACTGGTGGAGGGACTATGGTCACTGACCGAAATACACCTAACACTGCCTATCACCGAAGTGCTGGCTCTAGGAGGGTCATGCTCACTAGAAGAGATATGCTCATGATTGCTCGTCGGTGGAGTGGTGTCTCTAGGGAGATCTACTACCATGGGAAATTTAAGACTATCATCCTCCTCCGCAAATGTTATGGATCTAAAGGTGGTGGTAGTGCACCACCGGGTCACCACTTCTACCGAACCACAACTAAGATAGAGGGTCGAGCAGGGGAGCTTGATCTCACCTAAACAAGTGGGATGGAGGGAGTGGGATCCTAGGGTCATACCGGATCACCGAGGAGAAGGTCTTTCCGGATGGGGGCTTATAGATTTTGGCTTGAGTGGTGGATACTGGGAGTTGTACGGGTGATGGTGGATGATGAGAGGAGTGGTGTGAAGGCAACATCAACTATCCCTCAATGGGAGATCTCTGCTTACTGTGGGTAGCACTAATAAGAACAATCCTATCTGAATGATCAACCCTAATAGAGGGACAATCAAGAAAATCTATTAGAGCGGAGGCTGCCGACTATCTGACATATCTCTGCCACTCTCTCCTGTCTGCATGAATAGATGCTTAAGCCTCCGTGGTTCTCTCCCTATGAATTTGACCCCTAGCACTCTTAGGGATCAATGATCGCAAATCAAACAAAATACCAGACTTCGACCATCTATGTGCTCTACCAACCTGGTGTAAGATAGTCCTAAGTCTAGCATAGGGCCTCCTATGCTCCTTATCTGGTGTCTCATAGTATACTACTGGTGGAGGAGAAGCAGTAATCCTTCTGTAATCTTCTTTTATGTCTGATGTTGAGAGGGGGTGGAAATTATTGCTGGTTGGAAGTGGAGATACCTCTCAAGGAGATCCCTCCTCAGCTATGTGAGATGCAACCTCAAGCTCTTTGGCTGCTCCCTCATGCTCCTGCTTAATCTTATGATTTCTATTATGATGTTGAGTATAAGTGAACAAGGTAGAGCTGGAGCTAGTACCTACCCCTTAAGTGGGTGCACCTTTTAGGGTAACCAAAGAGGAGGTAGTAGCTCTCACTAGAGCAATGGTATGGATAGCTGGATGGATAGGTGCTGAAACTATCTCAGAACGTGGCATGGGAACAACTGTACCCTTTCTCTTCAACAGAGAATCGGAGGGCATATCAATGCGGATGACTAGTTTCTTCCCACCCACCTTATCTCAACTGATGGTAGTGAGGGTTTCCCCTAACAAGTAAAACATCCTCCTTGAATCCTCGATCAAAGAAGACCAGATGGCTGGAGTCAGTCTCAGGGAGGCTGGCCTGATCCAAGGCCAAGTCCAACCCTAAGGGCAAAGTGAAAACAAACTTCTGCGAGGCCATATATACTGACTGTAAAGACTGTACTAACTGATCTGAGCTGTATCTCTGCAAGTGTTGAAATATAATCTGTGTCAAATTTTTTACTTTAATATTGATTCCAGAAGAATAATATAAATTTGGAGTCCTAAACCCACAATCAACAATTCAAATATGCTAAGTGGGGTTCAGGGGAGAGATTTTGAATTAAAGGAGAGTCTTTTGCCATTTGATTTTGATTTTAGAACTCATAATAAACCAATTTAGATAGGTTGGGTGGGGTTCAAAAATTTGAAGAGAGGTTTTCTTGGATATGTTTGCATTTTGTGTATCTTCTTTGGAAATGTTGATGATTTGAAAGAACCTCCATTTAGCAAATTTGAGTATACTAAGAAGAGGTTGTGATTATGTTTAGATATTTTTGTAGAATGTCTTTGCTTGTAATGTGTGAAATGTTTATTTGAAAATGAGGCTTCTTACTTAACAAATTTCTTATGTTAAGTAGATGCCACATGTGTTTAATTTATGCTTGAAAATGGGACTTTCACTTAACAAATTTGGTATGTTAAATGAAAGCCAAATATGATTGATGCATGTTTTGATTTTTTCTTTGAAAATGGGACTCTCACTTAACAAATTTGGTATGTTAAGTGAAAGTCCAAATGTGATTGATTTAGGTTTCGATTTTTTATTTTTTGAAAATGGGCCTCTCACTTAACAAATTTGGTATGTTAAGTGAAAGTCCAAATATAATTGATTTAGGTTTTGATATTTTTTTTTTTCGAAATGGGACTCTTACTTAGCAAATTTGGTATGGTAAGTAAAAGTCTAAATGTGATTGATTTAGGTTTTGATTTTTCTTTATAAATGGGGCTCTCACTTAACAAATTTGGTATGTTAAGTGAAAGCCTAAATGCATGTTTTGAAAACAAGGCCCTCACTTAACAAATTGGATATGTTAAGTGAAAGTCAAATTTATGTTTTGAAAATGAAACCCTCACTTAACAAATTGAATGTGTTAGGTGAAGGTCAAATTTATGTTTTAGAAATGAGACCCTCACTTAACAAACTGAATGTGTTAAGTGGAGGTTAAATTTATGTTTTGGAAATGAGACCCTAACTTAACAAATTGAATGTGTTAATTGGAGGTCAAATTTATATTTTGAAATGAGACCCTTACTTAACAAATTGAATGTGTAGTGGAAGTCAAATTTATATTTTGAAATGAGACCCTCACTTAACAAATTGAATATGTTGAGTGGAGGTCATATTTATATTTGATTTAAAAGAGAGATTCTCACTTAAATAATTGGATATGTTAAGTGTAATCAAATGCTAATGAAAATAAGATTCTCACTTAACAACTTTGACATGTTAAGTGGGAATCAAATGTATTTGATGTGCTCTCTTTCTTTTTGGAAAGAGAGAGGAGATCTTTGTTTAACAAATATGGTATGTCAAATAAGATTCCAAAGGAGAGGTGGAATTCATTTAACAAATCATGAGTATGTTAAATAGATTTCAATGATATGTCTTGATTCCATGTATGTGATTTCTTAGTTTTGAAAAGAACGAAACCTCCACTCTAGCACATATGAAATATGTTGAGTGGAATTTTAAATTTTTATGTTTATGATTTGAAACTAGAATCTTCATTCAACACTTTTGAGTATATTGAATGAAGGTGGCTATTCTCAAAAAGGGTGCTTTTGAAAAATGTCATTTTGTGAAAGAATTTATTTTCTTAAATTTTTTATGAACCTTGCCTCACCAAGCTAGTGGTAAGGAGATTTTAGATTTTTATTGTCTCTCCCTTCATTGATAAATTTTATTTTTACCTATTAGGAGCCCAATAGGGGTTTTAAGACCTATATGGAGTGATGACCTAAAACCTAATGGATGTTCGCTAACTTTACTTAAGAATGCAATAAGCTAAGTGCCATTGAAAGGAAAGATAGTCTCAGACTCACATAAAATGCAAGTCCACTATCGATGCTTGGAGACAATAATTGCTACTAGAGATAAAGAGAGGAACCATCCCTAGTGGAGTCGCCAAAAAAATATTTATTCTTATTTCATTGGGGGGGGGGAAATGAGATATGAGAGTGTACTTATTGAGGTGATCGAGTATAATATTGAGGAATAGTATACTATCTCGAGAGATAGAAGTCACTACCCTACAATGGACCTAATCACTTAATAAGGACTCCTACAGCATGATGGGTCTTCAAATATACTAGAGATTTTTCCCCTACTTTATATGGATGAATAAAGTAAGGTTTATTTAAACTCAGTCATTGTTCATTAATTATATCAAAAAATAAATCCCTTAAGAATACTCTCGATTAAAGTAGGTGATTGTTATCTCCAAAAAATTCAAAGATAGGTCTATTAATAAATTAGTCATATTTTAGAAAATCAAGTGGGAGAGATCAATAGGGAAGAGTTATTATCAAAACTAAAGGAGATGTGTAAGGAGTGCTCATGATACTAGAAATCCTAATGAGCACTCCAATCTATCCTTTGGTTGGGCTTTATATTTTTAAAATTGAGGGTGTTTATTTGATTGAGTTGAAATTTTATTAGGCATCTAGGACTTGAAATTCCATAATATAAGATTATGGAAATGCCTAAGAGGTGAGGATTATGCTTGTAGTCCCAAAGAAAAATAACAACATTGGATCTTAAATCTAGGGAGCTTTAGCGAGTGCCAAAACATGACCAAAAGATAAGATGAAAGTTGGTATACGGTTTACCTCTACAAGAGAGGATAAACCACCTAACTGCTAGACTTATAACCGCCTGGAGTGATAGCCAGCTAACTCATCCTACACTTTAAATCTATGTTGGCAAGTCATATGCATTTGCAAGATGGTTAGGTTCTTATTATTTAGAAAAGAAACTAAGTCCTTAAACCACTCCTTAAGAGACTAGATCTTGAGGGGTATGAATAATGACTTAATTTAATGTAACTCTTTATCAAATTTCATTTAATTTGGACTCTTTATTTTGACATATGTTATGGGATTTTGTATGCTTAAATACATGAGAGATTTGGTTATGGGCCAAATCAAGAGGGAAAGAGGTGTTCTTCTATCGTAGGCTCTCAAAGGTTAAGCTCTTACTATCTGGCAAAGATGAAAGCACTCTCTTAATAAAAGTGAAACAATATGTTATGCGTGTTGTTAAACATATAACATCCAGCTAAGGGGTTACTAAATATTTTATTATCTTGATTTAATTCTTAAGCTTTAGGTGAGGTTATGTGTTATTTTAAAAGTATAGTCATGATTTTTTTTAGTGGGATAGAAAATTTATTTTTATCCTAAGAGCCTAATCGCATCCAGCCATACATTAATCACCAATCATAAATAAATTATGAAGAGGCATGCTTTTCTAATATACAAGCTAACAAAACATCAAATAATTTTATAAAGTTATTGCAAATGAATAAAAGGTCGAAAATGCACAGATAACCCAAAAGAAATGTGTAGCAGCCCTACCCTTATACAACCCAGATTATAAAAGAATAATTACAAATGATGAATGCTATGGGGGACTTCATTCTTCATTTCTTCACTTTCATTTCTTCATTTTGATTTGGTTCATTTCTTTCTTCCTTTTGGCGTGACTAGAATATGGTTGCTCCATCACATGATACATAAGACTTGGTCTTATGACCAATGCTCATCCTAATTCCCCATAACATTAATCCTAATCCTAATGCACAATTACATTAAGAGAAGGAAAGTAAATCTAGCTACACCTAGAAAATAAATGGTAACTAAACACACCATACAACCCAAGCAATTATATAAATAATTTTGACTTAACACCCCACACATGGGTAACCAAAGTCCACCTATCTTAATTTGGGTTATGCTTAGGGGCTAAGCAACCTGCACAGAAAAAAGTGTTTATATTTTTATTTAACGACACCTTAAGCACAACCCCCTACAGAAAGCATAATTAGGCTAATATCGGCCTAACATCCAGATTATGCACATACACCCTAACATTCAATCTACAATAATACATCACAAAGCAAGCATACACCAAACCATGCACCACCCTAACATAAAGCAATAAATGGTGAGTTAGTCTAATGTGTGCGAATTAGAGCTTGTGTGGTATATCCTAAGTAGGCTTTAGAGTTGTAATTTGCTAAGTGTGAGGGATTTAATTAATAGAGGGTTGATTTCTGTTTAATTGACTTAATTGATTTGAAGATTTTATTTAATGTTTTCCTTTTGTTTCATATGGCCTACACTTAACATCTAAATGTTATAAAGAGAAGAAAGAGATGAAATCTCTCTTTCATCCCTATCGTAAATCATTTCTAAAGCAAGTTAATTAATCAATTTCCTTTAGTGAATGACTTATTAAATCTAAGTTTAGGTTCACTCTAAATGACCCTATTCAATAAGAAGACATCTTAAGATTAATTAGAATGAATTATTATCACATAACACATGTTCACTTATTTGTTTCCATCATGTATATCATGCATATGAATTATCCTAAGCATACTTATACATGCAATGTAAATCTTAGAACACTTTAATGATGAATTCAAAGAAGTGTATTTAGAATTTAAATATTTCATTTTTTGATTGAATTATGAATGCATGCCTTTTTGATAGAAAAGAGGGGTTTTTATCCATTAGTTAAACACACATTCACATGTATAAAAGTTTTAAGTGAGTACGTCACTATTATTTTCTACACCAGGGGCGTAAGGTATAAGACCTACTTAGGGCTACTTAAAGCCTCTCTATCTCAGGATGTCCAGACTAATATATCACTTTCCTCAAATACATATGAAGGTACAAAAAGAACCACAAGAATAAGAAATCATGCAAGAAATCATATTTGATTTGGTTATGTGATTTACATATGTGATATGAAATTCTTCCTAAGTCTTAACATAGAAATGCATAGGAGTGGGTTTAAGCAAATGTTGTGTTCTTTTCAAATGAACTATACATTTGTGAATCCAATATGAATCCATGTAAGGTAAGGAAAGAAAACTTCTCATTGCATATCTTATATTATCAACACATGCAAGCTTATAGCTATTTGTAATTAACATCAGTTCATTTATAATAATTGATTTATAGGCTTTTGAAAATAACATTTTATTTAGTAGTGATAATAGCTACACCTATTTAATTTAAATCAACATGCAATTTGAAAAAAAAGAAACCATTTTATTTAATTAATTTTAAAAGAAATGAATGCCTGATTACATATGGCAAGCAATATTTAACATGAATGGAAATAAATGAAACAACACAAGCATGTGATTTCATTCAAATCCAATTAAATCCTAAGGACAATCATACTAAATAAAGCCACATAAAATAAATCAAAGTTTCTTTAATGTCATTTCATTTTGAGTTTGATTTGATTTAGGAAATGTGAAAGAGGTTTGCTGGTCCTAATCCCATTTCCCATGTGTTAGTTAATTTTGGTTTAATGAAAAAATAATTAAGTTAATTTTACGAGTTAAATAGGTTAGGGTATAAATTAAATGGATTAATTAACCCTTACCTACATCACCTTAAGTTAATTAACTAATTAATAATGAGCCAACATGATATGAAACCACATGGAAAGTAAATTTGTAATGCTCCTAAGAAATGAAAGGGGCCTAATGCAATTGACTTACGATTAATAGTTAATTAAGCTTAAGGGATCTCACAATTACTTTTATGGTTTTCTCACATATGTGAGCTAACCATAATTTCATTATCTCCCCCTTTGGATTATTGAATACCCAAAGAGCTACCCAAGATTAGGTTAGAGATTAATAGATTGAATTGAATTAATTAAGCTCATTAATTAATTAATGAAACCTTAATTAAACTTAACCAACTAAAATAAAACGGGCTTAGAGAAAGAGGCAAAGAAGATAGCCTAAGTCTCAATCCCTAAATCCTTTCAATTAATTGATTAAGGTTAATGTATGTTTAGGATTTTGATTGATTTTTTTGATTAATTAATTAAGAGGTGTTAATTAATTACTTACATAGGAGGGATTAGAGAAGACTTAAAGAAAAGATTGGAAGAGGGAGTTCCAATCCATTTCCCTATACTTCATCATCATTAATAGAGGTTAATAAGCATGATTGATTGATTAATTTACTATTCATTTGCTTAATTATCACTAATTACATTAAGAAAGTGATTAAGACTTAATCTATTGATTTCCCTAATTAAACAATAAATAAAATCCTAGAAAAATAGGGGAGGCAGAAGTCATCCCGTTAGAAAAATAGGGGAGGCATGAGTTTGAGATTAATTGGATAGCTAATTAAGAAGTAATTACGTTAGTTACATTTCCAAATAAATCTTAATTAAGATGAATCCGCTATTCAAAATCAATTAATGATAATATTCCTAGATTCTACTATGAAATATCTTTAAAATGAGCGTGAGTTTGTCTTTTTTGGATTTTTCTAGAATTAGTTATGAATTTAGGAAGTTTTAGGATTAAAAATAAATTAATTAACCCTATTTAGAGCCTTAATCCCATTGAGCCATGCGGCGACTGATGTGGCGTACTTTTCACATGGCACAACGAGATTCACTATATAAGTTATCACATCTGAATGCTGACTTGTATGGAGGCACATGCCGTATCTCTGTGGACTGTCCGATCTAAGATTTGGTGTGACTTGGATGGCCACCATCAAACCTGCAATTTCAAAGGACTAATCAGAGGTGCTAAGCGTGATTTGATCAGGACTATCCATTCCAATCATACAGGATGGAAGATCCATGATATATCTCCTCTCGAGCAATGAAGGATGGCTACCGTCCATCAATGGCCACTCGATCTGAGCTCACCCAAGCTCAGATGGAGATTAAATGATCCCACACCTTCGAGGAAGCACAACAATCAAATCCAACTATGGAAAATGCATGCCATGAAAATTTCTTTCACAAAAGACTAGCCTATTTTCATTCAAGGATCGGTTTTAATGGCATACCTCACTAGAGATTATGACCGATGGTTCCAACAATTGAGGAAGCTTTGTTTAGTAGAAATGAAGCCCTATTGAGCTGCACGAGCTTTGATTTTGTGTGGTTTGCTCGGAAGACCAAAGTGCTATACGAAGGTGATCGGGCTTGATCGAACTCCACCTCCAGCCATCAGGAAGCTTATGAAATGATTCATTCTTACTTTATTTACTTCAAGGAAGGTGTGTGCAAAGTTAATTTCACTTTGGTTGCTAAATGGAGAATTAGGAATCACTGGTTTGCTCCCCTATTTTGATTTCACACAAAACTAAAAATTGGGATTTTGGGGAGCTTAGGGAAGCATGAAAATGGCTTTGGGATTCCTCTCTCTGGCTTCTTTGGTTGAATCGAGTGTGTGTGTGTGAGTTTGAGTGAGAATGAAGGGGGTATGAATTTTTTATCAAGGGGTTACCATAGGAGCTTGGTTTTGGCAGGGAATCATGTTAGTTGGCTTTCCTTGAGTGGAGGAGGGTGTGAGAGTGGCTGTCAAGGGAGGAAGTGCTTGTCCTAGGTGGTTTGGAAAGCTCCAATGGGGATGGGGAGGTGATTTCATCTCCCCATAGATCATGGCCGACCCAACCACTATTGGGTCAGGTCAGTCATTGTCCAAGGTGCCTAAGTGGACTTATGATTGGGTGCCAAGTGGCTAGGGCGAGAAAATGACACAATAGGCATGTGTTTTATCTCATAGGATGCCCTAAACCAAAGGAAAAAATGGTCATTTGGCTATGGGTTTGATTTGGGTAGATTGGAAATGGGTTAAAAGTGGGTTAGCCCAAATTTCAAGTACTTTGGAATTTATTTGATTTGATTTGGCTTGATTTGACATATTTAGGTCAAATTAGGTTAGGTTGGGTCAAGTTGGCCAATTAGTAAAATTTGGTCAAACCAAGGGTTGGACAAGTTCACATTTCCAATTGGAGTGCATTGGTGTCATTACTTTGGTTCAATTTGCTTTGGATTTGATTATGGTTCATTTGGGTTCATATAGGTCAAATGGGTCAAGTTGACCAATTTGACCAATTTGACCAAATTATGTTGGGTTTGGTGTTGAGTCAAGTTCAATTAACTATATGAAAATGATTGTAGGTTTTGGTTTGGTTTAATTTGGATTTTGGCTAATTTGACCCTTTAAGTCAATTTGGGCTAGGTTAGGTCAAGTTGACCAATTGGTCAACATGGGCTCAATTACGACTTTGGTCAAGTTCATCAAGTGATTTGGAATAAACTTAAACTATTGATTGCAATTAATTTGGATTAAATCATGATTTGACCTATTCTTGCTTTCTAGGACAATTTGGGTCAACTTGAGTCAAATGGCCAATTAGGCTTGGTTTGGCTCAAGTGAAGGTTTAGTCATGTCCAATCATTGATTATAAATGAGTTTGAATCAATGGTTTCAATTAATTTGGCTTATGGTGGATTTTGGCCAAGTTGGATTTCATTTGGGCAAAGTGTTGAGTTGGTCAACGGGCTAGGTTGACTTGGTTTGACCCAACAAGATAATGGATTAACTTAGGATGATTGTTAGTCATGTTGTGAGGTTTGGATGGGTTTAGTTAAATCTAATTTGGGTTGAATTAGAACTTCGCTCAAAAAGCTCTTTTAGGTCACTTTGGGGCAAGTGGACCTAAATGGGTTAATTGGCTTGATCATGGCTTGAATGATCCTAGGATTGAAATATAAATCCAATTGCAAGTGGTTTGGAGCCAAATCGCTTTTGGTTCATATGAAAATTTCAAGTAAAAAAAGGTCAACATGGGCTTGACTTGGATTAACATGGATTTGGTTTAAGAAATTTGTTTTATGTTTATATTTAGGTAAATGATTGTATGAATGAATGAATAATGAAGAAATCCTTGAGTTTCGAATTGATTTGTGTATCATTTAGCCAAGTTCAAGAATTTTTACCAAAAGGTTAAAATTGGGAATTTTATTTGGGTTTCAATCATTTGGAGTTTGAAATTGATTTATGATTTGGAACTTGATTTAAGATTGAATTTGATAATTGAGAAAATCAATTAGATTAAGGTTGGTTTGAATTTGGTTAAGACTAAGTCCATAAGATAAAATCAAATGGCTTAGGAAGGGATTTTGGAGTTTGAATTTGATTATGGGTTTCAATCATTTGATAGCTAGATTTGATTTTAGAATTGACTTGAATTTGAGGCTCAGTTTGAAATGAAGAAGCAAGGATTGAGTTTAGGCTTTAGGGTAGGCAAGTCCTCTTGAATCCCTAAGGAAAACCTATTCCTTTGGCTTACTCTTCTAAGTCTCTAGGGTTAGGTTAAGTCTTAACCTAATCACTAGAAGTATCTTAAGACTAAGAAACTCTTAATGTCTATATGAGTCCTAGATCTATGGTGAGGAAGTTGAGAGCTCCCTCCAGAAGTGAGGTCAACAATCCTAGATACATAAAAATAATATGGTTCCATCCTCACTCCATTAGTGTATTAAGTTCATGCATAATGGTTTAGAGTACTACATCAAGCACAATTTGAAGCCATTTTTTGTGCATGAGGTTGGGGTACATGAAGATGCAGCCTACTACCTCCTTAAGAGAAAAAATGTATATTCTCATGATGTACAAATATTATCAAATAAAATAGAAAAAAAAAAGAGAAAAGAAAAGAAAAGAAAAGAAAAGCAAAAAGAAAAGAAAAGAGAAAGAACATCGAAAAGGAAAAGATGAAAACTTAGGGAAGGAAGTAGAGCTTGACATCACCTTTCATTCATATCTTACCTCTCCTTTCCAATGAGCAGGTGAGTTGTATTAACCTCCAATGAGATGAGGATGAGGCAGACCCAAATGAGGTATGAGAGAAGGAAGACTAATATACACACCCCTAGTCTAAGATCCTCCATAACCAATTGGAGGTTCTCAAACCATCTACTTAGACTGAGAATCTACTTTAGAGGATGAGTATTATGTAGTTAGTACACCAGGTGCCTCCCCACATGACTTAATTGGCGATATGATAAAGCCAAACAATAGTGATGAAAGGGTCATCAAGTAGAGCAATGATGTATCTGAATTATCATTATATGAGAGGATTAACCAGTATTTGAGCACTTTAACTCTAACCCCAGTCTCTTTAGAGACCCTTAAGAGTTTAGTAGTTAATGTTACACAACGACTGGATGAGAACTCCAAGCCTCAAAACTTTTACTTGAGAGCATCATCCTCAAGTTCATGAGTTGATGTAGAACATAAGGATAAATCTTGCAAAGAAATAATAGAATTACCTTTTTATTGGTACTATTTCATGTTCAAAATTTAGCAAAATAGAGATTAATACCACATGTATGGTCCAATCATAAGTCAGACTATTCTAAGAAATTATGGCGAAATAAATACAAGAAGGCACAGTCAAGACTAGGGCTAAGATTTGGTGTAGTTGGTCCTATAGATGACGATGAATATTGTTTGGTCATCACCAACAACCTGGAACCTGATAGGTTTTTTTTTTTAAATAAAACCAATTCATATGAAAAGGTTTGCCTAGAAACTTCAGCACTAGAGGAAGAAATAAAGTCAACCATCAATGAGTTGAAGCAAATCAACTTGGGTACTAAAGTTAACACACACCCAACATTCATTAGTTCATTATTGAGTAAATCTAAAACCAATGGTTTTGTTAGGATACATTCAAAGTTTAAGGATTGCTTCTCTTGGAGTTATAAAGATATCCCTGGTATCTCCCAACGTTGCAGTTCATAAACTAGAAATTCAACCTGATGCAACTCCTGTTAAGTAAGCTCCTAGATGCATGCGATTAGATATTGAACAACAGGTCTTTTTTGAAGTAAAGAAATTGATCAATTTTGTTTTTATCTTAGAGGAAAAATATTTTACTTGGTTAGCTTGTTTCATCCCAATTAAAAAGAAAAATGGCCAAATTTGCATATGTTTTAATTTTAAAGACCTGAATAAGGCATGTCCCAAAGATGAGTTCCCATTACCCATACCGAAAGTAATTGTAGTCATAGCCTCATCTCATGTGATCTTCTCATTCATGGATGTATCATTTGGTTATAGCAAAATTAAGATGGCACATGAAGACGAGAAGAATACTGCATTTAGAAGTCTGATCATAATTTTTTGCTATAAGGCCATGCCTTTTAGCCTTAAAAATGCTAGTGCCACCTCTCAGTAGGCCATGACTATAATTTTTTATGAGCTAATCCATCACTAGGTTTAGTGCTATGTTGATGATCTCATAATCGAAAGCAAAGAAATGAAAGACCATATATTTATATGATTTGAATGGTTCTTATAACATTAAAAAACCTCGAGTATGTTTTGGGGTAACCTCAAATAATTTCTAAGATTATCATATGACATTATGGAATTGAGATAGATCCAAAGAAAATCAAAGCAATATTAGATATGCCACATCCCAAGAGCCTAACGCAACTCAGTTCCTTTCATGGGAGGTTAGCATATTTAAGAACTGTATATTGAACCTATGAGATATGTGTCAACCATTCGCTGCACTTACAAAGAAAGATGCTAAGTTTCAATGGGATGATAAGTGTCAACATGATTTTGAGGGCATTAAATAATACTTGATGTCACCTCTAGTACTTGTGGCTCCTATCCCGAGTAGACCACTTATTTTGTACATGGCTGCATTAGGTGATTCCCTTAGTTCTTTATTGGCTCAAGCTAATGATGAATACAAAGAGAATGCACTCTACTACTTGAGTCATCATCTAATTCCTATTAAGACAAACTATCAACTTATCGAGAAGCATTGCCTAGCCCTCATATTGCTTGCTAAAAAGCTAAGGCACTATATGCTTTCTCATAAAATTAACCTGATTTCAATAATAAATCTATTACAATATCTCATGATATGGATTATGCTATCTAGATAGTTGGTACACTGGCCCATGATTTTGTCACAGTTTGACATTACTTTCATACCACTTTCCACTGTTAAAGGGTAAGCATTAGCAAATTTTCTAGCAACACACTCCCTCCCCATGGATTCTCCTATAAATGATGACCTCCCTGATGAACAAATCATGAGTTTAGGAAATACAAATGGCTATCATTGGGAATTGCACTTTAATGGAGTAGCCTCCTCCAGAAGGGGAGATGAACCACATTCCATTCTCATTATCCTAAGAAAAGAAAGAATAAGAATAATATCTTTAATCCCAGATAATGGAATATTATAATTTTCATATAATCTATCAAAACCTTGTACAAATAATGAAGCTGAATATGAAGCCCTAATTACTGGCCTAGAATTGGCCATTTCACTAAATATCAAAAAATTTAATATCTTTGGGAATTTACAATTAGTGGCCAACTAAATCGCTAGGTCTTACAAAGTTCTCAAGCCTAAACTCTATAATTACTACAAGTACAGTGTATAGTTGTTGGCTCAAATCCTAGAGGTTACCATTTATAAAGTTTCTTAAGAAGGAAATGCCATCACCAATGCTCTAACCAAGCTTGCTAAAGAGATGGAATGTTTGGATTATGAGTTCATATCGATAGAAGTATGCAACCGTCAGGTCCTTTCTCTTATTGATATTAAGCTCATCAAAAAGAATACTCTTGAAGGGAAGGCTTCCATTATTGAAAAAGATGAAGAATTAGACTTGAGGAAACCCTTTATGATTAGTTAAATAAAGGAAAACTACCTCAAGAGAAATCACAAGGACATCAAGTTAAGCAAAGAGCACTCTCCTACACTCTAGTTGATGACACCCTATATTGATGATCCTTTGACCACATGTGGTTACATTATTTAGGCAAACATGAGGCCCAAAAAATTATGATCGAGGTACATGCAGGATTGTATAAAGCATCAATCAAGTCCAAAGATGAAAGCTAAAATTGAAAGGCTTGAATACTATTGGCCAATGATAATCACAAATTGCATGGACATAGCATGTCGCTATCACCAATGTCAAGCACATATAGTAGTCCTACATCAACCACCTAACATCTTTTATCCGACGATAGCATCATGGTAATTCAAGTGTTGGGGTACATATATAGTGGGTGGTCCAATTTGTCCTCCTTCTTTCAAGGGTCATCACTTCATTCTAACAATGATAGATTACTTTTTGAAGTGGGAAGAAGTGATCCCTTTGAGGGAAGTTAAGGCTCACCAATGTCCCCTAATTCCTTAAATGTCACATCATTTATAGATTTAGTGTACCCCATCAGATTATATCTGATAAGGGCATCACAATTAAGAGTACAAAGTTTAGTATCTTTGTAATGCGATATAATATAGAATGGAGGTACTCTACCATATTATCTCATCCAATATTAAATTAATGATAATAATCAGTAGTGGTACAAGCAGTTAGTTAAAGCATTATGGGCCTATCATACCATATATAGGACTCCCACACAATCAACTTCTTTTTCTCTAGTGTATGGGTCCAACGCCAATCTTCCATTAGGAAATTAATTACCATCACTGAGAGTTGCTGTAAGTACCAGGATCACAACCCAGCAAAATGCTAAGCTTCAGTTAGAAGAGCTCAAAGGTTTTAAATAATGAAATCTCTAAGTCTCACAAAACCTCTAGCTATATGAAGCACAGATGGTTCAAACTCATAATAAGTTGGTCTGTCCAAAAGCTTTTCAAGTTAGAGAGCTTGTTTTTATTCTTAGGAGATCAATTATAGCCCATCACAAGGTGAGAGGTAAGTTTGAACCAATATGGGAAGACCCTTTCATCATAAAAGGCCTATTATAGGGGATCATATCAACTAATAAATCATAAAGATGAGCACCCAATGCATCCTAACAATGGGATTTATTTGAAGAAGTTCTATGCATGATTGTATTTAAAAATAAATTTCATCAATATAATTATGTTTTTATGCCAATCTTGTGTTTATATCAACCGGGTCTATGTTTTTAAAGAATCCTTCAATTATTTAATCCCCTCCAAACTACTTGTGAATTTAAAATCAAAATTTAAATCATTCTTAACTTTATGATTACACTATCTTTGTCTATCTATTTTGAATGGGGCCAGGCTAAAATCTATGTTCTATTCTTCACTTACTATTTTGAACAAGGTCAAGCAAATGTTGAACAATTGATCTCTTTTATTTTGAACATGGTCAAGTGGGGATTAAATTCTTTCTTTATATTCATCTTACAATCTCGAATGAGGTCAGATAGATGTTTGGTTTATCTTTGTCTCACTATTTTGAATAGGGTCAGGTAGACATCCATAATTTTTTCTTCACTTGCTATTTTAAACAAGATCAAGTTCATGTTGAACAATCTATCTCTATTTTTTCGAACATAGTCAGGTAGGGATTAGATTCATCTTGACATTCATCTTGCTATTTTGAATGAGGTTAGACAAATATTTAGTTTATCTTTGTCTTGCTGTTTCAAATAGGGTCAGGCAGACATCCATGTTTTATCCTTCACTTGCTATTTAGAACAAGGTCAAGGATAGGTTTAACAATCTATCTCTACTATTTTGAACGTGGTTAGGTAGCGATTAAAGTCTTCCTTTACATTCATCTTGCTATTTAGAATATGATTAGGTAGATATTTGGTTTATCTTTGTCTCGCTATTTTGAATAAAGTCGGGCAGACATCCATGTTTTATTTTTCACTTGTTGTTTCGAACAAGATTGAGCATATGTTGAATAATCTATCTCTATTATTTCAAACATAATCAAGTAGGAATTAAATTCTCATTTTACATTCATCTTGCTATTTCAAGTGAGGTCAGGCAAATGTTTGGTTTATCTTTTTCTCGTTACTTTGAATAGGGTCAGACATCCATATTTTGTTCTTCACTTGTTATTTCGAACAAGATCAAGCGCTTATTGAGGAATCTATCTCTATTATTTTGAGCATGGTTAAGTAGGGAATAGATTCATCTTTTACATTCATCTTTCTATTTTGAATAAGGTTAGAAAAATGTTTGGTTTATCTTTCTCTCGCTATTTTGAATAGGGCCAGTCAAACATTCATGCTTTGTCCTTCACTTTCTATTTCGAACAAGGTTAGGCATATGTTGAACAATATATCTCTAATATTTTAAATATAATTGGGTAGAGATCATCCATCTCTTACATTTATCTTGATGTTTCAAATAAGGTCAGGTAGAAAGTAGATCGGGTCCATGTGTGTTGAAGATCAAACTTCTTGGCCATTTCTTAGTTAAACCTATCACAAATTAAATCAAAATCAATCCTTCGAGAGCTTCACCCTAGTTCCTCAAATCAAACCAAATCAAACTAATCTTCAGGGAGCCTTTCCCTTGTATCTTCAACACATCCAAATAAAATTTCAAATCATCCTTTAAGTGATTCCCCTATTCTCTCCAAGCTCGAGCTTCAGTAAATTCGAGTTATGAGTTTTTGAAGTCATGACCAGCATTGTGCATCTTTGATGCTTATTCCAAAATCTCTAATTTTTAGTGAATCTATATAGCAACTTCTACTGAATTTGCTTACCTTTTAAGCATAGTTTAAATACCTTTATTTGCTATCTCATGGATCTACTTGATTAGCTTGGTCAATGCTAATACATGCGGTATGCATTATTAGTTACACTACACTTATTGGGGTGCCTTCGTGAACCTTACTTTTAGAGAGGTTAACAACCCTCCTTTTAGGCCTAGGATTCAATGTAGGCACTCTGGTTCTATTAAACTTAAGTGAGGTTAATACTCACCTTGATCTTAATAATTAAGATATTCAAACTTAGGTTGAGAGCTTCCTAATAAAGCACTTGGGATACTGCAACTAGTAGATATGTGTACAACCTTGATCAAAACAAAAATGAAAATAATAAATTAAAATGGATACTAAATATGGAATTAAAACTAAACTAAGAAATGCATCACATTTAAAAAGAAGAACCTAGGGTGAGTTAGTAGGTCTGACCTAACCCAATTAGATTAGGTGAACCCGAACAAAATCCAATTTTGATATAACTTAATAAAAGTGTAAATCAAACACATTTGGATTAAAATCTAAATTCAACTGAACCTGGCTTAAGGTCATTGAGTTTGATTAACTCAAGTAACCCATTCGACTAAGAATCATCTAAATCCAAGAAAAATATATTAAAATTAAATCAAATCAAACTAAATATAACATAAATAATCAATACATAAATCTAAATGAACCCAAAAATAAATCTAGATGAGGTCAAAGATGGCCAATTGAGTCATTTGACCTAGAGTTGATCGATGTGGGTCTCATCAAGTCAAAAGTCAAAATAATCAAAATTTGATCAATTTTAGTCATTCTAAATACTCAAATTTATCAAATTAATATGATAGGACATGAAACTAAAAAAGTTTGAATCTAATGCTCACTCAAATAGCCTAATTGGGTCACCTAATTTAAGCAAACCTGAACAGACTCTATTAAACCTAAACTCAAAATAAATCAAAACTAATTCAAATTACTTATTTCAAAATACTTTAAATTATATTTGAACATAATTTGATGCTCCCTTAAATTTGATTTGATTGAATTTCTTATTTGACTCGATTTGGTCCATTAGACCTAACTTAGGCTGAAACATGCCTAAATAATATTAAATCAAAATTTATTAAAATCAATCACTTCAAATAATTTTCATATATTGATCCAAATGAACTCAATCTGGCCCATTAAAATAAATTTGGGTTGAAACAGAGTTTTATCAGAACCAAATCCAAATCAATCGAAATAAATTACTCAAAATCATTCCAATTATGAAATTAAACATAATTATAACCAACCTAAACTCAATTGAAAAAATCAATGCTTTGAACCTAAGATGACTCATTTGAATCAAATGAGAAACCAACTCAACCCAACTTAAGTTGATTCAAACCTCACCTAAAATCTATCACATGGAGGCTAACACTTTAGCCTATGTGGAGTGGAGCTTCAAGTCAACAATGGAGACCATGGGAGAGAGGAGAATCAATGGCAAGATGCCAGAATCTAAGATTCACTTAAACACACACCATATTTCCACTTGGCTGATATCTAGTAGGCTCTACAGTATTTAAACCACTGAATTTGACTTGTCCAAGCCTCCTCCCAGCTGGCCATCTCCTCCCCAACCACCATTAATGGTGAATTTTGGTCACCATTAAAAAGAGGGGGAAGAGAGCCATGGTTCCTCTTGGTGGCTAAAAATAAATCTTAAAATACCCCTAATTAAAACCACATCATCACCCTACTTTTCTATGCATAAACTAATAGATTTTGGCCAAATTCTGATGAGGAGGCAACAATCATTGATAGAGAAGGTGATTGATGGGGAGGTAAGTGGGCATACTCATTCTAGAACTTGATCTCATGCCTAGGAGCATATTAAGATAAAAAATCCATCAGAAATTGATTTTGATGAGGTAATTTCTTTAAAAATTAAAGAACCCATAGACTCACTTTTGCATGAATATTCACTCAATTATAGGAATTTCACTTATAAATTTCTTACAATTTTCATTTAGAAGCTCCCCCATGGAAAAATCCCCATTCAGGAAGATCATCAAAATTGGGGCTCAAATGGCCTTCTCGAAGCAGAAATCCCATCCGACTGACCCTCTCTCACCGGCCTGAAAGAAGAAGGGTTGGTGGCCGTCCAATCTGCTGTTTATGGGAAGGAAGACCTAGATTAAAACACACTTTAGCTTTGATTTCCATGATTAGATTGACAGATTCGATCTGGACCATCTGATCAATGATAAGACTATCCAAATCAACCCCGCTTAAATGCATTTTTCCTGCTCAAATGTTGTGTCAGCACCTACATGGCCCAATCAAACTATGACACACATAAACACTGGCCTAGGCAGTGTTGTTGCAACACTGACTGGGTTAAGTAGAAAATTAAGATATTTTTGATTTTTAAAAATTATTAAAATGCACCTGAAACTTAAAAAAATAATAACAAATAAAATATGTAGCATAAAATTACAAATATAAACTCCTTGGTTTCTTCTTTTCAAGAGAAATCTAATGAGCTCAAAAGCCCCAATTTTTATTAATTATTTTAAGGTTAATTTGAGTTTGAATCAAAATCAAATTTTTGTAATTAATCCCAAAATATTTATCAAAATAACATGAAATTTTTGGAGAATGAAATTAACACAATAATACATTAACCAAAAAAATTTCAAGTCTCAATGACAAGTAGATTAAGAGTTGTTGAATTTCAAAATTCAAATACGTATTTTTTGTGAAATAATTAATTAAAATTTAAAAAAATTATGAAAGAATCATCAAAATACCCAAAAAATTATAAATAACTCCAACGAACCTTACAAAAATATTAAAATTTTATAAAACTTACTAAACTCCTAAATCATTTAATTGGGGGATTAAATGATTTAATTAATTGATTAATTAACCTTAACTTTAAAAATTTACAATAAATCAACAAACAAATCTAAAAATTCCAAATAAGCCCTATCTCGATTCATCATTTAAAGAAGAATAAAAACAATTAAGATCCTTAATTGACTTACAATAATTAAGGCTTAATTTGAGTTTTATTGAAAACATTAAAATCCAATAAGTCTTAAAATACACATATGATCAAGATAAAACTTTAGAAAATGAAATTGACAAGGAATCCCACTTATTATAAAAATTTTAAAGTAAAATGATTTCTGGTTCAAAAGTTATTAAAGTTTCAAGTTCTAGGAAAATTTAAACTAAGTGAAAATTTTTTATAGAAATTAGAAAAAGAATTTAATGTGATCAACCCTAATCATTCCCATTGACATAAAAAAATTGTAATGAACATTTTTATGCTCTAAAGCTATATAAATCACAAAATAAAATAAAATATAAATCACTTAAAGATGATCTGATAAATCATTAAAGCTAATAATAATGGAATACATTAAAGTTAAAATTTAATAAATAAAATATTAAGCTAGAATTAGAAATAAATAATATTTAAACCCTCATTAATAGAATCTTAAATTAAATAAAACAAATGTCAACAAACTTTCATTTTAATAAATTAAATTAAACCTAAACCTAATCAAACATAAATTTAAACTTGATTAAATCAACTACATAGAGCCTTTTAAGTGTTAGTTAATTCTAAAATTAATTTTTAACCAAGTAAACTTATGTCATCAAATTATTAATTACACCATTCATCTGATCATATAAGGTCAAATTAAAAGTTTCGACAAGTGATTAACTCAAATAAAATAAACCTTAATCAACTTGATAAAAGAATATAATCAACCCATAATTATACTTTGACTGAGCATTAGATCTCAATCCTTAGTCATTAAACCTTAAATTAAAATAATCTTCATCCAATTCATCCCATCGAGTATTGAATATTAATCAAATCAAACTCATAAATTATGTCAAAGTCTAATTAATTATTTGCAATAAATCAACTTTCAATCTCATAATCACTCAATCAAATTTAGGAGAAAGAGACTTAAATATATATACTTAATTAAGATTGACTTAATTAATCATTCATTCAATGCTAGTTAAATAAATTAAGTATAATTCATAATTAAAATTTTAGATCAAAAAATAAAGCTACAGTTTAATTAATCAACCCATAATTATATTTTGACCTAGCATTAAACCTCAACCCTAAGTCCTCAAATTAAAATAATCATCAACCAAATTTATCTTGATCATGTATTGATTATAATTCAAATCAAACTCATAAATTAAAGAAAAGTCTAATTAATTATAAAAATTAGTCAACTTTCAATCTCATAATCACTCAATCAAATTAAGGATAAAGAAACTTAAATATATACTTAATTAAGATTGACTTAGTCAACCACTAAATAAACCAAATTTCTTATCCAAATCCTTAATCAAATAAATCAGTTAATGAGTTTAAGTTTAATTAATCTATCATTAAATGCTAGTTAAACATAAGTATAATTCTTAATTAAACCCTTAGATCAAATAATAAAGCTAAAGTTTGATTAATCCTTAATCCAATGATAATTGAATTAACTATTTAATCAAATTAAACAAAATAAATTCATCAATTTCCAATTATGATCAACCTTTTAAACAATTTATTAATGAAATTTCAAAAATAAATTAACCATTTAATTAAGCTAAACTAAACTAAATAAGTCATATTAAAATAATCCCTAAATCAAGCTCAACTTATATCAGACACATAATTATGAAAATCAATCAATCTAATTAAATTCTTGAATCAAATTAATCAAACTTCTTAATTAAATTAATCATCAAGTTAAAGTAACCATGTCAAACCCAAATTATTCTTAGTTAAATAGCCAAATACTTAACAAGGTTGAATCCAAATTGAATAAATCGAACTAATTAAAATGAGTTAAGTTAATCATCAATCAAATTTCAATTAATTAATCAAGATAGTTATGAGTATCTAATTTATCATTAATCATATTTTAATCAAGTCAACCATAATGAATTTAAATAAAAATAAACTAAGTCCTAATCAAATTAGTCATATAATATAATCAATTATGTCTTAATTATACTATGAGTTCAGCTAAGAATATTTAATAAATTAAACATAAGACCAAGATAACTTAATTGAATGTTGATTAGTTAGTTAACCATGATTAAGTTATATACTTAAATTAAATAAATAATAAGATAAATTGATCATTTGAATTAAATAAACAACAAACTAAACACATCCCAAATCTTAATTAAACCAATCACATAGTCCAATTAAATGAGATGAAATAAAATCAATTCAATTAACATATAACTAGGTTAAATCATTTGAATAAAATGAGCTAAATTAATGGTCAACAAATTTTGAGTATATGAGTTAGATAATCAAATTGAATAGTAAATTGTTAATTAAATCCCAATAAACATAACAGATGAATAAAGATAAATAAAACTTTAATAATCAAACTTAAAAATAAAATCAATCAAAAATAAACATTTAATTCACTTAATCTAATCTAACTAATAAATAAATGAACCTTTACCAAACAAATAATAATAATTATAATAAGTGTAAAGTTGGATATAAATTTAATAACAAAGTAGATCATTCAACATAAAACTTAAACAAATTAAATCAATCAAATCAAATAGGTAGAGACCAAATTAGATTAAATAATAATCAAACTAAAAAATAGTCAACATACCATCAACCAGAACAAAGAATTCAATTGAGCTTCAATCAAATCACAAGTTAATTAAATTGAAATATATTAACAAGTTTACATCAAATTTAAATAATAATAATAATTATTATAATAATAATAATCATCATCATAATAAGAAGGTCATTAAGTTTAAATAACATGGAGATACACCAATCAATAACAAGTCATATGGAATTAAATCTTTAAAGTGAAATCCAAAGAAAGATTAAATATCAATTAAATTATCAAAATACAATTATATTGAATTGAAACTTAATAAACCCAAAAAGAATATCAATAATCGAAACACATGAAATTAAACAAACTTAAAAAAAAAATCAAATAAACATTAATCAAATCATATATAATTAAATTAAACCATTCAATTAAACTTAAATTGGCTAATTGAAATCCATAGTTTCTTAGTTTGACCCCTATAATGAATTTTTATCTTAGGATAGGGGTCATATTCTACTAGGATTAAGGTGTTGAATAAAATAGGTTTTGTCTAAAGTAGAATTTATTTTATTTCCACTCTCTAAAACCTAAATTCAACTTTAAGAATAAAATAAATCTAAAATTGGAATTAAATCATGAATCAACTAAACTATTTAAGATGAGATCACCCAAGGCTAAATTAATAAATCTTAAAATGCAATTAAAACCTAAACTTAAGAAGGCCTAGTACAGACTTGCCACACTAGCCCGATTTTCACACACTAGAATGTTAGGCCACCGATTCTAGATTTAGGTTAGATATGTGTTTTATTGTGGTGTATTAATTTTCTTATTTTATGATATAATATATTTAGACTAGATGTTAGGATTATTTGTGCGTTAGTTTTGATGGCAGAGCATTATTTATTAGACTAATGATGCCTTCTACAGGGAATTGTGCTTAAGGGGCTATTATAATAATTAAAATTATAAATGCTTTTTTTGTAGGTGCTACTTAAGTTCTTAAGCATAATCCATTAGGATAGGTGGGCTTGGTGACCCAAGGCAGGGTGCTAAGCCCCAATATGTGAAATATAACAGTTTGGTATGAATGTATGTTAAGATGACCTCTATCTTTCAAGTGCAGTTAGATTTTCAATTTATAAAATCTAATTTTTACAATAAGATTAAGATTAGAGCTATGAGGTTTAAGATGAGCAATGTCTAGAAGGCATAGACCTGAGAGACCCTATGAAGCCTAGAATGTTCTAATCCATAGAGTGAAGATGAAGATGAAGAATTGAAGACCCTTAAAACTTTAATTTCATTTGTAAATTAATTGTAATCCAGGTTATATAAGAACATAGCTCAACTACTGAATTTCTCTCATTTTTTGGGGCGTACAATGGTACTCAGTCGCACCGACCTCTTATTCATTCATAAAAGTTATGTTTGATTATTATGTTTATTTTGATTGTGTAATAGGAATGATATGCTTTCTATATATTTCTTAAAGTGTGATTATTTGCTATGTGGCCTAAATATGGTAGGCTCTTTAGAAAAAAAAAATTATATCCCAATTTAACAATTCTAACTAAATTTTATGCAACTCATAACTTCATCTTAAAGCTTAGGAAGTTAATCGAGAAAATAAGAGATTTAGTAACCCTTTAGTTGTATGGTTATATGTTATAACAACATGCATGCATATTGTTTCATTCCTGCAAATATGGGATCTCCACTCTTGCACGATATGGGACAGGCTTGACCAATAAGAGCAGTCCCTTGTAGTGGAGAACACTCTTTCTCTTTGATTTACCACATAACCATTTTTCATCATGCATGCAGACATAAAATCTCCCAAGCTTGAGTCCAAAATGATGAGTTAAAATAAAATAAAATATGTAAATTATATTGCATCAGTTTAAGTCATAATTTGCACACCCATCATAATCTTATCTCTTAAGACTGAGTTGAAGACTCTAGATTCTTTCCTAATTAATAACAACCTAGCCATATTGCATTTACATTGGACTAGACTACATGATTTATTTTTGAATTATAGGAGAGTTAGCTGGTAGACACTCTAAGAAATTGTAAGTCTAGCAGAGTCAGGATTATTTTAATCCCTCTAGTCAAAATGAACCAACTTATCCCATTTTCTTTGAGTAGATTTAGGCAAAAATCTTAGCTTATCTAGGAGCACTTTAGATATAGGTTTAGAGATTACTTGTTTCTCTTTTTCTATGGGTATAAATCCTCACCGCCTAGGCATTTGCATAATCATTGAATATAAGTCTAAACTTTCTAATAAAATTAAGCAATCATAATTCTCTACTTCAAAAATTATAAGCATAATAATAGGATAGTTGGCATATTTACTAGGTTTTGTAGTATCTAAAGGCATTCTATTTTTTATTCCCAATTGGATTCGGTTAAGAACTCTTCTTAATTGAGTCTTCCCACTTGATTCCCAAAATTACTAAATCTTTGATACCAAGAATTGAAATCTATAGAGATGTTAGCCAATCACTTTGATCAAGAGTATTCTTAAAAGATTCACACCTCCCATAATGTAATTAACTATAGAGGCTTAGCCCTACATGGAACTTAAGAACCCAGCTTAATTAAATCCTTCTGTACACCATCCATGTGAAGCACGAGAAAAATCTTTGGTATATTGAAGATCCATCAGCCTTAGGAGTCCTTATTAGATAATTAAGTCCATTATAGGGTGATATATCTACCTTTTAAAGTAGTATATTATTACTTGATCATTTTAATAAGTACCCTCTAAGATCTGCATGGTGTCCCTCATATTTTTAAACATCACATGTGCTAGTTGTTAAGTTAGAAATTTCTCCTTATTTATTGAGTCATTATTATTGAGGGACATTCACTAACTCACCATGGATGGTAAGAGAGCTTGCAACAATATTGATTATGCTAAACTCTAGGCAAGCTTTCTAAAGAAGATGAAGAAGACTAAGAAACTAGTGGACTCTATAGCCACTCCTATGGATGAATTGAGTACCTCAACTATCATCATTTGTGAGACCGTTGGTCCTATAACCAAGGGAACAACAAGGATTCACGGGCCAGGCTGAGCATCCACCTTATAAAGATAGAGAGGATGATTGTTGTGGTGGAATCACCCTCTTTCCAACTTGAGAGTGCTTAAGAGGAGGAAGAAGATGTTTCTTTGGTTTGACATCTAAAAGTCATGGTAAACAGGTTGGTGGGAACCATCTTTGGAAAAATGGATGTGGAGGAGTGTCTCACTGGGGTAGGATTCATCCCACCTTTACTCTCGAGCTCTTTTAATTAGCCATTCTAAACTCTTATTATTATTGCTGCTGAACATGATAATTGTCCAGGCATCAATGGAGGGAGATGATGAACACTCGTGTGCCCCTTAAGTAATCTCCCTTAATTCTCCAGGCATTGTTCGAGTGTTGAGAAATTTTGTTTACTAGAGTAGTGCCTTTTTTAAATATCTAGCCCTCAATTGATCACCTTACTGAGATCCCATTATTTATTTTTAATGAATTTTTTTCTTATCATTTAGTGGCAACTTTGGCATTACAATAGGATAACTTTGTGGTGCTGAGTTTGGCTTTGGAAGAGAGTACATTCCTGCTGAAAGAGGCCACTGAAGCACTTGCCCTCTCTTCAACTTGGGTGACCAACTTCATTTCAACAGACATTCAGGTGATATTTATGATTTTTCCTCCTACTCGTTGAGATAGTGTTGAGTTCATGTGGAGCGAGTCTATGCACTTTGAAGGGGTAGATACTGAGAGAGAGACACACACACTCACTGATCCATATGAGCTTTCTTGTTTGTAGAGAAGGGCTACTTTTCTGGAGGAAGCCTTGCACTTATCAAAGCAAGAGGTGAGCAAGCTTCGATCACTGTTGGAGATGGACTCGCAATGCAGATAAAGTCCCATAGGAATTTTCAGACCATGAGCGTAGAGTTGACTCTATTGCAACACTATATTATGTTGTAAGGGATTACTCACTTAATTTATGGAGCTAAATTTTTATTTGATTATATGTTGATAAGGGTGAGCTTGTTGATGAACGGCACTTAGGTCGCTTTATAAAGAAACTCAAAAAAATGATGTATAGTGGGCATAACAAGTGTGATGTAACTAGTTTTTATATTTTTAATAAAAAAGTGTGAGTATCTTCCACTCATCACTCCTTTATTGAGTCCACATTTTGTTTAGATGTAAGTAGAAGATCTTAATTATTTTTATCATGACCTGCACCACTTTAGATTTCTATGAGATTAAGTAATGATTTCTATTTTTAATGCTTCATGTAAAATTCAAATCACCACACCTTACCTTCCATGTTTATAAATTCATTCATATCATGGTTGATTGAATCTTTATTACCTCTTCAATTTTCAAGAAGTAGATATCTTGCCTTAGCCAATAAGTCACATTCTTCTCATCCTTTAAATTGAATTCTTTTTGATTAACTTAGATGGTGGCTATGAGGAAAGTTGGCAACTCGTTTATGAAGACTGAGGCCAAAGAGGTGCCTGACCTCGATCCATCGACTATGAATTATGTCTTCATTTACTACTGCCAAAGTCACCCCAACTATACTATGCAAGCGATCGATAAGGGTGAGTGTTTCAACTTAGTTAGTTCAAACAAGCTATTCATTCCCTTGACCATTTTCGGTGCAATCTCTAGCTCCCTCTTCCCTATGAGTGGGTTGATATTTTGAATTTCTATGGAGTCATCTTAGCCCAAGTCTTAATGAACTCAGTGGAGAGCATCACCACATTTACTCTATGTTTGTGGGAACAAGAGTTATCATGGAGCCTCAACCTATTTTGTATGGTCTTCTTTGTGAAGGGTCATCAAGATAGTACTAGAAAATTTTTAGCAATCTTGATGAAAACTTTGGCCTGGTGAATAACGTGAGAAAAAGATGCTCAAAGCTTTTGTTTATTAAAAGCTATACCATGGCCAATATTAACAATCCCTATCCTACTTTCGATGCATAAGGTGACTACTCTTGAGTTGAATGCTCGAGTGAAAGAGGTTTTAGAGAAAGTAATGGATAAGAGTTTGAATATTCTTCACTATCTCCACTTTGGCTGAGTCTCTAGTATTTTCTATAGTATACATTTCATCATCACTAGCATCATATATATGGCCTTTTTAACTTTCCATTTTCTAATTATCTTATTTGCTTATTTGTAAGGGATGAGACTTTTATGCCCCCTTCAGTCAACCTCATTATGATTTGATTCTTAGAGGTGGGAGAGTGTGAGGAGAAGAGGAAGAGTCAACTCCCAATGAGGTCCTTGATGAGGTTAGGTTGAGTACGGCTTCTAAGATGTCTAAGAAGAGAGCGACAAGTTTGACTCCCCAAAGTCGGTAGAAGAAGAAGCAAAGAGAACCTATGGAAGAAAAATAAAAAAAAGAGGAGGAGGAGTATGCTAAGGATAATTATACTTCTAATATGCACAAGCTGACAAGTCTAGCCTTTGAGCTCAAGTATAAAATTTATTCTGAAGACCTTGATGAACTTCTAGAGAAGACTCCCAAAGGTCAACTACCTTTTTCCATCATGATCACCCAAATGATAGCTTACGAATCAACTTGAAGGATTTGCTAGAAATTCTTTATCATGAGGAAGGCCTTATCCATGATGAGGGATAAGGTAGTGGTTGTGAAGGACATGCTCTAATCATATAAGGACTTATTCTAAAAGATTTAATAGAGGAGACTTCATAGGAGGAGGAGAAGACCAAAGCAACCTTAGAGCTAAATCGCCTTGTTGAGGCAAAGAAAGAGCTGGGAGAGGAGCTATCTCATCAGAAGAAGAAGTATTAGAAGAGAAGCCAAGTTCATAAGTTTCCTTAACTTGGATGAGTACAAGGATTTATTACAGCAAAAGTTCAAGAGGCTTCATCATTGCTAAGTTAGTAAAACATAGTTAGTCGGATGACAAGTTCTTGAATATTTCTAATATACTTGCCCTTTCAGACTCCGATGAAGACGATGATGAGGGCAGCAAAAGTTGATTTTTGCCCCTTTTTATTTAGTGAGTCGAGAGTGAATATGTATCTCGTAGTCACACATTTTGTAAGGATTTCATTTATAAATGAAAGTAATAAATTTTTTTGAGCACTTACTAAATCACAAATATATTTTACTTGAATGAATAAGTGAGTTTTGTCTTTTTGTTAACTTGTTAGAATTTCTTGGTAGAAATTTATTCACACTGCTTGGTGAATATTTTATCTAGGTCTTAGAAAAATTATAGATGTTGATCTTAGGCTGTGCTTGATTGTTGACTGTTGGAGATTGCCCATTTGTAGTCACCAATTTTGATAAGTTTGATGATTTCTTGTTGTCAATCTATGAGGGTTGATTCTTATTTTGCTGAATATGGTGAGTCAATCTCCCTCTTCATCTCCTCTGTTCTTATTTTTTTATTTCCAACTATGAAGAGTTGGTCTTGTTTGATTGCCAATTTGATCAGTTCGTCTTTATAGTCACTGACCTCTTGGGGGTGTTAATCATATACTAGAGTTACCAACCACACAAAGTGTTGGGTTTTTTGGTTTCTAATTATAAGCAGTTTATATTTTAGTTAAAAGCCATCAAATTCTTGGGGTGTCAGTCTTTACATGAGTCACCAACCACTTGGAGTGTTGATCTTTTAGTTTCCAACTATCGCTAACCTCTTGAGGTGTTAATCTTATACTTGAGATGCAACCACATGGAGTGTTAGTCTTTTTGGTTTCCAATTATGAAGAGTTAGTATTTCAATTAATTATTGCTGACCTTTTGAGGTGTTGGTCTTACACTTACATCTCCAACCGCACGGAGTGTTGTTCTTTTCGATTAATAGTTGTCGACCTCTCGAGTTATTGATCTTATGTTTGAGTTGCCAACCGCATAGAGTGTTGGCATTTCTTTGAATTATTAGTAATGATTTCAAACTTAGTGTTGTTTATTTGACTAGGGCATTCTAGGGCCAAAAATGGCACACCAAGCTATTAGGTTGTTCACCTTGGGCTTTAGCAACTTCATGGGTGAAACCAGTTTTCTTGGGCTAAATGTGGCTCATCAAGTACTTTGAGTCATCACGCAATTCCTCGAGTATCATTTGAAGTATTTTTCTTCATTTGATAAGACATTAATTTAGGTGAGAAGGAGTAAACGATTTACAGAGCATAACTTCATATCTTTAATAATAATAAAGATAATAAGAAAACATTTAACACAAAAGATATTACTCGCTTTAGGGATAAAAATTTTGGAGATCTTTGGCATACTTAGTATGGGCTTGTCCTTTATGTGTCATAAATTGGTATGTGTTGGGTTTAATTTGCTTTTTGATAATGCAAAGTTCATCCTAGGTGCGAACAAGTTAACTTAGGGTGTTCTGTTGAGCTACTGCATCAACTTTCTTCAACTAAGTCACCACCCTTGAAATGTTTCCCTTTCACATGGCAATGATAGTACTTCACCCTACACATCTTTATCCCCTACAGAAAAATTGTAAATTTATGGAAAAAATTTTATTAAAAATCAACAAAAATTCATCAGTAATCATAATTTTTGAAGGATTTTTGATGGATTACACCTTGATGGTAAAACCTTTGTTTGAAATGATTTTTGCTAGGCAAAAGCCCTTGTCAACTATCAGTTGCAATGTATATTGGTCACACTATCATCTACAGATGCAAGGAGACATCCTCAATAGAGTGGACATATATTACACAGTCTATGCATCACTTTTTGACTACAACCACCTTTCATTTACTTGGATTTGGATCATAGTAGAACATTGGGATAGGATTACCAGTACCTGCTGAATTGTCCTGCGTAAGATGATAGTCACCTTGGTATACATGCAAGATATAACAAGCCTTCTTATTACATGCATTCCCTATGAGGAGTACATTCATCTAGATCATGAGCTCTTTTAATGTCAGCTAGCTAGCCAGCATAGTAGAGGCAGTTATGTACATTTTTAGGTCTCCATCATGCTCTAGCTCACTATCAGAGACTATTCTGAGAACAAAGAATATGCCATAGGAAATGGGGGACAATTACTCTAGACACATGGTTTGAGAATTTCCTCAATTCAATAGTATGTTCACCTCATTTCATATGATTAGATGATCCATTTGATGTGGGATTTTTCCATCTGAGAAGTCCTTCATTGCTAGATTTAAGCCTGAAGAAAGAGTCAATTTTTAGCAAATCCTAGCATGGACATTGACGAGGTGCTATTTTTAGTGGCCTTCATTGTTACTTGGCTATGCTATTTTGTGTTTATAGGCCATAGTAGACTTTTTCATCCTTTCACTCTTTGTTGGCTTGTTTGCTAGCTCGTGGTGAGAGGATAGCATTAGCACCTACATCGTTAGCCTACCAATACCATAAATTAGGCAAAATGAGCATTATGAGAAACTCAGATTGGTATGATATATATGATCTTTGGTAGTCCTTACATGGATGGATTCATGCACATATATTAGAAGCTTTTAGTTGACCTAAGAAGTCACCCTACATTAATCTTAGATAAGGATCAGATTTGATTTTCCATGTTTGTTCCATCATGCATGATGGTTCGCTTTTAAATCATTTAAAGATCATTCTTTCATAACCTACTTGCTCAAAGATTGGGATAGAGATTCATAAATTCACTTATTGATAGAGTGATATCCTTATAATTATCAAAGGCAAGATACAGATGCATAACAAAATACCTTATTTAGTTAGGACTTGCTTGGCTTTATTACCATCATCATGAGTTTATGATTTTGGAGGGATACATTCCCAGTAGAGTAGCTAAGAAGTATGGCTTCACTTAAGTTGTAGCCATATACAGACCATCATAGATATTGGATATAGTCGATACTCATTCCATAGGGACACTACCTTATCTATTTATTTAATAGCAGCTTCTATAGCATGGGCTTTCTTACTTTACCTAGGAACTGATTCTGGTTTTTATGTAGCCTAATAAGAGACTTATATAAAAATTAGTCACCTATGGTTACTATGGATCCACCATAGCTTCTCTTTCTTCTTGGAGCTAGACTTTTGCATATACAGTCATAGATTGTGAAGAGCAAGACAAGTATAACATTTGTGTTGCCCTCAACATGTGACTCATTCTCTTAAGAGATCATTAGATGAATAAGGCAGCAATATGAAATGATAACAAAAGGCTTTCACCAGTAAAGGAGAGAGATGATGGAGATATTCATAGTCCTTTATCAGTTAGTTATGATATGAGAGTAGTATGGATATATAATTTTACTTATATTCTCATCCCACTAGTAGAAGTTGAGCTATTAGTAGGATAGATGGAGAGTGATATCACCTTGGTATTATCAACAGATGCTGGCGTAGCTTCCATAATGTCTACTCAACATGTCAATAATGGTAATATGAATATTAAAGAGGACACACACACAAAAGAATCAGGTACTCTGATGACTATCCATGAGTTGCTCTTGTCAGATTCAACTTGGGTGATAGTGAATGCCACCATAGATGATTCCTCAAATTTTGACTCTTGTGCAGAGAGTCATCCTATTCCCAATTAAAGTTATACAGGCTAGAGGAAATTATCTGGTTTGGAGATTTCATGCTTCATCTCTAGAATATGCCCTACGCTATCAGATCTGCTATATTGTGGTTCCTCAAAGAGTCTATGTCATATAGTGATGGTATTATGTCACCTACTTCTGAGTATTGATATGAAAGTTTTACCTATTCTTTCTAGCTTCTAAGTGGAGGCAAATTCTTTATTAGATTGTCCTTGGGTCAAAAAGTAGGAGAGCTATAGCTTTGGGAATCCCTGTGCAGAGATGTCAAGTTTAGATTATTCTCACTATGCACTATGTATCAAAAGATCTTCTATGATATAATTACTATTATAGAGACCTTATTTAGCATAACTTTGCATCAAGTCTCTCTAATTCACTGAGATCTCAAGCATAGTCTCAGAGCCTTAAGATCTTACCAAAGAGAGATTTTTAAAGCACAAATTGAACTCCTCAATATATTGACTGAGTTAATTTGAGAGTGTTATAGTTGAGGAGACATTATCTAATAGAGAAAAGATCTATGGTCAGATAAGCTATCACAATTATATAAGAGGATTGCTCATAGGTGGACTGAGGTGTCTGAACTTGAGCAGATTTTTTTTCACTAGGCCAGGACTAGGAAGTTACCCTTTAGTTTCTTTACGAAGCTCGAGGGATGCATTTTTCTATGGCTTATAGAGCTCATATAGTTATGGAAGAAATTTATGACACCATATAGATTTTAAGAATTTCTTATTTAGATGATCAAATGCATCATTAAAAAGTAAACACATATTATCTTACAAGATAAACATGTTATCCTATAATGGATTCGATCATCTAATAAAAGACTTTTAAGACTAATTGGTCTTTACTGTACCAGAGAGTTTTCTCTTGAACTACATAGGAAGTAGCTCATGATTTATTTTAAATTAGGTTTATGGTTCCCTATACCAGCAAGCCCTTATAGTTAATTACATCTTTGGAATGAAAGATCTTTTCTTAAGAATTCTCTCAATTAAAAAATATGCTATTATTTATACGAATTTCTAGGACGGTTTCAAAAGGAAATGATAATTTGAAATTTTAATTGTGATAGCTACAAATTGGAAAGTCTTATTTTTGGAAATCAATTGAGATTAAGTAGGAAATTCTTGTTGATACTAAGATGCCCAGTAGGCATATCAACTATCCTATGATTGCGCTTTAAATTTTGGACTTTAAATAAAATTTTGAGTTAACATTTTATTAGAAATCTAGGACTTAGATTCTAGCAGCACAAGGCTACAAAATTGCCTAGAGTGAAGACTTATTCCTGTAGGATGCTTCAAAACAAAAATATATTAGTGCTTCTAACACAAATCAGAGACTTGACATAGTTTCACTTTTAAGAATTATTAGCTCTTTCTATTACTAGAGAAAGGAAACTTATCCGTGACTTTCTTGGACTTATAACTTGTTTGGAAGGGCTGCCAGCTAGCACCACCTAAGTGCATTTTAAATTCATGATACTAATCTCATGTATGCAAGATGGCTAGGCTGTTGTATTTTAAGAAAGAATCTGAGAACCTAGACTTACTCCCTAATCTCTAAGATTATGTTGCATATGATATGCATTTAACTAATGCACATTTTTCAGCTTTTAAATGTTTTGACTCATGATCCATTTAAAGTCTTGGGGTATGCATTTTATGCATAAATGGCATGCAATTAGAAGTGGTCATGGGCCAAATCAATAAAAGAAGGTAGACTTCCTCAAGAAGGTTGTCATCCTCATATGTCAGATGTCCCTTATGTGCAATGGGTGAAGTGCCCAATTTACAGAGTTAGAATAATACGTTAACATGCTTCACAAAAGATAATTATTTCTATTTAATTTTAAGTTATTCATAGGGCTTTTGTTAATGTGAAGTTTTAAGTTTTTTTATTTTTTATTTAAGTTATTTAGATTTAAGTTGTGTAAAAAATTTAGTTATCTTAAGAGCTTAATCATCCAAGCATTCATCACAGAAAACTTAGCATGGAAAGAAACCTAGAAAACCAAGTTGATTCTATTATGCATCGAAAATAATTCAAGCTAATTTAAATTAAAGAATAAGCTAATACAGCTGAGTACCACTGTGCACCCTAAAAAAAAGAGAATATGTAGTCGAGCTCGGTCCTTATACAACCCGACCTAGCATTAAATTTTAGATTTATGGGGGACTTCTTTTTAGGATCATCTCCTTCTTCATGGGCGTACATTGGGCTTCACAGGGGACCTCTACATCCATCTACTAGCAAGGTTATCTTCTACTAATCCTAGACCCCATAGATCCTAACCTAATTCTAAGCTCAAAATTATATTTCAGATTCAAAAATAAATACTAAGCACTGCAAAATAGATGTCAAGAAAGTAGAAACAACACACAATAGTTATGTTTTACAAACATACTCACTTAGCATTGGCTGTTTGCAAAGCCAACCTATTCTATTGGGTTATGCTAAGGGACTATTTAATACCAACAAGAAAATAACATTTATATATTTATTTATGATGACAGTCCTTTTTAGCACAGCCCCCCAACAAAAGATAATGTTAATTTTGAAAATAATGTCCTACCATCTAGTCTAATGGCCAAACAATTCTAGAGATCTAGTATAAAATAGTAAAACATAAAGAATACATCACATCATATCACATAAAATCATAGATTGACCTAACCTAAGTCTAGGGTCTGTGACTTAATGATCTAGTGTGTAAAAGAAATAGGCTAGCATGGCAAGACTTTACTAGGCCTATTTAGATTCAAGTTTTAATTCAAGTTTTGGTGTTTGTTTGCTTTACCTTTAGATGGTTTCAATCCAAAGGATTTAATAATTTGTGATTCTTGTTTTCTTTTTTTTTTTAAAAAAAATTCATTTTTATGAAGTTTTAGTTTTTAAGAATGAAGACCAGAATAAATTCCACCCAAAAGTGGAATCCATTCTATTCAACATCATAAATCCTAATAGACTGAAGCATTTTCCATAAGATTAAGGTTCATTCTAAAGGCCTAATTAAGCTCTTTAGGTTTCTTAATTAACTTCTTTTTGACTCTTTTAAATGATTTGGGTTTGAGTTTAATTTAGATCATTATTTTAATTTTGTTTTGGAATTTAATTCTTCTTTTCTTTTCTTTTCATTTGATTATATGTTTCTGAGTTTCAGTTTTTTTCAATTTGATTTGAATTGGTTTAATGTTTATTTTATTAACGTTTATGTTTATTTAATTTATGTTTATTTAGTTTGAATTATGTTAGCCTAACACATTTAGGTTAATATTTTAATCTACTCTTGATTTAAATTAATTATGTGTTAAGATTACATTAATTAATTTATCATGAATTTAATGATTATTAAGATTAAGGTTTAATTAGATTTTACATTTTTAATGGTTTTCATTAAAGCCTAAGCTTATAGTTAATCAAATTCTTTGACTTAGAGTATTGGAAAATTGTCATTAAGTGTTTTAATGCTGATGAATATGTTTCAAATTAATTTATGAAATTTTATAATTTATTGCAATTTTTTTATTTATTATTTCATGTAAATCAACCTAAAGATTGGCAATTCAATAACTTCAAATCTAGAGGTCAGTTAGACTTAAAATTTTATCTCAAGTGAGGTTCCTTGCCAATTTGATTTTCCTAAAGTTTCATTTTAATCAAATGCATAATTAAGGTTTAATTATTTCATTAAAACATAAATAAAACTTAATTTAGAAGATATTATTTAGTGGTTTTATTTTTTAAGATTCCTCTCTAAAAGATGCATCCATAGAGGGTTCATTTGGTATTTTTGGATTTTGGTTAATTTATTGTGATTTTCCTAATTTCAATTTGATTAATTGGATTAATTATTTTAGTTAAATACCAAATTAGGTCATTTTATAATTTGTTGAATTTCAGTAAGTTTTAATGATGTGTTTAAGTTCTTTAATATTTGTTATTATGGTTTATGGTGATTTCATAATTTTCCATAATTTTCTTAATTAAATTTTAATTTATTTCATTAAAGTTAGGGTTTGAGATGGGAAATTCAATGTTTTTTTACTTTACTTAATAATAAATCACGACAATTTTTTCTAACATGTATTTTAACCCTAATTCCAGTTTCCCGAACTTTTTCACATTGATAAAATTAATGGTTTATGACTAATTTGAGTTTGATTATTATCATTAAAGCCAAATTAATCCAAAATTACCTAACATTTATTGGGGATTTTGGGTTTAATGGATTTTACTCACTAAGATGAATCCATAGAGTCCTTATTTGTATTTTTTTTGGATTTATATTTCTTTTTTTAATTTTTAGAATTTGCTAACTGTTTTTAATATTCTTTTAATTCAAAAAATTGAGAAAATCACATTTTAAGTTGCAGTGCCAACATGTCATCGATGTGGCATTAGTTTCCATGTGGCATGACACCATTGGGCAAAGCGGGATCCATGCGATCCCATGTTAAAAGCGGTGGCCAAGCTAGATGATTTATGTCCATCCGATTGAAGATTGGATGGTAACGATTTCACCGATGGCTCCTATAGGAGATTAAATCAAATGTGTAACTAGATTAGGGACCCCTAATTCTTAGTAGAAGGAGTAGATAATGAAGATCACTCCCTTGTTATCGTCGATGAAAATCAGACATGGTCCATTAAATCTGATGATTTTTTGGCGATCTAATGGGGATTTGAACACCATTTAAAATGATCAAGGATTGATTTCCAATTAAACCATATGGTTTGATCTCCTCGGAGATCAAATTCTCTTCAAAAAGTCCCCAAAACAAATTGTTGAAGCTGTCAGTTTTGAACCATCCCTCATCGACAATGATCCTTGATAGTCGCCATGCTTTGAGGGCCTTCACCTCAATGTATTAAAGATGTGGCAAAGATTTCTTGACTTGCCTCCTCACCAAATGTCATAGAGATCATCTCTTGGTCATTTTCCATGAGTTTTGGCCATTCTCAAGCTCACCGGCAATGACAGACTTCGAGGATGATTCATTTGAGGTCGCCACCATCCATGGAATATGTAGGTGGAGTCAATTTGGCATGAAATGATCTCCATCTCCTTTTTCCATTAGAGGCTGAGAGCTTTATTGTTGGACACGATGGATTTCTGGCTTGCTGGTGGTGAGAAACCCAGGGGAGGCTTCGAATTAGCTTCTCCTTGTCTTGTGAATGTATTGGAATAAAAATAGGGAGAGGAGAGGGCCTCTCTCTTCTCTTTTCATACATGGACATAATCCATGTTTCAAGCTTTTGGGTTGCCAGAATCCTACCATCGACAGTGAGAGGCTTGGCTAAAGGGTGGGATTAGTCCCTCTTGGATTTGTCAAGATTTTTGGATGAAAGGTTTGAGGGAAGGAAGCCTTTTCCTCACCTTTCTCCCCTTAGCGAAGAGATTCCTTGCTTGGATTGTCTCTTGCCTTTTCTTTTGATCTTCCATGGTGAAAGTCAAGTCTCTTTTTGCTAAGGTAATGGCCACTAGATTAAAAACTTTTGGAAAGTTCTTCCAAGAGGTGGTCAATTAATTGGATAAAGTCCAAGGCCATTAGGATGGTGAGGGGAAGAAGAATCACAAAAGTATCTTGGATTAGAGAACCTTTCTTTGCGTACTCCACATCATCTTCCTTTGACTTTTCATTTTATGGCCTTCAGCATCACCACCATAGCCTTTAGGCTAGTGTTGGCTATCCAAATCAAACCCAATGTAAATTTTAGGTTGAACCCAAGTCCATTTGAGTTAGATTGGAGGTTTGAACCAATTCATGCCATTTGGATTTTGACTTGAATTCAAAGTATTTTGATTTTTCTTTTTTATCAATTAATTTAAATTTGAGTTCAATTATCTTTAATTGATGATTTATTAAGTCTTAATTTGTTTAATTCCTTTAAATTTTGAGTTGATTTTGTATTTCATTTCAATTTAATCCATTTAGGCTTAAATGGGTTAAGTTGATTTCAATTAGGTTCTAATGACCCATTTGGCTTAATTGAATTATGTTTGGGATCTAATCATGCATAATTATATATATGGAGTGATTTAGAATGATTAATCTCAATTGGTTTGAAGTTAATTTCAATTTTGAACCATTTGGCTCAAATTGGGCTTAATGGGTTAAGCTTGAGTTCATTTGGGTCAAATTACCAAATTGGACAAACTGATGGATTGAATTATTTTTAATGATCATTTCCAAATGATTTGAACAATAAAATTAAGTTTATTTTAATTTGATTTGGGTTTGAACCCAATAGGGCTCATTTAGGCCTATTTACACCAAGTAGTCTAATTAATCCATTTAAGTCCTAAATAAATATGAATTTATTTAGATTCATGTTTATATATATTTATTATATCATTTAGATCATTTGGAATGATTTCATTTGGTCAAATTTTTATGGGTTGACCTTCAACATGGTGGGACCCACAAAAGTCAAACCCATGTCAATAAGGTTGAGTAGATTTGACTTTATTTTAGATTTAAATTTCTTTTATTTGATTTGATTTGAATTTATTTTTGTTTATTTCTCATTTTTATTTGATTTAAATTTCTTGTGTTTATGTGATTTTTAGGTTAAATAAGGTAATTAAGTTTAATTCCCTGATTAAACCTTAATCTAAGCCTAATTAAAATTGCATTTCAAGTGGTGTATCTTTTATTTAATTTATGTTTGTGATTTGGGTTGATTCTACATAAACCCATTAGGTTAGATCAAACTTAAGGAGGATGCACTAGGTCACTAGTTGTAGTGTTCTCAATGCTTAGTTAGGAGACTCCTAATCTAGGATTAGGTGTTCTAATTACTAGTTTCAGAAATGATATTAACCTCATTCAAAAATGAGGTCAACAATATCTTCTGTCTATATTAGAGAAATTCAGGCTAATATTTTATAGTTGAAACCTCTTCTATGTCATTTTCTTATATGATATATAAAAGTGATTAGATATTTTCAAAGACTATGTTTTCTCTCTTTCTATTTACTATTGCTTATAATCATCAATAAAAAATAAGAAAACAATGAATGCATCATGTCCAATAAACATGACATATTCGTTAGGGGACAATTTTGTTTGCATCTAAGAAAAAAATAAATGGAATATTCTGACTTGGGGCATTGTGGCATTACAATCACAGCACTTATGCGTTAACACCACCTCACAGAATCAAGAAATGAAAACCCACCCTTAGGAGTTATCTACTTAAATTGCACAACATCATGACACTTTCGTAATAACCTTCAATTTTAAAAGTAAGAAAACTAACCTCCCCCCATAAGTGATAACTACCTAGGGGGGAACAGGGAGACATTTATGGAGTGGAAAACTTCCCAAGAGATAAGAATGGTTACCAAAAATTCTCTATAAAAGAGGGAGATCTACCTACTACCCCTTCTTCTTTTCCCCTTCCAACTACTATGATTTTAGAGTTCTTACAACTACTTCTAAACATCCTCTCTCTCTTCCAAGTACTCTAAAATGCTTTATTCTCTCTACAATGACTTTCTACCACTATACAAAGGCATGTTCTTACAGCATGAGTCAAAAGCAAAGTGCCACCATTGTAAACTCCATGTATAAAGTTTTTTATGCAATTTCTTTCCCTTGAAAGAAAGATTTGAAGCTTTTTACCATAAATCTTGGATCCTATAAGAAATAAAAATTCTCCCTCTATCGTTCTTGGATCCAAAATAAGGGAGAAAAATTTAGTTTTATTAAAAAAAAATTAAAACTCAAGAATCTAAAGAATTTTAAGTCTGAAAGACCTCCATTATTGAACTTGGTTTTGACACAAGATGAAAATCCTCCGTCTAACAATCTTGGATCTAGAATAAGGGAGAAGAGTGCTTCTAGCACTAAAATATTATAAAATCTAGTATTGCTAAAGTGTTATGCCATAAAATTTTCATGGAAATTATTAAATTCTCTAAGAATCTAGTTTTACAAAAGAGTTCCCTCTCTGTGATGTTGACAAACTAAACTCTTAGGTTTAAAGCCTTTGAAGCTCTACCTCATAGCATCGAGGTGCTAAATATTCTACACCACAATGCTAAGCTCTTGGGTAAATGTCATTATTACATTGCTACAATGTTGTAGCTCTACTCTCTCAGGTTACAAAATGAAGAAACCTATTTTGAAGTTCATTCCACCATCGAACTTGGTTCTAGCGTGAAACAAAATTCTCCCTTTTTTGATCTTGGATTTGGGGCAAATGATAAGAGTACAAATGCACTAAAAATAATAAAAGCTAGCATTACCAAAGCGTTATGCCATAAAAATTTTAAATTTTTCTAAAAGGTATTAAATCTTAGGCATGGATGAAATAACATCAAGGTGTTGTAGTTCCAGTGCCTCGATGTTGAGTTCTCAAGAATCTTGAACCTTAGGCATGCATTTTATAGCACCAAAGTGCTTATGTTTTACTTCCAAGGCGTTGCACTCTCAAGAAATTAAACCTTGGACACCCAGCTGATCTCTTTATCATTAAGTCTAGGTTATTTATGTAGCATTGCAACACTCCCAATGTATTACCAAGGTGCTACATTCTTAGGTTTTGAACTTATATCTTTTAGCTTAATGGCGCCAAAGCACTGATTTTATAGTGCTAAGGTGTTGAGTCCTTAACTTGTTTATTTTTGAATTATAAAATTTTATCATTAAGTTTTTAAATCCTAGAGCATTCCATAGAGACAAACATAAAATGCATATAAATAAAAGAACATCTTTACTAATAAAAAAAAATTATTACAATAAGTGGTTTTACAATAAAGAAAAAAAAGAAAATTACAAAATAAAAAGAAATAAGGCCCGGGGGGGGGGACTAATAATCGTATTCACTACCATCCTCCACCTCTTTTTTTCTCTAGCTTCAGACGGTGCTTGCATAGGGTTGATAGTAAGGTACCACAAGAAATGAAGCCTAACCAGTCCATGAAAGCCAAAATTTTAAACTTATGAGTAAGTGCTTTGTTAAACTCAAACATGTATGAATATTGTTGATGCTACTGACCCATATGATTGTCAAATTATCTCTCAATTTCTATTTTTGTTAATTGGTTTCACCAACGCATTTTTTTTTAAATCTGAAATTTGTTCTCTAATTTCTCGGAGCAACTCATTTAAGGTCTTAGAGAATTTGTGTCAGTACTGAAGAGCATGTGAGCATTCTCCCACCTCAATCCTCAAGCCAAATCTTTCGATTACTCTTTTAGTCAAGGAAGCCTTTTGTATAAAGACTTTTTCATCTGACTCCCCTTGTACACTTATCGTAACACACAAAGAACAAATTAAAGAAGGTTGATCGTACCCTATGATAGTACTACTCTTAAGCATATTATAAATAAAATTACAACTAATCCTCCCTACATCTATAGTAAAGCTTTTTTGAATTAAAAAATTCTAAAGGACTCTATCCCTAGTCACCTCACTGATATTGTTAGTGAGCATTACTTTGGCAAAAATGAAATAATGCCAAACTTTGGCCTTAGTAGTGTGATCTCCAACATAAGAATTAATAATTTTATCCTCCCATATTTTTCACTGAGTATTAGAATTTCAAACAGTTAGGAAATTAATGATTTCATCAAAATTAGGATGATCATTATAATAGAAGAGATATTGATCATATACTATATTTTATAAATTATAATATTCTTTGATAGCACTACTATAAAAACTTACTATTTTTCCCCATATGAGAACTTTATTATTCTGGTGATCTTTTGCATTGGCTAAGAATTCTCGCACCATGACAATGACACCGAGGTTATTATTGTAGGCCAGCTTCTCTCAGCCTCACTCATTGATAATCTTCTCCACACATGACCTTAAATTAAAGAAGCTCTTCTCTAGGATAAGATATTTGTATAGGTGACTGTGCTGGTATCATTCGTTCTTCTCTACACTAAGGAATCTATTAGCATCATTGACAACTACCCTCTTCTTGATCTTTCTAGGATATTTTACTGACATATTACCATTCCCAAAGTAAAATGCAAGTTAAGAGAGGAAGGAGTAAGGATTTTCAAAGGGGTGGGGGGACTAATAATCGTATTCACTACCATCCTCCACCTCTTCTTTTTCTTCTAGCTTCAGCACGGTGCTTGCATAGGGTTGATAGTAAGGTACCATAGTAAATGAAGCCTAACCCAGGTCCGTATGAAAGCCAAAATTTTTAAACTTATGAGTAAGTGCTTTGTTAAACTCAGACATGTATGAATATTGTTGATGCTACTGACCCATATGATTGTCAAATTATCTCTCAATTTCTATTTTTGTTAACTGGTTTCACCAACGCATTTTTTTTTAAATCTGAAATTTGTTCTCTAATTTCTCGGACCAACTCATTTAAGGTCTTAGAGAATTTGTGTCAGTACTGAAGAGCATGTGAGCATTCTCCCACCTCAATCCTCAAGCCAAATCTTTCGATTACTTTTTAGTCAAGGAAGCCTTTGTATAAAGACTTTTTCATCTCGACTCCCCTTGTACACTTATCGTAACACAAAGAACAAATTAAAGAAGGTTTGATCTCACATGATAGTACTACTCTTAAGCATATTATAAATAAAATTACAACTAATCCTCCCCTCGTCTATAGTAAAGCTTTTTTGAATTAAAAAATTCTAAAGGACTCTATCCCTAGTCACCTCACTGATATTGTTAGTGAGCATTACTTTGGCAAAAATGAAATAATGCCAAACTTTGGCCTTAGTAGTGTGATCGCCAACATAAGAATTAATAATTTTATCCTCCCATATTTTTCACTGAGTATTAGAATTTCAAATAGTCAGGAAATTAATGATTTCATCAAAATTAGGATGATCATTATAATAGAAGAGATATTGATCATATACTATATTTTATAAATTATAATATTCTTTGATACTACTATATAAAACTTACTATTTTTCCCCATATGAGAACTTTATTATTCTGGTGATCTTTTGCATTGGCTAAGAATTCTCACACCATGGGTGACAGTTATTATTGTATTCTCTTCACTCATTGATAATCTTCTCCACACATGACCTTAAATTAAAGAAGCTCTTCTCAGATAAGATATTTGTATGATTTTCTTTGTATCATTAGTTCTTCTCTACACTAAGGAATCTATTAGCATCATTGACAACTACCCTCTTCTTGATCTTTCTAGGATATTTTTGACATTACCATTCCCAAAGTAAAATGCAAGTTAAGAGAGGAAGGGTAAGGATTTTCAAAGGGGTACTAATGTCTTATTCACTACCATCCTCCACCTCTTCTTTTCTTCTAGCTTAATGCTTATAGGGTTGATAGTAAGGTACCACATAAATGAAGCCTAAGTCTGAAAGCCAAAATTTTTAAACTTATGAGTAAGTGCTTTGTTAAACTCATGTATGAATATTGTTGATGCTCTTATATGATTGTCAAATTATCTCTCAATTTCTATTTTGTTAACTGGTTTCACCAACGATTTTTTTTAAATCTGAAATTTGTTCTCTAATTTCTACCAACTCATTTAAGGTCTTAGAGAATTTGTGTCAGTACTGAAGAGCATGTGAGCATTCTCCCACCTCAATCCTCAAGCCAAATCTTTCGATTACTCTTTAGTCAAGCCTTTGTATAAAGACTTTTTGACTCCCCTTGTACACTTATCGTAACACACAAAGAACAAATTAAAGAAGGTTGATTTCTATGATAGTACTACTCTTAAGCATATTATAAATAAAATTACAACTAATCCTCCCTACATCTATAGTAAAGATTTTTTGAATTAAAAAATTCTAAAGGACTCTATCCCTAGTCACCTCACTGATATTGTTAGTGAGCATTACTTTGGCAAAAATGAAATAATGCCAAACTTTGGCCTTAGTAGTGTGATCGCCAACATAAGAATTAATTTTATCCTCCCATATTTTTCAGGTATTAGAATTTCAACAGTGAAATTAATGATTTCATCAAAATTAGGATGATCATTATAATAGAAGAGGTACTGATCATATACTATATTTTATAAATTATAATATTCATTGATAGTACTACTATAAAACTTTATTTTTCCCCATATGAGAACTTTATTATTCGGTGATCTTTTGCATTGGCTAAGAATTTCGCACCATGACAATGACAGGTTATTATTGTAGGCCAGCTTCTCTCAGCCTCACTCATTGATAATCTTCTCCACACATGACCTTAAATTAAAGAAGCTCTTCTCTAGGATAAGATATTTGTATAGGTATTTGTCGGTATCATTCGCTCTTCTCACACTAAGGAATCTATTAGCATCATTGACAACTACCCTCTTCTTGATCTTTCTAGGATATTTTACTGACATATTACCATTCCCAAAGTAAAATGCAAGTTAAGAGAGGAAGGAGTAAGGATTTTCAAAGGGAACCAAGGCTTTAGAATGAAAAATTCTTAGCATAAGGGTCTTATTTATCTACATTGACAACATCGAGGTGATGGCCTCTTAATTTTTGAGATTTATGACCAACACCACTGTGCTCCACATGCAGCACCACAATGCTAATCACTTAGTTAAAATAGTTAACGAGCACTTTAAAAATTATTAATTGTTAATTCTAAAGCACCATTATTTCTTTTGAAGTTTTTTAGAACCATAAAATAATATTTTACCATGTGAATATTTAATTCATAACAACATTCCATAGGGATGCTTAGTATTAGCTACTTACCAAACCCACCTATCATATTGGGCTATGCTTAGGGACATAAGCATACATGTAAGAAAATAGCATTTATATATTTATTTATGATGGCATTCCCTTTTAGCATAGCCCCCTACAAAATACAACATTTGTTCTAAAAAGAACGTTCTACCATCCAGTCTAACAATAAATAATCATAGACATACAGTGTAAAATAGCACACCACAAAATAAGAAAAATATATTACATCACATCACTTAATATCATAAAATATCATAAAATGGCCTAACCTAAATCTAGGTTCCGTGACCTAATGATCTAGTGTGTGAAGAATGGGGGTTTGTGTTGCAAGATATTACTAGGCCTCTTTAGTTTCAAGTTTCAATTTAGGTTTCCAATTTTTAATTTTATTTGATTTTTTATACTTTTAAAATTTCATAACTTAGCTTCATAGGTATGTTCCATTGTTATACTAGAGGTTCAAGATATCAAGACCTCCTTCAGACCAGTAGCCCTATGATCTCGGGTGTCTAAACTATATACCATATGATGCTGTTATGAAAATTTTTATTTTAATTATTATTTACTTTTAGTTTTAAAATTGGTTTAATTTACCATGGGTGGTTTCAATTTAAAATATTTAATGATTTAATGATTTTGTTTTCATTTTTAAAATCATTCTATTCAACATCCTAAGTCCTAATAGAATGAAATCTTTACCAAAAGATGAAGAGTCATTCTAAAGGTCTAACTAAGATGCTAAGCATCTTAATTAATTCTTTTTAGATTCATTTATATGATTTGATTTGAATTAGATTTATAATTTTAATTCTTTTGAAATTTTATTCATCTTTTAATTTTTTTACTTTGATTTCTTTTTCATTCCTTTTGTTAATGTTTATATTTGATATGTATTTTTATTTAATGTGTGTTCATTATGTCAACCAAACATATTTAAGTTCATATGTTTCACTCTTTTTCATTTTGTTCATTAGTATTGTTATATTTTAGTTTAGGATAAACCTTTATGTGAGATTTTATTTTTCATCCTTATGTTTCATTTAGTTATATTCATTTTATTAGTTTATTTTTGTTCATTTAATTTTAGGATGATTTGGTTTACATATTACATTTGGATGTATTTATCATATTAATTTTTCAAGTTATGATTTCATATATAATGGAATGGTTCAATTCATTTGCATTAACTTAAATAGAATGATAATTATGCTATTTAAAAAAGTTATTTTTTATCATTTGATATAATGTGATTAACCTTATTAACCATGATCTAGGAAATTTATGGAAGGGTTATTTTTTATGTGAACTAAACTTACCCTAGGTTACTTTAACTCATATTTCATTTTAAGTTCATTCAAACTTAACCTTATTAAATTTGTTCACATTTACATTTATAGCCACTTTATTTCTTAATCTAAATGGATTTAATGTATTTATATGTTAATAGATAATAAAGTTCAGAGGTTAATAAATTATATATTTCAATTTCTTTGTGGGTTTATCATGGTTTAATTGATTATTAATTTTGAAGTGTAATTAAATTCAATATTCAATTATTCTTAATCCTGAACTTATGTTTAATTTAGTTCCTTCACTTTCAAATTTCTTTGACATTTTCTTTAAGAGTTCTAATGTTAAGTACGATGTCTTAAGTTTATATTATGAATTTTATTATTTTTGTGATTTTTTTGATTTATTATTTCCTTTAAATTGACCTAGAGAATTATAAATTTAATAATTCCTAATCTAAAGTTCAATTGGATTTGAAATTTTTATGGAAAGTGGGTTTCCTTCCTAATTAAGATTTTCTAAAATTTCATCCTAATCACATGTCTAATTTAGGATTAATTAAAGTTATAATTACTTCATTAAAACATAAATTAAGAATTATTTAGAGGTTATATTTTCCCAGATTCTCCTCTAGAAGATGTTTCCATAGAGGGTTTATTCATAATTTTTGGAATTTTGGTTGATTTATTATGATTTATTTATGTTTAGTTTAATTAATTGAATTAATAATTCAATTAAATGCCAAATTAGGTTATTTTATGATTAATTAGGTTCTAGTGGGTTTTAATAATGTATTTAAGTTCTTTATGGCGTGTTATGATGTTTTGGATTATTTCCATTTTTTTCTAATTTATTTGATTCATATTTGATTTATTTTTATAAAAATTAAGGTTCAGAATTAAAATTTTTCATACATTTAGATTTATTATTCAATAAATTATGAAAAAGTTACCTAATGTGTATCTTAACCCTAATTTCAATTCATCAAAGTTTTAAATCAATTTGATTAATGGTTTAGGATTAATTTAGGTTTAAAATTTTTAAGTTAAACCTAAATTAATTTAAAATCATTCAAAATTAATTAGATATTTTAATTTTAATGGATTCCTCTCATTGAGGTTAATCCATAGAGCTTTTATTTGGATTTTTTTGCTTAGTATTTGGTTTATTATGATTTTTTAAATTTTACTCATTTTCTATAATTATTTAATTCAAAAATATTTATTTTCGTCAGTGACTATGTCGAATCAACATGGATCTGATGTGGTGTCACTTTACAGAAGGTGCCACATCATCCATCCATCTTGGATCCATGAGGATATTTCATTAAAATGGTGGCAAACACAAGATTCACCCTGATCGTTCGATCTTCAATCGGAAGGTCAAGAATTCTACCATGATTTTCTTAAGAGATTAAATCATATGATCCAACTAAATCTTGGTCATCCATTCCTAATAAAAGGAACAGGTGGTGGAGATTCCACCTCTTTTGGTAATGGCGATGGCGAGAGCTGAGAGCCGTCTATCAAATCAAGGAAATTTCTAGCTATCCAACAATTGAAATCACTCAATTTTGCTTCCAAAATGATTTATGAACTAAAACAAATGGATCTATATGTTTTTATCTCCCTTCAAATCAAATTCACTTTGAAAAGAACCAAAACCTAAAGCTTGAGGGGTGGCTTTGATGGCATACCTCGATTCTGGTGATCTCCGACAGCAAGGTTGACTCCAATAACTTTAGAATGGTGCGATCAAACCATAGGAAGAAGAAATTGGGTTGCCTCCTCATTGAGAGACCTTTGGATCAATGCATAGATGAATTCTAGTGAGCTCACTCATTCTCCAGCTTCTCTATAGTGAGAGGATCGAGGTATGGGTGTGTTCGATTTTATTTCACTCAAGGAATGTGGTGGAATGCTCAATTTTGCCTAAGATGGTCTCTAGCTTGACATCCCATTAGAGGTTGAGAGTTTCTTATGGCCTTCTCCTCCTGTTTGGTCTGCTAGGATGATTGTTATTCTTGGAGGCTAGCTCCAAGGATGTTTAGTGCCTTAACACCTGTTCAAAGGTGTTGGGATATGATGATAAGGAGGTGGAGTGGATTGGAGAAGCTCTCTTTGTCTCCATGCAATCTCTCTTTACCATGGCATGTTCTATTACTTTGAATGCATTTGGACTTGATTAATCCACTTGGATTTGGCTTCCAATCATCCTAAATTCATTTTAGGATGGGTTTAGATGCATTCCAAGGTGTTGGGTTTAAATTTAGGTTCAATTATGCCATTTAAGGAAATTTGATGTAAGTTAACCTAGCTCATTCCATTTGGTGTATTAGCACTAGATTAATGCTTCAAGTACATCAATTTGATCCTTTATGATGTTTTCAATTTATGGATTTCATGGAATTTGCAATTATTCATGGGTTTATTCTATATTAAACCCATTATGGTTTAAGTAGGATGGGTTGACTTGAATTGAGTCAAATGTTGTGTTTGGCTCAATTACAATGCATTTATCTTTTAATTATGCTAATCCAAGCAATTTAGGATTAATTAATTTTATTTACATAGGGTTTAAAAGTCAATTTGGCCATTTAAGTTTAATGGGTTCGGTTTGGTTTAGCTTTGGATTCATTTAGGTCAATGGCCATATTGGAAAAATTTATCCTAATGATTAGTTGATTTGTGTTAATTAATCATTCTTAAGTGATTTTATATAATTAATTTTGGTTAATTGTGATTTGATTTGGATTTGAATCCAAGATGGTCCATTTAGGCCCATTTATTTCAAATGACTCATTTGACCTAATTAAGGCATTATTAGATTTTTATTCTCTTAAATTTATGTTTAAACATGAGTATATTATTATTTGAATAATTTGGAATGATTTTGTTTGATCAAACTTTGGTGGGTTGACCTTTGACTTGGTGGGACCCACTTAAAGTCAAAAACATATGTTAAATGGGTTGACCACTTTTGGACCTTGATTTGAATTTAGATTTATTCATGCATTTAATTTAATTTCATGGTTTTATTTGATTTTTTTTTGCATTTATTTTAGTTTAGTTTGGATTTCTTGAAGTTTAAATTATTTTAAGGGTTTAATAGGCTAACTAGATTAATTACCCTATTCAATTTAATTTAAATTCAAGTGTCTTTAGATTTCAATTTCATTAGGCTTGGATTTAAATTTGTTCTAGGTCTATTTAATCTTGTTGAATTAGCTTCTTGGAAGGTGCATTAGGTCACAAAATGAAGTGTTCTAAGTATTTAATTAGGATATTCCTAATCTAGGATTGGTATCCTAATTACTAGTTTTGGAAGTAATGTTAACCTCATTCAAAAATGAGGTTAACAAGGATGACTCTCTACACAAGAGTCAACATCTAAGAAATCATCCTAGGTGGCACTCACTATCACCAAAGTGGAGTATAATAAGAGCGGCTCATCGCTAGTCATCAAAGTGCTAGATTCTTCTATATGTGGGTCTTCTTCAGTATGCACATGATCATTACTTATAGGTTGAGTAAACATTGAGGAAGCTACACTAGTATATGTTGATAATACCAAGGTGACTTCACTCTCCATCTATCCCATTGGTGGCTCAACTACTACTAGTGAGATGAGAATATGAGTAGAGTCAGTTGTCTCTACTACTCCCATACCATAACTTTATGGTAAAGGGTTGTGAATATCTCTATCAACTCTCTCATGAACATGTGAAGTCTCTCATTGTCACTTTGTACTGTTGCCCCACTCATCTGATGATCTCTTAGGAGTATAAGTTGTAAATTGAGGGGAATGCAAATGTCATGCTGGTCTAGGTTTCCCTAAATTTATGATTGTATATGAAAAAGCTTACCTCCAAGAAGAAAAAAAAGGTATGGCAGATCCACAGTAACTATAGGTGACTAACTCTTATGTAAGTCTCTTGTGGGGCTACACAAAAACCATTATCAATCCCTAGGCAAAGTAAAAAATTACAAGCTATAGAAGCTGCTACTTAAAGAATAAACCATGTAAGTTTCCTTAGGTAATGAGTATCTGCTATATCTAATATCTGTGGTAGTCCATATAGTCCATATACAAGGTAGCCTAAGTGAATCCATACTACTTAGCCACTCTATTAGGCTGTATCCCTCTAAGACCATGGAATCATGATGGTTGTAATAGAGCTATGTAGGCTCAACACAATGAGGTATTCTATTATGCATCTCTACCCTAGCTTTGATAATAGTAAGGGTGCCTCTCTGTCAGTAAGAGAATCTATGAATCTCTATCTCAAACTCTAAATAGATAGGCTATGAAAGGATGATCTTTGAATGATCTAAAAATGATCTATCATACATGATGGAGCAAACATGAAGGTTTGAATTTGATCCTTATCTAAGGTGATTGTAGCCTTGCTTAATGACATTATTAGAAAGGAATCATTGTTTTCTTAAGTAGGGTGGTGTCTAAGGACAACTGAAATCTCTTGATATATGTGCATGAATCCATCCATGTAAGTAATGCCAAAGAGAATCTACATCATAGTAGTGTGAGTCAATCATAATGCTCACTCTACTTAATCTAGGGTATAAGTAGTCTAACGATGCATTTGCTAGTGCTATCCTCCCATGATGAGCAAATAAACTAGCCATCAAAAGAGTGAAAAGATGAAAAAGTCTATTGTGACCAGATAACACAAAATAGCACAACTTAGTGACAATGAAGTCGACTAAAGATAGCTCCTTGTTAATGTCATGTGCTAGGATACATTGAGAACTGGCTCTTTCATTAAGCTCAAATCTAGCATTGAAAGACTTCTTTGATGAATGAAATCCCACATCAAATGGATCATTCAATTATGCAAAATAAGGTGAATATATTGCTAAATTAAGGAAACTCTCAGACCATGTGTCTAGAGTAACTATGCCCTATCACCTATAGCTTGATTTTCACTCTCTGAATAGTCTCTAGTATTGAGCTAAAGGGCAATGGTGACCTAAAGAATATACATAATTCCTCTCCTATGTTGTCTAGCTAGGTGATGCTAAAAGAGCTCATGATATGGAGGAACGTACTCCTCATGATATGGAGGAGACCTATTATATCTGCATGTTTGCTAAAGTAATCATCATCTCATGTGGGCCAACCCAGTAGATATTAGTGATCATGTCCCAATGTTTTTCTATGCTCTGGATCCAAGTAAATGAAAGATAGTTGTAGTCAAAAAGTGATGCATAGACCGCATGATATATGCCAGCTCTATTAAGGATGTCACTATGCATTTGTAGATGTTGGCATGACTAGTATACGTAGCCATTGACAGATGGAAGGGTGTACCAAACACTAACTTTATGTCATAATCTTCTACCTCATGATGTAATATACAATAACAAAAAAGACTAATTTTTCCTACAAAAGGAGCAATATCTACAACTGGCTGAAGTACATTATGATCCCTAAAGCTAAGGAGATTTGCTACCCGCTCTAAAGAAACATAGTGACTATGTCTTAGCTTTAAGTTGATCACCCAATCAGTAGGACCAGGACCTGATGGAAGCTCTGAATCAATAAGTAGAATTCAAGATGATCGAGAAAATGAATCCTAAAAAATATCCCTGCCCATTAATATATTTTGATGCCATGATAGCAAATCATGTAATCTGGCTGAATAATGCTGATCATGAGCTTGAATAGTGGACCATATCTACTCATCAGTTGGCTCAATATGAGGCATATCATCTTGCATTTTTTAGATAAACATTATAGACAAATTGTACTAAATCTAGAAAAGAGAAGTATATAAATTTTATAAGCATTATAGAAGTAGTAATATCTAAATTTATAAATGAGCTGTGCTTGTTTGATTTGATTCAGTTTTCTCTAGTTTCATAGAGTTTAGATTTATATTTAGATTTAATCCTCTTTCGAACATCTTGAATCTAGATTTATATTTAAACTCACCCTTTTGGGTATGTTGGTTACATTTAAACTTAAAGCCTGTCCATATGAACATGTTGGATTTATGTTAAGATTTAAATTCTTCCCCTTTGGATATGTTAAATCTAATGTTTGGGTTTAAATTTAGCCCTTTTGGCCATGGTGGAATCTAAATTTGGGTTTTTGATCCAACCTCATTTGGACATGATGGAATCTAAATTTAGGTTTAGATCCAACCCCTTGCATGATTGATCTAATCTGGTTCATTTGGGCATGATAGAATCTAAATTTTTATTTGAATCCAACCCCTTTAGGCATGATGGATCTGATCTAGCCCTTCTAGGCATGATAGATCTTAGTTTAAATTTAGCTTTATTCCCTTTGGGCATGATGGATCTGATCCAACACCTTTGGGCATGATGAATCTTAATTTAAATTTTGAACTAGCCCATCTGGGCATGATGGATCTTCGTTTAACTTCATATTCAGCTTCCTTGGACATGATGGATCATATTCAACCCCTTTAAGCATGATGGATCTTAGTTTAAATTTAGATCTAGCCCTTTTGGGCATGATGGATTTGATTTAAGATAACTTTAATTGGACAAGATTCTCTTTGATGGAGAATAATTCTTGCATTCTAAGGCTTATAAAATTATCACATGTTGACACGAGAATTTTTTTTTGAGATGAGAGCATTCTTCTCATACTTAAGCAAAGAGTATCACTTTGATTAATTGAATTAGGGTTTATTTTGATTCCTCCATTTGTAAAACATAATGCCTTTACCAGTTTTGCATAATATCTCTTGAGATATTATCCATTTATATGGGGCTTAGGTCCTATCCCTTTTGCATCAATGAGTTGATAACCTCTCCCTTCATATACTTTTTCAATGACATATGGTCCTTCCTATTTTGGGTCAAACTTTTCACGGGCTTGTTAATATGGAATGTTAGGCCTTTTGTATGCCAGTACTAGCTCACCTATTTTGAGGCTTCTTGGGTGAACCATGCAGTCATGAGCTCGGGTCATCCTTGCCCTATATATTTTTAAAAATTGTTGAGCCTGTTATCATGTTTCATTTAGAGGTTCAAGCTCTTCAAGTCATATTTGGACACTTTCTTTGTTGTAAGTTCATTTTGAACTGCTATATTGAGTCAAGACAACTCTACTTCAAGAGGAGTTATTACTTATGATCTGGAGACTAAGGAGTACAGTGTTGCTTGTGTAGCAATTTTGTATGTAGTATGGTATGACCACAAGGCTTATATTAATTTTTCATGCTATTCTCTTTTATTTTTAGAGGGATTTTTTTTAGAAGTTTAATCAACATTTTGTTGAATGTTTCCGTGAGACCATTGGCTCTTAGATTTTATATTGAAGAATATCATCAATCTATCTTATATTTCTCAGTGAAGTGATAGATTTTAACATTCATGAAGGTAGTGCTATTATCGAATATAATTCTTTCAGGTACTCCAAATCGGTAGATGATATTGTCTAAAAAAACTTTTGCCATATTGTCTGCTTTAACTTTTTTTAATGGAATTGTTTATACCCATTTGGGGAAGTAATCAGTGGCAACTAAAATGAAATGATGTCTTGTAGATGATGGAGGATCTATTTGGCTAATTATATCAGTTCCCTAAATTTCAAATGGCTAAGATTCCATTGTTGGATGTAAATGATTAGGTAGTCGATGTGACGTGTTTGCATATATTTCACACTGATGACATATTTTGGCCTGTTCAATGAAGTCTTGAACCATACTAGTCCAATAGTATCCCATTGATTTGATTTTGATTTTCATTTTAGGACCATATTGGTATGCACTACACAACCCTTTAATGGACTTTAGCCATCACCATCTTTGCTTCATTTGGTCTTAGGCATCGTAACCACATTTGGTCAAATGAGCCCCAATATAACATATCCTTTACAAAAGCGCATTGTAGAACTCTTTCTAAAATTTGATGAGCCTTTGATTTATTTTTTGGCAGTCTACTGCCTTTAAGATAGGTGATGAATGGTTCTCATTAGTCATTCTCTTCTATTAACATTGAAATCTCTCAATTTCCTTTAGCTTTAAAAGCTTGTAGGAGGGTTGGTGCCAAAGCTAACCTTGTTTGAGCTATTATTTTAATTAGCTCTCCTTAAAGGTCTATTATTTCTTTAGCCAATTTAGCTAATATGTAAATTTTTCATTATTTTGATTTGACACCTGCGTAATTATTACTTCAGGAATTTGTTTTAGAAGCTCGAAGACATGCATATGATAATGCACCAATTTAGATTTGTTTATCTTGAAAGTCCAAGTTATTTGTTGAATTATATGTCGAGAATCTTTGAAAACATGAAGCATCTTAATTTTTATGTGAATTGTTGGCTCTAGACTCGCGATTAATGTTTCATATTTAGCTTCATTATTGGTTTCAGGTTCAGTCAGACTATATGAATATCAGAGAATATCACTTTGTGGTCCAACATGTACTATAGGTAAACTGTCCAGTTTAGCTGGCTTTATTGATGAAGCTCTATCAAAGTAGAGCTCCCATTATGATGATTATTGACCTTTTTCCACGTCAAAGATTTGTTCATTAAGCAATTCATCATTGAGTGGAGAGTTTGCTAGTAAGGGATGAATGACTAGAAAGTCAGCTAGAGCTTACCTTTTTATATCCTTTTATGGGATATATAATATATCAAATTGAAGTAGTAGGATTGCCCATTAGCTAAGAGACCAGTTAGGGTAGGTCAAGTCATTAAGAATTTAAGAGGGTTGACTTTACATACCAAAGTTATTTTATGTGATAACATATAGTGTTGCAGTTTTTGAGTAACAAATATTAATGCTAGATATTTCTTTTCAATAAGAAAATATTTTATTTTGGCTCTTATCATACATCAACTTATATAGTATAAGGCATTTTTCTTTCCATCTTCATTATTCTGAGCTAACAAAGCTCTAATGATTTTTCTAAGGCTACTGTATATAATATCAAACCTTTCTCATTATTGATGCTGCCAAAATTATGGAATATAACAAATATTATTTTATGCTATCAAATGCTTCTTGATAATCATCATCCCATATAAAAGGTGCATCCATTTTCTTCAATTGAGAAAAAGGTTGACATTTCCTCAAAATATTAGACATGAACCTTCTAATGTAAGCCAATTTACTTTGTAGTGAATGTAAATGCTTCAAAGTCTTAGGTGATGGCATTTCTATTATTGCTTTTATTCGAGAGGGATTAATTTCAATCACTTTATGGTGCACAATAAAGCCTAAATTTTTTTTACAAGTTATACCAAAAGCACTTTTCAGTAGATTTATCTTTAAGTTAAAACTTTGTATTCTATTGAATACAACTCTTAGATCACTTATGTGCTTGCTTTGATACTTGTTCTAGACAACAATCATCAACAACATTCCACATACCTATGTGTGAGGTCGTCAAATATGCAAGTCATTGTCTTTTGGTATGTAGCGCCAGCATTTTTTAAAACAAATGACATCATTGTAGCAATATATGCTAATTGGTGTGCAAAATGATGTGTACTTTTCATCTTCTAGAGCCATTTTAATTTTGTTATAGCCCGATGAACCATCCATGAAGGAGAACAAATCATAGTTTGATGTGTTGTCCACCATAAATTCTGCATTGGGTTGTTGACCTCATTTTGGATGAGATTAACATCATCCATAAATTAGTAATAAGAACACCTAATCCTAGATTAGGAGCCTCTTAATTAAGCACTTAGGACACTATGCTTAATGACCTAGTGAATTATCCTAGGGTTTGATCTAATTTAATGGCATTAGGTGGATGCAAACCCAACCCAAATATGAACAAAGAATTAAATCAAATACATTTCAGTTGAAATCTAAATTCATTTGAATTTAAAACAAGATAATTGGAGTGGTTAACCCAATTATCCTACTTAAGCTCAAAATCACTTGAACTCAAAGAAATTCAAATAAACTCAAAACAATATAAAATTAATTCAAATGAAAAGCATAAAGTCATTCCATAAGCATAAATGGATTAAAAACTAAATCCAAATGATGGTTAAAGTTGGTCAACCATTTAACATAAAGTTTACTATGTGGGTCCAAAGGTCAACCCACCAAATTTTGACCAAATGAAGTCATTCCAAAGTCTCAAAATTATAAATGAACATGTTTAAACTTGAATAAAATGAATTTAAATTCAATAAGTTTTTACTTAGGCTAATGAGATCACTTGACCTAAATAAACCTAAATATTTGGGATTTAATTTTTCTTAACAGAAGGAAAGGACGACAGTGATTTTGTCCTTTTTCCTCCAAATTTAGAGTCATCTGCCATTAAAGGCTGATTTCCAATGATTTGGGCTGAGGTTTCTCATTCTTTTGGTTACAATTTGATTAAAAAATAATTTGCAACCCATCTAGATGGCTTGATCACATTAGAGATCAAGTTGACTTCATAATAGTCAAATCCGAAATGATAAAGAGGTTAGTTTTGAAGCATAGCTTAACAATGTCTATCCTCAATAGCGGCGATGATTCAAAAAGCTTCATGTGGATGTGAAAAGCCTTTTCGGAGAAGTTTTATGTATTACCTCCCTATGGATTATTGTGAAGACTAACGCTTCACTGCTTGTTGTCGAATTTGATCAAAATTTAGTTTGCCGGTGGAGAGAAACTCTGATGAATGTTCATTTGAGGTTGTCCCTATCCAAGAAATGTGTAGAAGTTTCAATTAAGCTTGAGGAGGTTATTTTAATTCTTTTTTAAGTTTGGCTAAAAGTTTAGCCACTGATTTTGGTGGTTCTTTGGCTTGCTAGCTATAGCTTGTTAGCAGTGAGTGGTGGGTAATAGCTCGAATTACCTTTTCCTTCCCTCTTGAACATGTTAAGATGACTGGATTGGCTAGAGGATGCCTCCTACCTATTATTTCTTATACGACCAAGAGCCATACATGGGGAATTTGGGATGGCCTTAATATGGCCATGGGTAGTAAGAGCCCTGACCAAGGAGTTGATTAGGTCTCTCTTCCCCTTGTGAGTGTATTGAAATGCATAACTTGAATATAGGTAGTCTCCTTCCTATCTTTTCTCCTTTGGCTGTGAGCTTCTTCCATGGAAGAAAGCAAATTAGATTTGACATGGTGACTTCTACCATTGGAGGATAGCTCCATTGGGTGATCAATTGATTAAAGAAAGTTTAAATCAATCATGGTGAAGAGGTGGATGAGGTATGGAGGAGACAATAATGGAATTTGATCTCTTTGCATGGAATTTTTATTTCTTCTTTACCATGGCTATGGCTTATCTTTCATGATATCTTATATGACATTTCTTAACTTTTTGGCACTAACACAACTTTGATTTAGATTGGTGGTTAACTAGCCAAGTCAAACCAAGATGAATCATGGGTCAAACTCAAGTCCATTTGAGTTGGATTTAGTGATTGGACTTAGTTTAATGTTATTTTGGATTCAGGTTAACTAAAGTGGTTTGATTATATTTCTATTAATTAATTTATTTTAAATTTAAGTTTCAATTAGTGTTGATTATCTAATGGATAATTTGGAGGTTAATTGATTAATGCCATGTGTGGTTTAACTTGGGTTCATCTTAATTTGACCTATTTTGAGTTAAATGGGTTAAATTATGTTTAATTGAGTCAAATGACCAATTTGACTCAATTAAGGTATGTTAGGCTCTAATCATGTTTAATCACATGTGTGGAGTGATTTCGAGTAATTAATTTCATTTGGTTGAAGTTGATTTTAGTTTTGATCCATTTAACCCAAATTGGGCTCATTGGGTTAAGTTGGTCTTATTTAGGTCAAATTAGACCCAATGATTGATTGGATTATATTTAATTTTGAATTTTAAATGATTTTGGATATTCAATTTGGGTTGATTTTAATTTAATTTGAATTTTGGTTTCAGTAAGGTTTATTTGGATCAAGTCATCTAAACTATGCCTAAGTAAAACCTTATTGAATTTATAATTTTGAGTATTTGGAAATGACTTCATTTGGTCAAAATTTGGTGGGTCTAATTTGGACAAAATCACTTGAGTTGGTTGGACCTTCTAATTTAAACCCTTAAGGAAAGAGGGATTTAATTTGGACCGTCCGATCCATGATTGAATGGTCCAGATTGATCATGTGTGTCACACATAATAATGTGTGATCCATGTGAATCCTGCATGGAAAAACCAAGCAATGTTGCATGTAAAGTGGTGCCACTTGGTGTAGACACGACGCCGATCGTTTAAAATGGAAAGTCAGTATTTTGTGAATTTAAAATTTACTATAAAATCATTAGAAATTCCAAAAATTAGATAAAATAAAGTACTTAAACGAAAAATGCAAATAAGGGCTTTTTGGATTTCTCTCAATGAGAGGAATCTCAGAGAAATTCATTAAACCCAAAATCTCTAATTTTTATTGGAAATTTTTTAGGTTAATTTAAGTTTAAATGAAAAAAAAATCAAACTCAAGTTAAACTCAAACCTTTAATCCAAATTAATTTAAAAGTTTCAAAAATTGAAATTAAGGTTAAAACACACCTTAGAAAATTGTTTCATAATTTATTGGAAAATAAATCAATAGATATGTAAATTTCAATCATAAAAATTACGAAAAATTATAAAATCAATTTGAATCATTATAATAAACCTTACTGAACCTAAACACATCATTTGAACTCTCTGAAATCTAATAAATCCTAAAATTACCTAATTTGTTAATTAATTAAATTAATTAATTAAAAATATAAAAAATCATAATAAATCAATCAAAATTCAAAAAAAAATCTAAATAAACCCTGTGTGGATTCATCTTCTACAGGAGAATTTAGGAAAATTAAAACCCCTAATTAATTGATTTTTATTTAAGCATAATTTAGGTTTTATTGAAATAATTAAAACCTTAATTAATTTTAAATTACACATCTAATTAGGATGAAACTTTAGGAAACTTAAATTCCCAAGGAGTCCCACTTGCCATAAAACTTTTAAGGTCAAATGACCTCTAGATCTGAAGTTTTGAATTTCTAATCTCTGTCAATATAAATGAAATAATAAATTACAAAATTACAAAAATTATAAAAAAATCATCAAATCAATTTAAAATGTTTTCATTAACATTAGAACACTTAGAAAATTAATTAATTATATATTAGGATTTAATGATATAATTAGGAACATAAAATTTAATCAATCCTTAGGTTAATAATTTATTAAATTCATAATGAATTGATTAATCAATTGAAATACAAAACTAATTAACCTCTGAATTTCATACACAAATATGGATTTATTAAATTCTTTAATTCCATTAGAATAATGAATAACATAATCTTAAATATAAGTGAAGGTTATTGATCAAATCAATTAAACTTAAATAACTTAGAAGTTTGAGATGGCTAGATTAGGTTTGGTGCCCAAAGTAGCTTAAGTTTACTATGTTATAAATTGATAAATAAAATTTCACCTTAAGAGATTGAATTAATTAGTGAAATCCTAACATATAATGAAATTAAAACTTTTTGAATGAGTTAAAACATCAGCTTAAATGTATTATGTTAATACATTCACGTTAAAAGAATGTAAACACTAATAAACATAAACATTTACCAATTCAAATCAAATAAATAAAATAAACTAAATAATTACAACATGTGAAGTGAAAATTTAATCAAGTAACCTAGGCTAGGGAATCAATATGCCTCACATAACTTAAAGGGTAAATGATATACAATAAGTAAGTGTAAGCACTTGAAATTAAAGAGACTTAAGAAAGTAAACATTAAACTAATGAATGCAATTAATTCAATTAAAATCAAATAAACTAAATAATTTAAACACATGAAGTTTCCCAATCTTAACAACATTACATTACATGAATTCTAACCTTAAAACATTAAATAAATCAAAACTTTTGAAAATAAATAAACTAAAATGAACATTAAATTTAATCATGATATATTATTAAACTCTTAATTAAAGATGAAGGAGACACTTTAAATCTTAACTGAAGGTTATGAACCAAAATATTATAAAATAAACTAAAGAAACATTAATCAAAGAAAAAAATTTGAAATAGGAATGAAATTTTCAAATCTTAATAAGGTTAGATTGCATAAACTCCAAACTTTAAAAATAAAATTAAAATATTAATTAAATCAAACTCAAAATAAAATAAATCAATTAATGAATTCAAAAGTAGATATTTAAGATACTCATGATATTAGCTTGACCTTCTAGAATGGATGATAGTCCATTTTATTAGGATATATGATGTTGAATAGAATACGTTCCACCCAAAGTGACTCTTTTTCATTCTTCATTCTTTAAAACCTAAATTCCACCTTAATATAATGTCAAACATAAAATGAAAATAAAATTACAAATCTATTAAATCATTTAAATTAAAATAAACCAATGGTAAATTAAACAAACCTTGGAACATGAAAACTCAAACCTAAACTGGCTAGTACAATCATACCTCATGAACCCATTTTCACACACTCTAGATTATTAGGTCACTGACTCTAAACTTAGATTAGATCAATCTTCTATGATATTCTGTGATGTCATCTGAAATATTTCACTTATTTTGTAGTGTACTATTTTAGACTAGATTGCTAGATTTGTTTTCCCACTAGTCTAGATGGTAGGATGTTCATTTAGGCTAACACTATTTTTCACAGGGGACTATGTTAAAAGGGACTGACGTAATAAAAAAATTATATAAAAGATGTTTGCTTGAAGGTATGCTTAAGTCCTTAATCATAGCCCACTAGGACATGTAATTTTGGTAAGCAACTAATTCTCAGCCGATATGTTTGCATTATAACTACTGATATGTTGTGTATTTTTTAATGCTTATTTTGAAGAGTTTAAAAATTTATTTTTAGAATTTTAAATATAATTTGAGTCAAGAATTGGGTTAGGATCTATGGGTGTAAGAATAGTAGGAGTTGACCCTACCGATGCATGGTCTCAAGGATCTCCTGTGAAGCCCGTGGAGGTCCTCGAAGAAGGTGATGATCCTAAACGAAACCACCATAGATCAAACCTTTAGTTCTAGATTGGGTTATATAAGGGTAGAGCCCGACTATCCATTTTTCTCTTTCTTTTGGGGTGTACAACGGTACCTGACTACATTAGCCTATTTGAATTAATTTAACTTGATTTATTTTGGGTGCGTAATAAAAATAACCCACTTGTCCAGGTTTCTTTCTGTGATGTGTTTCTATGAGGAAATTCTTGGAACATTAGGCCTAGAAAAAGTAAATTTTCTACTCCATCTAAATCTAAACAAATTAAACATAAAAATAAAAAATGTATAACGTCACATAAGTTAAAGCCCTAGGAACAACTTAAAATAAATTTGAAATAATTAACTTTTGCAAAACATGATAGCATATTTTTCATTCTCCTTGAATTGGCACTTCACTCATTGCACATAAGGGGGGCATCTGGCCTTTCAGGATGACCACCCTTCTTGGGAAAAGTGTGCCTTCTCTTTTTGATTTGGCCCATGACCACTTCTAACTACATATCATTATAGGCATAAAATGCATACCCAAGGCCCAAATATGAGTTGTGAGTCAAAACATAAAACATGAAATCTATTACATTAATTAGGTGCATATCGTGCTAAACATTATCTTAGGATAGGGAGTGAGTTATGTTCTTAGCTTCTTTCTTAAATACAACCTAGCCATCTTACATATATAAGATCAGACTCATGATTTTCAAAAATTGCTTAAGTGGTGTTAGCCGACAACCCTTCTAGGTTAGTTATATGTCGAGAAGAGTTTGGGATATGTTCATTTTTTTTCAAATGAGACAAATAAATGATAATTCCTAGAAAATTTATATTAGGTCATTCCTCAAGTGAAAATAATATTTTAATTAATTAATGACAACAATCCTTTCTAGCATAGCCCCTTGTAGAAGACAATGTTAATTATAAAAAGAGCATCCTATTATCAGTCTAATGGTCAAACTATCTTAGACATGCGGCCTAAAATAATACACCATAAAAATTTGTGAAGCACGAATCACAACATAGAAAATCATAGAAAGAATCACAAAATGACCTAATCTATAGGCTTTGTGACCTGATGATCTAGTGTGTGAAAGAAATAAACTTATGTAGCAAGAGTTTGCTAGGTCTTTCTATTTCAAATTTCAATTTAGATTTTTGACTTTCTTAAATTTTATATTTGGGTTATTTCTATTCATCTGATTTAATGGTTTGTATTCAATTTTATGTACATAAAGTGAAGTTCATGTTTCAAGAATGAAGAGTAGAATAGATTCCACTTTTGTGTAGAACCCATTCTATTCAACATCATATCCCCTAATGGAATGAAACCTTCATCCTAAGATGAAGATTCATCCCAAAAGTCTAACTATGATCCTTAAGTATCTTAATTAATCCTATTAGTTTCATTTTGATTATTTGTGTTTAAATTTAATTTGTATTTTGGATTAATGTTTTAATTCTTGTCTTTAGAATTTAATTCTTCATTTCATTCTTTTGATTTGATTTAATTTTTATTCTTAATTAATTTGATTTGGTTTGAATTATTTCATTTGATTTGGTTTACATTAATGTTTTGGTTTGATGAATTATGTTCATTTGATTTGATTTGATTTGATTTGATTTATTAGGTTTATTGAATTATGTTAATTTCAATTGATTTGATTTATGCTAACTCAGGGCACTTATGTTAATGTTTTATCCATTCTCAAATTACATTGATTGTAGATTAGGGTTTCATTAAGTGCTTGTTTGATTTTAAGTTCATTAACTTAAGGTTTAATTAAGCTTAACATGCATTATTAATTTCATTAATCCTTAAGCATGGAAATGATCAATTTCTTTGGTTTAGAATGTTGGAAGAGTTATCCTGAGTATTTTTGAAGTTGATAAAGATTAGTTCAAATTACTTCATGATTTTATGAATTTATGAATTTTTTTAATCATTATTTGATTTATATTGACATAGAGATATGGAAATTCAACAATTTCTAATCCAGAGGTCAATTGGGTTTGAAATTTTTATAGTAAGTGGGGTTTCATGCTAGTTTCATATTTTCAAAGTTTCATCTTGATTAGATTCATAATCAAGGTGTAATTAATGTTTTAATTATTTTATTAAAACCTAAATTAAGAGTAATTTAATGAAGATCATTTAGGTTTTTAATTTTTTCTTGATTCATCTTTGAAAGATGTTTTGAAGGAAGGTTCATTCTTAATTTTTGGACATTTAGTTGATTTATTATGATTAATTTTAATTGTTTAATTCAATTTATTACCAAAGTAAGCCATTTGTGTTTTATTAAGTTTCAATGTGTTTCATTGATGTTTTTAAGTTCATAAGGGTTTATTGTGCTGATTTGAAGTTATTTGATCAATTTTGATGATTTATTTCATTACATTTTAATCTATTTAATTAAAATTGAGGTTTGGGATTTGAAATTTCATATTTCTTAAATTACTTGTATATAATTCATGAAAACATTTCCTAAGTTATTTTCTAACCTCAATTTTAGTTCCCCAAAGTTTTATTTGTATTGGACTAATGGTTTGTGATTAATTAAGGTTTAATTGATTATATTCAAACCCAAATTAAGGCCAAAATACCCAAATCTTATTGGAGATTTTAATTTTAATAGATTCCTCTCATCAAGAAGAATCCATAGAGCCCAAGTTTGTCTTTTTTTGTTATTTGTATTTAATTTTCAATTAATTTTTGAGTTTTCTAGTATTTTTAATGATTTCTTTAGTTAATTTAAAAGCAATTTTTCATTTTAAAATGGTGGTTTATCATGGCAGCTGACATGGCACCTCTATCACGTGGCGCGGTGCCATTGGGTTGCGCAGATCCTACATGGCGACTGCATTAAAAGCAGCACTATGCAGGATGAATCTTGATCATCTTATTGAAGATCAGGCAATCCTGATTCATTGCACAGTCTTGTTAAGGGGATTAATTTGATCGTTAGGCTAAATCTTTGCCATTCATTCCAAATAGAATGAATAGATGATGGAGATCATATCTTGAGCATATCTAGCGAGAGATGGATGCCATCTATCTTTTTTGATGGATTTTCAATGATCTCTTGCAATTTTTAATGTTATTCTGATAGCAAAATAATTAGGGACCGATTTGCAATTAATCTATATAGTTTGATCCTCATGGGGATAAAATCTATTTCATAAAGGACAAATTAAATCAATTAGGAGGTCAGTGGTGGAGCGTACCTCAATTTCGGTGATCACTTGTAGTGGGATTGACTCCAATAGCATCGCCTTAAAGTGAAGAAGCTGTGGATGTAATTTGGTTTCTTGCCTCTCTACCAATCACCTTGAAGACCAACTCATGGCCATTTTCCATCGGGTTTGGTCATTCTTCAGCTCACCGACGGTGAGGGGTCATTGTGGCAATTTGTTAGAGGTTGTCTCGACCTCCATAATGTGTTAGAACATTCAATTTGAGATGGAGACTCTTCCTAGCATTTCACCATTAGATGATGCTCGGTGGCCACCTGATTCAGACCAAGGGAATGGGGGGGATTGATCGCCTTCTTTTTCTTCCTTTGTTAGTGATTTAGGATAAAAAGAGGGAGGGAAAAGGCCCACTCTCCCCTCTTTCCACACATGGTTGAGAGCCATGTACATGGCCTTCTAGGTGCTTGAATTTTGGCAACTAGGGTGGATTTAATCCCACTTAGACTTGTGAGCATATTTGGATAGAAGTTTGGAAGGGAGGAGAAAGCGATCCCTCCCTCACCCCCCCACTCCCCCCCCCCCCCCCACCCACTTTTCAGCCCTTTGAACTATTCTTCTAAGGTCAAGGGTCCAAGGTTAATTGGATAAAATCCAAATAATTTTGGTGATGGAAAGGGGAGGAATCTTCTAAGTATCATTATTTGGTCAAAGATGTCCACTCATTTTCTTTGGTTTTATGCTTTTTTTTCTTTTGGCATCACTATCAAAGCCCATAGACTAATGTGTGGCTACCCAACTCAAAATTAATATGAGTTTGAGGTCATGTCCAACTTCATTTGAATTAGAATGGAAATTTGAATCCAATTTAATCATTTGGATTCAAAGTGTTTGGTTTAGATTTAATTCTTTTAGTTTTAGATTCAATTATGTTTAATTGATAGTTGATTATGTTTTGATTTAATTAATTTATTTAGATTTGAATTAATTTTGGATTTCATTTTATTTCAGCCCATTTAAACTTAAATGGGTTAAGCTTGATTCCAATTAGGTGTAAATGGCTAATTTGACTCAATTGGATTTGGTTTGGACTCTAATAATTATTAAGCACTTGTGTGAGATGATTTGGAGTGATTGATTTCATTTAGTTTCAAGTGGATTTCAATTTGAACCCATTTGGCCTAAACTAGACTTAATGGGTTAACCTTGGGTCTCATTTGAGTCAAATGACCAATTTGTCCAAATTGGAACCAATGATGAGTTTAATTGTGTGTTATTATAATTTTCAAATAATTTTGAGCAATCAAATTGAATTGATTTCAATTGGATTTGGGTTTGAACCAAATAGGACACATTTATGTGCATTTAGACTAAGTTGTGTAATTAACCTAATTAAAGCCTAAATAATTTAAATTTTTTTACATTTATCATTGAACATGTATATTTAATCTGTTGGAACATTTGAGATGATTTAATTTGATCAAATTTTTGTGGGTTGACCTTTAACTTGGTGGGACCCACCTAAGTCAAATCTATGTCAAATGGGTTGATTAGATTTGCCTTTGATTTGGATTTAGATTTAATTATTTATTTTAATTTGATTTTATTTTGGTTTATTTGGATTTGATTTGATATAGTCCAAATTTGGATTTTTGGTTGAGTCCACCTAAGCCCATTAGGTTAGATTAAACCCAAGGAAGGTGCACTAGGTCATTAGGTATAGTGTCCTAAGCATTATATTAGGAGATTCCTATGTAAGATTAGGATACATAATTATTAATTTCAAGATTGATGTTAACCTCATCCAAAAATGAAGTCAACAAATGACCTCCAATATGTGTAGTGGATCGGCCAAGGTTTACTGCACATATTGGTGTTGACCTAAATGATGAACACTACAAGCATAAGCTTCGGGTTCAAATTCAAAATTTTGATTTTTGGTTTTGATTTTGATTTTGATTTCAATTTATTTTTTGAATTTGATTGTGAAAGATAGGCATAGACATGCCTATACTTGTTTTAATTTGATTCACTCTTAGGAACTTAAATTCACTAAGTCCTAAGATGAATAGGGATGTCATTAGGAGTGGACCCAAATGATGGGTTAGCCCTAATAAATTTATTGTAATCAGAAGAGATTGCTTCATCAGACTTTGTCTTATTTAAGATTAGTAGTTGGAGAGGATGCTACTATGGACACTTACTCCTAATCCATACTACATGATGTTTTAAGCTAGGAAAGATACCACTAGTGGATTTACTCTTATCTAGTTAGCTATTAGGAAGGGGTCTTTGAAGACTTGATTCCAACCTAAATAGCTAAGCTGGGGATAAGGGCATGAATAGTTTAATCCTAAACCTTGACATTTTAACTACTAAGTAGGGGTCATATGGACTTAATTCATGAGTAGTCCATAGGAATGGAGCATTCAATGAATTATTTCCAGTCCTTAGTTTCTTTTGTTTTTTGCATTAGAAAAGGAGTCACAAAGACTTAGATCCTATTCTAATGAAGTTCAGTTAACAAAAAGGGGCCTTTAATTGCTTAATTCCAACCTTGGTAACTTGAAAAGGAAAGAGGTCATAATGACTTTTTCCAATCCTTATAAGGATGCCTACTAGGGGACTTACTCCTTTATGATTGGCTATTAAGAAGGAACCTTCTATGGCTTAATCCAACTTGAGTACAAACAATAAGAAAGGGCCTGGGGGGCGGGTGTCTTAATGACTTTTTCTTAGACCTCAATTTTTTGCTAACAAGAAAGGGGTCTTCATGACTTGTTCCTATCATTGTGTTTCAGAAAGAATGCCTACTAAGGGACTTTTTTCTTTCTAGCTAGCTATTAGAAAGGAGACTTTAATGGCTTTGTCCAATCTAAATAGCTTCGATGGAGGAAAGAGGTATTTGATAACTTGATCATAAACCTCACATTTTTGTTTTGACAAATAGTGTAGGGGTCTTAATGACTTTATCCTAACCTTGTCATTTTAAAAGGATGCCTATTACAAGACTTATTCCTATATGATTAGCAATTAAGATGGAGCCTTCAATGGTTTATTCCAACTTAAATATCTAAAGAATAGTAAAGGAGTCTTAATGACTTATTCCTATCCTAATTAGCTTATGTGACATTAAAGGGGTCTTTGAAGACTTGATCCTATCATGTAGATAATAAGAATGGAGCCAAAAGAGGCTTGCTCTAAACTAATGAGAAGTTATAAGAAGGGTACCAAAAATGGGCTTACTCCCAACTAAAAGGAACAAAGAGTTATGCATAAAAAGGCTAACTCAAAATTTATGAGAATGATGCACAAAGGCTTTCTCTAAACTAATAGGGAAGACATGAAAAATGTGTCACAGAAGGCTTGTTCCCAACTCAAGGTAAGTATAGGAAAAGTTTCCATAATGTGCTTACTCCTAACCTATGAATGGTATGAGTGAGGAAAAGGGGTTAGAGAGACTTAATTCCTATCCTCCAGTCTTTTGATTAATAAGCAAGTCACATGGACTTGATCCTTACTTGATTAGTCTAACTAATGACAGGTATTAGAAGGTTTGCTTTCATTTTTTGATTTAACTAATACTTCTTACACATGAAGATGTTTAGTGAAGAAGGCTTCAAAGAGTTGAAGTATATTTTTGGATAAGGATTTGGGTACATTTTGAACCCAATGCTTAATATGCCATAAGCATATAATTTCTTCATATTTATTTCTTCTATTTTTTTTTTCTTTCTCTTTTTTTATTATGCTCACATTTTTGTTTTGACAAATAGTGTAGGGTCTTAATGACTTTATCCTAACCTTGTCATTTAAAAGGATGCCTACTATAAGACTTATTCCTATATGATTAGAAGTTAAGATGGAGCCTTCAATGGTTTATTCCAACTTAAATAGCTAAAGAATAGTAAAGGAGTCTTAATGCCTTATTCCTATCCTAATTAGCTTATGTGACATTAAAAGTGTCTTTGAAGACTTGATCCTATTATGTAGATAATAAGAATGGAGCAAAAAGAGGCTTGCTCCAAACTAATGAGAAGTTATAAGAAGGGTACCAAAAATGGGCTTACCCCCAACTTAAAGGAAGAAAGAGTTATGTATAAAATGGCTAACTCTAAATTTATGATAATGGTTCACAAAGGGTTACTCTAAACTAATAGGGAAGACATGAAAAATGTGTAACAGAAGGCTTGCTCCCAACTCAAGGTAAGTATAGGAAAAGTTTCCATAAAGTGCTTGCTCCTAACCTATGAATGGTATGAGTGAGGAAAAGGGGTTAGAGAGACTTAATTCCTATCCTCCAGTATTTTGACTAATAAGCAAGTCACATGGACTTGATTCTTACTTGATTAGTCTAACTAATGATAGGTATTAGAAGGTTTTCTTTCATTTTTTGATTTCACTAATACTTCTTACACATGAAGAAGTTTAGTGAAGAAGGCTTCAAAGAGTTGAAGTATATTTTTGGATAAGGATTTGGGTACATTTTGAACTCAATGCTTAATATGCCATAAGCATATAGTTTCTTCATATTTATTTCTTCTTCTTTTTTTCTTTCTCTTTTTTTTTTTATTATCTCAAAGTTACATATAATCATGCTAGATGTCTAATCCAGTTTAGGCAAGACATCATAGGGTACTAACTTGAGAATTTTACCTTTTTGAGCTTGCATATGACTTTATAGTTCTTAGGTAGCAAAAACTAAAGTCAACCAGTGCTTCTCAAATGGATTTTTTTTTCTTGGAATGAATATATATTTCATTTTATTTTGTTGGCATGAGTTGATAGCTTATAAGGCCTTCTCTTAGATTCAATAAAGATCAAGATCTTTCTTTAAAGCCTTCAAGAGTGATTGAGAATCAAGGTAAGCAAGCTCATGGATTCTCATGGAGATATTTTTTTATTTCATTATTTTTATTATATTATTTTGTCACTAATGAATAAAGGAATTGAGAGAGTTAACTTATTAAAGAAATTAATATTCTCCTGATAAGTTTGAAACTATAATTCTTAAGTTGATTTATTATTTTTTAAAGATTTTATGAAATGATATTTCATAAATGGCTTTAATTAATTCTTTTTTGTGTACTTTTTGATCCTTCTAAATTTTATTGCAAGGTCCTTGAAATAACCTCAAAGGTATATTTCAGGAATCTGTAGGTAGTGATATAATTATTTCAAATCATAATGAAGTTTCTTTTCTTTTCTTTCCAACATTTTTTAGGAACATTTTCATTATAACACTTCACCTAATCAAAAGTGAGGTTTTCATAAATCTTGATGACGACCCTTTGATAAATTGTCCTAATTTTTGTGAGATTGAATGATATGACTATGTAATAAAATATTATTATAAAGATTCTGAATGTCATATCACATGCTTTTAATTTTCTTTTTTAGAGTTATTTTGATTTGATAATTTTCACATAAGTTATCCTTAATGAGGATAATCTTCCACATGAAAGTTTTTTAAAATGAAGTATGTGTAATAAGAACCCATTTTCGAGGTAATGGTTTTATCCTAATCCAAAGTGGCACATGCGGATTTGATCTTTTTCTTTCCTTTGTCTTTTTCTTCCTTTTTTTCTTTATTCTTGTTCTAATGATGTTTGCCAACCAAGAAGAATGTTTTCTTCACATGTAAGGCCATCCTTGACTAGCTTTACTTTGTTTTTTTTTCTTTTGAAGTTGGTCGCATTCATCAAGGGACTTAGTTTATTTGAAATGGTATCTAGCCTGAGCTTATAGACTACTACATCTGGAAAATATTTTAGTTTATTTCCAGATAAAGTAGTCTTTAAGCTCTAAGAATAGCTTGATTAAGTCATCAATATCCAACTCTTCAAAGAGTTAGATTATTGATATCAGTTGTAGATCAACTTTTTATTTAGAAGTTTATTTAATTTGTTAATTATGTATTTAAATTCTTCTTTAAATTCTAGGGGTTCAACTTGAACTTGAAGGTTATATAGATCTTCTAACACATATAAATAATATTCATTTAATATGTTAGAGTGCCATTGAAGAGAAAGTCAGGACCTTGACTACTTAACAATTTTCATCTTGCAATGGCTCTATAGTATTGAATTTCAAACCAACTCATGGTTTCAATTTCTTGAATAGGTCATGGCTTTTCTTGCTGATGATTTTTATCTATATCCCACTTGTAAATGGAATTTGATTCTACTCAATTGAATCTTTGACATACAAAAGATGTGGATTCTAGCAGAAGAAGATCCATTATCTCTTTTAACCTGCCATGCGAGCTCACCCAACATAGCTAAAGCTATGATGATAAAGTATCAAGTATCTTATTATTTTTGTTTAGCTAGGGGTGATTCTTGACTTCTAACCTTACCACTTTATTTTGATGTAGAGAAGTTTAAAGTCAAAATACCAACATACTTAGAAATTTTAGACTCCATCCTTTTGTTTTTGGATATTGTCCTTCCATCCCTTTTATTTTCTTTCTTTCTTTCTTTCTTTCTTTTATCATTTCAATAATATATCAATTCTTTATGAAATATTATATTTCATATATTTTTTAGATACAAGATTTACTGGCAGATTGGATGCATTTGACTTCTTGTTTGAATGGAATATTTGATGTGATTCAATTCGATGTTTTTTTTGATTGATCATATTTTATGATATGATCCTTTCTAATTCTTTAATTGAATATAAGACTTAGTGAGGTCGTTTAGGATTAGAAATAATGACATTTGTAAAGACTCCACATTTATGATTACATAATGGATATGAACATCCTTTCACAATTATTATTATTTTTATTATTTTTCTTTCATCTCATTTCAATTAATTTTTTTTAATTTGGGCTAGATAGGACCATCCAAGAGCATTTAAAGATATTTCTGAATTTTTTTTAAAAAAATTTCAATGTTTGAATTCTCATCTTCAATCAATAATGTGATTGAGATTGAGTTCTTCTTTTAATTTGGGTTTTCAAGATTAGATTTTTATTGAATTGAATAATCCTTTCTTTACTTGATTGAATTTACATGGCACCATCTTATCAATGTTAGATTAGAATTAGGTGTATGTACATTCACTTTCATGTTTGTTTACGATTGATATTGACCGATACACCTAGATCAACAAGCATTTTGGAGATTTTATTTTGAATTCTCCACATCAACTAAGATGTTGATAGATTCTTAGTAGTATGTCTTCATCACAGAAGAAACCCTAGAACTTCTTTGCAGTGGAGTACAACATCAGAAAGTTGCTTATAATTAAAGAAGAAAAATTATAGCATTATGTAATGCCTTGGTTAATGATCATTTCTTTTTCATTTATTTTTATTTTATTTATTTCATTTCCTTTTTTATTTCATTTTATTTTCATTTTCATTTTTTATAGAGCCTTATGATACTAGATTTTGTAACTTCTGTAAGATGGGCAAAACATCATATTTTGAAGATGACTAATTTTCCATTTCTTTGAATTTGATTTCAATAATTTCTCTTTTAATGTGAAGGGAGGGTTGTCTAACTTTATCCTTAATAGATCAATAGACCTCATGATTTATATTCATTTGGATGATCATTATTTAAAAGAGGACCGTCAGGTTAAGGATGCGCTACTAAAAAGTCAAGTATGAATTGCACTTTTTATAGTAGAAAGAAGATTAGATATAATCTTAAATTGAAAAAAAAACCTTTGATCACCATACTAGAAAACAAGACAATGTCAGATGTGTCATAAGATATTATAAAGGATTCACCTTAGATTCACTTTATATAAAAGCATATAATGCCTTAGTTTCTGAGTAGAGAAAACAAAGACTTTTTTCATTTATTTGGACTAATAAAGTCCCAAGTGATTTATCTATCAACGTACCAAAGATATAAATTTTATACTTTCACTCTGAAGAGATAGAAATATCACCCTTAGGACCCAATCTTAAGGTCGTGATTTTTTTTAAGTTTGAAATCTTCATTTATTTTATTTTTTTAGAAGTTTCCTTAAAATTAATTGAGGGTATTTATGAACTATCAATCACTTAATGGGAGAAAACTCCCATGAAGGAAGTTGATATAAATTTATTAGATTTAAATTTCATTCACTTCAACTTTATTAGGAGAATCCTAATTCTCTTTTACTGCCATCTCTTTTCTTTTATTAATTAGGAGCAGAAGTGAATCATATCATCATTTTTTATTCAAAATTTCATGTCACTTTTCTTTTTTGACTCTCTCCTAAACTCTTAATGATTCAAGGTTTTGGAAGGTCTAAAAGAGTGTTATCTCTAAGTCACTGCCTAGAACTGGCCAATCAACTTGAGCAGTTGATTTTCCAAAACCATAGTGGACATATGGAGATGAATCAAGATTAAATCTTATTTGCATTTATGTAAATTTTCTTTTATAAAGATATAATATTTATATTTAATTCCTTAATCAACCTCTGCCTAAGGTCAATAAGGCATTCTTCTGGGATAATTCTTCATATTTATCCCTCATTTTTCAATTTTCTTTTGAATTGAAACTTTTTTTAGAATGCAATTCAGACTACAATCATGTTGGTAAGGGGCAATAGGTAAGACTATGCCTCCTGCTTTTTATTTGGATTTTATCAAGATTTTAAGGAATTCCTTCATTTCAATATATATCCTTAGGTGTTTGCTACCTTTGATTGTATCAGAACAAATGGTACTAATTCAAGGATCGTATCCTAATTCTCTTTAGCTTTAATATAAAGCCAAAGTAGAATTAAGAACAAATTTAACTTTTAAATTTATTCTTGAGATTTATTTTTCAAAATTTGAAGTAATTTTCAAACTTTTTTGAATGTAACATTTCTTTTTCACATTGGAATGATATAAAATTCATCTTGACCATATTTAGGTATACTAGAAATGAGTTAATTTTCATGTGTTTCTCTCTCTTTTTTTATTTTAGGGTTAGGTTCTAGGACCCAGTCATTTAAGTATGGCAAACAAAGAGTTCTATAACCTTAGCTCGGGATATTGGGTGAGCTCAACCAAGACTGAATTGGAGAGGCATCTAATGGAAAGAAATGCAATACTGACCCCTGAGTGGCACAAGTACACTACCGATATATAGAAATAATAACTTATTTCTAAAGATGGAGAGAGGAACCATTCCCTAGTAGAGTCGTATGAAAATATACTCTGATGAGTAAAAATTTATGACACCACATAGAGTTTAGAAATTTCTTATTTAGATGGTCAAATGTATCATTAAAGATTAAATAGATTTTCTTAAAATATAAACATGTTATCCTATAATGGATTCAAACATTTAATAAAAGACACCTAAGGGTAATAGGTCTTTTGTATACCACAAAAATTTCTCCTGAACTACATGGAAGGTAGAATAGAGTTTATTTTAAACTTTGTTCATGGTTCCCTATAAAGGCAAGACCCTATAGTTAATTACATCTCGGGAAGGGTATTTTTTAAGAATATTCTCAATTAAAGCAATAATTCATTATTTCTAATGAATTCTAAGTTGGTTTATAGAGGCATGATCTTTGGAATTTTCAATTGGGCATGGCCCAAAGTGGAAAGAGTTATTTTTAGAAGTCAAATGAGTTGAAGTAGGAAATGTCTATTGATATTGGGATGCCGAGTAGGTATTTCAACTATCCCATCATTAGACTTTAAATTTTAGAAATTAATTTATATTATGAATTGACATTTTCTAAGAAGTCTAGGAATTAGATTCTAGGAGCATAAAATTGCAGAAATGCCTAGGGCTGAAGACTTACTCCAATGAGGATGCTTTAGAGCCTAAGTCTACATGTGCTTCTGACACATGTCAAATGCTCAACCTAATTTTATTTTGAGAATTATCTACCATTCATCTCACTTAAGGGAACTAACCTATCACTCACTCTTCTAAACTTACAACCCACCTGGAAATGATTGACAGCTAACACCACCTAAGCGCATTTTACATTCATGACGCTAAGTCTTATGAATGAAGATGGCTGAGTTGTTGCATTTTTAAGAAAGAATCTAAGAATAATAGACTCATTACCTAAGATTATGTAGGGTATGAAATGCATCCAACTAGTGCATAGTTTTTAGATTTTTAAGTGTTTTGATTTACAATTCATTTGAGATCATGGGTATGCATTTTTATTCTTAAATGTCGTGCAATTAGAAATGGTTACGGGCCAAATTATTAAAAGAAGGCATACTTCTTCAAGAAGGTGGTCATCCTCATAGGTCAGATGTCTCTTATGTACAATGATAAAGTGCCAAATTCAAGAATTCAGAGCAATGTAATTACATGGTTTCCAAGACTTAATTTTTTTTAATTAATTTTAAGTTTTGCCTAAGGCTTCAATTTATGCAAGGTTTCAAGTTTTCTTTATTTTTGTTACAGTTATTTAGATTTAAGTTGGGTAGAAATTTTAATTTTTCTTATGAGCCTAATTGTCCAGGCATTTATCACAAGAAAACACAATACATAAAGAAATCTAGAAATATAGATTGATTTTATTACACACCCAAAATAAATCAAGTCAATTCAATTTAAGAAAAAGGCCAATGCAGCCAAATACTACTATACATTCCGGAAGAAAGACTAAACAAGCAGTCGAGCTCCTAGAATTTAATTTAACTTGATAGGATTAAGTGAACCCAAACATAACTCAAATATAAACAAATGATTGAATCAAATACTTCAAAATTAAAAAACCTAAATCCAATTGAGCTTAGACTAAGGAAATTTGGGTGACTAACCTAATTATCTTCTTTAAGCTCAAAATTAGTCAAATCTAAAAAAAAATTCAAACAAAATTAGAACAAACTCAAATCAAATTAAATGAAAGGCATAAGTAAAATCCAAATGAAAGCTAACCATTGAACATAAGATTGACTTATGTGGGTCCCACCAAGTCAAAGTTCAACCCACCATAATTCGACCAAATTAAATCATTCCAAAGGCTATAAATCATTAAATAAATATGTTTAAACATGAATCAAATGAATCTGATACTAATAAGGCCTTAAATGGGCTAATTAGATCATTTGATCTAAATGTGCCTAAATGGACCTTATTGGACTCAAACTCAAATTGAATCAAACATAACTCAAATTAATTGTCTATAATCATTTGGAAATTATCATTAAACATAATTTGACCAATTATAGGGTTTAATTTGATCAATTTAATCATTTGACCCAATTAAACCAATTTTAGCCCATTAGGTGAATATGTCATAGAGAAAGAGAATAAAGCATGAAGAAAAATCCATTCCCAAATCTATTTTTCTCACCTTCAATCCTTATCCTAACTACTTTGGACTAACCCCAATCAACTGACCACCCCTTAGAGCTAGCCTCCAAGGGTGGCAATCACCTAGGTCCACCATGGTTGACTTCCCTCCCTTTATAACTCTAGGCCATCCATGGAAAAAGAGAAGAGAGCTTAAGTCATTTTGAGCCTTCCAAAATGTTCCTAAAGTAAAACAAAGAAGAGCACACCTTCCCCAATCCCCACACTATATGAAGATGGCGTTTGACTAGACCCACTGAAAAATAAGCGAAGCTTAGACTATTGACTAATCCATGAGGAGGCAATTTGATTCCTTACCTCTATGGGCTTGCCACATCCCCACAAAGCTTTCCGAATCATACCCATCGCTGGAGATCACCGTCGCCTAGGTATGGGATTGAACTGACCACTTTGCATTCAATTTTAGTCTTTTTCAAAATGAACTTGTTCTCAATTGAGATCAAGCCATATAAATGCATTCTAAATGCTCTTTTGATGGATTTCCAAATAAAATCAAGTGATTCTACCACCTAGATCACCTAAAATCATATGAATTTAATGGAAAGTGCTAAGTTCTTACCATCGGTAGTGAAGACACAATCTCCACCATCCATTCTTTCTATTAGGAACTGAAGGCCGTAATCTAGTTGGACATCCGATTAAATCTTATATAGGATCCGTAGGAAAAATTATGACCATCCAATTGAAGATCAAATGGGAGTTAATCATCCAGCTTGGCCTCCACTTTTTGAGTTGGATCCATGTGGGTCCAAGTTGCCAATAGCACTGCGCTGCATGGCAAAGAGCATCGCGTCAATGCCATGTGGCACTGACAATTTTAAAAGAAAAATTTTTGATTTTTTGGATTTCCAAAACTACAAATAATTCTAAAAACTTCCAAAATTCATAGAAAGTAAATTACTTTAAAAAAAATGCAAATAAGGGTTCCATGGATTTATCTTAGTGAGGAGAATACATTAAACCCAAAATCCCCAATATTTATTGGGTATTTTTGGGTTAATATGAGTTTAAATAAAAATAATCAAACTTAAATTAAACTAAAACCATTAATTTAATTGGTTTGAAACTTCGGGGAATTGAAATTAAGGTTAAAACCTACCATAGATAAAATGTTTATGATTTATTGGAAAGAAATTCAATGGATATTTAGATTTCAAACCTAAATTATTAATTTAATGAAATAAATTAATAATAATTTAAGAAAATCATGAAAAATTATAGAATTAATTTGAGTCATCATAATAAATCTTAATAAACAAAAATACATCATTAGAACTCTCTGGAATCTAATAAATCCTAAAATGACCTAATTTGATAATTAATTGAATTAATTACTTCAAATAATTAATCTAAAAGCTAAAAAATTATAATTAAATTTCCAAAAATTCTAAATAAACCCTCTATTGATTTACCTTCCACAAGAGAATTTAAGAAAATTAAAACCCATAATTATATCTTTTTAATTTAGGTTTAACTACGCATTTGTTAGATAAAGCTTTAGGAAACTTAAATTAGCATAGAACCTATTTGCTATAAAATTTTTAAGGTTAAATGGCTTTTGGATTTGAAGTTGTTCAAATTCTAATCTCTAGGTCAATATAAATGAAATAATAAACAAAACAATTACATAAATTTTAAAAATTTATAAAATCAATTTAAAACATTATTATTAACATCATAACACTTAAAAAAAATTTTTGAACCCTCTAAAGTCGTGGAATTTGATTGATCATACACTTAGGGTTTAATGAAATAAGTAAGAATAAACAATTCAATCAAATCCTAAGTTAATAATTTATTAAATTCAAAATAAATCAATTAATCAATTGAAATGCAAAATTAATTCATCTATGAATTTTATAACTAATTATGGAATTCATTAAATACTTTGGTTCCATTTTGGTTAATGAATAGCATAATCTTAAATATTTGTGAAAGTTATTAATTAAACTAATCAAATAACCTGAAATGGCTTAGATTTAAGTTGGAAGCAAAAAGTAGCTCATTTCTTTGGTTTCGTCGGTTATGATTAGTAAACAAAACTCTATCTTAATAAATTAGACCAAGTAATGAAATTTTAACACAATGTTACATTAAGCTTAATTTGAACAAGAAATTAGAAAGCATAAGATATTGAATTTCTTAAATGATAAAATCAATACTTCCTAAAAATTGATTAAAACTAATTGAATTAACTTATCTAAATTTATATACATAAACATTAATGAAATAAATGAATGAAAGCATCACTTGAAATAAATTAAGCTAACTTATTCAAATTCACCAACATAATATTAATGACATGGATAAATGAAATTAATTAAAACCAAATAAACCTAAATGATAAATTAAGAATACATAAATTAATAAATCATGAAATTAAAACATAATAAATCAATTAAATGATGAAATCAAAACCAAGTTTGAATTAAGATATTAACTTAAGTAAGTTAGTTCATTCAAGTTGATAAACAATAATAAACATAAATATAAAAATTAATGAAATAAATAAATAAGATCAATCTAAATCAAATCGAAAGAAACATAAGATCAAATATAAAGCTAAGTTATAAAAATAATATAAACTAAATAACATCAAATATGAATAAATCAAATCAAATTTAAAATGAAAACCAAAGTCAAAGTAAATCATGATAACATGGACTTTAAATTCAAATTTAAAGAAGCATTTTGAATATTAACTAAAAATCATAAATCAAACCAAATAAACATTAATTAAAGCAAAAGAAAAGAAATCCCCAAATCTCATTAACATAAAATTCTAACCTTAAGTAAAACATAAATCAAAGTCAACTTAAAGTAAATCACTCAAATGAATCTAAAAGAGGTTAATTAAGATACTATTGATCTTAGTTTGACCCCTAGAATAAATCTTCAACTTAGAATAAAGATCTCATTTTAATAAGATTTAGGATGTTGAATAAAATGGGCTCCACCCAAAGTAGAATTTATTATATTCTTCATTCTTGAAAACTTAAATTCTACTTTATCATAAAATGGAATTTAAAATGGAATTAAAAATGGAATTGAAATTACAAATTAATTAAATCATTTAAATTGATACCACCCAATGGTAAATTAAACAAACCTTGAAACATAAAAACCCAAATCTAAAGTGCTTAGTATAGTCATGCCACACAAACCCATTTTAACACACTAGATTTTTAGGTCACCAACCCTAAACTTTAGTTTGGATGATATGTAATGTTATGTGATGTGATGTGATATTTTTATTATTTTATGGTGTATTATTTTAGATTAAATGAATAGGACTGTTTGCTCGTTAATCTGGATATTACTGTGTTCTTTTTAGACTAATGCTATTTTCTACCAGGGGTTGTGCTAAAAAGGATCATTGTAATAAAAAATATATAAATCTTGTTTGCTTGCAGGTATGCTTAAGTCCTTAAGCATTAGCCATGTTGACCTCACTTTTGGAGTGAGATTGACTACCTTCTTCTTAGAACTAGGACCCATCTAAGAATTAAGACTTCCCTATCACTAATACACTCTTAGTAGTTATGAGAATTCTTACCCCAGGACTTGAGACTCAGAAGGCTCAACTCTAGGGCTAGACCCTAGCTTAGGATAGGTAGAACACTGGCAACCTAAAACCCAACCACATCCTAGATTAAACCAATGCACCCAAACAAATCAAATGATTATCAATAAAAACCTCAAACTAAAACCAATTTGTCCTTATCCCAACATGATTTATCATAGTTCAATTGCTCTAGCTAACCAAGCAAACTTAACTTAACTCATTTGGATTCAAGAAGGCCAAACTCAAGATCAATTCAACTCTAATTGAAACCTCATTCATATAAATTCATATGAATCCTAATTGAGCTTGAGAAAGCTTTAACTTCAATATAATTAGACCAAAACCAAATCGACTTAGCCCTTGACCAGACATAGCTCACTTGACCTCTATAGGGTTATAACTTGATTCAAATTGATTCAAGCAAAATTAAATGACCCATATTGATTGTGATCAAATGGGCTATAACTAAGTCTAACCCAAATTAATTGTGATCAAGGTTAAACTCCAAATTCATCACTGAACATGTTTCAACCTTCACATTCCCAATTCAACCCAATCAACCTAATTGGTTAACCCAATTGATCTTAAATGACCAATTTGATTTAAACTTCAAACCAACTCATCCAATCTCTTCCATAATGATTGTTGATCATCATTGATTACCCAATTATAATCAATTGGGTCAAACCAAGCTAATTTGGACACATAACCCAAGTTAATCTAATTTGACCTAAAGGGATAAATTGGGCCAAATCTCATTCCAAATTGATTGCAACCAATGCCTTTAATCTATCATAAATTGATTATTGAACACCCTACAATCATCAATTGAAGCCAATTTAACTAAGCAAACCCAATTGACTTACCTAGCCCAAATTGTTCTAAAATATCAAATTAAACTAAAACTCAATCTAATCCAAAACAATTCAAACTAACACCTACAATCATTCTCAAATTATCAATCAAATATAGACCAACACTTCATTCAACCCAAATTGACCAAATTGATCAACTTGATCCATTTGGCCTAAATGAACCTATATGAACCAAACCCAAATCCACTCCAAATTGATTCAAACTAATTGTATTAATGCATTTCAAATAACCAATTGAACATAACCCAAGTGTCATCTTGACCAAATTTGTTCAATTGGTCAACTTAACCCAATTGAACCTAAATTGACACATAGGTCAAATTGAGCCAAACTCAACCAAACTTGGCATGACTCATCCTTGAGTCCCCATTGATCAACCCAAGTGGACCTATCCTAAGGTGAACCTGGTTCAACCCAAACCAAGTGAACCAAGGGTTCTAAATAAGATAAAACTTTAAAATATGAAGGTCCAACCCCTCCCTTTGGCTTAGGCAGCCACCTTAGCATCCCATGAGCTCCCCCATTCTGACTGAACCTGACCCAAAGCTATTGGGTTCAGCCATTGACCAATGTGAGGCCCTTTCACCATCCACGGGGACTTATGCCTCTCACCACTAGCCATAAAACTCCCACATCAACTAGGGGACCTCCACCTTACTAGTCCCATGCTATTTTCGGCCACCCCCACTAGCCGATCGAATGCCATGACCTGAACCAAACCTCTTTGGTTGGTTTACATAGGGTAGAGGGCTACACCTCCTCTCCCATCCAAAATGATTTGACACCTACGCCAGAGTATTCTTATAAGTCCCCAAGGTTTCCCTGAGCTCCCTGTGCATCGCATCATCGATGAGACCAACATCATGGCCCAACTAAGCTTCCATTCCATCTAACCCCACCCAAACTCCACCATATCCTAATTAACTATTCCCATAAATTCCTCTCACTCTAATGAACCAAAACAGATCGATTCCAGATTGATTTGAGCATTAGAAGGCATCCCAAGACCAACTTCAGTGAGTTTCACAATAAGGTTTGGTTTAGATAATAACTAAAGGGGAAGTAACTCATGGTCTTCTCAATAGATCTTCCTCTCTTCTAGATGAAGCTACTTTAGTTGGTGGACCATTGATCTTTAGCTCTAGTGAGGTAATTTTTTAGCAAATCATAGTTTGGCCGTTAAATGTTGGTCCTTTTTGATGAAAATTTGCATTTCACTTGAATTCCATCGTAGGATCCTCTTAGAATCATCCCCTAATCATTTTGGAGTCAAATCTGGCATCAAACAAGCTCTAGCATGCTTAGATCGAGTGGTGAAAGGTAGGCAGTGTCCATCTTCCACTGTGGGAATATGATGGATCATCGACTATCCATTCTACATAATTAGAATGGACGACAATGATTAATACCACAAAATTTCCCTAATTTTCTTCATTAAAATCATGGGATTAATCTTCACTATATAATCTATGATCGAATGGGTAAGATGAAAGTGTGTCTGCCATCATTGGGTTAGCAACTGCGTTGGACAGTTTAAATAACTAATCTCGTGATGCCATGTGGAAAGTGCTACCACATCTGCCGCCACGCGATGCCAACTATGTAAATGGATTAATTAGGATAAATATGTGATTTAATTAACCATAATTTTAAAAATTCATAATTAATTATAAAAAAATAGAAAATACAAATAAACCTATTTTGGAAAGCTTAAAGAGAGTAGAATCTAGGAAAAATAAAATCCCTTAATCTTGTCCAATGAATAGTGTTTAGTCAAACATTAAAGTTTTAATTAATTACCTTAATTAAGATTAATTACTTAGTTGCCTTATACTTTTTCTAATTATTCTTTGAGATGATATTTGCTTTTCATAATTTTTCTTGGGTCAATTTGCCAAGTGGATTTAGAAAGCTTATTTTTTAAATCCTAATCACCTATTTTAAGAATGTAATAATTATTAAAAATTAAAAAAATATGTGATTAATTAGGAATGTTTAATTAACCACAAAAAAGTGAGGGTAGCCGAAGAAAAATAATTGGGACTTGTAATCTGATTTATTCTTACAAAGTCACCCATAGAGGTACTTACTAAATTAATTAAATTATTTAGTTAAATTACATAATAAATAACCTTTGTAATTAATTTAGTGGATTAAAATTGTTAATTAAACCTCTTTATGTGATTAACTAATATAAAGATCCCTTAATGAAATGAAGAATCTTCATTGGTGTAGAGAATTTTGAAAGTAATTAATTAATTTTATTTTTTTCTTTATTTAATTAATCGTTAGTCATAGGCCGAATTGCAATAGAACCTTAGGTCATTGTTAATTTTATCTTCCATCATTTCATCATAATTTATATTCCCTTGATTAACAATTAATCAAATTAAAAATCTTCTTTAGGAGGAATTTGAATGGTTAAAAAATGGAATGAAATTTAATTAAATCATAAAAATCACTTAGGGTTCCTTTGAACTTCTTAATGAACAAAGAAGGGTAAAGGTAATCCAAATCACTTAACATTTTCCTTAGGTTTAAATAACTCAAAATCTTGAACCTAAATCTAATCAATTTAATGAGGAGTAGGATATTCATATGGGTATATTATGTCCTTAGGAATGAATGAATCCAAAGGTGATATTTAGTGAAGTTTCAATTGCTTTACTTAGTGCATTCATGTTGTATGTGTTGATGCATTCATGCTATTGAAATCATATAAATAATTGAATTAATTATATGCATTTAAATTAAATATAGTGGCTAGTATCACTAATAAATCTCAAATCTATGTTCTTTCTTAAGCAATGAAAGAGCTATATGAAGAAGTGGTATTAACTGCATGCATTTGAACTGAGAAGTGTGGTTATTATCACTATTAAATTTTAAATTTTTTTGTATACAAATGAATGTGAGTTGGAATGTTGATTTTGATCTCTCATGTGTATGGATCATAACTCATAAAGGTATATAGTCTGGACATCCCGGGAACATGAGACTTTAAGTAATCTCAAGGAGGTCTTTGATTACTTCACTTCCTTGGTTCAACAATGGCACATACCTTATGATTTGTGATGAGTTATCTGATGGTGATAAATCATTGTCAATATTTAAATGTAAAGTAATTTTTCCAAGATTCATATTTATGTTCCTAGTTGTGAATGTACACCTTCGAATTAGCAAATGTATAGCTTGGAAACTTAGGAACACGAGACTTTAAGTAGTCCCAAGGGGGTCTTTGATTACCTCAATTCCCTAGTTCAAAAATGACACGCACTTATAAATATTCATTGTATACATACATAAATGTGTTAATATAAAGTTAAAATTTTATAAATAAAAAAATGGGGAAAAGGCCATCCCTTTCAAAATGTAATCCATGCATCATGTAATCCCAACCCATGCTACTCAAATATGCATTGATTGTGATATGCTTAATTAGGATTCATGCACATGTTAAAATAAATGTTATTCTTTTATTAGACTCACCTTAGATTCATTAATCTTAGGTTGACTTGTATCTTTCTAAATGAATTTCCTAAGCTAAGTCCAAACATGAAAGAAATGACCAAGTCTAAAGGCCATGAATCTTACCTTTTAGATCAAACTTAACGGTAGGGATGAGAGGAAGTTTCTCCTTCTTCTCTTCTCTTTATAATTTCGTAAGCCTATTCAATACAGTAAAATAAAATTTGCATCTAAAACTCATCCTAAGATAATAATCATGTAAAGGATAATCATCCATAATGGGTAATTTGAAGATTCTACACTAGAAAAATTTAAAATCTAATGCCAGCAAAGACATACCTCACTGAGCCGTACACACACCTTAGAATGATAGGCAACAAACTCTAGTCTTATGTTAGATGTTATTTTTTATAGTGGTGTGAAGTTTTATTTTATGATGTAATGTTTTAGATTGGATGTTGTGATTTTTTGTGCGTAGTTTGGATGTTAGGACAACATTAGACTAATATTACTTTTTGTATGGGATCATGCTTAAAGGACCACTATGATAACAATAAAACTATAAATGCTTTTTTTTGCCCATGTTGTTAATTCCCTAAGCATGATCCAATAGGACAAGTGGGCTTAGTAACCTAAGGCAGGGTGCTAAGTCTAAACATGTAAAATACAACTACATAGTTTGAATATGTGTTATACTAATCTCTATTTTGTAGGTATAGTTAGATTTAATTTTCCATAAAAATGTAACTTTTACAATAGTATTAGGATTAGAGTTGTGGAGTTTATGATGAGTAGTGGCTAGAAGGCATAGAATTGAAAGACCTTGTGAAGCTTGGAGTGTTCCAATCTAAGGAGAGGAGATGAACATAAAGAATTAAAGACCCAATAGCTTTCTTTCATTATAATTTAATTATAATATGGGTTGTATCAAGGTAGAGCTTGGCTACCCAATTTCTTCTCTTTTTCATGGTGAACGGCGGTACCCGCGCTTACGGACCTTTTATTCTTTTAAAAAATTGATTGTTTGATCATTGTGTTTCTTTGATTACACAATAGAAAAGGCATGTTCTTCATAGGTTTCTTAAAGTTTAATTATTTGATGTGTGGCTTAGATGCGGCAGGCTCTTTAGAAAATTAGATTTTTCTGCCCCAATTTAATAACTTCAATTAAAATTTAATCAACCCAAAACCTTACCATAAAGCTTAGGATGTTAATAAAAAAATAAAACATTTAGCAACCTCTTAGCTATATGGTTGTAAGTTATAATATCATGCATGCATATTATTTGATTCTTGCAAATAGGGGATCTCTACTCTTGCATAATAAAGGATAGAATTGACCTGTGAGGGTAGTCCCTTATAGCTGAGAACTCCACATCTATTTGATTTATCCCATAATCTTCTTTCATCATGCACTTAGACATAAACCCTCCCATGCTTGAGTCAAAAATAAAATAAAACTATGAACAATTTATTGCATTTGTTTAGGTCATAACTTGCACATCAATCATGAGCTAGTCTCTTAGGAAGTGAGTTTAGGACTTTAGATTCCTTCCTAATTAATAATAGCCTACCTATCTTTCATTTACATATGACTAGCCCACATGATTTTAAAAGTGTAGGAGGTGTTAGCTAGCAGCCACTTCAAATAGTTAAAAGTCGAGAGTCTGGATTGGTCTACTCCCCCTAATGGAAGTGAACCAATATATCCTATTCCCCTAGTAGAATTAGGTCAAGCTCTTAGCTTATACTAGAGCACTCTAGATATAGTTTCAGAGGCATCTTGTTTCTCCTTTACTCTGAGTATAAGTTCTCACCTTTTAGGCATTTTTATAATTTGATATCGTTGAATCTAAATCCTAGCATTCTAATAAAAGTTCAACTCAAAAATAAATAATTTTTTTTCTTTCAAAAATGTAAAGCCTTGCTATAAGGTGGATTGAAGCACTCACTAAGATTTCTATTATCATATGTTCTTCCTACTTATTCTCTTTTGAAATTCACTAAGAACTCTTCCTACTTGAGCTTTTATTGATTATTTTCCAAAATGGCCAATTCTTTGATTATCAACCTTTGAAATCCTTAGAGACAATAGTTGGCTACTTTAATCAAGAGTGTTCTTAGAAAATTCACATTTTCTTTGATGTAATTAACTATGGAATCTTGCTTTCATAGTGAACTACACCGAATAAAATAGACCCTACCTTACTTATCCATGTAAAGTAGGGGAAGATCTCTGGTATGTATGTAGATCCATCTGCCTTAGGTGTCCTTATTAGGTGATTGAGTCCATTTTAAGATGATGCTTCTATCTCTCGAGAGAGTACATCATTCCTTAATGTCATATTTGATCATTTTAATCAGTACCCCTTAAGATCTGCATGGTGTCCCTATGACTTCAAATTAAAATACAATAGATTTTTCTATTGACTCCGCTGTTGATAGTTCCTCTCTCCATCTTTACTAATCAACTAATGTCTTTAAATATTGATAGTGGACTTATATTTTCATATAAGTCCCAACACCACCCTTCATTTCGTTGGATTCCTTGCCCATTTCATCCATGGGCAAGTGTTGCCAACATCACCTTGGTTCTAGAACCTTGTTTAGTAGGTTCTAGAACACTTATTGGATCACCCAATAAGTGAAGCTTAAAAAAAAATCATACCTAAATAAATCATGCAATACCAAAACCAATAAATTATTGAACCTATTATCTTTTTCAAACTTGACAAATTCAGGTTTACTATTACAAATTCACTAAAACTCACTTCATTAGTGGAGTTCAAAGCAAGAATCTCTCTTCCAAAATAAAATCTCTCAAAATTATGGACCCTATCTGACATAACTAAAATTATTGTATAAAGGTTAAAACATAAAATCAATCAAAGAAGAAAGAAAAATCAAGTCTACCAACCCATTGCCACTTTTTCAAATAAAAATACAACCCTAGTCCTTCTACCTTTAACCAGCAACTACACCATGTTTTCTGGAAAGCTCAATTTATCTTTCACCTTGGGTGTGGATTTGGCCATGGATCAGGCATACTCACCTCTACACCTATCATCATGTTTGGCATGGGCTTCGAACACTTCAAGATCACTTGTGATGGCCCTTCCCTCAATAGTATAAGTAGAGAGGAGGTGACTGATAAGAAGCCACTTTATAGTTTGACTTATAGTCTGATACTAAGTTCTCCTCTTTGAAGAGGAAGGCCATAGAGGTTGCCATATCATGAGTCCTAGCTATGTTCACCACTAGAACAATTAGGACTAAGATCGTCCCTTTGCAAACCTCAACCTCCAAGGGGACGCGAGTAATTGTGTTAAAGGTTGTCCCATCCACATTCAAGTTTGGTGCACCATGTCCCATTGACCAAGACTCAGTGTCACAATAAGAACCAAAAGATCAAGAGGTATTATGAATGCATGGCTATGGAAATCAAATCAATCTTCTATGTAGCTGAGGAGGATTCCCCTTGCCCCACCTTAATAGCAGTATGTTTCACCCTCTTTTAGTTGTAGAGGGAGAAGAGGATGCTAGAAGGATAGCAACATCACCCATACGACCTTTTGATTATAAGACACTGGATAGGGAGAAGAGGAGACCCTATGCTGGTCTGAGGTCTTTGCTTAGGAGAGTAGGGAGAGCCTATGGATGATTTGAGTCTACCCTGATCCATGATCCATATAGAAGAGCCATAGAGGCCAAGGTAGTAGCCCAAGCAGGCAAGAGTGATAGAAGGGTAATAACTAAGCAATCAGTGGCCTCAACTTCAGTAGATCACCACCCCAGTTAATGAGCTGATAGAATTGGTCATTATGATAGCATAATTCTCACTGATTCTAATCAGAGGAAGAGGCCCTCAGCAAATGTGCAGCTTGTGCCACCACCATCACATAGCTCCACTCCCCATCCACTATCACCCATCCATGTCACACCATTTAAAGTCCCCACCAAATACTAGAAGTTCACATTAGAAAGAAAATTTTATCCATGGTGATATGATTGTAGCCTAAGGGCAACAATTCATCCTCTTACACTAATGATGTGAGGTCAAGCTCTTTTATTCGGCCTTCCACATCATCAGTGGAGAAGGAGTGGTAGCTTAAGAGTATTTCCATTGCCATATCAAACTAGCAAGATGAACAGAAAGTTGAAGAGGAGAAGAGGGATGAAGAGAAAGTCCTCATGCTCGTTGAGCTAATTATGGTCAGTACCTCCTCGACCTAGGATGTTCAGCATACCCCTCCTTTAGGATATCACATGGTTGAGGATCATCCCAAGATATGTCCTATTGATCCCAAAATATAAATGGCCATTCTTTTGAGGAGATCTTAGCCGAATATAAAGCAACCATCAAAGGCATGGAGATGGAGGAGAGTGATGAAGAGAAGGTTGACTTTGACATGGAGGATGCTGATCTTTTGTATGAACTAGTAGAGGTGCACATGGCAGAGACTAGAATCTCTTCTCATAGAGAGCAGCATCATAGCACTAAACCACATGGAGCTATAGTTGAGGAGGGTGATGTATCAGACTCAACTCAGTGACTACTACATCAATTGAAGTAAAAGGATGATCAGATAGACCACATAAAGAAAATAATGGAGGAGCTTATGTCAATTGTCTTAGCACTCCACAATCAAATACGAACACTATAGACTACCCCTATAGATACTAATAGACTTAAGTTAGTACATACTATAGACCAGTAGAAAAATACCACTCCATTAGAAGAAGACATCGGCAGCCTACATAGGAAGGGCACAGATAGCATGACTATTCAGGAGAGAGACATTAAACAGATGGTGGAGTTGTAAGTGAAGGAGGTGTTGGGGAAATCCTAGGGCCCTCATTGGTTATAAAGGGTAGACCCTACCCAAAGGAATTTGATATAGTTCAATACCCCAAAGATTTTGTGCCACCATCCTTTAAGGTACTTGGTGAGAGTGGGAACCCTAGGCAACACATTATGCACTTCAAAGCCAGTTGCTATAATGCTTTACACTTCCAACAATTCATTAATAGCCTTTTCAGAGTTTCTTTTGATTGGTATGTTGAACTTCCCAATGGTTTGATAAAATCCTTTGCAAAGTTAGAGCAACTTTTCATCTAAATATTTGTAGAAGCTTAGTAAAGTGTAACTGTAGGTCACCTTATTGTAAAGAAACAAAAGCCTAATAAGTCTCTTATTGATTAAGTTCTTAGGTGGAGAAACCTAAGTATGAAATGTGAACCATAGCTCTAAGAGCAACATGTCATTGAAATTCTTTTCAAGAATATACATGGCCCGATCACTTTCAATCTTAAAGGCTTTACAATTAAAATATTTGAGAAGCTAATCAATAAGGAGGCTAACCTACAAGAGAAAGCTAAATAGTTGATCTTCTCAGACGAACCATGTAAGCCAAAGAGCCAAAAGGTATTTGAGAAAAGGTTAAGAGTAGTGGCAGCAGTGGATAAGGGGAAGCAACCCATAAAAGTGTACCTGTTAACCTCACTTTTGGAGTGAGAATTCAATCTTCCCATCTTAGACCAAAGAGTCTTCTAGACACTAAGACTTTCTTAGTCATAAGACACTTCTAGTAACTAAGTAAACACTTAACCCATACCTAGATACTTAGGAGGATCTGCCATAGGTTTAGGCTATGTATTACGATCTAAGGGAGCTTACCAATCCTATGGCCTACCCAAGACTCATGCATATCCCCTTAGACAAATCCAAACCTCAAATATAACCCCAAAAAAATTTGATCAAACCTAATTGAATCCTAATTCATATCCAAATCCTAAGCCAAATGATTGAAACCCATGACCTAAATCCATCTCAATCCCTTAAGTCAACCCTATGGACTTAACCAAAATTCCTTCAATTTAACCAAACTCAATTGATTTTCATAAGAGCACTCCAACCTTTCAAACCTTCATTCCAAACTCTATCAAAAGTAATAATCAAGCCAATTGACCAAAATCAATTCAATTAACCCAAGCTAGCCCATTTTAACCCAAAATATCCAAATGAGCCAAAATCCAAATAAACCCAAATTAATTACATTCAAAGCCCTCAATCAATCTTAAATCAATTATCAAACTCAATCAAAATCAATTCAACCCAAAACTAATTCAATTGACTCATTAGGTTCACTTGACCCAAAGTGAGTAAAGGACCCATTTGAAGCAAACTACAATCCAACCCAAATTGGATTGAACTAACTTATCCAAAACCTCCTACAATGATTGTTGATCAGCCTTGATTATCTAATTACAATCAATTGGGTGAAACCAAGTCAATTTGGTCACTTGATTAAGTTGACTCAATTAGCCTACACGAACCAAATTGAACCAAACTCCATTCTAAGTCACATTGATTGAAACCAATGATCCCTACCAACCCAAAATTGATCATTGAATATGACTTAACCACCAATTGAGCTAAACCAAATCCAATTGGCCTCTTGACCCAAGTTGAATCAAATTGGACCAAATCAACTTCTAATCCAAATCAATTTCAACCAATGATTCAAATCCATCCTAAATTGATTATTGAATATGACCAAAGGCTCTATTGAACTTAATTGACCCATTTAGCCTAAATTGACCTAAAGGGTAAAATTGGTCTAAATCATTCTTAAATCTAAATTGATTGAAATAAAAATCTACAATCATCTTAAAATGATCAATTGAACCTAAACCAACATCTAACAAAAACCAAATTTGCCAAATTGACCAAATTGGTCAGCTTAGCCCATTTGACCCATATGAACTTTTATGAGTCAAATTCAATCCAATCCAAATCAAGTTAAATCAATTGAACTAAAACATACAAATTGATCATTTGAACTTATCTCAACCCATGGTTTGACCTAATTTGATAAATTGGTCACTTGACCCAACCTAGCCCAATTTGACATATATGGATCAAATTGAGCCAAACCCAACCAAACCAACTCCAAACCCATTCAAACTTGGTATGACCCATCCTTAGGTCACCATGGGTCAGCCCAAATCAAACCCAACCCAAGTCCAACCCAATTTTACCCATTATCCATTGGGTAAAGCCTTCCAAATGGGATAAACCCATTCTTGGATGGTCAAACCCACTCTCCTACCCTTGGCAGCCACCCTAAGCTCTAAATGGACATGAGGATGACTAGCTCACCTAACTCAAAGCTAGTTGGGTCAGCCATGAGCCAAGTGGAGGTGATCTAACCCAATTCCTCCCATTGGCACACATAAGAAACCAAAGATAGTCGCCACAGCCTTTAGCAGCCACTCCTCATCACTTAGCCACTCAAATCAAGCCACCTCACCGATTCTTTGCCACCCATAGTTGCCTACATTGGCTGGACACCTGCAATTTTTAGAACCAATCCACATCAATGGATTAGAGGGAGGAAAGGATATACTCTCCTCAATTTGTTTCAAACTCACAGAGAGAGCATTCAAGGAAGAAGTGCGACTCAAAGCAACCTCTCTAAGTGCATTCCTGAGTTCTTAGAGCCTCCCCATCCCAAAACACCAAGCCTGAAATAAGGCAGAGCTAATATCCATCAAACCACCTCCAAACTCCACCATTTTCAAATTAACTTTACCCACGCCTTCACCAAGCTCCAATGAGGAGAAATGAATCGATTCCCAATCAATTTGAGCACCAAAGGCCACTTTAAGCCTAACTTCAGTGGGGATTTTGGTGGCATTTGATCCACAGAGCCATCGGTGAGGAGGCAAAGAGTGAGCTTCTAAGTAGGGCTTCATCTCTTTAATATGAAGCTACCTTAGTTAGTTAGTAGCCTATCGAGCTCTGGTGAGGTAAATTCTAGCAAATAGTACAAATTTCATTTTTTAGGCCTTTGTGAAGAGAAGTTTGATTTCATGCAATTTCCATTGTTATATCCCCTTAGATCCCATCCTTGAAGCTTTTGTAGTTGATCTCGAGGCCTCACGAGCTCCGACGAGCTCGGATCGAGCGGGGGAGGGCAGACGGTGTCCATCTTCCATCACTTAGGGGACAAAGGATCATCCGTCATCTATTTTGTGTGATTGGAATGGATGGCCATGACATATCTGCTAGATAAACTTGATTTAATCCTAATAAGAACTGCAAGATTAATCCCCACTGTCCAATCTTAGATTAGACAGCAGGGACGAAAGTGTGTCCACCGCCACCACATCAGCACCGCGTCTGACCATTTAAGTGACCAATCTCACAGCCCCAAATGAAAATTACTACCACGTCAGTCGATGGCATGGTGCTGATGGGATTAGGGATTAATTAGTGCTTAAAAATATAATTAATTAGCTGAAGCTTCATAAATTCATAATTAATTATAGATAAATCCAAAAAAATACAAATAAATATAGTTTAGAAAGGTAAAATAGAGGAGAATTTAATAAAAATAATTTCATTTGATTTTGAATAGTGATTAAGGATTACTTAGGGTTTGAATGTTTTATTATTTAACTTAATTAAGCCTTAATTATTTGTGTAATTAATCCCAAATTTGGTATGAGGATTTAGTTGGATGACCTCTACCTCCCATAATTTTCTTGGGATTTATTTGCTATGTAATTAGGGAAATTTAAAATTCAAACCTTAATTACTCTCTTAATTAATTCAATGATTAATGAAAGTTCCAAATAGTAAAAATTAATTAAATAAAGTTTATCAACCATTAATTAATAGTGGGATGATGAGGGTGAGTGGTTAGAATCTCTTTCTTAATTACTTTTCCCAATTCATTTCATTAAAGAGAGTTAATTAATATATAGCTTAATTAAGGAATTGATTAATTATTTAATGGCTAAATCAAATCAAATTAAATTTCAAATCCCTTCAAATAATCAACATTGAAATTAAGGGCTCCTCCTTATGTGTTCAATAACATAAAGACCCTTAAGGAAATTATGATTAGCCCATAAGTGTGATAAAATCATAAGAGTACTTAATTAGTTTCTTCAACTTAATTAATCTCTAATCTTGAGCTAATTACATTAGGTCTTTAAGGAGCATTGCACTTTTATTTTCTCTCACATTCATATCATTCATTGCTTATGATTAAATGATTATTTAAAATAAAGAAGCATAAGAAAGGGTAATTAAATGGATTGCTTAATGATTCAACTTAATTAAATCATAAAAATTATTTAATTATCTTTCTTTAAACATATTAAATCATCAACATGGGATGGGAAAGAAAAATGATCTCACTTCTTTAAGTTCAATCAAAATCCAAAATCAAAATTAATAAGAAACTTTGGTTATTCCTTTTCAATCACCATTTAATGTGATTATTTTTAGGAATTAGTGTAGTTGAATGAATCATATGGAAATATTTGGCTATTCCTTTTCCATCACAATAAAGTTGTATGTTATGTAATATCATGCATTCATGTTTCCAAAATTAAAATGAAAGTTACTTATATAAATTTGCATGTGTTGACTTAATCTTATTATATGTGTGGCTATTATCATTAATAAATCCAAATTTACTTTTTAAAAGCTATAAATTGATAATTATATTTGGAGTGATAGTAGTTATGAATACATATAGGATTTACATGTGTTTATAGCTTAAGCATGTAAAGGTAGTTCTTTCTTTCTTATATTTATATATAGATTTACATATGCTTGAATGATAATAAGTATATAGTCTGGACATCCTAGGAATATGGGCCTTTAAGTAGTCCAAATGCGGTCATTTGATTACCTCACTTTCTTGGTTTAAACAATGGAACGTACTTATTTAATCTCATTCATGTGTATCTTTATATTAGAATTAGGATAAATCTTTATACCATACATGTATAAATGATTCAATCAAATAAAATATCATCTCTTGCATGATTTTCATTTTTCTAATTATCTGTACATTCATATGTATTTAAGATAGCAAGTATATAGTATGGACATCCTGGGAATACGAGGCTCTAAGTAGTCCCAAGGAGGCCATTTGATTACCTTACTTTCTTGGTTTAAATAATGGCACGTACTTTCTTACATCTTTCATACATGTGTATGTATTTTTTATTAAAGAATGAGAACCTTATTTTCTACTAAAAGTACATACATCCATGATCATTTAAACACATCAAATGTATTGCATGTAAAGGTAGTTCATTCTTTCCTATGTTCATATATAGATTTGCATATGTTTGAATGATAATAAGTATATAGTTTGGACATCCCAGGAATATAAGGCTTTAAGTAGCCCCAAAGAGGTCATTTGATTATCTGACTTTCCTAGTTAACAAAGGCATGTACTTAATTAATTTCATTCATATGTATATTCATATTAGAATTTGGATAGAGCTTTAATTTATATGTATAAACCATCTAATCAAGTAAAATACAATTTATAATGTATACATCCATGATCATTTAAGTGTGCCAAAATGTGTTATATGTATAGGTATACTAAGTGCTAAATCATATGCATGTTATAGGTGATGAAAAGGAATGGTTCAACATATTCTATGTGAAGGTAATTCAATTACATTAATCTTAAGATGCTTTTCATGTTGGATATGATTCTTTAAGGTTAACCTAAACTTAAGATTAATATAATATTTAATAAACTATTCACTAAAGAAAACTAAATCATTATAATGTGCTTTAGAAAGTGGCTTAAGGTAGGGATGAAGGAGGTCAAGACTCCCTCTTTGCATCATAACACTTAGATGCTAAGTGTAAATCAAATGAAAAAAACAAAATATTAATTAAAATTTGCAAATTATCCAATTAACTTGAAATGAAACCAACCATCATGCTAAGTTAAATGATACTAAATTTAGAAAATCATGACTTTAATACCTAACTAAAGGCATACCACACAAAGCCTTAGTACACACATTAAAATTAAACCACTACTTCTAGTCCTAAGTTTAAATGGTGTATGTGTGATGTTGTGTTTTGTTTTATGATGTATAATGTTTTAGACTGGATGTTAGGAATGTGATTCATAGACTGGATGTTAGGCTGTTATTAGCCTAATGTTATTTTCTGTAGGGGATTATGCTTAAGGGGACACTAAAATTAAATATAAATGTTCTATTTGCAGGTTTCTTATGCCCCTAAGCATAATCTATGTTAGGATAGGTGGGCTTGGTCACCTATATTCAGGGTGCTAAGTCCAAATCATGAAATATAACTGCTTAGGACTGTATGTATGTTTAGCCAATATATGTTTTGCATGTGTAGTTAGATTTACTTTTCCCATGAAATGTAATTTTGCAATAAAAATTAGGATTAATGCTATGGGGTTTAGGATGAGTAGTGGTTAGAAGGCTTAGTCCTAGGGTGCCATATGATGCCTTGGAGCAAATCAAGAGAAAGAAACAAGATGAAATGAAGAAGTGAAGACCCCCTTAGCATGTATTCAATTTCAATTGTAATTATTCTTTGTAAATACAGGTTGTATAAGGGTACAGCTCGGTTACCCATATTTTTTCTTTTTTGGGGTGTACTATAGTACTCAGCCGCATCGACCTCTTATTCTTTCACGATAGTCTATAAAATGATTGTTGTTATGTTTTGATTGCATAATAGAACTGCATCTTTTTCAAAGTTTTATCATGATTGATGTCTTAATGTGTGGCCTGGATGCGATAGGATCTTAGGATAAAATTTATTTTTCTACCCCATTTAATAACTCATAATTAAAATTTAAAATAATTTCCAACCTCATTTTAAAACTTAGGTTGTAATCAAGATAACTAAAAGATTTAACAACCCCTTAGCTGTATGTTGTATGTCTAACATCATACATATCATATTGAATCACACTTGCAAAAATGATGGCCTCCATTTCAGCACTTTAGGGATCGCTTGACCTATGAGAGCAACCCCTTATGATGGAGCTTCACCCTCTTTCTCTCTTGATTTGGCCAATAAAAAATTTTAGCATGCATTTAGGCATAAGAAATCCTAAAGCCTTTGTCCAAACTATTGTGTCAAAATAATATAAAATAGGGAAAGATTTTGCATTTAGACTAATTCATAAGCTCATACCAATCATGATCTAATCTCTTAGGGAGTGAGTTTATGACTCTAGCCTCTTTCTAATTAAATAACAAGCCTAGCTATCTTAAAATTTTATAAGTTTGACTTACATGGATTTAAAATGTAGAGGTGCTAGCTGGCGGCCCCTCCCTAGATTTAGGACCTGAGGTTGCATGTTTCCTTAGGGATATGAGCATAAATCTTTATCTCTTAGGTATTTTTATAATCTTGTGTTGATGGATTATAAGCCCTTGAAATTTAATAAAATTTCCACTTAAACAAAACTAAATCCTCTCTCTTTCAAATATGTAAAATCTCACCATAGGATAGGTTGGGATGCTCAATAAGGCCCCTTAGTATCATGAGCATTTCCTACTTATTTTCCTTTAGATTCTGAAATAAGTCTTCCAATTGAACAATCTCATTTGATTTTCCAAAATAACCAATCTTTTGATTATCTTAACCTTAAAATCTTTGGAGACAATAATTGACTACTTTAATCGAGAGTATTCTTAGGAATTTTATTTCCTAAGATGTAAATAACTATGGAAGCTTGCCGCCATAGGGAACTAAAGAACCTAGCTTAAAATAAACCCTATTTTACATTTCCATGTAAAGTAGGAGAAGAATCTCTAGTATATATGAAGACTCATCATGCCTTAGGAGTACTTATTATGTGGTTAAGTCCATTGAAGGGTGATGTCTCTATCTTTCAAGATAGCGCATCATACCTCAATGTCATACTCGATTACTTCAATAAGCACCCCCAACGATCCGTGATGTACACGAATCATTCAAGTATTAACACCGCAGATTTTTTGGCGACTCCATTAGGGAAGGTTTCTCTCTCCATCTTTAGTAGTCAATTATTCTCTCCAAGGATTAATAGTGGACTTATATTTTATATAAGCCCAAGATTATCTTTCTTTTCCTTAGCACTTTGCTTATTTCATCCTTAAGCGAAGGTGGCTAACATCCTTTAGGTTTTAGGACCTCACTCCATGTAAGTCTTAAAACCCTTATTAGGTCCCCCAATAGATAAAAGGAAACTCAGTTAAAGAAAGAAAAATAATCAAACATCAATCAAATAAAATTACTAGCCTCATGAAGAAAGGTTCATCCAAGATTGAATAAAATTTCAATAAAATCTAAAGCAAAAATAAATAAATAAATCTTTTCCAAAATTTCAAACTTTTCAAATAAAATTAATGAACCCTGTTTAACTTAATTAAATTTGTTAAATGGGGGTTCTCATTCAAAATCAAAATCAATTAAACAATAACAATAAACAAAAACAAAAATCCCACCTTCAAAAATTTCAAGATATTTTTAAATAAAATTAACCATCACCGTTTAACATAACCAAATTTGTTAAAAGAGAGTTCCCCCTTTCAAAAATTTAATCAAAACCAAAAATCAACAACAAACAAAAGCAAAAGCCTTTTCCCCAAAGAATTTTAAAATCTGCTCAAAAGAAATTAATAAACCCCATTTAACATACCCAAATTTATTAAATGAGGGTTCTAACTCAAAATAAAAATCAATCAAACTCCAACAAAAGAAAGCAATAATCTCATCTCCAAATATTCCTCCAAAGCATTTGAACCCCATTGAACATAACCAAATTTATTGAATGTGGGTTCCAACATAAAGTCAAAATCAAACAACCCAGCGAGATTCTCTTCTTCAAAATCTCCAAATCTCTCTAGCATATAATTGAACCCCATTTGGCATACCCAAATTTGTTAAATGAGGGTTCCAATTCAAAAGTCAAATCAAAATCAACAATTCAAGTCAACAATATCAAAGTAAATTCTAATCTGGTTCTCCTTTTCAATAGTGTAATAGAGATACCAACCCATCTTCTTCCTTCCTTCTTTCAGCTAGCCTTTAGCCATGTCTTTCGACAAGCTGATTTTCTCATTCTCTGCCTATGAAGATTTGGCCCTGGATCAGGCCATAATCACCGATGCCCCTGACATCAAGTTTAGACTTGGCTTTAAGCATTTCAAAGTCACTTGTGAGGGACCAACCCTCACCACTATTAATAGAGAGGAGGTGACAGGCAAGAAGCCACTCCTACAGTTCAACCTGCAATCTAATTTTAAGTTCCCCTCTTTAAAGAGGAAGGCTATCGAGGTTCCGCTGCCAGTGTTAGCAGTCCAACCACTAGTGCCAATTTAGTTAGTTACCTCTACTGTAATTTTAGAATGGGCTAGTACTACTTCTATGGTTACCCATGCTCTGAAGGGGAAGGCTATCTTAGCTTCTAAGATAATCTCCTCTACCTCTGAGGTAGATTCTAGTTTCTGTTTAGCCCCACTCATCAAAACCTAATGCCATAATAAGAACCACAAGATCAAGAGACATTATGAGCGTGTGGCCAAGGAGGTAGATGATGCCTCCCATGACACTGAGGAGGGTTCCCCTTATGAGACCTCTCCACTCTTAGGTGGTAGTCGGTTTCACCCCTTTTTAGCTTCAGAGGGAAAGGAGGACTATTGGAGGTTTTTTACATTACCCCCACCACTTGTAGGTTATGAGACATCGACTAGGGATATGAGTAAGCCCTATTTTGGCCTACGGTTTGTGCTTCATAGAGTTGGGAGAGCCCCAAACACTCAGAGTTTGGTACACTACATGACTTGAGGAGGTTGATCCCTAGAAGTGTTAGGGATCAGATTCACCGAGAGAGGGCCACTGAGGCCAAGGTGACTACCTAAGTAGGCAAGAGAAAGAGGGGGAGGTCTGCTAGACAGTTGACAGCTTCTGCTTTGATGAATTTTCTGATTAGCAAGCTAATAAAGTTGATTATTTTGATCGCATTGTCCTTATCAATACCACCAATTGTAGGAGGAGATCTCTGGCAGAGAGGTAGCCAGTGTCACACACATTACACTGCTCCACTACCATCCACATTCACTAGTCCAGGTTCTACCATCTGCAATCCCCACCAAGTTTCATAAACCCCCATCTAGAGAGAGAGAGAGAGAGAGAGAGAGACTACTCTTTTGGTGATTTGGCTATGGCCCAAGGATCCCACTCCATCTACTCACCCATTGAGGTGAGGCTGAGCTCCCAGGCTCAACCTTCCATCCCAATAGTGGTGAAGAAGGAGTGGTGACCTAAGAGTATCATGGTCACCCCACCACAATATTTGGAGGAGGAGAAGGGAGGGGATACTAAGGTAGCCCCAATGATTATTGAGTCAAACAGGGAGTGTAGTCCACCATTGTAGTCCATTCAGTGCAAAAATTCTATAGAGCTCAGTTCAGCAGTCAGTCATCAGCCATCCTATGTTCCAGTAGAGCATGGTCTAGTAGATGATCATTCTTTGGATGACATTTTGGAGGACTATTATGCCACAGTGAGGCAGATAGTTGGGGATGATTAGTCTGACCAGGAAGAGGGCGGGCTAGAGTTTGATGTCAATGAGGATGATATAGTTAGATGACCCAGCAGAAGTCCACATGATTAATACCCAAGGATCCCTACATAAGGAGCAGCCTACCACGAAGGCATTATAGATGAGGAAGGTGAGGCACCAGACTCAACTCAATGCCTCCTCCAACAAATCAACCTGAAGGATGATCAGATTGATAGAATGGAGTGCAGGGTAGAGGACTTGATGGTAGTGGTACTAGCCTTGCAGAACCAATCCCCAGTTTCATAACCTTCCCCCATGGAGGCCGATCAACCTGAGTTAGTTCATACCTTAGATCATCCCAAGTGCACTCCCATGTACGATGATTCTAGTAACTTCCATAGGAAGGTCACCAATAGTACCTCCATGCAAGAAATGGACATAAGGTAAATGGTAGATAAATAGGTGAAGGAAGCATTGGTGCAAGCCTGGGGGAGCTCATCTGTTCCAAAGGGTAGACCTTACTTAGAGGATTCTAATCTAGTTCAATACCCCAAGGGTTTTGTGCCACCTTCCTTCAAGATCTTTGATGGCAGTAGGAACCCAAAGCAACACATAGCACATTTTTGAGCTAGTTGTTTCAATGTCGGTGGCAATGACACGCTTCTTTTTTGGTTCTTTGTTAGTAGCTTATCAGGGGTAGCTTTTGATTGGTATGTTGAACTACCTAATGGTTTAGTGAAGACCTTTTTAGAGTTAGAGCATCTCATTAACAAGAGATTTGTAAGAGCTTAGTAAGGCTAACTATAGGGGACCTCATTGTAGAGAAACAAAAATCAAATGAGTCCCTTATTGATTATATTGTTAAATAGTGCAATATGAGTATCAAATACAAACCATAGCTGCAAGAGCAACATAACATTAAGATTTTGCTCAAGAATATCCATGGCCCAGTCACCTTCATGCTTAAGGGCTTCACCATAAAGACATTTGAGAAGTTAATTAGCAAGGTGGCTAACCTACAATAGGAAGCCAAATAGTTACCCTTCTCAGACCAATCATCTAAGCCAAAACCTTAGAGGGTCTTTGAAAAGATGCCTAGGATAGTTATGGCAATTGATAAGGGGAAGTAGCTAGTGAGAGTTCAATTTGAGATGCCCAAATTTCAAAAGTCTCTACTACCGTCTCCTCGTTCACTACCTCAGCCACCACAATGACCACGACCACTGCCGTAATATTCTACTCAGCAGTGGTACCAGTATCCACTATCAGGCAGCTAATTTCCACTTACTCTTACTATAAACTCAATAAACCATACTCTTTCAAGAGGGACATAGTCATGAAAATGTTCTAGAATCTCTTGAAGAAGCCAATTTTTAGCTACCCGAGCTTAACAAGCCAGAGGAAGAGGGCAGGAGTGATGATCCTAATTACTATCCCTACCACCACATGTTAGGCCACATCTTAGAGGATTGCATTACCTTCAAGGATTGGCTTGAGCGTAGCTATAAGTCAAAAGCTATAGTTATCCTTAAGGAATACTTAGTAGAATAACCATCCAGTTCCATTAGATTAATCCTTAGGGATACCTCCAATCCTCTCAAGACAAAAGAAGGATGGGAAATTTTCTTATCTTGAACTTATAAGAAAATAATTTTTAAAATCAAGAAACTTTCTCTGTAGGTGCTTGAATTAGCTCAAACCTCTAACACTAAGAAAATTTTGCCAGGTATGAGGGAAAACTCAAGGGAGGGTGGAAGCCCAATAGCAGTAGATGTAGCCTACCTCACTTGCCTAGGATAAATCCATAGTGCAGCTACCATCTGAGTCGAGCACTCCTTCTATCGTTGCAGTTACTACCACCTCCTCTAGCTCCTCCACCTTTAGCAGGAGCATTGTATTAGTGAATGAGGGAACCAAACCCCATGTCCCACTTACTTTACTTGATTTATGCTATGTACCTCCCCCAAAATTAAAAAAATCAATGAAGAAATCTAATTCCATTTACATCTTTTCTACTTCTGATGTTCTTGTTAATTTTATTCCAATTGAAATCTCTACAAGTCAAATAATAACTCAAATAATTCTGATCAATCCCAATCTGATTCAGAAATGGGTTTTCCTTTTATGAATCATTAGGGTTTACATTTTGAGATTGACTTGGAGTCATCTAACTGCAAGGATCCTTTAGGAGAAGCTATAGGTATACTTGATGAGCAGGTATAACTTACCACAAACCCCTCATTCTAAGAAGTCACTAAAGTCAACCTCAAAAGTGGAAAAGTTCTACCTTCTAGGGTAGCACCTCCAGAAAAGAGTAAATAGGTCATTGGTTCCAGTGACCAGTGCCAGCATGCCTTCAAGAGCATCAAGTAGTACCTGATGATGCCACCAGCCGCCCCTACTCTGGACAGGCCGCTTATACCCTACACTGTTGCATTAGATGACTCCTTTGGTGTTTTGTTGGCCCAAGCCAATGATAAAGGGAAGGAGAATGCACTCTATTATCTCAGTCACCATCTAATCCCTTTGGAAGAAAATTATCCACCCATTGAGAAGCATTGCCTAGCTTTAATCTTTGCATCCCAAAAGTTGTGATATTATTTGCTTTCTTATAAAGTAAACTTGATTTCTAGAATCCATCCACTATAATATCTCATGACACGGCTGACATTATTAGGATGGTTGGCATGATGGTCCATGATTATATCACAATTTGATATCACATTCATACCCATCCGTGCAGTAAAAGGGTAAGCACTTGCAGATTTCTTAACAGCACATCTACTTCCTGCTAACTTTCTGCTCAATGATGATCTCTCTAATGAACAAATCATGAACTTAGTGGATACTAGCATTTATTGAAAGAAGATGCTCTTTGATGGCACAACTTTCTCTCAAAGAGAAGAAGAACCACAATCTACTCTTCCAGAAAAGGCAAGGATAAGAATAGTTCTCCCAACACCAGACTATGATCTGATGAGATTCTCATATCATCCATCCAATCCTTGCACCAACAATGAAGCTGAATATGAGGCTCTAGTTGTTAATCTAGAGTTAGCCATTTCACTAGGAATCCATAACATCAACATCTTTGAGGATTCTCAACTATTGGTCAATCAAATTGTTGGGTCCTATAAGGTCCTCAAGCTTAAACTCCATCACTACCATAAGTATACCATGGAGTTGTTGTCCCAAATCCTATAAGTGACCATCTACAAGATCCCTGAGGATAAAATGCTATAGTAGATGCCTTACTAAAGCTTGTCAAGGAGTTAGCATGTCCAAAAGATGAGTCCATATCCATAGAGTTCAAAATAGGCAAGTCCCACCTCTTATTGATGCTAAGCTCATCAAAAAATACTCTCTTGAAGGGGAGGTTACCTTTGCTAAGAAGGATGAAGATCTAGATTGGAGGCAACCCTCTATTGATTACCTAAACAAAGGATAACTACTTCAAGAGAAGTCCCAAATACATCAAGTGAAGTAAATGGCACTTTCCTACACCCTCATGAATGGTGTCTTATACTGATGGTCCTTCGATCATATATGGTTATGTTGTTTAGGCAAGCACAAAGCCCACAAGATCGTGACTGAGGTACATTCAAGATTATGCAGATCCTACCAATCGGGTCCCAAGATGAAAGTCAAAATCAAAAAATGGGTACTATTAGCCATCAATGATCATCGATTACATGGACGTAGCTAAGTGATGCCACCAATGCTAGGTACACAGTGTGGTCATACGATAACCACCCAATATTCTACATCCAACTTTGGCCTTTTGACCATTCGAGTGCTTGGGTACTGACATAGTGGGTTCGATTGATCCTCCGTCTTCTAATAGTCACCCATTCATCCTAGCTTCTATGGACTACTTTTTCAAGTGGGTGGAGGCGATTCTACTCAGAGAGGTCAAAGCTAAGTATGTGCTCCAATTTTTTAGAAACCATATCGTATAAAGCTTTGTCAAATTATATTCTATAATGGTACTATATTCAAGAATACCAAAATTAATAATTTTTCCTAGAGACACAACATAGATTGGAGATATTGTACCATATATTACCCGTGGGTGAATGATTTAGTAGAAGCCTTCAAAAAAACTCTCATCCAAATACTCAAGAAAATGCTCGATGATAATAAATGATAGTTGCATGAGCAGTTAGTTGAAGTTTTATGGGTATACCACACCACCTACAGAATTCCAACTCAGTTTACCCCCTTTTTTCCCCGGTGTATGGGTTCGAAGCTATTCTACCATTAGAAGTCCAACCATCACTAAGGATAGTTGTGGGCAGCAAAATTACAACTGAATAGAACACTAGGTTGTAGTTAGAAGAACTAGAAGGTTTGAAGGAGAGATGCTTACGAGCATGCCAGAACCTCAAGTTATGCAAAGAAAAAATGAATCAACTCACAACAAGTTGGTCTGCCCTAGAGCTTTCTTGTTTTAGTTCTAAAGAGACCAATTATTGCCCATCGTAAGATGGGAGGCAAGTTTGAACCCACTTGGGAAGCCTTTTTTTCCATAAAGAAGTCCTACCAAAGAGGACCATATCAACTTATCAACCACAAAAGAGAGCGCTCGATGCTTCTAATCAACGGGGTCTTCCTTATAAAATATTACCCATAAAGAAATGTTTAAAAATAATTTTTATTAATAAAGCTCTATTTCAAATCAAAATCTTTTCAAATTAAAAACATTTTCCATTTGTGAACCTTTAGTGGTGTGTTTAGGGTAGGAATAAGAGAACCCGAGTGACATCCTATCTTTAGGATAGGTATAATTTATCTTTGAGGATTAAGGAAAGTCCCCTTGCAGCCCTTATTCCTTTTGACTACTTCAAGTTTGAGTCTAGTTATTCTTTGAGACTTCCCACTTAGTAGTTTCCCTAGGTCATATAGTAGCCATCCATCCATCGATACACTATCTCAATGATCAATTCTGCTTAGGAGGATGTACGTATCTGATGCTTTCTTCCTTGATTGATCGTCACACATTGATGGGCACCTTAGGTTGGTTGGTGTTTTCTTTGCTGATAGCGACCCACCTAGTGGATAACACTTCTCAGGAAGATGTGAGCCCCTACTCTCTCACTTTAAGCCGGCCACCGTATACCTATAGGCTTTCTTTTTCAGTGATTAGGATAATGCCCCTAGAGGCTCCTCCATTATGGGCATTCTATTTAGATTATATCCTTATGACCCCATATAGACACTACCCAAGTTACTATCGGATTAAATAGTTTACATTTTCCAGTAGCCACCCCTGTGTTTGGAAGTTTTGTAATGCAGATGTACGAACTCTCCCCTGGGCTAGTAAATCTAAGATAGACCAAAGCCTCTATAGCTCATTCTTAGTGTGGATCCTCGCAAACCAACAGGGTCCACATAAATGAACAAAATAAAATAAAATCACTTATGGATTAAGAGAATGCCCCTAGTGGCACCTTTTCTTAAACAGATATCCTATCTTTAGGACAGTGTAAACAAAACTCCCTATAGGAATTAGTTTGACTACTCTTGAGTTGAGATAAGATCCCTAGCAACACTCACTCAGTAGTCTCCCTAGGTCGGGTTTGATTTGTTGTGCCAACAATAGGTCATGCTAGTGGCTGATTCCTCTATGGAAGATGTAAGTCTCCACGCTTTCTTCCTAGCACAGTCATTGCACACTGAAAGGAAACCCCTTGGTCGGATAGTCCTACCTTTTGACCTATAGACTACCCTTTTAGATTGTAAATCTAAGATATGACCAGGCTTACATAGCCCCTTCTTAGTGTGGTCCATCGCACATCGACATGGTCTAAATAAAATTAAATCAAATGAAATCAAATTTTTATGAAATGAAAACCTAACTGTACTTGTAAAATAAAGGTTAGCTTAATATACACTTACACTAAGTAATTATATTTCATGCATTAGGGCTTAGCACCCTGCCTTGGGTCGTCAAAGCCACCTATCCTAATAAATTATGCTTAGGGACTTAAGCATCACCTTCAAGTAAGAGGCATTTATAATTTTTATTATACTTGTCCCTTAAGCACAATCCCCTATAAAATAATATATTAGACTAATGCCATCCTAATATCAAGACTACGTACAAATAATCCTTAAGTCTAGTCTAAAATGTTACATCAAAAAATAAAATATTGATCCCTCACAACAAAGCACCGACCTAACATAAAACTATGATCTATGATTTAACATTCTAATGCGTGTGCTATGGCTTAGTGTGGTATGAAAAAGTTAGGCTTTGATGTTTTAAATTTAGTTAATGGCAAATATTTAAATTTCTCATTAAATGATTATTATGTTTTTTATGATTAATGGTTTAAGATGAATTTTAAATTTAACTTTTAGTTTTTTTAATATTTATTATTATTATTATTATTATTTATTTCATTTAAACTTAGAATTTTAAAAAGAAAGGAGAAGTGAGATCCACTTTAATCCCAAACCTTAGGTTGAATCTAAAGATAAATTCTATGACTTTTAATCATCTTAATGAAGTGTTATAAATTTCTCTACTAAGCTATGTGTTAGGATTTGACTTAAGTGATTTTATCTAAACATGAAATATATTTAAATTAATAAATAAAATTATGTCTAATTTAATGACATTTTTTCGACCTTGCTTCATTATCCCATAATATTCATTTAATTAGATAAAATACTTACGTGAATAACTGAATTTAATGAATATATGTATATTATTATTAGATTATTCCATGCTTAATGCGTGAATAAATTAATGTATTTTTATTAAGAATTAGTATATGAGATATGATGCATGAATTTCATATAAGAAAATGATTTAATTATACCTTATACATCAACATACACATTAGTATATTGAATTTATACAAGTATATGCCATTATTAAACAAGGAAAGTAAGATAATCACAAACCCCTTTGGATTACTTAAAGTCTCACTCTCCTAGGATGTCTAGACTATATACTTGTTAATTGACATATATATATATATCCTTGCGACCTCAGGTTTCCAGGTTATATACCTTACAAATAGTAGTTCATACATATATAATTTTAAATTTTTATTTTTATTTTTCATATTGATTTACATTTAGATTAGTAAATATTTCTTATTAATTAAGAAAATAATTTAAGATTTATTATGGTTATAGCCACACAACTTAAATAAAAATAAGCTATTAAATGAAATCTTCTAATTTATTTTTGAAACATGAGTGCATGAAATATTTTAAAAACAATTTATGAATGAATGAAGCAAAGTAATTAAATATCACCAAATAACCTATTTAGGGTTACTAATTCCTAATGTTATTCACATAAAGATAAGCACCATTAAGCCAAATCAAATTCATTTAAGGTTTATTATTTAAATTTAAATCATTTAATCTGAATGAGGAGAGCAAATTATTAAAATTTTCTCTTGACCTATCTCTATTCAATATATGATTCAAAATTGATTTAGATGTTTTTTATAGAATAATTAAGATTAATTAATTATTTGATCAATTAAGCCTAAAAGAGTCTCTAAATTCAATTAAGCCCTAAGTATAACCTCAAAAAGTTTGAAAAATTTACCTAAAATGGATAAACATGAAATAAATTTATCCTAAAAAATCCTAATGAATTGGACTTATCATTAGGAATTAATTAAAAATGGGAAACACACAAAATCATCAATTACACTCAAAATATCTTAAATTAATTAGGGATTTTGATTTCATTGAAAACATATTTGTTAGCTGATCACAAAGAGGGCTTGGTCAAAAATTTTAGAGGACTACACTAACTATTATAATTTTTTAAGCTCAAAGGTAATTAATAATTTAATTAATTAAATGAAAACTTTTAGAGATGTTTTGAGAAATAATCAAGATTAGATGTCCTAATTAATTTCTTTGATCACAATTATTATTTTAATACATAATTAGGCTTTCATAATTAATTTCATAAATTTTAAATTTTAACTATTTATTAAATGAATAAAATGACAAATTTATGTCAAAAAATTTAAATCCCCCAACATACTTAGCAAATTAACTTGAAATAATTATGAGAGGCAGAGGTTATCCTATCAGCCAATCACACCAAATTTTAAGCTAATCATGCGTGTGATTAAAGCCTAATTATACTAATTAAGTGAAACTTCAAACTCTAATTAATTACCATACACTTGATACAAATTGGGGCTTTTATTTTTCTTATATTCTTCTCTCTCTAAGCTTTCCATATAGGGTTTATTTACATTTTCTATATTTTTATACAATTAGTTATTATTTTTTAAAGTTTTTCATAATTAAGGTAATTAATTAATGCTTAATTAAACCTTGATTTAATTATTTTTGTGATTTAGTGTGCTCTATAGGGTCTAATTAAATTTTTAAGATCTTTAATGTTTATTAAAGAGATTTAAATTATTTTGATGAATTTACATAATTTTTATAAATTTTAATTAATTATTTATTTAAAATTATCCAATTAAATTCAAAAATTGATAACTCTCAAACGAGATGGCTATTTGACTTAAAATTTCTATGATAGGTAGGAAATAACATTAAGTTTTTTTTTATAAAATTTTCATCTTAATTAGTTTAATATTTTAAGAGTAATTGAAGAAATATGATTTTCACTAAAACTCAAATTACTCCTACAATATACAACCAAATTTGGGGATTTTGGATTCATTGGATTCCTCTTGAAAATTTGAATCCATAGAGCTCTTATTTGCAATTTTTTTATAAGTTTCAAGTTAGATCTAATGGAATAAATCAAAAATAAGATCTAATCGTGGTTGTTCATTCTATCCAAGCATGATGGAGGGCCCGGAGGGTGTCTTCTTCATGGGAGGGAGACCATAAAGAGTTGAATGGATGGGATCTACCCCAAACATCACCAGATCTTACAATCATCCAGTGATCTTAGCCGAAAGTCACTTTATTTCATAATTGGGAGGGTTAAATGAATAGTGCAATAGAAATCTAAAGGATAAAAAATCCTAGAATTGCAACACTTTTGAACAAACATGAAGACTTATAACTTCCTTAAAGTTTCTTTTAGAGATTAACTCCCTCACACAAACGTTGAGTGGATTTCTTATGTCAAACTCGGTCCTTGCCTTAAGGCAAACCTCCCATATGATCCTCCTCTTTTTCCTCCTCTTGGATTGTCCTTATAGCTGACCACCACCATATTTTATCGGAGTATACTTGATTTTGTATTTTTTGTTAGTGTAAAGGTGGGGGATGAGTTGGTTTTACTTCTTGAGAGGTGGAGAAGGTGTTGAATGCCAAAAAGAGAGCTCCTTAGCTTCTTTTCTCCCCCTTCTCTTTATATAACCAAAAATCACAATGGAAAAAGTTATATGGGGTGTGGCTATTGATGGGGTGGTAGCTAGAATTCATTGTGGGGAGTAGTTGGGTGATTCAAAAATTAGTCCAAGCCAAAAGGTGGAGTAATGAAAAGGGATGCGAGATGATTGTAAAATTTGGAGCTTTGCATCTTTTCTCTCTTTTCCATCCCCCACTCTTGACTTTCAATTCTCCTACACATGGGCTGAGATCTCATCTCATGTGTGATGAGATTTTCTAGGGTTTAAAGGTTTTTTTTTTGTTTGGGTTGACTTGAATCCATCTTGACCCAATTTAGCTTAAATGAATTAGGTTGGGTCCAATCGATTGGTTTGACAAATTTGAGTTTAAATTAGGCTTCAATCATGCTTACTAAGTTATTTAAATTGATTAAGTTTGATTTATTGTGATTAGTTTGGATTTATTTTGGGATCGACCTAGATTGGCCTAATTGGGTCAATTTGGGTTCACTTGGGTTTTTTGACCAAATTTAATAAATCAGACCCAAATGAGGGTTAAATTGAGTTTAATTAAGTTTTTAAAGTGATTATTGGATTTAATTTTAATTTATTTCGATCTTAGCTTGATAGGCTCATATATGTCAAATTAGGTCAATTCAGTTCGGTTGACCAATTAACCAATTTGGCTAAATTGGGTGCAATTGAGAGTTGAGACATGTTCAATAATCAAATTAAGAATGATTGTAGGCATTGACTTTATTTAATTTGGGTTGAGTTGAGTTTTGATTTAAACCCATTTTTGACCCAAATTATGCTTAATGGCTCAAATTAGGTTCACTTGGGTCAAATGAGCTATATTATCCAAATTAAAGTATATTTGAGCTTCAATTATATTTAATTGAGTATTTGAAATAATTTAGAGAAAGTTATTTTAATTAATTTGAATTTAATTTTGGTGTAGACCCATTTTGGCCCAAATTGGGCTTAATGGTCAAATTGGGTTCACTTGGGCCAAATGATCGATTTGGTCAAACCAAAATGAAAAAAGATTAAATTATGTGCAAATATGATTTTAAAGTGTTTTGTAATATTTAATTTGAATTAATTTTAATTTATTTTGAGATTAGGTTCAGTAGGATCCATTTGGCTTCACTTAGACCAAGTAGCCTGATTAAGCTATTTGAGTCATCATTCAATTAAGATTTCTTAAGTTTAATGTTTCAATAATTAATTTAATAATTTTTAGCTTTCGAGATGAGTTAAATTGATCAAATTTTGATTAGTTTGACTCTTGACTTGGTGGGGCCCACATAAGTCAACTTAGGTCAAATGACCTAGTTAACCATTTTGAGCCTCATCTAAATTTAGCTTTATGTTTATTTATGTTCAAATGTTGGTTTAATACTTTTGGTTTAATTTAATTTAACATTTTTTTGGTTTTAGTTAACATACATGATTTTTAGGCCTAAATAGGGTTAACTGGGTAAACCATGCTAATTGCCTCAATTTAGTTTTAATAAATTTTACTTTTCAATTTAGATTTACTTAGTTAAAATTTTTATTGATTTTGTTGAATTTAGATTTGATTGTAATCACATTTTCCAATTGAGTTAGGTTAGGTCCTATAGGGTCCACTAGATTAAACTCAATGTGTCGACTTTCTAGTTTTATTTTGATTACATATTTAATTTCATTTTGATTTATTATTTCTATTTTTACCTTAGTTTAGGTTGTACACTTAGTTACTAATTATAGTATCCTAAGTGACTAATTAGGAAGCCCTTAATTTAAGTTTAGAGATCCTAATTACTAAGATTATGGTGATTATTAATCTCACTTGAGGTTAATAAAACCCTAGTGCCTAGATCAAATTCTAGGTCAAAGAGGAGGGTTGTCAATCTCATTAAAAGTGATGTTAATAATCACATGGAATTTAGCTTATGTATACAGTTCCCCGAAGCATAAGGGTAGGATAGTAGATCTTAAGGTTTATTATCCTTATTCATTGAATCCTTGTAAGAATACTATACCTTTGTCTAGGCATCAAGCATCTAAAGCTAATGCTCTGAGTGTCTTAGCTATTAAGAGAATGACCAAAGTGCCTAAGTTGATCAATATCCTTTTTATGCGGGTGAAATTACTTTCAACTATGACATAAAGGATTCAATTATGCTTAGTTGTCTATAATAATAAATCAACATCACTAAATGTGATGGTTGCTAATTTTTGAGAGGTTGAGTCCCCTTTCATCCTCTCTTCAGTGAAGAATGCTTCATATTATTTTGGATTTTATAAGACTGTGAGTAATGTCTCACATATATTCTTAGATAATATGAGAGCATCATGGATACTTAATAAAGCATGGAGCTTGCATAAATCTACCAGAACATTATAGTCTACTCTTATTTTGGTAGACTTTTGAGGTTTAGTCTATGGTGGAGGTAAGACATTATCATTAATTTGAATTTATTTGCCTTTATCACTTGCTTTCCATTATGGAATTAGAAGAATTCAAATTTCACTCATAAATTTGACTTAAGTTACTTCTTCTGTCTAATCTTCTTTATCAGAAGAATTCTCTAAATTCTATGTCTCTTTAAAATTTTTGCAGTTTTTAGTACTCTCAAAACTACTACCTAGTGTAGAACATAATTTATTTGAGCCTGAATTGACCTTAAATTTAATAGGATTTTCTCTAAGAAAGCATAGTTCTTCTTCAAAGTAATTTGAAGTTACAATCACATAACATGCTTTTCTTTGGGTTCGTAGATTAGAATTTTTATGCATGTTTATTATTCGACACATTTTTTTTGAAGCCTCTTTTTAAGGATTTTTTATGTCAAGCTTTAAGTGTTGTATATATTCTTCTAGTTTAACTGGCCTTCAAATAGGTTGTTCACACTCCTCTAAAGAGTCAATCATTTTTATGTTTCAAACTTTGGTTTTCTAGATTTTTTTTCCTTTGATTTGTGGGGCTTTGACAAAGAAGATTGATTAATTTTTGTCTGCTTCTTTGTATTATATAAAATTGCCATGTATTAGGGAAGAGTTGTATTGGATCCATTTCAGACTCTAAATAATTCCTTCATCTGATGCCTTCTATGGATCATTCTGTTAGTTTTCTTTGAGTTGAATGTCTCCCAACCACCTTTTTCTTCTTCCTATGTTTGCTAAGCTTTATCCTTATCATTATTCATAGTCTATGTTCCAGCTGGCTCAACATCTTTGTTGTTTGCATTCTGGATTAAGTGTGTTGTAATAACATTTACTTTTCTCTTTTTAGGATGTACCATACACTACTTGATAAGGTGAGCTCCATATTTTTATAACTCTTTTCTACCCAATCTTTGAAGAAAAATAATCTTCATTTGTGGGACTTATAAGTCTATGGAATAAAAAATAGTTGGGATCATCAACTTTGTCTACTTGGTCTAGCTGATGTTAATTTGGCAATTTTAATCCTAATTTTAGGGCATGTTTAAAAGTCTTGGTAGTACATTCTCTTTTGAATGAGTACCATTTAGTCATCTTCTCTTGGATGGTTAGCTCTTTTTTCTTATCCTTTGTTGGATTTTCTACTAGTTGCAAGGTTATCATGCCTCTATTTCCCTTTTTGTCAACTGTGAATATGAATATTTTATTCACATCATTCTTCTTTGAATCATGCAACTTACATTACTTTCCTTTCCAACGAGATTATTATTATAGTTGGTATTGAGGCCTCTTTGTTGAGGAGTCTTCTGATCTTGGCTACACGATCAAATAATTCTTGGAACGTATTAATCAAAGCCATACCTAGATATAGGGCCATTTGATCATCAATGTTCCCTATGAGGAGTTCTACTGCATGCTTTTCTGTTAGCTGCTGATCACATTTCATGTATAGATTCCTCCATCTTATAATGTATTTTTTAACACTTTTGTCTTACCTTCTCTTTTACATGGTGATATTTTCTATCGTTACTTTCTTAGTTGCACCTATAAGTCTCTTGATGAAAAGTGTTTCCAATTTGGTAAAAGTTTTTATCGAGTCATTGGGTAACTCAACATACCACTCAAAGGTTGTGTTGGTAAAACTGCTAAGAAATTATTGTAACAGTAAGTTGTCATTCCCTCAAGTATTTCAATAAGTGGCTATAAATTGTGCCAAGTGCTATCATGAATTTTCCCTGCCTGAAAGGTTTTAAATTTTGACACGATGTACCATTTAGATTATTCTACTTGGTCATATTCTGGGTATGGTTGGCATTTTCCAACTAGCAGTTCAACAATTTCTAAAGCAATGACTACTTTGACTTTTTGGCTGATGAAATCCACTACTTGGGACTTGGTAAAAAATCAGCATCTTGATAAACAATTAATATAACTTCTCCCAGGGGTTCTTGCCATTGTGTTGAAGCTAATTGTGTAGCATTTTGTATGCCCCCAATTTTAGCTGTGAGTTGATCATCTCTGAAAGATTCCTTGGAGGTATTTGTTGCATTGTAATTGCTATGAGGTTAAGTTGACCATATAGCTCTTTCATCAGGCCCTTCATTTCATTGAAATAATTATTGAGCTAGCTGATTTCTTGGTCTCTTCCTTGGAGTTGTGAACCCATTTATCATTGTAACCTTATTATAACATCAGTTAGCCTTTAGTTACTTCAACTTCTACTTGAGTTTAACCTACAAGTTCTTGATGACTTGAGTTCTCCTGATGTTCTTCCTCATTTTACTGCATGGTGATCATGTTTTTGTTCTATAAATGTGCATTGACCATGTGAACAACTTTGACTTCCATAAAATCAATATCTTCATTATTTTAGAAGTCAAGAATTTGTTGCTCTTCATTGATTAGGAAATCTTCATCTTCCCAAAAAAGTTGATTATCTATGCCAACATCCACTAGCTGTGTATTTTTTCAGATTGATATTTTTAGCTAATGATAGGAGATTCAGTTCCTTTGTCATCTGGTGGAACTGGTTCATGTTGAGTTATCTCATCTTTGATGACTTGGGACTCTTTAGGTACCCAAATTGATTGGAACCTTCTAGTGGTGGATCTTTAGGAATACATATTAGATGTTACACCTTAATGTTCACGAGATGAATTATATTGCTTTCTTCGTGGTGGTTTTTGGGACCTTCCAACAATTAGCCACTTAGTAACCTTTTACTTAAGGGCTCGTTCTCGCTGTTCACTGAATATTACACTCCTGGGTTCTAAATTCTGCTCAAGGTGGGCACATAATTTTTTAATATTCCTACCTCCCTTAAAGTAGGAATTTATGGAGTTGGCAACCTAGCTCACCAGCTTTTTAATTATTCTTTGAAGGTTTTTTTTAACAGCCTTCAAAACTTTATATATTTTAAAAGAAATAGCTTCCTTCTTCTTCAATCATGCTTGTGATATATGCCGCACGTACTTATCTTAGAAAGATTTCTCAATAATGCCCTTTGAATTGTTTCTTTTGACCCACTTGAGCAGATCAAACTTATTGGTGGGTATATTCACTTCCACTAGTGGTTCATACTGTTGTTCAGTTTGTACATTCAATCCAACAGTTACGCAACTGGCATTATACTTCCCTCTAGCTCTCCTAGACATCTTGGTACCTGAGGAAGATGATACATGATCGTGCTTTCCTGGAGTGAAAGTAGTATTTTATGGGATAGTGGGCTCCTATGATTCACTGTTAGCTAGATTGGCAATGATAGATTTGAACTTGGACTTGATGGCCATCTTATCCTTGGCAGGCATTGTCAATATTTCATTTGATAGTCTATAAAAAATATAACCTCTCTTTGAGGTCAAGGCTTTAGGCTTAGGTTCATTAGGAATGATCACCTTTGGCCTCTTTCTTTTATTAAATGCCTTTGGCATTTTGATGTCCTTAGTGATAGGCTCCATCATATGTCCAGCATGTGGGAACTAGAAGAAGTCAAAAATCATTTCAAACTAGATAGTAGCTCCAACATAACCAACATTGATTACCACCTAAGGGAATCTAACGATTGGACCCCTCTCTTAGTTTGGCAGTCATCATGTTTATCAAATTTGTTATGGAAGATTTTGAACTTGGTCATAGATCTAAAGTCACACTCTACTAAATTTTAAGAACCTAAACTTTTAAAAGAATATACTTAATATTTAAGTCTATGATAAAATGGTATATTTATATTATTCCAACTAGAGACGAAGAGAGAAGTAATCCTGAGTGAAGTCACTAGAAATTTGATTGCTAAGAAAAACATCTTTTTTGGAAAGTCTCCACCTTCTTTATTGGGATAGGTAGGAGCATGTTCTTCATGAGGCAAATTATTATATATTTAAACATATTTCCCCTAACAATTTGTTAACGTTTATTTAAATATGGGTTCTACTTCATATGAATGCAAGCATTCATAGTTAATTTCCCCTCTTATCACAGTAAGAGAGAACTCTTGATTAAGGTTGAAAACAAACACATCTTTGATATAAATTGGTGTTTAATGGTGCATGTGGAGTGGCATAGATGACTGTCTAAAAGAAAATGGAGATAGTCCCGATCAAGATCCAATGGTTCTATCATCCCAAGACTACACCGTTTCAGTCTACTAACATCAGAGGGCTATCAGCCATAATGTTCACAGAGCCTAATTAGCAGTCGTGGGTAGCCTCATTTTAGATATCCTTAGTAGACTAGAGTTTTAGTGTAGGGATATTTGCATGGCGAATAGGTAAATAGAGTTGTCTTACATTTATAAGAAAGCCAAAATATAGAGGTGTTTGTATAGCAAACAAATTGATTTGGATTACATTCTTTGACAAATACCAAATAGGAATGTTCGCATGTTGAACAGATAGATTGGGCTTACATCTCTTTGGAATGCCATATGGATATATTTGCATGGCGAATGTAAAGATTTGACTTACATCTCTTTGGAATGTCATATGGATATAGATTGTTCACATTGTGAATGTATAGGTTGGACTTATATCAGTTTGGAATGCAATATGGATATACATTGTTGGCATGGTAAAAGTATAGATTGGATTTACATCCCTTTGGAATGTCATATGATATAGATTGTATGCATGGTGAATGTATAGATTAGAATAACAACCCTTTAGAATTCCATATTTATTGTAGGGTGTGTATGCATGGCGCACAGATAGATTTATAGGATGTTTGAATGGAAAACATTAATTTGTTATTTTTAGGGTCAGTGCTTCAGCACTGGAAATATAATTCATAGATAATGTGATGGTAGCACCTTGGCATTGGGTACTTAGCACTATAGCATTAGCAGACATGAATTCATGTGTTAAAACTCGAGGGCTCAGCTAGGCGCACTATAGCGAGCACCATAGTGCTTTTGATAACATGATATTGGAATAATATGTCCAATTTGACTAGTTGATCACCACCAAGACACTAGAAATTTGGCACCATGGCATGAGTCAACTTTCTCTTCAAAAAGGCTAGTAGAAGGAAAAGCACTTTTAATGAAATGATAAGTCTTTTACCAACCCTATGACACTATGTCGATGCGCCATGATGCTACATCAATGTTTGATGTAAGATACAGAATGTTTTATGTCATAACTAGAGAGGTTAGTGCTTTGGCACCTAATTAGTAGTGCCTTGATTCTTGGTGGACATGACTAGAGTTTAGATTTGGAGAAGTCAAAAATTATAAAATTAATGCAATTCCTTGGCGCTTCAGAGATAGTGTTGTGATGCTATAACTGAATGTTTGGGTCCCGCAAAACCTAAGAGTTCAGTGCTATGGTGTTGAGTTTATCGCCTAAGTGTCATATAGGGCACTATAATATCATTACATGGGATGTTATATATTTGATTTCCCGAGAGCTTAGCATCGTGGTGCTATTCCCATCGTCGAGGTGCTACGAGTAAGGAACTCCATTTTTGGGTAGTTTTGTTATGTGAATTCAACAATTTTTAGAATTTTTACCAGCATAATGAATTAGTAGTGCTAGATTTTTACTTATTAATACAAGAGCACTTATCTCTCTTATTTTGAGTCCAAGATTGATAGAGAGAGGGTCTTCTTCTCACGTTGGGTCCAAGTTCAATGGCAAAGGTCTTCAAATTTAAAGATACTTGAGAGTTTTAGATTTTAGGGTGTTCTTTCTAACTCTAGATCCAAGATCCATGCATATAGGATTTTTTATTTCTCACTGGATCCAAGATCGAAGGTGAAAATATTCTTTTAGGGAGAAAATTATATATATAAAATATTTCCAAAAATCTTTACCTTGAGTTCATGGTGGCCAGCTTCGATCATGTCTCATGTAGGAGGAGAGTGCCCTCGTACAGTGACAAGAAACTCACTATGGAGAGAGAGTGCTAGAGATTATGAATAAGGAATGGGAGTAAGTGGAAGTGAGAGGGAAAAAATGGAAAGAGGTGAGCGGGTAGTTCCCACATAGTTTTATAGGGGTTTGTGTAACCGTTCCCACTATTTTTGGACAGTTTTTCCATCCTCTAACTGTTCCCCCTCTTCCCCTTTAGGAAGTTGTCACTGTTGAGGAAGTATTTGGCTAGAAGAGTTAGTTCTCTTGCTTTCAAATTTGAAGGCCATCATGATAGTGCTTAGGCGTTGGGATTATAGTGTCGTGGTGCTGTGTTATTGAAGTAAACAATCGACCAAAAGTCATAGTGCTTAAGCACTAGGATTGTAGCATCGCCGGGTTCTAGCTCAAAATTTTAATTTATTTTATTATTATTTTTAGATGTAAATAGATGACACCACCTCTCTAAATGTGTTGAGTAGATATTGGTCAAAGATAACATTATAAGTAGTAGGGGCCTATACTATGATAAAGTTAGCCATGACCATAAACTATTTCTTGCCTTCTCCCTAAGTGATAGGGAGAGTAATTATCCCTTCATTTTCTCTATGATCTTCTAAGAAATAATACAATGGTCCTCATGTGGGTACGATTTTAGAATTTGCTAATCCCAACTTATCAAAAACTAATTTAAAATTAATGCTGATGAAGCTCTCTATGTCAATCAAAATGCTTCACACCTAGTAATTGGTGATCAAAGCTGTCACTATGATTGAATCATTATAGGGATTACCAATAGTGGGTTTATCCTTTTCTAAAAAAAACTCATTGTTGTGATGGTCATAAATGGTTCTCGCATCATGGCTATTCAATTTACTTCTGTAGATTGCAACCTTTCATATTCGACTTCTTGGAACACTCTCCATCACCCCCAAAGATAGTGGGCATGAATTCATCAATATGGATAGTGCATGTGGGTACAAGTTCAATACTAGCTTCGATGATGTTTTTGTCTTTCCTCCTAATGAACTCCTTGAGCTTTCCCACCTTTATTAATTTGTCTACCAAGCTCTTCAAATGGTGACACTCTTTACTATTGTGACCATGATCACAATGATAGGAGCAATACTTTAATTAGTTGTGCACTCTATTAGCCTTCATAAGTGATGGGTACTTGAAATAATCTTTGTTCTAGATTGCCTTTACTTGCTTGGCCATGGACACTTAAAGAAAAGTCATTATAGGTGGTTGTGCAAAGTCGGCTCTTAGGTAGCAAGTTATTGCATTTCTAAAGTCTTGCCTTGGTACTTTGGTCACCTTCTTTTATACATTCTTCATCTTTGATATCCTTCCTTGGGTAGCCACTCTGAAGACCTTTTTCAGTAAGTCTTTGATTACAACTAATGGCACTAGTTGAACCACTTCTTGAATGACTTCTTTAGCATTAACATGACTATTCACCAACTCTAGTAACTTGGTGAGTGTTTCAAGTTGTTGGAGCCTTAAGACGTATCTCAAAGGCCTCTCCTTCAAACCATGAGCGAGTGCTGCTTGGGTGTAGGTTATAGGTCTTTAAGTTTCAGTATTTCTCATTGGAAGTGATTAATGAAGTTCCTTACAGACTCACCAAGTTCCTTCCTCATCTATAGAAAAATTTCAAAACTTTTCAGGGACTTTGAGAGATAGCAACTTGCATAGCGAACATCCTTTTAATGTTAACAAATGATGTTATGATTCCCAAAGGAAGGTATGAAAACCACCTAAGGGCCTACTCTTTGAAAGTGGTGGAAAAAAGTCGACACTTCATTGCATCATCTAAGTCTAATAAAGATAAGGCCGACTCAAATTAATTTATATGGTCGATGGGATCCGTATGACCTTTGTATGAGTCTTGAACCTATGAGAAGGGCAAGCATCAGCAATCTTTGAGACATCCTCTTCTTCATTGGTGTCATAAAAATCATCATTATATTTCAAAATCTTTGATTGATAAAAGCTAGGGACCCTAGATAGATTTCTTCTTATTTATCTAGCTTTACGAGTATCTGATCTTATAGATCCTTCGTTCTCCTTCACTTTGGGTTCTTCATGGCATAGTTTCATTATGGCCACATGCATGTGGCGGGTGATTCTATCTTATTTGTCTCTATTTACATCAAAATAAATGAAATAAAAAATAAAAATAGAAAATAAAATATTTACTTTTGGCTATAGAGCTGCAACACTATGTTCATAGCATAGAGCTGCTACCCTAGCCTTCTAGTAGAAACAACTGCTCTGTCCAGCTATCGAATAATAGTACAGTGTTGTGGCACCATGATCTTGGTGCTATCCTAGCCTTCTAGAAAAAAAAAATTGTTCTGGTCTAGCTGTCAAATTATGATACAACGTTATGGCATCACAATCTTTGTTCCGTGGTGCTGCACTAACTATTGAGAGAGAATAGTTACCAGATCACTATTATAATTAGGATTGAGCAGTTTACTCCAAAGAGCTTTTTTCCACTTGACACCACTCTCTCTAAACCGGTGCTTGTACTTCACTCCATGATTTTTTACTTTAGGTAAACAATTTATGTTCTTTCATACTAGTTTAATAAAAATCCCACCATTAATCATTGATCCAATGTGGAAAACTTGGAGATTTGAAGACCTCTACCATTGAATTTTATTTTGACATGAGACGAAAACCCCATCCCCTTCATTGGTCTTAGATCTAGAATAAGTGAGAAAAGTGTTCCGCACTATATGATTTTAAAATGTAGCACTGCTAAGGTGAAATTCTACTGAAATTTCTAAAAAAATTTGAAAGATTCACACTTTAAATTAAAAATTTGGCATGCAGTGCCGAGGTGCTGAATATCGATACCACAATGTCGTATCGGGTATTCATATTACAAATGCGAAGTCACAACACCCAAGAATTTGCACCACAACGCTTTAACATAATCCCATAGTGCCACGATGCCATAGCATCAATGTCGCGGTGCCATTTTGTAATCTAAGCAAAAGAACATCATAGTACCACAATGTCATAACATCACTAGTCCCATACCCACGTGTCACTTGGAATATGACTTAGAACATTTTGATAAAAAAAGAAATAACATCTATAGAGATAGCATCGTGGCGCTATAGGGACAGTGATGTGACGCTGTGTGCCGTAGTGGAATCTCATCTTTCTGTATATGAAAAAAGATAGAAAATTATTTGCTATGGTGGAAATAATATCCCATAGCACCTCAGTGCCATGGCACCCATCTCCAACACCAGGACGCTAGCATATCAGCATCACGACGCTATACCTTGATATGATTTTCTTATGAGTGTTAAAATTTTTATTTTTTATCCTTTTTATTCTGGAGCATTAATAGTGATAATAATACACAAGCACAACACATAATTATACACAAAAGGGAAATTTTATTGATAAATTTAAATATTAGAATCATAAAATAAATAAAAAAGAAGAGAAGAAAAGAAATGAAAAATACAAATGGAGGAAACTTGTAGTCGTATTCGTCGCCACCCTGCTCTTCTTCTTCTTCCTCTGTGCTTGATACTGGTTGGGTAATCACATAAGGATGATATTGAGGTGTTGTAGGAAAGGAGACCTGGCTAAGATCCATAATATTACAATTCTGGAACATGTTAACCAGTGCAGTGTTGAACTAGGCCATGTAGAAGAATTGCATCTATTGTTGATCCATATGATGGTCAAATTTGTGTTATAGCATCTCCTGCATATGACTACTACTATCCACCCTCTTTCACAAGTCAGAGACTTGGCTACCAATCTGTTGAACTTGTTTGGCCAAGGACTTGGGAGTTTGGGATCTAGATCAGGGAGGATGTGAACTCTCTCCCACTTCAAATCTATTCCTGAATCCCCAATCATCCTCTTCATTAGAGGGGCCTTATAAAGAAGTACCTTTTCATCAGTCCCCACTATCACACCTGCCACTACACACAAACCATAAATAAGAGAAGGGTGGTCATACTCGATAATAATGCTTCGTTTAGTATATTACAAATAGAGTTCAAAATAACCTTCCTGACATCACTCAAGAACCCCTTTTGAATAGAAAAAAATTAAAATAGCCCTATCCTTGGCAACCTTATTGATGTTACCATAGGGCATAAGCCTAGTATAAATAAAATTGTGCTAAGCCTTAGAAACTACTATCATACTGGTGGCAGGAAAGTTGATAATCATTTTCTCCCATCATTTCCATTGCGCACTTTCATTTTCGTCAAAAAGAAAAAAATAATCTCATCGAAATCAGAATAATCATTATAGTAAAAGAGATATTTATCATACTCAATATTACAAAGATCATAATATGCATTATAGCACTACTGTCATAACTTACCAGCTTTCCCTAGACATATACTTTACTGTCCTGGCCATCCCATGCATTTGCAAAGAATTCACGCACCACCGGAATGATGCATGAGTTGTTATTGTAAGCTAACTTGAGCCACTTTCTCTCTATGATTATCCCCTCCATAATACTATTAGAATTTTGGAAACCCCTTTCTAGAATTAGGTGTCTGTAAAGGATAACATGCTAAAGTTGTTCCTTAGTGTTGGTGCTAACAAAGTGATTGGCATCGTTGGATGCCCTTTTCTAACCCACAACTCTTCTGAGAGGCATGATTAATATTAGAAATTAGATAGCATAAAAGAGCTTAAAGAGAAAGAAATTTCTTAGGAGATGAGATTGCTGAATGAAAATCCTTAACTGCCTAGACCTCTATTTTTAAATCAAGCCCCAACATTGCTTTGCCGAAGAGCTACCCTCTCAAGTTGCAGAACATGGCCTCAACACCGTAGCGCCCACATGCAATGTCAAACCGCTGGTCTGCCTGTCCCATCGGTTACTCTATGATCAGAAAGATAAATTTAATTATAATAAATTTCATAATTGGTGCACGTGAAAAGAGCATAATCCCACAATGCTCTGAGCTGGCATAATTGTGCTCATTAAAATAATGCTGTCATTTTTCCTTAAAACATGTTGCATGCCTATCAAAAATTTTGACTAGTGCCGTGGTGCTACAAGGTGGCACCGCAATGCTATTCAAATGGTCAATGGACCGATATTGGTGGCATTGTGGTGCTACATACACAACACTGAGGCACTGAGCCTCTAGCTCATCTACCCCCATGTCATGCTACATAAGCAATGGGCTCTACTATCAAAGCATTGTGGCACTGAATCCCAACATCGAGGTGATGTGTCCTAAACTAAGGATTATATGTACTTTTAATAAAATTGAATTTATTATTCATTTGTCATGCAAACACCACTATGTCTACCTAATATGTGGATAACTCATTTATATGGAACTATAAAAGGATGTAAGTCCAATTTTAATATTCATTGGCGATGCAAACATCTTAATTTAGCATTCCAATGGGATGTAACCCCAGCCTCCCATTCATTCACCATGTGAACATCCGTCTGTTCACCATGCGAACACTTGTAATTCATTCTCCATGCAAAAACTAAAAATAAAAAAGTAAAAAAATCATATCCATCCACCTTATGGATAATTCTAATTTTACATTCCAAAGGGATGTAAGCCCAGCAACTTATTAGTTCACCATGTAAACATCTACTCATTCGCCATATGAAAACCTTATAATCTGTTCACCATGTGAACACTCTTACACCAGTTACACCTATAATTCTAAGTCTACTTGAGATACCTGAAATGAGGCAACCCATGGCTGCGAATTAGATTCTCTAAATAATACAACCATGTCCTTCTGACGTTAATAGACTAGAATAACATAGACTTAGGATGATGTAACCATGGGGTCTTGATTGAGATTACACTCTTATTTTCTTCTAGACAATCATCTGAACCACACTATACCTCTAAGACACTATGGTGTTTTAATTTGGATGTCAGTGGACACCATACAGATATTAAGTGGTACTTATTGAAGTGATCGGGTATGACATTGAGGTATGATGTACTATCTCAAATGATAGAGACATCACCCTTCAATGGACCTAATCACCTAATAAGGACTCCTAAGGCATGATGGGTCTTCAAATATACCAGAGATTTTTCCCGTACTTTACATGGATGAATAAAGCAGGGTTTATATAAATTGGGTTCTTAAGTTCTCTATGGAGGAAAGTCTTCATCGTTAATTACATCAAAGGGAATGAAATTTTCTAAGAATACTCTCGATTAAAGTAGACAATTATCATCTCCAAAAATTTCAAGGTTAGACTATCAAATGATTGATTATGTTTGAAAAAATAATTAGGAAAGTTCAGGGAGAAGACTTATTTTTGAATCCGAAGGAAAGAAGTAAGAAATTCTCATGATACTAGGAAACCTAGTGAGCATTCCAATCTATCCTATAATTAGGCTTTATATATTTGAAAGTGAAGAGATTTATTTATTTGAGTTGAATTTTTATTAGATTACTAGGGCTTATAATCCATCAACACAAGATTGTGGAGATGCCTGAGAGGTGAGGATTTATTCTTGTAGCTTGAAGGAAACAACTACCTCATATCCTAAATCTAGAAAGCTTTAGTACGATGCCAAAGCATAACTTAAATCTAAGTGGAGAATGGACATGATGGTTTACCTCTACAAGAGAGAAGAAATCATCCAACTTCTAGAATTACAACCGCCTAAAGTGGCCACCAGTTAACTCCTCCTATGATTCAAAATCTTGTGGTCCAATCTTATGAATTGCACGATAGCTAGGGTAGTTATTTAATTGGAAAGAAATTAGAGCATGAGTGGAATGAGCATATGACTTAATCTACAAATGCAAAAACTTTTCAAATTTTATTTCATTTTTGACACATAATATAAACAAAAGATTTAAGAATTTTTTTATATGCCTAAATGCATGATGAAGTAGATTATTGGTCAAATCAAAAGAGAGAGGGTGAAGCTCCATCAATAGGGGTTGCTCTCATGGGTCAAGCGGTCCCTATGCATGTAAGGATGGAGGCCCTCATTTTGAAAGAGTGATTCAAGATGCATGCATACAGCTAAGGGGTTTCTAAATCTTTAAGTTATTTTGATTATAGCCTAGGCTTTATGGTGAGGTTATGAGTTATTTAAAATTTAGTTATGAGTGATTAGTTGGGTAAAAAAATTATTTTATCCTATGAGCCTATTGCATCCAGCCACATTAAAGCATCAATCATTTAAGGAACTAAGAAATGCATGTTATTCCTAATGCATAAACTAAACAAATCATCAAATAATTTTATAACTCGAAAGAATAACAGCGATCACCTACATCCCTAAAAGGAAAAGATGGGTAACGAGCTCTACCCTTATACAACCTAGAATATGAAAGAATAATTATAATTGAATACATGCAATGGGGGTCTTCATTCTTCACTCTCCATTTCTGATTTGGGTCCTTCTTTGATTTAGATGGTGCTAGCTTCAAAGGCAACACAGGGAACCCAGGATGGCCACTGCTCATCCTAATTCCACATAACACTAATCTGAATGGACATGATGGTTTACCTCCACAAGAGAGAAGAAATCATCCAACTTCTAGAATTACAACCGCCTAAAGTGTCCACCAGTTAACTCCTCCTATGATTCAAAATCTTGTGGTCCGATCTTATGAATTACACGATAGCTAGGGTAGTTATCTAATTGGAAAAAAACTAGAGCATGAGTGGCATGAGCAAATGACTTAATCTACAAATGCAAAATATTTTCAAATTTTATTTCATTTTTGACACATAATATAAACAAAAGATTTAAGAATTTTTTTATATGCCTAAATGCATGATGAAGTAGATTATTGGCCAAATCAAAAGAGAGAGGGTGAAGCTCCATTAGTAGGGGTTGCTCTCATGGGTCAAGCGGTCCCTATGCGTGTAAGGATGGAGGCCCTCATTTTGCAAGAGTGATTCAAGATGCATGCATACAGCTAAGGGGTTTCAAAATCTTTAAGTTATTTTGATTATAGCCTAGGCTTTATGGTGAGGTTATGAGTTATTTAAAATTTAGTTATGAGTGATTAGTTGGGTAAAAAAATTATTTTTATCCTAAGAGCCTACCGCATCCAGGCCACACATTAAGGCATCAATCATTTAAGGAACTAAGAAATGCATGTTATTCCTAATGCATAAACTAAACAAATCACCAAATAATTTTATAACTAGTGCAAAGAATAATAGGCTGATGTGATCGGGTATTGCCTTACATCCTAAAAGAAAAGATGGGTAGCTGAGCTCTACCCTTATACAACCTAGAATATGAAAGAATAATTATAATTAGAATTGAATACATGCAATGGGGGTCTTCATTCTTCACTCTCCATTTTTGATTTGGGTCCTTCTTTGATTTAGATGGTGCTAGCTTCAAAGGAAACATAGGGTACCCAGGATGGCCACTTCTCATCCTAATCCCACATAACACTAATCTTAATTCTTATTGCAAAAAATTACATTTGTATAGAGAAAAGTAAATCTAACTACACCTGCCAAACATAGGTTATATATATATATATACATATATATATATATATATATATATATATATATTTGGACTTATATATATATGGGCAACCAAACCCACATGTCCCAACTTGAATTATGCTTAAGGGTTTGGGCAACCTACAAAGAGAGAATTTATATTTATTTTTAAGTAACCCCTTAAATGCAATCCCCTGCAGAGAATATGATTAGGCTAAGAGTGATCTAACAGCCAGTCTATGAGTCATACACCTTAACATCTAGTCTAAAATAATACATCACAAAATAAAATATAAATCACATCATACACCATCCTAACATAGAGTTAGAAGTGGTGACTTAATTCTAATGTGTGTGTTAAGGTCTTGTGTCGTATGTCTTACTAAGCATTAGAGTTATATTTTTCTATGTGAAGAAAATATTCAAGTTAACATGATGGTTGGTTTTGCTTCAAGTTGTTTAGTTGTTTTGAGAATTTTAATTTATATTTTGTTTTGCTTCATATGATTTACACTTAGCATCTAAGTGTTATAAAGAGAGAAAAGAGGATTGTCCTTTTTCATACCTACCTTAAGCACTTTCTAAAGCATATTAATTTGATTTATTTCTCTTTAACGAAATCCTTATTAAATGATTTTTAATTAATCCTATGTTTAGGTTAACTTTAAATGACCTTATCCAATATGAAAGGCTTCTTAAGATTAATCTAATTGAATTACTATCACATGAAGTATACTAAATCATTCCTTTCCATCACATATAACGTGCATATGATTTAATACTTAGCATATCTATACGTGCAATATGTTTTTGTACACTTAAATGATAATGAATGTATATGTTTAGAATTTATATTTCATTTCGGTTGAATTATATAAAAACATAAATTAAGCTATATCCAAATTCTAATACCAAAATACATAAGGATGGAATCATATAAGTACATGTCATCATTAACCAGGGAAGTGAGATAATTAAATGACCTCCTTGGGGCTAGCTAAAGCCTCATACTCTCGGGATGTCCAGACTATATACTTATTAGCATTCCAAATCTATGTAAATATATACATGAATAAGGAAAAGAGAAAACTAATTTATACATATCACATGTGCTAGTGACTTAGGTGAATGTAAATGCATGTATTTTTGGTAACAAAAGGGGATATTCACCCTTTAATTAAGCATACCTACACATGTATAAAAGGTTTAAGCAAGTACGTGTCATTATTAAACCATAAAAATGAGGTAATCAAATTACCTCTTTAGGGATAACTAAACCCTCATATTCCCAGGATTTCCATACTATATACTTGTTATTTTAAATACATATGAATGTATACACAACTAATAGGATTAGAATCATACAAAGATTATTTTTTCTTAATCAAATCATTTAGGCATATGAATTAAAGCTCTATCTAAATTCTAAAATCAAACTACATAATAATGAACCAAATAAGTACGTGTCATTGTTAAACCAAGGAAGTGAGGTAATCAAATGACCTTCTTGGGGCTAGCTAAAGCCTCTTATTCGCAAGATGTCTAGACTATATAGCCATTATTGTTCAAACTCATGTAAATATGTATATGAATTATAAGAAAAAGAACTTTATTTAATATGCTTAAGCTATAAACACATGTAGGTCCTATGTATATTTATAACTATCAACCCTCTAAGTATTATAATCAATTTAAAAGCTTTGGAAAATAGTTTTGAATTTATTAGTGATAATAGCCACACATATATTTAATTAAGCCAACACATGCAAGCTTTCATAAAGGAAATTCATTTGATTTTATTTAAATTTGAAAAATATGAATGTATGAAATCAAATGACATACAATATTTAACATGATTAGAAAGGAATAAATAAATATAAACATATAATTTCATTCAATCAAATTATTTTCTAAGGACAATCATATCAAATAAATCCATTTAAAGTAAACTGAAGCTTTTTTTAATACCATTTTCAATTTCATGGTTTGATTTAATTTAAGGATATGAGAAAAGGTTTGTTGATCCTAACCCATTACCATATTTATTAATTAATTTGGTTCAATGAAATGTAATTAAGTTGATTCTATAAGATAATTAGGTTGTAGTACGCATTAAGTACATTAATTAACCCTTTCCTATATTACCTTAATATAACTATCCAAATAACTATGAGCCAACATGATATGCACCTAATTTGAAAATTAAATTAGTAGTGATCCAAAGAAACAAAAGGGGCCTAATGCAATTGGCACATAATTAATGGTTAATTAAATTAAATAACTTAATTAAGTACTCTTACAATTTCCCCACACATGTGCGTTAACCATAATTTTCTTAAATATCTTTAGGTCATTAAACACATAAAGATCTACCCATGAATTAATTAATTAAGGTCTGAGATGATTTGGACTTAGTTAATTAATTAATTGATGAATTAAAACTTTAATTAATCCTAAATTAGTTACTCTTTCTTTTAAATGACATAGGCTTAGGGAAAAGATTAGGAAAAGAGTCTTGAACCCATTCCCCTTGCCCATTTACTATTTAATTAGTCATTATCAAGCCTAATTAATTATTTCTTTACTATTTAAGAGGTTAATTAATTAATTATACTAATTAAGAGAATGATTAAGACTTAGATAGTTAATTACCCTAATTAACTAAGCAATAAATCCCAAGAAAATTATCGGAGGGAGAGGTCATCCCATTAAACTAGCCCACAAAGTTCTGGATTAATTACCTGAGTAATTAAAGAGTAATTTAGCTAATTAAATTTTTAATTAAACCCAAATTAAGCCTCAATTATTGTTCAAAATCACTTATAATTAATTTAAATGATTCTCCTCTGAAATACCTTTAAAATGAGTATTTATATACATTTTTCTGATTTTTCTATGATTTGTTATGAATTATAGAATTTTTAGCCATTAAAAATAATTATTTAGCCCTAGTTAAGCCTAATTCCATCGGCGCCACACAGGTAGTTGACGTGGCATACTTTCCACGTGGCACCATGGGACTGATCACTTAAATGCGTCTAACTTGGCACTGATGTGGCTGGCGGTGGATGCACTTTCATCTCCATCGTTCGATCTCGAATCGGACGACACAGATCAAAACTGCAGTTCCTTAAGGAATCAAATTAGAGAAAAATCTAGTGAATGAATGGTATGTGATCGATCATCCCCCGAGCGATGAGAGAGAGAGGCTCTCTGCCATTCCTCGCTCGATCCTAGCTCACCCAAGCTCAAATGGCCTCAAAAATAAGCCCACACCTTCACGCAAAGGATCCAAAGGGGTCCAACTACTAAGATGGCATGACAATACACTTTCCTTAAAAAAGTTCCAACCAAAAGCATCCAATGCTTAATTTTAATTGAAATACATCATAAAAACTCAAGACCGATGGTGAATTCGATTGAGAAAGCTTTCATTTAGTGAATATGAAGTCCTATTGAGTAGCACTTAGATCAATTTCTCATCGTTCATTCTATGGGCCAAGCACTTTAGATTTGGAGTTCGGCTTTGATTGAACTTGAACTTTTGATGGTCAGAGGGCTCGAGAGGTGATTCGTTCCTGCTCGATGAGGTATGGGGATAGTGTTTGTAAAGTTAATTTGAGTTTGGTGAAGAAATGGAGGAGTTGGACTGAGTGAGGCATTGCCCTATTTTGGTTTGAAGGATACCGGTAATGGGGGAGCTCAAGAAGTTAGAAATGGCTCTGGGGAGTGTGTCTCTGGCTGCTAGGGCTCTCTAAGTATAGAATGCCTTGATTTGGATTGAATTGGAGGAGGTATACCCCCTCCTCCCTTGGATCAGATGGTGTAGATTTGTTTGACCTCTAATGGTCGTTCGGTCATCAGTGGTGGCTGTGGGTGGTACGAAATTATTTTAGGTGGCTTAGTTTGAGTGGCCAAGGTCAAGGGAGTGGCTGGTAAGGGGGGGATAGTGGTTGTCCTTGGGTTTTCAAATGCTCCAATGGGAGAGGTGAGGTGAGTTCTCCTCCTTATGGGTCATGGCCGACCAAACCACCCCTTGGGTCAGGTTGGGCAATGTCCTAGGTGCCTAGGTGGGCCAATGGGAGGTTGACAAGTATTCAAGGAGAAGAAATGACCACTTAAATGGGTGGTTTGCCTCATGTGATACCCTTACTCCAAAGGTATAATGGTCATTTGTCATTGGATTTGATTTTGGTTGGTTCAAAATGAGTCCAAGGTGGGTCATCCCAAGTTTCAGCTGATTTGGAATTGATTTGATTTGATTTGACTAAATTTGACTCACATAGATCAAATTGGGTCAATTTAGGTTAAGTTGACCAATTGGTCAAATTAGGTCAAACTAAGGGTTGGGCTAAGTTCATATGGTCATTTGGAATATTTTAGTTTAATTGGTTTGATTTAGTTTGGCTTAGATTTGATTTTGGCTCATCTGAGATCATTTGGGTCAAATGGGTCATGTTGACCAATTTGACCAATTTGGCCAAATTGGCCTGGGTTAGGTTTTGATTTGGGTTTGATTGACCAATTGAATATGATTATAGGCTTTGTTTTGAATTAGTTTGTATTTGGTTAAGGTTTAGGCCAAGTTGACCCTTTAGATCAATTTGGGTTAAATAGGTCAATTGGGTTCAATTGGGGCTTTGGTCAAGTTCAATAATCAATTTGGAATGAATTTGGTTTATATTTTAATTTGACCTAATTTGGCCTTTTAGGTTAATTTGGGTTAACTTGGGTGAAGAGGGCCAACTGGGTTTGATTTGGCTCAATTGAAGGTCAAGTCATGTTCAAATATTGATTTTAAGCAAGTATGAATCATTGGTTTCAAAGGATTTAGCTTATGTTGCAATTTGGCTAATTTTTGTTCATATGGCTTAAGAGAGTTGACTTGGTCAAAGGACCAAGTTAACTTGGTTTAACCCAATATGTGACAATTGATCAACCTAGGGTGATCAACAATCCTGATAGGAGGTTTAGATTGGCTTGGTTCAATCCAATTTGGGTTGAGTTGAAGTTTGGCTCAAATGGGTCCTTTAGGTTACTTTGGGTCAAGTGAACCTGAGTAGGTTAATTGGCTTTATTATGGGTTGAATTGGAAATTAGTTGAGTTTATATATGGGTTTAGGATTGATATATAAATTCAATTGCAATTGATTTGTGTTTGGATGAGTTTTGGTTCATTTGGATATTTCAAGTCAAGATGGCTAAATTGGGTTTGACTTGGGTTGATTTTGGTTTGGCTTGATGATTGTAGATTTAATTTGTATTTATGAACATAATTGAAGGTATGATTGATAAATGAGAAATTAATTGAATTTGGGGGTTGGAGCAAAAGAATTTGGCTAAGTCCATGGAGTTGGATCATGTGGCTTAGGAAGGGCTTGATTTAGTTTGCTTTAGTTTTGATGATTTAAATGTATATTTGATTTATATTTATGGAGATGATCGAAGATATGATTAATTTAGGAGAAAATAAATTAATTTTGAAGTGATTTTAAGGTAAATTTTGCTAAACTCATGAAGGTATGTCATAGGGCTTAGGGAAGGTTTCGATTTAGTTTGATTTAGTTTGGGCAATTTAAATGTATATTTGATTTATATTTATAGAGATAATTGAAGGAATAATTGATTTATGATAAAATCAATTGAATTTGATTTTATTTGAATGATATTTAGGCGAATACCATAAAATAAAGTCATAGGGCTTAGGAAGGGTTGATTTGATTTAATTTGGTTTAGAATTGGTTATAGATTTCAATCACTTGATTTGGATTTGAATTTGGATTTATATATGGTATTTGAATTGAATTTGAGGTTTGGTTATGGCTTAAGAAGGTGAATATGGATTAAGTTTAGGCTATAGGGTAGATGGATCACCCTATGTTCTAAGGCATAGCCTAATCCTACAGTTAACCTTTCTAAGTCTCTAAGCATAGGTTAAGTATTCACTTAATTGCTAGAAGTGTCTTATGACTATGAAAGTCTTAGTGTCTAGAAGACTCCTATGTCTAAGAAGAGGAGATTGAATCCTCACTCCAAAAATGAGGTCAACAAAAGGACCCCTAGGTGTGTTGTAACTGACAATGCATACCGCTCGTATTGGCATTGACCAAGATGATCAATCACATCTAAAAGGTTACAAGAACTAATGAAAACTATCCAAACCTAAACCCAATAGGTAGATAGAATCATGATCTTAGTACAATGCAACTCAACTCATACTAAGGGCATAAGAGAGCTAGAAGGATTTGATGAGAATTCCATGTCAATGATATGGAGGGAGATTCACTAGGGGATCACACATGCATCGGAGATGACATATGAGAGGTTTATGCCAAGGGCATAGGAGGAGGAAATCCACTAGGGATTGGGTATGTGAACCTTCTACTAGGGAAGCAGGTTTGAGCTATCCACTAGAGAAGTAGGTTTGAATTTGATTTGATTGATTCATTTGGGGGTGTATCCACTGGGGAATACAAAGATTTGAAATTAATTTTAAATATGATTGTTTGATTGTTTGTTTTATTATGGGCTCCATTGGGGAGGAATGTGATTTGGCTCCACTAGGGAGATTGGAATTGGATTTGATTTAATTTTTTTGAAGGGATATCCATTGGGGATAAGAGTTTGATTGAATGTCTCTGATTTGTTTGATTAGCAATGCTAGGGAGAGATAGGTTTAGATTATTTCAGTTTAGACTCCACTGGGGAAGTTAGTTTTATTTGTTTAAATTTTGAGATGGACCTGGCAGTATGCAATGGGCCTACTAAAGAGGATCCAGGGTGGCCTTGGCTTATCTCAGATTTACAAATCTAAAAGAGCAATCTACCAGGTGTGGGGTAGAGCTATCCAACCTAAAGGTTGCCTTTTGGTGTGCAACAGCTATGCTAGGAAGTAAGCATAGCAGACTTACATCTTTCAAAGCAAAGAAGAACTACTGGGGTGATCTGTTGGATGCACAATAAATCAAACCTGACCTAAGGCGACTATTAGGTGAATGTCCATGGGGTCTTATGTCAACTAAAAAGTATTCAGGGCTAATTTTATCTTAATTTCATTTGGTTTGGTATGGTTTGATGAATTTGATTTAGTTTGATTTGATTCATGGACCCTGTAAGTGTACGATGGATCCATTGAGATGGAGCTATATCAACCTTGAGTTATCTCATATTTATAAATCCAAAGGGATAGTCTACTAGCTGCATGGTAGAGCTAACCAACCTAAGGGTTGCCTTACGATGTGCAACGGCTGTTCTAGGAAGAAAGCATAGCAGACTTACATCTTCTTAAGTGAGGAGCAACCATTGGGGTTACCTGCTAAAAGTACAATAGATCGAACTTGACCTAGGATGACTACTGAATGAATGTCATTGGGGACTTATGTCAACTCAAAAGTAGTCAGGCAATTCCTATAGTCTTGCTGATGCTGCCCTAAAGATAGGATGCATGCTTGGGAAAAGGTACTGCTTGGGGTGTCCTCCTAATCCATAAGTGAATACATATTTGTTTGTTTTATATGTTTGCATGGACTATGTTGGTGTGCGAGGGACCACACTGAGAAGGGGCTATATCAGCCTTGACCTATCTCAGATTTATTGCACCAAGGGTGAATTTGTACATCCACAGTACGTATTCACCAACTACAAGGGTGGTTACCAAGAATGGGGAACTATCCAATCCGGTAGTAACCCAGGTAGTATCTAAATTGGATTGCAAGGGATGTGATCCAAATAGAATGTCCACAGGGAGGAGTTGCTAGGGGCGTTATCCTGATTTTTGAAAATAAAGCCTATAGGTGTACAATGGCCGACTCAAGGAGAAAGCATAATAGACTTACATCCGCCATGAGTGGTGTATCCATCGGGTGGGTCGTTGTCAGCATAGAGAGCACCAACCAACCTAAAGTGCCCATTGGTGTGAGATGATCAATCTAAGAAAAAGGCATAGCAGACTTACATCTTCACAAACAAAAATGATCATCGGGATAGTCTGTAGTCAATGAGACATATGCTATATGACCTAGGGAGACTACTAAGCAGGGAGTCCCGAGTGAGGACTGGACCTAGACTTGAAGTAGTAAGGAGGAAAGGGCCTGCTAGGGTAGTTTTCCTAAACCTCAAATATACTCAACCCAATCAATGCACGAAGGCTAATCTAAGAAGAAAGCATAGCAGATTGACATTTTCCAAAGTGAATCCATCATAAGGTAGCTTACCAGTCATGTAATAAGGCCTACCATATTAACAAGGCACTCGTCGTGTGCAGTGGCTAAGCTAGGATGAAAGCATAGTAGACTTACATCCCTCAAAGTAAGAATACCACTAGGGTGACACACTAACAAGGTAGTACGTCAGCCCGACCTAGAACAGCTACTGAGTGAGGGCCGCTGGGGGTGTTATCTTAACTCGAAGTAGCCTGAGATAAAGGATATGTGTTTTTGTGTATTTTTGTTTGTATTTTGTTGATGAAGGATAGGATGTTTCTTAGGTTTCTTACACCTATGCTAAATGCATCTTGGAAAATTCATAGACAGAAATGCTTTCAACTCGAAGAGATTGAATTCAAAATGGAATTTTCATTGATGATAAAGGTTTTCAAACATAGATTTAAGGGTAATATTTCTTTAAGTGGATCCCATTGATTGAAAGCATTGGGCGCTCTCCCTTATAATTAATAAGCTGATAAAGTCCTCATTGGTAGGCCTTCTCTATGGTGAAAAGGCCTTCCCAAGTGGGTTCAAACTTGCCTCCCATCTTGCGATGGGCAACAATCAATCTCCTTAGAACTAAAATAAGCTCTCCTACTTGAAAAGCTCTAGGAAGGACCAACTTTTTATGAGCTTGAATCATTTTGGCTTTGTATAACTCAAGATTTTGGCATGTCCGTAGGCATCTCTCCTCCAAACCTTCAAGCTCTTCTAACCGCAACTTGGCGTTCTGCATTATTATGATCTTGCTACCCATAGCTATCCTTAGTGATGGGAGTTGGACTTCTAATGGTAGAACGACTTTGAACTCATACACTAAGGAGAAAGGAGTAGACTAAGTTGGGGTTCAGTAAGTAATGCGGTAGGCCCACAAAGCTTCAACTAATTGCTCATGCCACTATCATTTAATATCATCATGTGTCTTTTTGAGTATTTGGATTAGAGTTTTATTGAAGGCTTCTGTGAAGCCATTTTCCCTTGGGTAGTAGATGGTAGAATATCTCCAATCTATATTGTGTCTCTAGGCAAAGCTATTGATTTTGGTGCTCTTGAATGCAATACCATTATCAGATATAATTCAATGAAGTACCCTAAATCTATATAAGATATGGTTCATGAAGAATTGGAGCACATGTTGAGTTGTGACCTCTCTGAGTGAGATCACCTCCGCCCATTTGGAAAAGTAATCGGTAGCAGCTAGGATAAACCGATGACCCTTGGGAGAAGGAGTATCAATCGGACCCACTATGGAACTACCCTAATATTTGAATGGCCACGAGGCCAATGTTGGGTGATTGATGAAGGAGCACTCCGTGTACTTAACCTTGATGGCATCGCCTAGCCACATCCATGCAATCGATGATCATTGAAGACCAGTAGTATCCTAGTCTCTTGATCTTGGCTGTCATCTTTAGACCGGATTGATGAGCTCTATATAGTCCTGAGTGGACCTTGGTATCTTATAGGCTTCGTGTTTGTCTAAACAACATAACCACATATGATCGAAGGATTGCTGGTATAAGACACCATCCATGAGGGCATAGGAAAGTGTCTTTTACTTCATCTAATGAGCTTGTAACTTCTCCTGAGGTAGTTTTCCTTTATTTAGATATTCCATGAATGGTTGCCTCCAATCCAACTCCTCGTCCTTCATAACAATAATGATAACCTCCCATCAAGAGAGTACTTCTTAATGACTTCAATATTAATAAGGGATAAGACTTGTTTATTTTGGACCTTTATTGATATGGACTCATCTTACGGGCATGCCAACTCCTTGAAAAGCATGTCTAATGCATCCTCCATGGCATTGTCTCCCTGAAGAATCTTATAAATTATAACCTTTGGGTCTTGGGCCAACAACTCCATGGTGTACTTATGATAGTGATGGAGCTTAAGCTTTAGGACCTTGTAGGACCCAATGATTTAGTTGATGACTAGCTGAGAATCCCTAAAGATGTTGATGTTTTGGATGCTTAGAGTAATGGCTAACTCCAGACCGACATTCAGAGCCTCATATTTGGCTTCATTATTGGTGCAAATATTGGACAGATGGTATGAGAATCTCATCACATCACAATTTGGAGTCAGAAGGACTATTCGTACCATTGTCATTCCTGGAAGAGTAGACTATGGTTCTTCTCCCCTTTAAAAGATAGCTGCACCATCAAAGTATATCTCTTAGTCCCAAATGCTAGTGTCCCCTAAGTTCATGATTTGTTCATCAGGGAGGTCATCTCTAAGTGGAGAGTTAGCAGTAAGTGGGTGTGTTGCTAAGAAATCCATAAGTGTTTTTCCTTTCACCGCACAGAAGGGCATGAAAGTGATATCAAACTATGATATAATTATGGACCATCATGCCAACCATCTAGATAGCATCGACTGTGTCATGAGGTATTGCAACGAATTGATCCTAGAGATTAGGTTCACCTTATGAGAAAGCATGTAATGTCATAGCTTTTGGGATGCAAAGATTAAGGCTAAGTAATGCTTCTCAATGGGTGGATAATTTGCCTCTATAAGGATTAGATGGTAAGGTAGTAGAGCACATTTTCTTTTCCCTTCATCATTGGTTTAAGCTAATAAAGTGCCAAGGGAGTCATTTAATGAGTAGTGTAGAGTATCAAAGGCCTGCCTGAGATAGGGTCTACTAGAAGTAGTAGCATCATTAGGCAGTGCTTGATGTCTTCGAAGGCTTGCTGGCATTTATCATCCTACTTGAACTTGGTGTCCTTTTTGATAAGTGCTGAGAATGGCTAGCATCTCCCTGACAGGTTGGATATAAAGCATCTTAGATATACCAACCACTCTTGAATGATCTGAGTTGAGTTAAACTCTTAGGGGGTGGCATTTTTATTATTGCTTTGATCTTCTCTAGATCAATTTTGATTCCCAAGTGTAAGACAATAAACCCAAGGAATTTCCTTGAAGTTACTCGGAATGCACACTTCAGGGGGTTCATTTTGAGGTTAAATTGTCTTAATCATTTAAAAACTACTCTCAAGTCAAAGATGTGGTCTTCCTTTTCTTTTGACTACATGATCATCGACATAGCATTCAATTTGATGATGAATGAGTTCATTGAAGATTACAGTCATGGCCTGCTGGTAAGTAGCAATGACATTTTTAAGGCCGAAAGGCATGACCTTATAGCAAAAGATTTCTAGTAGGGTTCTAAAAGTAGTGTTTCTTTCATCTTCAGGGGCCATCTTTAATTGATTATATTTGGATGAGACATCCATAAAAGAGAAGACCACATGAGATGAGGCAATGTACATCATCAATTCTGATATTGGTAGTGGAAATTCATCTTTTGAACATGCCTTATTTAGGTCTCTAAAATTGACGCATATGTGAATTTGGTCATTCTTCTTCTTGATTGGGATGGCACTATCCAACCAGGTAGAGTATTTTTCTTCCTGGTTGAAACCAACATTAGTCAATTTATTGACTTCAGAAATAACCTGTTGTTCAATGTCTAATCATATGCATCTAAGAGCTTGCTTGATAGGGTTAGCACTGGGCTCTATTATTAGTTTTAGGATAGCTATGTCAAGTGCTAATCCAAGCATCTTTTCATAACTCCATGCAATACAGTCCTTAAACTCAATGAGTATCCTAACTAAGTCATTAGTTTTAGTTTCATTCAATAAGGAACTGATGTATGTCAAATGTGGATTGTGTTCAGTCCCTAGGTTGATTTCTTTGAGCTCATCGATGGTTGACTTTATCTCTTCTTCAAACTCTGGCAATGCATCTTTGACTTTAAAATCATCAGGATCATCTGAAGTTTCTAAGCACACCTCCTCATAAAAGTTAATGTGATTTGAAAAGAACCTATCAAATTCCAAATGATTGGTGATGACTAAGTAGTAATCGATACCATCGGCTGGACCCACTGTGCCAAATCCTAGTCCTAGTCTTGATTGAGAGTTCTTGCATTTATTATTCTATATTATTTCAAAGTAATCTGACCTATGTTTGGACTAAGCATGTGGGACTAACCCTTTCTTTGCTAAATTATGAACCCATGGAAAGTACTAATCAAAAGGTAATTCTGTTAAATCTTTATATGAATTATTCTCAAGTTATACATCGATTTCTTGACTTGAGCATGATGCTCCCAAAAAGAACCTCTGAGTCTTCACATCTGTGAATGATCTAGGGGCTTCCTTAACTACTAAACCATCAACTTTTATGAGAAAAGTGGGGTTAGAGCTAAGATTTTCAACTAATGCCCAACTATTTCACATATAGACTTAGATACACTTATACTTTGCTTTGGAACCTGATCTTTGTCACTATCTAGCTTAAATTTCACCTCTAAAGGAATCTGCTACTGAGAAGAGCTGGTTGGTGTGCTAACCATATAGGATCATCCTATGAACTAAATTCTAAGTCTATATGGATAGCAAATGTACTCCTAGTAGCTGGGATATATCTCTTACTGGGTGGCTAATAAGGGGGCCATCCACCCCTGAGACTGCCTCTAGACTGGCCTCTTCCTCATCCTTGTGGAGGTCAGGTCATCTTGCCCATGTGTTCGAATGGAGTGATGAACTGTGGGTGGAATATAATATCAGGCTCTACATCTTGAGTCTGTTTCTCGCTTCCTTTTATTTTCTTTTTCTTTCACTTTTTTCTTTTCTTTTTATTTCTTTTTTTTTTTTTTTTTCCTTTTTTTCTTTGTTTGTCCCACATGGGGATTTGGACTAAGTTTGCTAGAATAAACTTTTTTAATTTTGGGGGAGGTAGTAGGTTGCATCATCATATATCCTGAACTCTTAAACTATAAAGGATTTGAGATCACCTTTGATGTAGTATTTGATCCCACCTATTACAAACATCATGCATAGATGTAAAGAGGATGGAGCTATATTGTTCTTGTGTATCCACGATCTCCCAAGGAAAGTATTAAAAGATGTATTCGAGTCTATAATATGAAACTTAGCTTCAGTCTTCCAATCATCTATCTCTAGTGGTAACACTATGGAGCCTAAGGCCCTCTCGCATTGTTCATTGAATCCTCTCAACATCATCCTCACCTTTTGAAGTTTAGAGATGTCGATCCTCAAGTAAGTAAGGGTTCTTAAACTCATAATGTTGACTGATGCATTGGGTCCACCATAACTCTAGATACCATGTATCTGCCAACATCCACTATAATGTAAAGAGGATGATTGTGCTCGATCATTCCTAGAAGTAAGTCTTCATCATTGAATGTAACTCCTAAGATGTCCTTTGAGTGGTGTGCCTCCTCTCCATTAGAGGTCAGCTGAGCTAAGCATATCTCTAGTCAAGTAAGGCCTCGATTAGAGATTCCCTCATCTCTTTGGATAAGACAAGGGCGACATATATGCTTAACATAGCTAGTAACTTTCTAAGATGAGCTAGTACTGTAATTGACTTTGGCTTGCACCTCCATAAGCATATCCATAGGTGAAGCATCCTGCGGAGTTGCTATCTATTCACTGGAATCGTTGACTTGCGTAACCCTTATTCTGAGGTGCTACCCTAAGAGGTAGAACTTCGCTACTGCATAGGTTGACTTCAGTGACTTCTTGAAATGATGAGTTTGTGAAAAGTTCTATCTTCTCATCAGGAATACCTACAGCTTCTCATATGGGATCCTCAAAGTTGGTTGACTCCAATTCAATCTCAAGAGGTGAACCTGATTGATTCAGAGAAGAAAAGTCTGATTCTGAATTAGAAAGGAGTGCATCAAAACTACTAGAGCTATTATTATTTAGACTTAGAGAGCTTTCTAAATGAATAAAATCAGGGATATCAGAAGTAGACAAGATATAAGAAGAATCAGCTTTCTTCATTGATTTCTTTTTGGGTGGAAGTACATGATAAAAATCAAGTAAAGAAAGTAGAGTAAGGGATTTAGTGCCCTTATCCACATATACAATGCTCCTACCAGTAGAAGAGGAGCTAGCATAAGAGGTGGTAGTTATAACGATGGAGGGAGTACTGGACTCGAATGGCGGTGGTGCTATTGGACTATCTTGGGGGAAAGTGTACTAAGCTGCTACTGCTGGTGGGCTATCACCCTCCCCAAGTCATCCTTTGCAACTATTAAAGCTTCTTTGGTATTAGAGGTTTGAGCTACTTTAGGCACCTGTAAGGAAAAGTTTTTAATGTTAGTAATGATCTTCTTAGAGATACGATATAAGGAGATATTCCAACCTTCTTTGGTCTTGAAAGGATCGCAAGTATCCCAAGGATTACTCTAACAGAACTAGATGGTTGCTCTAATAAGTTTTCCTTAGGGATAACAATGGCTCCTAACTTGTATCTATGCTCAAGCCAATCCTTGAAACTAATACAATCCTCTAAGACATGGCCTAACATGCGGTGGTAGGGGCAGTAGCTAGGATCATTACTCTTGCCCACTTCCTCCAGCCTCTTAGGCACTGGTAACTGAAAGTTAGGTTTCCTTAAGAGATTGTTGAAGATTTTCTTAGGGATAAAATTGGAGGCCACCAACTGTCTGGTGTACCTCCTCCTCTCTTGCTTTCCCACTTGGGCAGTGACTCTAGCCTCCATGGCTCTCTCTCTCTCTCTATGAATTTGACCCCTAATGCTCCTAGGGATCAAACTCTTCAAATCGTGTAAAATGCTAGACTCCAAGCATCTGTGGGCTCTACAAACTCTGCATAGAATGGATCATAGACTGGACAATGTCTCAATCTATGTAGGTGGTGGTGGTGATGCAACAATCCCATAGTAGTCCTCTTCTCCTACTGAAGCCAAGAAGGGGTGGAACTTACTGCCACTCAAATGTGGAGAGGTCTCACGAGAGGAACCTTCCTCAGCCACATGAGAGGAATCATCAATCTGCCTCACCTCACGCTCGTAGTGCCACTTAACCTTTCAGTTCTTATTGCAACATTGTGTCCTAGTGAGCAGGGCAGAGTGGGAGCTAGCACCAACTTCGAAGGTGGAAGGGACTATCTTAGATGCCAAGATAGCCTTCCCCTTCAGAGTAGGGGGAGCAACAAAGGTGGTGCTAGCCCTCATTGAAATTATAGTGGGGGCAACAAATTATACCGACACTGATGCTAATGCTGACACTGGCACTGACCAGGGTGTGGGAACCATAATAGCCTTCCTCTTCAGTGAGGGAAACTCAGGATCATACTGGATATCAAAGTGAAGAAGTCGCTTCTATCCTGCCACTTCCTCCCTAGCTTATGGTAGTGAGGGCTAGCCCCTCACACATGACTCTGATAACCTTAAAGCCACGTCTGAACTATATCACATGTGTGGTGGTGCTAATGAGTATGGTTTGATCCAAGGCTAGATCCACACCAAATGGGAATGAGATGATCATCTTTCCAGCAGACATGGCAAAAGGACTTATCACAAAATGGATGAAGAAACTGTCTAATAACTCTGCATTTGAAATAAAGCCGAATCAGACCATTTGCTTTGATAATTATCTTCAATTATTGACTTCTTGATTCAACTTCAAATTCGAACCCACACTTAACAAATTTAGGTATGCCAAGTGGGATTCAATGAATTAGAGAGATTTTGAGATTTGAGGAGAGATTTTGCCATAAGAATTTATTTTTATTTGGAACCTACATTCAACAAATTTATTTATGGTGAGTGGGGTTCATTTGTTTGGAGAGACTTTGGAGGCGTGTTTGTTATTTATCCATTGTTTGAAATTTGACTTGGAACCTTCATTTAGCAAATTTGGGTATGCTTACTGAGGCTCATTTTTATGTTTGAAAATATTTTTGAAAGCATTTTGTTTATGATGATTTTTTATCATATGTTTGACATGTTGAATTGATTTTTGTTTGATTTGAAAATGGGCTCCATGCTTAACAAATTTAAGTATGTTAAGTAAGGCCCAAATGTATTTGATATGTTGATTTAAAAAATGCGGCCCTTACTTAAAAAAATTTAGGTATGTTAAATGGGGTCCAAATGTGTTTGATATTTGTTGTTATGATTTTTTTAAAATTTTTTATTTTGAAAAAGGGAACTCTTACTAAAAAAATGTAGGTATGTTAAATAGAGTTCAATTGTGCTTTATATGTTGTTTGATGGTGTTTGATTTTGAAAATAAAATTCTCATTTGACAAATTTAAGAATGTCAAATAGAGTTTAAATGTATTTTGATATTGTGTGTGATGTTGATTCTAAAAAAGGAGAACTCCGACATAAAAAATTTGAGTATGTTAAGTGAAGTTCAATTGTGCATTTGATTTTGATTTGTTTTAACTTTGAAAATGGAACTCCATTTAACAAATTTATCTATGTTAAATGGAGTTAATTAATTTCGAAAATGTGTTAAAAATATTTTGGAGAAGCTCTCATTTAACAAATTTGGGTATATTAAATGGAATTGGTTGTTTGATTTCATATTGAAAATGTGCTTTGAAAAATAAATTTTGAAAAGGCAATTGATGATGTATGTTTGATTTTGATTTTAAACAGAACCCTCATTTAATAATTTTAATATGTTAGATGAGGGTTAATTATTTTTCACTTTTGAAAAGAGGTTTGAAGATTTTCTTTTTTATATTTTGCAAATTTTGTTATGTGAAGTTTAGTTTCAGAATGATTTTATTTTGAAAAGTTTTGCAAAAGACTTATTTTACTTTAATTTTTATTTAAATTTTCTTAAATATGAGATGAACCTTGCCTCACCAAGCTAGTGGTAAAGAGGTTATAAATTTAGTTATCTCCTTCCTTGGGTTAATTTATTTTTACGTATTGGGGAACCCAATATGGGTTTCAAGACTTACATGGATTGAGGTCCTCAAACCGAAAGGATGTTGGCTAGCTTTGCTTAAGAATGAAATAAGCTAAGTGTCAACAAAAAGAAAGATTATATTGGCCTTATATAAAATATAAGTCCACTATTGATGCTTATAGACAACAATTGTCTACAAAAGATGGAGAGAGGAACCCTCGCTAGTAGAGTTGCCAGAAAAATTTGTGGTATTTTAATTTGGATGTGGGTGGACACCACATAGATCTTAAGGGGTACTTAGTGAAGTGATCAGGTACAACATTGAAGTATGATTTACAATCTCGAAAGATAGAGGCATCACCCTTCAATGGACCTAATCACCTAATAAGGACTCCTAAGGCATGATGGGCCTTTGAATATACCAGAGATTTTTCCTCTACTTTACATGGATGAATAAAGTAGGGTTTATATTAAACTCAATTTTTAAGTTCCTTATGGAGGCAAGCCTCCATAGTTAATTATATCATAAGGAATGAAATTCCCTAAGAATACTCTCGATTAAACTAGACAATTATCATCTCCAAAGATTTCTAGGTTAGATTATCAAATGATTGGTTATGTTTGAAAATTCAATTAGAAAAGTTCAAGGAGAAGAATTATTTTTGGAATCCAAAGGGAGGAAGTAGGAAATGCTCATGATATTAGGAAGCCTAGTGAGCATTCCAATCTATTATATAATTGGGATTTATATATTTAAAGTGAAGAGATTTATTTATTTGAGTTGAATTTTTATTAGATTGCTATGGCTTATAATCCATCAACACAAGGTTGTGGAGATGCCTAACAAGTGAGGATTTATGCTTATCGCCCGAAGGGAACATCTACCTTAGATCTTAAATATAGGAAGCTTTAGCACAATGCCAAAACACAACTTAAATCTAAGTGGAGAATGGACATCAAGGTTTACCTCCACAAGAGAGAATAAACCATCCGACTTCTGGACTTACAACCAACTAGAGTGGCAGCTAGCTAACTCCTCCTACGATTCAAAACCATGTGTCCTGGTCTTATGAATTGCAAGATAGCTAGGGTAGTTATTTAATTGGAAAGAAACTAGAGTCCTAAACCAACTCCCTGAGAGACTATAGCATGAGTGGCATGAGCATATGAATTAATCTACAAATATAAAGTCTTTTCAAATTTTATTTCATTTTTGACACATAATTTAAACAAAAACTTTAGGATTTTTTATATATGCCTAAATGCATGATGAAGTAGATTATTGGAAAAATCAAAAGAGAGAGGGTGAAGCTTCATCAGTAGGGGTTGCTCTCATGGGTCAAGCGATCCCTATGTGTGTAAGGATGGAGGCTCTCATTTTACAAGAGTGATTCAAGATGCATGCACTATGTGAGACATACAACCATATAGCTAAGGGGTTTTTAAATCTATTAGTTATCTTGATTATAGCCTAGGCTTTATGGTGAGGTTATGAGTTGTTTAAAATTTAGTTATGAGTGATTAGTTTGGTAGAAATTTTATTTTTATTCTTAGAGCCTACCGCATCTTGGCCACAAATTAAAGCATTAATTATTTATGGAACTAAGAAAACCATGCCATTCCTAATACACAAACTAAACAAATCATCAAACAATTTTATAACTATCACAAAAGAATAACAAGTCGGTGTGATTGGGTACCACCGTATATCCTGAAAAAGAAAAGATGGGTAGCCGAGCTCTACCCTTATATAACCCAGAATATGAAAGAATAATTATAATTAGAAATGAATATATGCTATAGGAGTCTTCATTCTTCACTCTCCATTTTTTATTTGGTTCCTTCTTTGATTTGGATGGTGCTTGCTTCAAAGGCATCATAGGGCACCCTTGGACAAAGTCTTCTAGCCACTCTTCATCCTAATCACCTATAGCTCTAATTTTAATTCCTATTACAAAAATTACATTTGTATATGGAAAAGTAAATCTAATTACACTTAAAAAATAGAGGTTAGCTAAACACACATATAATCCCGAGTAGTTATATATATAATTTGGGCATAACACTCTGTACATGGGCTACCAAGCCCACCTATCCCAACTTGAATTATGCTTAAGGGATTGGGCAACTTGAAAAGAGAGTTTTCATATTTATTTTTGAGCATCCCCTTAAGCAAAATCTCCTGCAAAGAACATGATTAGGCTAAGTGTGACCTAACATCTAGTCTACGAGTCATACACCCTAACATCTAGTCTAAAATAATACATCACAAAATAAAATATACGTCACATCATACACTATCCTAACATAGAGCTAGAAGTGGGGACTTAATTTTAATGTGTGTGTCAAAGTTTTTTGTGATAGATCTTGAATATATTTCAATCAGGGTTCTAAAGGTAGTGTTCCTTTCTTGTTCAGGTCCATCTTTATTTGGTTATTTCCAAAAGAACCATCTATGAAAAGAAGACTCATGAGATGAGGCAATGTCCATGATCAGCTCCAATATTGGTAGTAGAAATTCATCTTTTGGACATGCCTTATTAAGATCCCTAAAATCAATCCAAATGTGAATTTGGCCATTCTTCTTCTTAACTGGGACTATACTATCCAAATAAATGGGATATTTTTCCTCTCAGATGAAGCCATCATCGATCAATTTCTTTACTTCAGAAATAACTTATTGTTCATTGTCCAATCATATGCATCTAAGAACTTACTTGATGGGGTTCGCGTCAGGCTATATCGCTAGCTTATGAACTACTATGTTAGGAGCTAATCTAAACATTTCTTCATAAATCTATGTAAAGAAATTCTTGATCTTAGTGAGTAGCCTAACTAAGTCATTGGTTTTAGATTGATTAAACAAGAAATTGATGTACATCGGGCATGGGTTATCTTCAATTCTCAAGTTAATTTCTTTGAGTTTATCGATGATTGATTTGATTTCTTCTTTGAATTTTGGAGGTGCATCTTTGACTTGGAAATCATCTAAAGTTTCTAAGCACACCTCCTCATTTGAGCTGATGTGGTTTGAGAAGAACCCACCAGATTCCAACTAATTGGTGATGACTAAGCAGTAGTCATCATCATCAACTAGGCCCATTATACTAAAGCCTAGACCCAGTCTTGATTGGAGATCTTACATTTGTTGTTCCATAACCTTTCGAAGTACTCTGACCTGTGCTTAGACCATGCAAGCAGAATTAAACACAAGGTGAGTATCAATCAAAAGGAAGTTCTATTAATTCTTTAAATAAATCATCCTCAAGTTTTACATCAACTTTAACTTGAGGATGATGCTTCTGGATAAAAACTATGGATCTTTATGCTTGTACAAGATTTAGGAGATTCCTTAACTACCAAACTCTCAACTTTTTATGAGGAAAGTGGGGTTAGACCTAAGGTTCCCATCTGATGCTTGATAATTTCACATAATTAATACTTGGATAAACTCATACTTTGCTTTGGTACCCAGTCTTGATCATTATCTGACTCGAGTGTCACCTCTACCCATTCTGCTATCGAGAAGAGCTTCCTGATGTGTTAACTTCATAAGACTCATCCTCTAAACTAGATTCTAAGTCTATATAGATAGTAGGTGTATTCCAGGATGCTGGAATGAATCTCCTGGTAGGTGGTAAGTATGGAGGTCTTCCACCTATGGGACTCCCTCTGGACTTCCTTCTTCCTCTTCTTGTAGGAGGTCGAGCCATCCTCCACTTATTTGAATGGAGTAACGAACTATGGGTGGAATCTAATCTCAGGTTTTACTTCCTCCCTAAGGTCTTCTTCTAGTTCCCTTTTCTTTTCTTTTTCGTTCTCTTTTTCTTTTTCTTTTCTTTCTTTTTCTTTCTTTTCATTTTTTTCTTTTTCATTTTGACTAAGGTCATTAGAGAAGACATTTTTCTTCTTAGGGAGGTAATAGGCTGCACCCTCATATATCCCAACCTTAAGAACTACGAATGGATTGAGATCTCCTTTAACACAATACTCAATTTCTCCTTTTAGGAATTTGATGCACTGATGTAGAGAGGATAGAACCAAGTTTTTCTCGTGCATCCAAGGTCACCCTAACAAAGCATTAAAAGATGTATCAAATTCTATTATGTGAACTTAGCTTCAATCTTCTAATCTTCTATCTCAAAAAGAAACACTATGAAGCCTAAGGCCCTCTTGCCTTGTTCATTGAATTCTTTCAACATCATCTTCTCTATTTGGAGTTTTAAGATGCTAATCCTCAAGTAGGTAAGGGTTCTTAGGCTCATAATGTTTACTGATGAACTTGGATCAAATAACACTATGGATAGACTAAATCTAACAACATCTGCTATATTATAAAGGGGACGATAGTACTTTATCATCCTAGAAGTAGGCCTTCATCTCTGAATGTGACTCCTAGGTCTTCTTCTGAGAAACATGCCTCCTCTCAAATAGGTGTAAACTGAGCTAAGCATATTTTTGGCTCAAGCAAGGCATTGATTAGTTACTCCCTTATCTCTTTGGATAAGATTAGGGCATCATATATGCTTAATTTAGCTAGCAACTTTTTCAGATGTGCTAAGACATTATAGTCCACTTTGGGTTGGTCCTCCATAAGCATATCCAAGGGTGGAGCATCTTGTGAAGGGGCTATTTGCTCACTATAACCAATACTCTATTTACCTTTATCTTGAGGTGCTACCCTAGGAGGTAGAACTTTGCCACTACGGAGGTTGACTTCAGTAACTTCTTGTGATGAGGAGCTTGTAAAAAGTTCTTCCTACTCATCAGGTATATCTACAACTTCTCCTAAAGGATCATCCGAGTTGGATGACTCCAAATCAATATCAAGAGATGAACCTTGATGATTTAAAAAAGGTAAATCTATTTTTGAATTGAAATAGGATTGATCTGAATTATATAAGTTATATTGCTATGACTTGGAGAGCTTTCTATAGGAATAAAATCACTAGGATCATCGAAGGTAGATAAAATGTAAGTGGAATAAATCTTTTTCATTCATTTCTTTAATTTTTGTGGTGGTACATGATAAAAATCAAGTAAAGTTAATAGTATGAGGGGTTTGGTGGGCTCATCCATAGAATAATGCTCTTGCTGTTGGTGGTGGAGCTGCTTGATGTGGTAGCTGCAACTATGGAAGGAGGAGTGCTAGACCTAAACGGGGTTAAGCTATAGATCTATCCCAAGCATGTAAAGTCTATTGTTACTACTAGGCTTCCACCCTCCTCAAGTTTTCCCTCATAACTGTTAGACCTTCCTTGATGTTGGAGGTCTGAGCTGAGTCAAGTAGATGTAGAGAAAATTTCTTGATTTTAATTTTTTTTTTAGAGGTGCAGAATAAAGAGATATCCCAACCTTCCTTTATCTTAAGAGGATTAGATATATCCCCAAAGATTATTTTAATAGAATTAGAAAGTTGTTCTGCTAAGTATTCTTTAGGATACCTATGGCTCCTAACTTGTAGCTTTGCTTAAGCCAGTCCTTAAATGTGAAGCAATCCTCTAAGACATTGCCTAACATATGGTGGTAGGGGCAGTAGTTAGGATCGTCACTCCCACTTCCTCTGACTTTCTAAGCTCAGGTAGCTAAAAATTAGGCTTCTTAAGAAGGTTCTTAAAGATCTTCCTGATTACCTCTCTCTTAAATGAGTATGGCTTGTTGAGTTTGTTGGCAAGAGTAGGAAAGTAGCCACCTATAGATACTGATACTACTATTGTGTAGGCTACTGTGGTGGTGGCCGTTGTGGTGGCTGAGGTATTGGAAGATGAGGCTGTAGTAGTAGTTGTTAGAACTTAGGCCTCTCAAACTCTGCTCTCGCTAGCTGCTTCCCCTTATCAACTACCATTATAATCCCTAGCATCTTCTCAAACACTTTTGAGGCTTGGGTTAGTTGACTGGTTTGAGAAGGGAACTCTTTGGCTTTCTCTTGTAGGTTAGCCGTCTTGTTGATTAATTTCTCAAATCTCTAAATGATAAAACCTTTGAGCATCAAGGTGACCAGGCCATGGATATTCTTGTGAAGAATCTCAATGGTATGCCACTCTTATAGCTGTGGTTCACATTTCATGCATAGGTTCCATCATCTAAGAATATAATTAACAAGGGACTCATTAAGCTTTTGCTTTCTATAATAAGGTCCCCTATAGTTACCTTTTGTTGAGCCCCTACAAACCTCTTGATGAAGAGATGCTCTAATTCTGCAAAGGACTTCATCGAACCATTGGGCAGTTTGGCATACTAATCAAATGCAACCCCTGAAAGGCTACTAACAAACTACTAGAAAATTAATGCATCGCCACCACCGACATTACAATAACTTGCTCAGAAGTGTGCTATATGCTACCTTGGGTTCCCACTGTCATCAAATACCTTGAAGGATGGTGGCACAAAGGGTAGACCCTACCTTGGGGTATTGAACTACTTCAAATTCCTCTAAGTAGGGTCTACCCTTTGGAATAGATGAGCTCCCTTAGGCTTGCCCAACGCTTCCTTCATTTCCTGCTCGTCCATCGGCTTAATGTCCTTTTCATGCATGAAGGTAATATCGATCACCTTCCTATGCAAACTACCAGCATCCTCATCCATAGAAGTGCTTTTAGGATGATCTAGGCTATGTACTAACTCAGGTCGATCGACCTCCATAAAAGAAGGTTATGAAACTAGGGCTTGGTTCTACAAGGTTAAAACCACTTCCATCAACTCATCTACCCTTCTCTTCATCCTATCCATTTGATCATCTTTTATCTTGATTTGTTGAGGGAGGTGTTGATTGAGTCTGATGCATCACCTTCCTTAACTACAACATCTTCATGGCTAGGCTTCTTCTTATGCAAGGATCCTCGAGTATTGACCATATGAACTTCAATGGTATCATCCATAAGGTCATCTTCAATGACATTAAAATCAACCATACCCTCCTCTTGGTCGAATTGATCATCCTTGACTATTTGCCTCATAGTGATAAAATAGTCTTTCAAAATATCATCCAAAGATTGATCATCCACCCAACCCGGTGTTACTGGAACATAGGTTGAATGATGACTAACTACTAGATTAAGCTCTGTAGAAGTGATGCATTGAATGGTCTAGACAAGTAGAGTGCTCTCCCTTATTGACTCAATAATAGGGGTAATCTCGGTATCCCCTCCTTCCTTCATCTCCAACTATGGTGGTGGAGTGACCACAACACTCTTGGGCTGCCACTCTCTCTTCACCACCATTAGGATGGAAGGCCAAGAGCGACAGCTCGATCTCACCTTAATGGGTGAAGTAGATGAAGAGGGGTCCTTGGGATGTAGCCATATCACTAATGGGGGTGATCTCTCTCGATATGCAGACTTGTGGAACTTGGTGGGACCTCAGATGGTGGGACATGAACAGGTGAAGGTGGTTGGTGAGTGGAGTAGTGTAATGGGGGTGACACAAGCTACCTCTCCTCTAGAGATCTTCTCCTATGGCTCAAACCAGTGAGTACTATCCTATTAGAATGATTAGCTCTATCAGCCTGTCGATTAGAATGATTAATCAAAATGGAGTCCACTGACTACCTGAAGAACCTTTTCCTATCCCTCTTGCTTGCTTGGGTAGCAACTTTGGCCTCTGTGGCCCTCTCTTTATGAATCTGATCCCTAACACTCTTAGGAATCGACCTCCTCAAGTCATGCAAAGTGTCAAACTCTGAGCATCCGTGGGCTCTCCAAACTCTCTTGGGCATGGACCGTAGACTAGCATAGGGCCTCCTCTTCTCCCTAGCTAGTGTCTCATACTCTATAGATGGGTGATGCAAAAATCTTCTTGAAGTCCTTCTCTCCCTTTACAACTGAGAGGGGGTAAAACCTACTGCCACCAAGAAGGGGAAAGGTCTCAAAATAGGATCCCTCCTTAGCCAGATGGGAGGCTTCCTCAACCTCCTTCGCCATGTGCTCGTAATGTCTTTTAATTTTTTATTTCTTGTTATGGCACTGGGTCTTGGTTAGTGCTACAGTACGGGAGCTAGAACTAACCTCAAACATAGGGGAGACTATCTTAGAAGCTAAGATAGACTTTCCTTCGAAGATTGGGAAAAATATGAAGGTTGTACTAGTCCAAACCAAAGCTGCGGTAGGCACAACCGGTACTCATGGTAGGGGAACCTCTACAGCCTTCCTCTTCAAAGAGGGGAACCGATAGTGCGTCTTTCTTATCCGCCACCTCCTCTATTGACCTGAGGATGGGGTCCTTCACAGGTGACCTTTAAATGCTCGAAGCCAAGGCCAAACTTGATGATGGAGGTGGTGGTGAGTATGGCTTGATCTAGGGCCAAATCCACACTAGAGGAAAAAGAGAAATTAGCTTTCCAGATGACATGGTAGAAAACTGAGTGCTTGAAGGAAGAAAGAATGGGGATTTTGCTTCACTGTTGGAAATGATATAGAATTAGACTTTTTCTCTTTGATTGTTGTTGTTTGATTGATTTTGAATTGGAACCCTCATTCAATAATTTTGATTATATTAAATGGGGTTCATTTATTTATTAGAAAAGATTAGAATTTTGGAAAAGAATCTCTTTCTTTTCTTTGGACTTCATTGGAATGTTTAAGAATATTGGATGAACCTTACTTTACCAAGCTAGTGGTAAGAGGTTCTTGATTTTATTTGATTTATTTTTGGATAATTTTCTTTGATTAATTTTCTTTTATAAGGGTTTTAAATAAGGGTTTTAAGTAAGGTCCTAAAACATAAAGGATGTTGGCCACCCTTGCTTAAGAAAGAAATAAATAAGGTGTCCAATGAAAAGAATGATAGTATTAGAATTATACATAATATAAGTCCACTATCGATGCTTTGAGATAATGATTGACTACTAAATTTGGAGAGAGGAACAATCCCCAATGGAGTTGCCAAAAACATATGTGGTGTTTTAATTTGGAGTCGAATAGACACCAAGCAGATCTTAGGGGATACTTATTGAGGTGATTATGTACAACATTAAGGTATGATGTACCATCTTAAAATATGGAAACATCACCTCACAATAGACCTAATCACCTAATAAAGACTCCTAAGGCAGATGGGTCATCGTATACACTAGAGATATTTTCCTTCTTTTCATGGAAAAGTTAAGCAGGGTTTATTTTACGTTGGGTTCTTTAATTTTCTATGAAAGCAAGCTTCTATAGTTAATTACACCCTAGGAAATGGGGATTTTCTAAGAATACTCTCAATTAAAGTAGTCAATCAACATATCTAAAGATTTCAATATTAGACTATCAAAAGACTTGGTATTTTGGAAAATCAAGTGGGAAGGTTCAATTTAGAAAGACTTATTCATAGATTCCAAAGGAAGATAATTAGGGAGCACTCATGATACTAGGAAGCCTAGTAAGCACTCAAATCTATCTTATGGTGAGGATTTATATGTTTGAAAGAGAGATTTTATTTTGTTTGAGTTGGAATCTTTAATAAAAAATTAGGGCTTATAGTCTATCAACACAAGATTATAGAAATTCCTAAGAGATGAGAATTTATGCTCATAGCACAAAGGAAATAAGCAACTTTAGATCCTAAAGCTATGATGCTTTAGCACAAGCTGGAAGCACGACCTAAATTTAAGTAGAAAATGGAATATAGTCATTTACCTCCATAAGAGATGGTAAACCCATCCCGACTCTTCTAGACTTACAACCACCTCGAGTGGCCACCAGCTAACACCTCCTATGCTTTAAAGCCATATAGGCTAGACTTATGTTTATGCAATATGGCTAATTTGTTATCTAATTAGGAAGAGATTAGAGTCTTAAGCTCACTCCCTAAGAGAATAGATCATGATTGGCATGAATATATGACTTAGACTAAATGCAAAATCTTACAAATTTTATATCATTTTTACACATTAATTTGAACAAAGGTTTAGGAAAATGATGCCTAAATGCATGATACAATTAGATTATTGGCTAAATCAGTGAGAGTAGGTGTTTTAGACTATGTGGGATGCCCTCACAGGTCAAACATTCTCTTATCGTGCAAGAGTGGAGACCCTCCATATTCAAGAGTGAGGCAATAAATTATGCATGATGTTAGAACATTCAACATTCAGCTAAGGGGTTACTAAATCTTTTAATTATCTTGATTATAGCCTGAGCTTTAAAGTGAGGTTATCTATTATTTTGAAATTTAATTGTGAGTTATTAGTGGGGGTAAAAAAATTAATTTTATCCAAATAGCCTACTATATCCAAGCCACACATTCAAACATTAATCTTAAGAAATCTATGAAGAACATGCAATTTTTATTGCCCAAGATAAACACAAATATCAAACATTTATAGATTATCATGGAAGAATAAGAGGTTGGTGCAGGCGAGTACCACCATACACCCCGAAAGAGAGAAAAATTAAGTGGCTGAACTCTACCCTTATACAACCCAGATTACAATAAAACTTTATAATTATAATTAAATTAAATTCCATGGGGGTCTTCATTCTTCATCATTTTCTTCTTCCTTTTGATTTGATTATGCTCCAAGGCTTCATAGGGCCTCCCAGAACTTTTCCTTCTAACCACTGGTCATCCTAAACCCCATAGTACTAATCCTAATTCCTATTACAAAGTTACATATTTATGAAAAAATAAAATCTAAGCATGCACATGGATAACTAAGCCCACGTATCCTAAGGATTATACTTTGGGGCATAAGAAAACTACAAGTAGAAGCATTTTATTTATTTTAGCAACCTCTTTAGCACAATCCCCTGCATAAAATAATACTAGTCTAACAATAGCCTAACATCCAATCTAAGAACAATAATCCTCCAGTCTAAAATATTACATCAAAAAATAAAGTATAACTTCATTACATACACCGTACTAACCTAAAGCTAGAAGTGGTGACTTAGTATTCCAATGTGTGTGTGCTTAGGCTTAGTGTGGTATGTCTTAGCTAAGCTTTTAAAGTTATAATTATCTAAGTTTGGAATTATTTAATTTAAACAATTGAGGAGGTTTCACTTTAAGTTATTAAAAGGATTTGTGAATTTTAATTTTCACTTTCTTTTATTTCATTTGATATTTACTCAGCATCTAAGTATTGTAAAGAGAAGAAAAGAGACTTAACCCTCTTCATCCCTATCCTAAGTTATTTTCTAAAGCCATGTTATTATGACTTGATTTATTTTAGTGAATGTTTTTTTAAATGTTTTATTAATCTTACATTTTGGTTAATCTTAAAAAATCTTATCCAACATGAAAGGCATCTTAAGATAAATAAAATTAAATTGCCATCACATAGATAATGTTGCACCATTCCTTTTCATCATCAATAACATGCATATGATTTTGAACTTAGCATACCTACACATGCAATGTATTTTTGGCATACTTAAATGATTATGAATGCATATACTTTGGTAGAAAAGATGAATTTTATTCCTTAGCTAAGTACACAATAAATGTATTAAATTTTTAAGCAAGTACATGCCATTATTTAAACCAAGGAAGTGAAATAATCTAAGACCAACTTGGAACTACTTAAAGCCTCATATTCTTGAAATTTCCATACTATATGCTTGCTATATTAAATACATATAAATGTATACACGACCATGAGAATAAAAATCATGTAAAAGATTATAGTTTATTGAATTATTGACACAAGTAAAGTAAAGTTCTATTCAAATTCTAGTACAAGTACACATAAGAATGAATTTAAATAAGTATGTGCCTTCATTAACCAAGGAAGTGAGGTAATCTAAGACTTCCATGGGGCTGCTTAAAACCTCGTATTCCTTGGATGTCCAAACTATATACTTATTAATATTCAAATATATGTAAACACATACATGAATCATAAAGATAAAATAATACTTTTACATGTTTAGGTTATAAGCACATGTAAATCATATATAATATTCATAGCTAATATTAATTTAACTTTACATCATTAGTTTATAATTTTGAAAAATAATTTAAAATTTATTAGTGATAATAGCCACTCCATATAATATGATTAATTCAACACATGCAACTTTACATACATAAGTATATTCATTTGATTACTTGATTTGAAAACACAATTAAATGATACAAATGGCATACAAAATTATGATGATTGAAAAGGAATAATTGAACACTTTCACATAATTCATTCAACTATATTAATTCCTAAGGATAGTCACAATAAATAAAATTATTTAAGATCATCCAAAGTTATTATTAAATTTTATCTTTGGATTGAAGTTATTGAACTTAAAGAGGGGAAAGAACATTTGTTGTTTTACCCCATCCCATGTGAGTGACTTAATGTGTTTAAAGAAAACATAGTTAAGTGATTTTTATGGATTATTCAAGTTTGAATCATTAAGCAAATGAATTATTTTTGCTTTCCTAAGTCTCTTAAATTCAATTAATCATTTAATTATGTGCCTCCAATGATACGCAAATGAGAAATTAAAATTGCAATGCACTTAGGGACCTAATGCAATGAGGCTCATAATTAAATATTAATTAAATTAAAGAAGGATCTAATTAAGTACTTATATGATTCTCAAACACCCATGGATCTAATTAAGTACTTAATGATCAAGGAAGAGGCCTTGATCATTCACCCCCATCATTCTGACCATTAATAATGATTAATGATCATTAATAAATAAAATTTTACTATTTAATAATTTTAATAACTATTAAATTAATTAGGGAAGGTAATTAAGATTAAAATATTTCAAGTTCCCCCAATTACCTAGCCAATAAATCTTAAAAAAATTATGAAGTTAAAGGACATCTCAAGGAATCAATACATTAAATTTGAGATTAATTTGCCAAGTAATTAAGGCTTAATTAAGAAAATTAAGAAAACATTTAAACCCTAATTAAGCACTTTTTATTAATTAAACCTTAAGTATTTAATTTTTTATTAACTTTCCCTCTATTTACCCTTTCCAAAAATGGTTTATTCATATTTTTAGGATTTTCTACAATTAGTTATGAATTTTTTAAGTTCAGGGTGATTAATGAAATTTTTAAGCTTAATTAACCCCTAATCCGATTGGTGCCATGTGAGAGTTGATGTGGCATCACTTTCCATGTGGTGTTATGGGATAGACCACTTAAATCATCCGATGTAGCTTATTGAGGTAGGGATGATGGACGTGCTTTCATCCCTGCTGTCCAATCTTAGATCGGATGATGGTGATTAATCTCATGGATTTTAATGGATTAAATCAAATAAAAATAATGGATTAATCATGTTCATCCATTCTAATCATGTGGAACAGATGATGAATGATCCTTCATTCCCCGAGTGTTAGAAAATGAACATCATCCACCCTCCTCCGCTCGATCCGAGCTCACCAGAGCTCATGAGGCATCGGGATCGACTCCAAAATGTTCATCGAAGAGATCTAAGGAGATCATACGTTGGAAATCACATGAAATCAAAATTTCTTTCATAAAACACCAACATCGAATAGAATTTCTATAGTTTTCTAGAAAATTACCTCATTGGAGCTCAAGATTCACGGTCCAATGATTGAGGTAGCTTTGTCTTAAAGAGACAAAGTCCAATTGAAATGCTCATGGCTGCCTTCCTGTCGATGGCTCTGTGAACCAAATGCCACTGCAACAATCACCAGAGTTGGTCTATGAGTGGTCTTTGGTGCTCGACTCAATTGAGAATCGATTCATTTTTCCTCATCGGAGCTTGGGGAAGGGAAGTATTAATTGAAGTTTTGTGATGTTTGATTGCGGTTGGATGGATAAAGGGCTCAGTTTCACTCAAGTTTGGTCTCACTAGTAATAAGGGGCACGAAGGGATTATGGAAAGCTTTGAGGATGCTCTACTTAACTCATTGAAGCTTTCTATCTCATTTGAATTAGACTGGGAGGAGTATACCCTCCTCCCAATTCTCGATGCCTAGGATCACTATTATTAGTTCCGCCGATAAAGGCGTGGTGTCGAGATGGGAGGTGGAGGGTCTTAAATGGCTAGAGGAATGGTAGGGGCTCAGGTGGTGTGTACCTCCTCCCCCAAGTGCTCCAATGAGAAGGCTTGGGTTAACTCACCATCTCTTGATCCATGGCTAACCCAATCAACTTTGGGTCAGGTGAGCTAGTGGTCCACATGTCCAAAATGGGTTAAAGGTGGCTACCAAGGGTTAGTGGGTAAGTATGACCATCCAAATGGCAATTTCATCTCATTTGGATGGGTTTTTCCAATGGGTTTTGGCATTTAGTTCTAACATGGGTTGTCATTTGGGCTGACCATGGTGACCCAAGGATGGGTCATGCCAAGTTTGGTTGGGTTTGGGCTTAGTTTTAATGGGTTTGGTTCAATTTGACCCATATAAGTCAAATTGAGTTCATTTAGGTTAAGTTGGAAAATTGGTCAAATTTGGTCAAATTGATGGTTCGATTTAGTTCAATTGATAATTTGAGATATTTTGGTTCAATTGGTTTGATTTAATTTGAAGTATATTTGGTTTTGACTCAAATGGGTTCATATGGGTCAAATGGGCTAAGTTGAGTAATTTGCTCAAATTGGCTTGGGTAAAGGGTTGATTTAGGTTCAATTAATGATTTGAGAATGATTGTAAGTGTTGATTTGAAATGATTTGGATTAGGGAATAGTTTGGTTTAATTTAACCCTTTAGGTCAATTTGGGCTAACTGGGTTAATTAAATTGGTTTGATTAAATTGGACTCAATTGAGAATTGGATCATGTTCAATAATCAATTTGTGATGAATTTGAGTCATTGGTTTTAATAAATTTGATTTAGGATTTGATTTGACCCAATTTGGCTCTTTAGGTCAAATTAGTCAAATTGGGTTCAAGAGGCCGATTGGTTAGGTCCAATTGATGATCAAATCATACTCAATATGCAATTCATGATTGATTGACGGTATTGGTTTCAATCAATTGAGTTTAGAATGAATTTTGGTTCAATTTGGTTCATGTAGTATAATTGGGTCAACTTGGTTCAAGTAATCAAATTAGCTTGATTTGACCTAATTGATTGATAATTGGACAATCAAGAATGATCAGCAATCATTGTAGAAGGTATTGAATGGGTTCGTTCAATCCAACTTTAGTTGGATTGGAGTTTGGCTCAAATGGATCTTTTAGGTCACTTTGGATGAATTGAGTTGAATTGTGTTGAATTAGGTTGGGTTGAGTTTGATGAATGATTTGGGATTGATTGATGGTTTTGATTGCAATTGATTTCAATTTAATTGGAAGTTAACTCATGCGGACCCTTTCGGTCAAATGGGTTGATTTGGGTTGGTTGATTTGATTTGGTTTAGTTGGTTTGAATGTAGGTCTTGAAAGGATTTTAAATGGAAGTTTGAATAGTTGGAGTGCTTTTGTGAAGTTCAATTGGATTTAGTTCAATTGAATTGGCTTTAGGTTGGACAATGGGATGATTGTAGGATTGGTTTAGGTTAAAGGTTAGGTTAGTTTGGCTTGGAGCTTGGATATGAAATAGGATTCAATTGGGTTTAATTGTATTGATTTGATGTTGGATTTTCATGAGTGGATAGGCATAGGACTTGGTTTAGGCCATAGGATAGGTAGGTTCTCTTGGTCTCAAGGTATAGCCTAAATCGTACCTTTCTATGTCTCTAGGCTTGGGTTTAGTGTTCACCTAATCCTATAAGTGTCCTTTGACTAAGGAAATCCAAGTGTCTAGAAGATTCCTAAGTCTAGGATAGGGAGGAACAATCCTCACTCCAAAAGTGAGGTCAACAAAAGTATAATATAGATTGGAGATATTCCTCAATATACAATCCAAGAGCCAATGATTTGATAAAACTAATTAATAAAATGCTAATTAAGCTAGTTAAAAAGATTCTCTCTAAAAATATAATAGAATGACATGATAAATAAATAGAAGAATTATGGGCTTATCATTACCACTTATAAAACTGCTATATAAGCAACACTGTACTCTTTAGCCTTTATAGTAGAAGTAATACTTCCCATCGAAGTAGAAGTACCTTCTCTCTGCATAGAAGTTCAAAGTGAACTTTCAATAGAAGAAAATATTCAAATATGATACGAAGAGCTTGAAGCCATAGATGAAATATGACTACAAGCCCAACAAAGCTTAAAAATAAATAGAAAAGATTGACATGAGCTCATGACCATATGCTTCACATGAGAAGCTTCAAAACAGGTGAACTAGTACTAGAACGAAGAAGGCTTATTGTTCCATATTAATGAGTTGGGGGGAATTTTGATCCAAATTAGGAGGGACCATATATCATCAAAAAAATATATATATACAAAAGTGGGGCTTAGCAACTCATCAATACAAAGGCATCAGGCTCATGCCCCCTATAAATGGATAATATATAAAAAGATATTATGTGTAACTATGAATCAAATATTCTCATTTCAATGATAAATTACCCTGTTAATAGAAAGAAATTTTATATATCTTGTAAAGCAAGATCTCCTATCAAAAATAAATTTCATCCAATCAAGAAAAAAATAAACTAAGATCCATCATGCCCAAAGGGGCTGGATCAAATCCATTATGCCTAAAGGGGCTAAATTTAAAACTTTAATTTAGATTCCATCATACCCAAAGGGATCATATCTAAATTAAACTAATATCCATCATGTCCAAAGAAACTGGATTAGATCCACCATGCCCAAAGGGGCTAAATTTAAAACCCCAATTTACATTACATCATTCCAAAAAGATCCATTATGCCCAAAGGAGCTGGATCAGATCCACCATGCCCAAAGGGGTCAAATCCAAAACATTAAATTTATATTCCATCAAACCTAAAGGGGTTGGATCTAAATTAAACTAAGATCCATCAAGTCTAAAGGGGTTGGATCAGATCCACCATGACCAAAAGGGCAGAATTTAAAATCTCAATTTATATTCCATCATACCAAAAGGGTTTGGATCTAAATTAAACTAAAATCCATCATTCTCAAAAGAACGAATTAAATCCATCATATCAAAAGGGGCTGGATTTAAACCTAAATTTAGATTGCAATATAATCAAGAGGAATAAGTTTAAATACAAACTTGCATAAAAGACTAAATTTAAAAAAGCTCACACACATAGCTCATGTATAAATTCAGATATTAAAATTCATTTATATAACTCTTAAAAATGTTGTATGCTTCTCTATTTCAAATATATTATAGGTTGATTACAATGTTTATCTAAAAAAGACCATATGATATACCCTCCACTAAGCCAACTAAAGAGTAGATATGGGCTATTATTGAAGCCCATGATCCACGTGGTGTAGCCAGGATACATGACAAATTATCATTACACCAAGATATGTTAAGAAACAGAGATATTTTTAAATACTTGTTTATTCTATCATCACATCTCCCACTATCTATCTCATTGCCTTTAGTTGGGTATGACCAAATTGATTAAATAACTAATTTAATATTGAGACATAGTCATGATGTCTCTTTAGAACGATATGTAGGTAACCTTGACTTTGGCTATTAGAATGTCCTACAACTAGCCAAAGGCATTGCTCCACCTACAGGCATAGTCAAGCTACTAGGTTACCATATATTATATCATGAAGCAGAAGATTTAGACCCAAAATTAGTTTTTAGCACTCCATTATCAACTGTCAATGGATACATATACTAGGCTTGACATCATTGGAAAATGCACGGTGATGTTCTTAAAAAGTATATATCGAGCAGTCTACACATTACTCTTTGATTATAGTTTCCTTCCCTTCACATGGAATAAAAGTATAGCAAAACATTAGAATAGTGCTACCTATACTTGCTAAGTTGGTCCACATGAATTGATAATCACCATGGAAGATACACATGATATAACAAGACTACCAATTATAGGAACTTCTTATGAAGAATGCATTCCACCATATCATGAGCTTTTATAGCATCAACTAGATGTCTAGATGATGCAGTTACATATAGTCTTTAAGTTTACATCACACCTTAGCTCATTATCAAAGACTATCCAAAGAATGGAAGACAGGTCACAGACATTGAAATATGATCACTCTAGATACATGGTTAGAAAGATTCCTCCATTCAGAGATGCAGCTGCCACACTTCGCATGGCTTGAAGATCTATTCGATAATGGATCCCATACATCCATTAAGGCCAAATTTGAGTCAATGGGAAAGTCAACTTTTGCTAAATACTAGCATAGAATATCGATGAAGGGCTATCTTTAGTAGCTTTTATTGCCACTTGACTATGATATTTTGTATTCCCAAGGCACAATAAACTATTATGTCCTTTTACCTTACTGATGGTTAGCCTACTCGCTCATGGTGAATGGATATCATTAGTCCTGTAACACTAGCCTACTTATGTTGTAGATTAGACATAGTAAGTGTCATGACTGATTCACGATGCTATGATGTGGATGCCCCTTAGCACTATCTACATGGGTGGATTCATGCTCATATTTTAGGAGCCTTGAGTTATCATGAGACACCATCATATTTTAGAGACTAAAATTTCCCCATGATTATGGAACTGAATATAGTTATAGTCTCTATAGATAGAAATCAAATATGAACCTTCATGTTCACCCTAATGCACATGAGCATTTTTAGATTATCTATAGATCAACCTTCTATAGTTTGTCTATTCAAAGTATAGAACATATTTCATAGACTCTCTTATTGATAGAGGCACTCCCCTATTATCATCAAAGTTGGGATACAAATACAGCATAGAATATCTCATCGGACTGTGACCCACTTGGCTATGCTATCACTGCCATAAATCTATAATCCTGAAAGGTTATAACCCTAATAGGATGGCTAGGTAGTTTGGATTTTCTCAAGCTACACCTATATATGGGTTACCACCAATAATGGATATAATAGATACTTATTCCTTGGGAGTACTTTCACTATCAGTTTGTTTAACAGTAGCCTCTACAACATGGACCTTCACACTTTTCCTTGGGACCCATTCTAGTTTCTACATAGCTCCACATGAGACTCATACAGGGGCCAATCATTTATGATTAATGTGGATTTGCCATACCTTCTCTTCCTTCTTGTAGCTGGTCTTTCACATAAACAACCACAAAATGCAAAAGGCTATATCCCTCCAACCTATATCACATATAACTAATGCTTATAAAAGTACATTAGATGACCAAAAAGGTAGTAGAAAATGATAACATTAAAATTTAGATACCCAAGAGAAAGATGAAAGGAATCTCTTTAGCCCCCCACCTTTTCATTATAATATATGAGTTCTAGATATAAACAACTCTATTCATAGCCCTCCCTCACCAGTAATAGCTAAATCACCAGCAGAGTAGAAGGAGAGTGATGTCACACTGGTATTATCCATAGATACTACTGTAGTTTCTCTATTGCACATCCAACCTACTAGTATTGATCATATATATGCTAAAGAAAATACGTATAGAGGATTCTGGCACTATAACTACTAATTTTGAACCACTTTTATCAGATTCAACATGGGTGATGGTGAGTGCAATCCAAGACAACTCCTTAGATCTGGATTCTTGTGCAAAAAGTCATCTTATCTCTAGTCTAAAACATATAATTGAAAGGCAGTTACTTGGCTTAGAAATTTCATGTTTTATTTCTAGAATATGCCCCAAGGCTTCAACTCCCTTACATGTTAGTCCTTCAAAAAGCTTATATCATATAATAGCGACTCTACACTAATTACTTCTAAGTGTTGACATAGAAGTTTTGTCAGATCTGTCTAGCTTCTGTGTAGAAGCAAATTATATACTAGATTGTACTGCTACACTTTGGCACTGAGATCTTGGAGCCCAGGCATTGCCCTATTCTTTTAGAAGAAACAACTGTTCAGTCTAGCTATTAAATTGCAATACAGCACCTTGGCACCATGATGTTAGCGCCGAGGTTCCACACTAGCTATTGAGAGGGAATAGGTATCAGCCTACTACTATAAATAAGAGTGAATAGTTAACTAGAAAGAGATTTTTCTCTCTTGAGTCCACTATCACTAAACTAGTGCTCGCACTTTACTCTAAGATTTCTCACTTCAGGTAAATAATTTATGTTTTTTCTTACTAGTTTAATAAAAATCCCACTATTGATCTTTGATTTAACTTGAAAACTTGGAGATTTGAAGACCTCCATCGTATAATTTAATTCTAGTGTGAGACAAAAACTCTCTCTCTTATGTTGATCTTAGATCCAAAATAAGAGAAAAGAGTGTTCTACACTATACGATATTGAAATATAGCACTGTTAAGGAAAAATGCTATAGAAATTTCTAAAAAATTTTGAAAATTTAAACTCAAAATTTGGCCTACAGCACCGAGACATTGAATATTAGCATCGCGCTCTCGGGTATTCATATTACAAGAGCGACATTACAATGCCCAAGAATTAGCACCGCAACACTTGAATGATATCCCATAGCCCCACGGTGCCATAGCATCAGCGTTGCGGTGCCATGCCCTAATATATGTAAAGTAACATCATAGCACCACATTGCCATAGGCACATCTCACTTGGAATATGACTTTGAACATTTTTTATAAAAAAAGAAATAAAATCCCACAACACCATGGCATTATAAGGACAACACTATGTCACCTTTCTGTATGTGAAAAAAGTCTTAGAAATTTTTTACTATGAAAAAATAATATCCCACAGCACCATAGTGCCCTAGGACAGCGTCATGGTGCTACCTCTAAGGTTCTTCAGTCTCAGAACATCAATTTTTTATAAGTGTTAATTTTTTATTATTTATTCTTTTTATCTCAGAACATCAATATTGAATAATACACAAGCACAACACATAATTATAAAAGAAAATTTGATTGCTAAATTTGAATATTACAATCACAAAAAAAAAAAAGAAAGGAAAAATACAAATGGAGGAAACTAGTAGTCATATTCATCGTCACCCTTGTCTGCTCCTTCTTCCTCCATTCTTGATACCAGTGGGGTAATCAACAAGGTTGATACTGAGGTGCCGTAGGGAAGGAGACCTGGCTAGGATCAACATAATTACAATTTTGAAATATGTTGACCAGTACAGTGTTAAACTTTTTAGTCTCAGTACATTGAATAATTTTTTATAAATTCTGAAATATGTTGTTTATTCATATAATGGTCAAATTTACTTTCCAGCATCTCCTACCTACGACTACTCTTATCCACCATTTTCCACAAGTCCAGGACCTGGCTGTCAATCTATTGAACTTACTTAACCTAGCAAGGACTTGGGAGTTCATGATATAGATCAGGGAGGATATGAACTCTCTCCGACTTCAAATCTATTTATGAATCCCCCAATCACCCTCTTCGTTAAAGGGGCCTTTTGAAAAGTACCTTCTCATCAAACCCCCATACTGCACTCACTACTACACATAAATCATTAATAAGAGAAGGATGGTTGTACCTAATAGTAGTGCTCCCCTTTAGCATATTACAAATAGAATTAAAAATAACCTTTCTGACATCGATCAAGAACCCCTTTTGCATAGCGAAATTTAAAATATCCTTATCTTTGGTAACCACTAATGTTACCAAAGGGTATAAACCTAGCAAATTAAAAATAGTGCCAACCCTTGGAAGTGGCTATCATACCAGCTGTAGGAAAGTTAATAATCCTTTCCTCCCATCATTTCCATTGCATGGTATCATTTCAACCATAAAGAAAAAGAATAATCTCATCAAAATTGGGATGGTCATTATAGTAGAAGAGATATTGATCATATTCAATATTGTCAAGATTTTAATGTGTGTGTATAACACTATTATCATAACTTATTAGCTTTTTTTGAACATATGGTTTATTGTCCTAGCTATCCTATGCATTTGCAAAGAATTCATCCACTACCAGGATGACACATGAGTTGTTGTTGTAAGCTAGCTTGAGTCACCTTTGTTTTATGATTATCCCCTCCACACTATCACTGGGATTATGGAAATCCCTTTTAGAATCATGTGCTTGTGAAGAATAGCATGCTAATACACTCCTCAGTGTTGGTGCTGCTGAAGTGGTTGGTAATTCTAGATGCCTTCTTCTTTCACACTACTCTTCTAATATGCATGATTAATATTAGAAATTAAGAAAAAAAGAGAAAGGGAATCCTTACAAGATGAGATCATTGAATGAAAATCCTTAACAGCCTAAGCTTCTATTTATAAAATAAGCCCCATCATCATGACACCCAGACTCAGCACCAAAGCGCTACCCTATTAGGTTGCAGAACACACCCTCAGTGCCACAGTGCCACATGCAACACTAAGGAATTGGTTAGCCCATCCCATAGGTTATTGTGCATTTAGAAATATATATTTAATTATAATAAATTTCATAAGTAATGCACGTGAAAAGAGAGTAACGCCATAGAGCTTTGACCTGGTTCCATGAAGCTCAATAAAATGAGGCTATCATTTTCCCTTAAAACCCACTACATGCTAGTAATGAATCTTGATTAGCACCGTGATGCTATTCAAATGATTAAAGGACCAATTATGTTGGCACCGCAGTGCTACATATGTAGCGTCGAGGTGCTGAGCCTCTAGTTCATCTGCCTCAGTATCATGCAACATAAGCAATGGACACCACTATCACAGTGTTGTGGCGTTGAATCCTAGCACTGTTGTGCTAGGTCCTAAAATAAGGATTTTATGTACTTTTAATAAAATTGAATTTCTTATTTATTTGTCATGCAAACACAATTATGCCTACCCAATATGTGGATAACTCATTTATATGGCAATCCAAAAGGATGTAAGTCTAGTTTTACTATTCATTGGCCATTCAAATACCCTACTTTGGCATTCCAAAGGGATGTAAGCCCATCATCTAATTCATTCACCATGTGAATATATGTTCGTTCTCCATGCAAATACTTCATAATTCGTTCACCATGTGAACAAATTCTTATCCGTCCACCATATGGACAACCATAATTTGGCATTCCAAAAGGATGTAAGCCCAGCTTCCTATAGTTCACCATGTGAACATCTACTCGTTCATCATGCAAACACCTTATAATTAATTCACCACATCAACACTCTTATACTACTTACACCTATAATTTTAAGTCTACTCGAGATACTTGAAATTAGGCAACCCATGGCTCCTAATCAAATTTTTTGGACATTATAGCTATGTCCCTCTTATTGATGTAGAACATCATGTGGATCCATAAATTATAGCTCAAGGTCCATTTACAAGATCTCAAGCTAAAGCCCAAAAAAATTCAAGAAAGAAGAAGGCTCAGCCCATTATCCTGCTAAGGCCCATTTTATGATTTCAACTTTTTTTTTAATGTAATTTTAAATTTTCTTCTTGAAACTCTAGGTTTGAAATTTTGAATTTACAAATTCAAAGCATGATATGTGAGGTAGTTGATTTCACATAAAATAATAGCATGTGAAATGGGTGGATGACATAAAATAATAAGGCAACTTAATGTTTCACATTAATATCGCCACCCATCTTTCCCTCTATGTTTTAAATTCTTTTCTTTTGAAAGATGTTCATAATAGATATAAATAGCCCCCCTTGTTAGAATGAAAGGAGATCTTCTGGAAATTACAAATTATGTTAGTTGTTCTTGTGATTTGAGAGCTTGGTGGCCAAACATTTGCAATCCTTGGTGGGAGTGGTAGTTATCCAACATATCTTCTTTCCTCACCTCCAATACCCAAGTTCTCTCAATCTCACCAAAAGAAAGAATGCCCACCTCCATCAAATATGGTATCATAGTGAAGCCTAGAAGTAGCAAATTTGGTCAAAAGTTTGCTTCAACAAAGGGAGCATCTCAAGTGGTGGACTTTTCTTCAAACTTGGGAGGTTTTCTTGGACTTGTGAGATTATTAATTTTATTTTATATGATAGTTTAAATACATATTAGTAGCTTGAAAAGATATATATTACTTGTAAGTTTATACTGATAACATAGAATTCCAATTACTCAGTTTAATTATATAATTTAGTTATTTTATGATTGTATGAATTTGTGCCACTCCTTCCCACCCTTCCCAACAAACCTTAAAAAATAAAAAAATTAAAAGAACAAACTTAGTGAGGTATTGCTTCACCCTAAAAATAATCTAGCATTAGTGCAAATCAAAATCTAATTGCTTGCTTTATTATCTTTAATATTGTTAATGGTTAATTTTAAAAGTTCCTATGATTAACCTATGTTAACTTACTTTGTTAAGAAAAAAAAAGAGGTTTCATAAATTTGAGCATTTTTTTTCATTACATTAAAAAATATAAAAAAATTTCATGCATAATAATATAAGTGCGTTAAACTTGGTGATTTTGGAAGCTAAATAGAACTTTATCAAAAAGACGTTAACTGTTTAAGGAGAGCTTAGGATTTAAGTGGTCTTGTACCACCCTCCTCACCTAGAAGTTCTATTAGCCTAAAATTTCACTTCGATTACAAAATTATATTATACTTATTTTATTTTATTTTATTTTATTTTTTTCTTTTTTCATATATCTTTTTTACATAAAAAAAATCTCTGGCACCAAAATCTATCTCTCAAGACCAAGTTGAAAATTTGACTAGATTAGTTGATGTCTTAGATTTTAGGATCCATGGCAATGAATTAAAAACTCAAAAAATATTAGAAGAAAGTAAGAATTAAATGTTAGAACTTAAAGAACAAATGCAAACTCTTATAGCCCATCTACAAAATAATACAGTACTAACTCCTCCTCTAATATCCACTCACACTGTACCTATAGGGATAGACAAAGAAGATTCAAATCCAAACCATAGAGAAAACTAACCACTTAGAAGACCACCAATTGCTAGAAATGGTAGAAGGGGAGAAAATTATTTTAAGACTATAAAAGACTCTAATGATCCATCTTGAAGAGTTAAAGTAGAAACCCTAACTTATGATGGTATAAATGACCTAAATAAATTTCTCAATTGGTTAGTTCAAATGAATGACTTCTTTGATTGGTATAAAATGGATGATTATCAAAGGGTTACTTTTGCTAAAATGAAATTAAAAAGACATGTTAATTTTTATTGGACAAATACTTTAGCAAAAGAACAAAGATTAGGAAGGATAAATCTCACTTAGATAGAAATGAAAGAAATATTAATAGCAAAGTACTATCCTTGGCATCATGATAAGAAGCTACATAGTCAATTATTAACTTTGAGACAATGTAATCATCTTGTAACTGAATATTTGAATACTTTTAAAGATCTAGTTTCTATAATTGATTATACTGATAATGATTGGAAATTAGCTTATAAATTTGTTATTAGGCTTAGGACTGACATTGGAAATAAAGTTTGATTATTTGATCCACAATCTTTAGAGGAAGCATTTCATTATGCCTTATTGGTTGAATAACAAAATAAATCTGCTTCCATCTCTAAAACAAAAAGTTAAGTACCTTCCCTTTCATCTCATAGATCTATTGTTAAACCCACCCATCCAAATGGCCCAACCCCTTTGCCTAAAACTTTAATTGAAAGAAGCTCTAAGAGCACTATGGAAGTAATATGTTTTAAATGTCATAAATATTATCATATGAAAAATTAATGTAAAGCTCAAATCTTATTTTTAGAAGAAGTTGGAAACCTAATAGATGATAATCTAGAAGAAGTTTATGATGACACCCCATTATCTGACGAAGAATTTGAATTAATTGATGACCCTCAGGTTAATGTGATAAGATGTCTTACTGTAATTGAAAAAGAGGTAGAAGATTGGAGGAGAAAGAACATTTTTAGGATGTATGTTTTGTGTTATGAAAAGAGATGTAGGTTATTTATAGATGGAGGAAGTGCTATGAATGTCATTTCAACACACACCTTAACTCGAGCCAACCTAAAATTTGAACCTCACCCTGAACCATTTCATGTTAGCTCAATAAATCATACATCTCTTCCCCTCACCAATTGATGTTTAGTTCCAATTAAAATAAGAAGCTTTTGAGGGCCAAATTTGGTGTGATATTCTCCCTATGGAAATTACTCATATTCTCTTAGAATGGCTTTGGTTGTATGATATGAATGTTATTCACTTTTGTAGGGAAAATACTTATATTTTTAAATATAATAATAAGACTATTAAACTTCTACCAATAAAACCAATAGATAAAATACTCTCCATAGCACCACACAAAATAACTTCTAACTTACAACCTAAGCCTTTATTGAAGAAAATGCCAAACTCCAATTAATTATCATACAAAATCCTACTATTAGGGTTAATACTACCATTTTTATTCTTGCTTTAAAATATCTATTCTTCCTTCTTTGACCCCAAAGATAGAAATAATAGGTTTTGGAGCCTTACAAAAAAAATTTCTAATTTATTTCTCCTTCACTTATTACATGTAAAAGAAGTCATACCAGACTCTAATGAGACTCACATACCTGTTGTGGTCTCTTCCCTTTTTTCTGATTTTAAAGATATTGCACCCAATGAGCTTCCTAATGGGCTACCTCCTCTAAAATACATTCAACATGCTATTCAGTTCTAACCCAATCCTCAACTTCCAAATCTTCCACATTATAGGATAAACTCTACCGAGCATGTTGAGATTAAAAGACAAGTTGAGGAATTATTAAAAAAGAGTTTTATTCAAGAGAGTCTTAGCCCTTGTGCAATCCCAACTTTTTTAACTTCATAAAAAGATTAAATATGATGAATGTGTGTTGATAATGGGGCAATAAATAAAATGACTATCAAGTATAGGTTTTCTATTCCCCGATTAGATGATATGTTAGATTTAATTTGAGGAGCAAATTATTTTTCAAAGATTAATCTAAAAAGTGGATATCATCAAATTCGTATTAGATTAGGAGATGAGTGGAAGATAGCTTTTAAGACTCCTGATGGACTTCATGAATGGCTTATCATGCCCTTTATACTTTTAAATGCTCCTAGAACATTCATGAGATTAATAAATATTATTCTTAAACTATATATAGGTAAATTTTTAGTGGTGTATTTTGATAATATTTTGATTTTTAGTTTAAGTAAAAATGAGCATCTACAACACATACAAAAAGTCTTTGAAATAGTTAGACAAGAGAAATTATACATTAATTTAAAAAAAATGTTTCGTTTTGTAAGTTGAGGTAATCTTTTAGGCTTTATTATATCCACTACTGGACTTAAACTTGATCCTTCTAAAGTGATAGCAATTTGAGATTGGCCATCACCTAAAAGTTTTATTGAAGTTAGAAGCTTCCATGACTTAGCCACCTTTTATTAGAGATTTATCAAGAATTTTAGTATCATTGTTGCTCTGATAACTGATATACTAAAATTAGATAATTTTGTTAGACTCCTAATGCACAAAGTGCCTTAGACAAAATTAAATTTCTTATTGCTTCTACACCAATCCTTAGGTTTCTTAATTTTAATAAAGCCTTGAAGTGACATGGGATGTTTTAGGAATTAGTATAGGTAAAATTTTAAGTCAAAGAGAATCATCCTATAACATTCTTTAGTGAAAAGTTAAATGAAGCAAAATAACAATATTCTAGTTATGATAGAGAGTTTTATGTTGTAATTCAATCTTTAAGGCATTGGTGATACTATCTCTTATATAGAGAATTTATACTTAATTATGATCATCATGCCTTAAAATTCATTAATACATAACAAAAATTAAGTCATAGGCATGCAAAATGGGTTGAATTTCTACAAGACTACTCTTTTATTCTAAAGCATAAGCTTGGTAGATAATAAATCTGCTCATACTTTAAACCTAATGATTTCCTCTTTAGAATTGAGAATCTCAAGATTTGATAGAATTAAAGATGATTATATTGTGTGCTCTAATTTTCACCTAATTTATCTTGAAAATTTAGATAAACTAATAAATTAATAAGGAACATTCTTGATAACAAATGGATATTTTATAAAAGAAAACAACTATGCATTCCTCGATCTTCTCTTAGAGAATTCATTATCACCGAGCTACATGCTAGAGGTGTAGCTGATCATTTTAGAAAGGATAAGACCATATGTTTATTAGAAAATAGATTTTACTAGCCTTCATTAAAATAAGATGTTCAAAAATTAGTGGCTCAATGCTTAATTTGTAGACAGGCTAAAATTATCAAACAAAGGTCTGGAAAATACACTATCTTACCTGTTCCTTGTAGGCCTTGGAAAGACTTATCAATGAATTTTATTTTATGATTACCTAGGATAGCTCGAAGACATGATATCATTTTTGTTGTAGTGGATATGTTCTCAAAATGGCTCATTTTTTTTCCATGTTCAAAAATAAATGATGCTTCTTATATAACCAAATTATTTTATAAGGAAATAGTGTGACTCCATGGTCTCCCTTTAACTATTGTTTCTAACAGTGATGTTAGGTTTGTCTCATATTTTTAGAAAATATTATAAAAATTATTAGGTACCAAATTAAAATTTTCTTCTACTTTTCACCCACAAATTGATGGACAAACAGAAGTAGTCAATCGTACCGCAAAAAATTTCTTTAGCTGCTTGGTAGGTAAAAGTTTATGAAATTGGTAGTCAATCGTACCTCAAAATTTTCTTATAATAATACTATTTCTAAAACTACAAAAAAAATCACCATTTGAGATAGTCTTTGGTCAAAACCCACAATGATCAATAGATGTAGCAAACCTACCATCTCATGTATTTTTTGATGTATCATTCTCATTTACTAAAGATTTTCAAAGACTCCATGAAGATATAAGAAAGCAAACTATTATAAGTAATGAAAACTATGCTTCTAAGGAAAATCATAATTGTTCAATGAAAGAATATAAAGAAGGTGATTATGTATTGATTCACATTCGGCCTGAGCATTATTAAACCACTAAATATAAAAATTTACATGCCTGAGCTTATGGTCCGTTTAAAATTCATTAGAAAATTAGAACTAATGCTTATCACCTTTATTTTTCTATTGATTTTCACATTCATTCAATTATTAATATTGAAAATATTCTATCATATGAAGGAATCAACAAACCTTCACTTGTTCAGTCAAACTCTATAGCAGAAGATATAGCACCGTACTTGTAGAAGCCCTCTTTCTTTGAAGTTGATTATATTATCATTGAGGAAGTAATCATTAATCTAGCTTCTATACATCATTTTCTAGTTTCCTGGAAGAATAAGCTACTAGTCGAAGACACATGGTTGACTCGTACTAATTTGGAGACTCTAGCCCCACATTTAGCAGAAGACTTCTTACATTTCAACTCTACAGAACAGAGTTCAATTGAGCCTAGGAGATTTCATGTAGAATATCATGTGGATCCATAAATTAGAGCTTAAGGCCCATTTACAAGATCTCTAGCTAAAGGCCAAAAAATTTCAAGAAAGAAGAAGGCTTAGCACATTAGCTAGATAAGACCCATTTTAGGATTTCATCTTTTTTTATTTATGTAATTTTTAAATTTCTTCTAGAAACTTTAAGTTTAAAATTTTTAATTTAAAAATACAAAGCATGACATGTGAAATGGTTGAGTCCACATAAAATAATAGCATATGAAATGGGTGGATGTCATAAAATAATAAGGCAACTTAATGCTTCACATTAATGTGGCCACCCACCTTTCCCTCCATGTTTTGAATTCTTTTCTTTTAAAAGATATTTGTAATGGCTATAAATATCCCCCCTTACTAGAATGAAAGGAGATCTTTTAGAAATTATAAATTATTTAAGTTATTCTTGTGGTTTGAGAGCTTGGTGGCTTAACGTTGGCAATCCTTGGTTGGAGCGCTAATTATCCAACATATCTACTTTTCTCACCTCTAATACCTAAGTTCTCTCAATCTCTTCAAAAGAAAGAATGCTCACCTCCATCACTTTTGTTAGTAGACTAGAATAACATAGTCCCAGGATGACCGAACTATAGAATCTTGATTGGGACTACAGTCCTATTTCCTTTTAGACCATCATCTGAACCACACTATACCTCTAAGACACCAAATGCATATTAGATAATAAGACTATTTCCAACTATAATTGAGATTGATCTCTTACTACGATAAAAGGGGTAATTAACTATAGAGGCCTGTGTCCATAGAAAGAAAACCAGATCTATATAAACCGTAACATAAATGTTTGGAGAAATGTGGTTGAATATATATCAATCTACCTTAGAAAAAAACATACTCTACGCATCTCATTCAAAGATGGTGGAGCACATCCTTAAAGATATTTTTTAGTGATTAGTCTCGTAAATCTTATTCTGCTACAATTTACTATACATATGGCACCATGTCCGCTGAGCAATCTCATATTGAGGGTCTTTCTTCACTTTATATATGGCTTCCAGATCTTATCATCATCCACACTCATCGAACCTAAAAGAATGTTGAATTTAAATTTGTATGTGAATATAATAGGAATATTTTTGGATGCCTGAAAAATAAGGTTGGACAAAAATATTGCAATGAGATGTAAGAGAAGCATCATTGTTCCTCAATCTTTATGTGGCATTTTCCCATAGTTCCTTGATACGAGGTTTCTCATGAATGGCATGTGATTCATTTAAAATGCTTTTCTAATTTGTACTATAAATTAATGTATATCATAATATATAGTATATATCATTGTATTCGAGTTGGAATTTTCAAAAAATTTTGACTTTATGATATATATATATATATATATATATATATATATAGTTTATTTGAATATTTGATTTCATCTAAAATTATTTCGATACATTTGATCATTCCTATCGACAATTATTTTGATTGATTCACTCTATTGTATTATAAATATTATACTATTAAATAACAAATCTTTAATGATCTATCTCATCTCTATATATAGTTTGGGAGTTTTTGAAGATTCAATAAATTAAGATCTTATCATGATTGTAATTTTAAAGAGACATAAAGTATAATCTTATGGCATTTATTTTGCAACTCGATTATAGTTACTAGAAACCATATTTTAAATTGGATGATATGGTGTTTTGATGATCCCAACTCTATTGGTTATAATTTTTATTTGACTAATTTTTTAAAGTACACCTAGTTAAGAATTAATTTAGTTAATTAGGCATTAAAAAAAATTCAATTTTAGGCCTAGTCGCCCATTGAATGGGAGACTGGCTATAGTTTATTTATTTATTTTTAAAATATTGTCCCAGCCACTTTTTTGGCCATATCAGACCCATTTAATGTCAAAATTTATCATACTTGGTATCATTAGAAAGGTAATGAAATTTTCTACAACTTTTATGTTGACAGCCTTAGACAATTCTCTCTCGGGTAGCCACTATTTTGCATTTATATGGATTTTCATGGTGCAAATTAAAACTATTATTGCAGCCCCACTTTTTTGGCCATATCGAGCTCATCCGGTATCCAAATTTAGCATGCTTAGTATAAATAGAAAGGTAATAAAATTTTCTACAACTTTTATGTTGATAACTTTTGATGATTCTCACCTGGATAGCCACAGTTTTTATGTTTGTATGGATTTTCACGCTGCACAATTAAAAATATTGCTACAGCCCCACTTTTTTGGTCGTATCAGGCTCATCCAATTTTGGAATTTAACATGCTTGGTATCATTGGAATGGTAATGATATTTTATATAACTTTCATGTTGACAACTTTCGACGATTCTCTCCTAGGTATTTTGCAATTTTTTGCATTTGCAATCGATCTTATTGGTTATGTTGGCAAATACGATAATCCTCTTATCTTCCTTCCAAATATATACTAAGCAAGCTTATTAATATTATCTTGCAAATAGCTTTAGTTCATACATGGACAAGAAATAACATAACATGAGTTGATAATAGTAATCATTTTATAAAAATAAGCACTAACCAACATCAAATGATAAACAAATAATAAGCATACAATAGTGAATCAAAGTGAATAACCCTAATACAAAATACCACTATAAGTACATGGTGTCAATTATCTACAAAAGATAATAGTACAGATGACTATTATCAATGATGTCGATGTGGCAAAATCACATCACTATCGAGTGTAATGGGATGGTGGTCACTATGGTCGTTCTTGTAGATGATGTTCTTGAAGCTCCTCATCCTCTTCAACTTGTATGACAAGTTGTTGCAAGTAACCCAGATGTGTAACACTAGGTACATCAGCTAAAGCCTATGTAAAGAGTGAGAAATCATGGTACAATCCATACGGGGGTGTCATATAAAATGATGAATGACCATATCTGGGAGGGGCTGGTGCTTTCCATGGGTGTAATTGAGTCCACATAGCTTCCAGATATGAATACTATGGTGGCTCTGTGAATGTATATGTAGAGGGCCGAACTAGTAGCATAGAAGATGGACCAACATTCATCATTGGCACATCTGGTTGTACTGATGATGAAGTACCTTGAATTTCAGTATCCATGTACTTACAATCAGAGATATGCATATTACGCTGCAGCTCCCTAACAACTCGTTATACTAATTGATAAACTATTGAAATTTTGTTTCCTTATCTTTCCCAAAATAATGTTGGAATATATCATCAATTCAGGATGTGCTCATACTGCATTGAAATAAAATTTATTTGGATCGGATCATTATACAAAGTAATAATTTTTATGTCAAAATAGGCTTACCATTAATTGTTCTCCAGGCGCTCGAGGGTAATAAGTGTTTGGGGGAATTATTTGGTTCCTTCAGCATATAGAGTGAAGCCCAAGGCTAATACTATCTCATGTATTATTTGATCATTGACTCAACATCTTGTTAGGATGAATCTACCACCACAACAGAATCACACATGCTTTTTCAATATGCAATGTACATCTGGTGGTAATCGATCCAATCAACATCTTCTATTCCTTGACCATCCACTCGCTTGAAGGAGGGGTCTAATGGTGCTACATTAATCATAGGTGGAAGGCTGAACTATCTGAGATCTCGATCAGGCAAGTACCACTTAACTCATTTCAAGCTAATTATTGGTACTCTAGCCAGCCATATATCATCAGCCTATAAGCATATATCTGTAACACATACACGGATCGGATGTCCACATGGCTCCTGTATCACCTATGAAGTTTGAAAGAAATATTAGGTCTATTGTGCACATCTATTAATGAATACAATAAACAAATTTACAATAAAATGTACCTGACTCTACAACAGCCCATCTAATTCATCTCAGTAAATTCTAATGTGGGATGGTATCATCTCTCATATAAACCCTTCATTCTATTGACATCCCATGCTCAGGCCATATATATTTGTATGGTGTGGTACATGTAATGTAGATCTACCCACATGAATGTGCTCCCATTCCCATACTTACCGTAAATGTAGGCATCCAACCATATTTGTGCACTTTAGCTTCGTCACCTCATGTAGCTCTCTGTATAAATGGGCAAGCACAGTAGATCCCAATGAGAACTCCCTAAATGTGTCAACATTCTCTAGCAGTGGTAGATATTTCAATCAATCCTCAGAGCCTGATGTGTATGGCATAAGGAAACAACCAATCACAAAGAGAATTTACACTTTGACATGCATAGCAAACTCAAGCTCAGGGAGATCTAAATATGAATCCTTATAATATGTTCAATGTAGCCATCATAGAGGCAAACAAGTTTATGCATAAGCCTATCCAATATGAAATTCTGATGTGACATGCGACTTGACTCAATCATGGTACACAATATGTGGCTCCGGGTGTGCTCCTATCAGCTCATCATAATAATATAAACATGAAACCCACCGCTTGCCTTCCCCAACTACAATTCTATTAATAATAGGTGAGTCATCTATCTAAACACCCAAAATCATAGCAACATTCTGTAGCAAAATCATCATCTTTCTAACGAGCAAGTGGAACGTATTTGTTTGTGAAGTCTAACATTCAACAAATACTATGAGCAATTGGTGATCTAGGCAAATGTACTACATCTGTGAAACACAATCCAGTCTAGCTACTTATAGAGCACTCATAAATCTAAGATAATTAATTCACCATTCTCTGAACATCAATAAATGAGAAGCAACCTCAAGCACTATAACCTACATAATAAAAAAATTTGATCAACATGAAACATTATATGATAATCTATATACGAAGCATGTGAAATTTTTTTTTTACCAAATTAGGATGTGATGGTCTATGTCTATCATGTAACATTGCAATACTAGGGTAAACTTCTACTGGTGGATGGTCGTAGTCCACAACATTCTCCTCTCCTCGTCTTCACCTTCTGCATGTGGGGAGAATTGGTTCTTCAGCAATATTACCCCTGGAAATAATATATGCATTAATCATGTAATAACAGTTCACATATAAGCAGTGCCAGCATTAAACATGTAATAACATAATCTATCAACATATAAGTATTAATAGTACATAACAATCACAGTAGCAATACACTAAACCACAAAACATTTCTTAGAAATAGCTTATAACATATATCAGTGTGGTATTATGTAGTATAATGCTTTTTAACAGCATTTTCAAAAAGCAACATAAACATATGTACAATAGTGTGGTATAGTATTTAACAATCTCACAGTAGACAAGTATGAAATATTACATAACAATTATAGCAACAGTACATGAGTCATCACAAAACATTTCCTAGCAATAGTTTATAACATATAATAATAGAAGTGCTTACAACAACCAACAAAAAAATAAAGGGGAGACACAAGACAACAATAAGCAGTACATCACAGACCCACAACAACTACCACAAGTATAACAAGTAATAGTGTTATATATTACACACAACTAACAATAGCCTATAATATATTAGGATAGACAATATAAGCTCCCTAAATAAGAAGACCATGATCTAGATTAAATTTGGTGATGCTGATTCTGAGGACACATTGCTTTGTTGTGCCCAACTTTTTTGCATATACTACAAATCCTATTACTCCTTGTAGTAGTCTCATCCATTATATTCTCAAATCCATTTGTCCTAGATCGATCAGCCTTTCTTTTAATATTTGGTGGAAGATACTCTGAGTAGTTGCTATTGATGATGTGTTCAGGCCACTCATTACAATCAAGGAAGACATAGAATTCTCATTTGTAGGTGTTACGGTAAAAGTCTAAAGTGAAATAAGCAGAGACATATTGAATGTGACTTAGATATCATTATCTCAACACACAAATTACATGAGGGCGGGGAATGTGATAGGCTTGGGGCTGTCTACATGTACACTTGCAGTCATGATTTTATAACAGCTCAATCTTAAAGGTTCTGCTGCACATATCAAAAATTTGATACTCATTAGTGTTTATCTTTATTAACTCTAGAAATCTCCTTACCTCACATTCATTACTCTGCAGAGCACTCTTGACATGTGGAGAAAATATGGAATCATGTTGGTTGGCTAGAGTTGTTGTTGTCTCAAGCTATTTCATGAAAAGGGAGACAATGTTATAACATATTGCTCTAATTAATGCCTAAATAAAAGCTATGTGCCCTCTTCAAGACATCATAAAAGCATTCAAATGCATTTATGATCATCGTGCCATATCTGTAGCCACCATCATGAGTTAAAGACCACTATTGCACATCCTTTCAAACCAGCCAATTATAAGCTTTTTTCTTTATATTCTTAATATTAGTCATATACCTTTTGAAAATTTGAATATCATCAGTATTACCTACAACATACATTATTTGACATATGAACTCAATGTCTTCTGTACCAAGTTGCCGAACAACTTTTCTGAAATTCTCTCTTAAATATCGAAGGAAAAAAGCAATGCACATCCCAAGAAAATACTTTCTTATAGCCATATACAAGACTTGTGTGCTTATCAGATATGATGCACAAGTCACCTCTTATAGAGATCAATGGGATTAAGTCTTAGAGTGTCCATTGAAACCAACCCATGACTCAATACATTCAAATTCAACTACTACAAAGGCTAATGAAAATAAACCATTATTGGCATCAATCCCACCTACGCTAAGAGGAGTCCCCCTATACTTAACTATGAGAAATATCCTATTAAGACATAAAATCAAGTGACAATATTGCCAACATATAATTGAAGGCTCAATACCTAAAAAAGTCATTAGAATTGATTTAATTCTGTCTAGTGTACTCGATACATGGATCCTAGCATAACTAAACATATAACACCCATAAACTTCTCTAAAGATCGATATGATTCCTCCCAACTATCAAAAATAATCTTGACTGCCTTACGATGCACATCCGAAGCCTTCATATAAGACACTCTTATATTAAATTTGGATTCCATACAACTTATAGTTTCTCAGGGCTTTAAATTTAGTTGACGTCTAACTGTAGGTTGAATGAAATAGCTGATAAACTATGATGTACCTTTTCTATGTCTAGCATTCAGCACTAAATGTCTACAGGTATGAGGTGAACCAATACTGTGAATCCTCCATGCACCACTCAATCTCTTACATGATGTTGCATGTAATAATCACATACAAGGTGTAGTTGGGTGGGCATGATAAATGCACATAATAATAAACTTTATGTTATTTGAAGAATATATCACAAACTCAACATTATTTAAGATATATCATCCTTGAAGAGTGAACTGAAGCTACTTCTTATCATGAAAGTGCATACCTTCTAACAGTTCATCTGGAATGCAATTTCCTTGGTTGAAACTTTATTCAGCTGATGGCCCATCAAATGTGCTCTCCTCATCCATTCCATAGTTGTTTGAGCACTACACATATACTCATTATTAGATAACAAGTGCTCTTCAGTATGACTTGTTGTAATTGAGTGGTCTCTAATTAGGTCTTCGACTCTAAATCATGGCTCAATGGCCCTTAAAGTAGGCCTGTCAACATTACTATCATCATCATCATCAGTATCACTTCTTGTTGCAGTAGGCATAGTTTTATATCCCTCATCTTTAGAAGATAATAAATTGATGTAATCACCTTGAGAGTCACCCATAAAAACAAAACTTGTCATAGCAAAATAAGTATGTTCTATTGGTGCAGAGTCATATGCATCAGCTTGAGTAGTTAATTGTAAAGCTAGTGTAATGTACTTAGTCATAATTGGAGCTCTTTGACACTCCTCAGTATAATCTACTTCTCTTTTCTCGAAAGTTATTTCCTCGACCTTAACATAAATTATTATAAGTTACACCCATGCTGCATTGATTATAGACTCACAAACTTCATCATCAATAATGTGAGTTGCAATAAATCTAACACCAAATATTAGATTGTACGACTAATGTGAAACTTTGCTGGATCAATTTTCAATGACCTTATGATTAGCTTCTGTAAGTCATTGAAGTTAATCCATCATGGGGTCTATTTTGAATGATTTTTCTCATCGGTATAAGTTAGAATAAAATCTTCACTTACAATGAGTTCACCATCGTAATATAAAACTATGTAAACTGTATCTGAACTTATTTTTAACTCACACCAACCCGATATAGAGAATCCTTTATCTCACCTGGTTAATGAAAAATCCAATTAAAGAGAACCTACACTTTATGCATTTGACTCAAAAAAGAAGAGTATGTGAAGTGTTAGAATTACTGTATTTTTAAATCAACAATTACTACGTGCAAATCCTTAAATAGAACATGCCCTAAATGCTTCTTAAAAATTGAATATAAAGATTCCTAGACAGAACATTCCCCAAACTAAATAAATTGAACTTGCAAACCCCATTTCAATATTTCTACTAAACTAAAGTTACATGTCCAATAAAAATAATTATAACCTCCAAATAATAATGTTTCAACCTAAACCCTAATCTAATATGCATTTCCAAACTACACATATCTAATGAAAAAAGGTACCAAAATCTTGATCTACCTTAAAACTAAAAATAAATAAGCTTATCATACAGAATGAAATCCTATATAACAAGATCTAATCAAAAATACATTTATGTTTCAAAATACCTAAATTGGCGACCGAAAAAACAAAGGGAGGCGGCTATCTCTGACAGTGACTGTGATTCTTAAGCAGAACATACCCTAAACTCAATAAATTTATCTTGCAAATCCCACATCAGTATTTCTACTCAGTTAAACTTACATCTCCAATAAAAATAATTATAACTTCCAAATAATAATGCTTCAACATAAACGTTAAATCTAATATTCATTTCCAAAATACATAGATCTAATGAAATAAAGGTACCAAAATCTCATTGTAGCTTAAAACTAAAAATAAATAAGCTTATCATACAAAATAAAACCCTATATAATAAGATCTACCAAGAATTACATTTAGGTTTGGAAATACCTAAATCAGCAGCCAAAAAATAATGGCAGGTCGTTGTCTCCAGCAATGGCAGCGATCTCTGACAGCGGGTGCAGTAGAAGCTTCTCCCTGAGCGGCGGTACAATTGCGATGTCGATTAGAATGGAAGTCAAGAGAAGAAAATGGGAGCAACCTGTCGGTTTTGGACAAAATTATAAGCTGAAGCCAGTCGCCCATTCATCAAGCCACTGGGCTTGAAATTAATATTTTTAATGACTAATTAACTAAATCAATTCTTAATAAAGCCTTATTTAAAAATTTTCCTTTTTATAATTACTTTCATTATTACCCCTCTATTTAATGATGATGGTATTTGTGAACTTATTTTTGAGTCTCCAATTTATAAAAATATTATCCTAGGTACAATTATTCTTACTGGTGCAACTAAAGGTTTGAATTTCACCCAATATGAGTAGCATTATCTACAAATGAGTAGTTATAGAGTGGTAGTCCTTATGAATTGATTATTCTACACAATTTTCTTGTTGTAGTTTGTTACATTTGTTGTGAATGAGAACTTAATTTCATCTAGGAATGTTTCCTTATGTTGATGTTGCATATTCAACTCTTGTTGCAATTGCTACAACTATCAAATATGTTCGTGGATGTAAGAGGAACCTTTTGCGATACTTGAGAAACACAGTTAGACATAAATATTATAGGTAGAAAGACAAGAGAGTAATAATATGTAAGAGATGTAGTGATTTTTATTTCTCAAGATTAACATGTAAACACTAGGGGTCTACAGATAGAAAAATGTTCCATAGTAAGAGAGGAGTTCCTCTTTTATAATACCGATGGGTGACTATACATAGAAAGTATATAAGGTAAGTCAAGTATTAGTGGATTCATCCCAAGCTAATGCGAGTATGCATGTGAGCGAGCATGTGTCTATTGACCAATGGGAGTGAGTGCCCTTCAATGTGCGAGTAAGAGAGCAAGGATCGAGCTATGAAGAGTAGTCACTATGTTCCTTTGAGCATTCTCCTACTACCAACAAGTTGATCCATGCTTCATCATTTAAGTCTTTATTCTCTAAGTTTTCAACTTGCTGCTTTAGGTTGATATTTCTTTGCAAGATACACCTTCCAGCAAGCATACTTATTCCGATACCCTTTATTATCGAGTACCGTTTATGGTGGATGAAATTGTCTTGGTACTCACATTTTACTTGTTGCAGTTCATTACATGGGCTGTGAATGTGAACATAGTTTTATCTAGGAATGTCTCCTTTGATGTTGCATATTCAACTCAAGTTGCAATTGCTACGACTGTCAAATATGTCCATGGATGCAGGAGGAACCTTTTGCGATACTTGAGAAAGATAGTTAGGCATAAATATTACAAGCAGAAAGATAGGAGAGTAATAAGATGTAAGAGAAGTAGAAATTTTTATTTCTCAAAACCAACATATAAAGACTAGGGGTCTAGGGAAAGAAAAAATTTACCCTAGTAAGAGAGGAGTTCCTCTTTGATAATACAGATGGATGACTATACATAGAAAGTATATATAAGGTAAGTCGAGTATAAGTGGATTCACCCCAAGCTAATGGCAAGTATGCATGTGAGCGAGCATGTGTCTATTGGCTGGGGTGAGTGCCTTTCATTGTTCGAGTAAGCGACCAAGGATCGAGCTATAAAGAGTATTCATTATGTTCCCTTGAGCATTCTCCTGCTATCAACAAGTTGATTCATGCTTCATCATTTAGGTCTTTATTCTATAAGTTTTTGACTCACTAGTTTTGGTTGATCTTTCTTCGCTAGATACACCTTCCAGCAAGCATAATTGTTCTGATACCCTTTATTATCGAGTACCCTTTATGGTGGGGGCACTTGTCTTGGTACTCGGGATCGTCAGATTACTCCTATCCACTACTTTGGGTAATAATGACTATTTTCTTGATGTAGTATTCATCTGGGTATGTACCCTTGGTATGCCTAAGAATGTCTAATAATCTCAAATTCATGAATATATTCAGGCAAAACACAATATTCTAATGTACTATAATTGCATCTACACCAAGTGCTTGTGAATAAATTTAAAAATAGAATTATAATTATTTAAATTTTATTTATCTATTTTACATTTAAATCTGGGTGTTTACTTTTCAATTTTCACTATTAGTGCTTTAACGTTTAGTGAGTATATAAAATTATATGCACTACTACTGGTCCTCTAAATCTAATCAGAATCGGGAAGCTTCTTGGGAGGATTGTATAGAGATAATAAATACTTTTGTTCCATTTTTTGTGCATATGTGGTTCTTTGAAAGAGGGTATAAATGACTTTGGTGTAATGGACAAAGTAATATAAATATAAAAATTAACATATAGGCTTTAATTCAAAAATTCACATATTGAGGGCAAAATTGAATATAAAAGAATAGAAAATGAGAGAAACGAGAAGGTAAGAAAAACATAATTGTAAATGTTGTAATATGTCAACATAGACTTTAAACCCCGTCAAATATCAAATCTCATCTTTCAACTGATTTTGTTTTCACACATAAAATGAGTAAAATAACTTATGGAGCATGCACTAAAAATTCTTTATTTCTAGGAGCAACCAAATCAATATTAATGAAAATTTATGAAACCATACAATATTAATAGATGGTCGTGATATTTAAAACATATTAGTTCACTAATTGCAAGCAATCAAATGAGCCCATATAAATAAAGCTGAAAAGAAATACTTAATTTAGATAATTTTTAATAATAATAATAACCGTCACGTCTCAATATAATTAAATTTTATTTATAAATTTATTTTGGGGAGGAGGTTGGGTGGGTTACTACATAACTATAACTGGAATTTAAATACACATATTATTCTGGTCCTAATAAGTTGATACCAAATTGAAGGGTAAAATTATTAGTCTATCATATATAATAATTATTCATTTGAAATATTAAAATCAGACAAGCTAGAAATTCAAATATCATGAAATAATAAATATTCATTTATTTAATAATAATAATAATAATAATAATAATAATAATAATAATAATAATAATAGAATTCTTTAATTGTATTTCTTCATTAGGTAAATTTTCAGCTTGAGACACATTATATGCTTATGAAAAAAAATCATCAATTTAAATTAAATAAAATTAAAATATATAAATCAAGTCTATCATCATGTATCAACAATATTATTTACACGTGAATTTGAACTAAGATGAAAAGCTATTTTATTACTAATTCACCAAAACATGAATAAACAAACCACTCATCGCATCTAATTAAAACTGATTGCACTATAGAATTATGATTTCAGAATAGATCACATGATACATCATTTCGGAATACAACAATGACAACAACAATAAGTATTTATCCCACTATGTGGGGTTGGCTATATGAATCCTTCTTCTCCATTGTGTCTTATCATGTGTCAAATTCTCGTTTAATTCAAGTATACTAATGTCTTTTTTATACATCTTAACTAAGTCTTTTTAAGTTTACCTCTACCTTTCTTAACATAAGGCAAATCTAATGCATCTAATCTCCTAGCCGGGTCATAGGACGACTGACACTTTTTGTGGCCAAACCATCTAAGCCGACTCTCTCTAATCTTATCTGCCATTGGAACTACTCCAACTTTTTCTCGAACGTACCCATTTCACATTTTATCTCTAAGAGTAAAGCCACTCATCCACCTAAGAATCCTCATCTCAATACTACTTAAATTAGTCTTATGCTTCTTTACCAACATTCTCGCACCATAAATCATTGCAGGTCTTACCACCATCTTATAAAATTTTTCCTTAAGTTTAAGAGATACTTTTCTATCACACAAAAGGCTAGATGCATTCCTCCACTTCAACCATCCAACTTGAATTCTACTAATAACATCTCCATCTATTTCACCATCATTTTGAACAATAGAGCCTAGATATCTGAATCGCTCACTCTTTTTAAAGGCTTTTTCACCCAATGTCACAACACAACCACTAGGAATTCTACAACTAAAATTATACTCCATATATTCAGTTTTAGGTCTACGTAAATGAAAACCTTTAGACTTTAAGATTGACCTCCATAATTCAAGTTTCTCTTGGACTCCCTCTCTAGTCTTAGCAACAAGAAGAATGTCATGCATACATCTTCTTGTAAATGCCTAGTAAGAACATCCATAACTAAAGAAAAAAATGATAAGGGCTTAAAGCTGACCCTTGATGTAATCGTACTAATATAGGAAAATATTTTTTCAATCCTCCTTGTGTTTGGACACAAGTAACAGCTCTAGTATACATATCCTTAATGACTTGAATATAACCAATATTAACTCATTTCTTTTCTAGAACTCTCAAAGAACATCTGTTGAAATTTTATCATAAGCTTTCTCTAAATCAACAAATATCATATGTAGATCCTCCTTACTTTTTCTATACTTCTCAATCAAACCTCTTAGCAAATGTATGGCATCCATAGTAGATCTATGTGGCATTAAACCAAACTGATGGTGAGAAACTTTTGTATCACATCATAATCTATGCTCAATTACTCTATCCCATAATTTTAATGCATGACACATTAACTTAAATTCTCTATAATTTGTACACTCTTGTGCATCACCTTTATTTCTAAATATAAGAATCAACAAACTCTTTCTCCACTCATCTAGCATTGACTTACTCTTTAAAATAACATTAAAAAGATTTATAAGCCAAGAAATTCTTTGATCTCCTAAACATTTCCACACTTCTATTGGAATATCATCAAGTTCTCTATTTTCCCACACTTCATTTTCTTTAAAGCTTCTCTAACTTCAAATTTACTAATACATCAATAATATAAAATTCTCTATTTTTTTAGGGTATTAAGGTTGCTAAAATTAATCGTATTGTTAGATCTGTCATTGAAAAGTTTATCAAAATATCTCATCCACCTATTTTCAATATCCTTTTCTAAGAAAAATATTTTATGATTTTTATTCTTAATACACATCACTTGAGCTAGATCTTTACTTCTCCTATCTCTTTGGTTGGCTAACTTATACATACATCTTTCACCATATTTTCTATTCAATTTATAATATAAATCACTAAAAGTTTTTTTTCATCATATATTGGTTTCTTAGAATTTCTGCAAAACACTTTATATTTTTATCAATTCTCTAAATTTTTATATCTAAACTAAATTTTATAACAATGTTTCTTATTTCTTATATTTTCTTACACATTCTGACTCCACTACCAATTATTTTTATTAAAAGAGGCATTTCTTTTTGATTCTCTAAGCATAATTTTTGTAACTTGCTAAATTTCACCTCATACTTTTTCCCACATAATATTAGCTTCTTATGAACATCCCAAATTATAAGCTTTTGTAGCTTGCTCTTAAAAATACTCTTATTAGTGTTCTTTAATTGCCCCCACCTAATCTTAGGATAATAATTTGATTTATTTTTTATCTTATAATCCTTCATCTTAAAATATAAAACTAACAGTCGATGTTGGGTACTTTAACTTTCACTCAGAATGATCTTACAATCTTTACAATCTAAAATATCTATTTTTCTTATCAAGAAATAGGCAATCTGTGTTTAACTAGATCCATTTTTATAAGTAATAATATGCTCATCTCTTTTCTTAAATAAAGTATTAGCAATTATAAAATCATAGAGTAAAGTAAAATCTAATAGTCCTACATTTTTTATTTGTCACCCCAAATCTATAGCTACCATGAATACTTTTAAAATCTTTTACCACACTACCAACATGTTCACACAATTCTTATACATTTACATATCTAACACCTAAAATTTAATATTTATAAATATAATACTTTTCTATGCATAGAAAGATTTAGGTGTTTTGTATATAAATATTAAAACTTAGGTGTTACATATGTAAATACATATGAATTATGTGGTATACATGTAAATCCATTAAATCAAAAAAGGTGAGATATCGAGTATACTAGAAGTGGCGAGATAACAATTAAGAGAATGAGGACATTATAGCTATTATAGCCAGTAAAGGAAGAAAAATGCATCGCGAATGACAAGCATTTTGAATTCAAGGATTTGATTGTCGACATTTTGAAAAGGAAGTTGTTTAGTGATCGCTGATTCTTTGCCATCTGAATCATGTTTCGGTCACTAGAATTAAGTTGTTTTAAAAAAACTAAGGTATTTTGTCATACCATAAGCATTTCAGCTCAAATGGAATACAATATGGTTTAAATTTAGGGGTTAATATTTCATATTGGATAATTATAAGTGACATTTTAAATCTATACTACATATTAGATGGAAAGCTAAAGATGTATATTTGATATGGATGGCTAAGATTTAATATTAGGAGAATAAATGGATGGTTCAGATTACTAGAGGTACCATTAAATTTTTCTCATGAGGCACCATTTGATCATTTAAGAAGTATCTTTAAATTTTTTTAGTGAAACTTGACAATACATTGTAAGTTTTAATTTTTTTTTAGTTAGAATATATTTATAAGAATTTGATAAAATAGATATTGATATTTATTATTGATGATGTCTGCTCTTTATATTTTGAAATTATTGAATAATTATATTATTATCAATACCATCCAGTGTATCATTCGCAATATAATTAACCAAATGATCATTCATCCAGTAATCTTCAATTCTATTTTGTAGTTAATTTTTCATAATATATATAGCTAAAAAAACTCTTTGAACAATTGTAGAAATTATAAAGTAAATGCTAGTTTTATCAAAACAAAATAATATAAAGTATCTTTCTTTTCGCAACAATCAATCTAATATATTCATGGTAATAAATATTATTCTTGAAGTTGTATATTCAAAATATAAGTTTTAAATTGATTATTTATAATCATTAAATCTATTGATGTAAAATCATACGATAAAATCATTAGGTTTATATTATTAGTAATAATTAAGGTTATTCCATCCTCTCTCTCTCTCTCTCTCTCTCTCTCTCTCTCTCTCTCTCTCTCTCTCTCTCTCTCTATATATATATATATATATATATATATATATTCAATTTATTATTATTTTCTAGCTTAAAATTATTCTTACAAATAAAATGAAATAAATAATTTATGTTTTAAATATATCAATTAATGATTTATTTTTTCAAATTTAATTAATATTTTAAATGACTTAATAAAATGAATACTCATAATACTTATTATGGTTTAGTTTTTTAAATATAATAGTAATTCTTTATGACAATTTAAAAAAATAATTTACTTTTTTTACATTATTATTACTTGTAAATAATTATTAATATATTATTATTATTTATATATATAATTTGTTTAACAAAAGGAATGATGATTAAATACACTACTAATACAAACAATATATTTTAAGTGAATTTATTGTGGATTTACATCCTCTTTCATCATTTTCACCTCTTTCAATTGCATTGTATTTAGAATGCATATGTATGTTAACACATGAAATTAAAAAACACACAACACTGATAAACACTGATGTTAAAGACCATAAGTTTTTCCATCACCATACCTTCCACTTGATAGCTTTTTTATTTTGATGCAACTCAAACATTCATGAGGCAAAGAAATATAACAAAAGCATCTACTAAAAAAATCTATTTAAACTAGTTGAGCTCTTTAATCATTTATAACATGAGAAGAAGAGCTAAGAAGATAAACATAATAATAAACAATGTCACTAAAATGGTTTAAGAATCCTCCACCTAGTGATGAATACGAAGGGTAGGGAAGTTGACTTTTAATTGTTTGTTTTCTTGCGTAGTCATTGACAAGATCCTAATTGTAGTCATTCCTTATATTCTTAAAACACTATAAATAGTTTCTTATCTATGGGTAAACATTACTAGTTTCAGTAAGGCTTGAAGATTATGGGAAAGTTCTAGGCTAGAAGGATAAATGTCACTTTCTTAGGTGTTGTTTTCTAAAAGTTAGAGATCGGTTCTGCTCTTGTCTAACTAAGTAGGAGATATTCCACTAATATTTCTACGTAGATTTAGAAAAGCAATGATGCTCGATAAATCTGATCACCTTTATATTGTATGATGGTAGTCTTAATATTTTGCCTCTTTTCCTTCAAATGAATTTAAATCCACTTGGAACCACTCTACCAACTAGCCTTGTTGGTCGATAGATTATTGATAACACACGATACTAGATACTTAACCGACAAGCCTCTTTAGATAATCTAATGATGACACCATAGTTAGCTAAACCCTATCGCCAAAATTTGCTCAATAAGGGGTTTAACTACTTGAATTGTCACCTAAAGCCATGCGACAACTAATATGGTAATACCAAAGTCTGTCATCCAAGTCAACCAGGTCAATTGTGTCAATGCCAATTAGTTGTTTCAGTCTTGATAGTCTGATCATCTTATTTAGTCCATTAAGCCTTCATAATACCAAAATTTTAGATTTTTAATATTTATTTCCTTATTAATTAAAATATTTCTAGTTTTCTTGAATGTATGTATTAGCTGGTGAATTTTATTTCACTTGCGAAAGCATGACTATGCATGTTTTGTTAATGCATGAGAACTGAAAATGTGTTTGCTCATTAGATGTATGAGCTTATATTCCATTGCCTATGACATTCTCCATGCAACCTAATAGCATCTTTAGGTTTAATAATCATCCCCCATTCCCATGCTTTCCATCTTAGCAACAAATGCTATATATTTAAATTAAAGGATTTATATAATAATATTATACTTAACTTTTATAATGATTCATTAATATTACATTTATTGCGTAGAGCTTTTAATTTAACCCATTGGGATTCTTTTAAGGTATCTTCCTGTAGTTGAGATAATAGTTTTACTTGCAATGATAAGTTATTTTAGCAAAATACTTTCAAAAGATAAATCATGATTAGTGGAATGCCCAAACCTTTTTTTAAAGTTTTGAACATTTCTCAAATGATCTCCCAAGAATATGAAGCACTTTAAGGAGTAAAAACTCAAAATAAATTAGGAAAATTAATGTAAAACCATCTTAGGCATTTAGCTCATTGTATTGGATGATGAAAGCAATATGAAGTTAACTTTGAAATCTTTGAATAGTTCCAGCTTCAATTGTAGTATCTTACATACTAAAAATTTGTTTCAGTAGTTGGCAACTATAGGGCAATTATTTGGACGAAATAAAATACAATAAATTGAGAGGCATGATTGAAATAAAAAATATCAAAAAAAATCTCCAAATAAATGAGCCACTATAGAAAACAAACTATCATTAATTATCAAATTAGCTCAAGGTTACTCCCAATAAAAAAATTAAAGGGCAAGCTACATCTCCACAAATCCAGTGGCTCCAAAATATGCCTAAGCTATATAATAGGCAGCAAAAAGACAAACATAGAGTCGAGTCTAGATATGTCAACTCCCTCATTTAAATTTACAAAGCAATCCACCAAGAAGGATTTAAATCAACATAAATAAGAAATTTTAGGTCTCATAGAATGGGCCCACAAGTGATCAATATATTTTATATATGCCATGACTTAAAGAAAAAGATTTTTGTAATATCCTAAAATTTCCTAAATCCCAATTCCCTTCATTGATTTGATAACATAAATCATCATAGTTAAACCATCAAATTTACTCTTATTATTTGAGCAAGAGTATGTTGAAGGTTTTGAAATAAAATTTACTATTATTAATGGACAAGATAAATATAACATCAAAGTTATTAAAATTGTCCATAAATGTTTTATGAAATTTTCTTTTTTTATTAACAAAGATAAATCACCAATGAAAGATAGTGTATGACTTTAGTTTTCCACCTATCATAAAAAAATTGAGGGAAGTGTGTATATAAATTTAGTGAAGACTTCTAAATTAATATATACCAAAGATGATTAATAAAATTAGGAAATGTGATCATCTTATATAGACTTCCTTTTGGCTTTAAAGGAGCTAACTATGGTGATTAAAATGAGAGGACATTACACAAATCTTAGGGCTTCTTATTTAGGTAGTTAACCACAAAATCAAGGAAAAATATAAAACCTTTAAAGGCAAAAATATCACTCTATGATTGATTTAATCACTTAATAAGATTCTTAAGGCTGATGAGTTTACATGTACAAGAGATTTTTCCTGTGTCCCATATGTGTGAAGTAAGATAAGATTTATTTTAATATGGATTGCAAGTTTCCTACAAGGGTCAGTTGCCATAGTTATTTACATTATAAAAAATGTGACCTCCAAAAAATATTATTGATTAAAGTAGCAGGTTAGTCTCTTTATAAATTTCTAAGTTTGCTAAATATAGAAGTCTAATAAGATAGATCAAATAAGAACAATTCCTTTCAGATTCTAAAAGATGATAAGTAGGAAGCACTTAGATATTATGAAACTCAATAAGCACTCTAATCTATCATATGATTGAGCTTTATATTTTTGAAGTTAAGAATTATTTTATTTTAGGTTGACATTTTATTATAATGCTACAACTTATGTCTAAATAGTAAAAGAATGTAAGAATGCTTAAGAGGTGAGAGCTTATTTTCATAGAAAAGGATAAATAAATTATCTCAGATCCTATGTCTAAAATTGCGTCTAGAATGAATTAGAAGCACATCTTAATTTAATAGATGAATATTAGGATTTATTCCTCCCACTAAAAAACATAAACTTATCAAGACTCTTATAGACTTATTGCCAACATGTTTGTAACACCAGCTAACAACTCCTATGCTTTAAAATCAATTGGTTAGTCTTTCAAGATAGATAAGATGTTATTTATTTAAAAAGGGATTTATAACCCTACACTCACTCCATAAATCTAAGATCATGATTAGTAATAAATGCATCCAAGTAATTTTTAGATTTTATGTATATTTGAAACACTAAATTTACTTTGAGGCTTGGGTATGCAGATATGCCTATGATGAGATGCTATTAAAAAATTATTATGAGAAAAATAAGAAAGAGAAGACAAACTTCTTGAGGATGGTGGGCATCTTCACCAGTTAAATACCTCATATATGCAATGGGTGAAGTGCCCAATTCAAGAAAATTAGAACAAGGTGCTTCATTATTCACAAAGACTAGGGTTTTTAGCTACTTTAGTATTTATGTTTGTCTTTTGATATATGAGGTTATGAGTTACATTTATCTTGGTTTGAGTTGATTAATTTTTGTTGAGTAAAATGTTTTTCATTCCAAAATAACCTAGTAGGGGTCCAATAGATAAACAATCAAGCATCACAATAAAAAGAAATCCTAGAAAAGCATATAAATTAAGTGTACATTACAATAAAAACATTACACCAAGCAACGAATTAATACAATAAAAGGCCCATGTAGTAAAATTCCTCTATACACTACATAAGAAAATGAAAATGGATAGCTGAGCTTTATCCTTTTAGTTCTCGGCCTAGAACTAAGTAAATTTTGACTCATGTGGTCTTCTTCTTTTCATCTCCATGGTGCAAATGTCACAGGTTTTACAAACCATCTTAGGCCCATGCTTTATATCCACTACATATTCTAAACCCATTACTCTAATCTACTTTTATTATAATTTACATTTAAAATTAAAGAAACCCTGAGTTAAGACTATAAGATAGAGGTTAGTTAAAACAAAAACACATATGAGTAGTTAAATATCATACATTTAGGCTTAACACTGGTGGGTACCAAGCCCATGTGTCCTAATGAGCTATGCTTATAGAATTTGACCTCACTTTTGAAGAGGAACTTTCTCACCCTAAGCTGGGACTTAAACCCTCTTGTGACATACCATTCCCACCAAAAACTCATGTTGTGAAACACAACCAACCTCAAACATAGTCAATATTACTTTAATTTTGTTGTATAATCCAAGCTCCAAGCCAAATTAACAGCAACCTTAAATAATATCCCCATTCAACTAAACTAAATCCAAAACCAATTATTCATTAGATCATTTCATGTCATGTTAATATTTGCAATCAAGCCAATTGAACCAAAGGAAAGTGACCAACCCAAGCTAGCCTATTTAACCTAAAGGGTTTAAATGAGCCAAAACCTAATTGACACAAATCAATTGCAACCAATGCCACCAATTAACTTCAAATTCATCATTGAACACACCCCAACCTTCCATAACCCCAATTGGTCCAAGTTTGCTTGACTAAATCACTTAACCCAAAGTGACCTAAGAGAGGTGATTAAGCCAAACTCTAATTAAACTCCCATTGAATCAAATCAAGTCATATAATCCCTTCATTGATGATTGTAGATCATTATTGAACACTCCACTACAATTAATTGAGCCTAAATAAGCCAATTAGACTCTTTGACCAAAGTTGGCCCAATTTGGCCTAAAGGGTCAAATGGAACCAAATCAAATCCTAAACCAATTTGATTGAAACCAATGCTTCCAACAAATCTCTAATCTAATAATAAACATATCCCAACCTTCAATTGAACCCAATTTGGTCAACCTAATACAATTAGCCTAATTTGACCTATTGGGTGAAATTAAACCAAATCACTCACTAATCCAAATCAATTCAAATAAACTATTTCAATCAATCACTAATGATCAAATGAACATGACATTAACCCATGCTCAAGCCAACTTGGTCAATTTGGTCAATTTGGTCAACATGCCATTTGACCAAAATTGAACCATATGAACCAAATCAAAATCTAATCCAAATTGAACTAAACCAAATACACAAACTAATTTTAAATGACCAATTAAACTTAACTAAACTCCCACTTTGACCCAATTTGGTCAAAATGGTCAATTTAGCTCAAGTTAGCCCATGTGACATACATGAATCAAATTGAGCCAAGCTTAACCAAACCAAGTCTAAACCCAACCTTGGCCCAACCCATGGTGAACCCGGGTTGGGTCAAATCCACTGAACCAAGTATTTTGAATGGGACAAAATCTGCATTTAGATGGGTTCTCCATATCCCCACTCCTTAGCAGCCATCTTTGGTCTTTTTAGGATAAAGAAGGATTCTGCAAAGAGAGAGAGGGTGAGTTCACCCATGGGCAATCATTGGTCCACCTAAGAAAGAGTGTGCACTCTATGGCAGCCCACTACACTCTCTCAACCTCTTATACAAATCAACCTCGGCATTGCCCTACCACCTTTGACTGCCTACTCCTACCTGAAGACTGCCAAAGGCTGAGCCAATCTCAACACTTAGTTCAATTGGGGAGAAAAGTATACTCCTCCTCATCCATTCAAACTCAAGACAGACCTTCCCTAGAGATTCTGAATTATCCTGAAGAATTCCACGAGCTCCATGTGTACCTTTCTACTGGCGAGGCCATGCTCCACCCAAACCCGAGAGCCTTATCTGTCCAACCTCATCAAAAATCCATGAAATTTAAATTAACTCTTTTTACACATTCCCAAGCCTTAATGAACAAACATGAATCAATTCAACCACTAGAAGGCATATCTAAAACAACTCTTGTGACTTCTGTGGCGTCAGTTGGTCCACAGACCGATCAACGGGGAGGTAGCCTGAGATCTTCTCAACAAGTCTGCTTTAAATAAGAGTATTCTTAGGGAATATCATTCCCTAGAACTTTAGAACCCAGCTTAATAAAAACTCTTCTTTATTTTTCCATGTATATTCAAAGAACCATCATGCTTTAGGAGTCCTTATTTTGTGATTAGGTCCATTGTAGGGTGATGTCTCTATTTTTTGAGATAGTATATCGTTCTCAATGTCGTACTCAATCACTTCAATAAGTACCCCCTACAATCTATGTGGTGTCCCCACATCCAAAAATAAATACCATAGATTTTTTTAGCGACTCTACTAAGGAGATAATTCCACTCTCCATCTTTAGTAAATAATTATCGTATCCAAGCATCAATAGTGGACTTATATTTTGTATAAGCCCAAGACTATCTTTCTTTCCATTGGCCCTTTTCTCAATTCATCCTTGAGAAAAGGTAGCCAACATCCTTTAGGTTTTTAGGACCTCACCCTCATGTAGGTCTTAAAACTCCTATTGGGTTTCTTAATAGGAAATAATAAATTAATTAAAGAAAAGGAGATGACTAAATATAAACCAAAATGAATTTAGAACCTCTTACCACTAGCTTGGTGAAGCAAGGTTCATTTCATATTTGACAAAACTTCAATAAAATCTATAGTAAAATAAATAAATATTTTGTAAAATTTCCAAAAAAATCTTATCAAAGCAAAGTCAAGTATGACAAGTAAGACAAAATCAAAATCCTTCAAAAGTCAAATGAAAGATTTTCTAAATGAAGGTCCTCTTTTAAAACCAAAGCAAAGTAAGATAAAATCAAAATATTTCAAACCCCTTTTTCAAATAAGATTAATTGAACCTCATTTAGCATACCTAAATTTGGTAAATGAGGATTCCTCTTTCAAAATTAAAACAACAAACTTATCTTTCAAAAATAAACATATCCAAACACTTTTCAAAGAAAATTTGACTAACTCTGTTTAACATACTTAAATTTGCTAAATGAGGGTCCCCTTTTCAAAATTGAAGCCAAACACACACAAAATATTTTCAAATAAAATTGACTCCATTTAACATAATTAAATTTGTTAAATGAGAGTCTCATTTTAAAAATTAAAGCCAATAACCAACATGGAATTAGACTCTACATAGCATACCAAAATTTGTTAAGTGAGGGTTTCCCTTTTCAAAATCAAAACAAAATCAAACATCAATAAACAACATATAATTGAACTCTATTTAACATACCCAAATTTATTAAATGAGTTCTAATTTTTAAAACTAAATTAAAATAAAAACATCCATCACACATTTGAACACCATTTAAAATACCTAAATTTGCTAAATAAGAGTTCAATCCTCAAAATCTAAACAAAACCACATATTCCCCAATAAACAACCAAACACATAAGCAAGTTCCATTAAACATATCTAAATTTGTTAAATGAGAGTCTCATCTCCAAAACAAAATCAAATTCCAACAACAAACATCAAACATACAATTGAACTCTATTTAACATACTTAAATTTATTAAATAAGAGTCCCTTTTCAAAAAAATCAAATCAACAAACATCAAACACTTCTTTGAACCCCATTTAACATACCTAAATTTGTTAAATGAGATATCTACTTTTCAAATCAAATTAAAGTATCAAACAATCAACAATCAAACCATCAATATAGAAAGCTTTCAAAATTTTTAAACACACAATTGAATCTCATTTAGCATACCCAATTTTTTTAAGTGAGGGTTCCAAAATCAAATATCAATAAAAGAAAACAACAAATAGATTTTTAAAAGTCTCTACAAAGTAATTGAATCCCATTCAACATACTTAAATTTGTTTGATGTGGGTTCCAAAATTAAAATCAAATTCAAACATACAACTTAAGGAAAAGTCTATCCTCCAAATTTCTAAATCTCTCCAATAAAACCCCATTTAGCTTACCCAAATTTGTTAAATGAGGGTTCTAATTCAAAATTCAAGTCAATAATTCAAAGCAAGGGTCTAATCCAATTCTCTTTTCAAACAATGCATAGAAACCAGCCTAGATCTTTCTTCCTTCTTTCGTCAGTTTATCACCATGTCTTCTAGCAAGTTGATTTTCTCTTTTGCGTCTAGTGTGGATTTGACCATGGATTAGACCATACTCATTGATGCACTATCATTAAGATTGGCCTTGGATTCGAGCAATTCAAGGTCACCTATGAGGGACCAGCCCTGACTACCGTCGGATGAGAAGAGGTGGCAGGAAAGAAGCCACTCCTTCAGTTCGATGTTCATTCTGGTTTCAAGTTTCCCTCTATGAAGAGAAAGGTTGTCTTAGTTTCCACACTTGTGTTAGTGCTAATTTCAATTTTATTTGTGCCAGTGGCAGTTGAATCAGTGCCAGTTTAGTCTATTTCCCTGCTGTAGTTTTACCACAGGCTAGTACCTCCTCATTGGTTCCCCCAATTCTGAAGGGGAAGTCCATCTTGGCCTCTGAGATAGTCTTCCCTACCATCGAGATAGGTTCTAGCTCCTGTTCCACCTCGCTCACTAAGACTCAACACCACAACAAAAATTGCAAGATCGAGCGGCAGTACGAGCATGGGGCGAGGTAGATAGATGATACCTCTCATGTTATTGAGGAGGGTTCCCCTCATGAGACTTCTCCATTCTTGTGTGATAATTGGTTCCACCCTCTCTCAGCTTTAGAAAGAGAGGAGGATTATCACAGGATCACTGTAATCCAACTCCCACCCCAGAGTTTGAGATACCTAGGGATAGGAGGAAGCCCTATGTTGGCCAAAGGTATGTTCTTCGTCGATTCGGTAGAGCTCACGGATGCTCGAAGTTAATTACTTTAAATGATTTTAGGAGCCTAATCCCTAGAAGTGCTTGGGATCATATACATAGAGAGAGGGCCTCTAAAGCCAGAGTTATTGCCCAAGCGGGCAAGCGAGAGAGGATGAGGTTTATGAGAGAGTCGGTGGCCTCCTCTTTGATGGATTTCCTTGATCGGTGAGCTGTTAGAGCCAATCATTCTAATCGTATAGTCCTTACTAACATCGTCAATCACAGGAGGAGATCTAGGATGGAGAGGCAGCCAGTGTCACCCACACTACACCTCTCCACTTGCAGTCCACCTTCGCTAGTTCAAGTTCCAGCATCCACCATCCCCATGAAGTTCCATAAGCCCCCTTTTGGGGAGAGAACTTCTTCACTGGTGATCCAGCTACAACCCAAGGATCCCACTCCATCTATTCCACCCATTGAGATGAGGCTAAGCTACCCTGCTCGACCTTCCACTTCAACTGTGGAAAAGAAGGAGTGGTAACCCAAGAGCGTCGTGGTCGCTCCATCTTCATAGCAGTTGGAGGAAGAGAGGGATGGACATGTGCCCATGATAGTGTAACGTGAGTGCACCCCACCCATTCAGTATTCGGTGCATAGAGTCTGAGTTGATCCGGTGGTGGGTCATTTACTAGCCTATGTTTCAATAGAGCATGGCAGAGTAGATGATCATTCTTTAGAGGAAATTTTAGAAGACTAATGTATTGTAGTTAAATAGATAGTCAAGAGTGACCATTCTGATCAGGAAGAGGGTAGATTTGACTTTGACCTGATGAGAATGACATGTTGGATGACTTAGCTGAAGTCCACATGGTTGACACTCGAGGATCCCTACAAAAGGAACATCATAGCCAAAAAGGTGTTGTAGTTGAGGAAGGAGACACGTCTCACTCAACTCAGCTGCTCCTTCAGTAGCTCAAGAAGAAGGATGATCAGATAGATAGAATGGAAAAGAGGGTAGAGGAGATCATGGCAGTCATTCTAGCCTTACAGAACTAAGCCCTAGTCTCACTGCCTTCCCCTATTATGGCTGATCGGCCTTAGTACATATGTTTGATCATCCCAAGTGCACTCCCATGGATGACGATGCTAGTAGCTTGCATAGGAAGGTCACCGATAGCACTTCCATGCATGAAAAGGATATCAAGCATAGATGGTAGAGCAATAGGTGAAGGAAGTATTGGCACAAGCTCAGGGTAGCTCATCTGTTCCAAAAAGCAAACCCTACCCGGAGGAATTTGATGTAGTTCAATACCCTAAGGGTTTTATTCCACCATAATTCTAGAGTTTTTATGGTAGCAAAAAACCAAGATATCATATTGCACACTTTAGAGTCAGTTGTTGCAACGTTAGTGGTAGAGATGTGCTTCTTTTCCACCTCTTTGTCAATACCTTGGCAGGTGTCATAATTGATTGGTATGCCAAACTGCCCAATGATTCAATGACTGAGTTAGAGCATCTCTTCATCAAAAGATTTGTAGGAGCTCAGCAAAGGGTAACTGTAGGTGACCTCGTTGTAGAGAAATAAAAACCCAACAAGTCCTTTATTGATTACATTCTTAGATGGAGTAACATGAGTATGAAATATGAACCACGGCTATTTCAACAATATGCCATTGAGATTCCACTTAAGAATATCCATGGCCCGATCGCCTTCAAGTTTAAGGGCTTCACTATTAAGACATTTTAGAAGCCAATCAGCAAAGCAGCTAACCTATAAGAGGAAGCTAAATAGTTATCCTTTTAAAACCAATCATCTAAGCCCAAGCCTTATAAGATATTTGAGAAGAAGCCATGGATATTTGTGTCAGTGGATAAGGGGAAGCAGCTAGCTAAATTTTAGTTTGAGAGGCCCAGATTTCAGCAGCCTCCACTACCACCTCCTCTTCCACCGCCTCGGCCACTATACCAGCCACCATAGCTGCCACAATGGCCACCATCACCACTACAATAGCCTACTCAGTAGTAATATCCACATCCACCACCAGGTAGCTATTTTCCACCTCCTCTTACTAAAAAATTAAGAAGGCCATACTCTTTCAAGAGGGAGGTAGCCAGAAAAATCTTCAAGAATCTCTTGAAGAAGCCTGATTTCCAGCTACCTATGCTTAAGAAGCTGGAGGAAGTTGGCAAGAGTGATGATCCTAGCTATTATCCCTATCACCATACGTTAAGCCATGTCTTAGAGGATTGCATCACTTTCAAGGACTAGCTTGAGCATAGCTACAAGTCAGGAGCTACAGTTATCATTAAGGAACACCTATTAGAACAATCATCGGGTCATATTAAAGTAATCCTTGGAGATACTTTTGATCCTCTTAAGACCAAAAAAGGTTGGCATATTTCCTTATCCCGAACCTCTAAGAAAATCATCTCTAAAATCATAAAACTTTCTCAATAAGTGCCTGAAGTAACTCAAACCTCCAATACTAAGGAAGGTTTGCTAGTTGTGAAGGACAACTCAGGGAAGGCAGAATCCTAACAGCAGTAGTAGTCTACCACACTTGCTGAGATAGATCTGTAGCACAACCATTATTCGAGTCCAGCACTCCTTCCATCGTTGTAGATACTACTACCTTTCCTAGCTATTTTTCTACTACAAGAGCATTGTATCTGTAGATGAGGGCACCAAACCTCTCACTCCACTTATTTTACTTGATTTCTATTTTGTTCCTCCACCCAAATTAAAGAAATTAATGAAGAAAGCTGATCCCACTTACATTCTTTCTACTTCTGATTCTCTTAGTTTTATTCTTATTGAAAGCTCTCCAAGTTAAAATAATAATAATAGTTTAAATAGTTATGATCCAATCCTCTCTAATTCTGAATCAGATTTTCCTTCTCTGAATCAATTGAGTTCACCTCTTGAGATTGACTTGGAGTCATCTGACTCTGAGGATCTAGTAGGAGAAGCTATAGATGTGCCCAATGAGCAAGTAGAACTTTCCACAAATTCATCATTCCAAAAAGTCACTGAAGTCAACCTACATAATGGAAAAGTTCTACCTCCTAGGGTAGCACCTTAGGATAAGGGTAAATAGGTCATTAGTTACAGTGAGCAGATAGCCCCTCCAAAGATGCTCTACCTACGGATATGCTTGTGGAGGACCAACCCATAGTTGATTACAATGTCCTGGCTCATCTTATAAAGTTTCCAGCTAAGCTAAGCATATATAATGCCATTATCTTACTCAAGGAGATGCGGGAATCTCTAGTCAAAGCCTTGCTTGATCCAGAGATATGCTTAGCTCAGCTAACCACTACTGGAGAAGAAGCACACTACTCAAAGGATATCTAGGAGTTACATTCAGTGATGAAGACTTGCTTCTAAGAATGATCGAGCACAACCGTCCTCTCTACATTATAGTGGATGTTGGCAGATTCAGGCTATCCAGAGTTATGATTGACCTAGGTGCAGCAGTCAACATTATGAGTCTAAGAACCCTTGCTTACTTGAGGAATAACATCTCTAAACTCCAAAAGTAGAAGATGATGTTGAAAGGATGCAATGAACAAGATGACGGGGCCTTATGCTCTATAGTGCTTCCACTAGAGATAAATGATTGGAGGACTGAAGCTAAGTTTCTTCTTTCAATACTTTGCTTGGGAGACCATGGATATATGAGAACAACATGTTTCCATCCTCTTTAAATCGGTACATTAAGTTTATGAGATGTGGAATCGATTATTGTGTCAAAGAAGATCTCAAGCCTTTTTAGTTCACGAGGCCAGGATATATGTTCATGTGGCCTACTATCTCCCCCAAAACCAAAAAGTCTAATCTTGTGAACTTAGTCAATTCCCCATGTGGAAGAAAAAGATAGAAAAAAAAAGAAAAAGAAAAAGGAGCGAGAAATAGACTCAAGGGATGAAGTAGAGCCTGAGATTAGATTCCACCAACATTTCATTACTCCACTCAAACAAATAGTGAGGATGACCCAACCCCTACTAGGATGAGGATGAGGCAAGTCTAGAAGTAGTCCCAGGGGTGGAAGACCTCCATAACTACCAACCACCAAGAGATTTATCCTAGCTACCAGGAGTACACCGCTATCCATATAGACTTAGAATCTAGTTTAGAAGATGTCTTATATTGTTAGCACATTTACTAGCTCTTCTCGACAGTAAATCCCATTGGAGGTGACACTCGATCCAGACAGTGATGAAGACCAGATTTCCAAGCAAAGCATAAGTGTATCCAAGTCCTTTTTATGTGAATCTGTTAGGCATCATTTAGGAACCTTAGCTCTAACCCCACTTTTCTCACAAAAAGTAGAGGGTTTAGTAGTTGAGGAAGCCCCTAAATCATCCAAAGCTGTGAAGATTTAGAGGTTATTTCTTGTAGCATCATGCTTAAGTCGAGAAATTGATGTAGAACTTTAGGATGATTTATATAAAGATTTAATAGAATTACATTTTAATTGGTACTCGCCTTGTGTTCATAATTTAGCAAAGAAAGGGTTAATCCCACATACATGGTCTAAGCACAGGTCGGATTACTTTGAAAGGTTATGAAATAACAAATGCTAAAGCTCTCAATCAAGACCAAGACTAGGCTTCGACACAGTAGGCTGACTCGATGATGATGATTACTGCCTAATCATCACCAATCATTTGAAATCTGATAGGTTATTGTCAAATCCCATTAACTCATATTAGGAGGTATGCTTAGAAACTTCTGATGATGATTTCCAAGTCAAAGATACACCGTTAGAGTTCAAAGAAGAAATCAAGTCAACCATCGACGAGCTCAAAGAAATCAACCATGGAACTGAAGGAAATCCATCCTGACATAGGTCACTTCCTTGTTGAACGAAACTAAAACCAATGACTTAGTTAGGCTACTTACTAAGTTTAAGGACTGCTTTGCATGGAGTTATGAAGAGATGCCTGGATTGGCTCCTTACATAGTGGTCCCATAAACTAATAATACAACTTGATGCTAACCCTATCAAGTAATCTCCTATATTCATGCGATTAGACATTGAACAACAGGTCATTTCTGAAGTTAAAAAATTGATCGATACTGGCTTCATTTGGGCAGAAAAATATCCCACCTGATTGGCTAGTGTCATCCTAGTGAAGAAGAAGAATAGTCAAATTTGCATATGCATCAATTTTAGGGATATAAATAAAGCATGTCCAAAAGATAAATTTTCATTGCCAATACCCGAACTAATCATGGACATGGCCTCATCTCATGCAGTCTTCTCTTTCATGGATGGCTCATCTGGATACAATCAAATAAAGATGGCCCCTGAAGATGAGAAAAATACTGCTTTTAGAACCCCCGATCGATATCTATTGCTATAAGGTCATGCCTTTCGACCTTAAAAATGTTGGTGCCACAAACCAGTGGGCCATGACTCGAATCTTTGATGAACTCATTCATCATCAAGTTGAATTCTACGTCGATGATCTCATGGTCAAAAGTAAAGAAAAAGAAGACCATCGCTTTCACTTGAGAGCAATTTTTGAATGGTTAAGAAGATTTAACCTCAAAATGAATCCTTTGAAGTGTGCATTTGAAATAGCTTCAGAGAAATTCCTTGGATTTGTTATCTGACACCGTGGGATCAAAATTGACCCGAAGAAGATTAAAGCGATATTCGAAATACCACCCACTAAAAGTCTAACTCAACTCATATCATTCTAAGGGAGATTGGCATATTTATGATGCTTTATATCCAACGTATCAGGAAGATGCCATCCATTCTCATCACTTGTCAAAAAGGATGCTAAGTTCAAGTGGTATGACAAGTGCCAGCATGCCTTTGAAGATGTTAAGAAGTACCTAATGATGTTGTCAGTTCTAGCAGCCCCTATCCTGGGCAAGCCTTTGATCCTCTACATTGTTGTATTTGATGACTCCCTTGGTTCTCTTTTGGCCCAAGCCAACAACAAAGGGAAGGAAAATGCGCTTTACTATCTCAGCCATTTTCTAATCCCTGCTGAAGCAAATTATTTACCCATCGAGAAGCATTGCCTAGCTTTAATCTTTGCAACCCAAAAGCTACGGCATTACATGCTTTCTCATAATGTCAACTTAATTTCTAGAATCAATCCATAATAGTATCTCATAACAAGATTGTTGACCTCACTTTTGGAGTGAGCTCTCAACTTCTCCATCTTAGACATAGGACTCCTCTAGATTCTAAGAGTTCCTTAATCTTAAGGCACTTCTAGTGATTAGGTGAAAAGTTAACCTAACCCTAGAGACTTAGAAGAGTTAGCCATATGAATAAGTTATGCTTTAGGGATTTAGGAGGACTTGCCTACCCTATAGCTTGAACCCAATCCTTGCTTCCTTCTTTCAAATCAAACTTCAATTCAAATCCAAAGTCCAAAATCCAAATCATGAATTAATTCCAAATCAAATGATTGAAACCCATGATTGAATTCAAAGCCCAAAATCTTTCAGAAGTCCTTTGATTTCATCTTATGGACTTAGCCTAAAACAAATCCAAATCACTCCAAACTCAAATGATTTTCTCATCACCCATTTATATCTTCATTTATATTCACAAATATAAATGAAGTATAAATTCAAATAACCAAAACTAAACCCAAAATTAAACCAAAATTCAATTTATATCCTTTAAGCTAAATTCTTGGATTTAGCTAAATCATTCTCAAATCAATCCAAACCCTTGGATTTTCTCTTCAAACAATCATTCCTTCAATTACATGCTCAAATATAAACATAAACTATAATCACCAAGCCAAAATCAAACTAACCCAAGTCAAACTCATGTTCATCCTTTTGATTTAAAATTGTCAAATTAACCAAAACCAATTTGACTCCAAATCACTTGCAATTGGATTTATATTTCCATCATAAGTACATATGTGAGTTCAATCAAACTAAATCAAGCCTTGATCAAGCCAATTGACCCATTTAGGCTCACTTGACCCAAAGTAACCTAAAGAACCTTTTTTAGCCAAATTATAATCTAACCCAAATTGGATTGAACTAAGCCCATCTAAGCCTCACATTGTGATCAACAATCATCCTAGAATAACCAATCACTCAAACAGGGTCAAACCAAAGTCAAATCTAGCTTTTGACCAAGTCAACACTTAGCCCAAATGAAACCTAAATAAGCCAAAATTCACTATAAGCCAAATTGACTAAAACTGTTGATCTAAACCAATCCATAGTCGATGATTGAATATGACTAAGCCAAAGTAAACCTAATTAGCCACTTGACCTAAGTTGACCCAAATTGACCTAAAAAGCCAAAATGTATCAAATCTTGATTTAATCCAAATTGATTGTAACCAATGGCTCAAGTTCATTCCAAATCACTTGTTGAACTTGACCAAAGCTTCAATTGACTAATTAGACCCAACCAAACCCAATTGACAATGAACACAACTTGAACTAAAATATCAAATCAACTTGAATTTAAACCAAACCAAAATTGATTGAAATCAAAGCTTGTAATATATTTCAAATGATCAACCAAGCCTAAACTAACCCATGACCTAACCCAATGCAGTCAAATGGGTCAAATTGGTCAACTTAACCCATTTGACCCAAAACCTAAATGAACCAAACCTAAATCTAAACCAAATTGAACCAAACCAATGATACCTATAGGCTCCAAATGATCATTTAAACTTGACCTAACCCATGGTTTAACCGAATTTGACCAATCGATCAACCTAACCCAATTTGACCCAACTTGACCTAAATGTGTCAAATTAAGCCAAATCAAATCAAATTAACTCCAAATCACTTGAAAATTGGCCGAACTGATTTTTGAATCATTTTAAATTTGTCCAAATCAAACTCATAGCCAAATGTCCACTTTGCCTTTTGGTCAAAGGGTATCCCATGGCCAAATTCACTTGGAATTTGGCCATTCCTTTTCTAATGTCACTTGGCATCCTTTTATTAGTCCACATGGGCACCAAGGATGGTGGTGAACATGACCCAATGAACTTGGGTCAGCCATGACCCAAGGTAAGGCCAAACTGACATCCCTAATCACATTTGAACACTTTGATCACTAAATCCACTCACCACTCATATGGGCAGCCACTCTCCCTCACTCCACTACCTAAAATGACCCATGTGGGATGTTTTGCAGCTCAAACTGTTCCTCCAATCCAAGCCATTGAGCCAAAATGGCAAATCAGCTTCGCACCATCCAATCCAATGAGGGGGAGATATACCCCCTCTCATCCTAACTAAAACAAGAAGGAATCTATTCCTCAAAGCAAAGAGATTGAATCGAAGCCTCCCCAAGATTTTCCAATCCATTCCCAAGCTCCCTCATTTCCCATTTCTCGATTTTACTCAAAGCTGAAATAGGAGAGGTGAACTCCAAATCCAATTCACTCAATTCTCAACCAAAATCAAATTAACATTGCACACATCATCCTTGGACCAATATGAGCTCAATCGAATCATTTTCCAAGTCTCCAAGCAATGGGATGTGCCACTTCGATCAAGGTCAATCACCATTGAAGAGGAGCTTGGTCAATAGAGAAAATAACTTCAAATCAAGGCCAAATTTCTTCAACAGGGCTTCGTCTCTACTAGATGAAGCTACCTCCTCCATTAGAAGCACCGGTGAAAGCCTCCGACGAGGTAATTTCTTGAAATTATAGCTATAGAAAATTTTAATTCATCATTTTCAAAAAGAATTATCATCTCATGAAATCTTGACCATTGGATGTGCATCCCCCTCCTTCTGAAGGTGTGGGATCATTTTGATCCCAATCCAAGCTCGGGTGAGCTCAAATTGAACGAGGAAAGACAAACGGCGTTCGTCTCTCATCGCTCGCGAAGAAGAAGGATCATATACTGTTCATTCTGCATGATTGGAATGGACGGTTGTGATCAAACCACACCTTAGATCCCTCTGAGTCCTTCCTAAACCACGTGATTGATCTCAGCCATCCTATCTTAGATCGGATGGCCCGTAGAGAAAGCACACCCACCGCCAACTAACTCAGCCGATGGATGTGATAACTTAAATAACTAATCCCATCACGCCACATGGAAAGCACGTCATGTCAGCCGCCACATGGCCTTTCTGAGATTAGGGGTTTAATTAGGATTAATTAATCCAATTTTAATGGAAAAAATTCCAAAATTCCTAACTAATTATAAAAAATTCAAAAAATACAAACAAACACTCATTTTTTAGATAATTCAGAGGAGAATAATAGAAAATTAAAATTAATTAATTTTGAATATTGATTTTGATTCAATTTAGGTTTTATTAGAAATATAATTAAGCTAATTACTCTTTAATTAATTTAGCAATTAATTCCAAACTTTCTTAGATTAATTAGTGGATGACCTCTGCCTCCCATGATTTTCTTGGAATTTATTGCTTGATTAATTAGAGAATTGCTTATTTCATTCTTAATCAGTTCTTAATTAATTAAATGATTAATTAATAAGTCAAACACTAATAAATTCATTAATTAAACTTGATAATCATTATGAAATAGTGAATGGATAGAGAATGAGATTATGACCTCTTTTCTAATCTTTTCCCTTAAGTTTATTTCATTTATATAACACTTAATCAATTTGCAACTAATTAATGGCTTAATCACTTTATTAAATTATTTAATTAATCAAACTCAAAACCAAATCATTCCAGAACTCAATCACTCAATTCTTGGGTAGATCCTTAGGTGTTCAATAACCTCAAAAAATTCCAAAGGAAATTATAATCAAACTATATGTGTAGGAGGGTTATAAAAGTACTTAATCAAACCCTTTAGCTTAATTAAACAATAATTATAAGCTAATTGCATTAAACGCCTTTATTTTTTAGGTGATTTGCTGATTTAATTTCCATGTGGTTGCATATCATATGTTGGCTCACAATTACTTGTATAATTACGTTAAAGTGGTATAGGTAAGGGATAATTAATGAATTTAAGTCATACCTTAACCTAATCAAAATATAAAATCATCTTAATTGTTCTAAATTAAACCAAACAAATTTACACATGGGGGGCATGGGTTAGGATTAGCAAACCTTTCTCATATTTCCTAAGCCAAATCAAATTCAAAAATAAAAATCTCCTTAAAGAATTTTGATTCATTTTAAATGATCTTATTTTATAGGATTGTCCTTAGGAATTAATTAGGGTGAATGAAGTCATGTACTTACATTCCATTATTTCTTTCTAGTCATGTTAAATATTGTTTTCCATAAGAAATCATGCATTCATTTCTTTTAAATATTAATTAAAGAAAATATTTCCTTTTATGTCAAATTGCATGTGTTGGCTAAAATTAAGAATATGAGTGGTTATTATCACTATTGAATCAAAAATTACTTTTCAAAACTTATAAATCAATGATTATAAATGAAGTGATGCTAGTTATAAATATTTATAAGCGTGCATATGATGATAGTATAAGATGTGTATTATGAAGTTCTCTTCCCTTCTATTAACATGGATTCACATAGGATTTCTAAGTGTATAGTTCATTTGAAAAGAACACAACACTTGCCTAAATCTATTCTTATGCATCTCTATATTATGACTTAGGAAGGGTCTTCATATTACACATGTAAATTATATAATAAAATTAAACATAATCTCTTGCATGATTCTTTATCCATTTGGTTCTTTTTGTACATCTACATGTATCTAAAAAAAGTGATATATCAGTCTGGACATCCTGGGGCTGTGAGGCTTTAAGTAGCCCCAAGTAGGTCTTGTACCTTACGACCCTGGTGTAGAAAACAATGGTTCCATACTCACTTATAACTTTTATACACGTGGATGTATATTTAGCTAATGGATAAAAGAATCCCTCTTTTTTACATAACAAATACATGCATTAATGATCCAACTAATAAATGAAAAATCCAAAATTTCAAACCACATCTCTTTGCATTCATCATCTATGCTAAAATTTGCATTGCATGTATAGGTATGCTTAGGATTATTCATATGCATGGTATACATGGTGGAAAGAAATGAATGGGTGTGTGTTATGTGATAGTAATCCACCCTAAATAATCTTAAGATGTCTTTCTTATTTGAATAGGGCTATTTAGAATGAATCTAAACTTAGAGTTAATTAAAATACATAATAAACTATTCACTAAAGAAAATTCATATCATTTTACCTTAAAAATCACTTAAGGTAGGGATAAAAGAGAGCTCTCTTCTCTTTTTTTTCTCTTTACAACATTTAGTCACTAAGTGTAGGTTCATTCAAACCAAATCAAATCACCAACTAAAATGGACAAGTAAACTAAATCACTTAAATCAAAACCACCATCTAAATTGAATCATTAACACTTAAAAAATTTCAACTGTAAAGCCAAGCTAAGACATGCCACACAAACCTTAAATGACACACACATTAGACTAAGTCACCACTTATGGCTCTATGTTAAGGTGGTGTATGGTTTAATGTATGATTTTATTTAGTGATGTAATATTTTAGACTGGATGTTAGGTTGTATGTGCATAGACTGGATGATTGAGCAATCTTAGCCTAATCATGTCTTCTATAGGGGATTGTGCTTAAGGGGTGTTGTAATAAAAACATAAATGCTTTTGCTGTGCAGGTTTCTTATCCCCTAAGCATAATCTAAATTTGGACAGGTGGGCTTGGTTATGTGGGGTACTAAGTCCAAATTATTTCTATAACTTCTTGGGTTGCATGATGTGTTTAGGTAACATTTATTTTGCAGGTGTAGCTAGATTTAATTTCCTTTCTTTTTAATGTAATTTTTGCATTAGGATTAGGATAAGTGTTATGGGGACTAAGGTAAATATTGGTTATAAGACCATGTCTTATGTACCATGTGAGGCCTTAGAGAAAAATACATCCCAAGTCAAATTGAAAGAAAGAAAGAAATGGAGCTAATCAAAGATGAAGGAATGAAGGAAAAGGAGTGAAGAATGGAGGATAAAGAATGAATACCCCCATAACACTTCTCACTTCATAATTGTAATTATTCATTTATAATCTAAGTTGTATAAGGGTAGAGCTCGGCTACCAATTTTCCTTTTGCGGGTTGTGCAGTGAAACCCGACCACATCATCCATTTATTATTTTATACTAATTTTATAAATTGATTGATGCTATGTTTATGGTTGTGCAATTTGGATAGCATGATTTTTCTAGTTTCTTAATTGTTTGATGATTGTTGAACGGCCTGGATGCGATTAGGCTCCTAAGAAAAAAATAAAATTTCTATCCAATTAATCAATTCAAAATTAAACTTAATAATTCATAACCTCACCTAAAGCCTAGGACATAAATCAAGATAATAAAAAATTTAGAAACTCCTTAGCTAGATGTTATATGTCTCATATCATGCATAAATCATATTGTCTCACCCTTGTCAATGGAGGGCTTCCACCATTGCCAACGAAAATGGCTTGACCTTTAAGAGCCATGGTGAAAACACACCTTCTTTCTGATTTTGGCCCATAACTAATTTTCTCATGCATTAGGCATATGAAATCCCATAACTTGTGTCAAATAAAAATATCCAAAAATTAAAATAAAACTTGAAAAAATTTGCATTAAATTAAGTCATGAAGTCATTCCCCTCATGATCTAGTCTTTTAGAGAGTGAGTTTAAGGACTTAGTCTCTTTTCTAAATAAATAACAACTTAGCCATCTTGCAAAGCATAAGACTTGCCTACATATATTTAAAATCGTAGGAGTTAGGTGACTACCACTCTAAGAGATTATAAATCCAGCAATCAGGTGATTTATTCTCTCTAGTGGAGGTAAATCATATACCCATTTTTTTTCTTTAGATTTAGGTCGTGCTTTGGCCCTCGCCAAAGCTCCCTAAATTTAGGATCTGAGGTAGATGTTTTCTTTTGTGGGCTTCAAGCATAAATCCTTCCCTCTTAGGAATTTCTATAATCTTGTATTGTGGAATTGTAATCCCTAGATTTCTTATAAAAATTCAACCGAAACAAATAATTCCCCTCAATTTCAAAAATATAAAGTCCAACCATAGGATAGTTTGGGATGATCACTAGGTTTCCTAGTATCATGAGCATTCCCTACACATCTTCCTTTGATTTCAATAATAACTCCCTCCTTTTGCTCAATCCCACTTGACTTTCTAAAATAACCAATTGATTGATAGTGGAACCTTTAAAATCTTTGGAGACAATGATCATTTACCTTAATTGAGAGTATTCCTAAGGAATCTCATTCCTTAGGATGTAATTAACTATGGGGCCTGCCCCCATAGGGAACTTAACGAACTCAACTTAAAATAAACTCTACTTTTCTTTTCCATGTAAATTAGGGAAAGATCTATGGTAAATTCGAAGACCCATTGGCCTTAGGAGTCTTTATTAGGTGATTAGGTCCATTATAGGATGGTGACTTCTATCTCTCAAGATAGTACATCATTTCTCAATATCATACCCGATCACCCTAATAAGTACCCCTAAGATCTACTTGGTGTCCCCCCAACATCTTCGAACCACCAAAATAAAACACCACAATGGCCGATGTTATCCAAATGGTTGGCATCCTGATTCATGATTCTATCACAATTTGACATTACTTTTGTACCCCTCTATGCAGTGAAAGAACAAGCACTCACAAATTTCTTAGGAGTACACCAACTTCCTACTGATTCTCCTCTTAGTGGTGATCTCCATGATGAACAAATCATGAACTTAGGGGGTACTAGCATTTGCCACTAGGAAATGTATTTTGATGGTGCGGCTTTCTCTCAAAGAGGAGAAGAACCACAGTCTACTCTTCTACGAAAGGTAGGGGTAGAAATAATTCTCCTTACCTAGACTACGATATGATAAGATTTTCATATCATCTATCTGATCCTTGCATTAATAATGATGCCAAATATGAAGCTCTGATTGTCAGCCTAGAGTTAGCCATTTCTCAAAGCATCCATAACATCAACATATTTGGGGTGTTGGGTCTTATAAGGTTCTAATGCTTAGACTCCATCACTACCATAAGTATACAATGAAGTTGTTGGCCCAAATTCTAGAAGTGACCATAAATAAGATCCCTTTAAGAGAAAATTCCATAGTAGATGCTTTAGCTAAACTTACCAAGGAGTTGGCATGTTCGGAAGATGAGTCCACATCAATAGAGGTCCAAAATAGATAAGTCTTTCCTTTATTGATATTCAGCTCATCAAAAAATACTCTCTTGAAGGGGAGGTTGCTATTGTCTAAAAGGATGGGGACCTAGATTGGAGGCAACCATTCATGGATTACCTAAATAAAGGATAATTACCTTAAGATAAGTCATAAGCACATTAGATGAAGCAAAGGGCACTTTCCTATGCCCTCGTGGAAGGTGTCTTATACTGGCAGTCTTTTGATCATATGTGGTTACGTTATTTAGATAAGCATGAAGCTCGTAAGATCGTGATTGGGTACACTTAGGATTATTTTGAGCTGACCAATCCAGTCTCAAGATGGAAGCCAAAATAAAGAGACTTGGATACTATCGATCATTGATGATTATAGATTTCATAGATATAGCTAGGCGATGCCATCAATGTCAAGTACATAGAGTGGTCCTACACTAACCACTCAACATTCTACATCCAACATTGGCCTTGAAGCCATTCGAGTGTTGGGTGCATAGTGGGCCGGATTGATCCTCCATCTTCTAAGGGTCATTGATTTATCTTAATTGCTATCAACTACTTTTCCAAATGGGTGAAGGCGATTCCACTCAAAGAGGTTGAAGCTCAGCATGTCCTCTAGTTTTTCAGGAACTATATCGTAGATAGATTTTGGGTGCCTCAGCAAATTATATCCAATAATGGTACTGCATTCAAGAGCACCAAATTCAACAACTTTGCCTAGAGACATAGCATAGATTGGAAATACTCTACCATATATTTTGTGAGAGTGAATGGTTTAATAGAAGCCTTCAACAAAATTCTCATCCAAATACTCAAAAAGACACTCGACGATAACAAGCGATAGTGGCATAAGCAGTTAGTTGAAGCTTTGTGGGCCTATCACACCACCTACAAAACTCTGACTCAGTCAACTCCTTTCTCCTTGGTGTATGGGTCTGAAGCCGTTCTACCATTAGAAGTCCAACTCCCATCACTAAGGATAGTTATGGGTAGCATGATCACAATAGAGTAGAACGACAAGTTATAGTTAGAAGAGTCTGAAAGTTTGGTAGAGAGACGCCTACAGGCATGCCAAAATCTTAACTTTTACAAAGCCAAAATGATTCAAGGTTACAACAAATTAGTCTTCCCTAGATCTTCTTAAGTAGGGGAGCTTATTTTAGTTCTAAGGAGACCAATTGTTACCCATCATAAGATGTGTGGCAAGTTTGAACCTACTTGGGATGACCCTTTTGCCATAGAGAAATCCCTACCAAGGAGGATCATATCAGCTTATTAACTATAAAGGAGACCGCCTGATGCCCCCAATCAATGGGCCCTACCTAAAAATATTATCCATAAAATCATGTTTGAAAAATAATTATCATCAATGAAAATTTTATTTCAGATCAAATCTTAATTAATTGAAAGCATTTCTATATAAGAATTCACCACAACGTATTAAAGATAGGTGTAAGAGAATCCAAGCAGCATCCTATCCTTCATTAACACAACACAAACACAAATAAACACAAATCCTTTGTTTCAGACTACTTTGACTTGAGATAACACCCCTACGACCCTCACTCAGTAGCTGCTCTAGGTTTAGTTTGATTCGCTACCTAGCTGTTGTGTCGCCCCAGTGGTCTTTTTGCTCAGGAGGATGTAAGTCTCCCATGCTTTCTTCCTTGCTTGACCATTGTACACTAACGAGTGCCTTATTAGCAAGCTAGGCCTTACTACGCAATCGATAAGCCACCACATGATGGCTTCATTTAGAAGATGTAAGTCCCCTACGCTTTCATCATGGAGTAGCCTTCATGCACAGACTAAGTCAAGTATATTTGAGGATTAGGGTAAGTCTCCCAGAGGCTCCTTTCCTCCTGACTACTTCAAGTTTGGGACTAGTCCTTCCTTGGGACTTCCTGCTTGGTAGTCACCCTAGATTCGATAGCGTATGTCTCACTGACAATAGACTATCCTGATGATTATTTCTATCTATGAAGATGTAAGTCTCATATGACTTCTTCCTAGATTGATCATCACACACCGACGGGCACTTTAGATTGGTTGGAGTTCACTATACTGATAATGACTCGCTCAGTGGATACACCGCCCATGGTAAATGTAAGTCCCTGCACTTTCTCCTTGAGTTGGCCACCGTACACCTATAGGCTTTCTTTTTCATGGATCAAGATAACGCTCTAGTGGCACCTCCCCTATGGGCACTCTATTTGGATCACATCATTGCGATACCATCTAGATACTACCCAGGTTACTACTAGATTATACAGTCCCCCTATCCTAGTAACCACTCCTATGGTTGGCAAGTTTGTACTGCGGATATGCAAACTCTTCCTTTGGATTGGTAAATCTGAGATAGGTATAGGCTGATATAGCCCCTTCTTAGTGCGGTCCATCACACACCAATATGGTCCATGCAAACATATAAACCAAAAAACATACTTTCACTTGTGGATTAAGAGAACACCCCTAGGAGTACTTTTTCCCAAGCAGACATCCTATCTTTAGGGCAGTGTCAGAAAAACTCTCTATAGGAATTGCCTGACTACTCTTGAGTTAAGGTAAGATCTACAGTGACACTCACTCAGTAGTCAACCTAGGTTGGGTTTGATTTGTTGTGCTACCAATAGGTCACCCTAGTGACTTTTTCTACTTTGGAAGATATAATTCCTCATGCTTTCTTCCTAGCACAGTCATTGCACATCGAAAGGCAACTTTTAGATCGACTTGTCTCACCCTTCAACTAGTAGACTACCCCTTTGGATTGATAAATCTGAGATAGGCCTAGTCTGACATAGCCCCTTCTCAGTGCAGTCCATCACACACTGATAAGGTCCATATGATTAAATTAAATCAAATCAATCATCCTGACTACTCTTGAGTTGAGGTAAGATCCCCAGCAAGACTCACTCAATAGTCGCCCTAGGCCAAGATCAATTTATTGTGACACCAACAGGTCACCCCAGTGACTTTTCTGCTTTGGAAGATGTAAGTCCTCACATTTTCTTCCTAGCACAGTTGCTGCACATCGAAAGGCAACCTTTAGGTCCGCTAGTAGACTACCGCTTGGATATGTAAATCTGAGATAAGCCTTGGTTGATATAACCCCTTTTCAATGGGTCCATCGCACACTGACAAGGTCCATAACATAACACATCTAATTAAATCAAATGAAATGAAATTAAAATGAAGTCCTTCTTGACTACTCTTGAGTTGAGGTAAGATCCCTATTGGCACTCACTTAGTTGTCTCCCTAGGTCGGGTTTGATTTGTTGTGTACCCAACAAGTCACCCCAATGATTATCTCTGCTTTCAAAGATGTAAGTCTCAATGCTTTTTCCTAGCACAGCCATTGCACACCGAAAGGCAACCCTTAGGTTGGATAGTCCTACCCCGTAACTCATAGACTACCCCTTTGAATTAGAAAATCTAAGATAGGCCAAGACCCCTATGGCTCCTTCTTAGTGGATCCATCATACACTGATAGGGTCCATAAATCAAATCAAAATTAAATCAGTCAAATTTGACCAAGCTTATATCCCTAATGGATATGCCCTCAAAATAAATTAAACCAAAACAAATCAAATTAAATCCAATTTAATCTCCCTGTTGGAGTCAAATCACATTCCTCCCCCAGTGATTTGACTAGTTGTTGCAACGTTGGTGATAATGATGCCCTACTTTTCAGGTAATTCATTAGTAGCCTTCCTGGAGTCACCTTTGATTAGTACACTAAATTTCTCAATGGTTTAGTGAAGGCTTTTGCAGAATTAGAATAGCTTTTCATGAAGAGATTAGTAGGAGCCCAGAAGAGTGACTATAGGGGACCTTATTATAAAAAAATAAAAACCTAATGAGTCCCCTATTGATTATATTCTCAAATGGCAAAACTTGAGTATAAAATATGAACCATAGCTACAAGAATATTATGCTATTGAAATTCTTTTCAAGAATATTCATGTTTCAATTACTTTCATGCTTAAGGGCTTCACTATTAAGACATTTGAGAAACTAATCAGCAAGGCAACTAGTCTACAAGAGGAAGCCAAGCAGTTACCTTTCTCAGACCAATCATGCAAGCCCAAGCCTCAAAAGATATTTGAAAAAAAGCTAGAGGTTATAGCAATAGTAGATAATGGGAAATAACCAATGAGAGCACAGTTTGAGAGACTTAGAGCTCAACAGCCTCCACTTCCATCTCCTCTTCCACTGTTAGCGACCATAAAGGCCACCTTAATAGCCTACATAGCAATAGCACTAGTATCAACTATTAGGTAGTTACTAACCACCTACTCTTGCCAATAAACTCAACAAGCCATATTCATTCAAGAGGGTAGTAAGGAAAATCTTCAAAAACCTTTTTCATAAGCCTAACTTTTAGCTACTCAAGCCTAGAAAGCTAGAGGAAGTAGTTAAGAGTGATAATCTTAATTATTGACCCTATCACTGCATGCTTGGCCATATCTTAGAAGATTGCTTTACATTCAAGGATTGGCTTAAGCATAGCTACAAGTCAAGATCCATAGTGATCCCCAAGGAATACTTAGTAGAACAACCTTCTGGTTCCATTAAAGTAATCTTTTGGGAGACATATGATCCTCTCAAGATAAAAGAAGGTAAGTATATCTCCTTATCTTGTACATCTAAGATTAAGATACTTTTTCTGCAAGTTTCTAACTTAGTTCAAATCTCTAATACCAAGGGAGGTCTACCAGTTATGAATGATTACTCGGGGAGGGTAGAAGCTCAGCAGTAGAAGTAGCCACCACTTTCTTAGGATAGTTCCATTGAACCATCACCGTCCTAGTCCAACATTCTCTCTTCCACTATTACAGCCACCACATCTACCAACTCCACCAATGTAAGAAGGAGCATTGTATCCGTGGATGTGGGCACTTAACAGCTCAAGTTGCTTACTTGACTTTTATTATGTACCTCCTAAATTGAAGAAATCAATGAAGAAGAATAATTTTACTTACATTTTGCCACTTTTGATGACCTTGGTGATTTCATTCTTATTGATAGATCTTTAAGTCATAATAATAATAATAATTTTAAATAATTTTATCAAACTCATTCTGATTTAGAAATAGATTGCCCTTTTCTGAATCTCCAAGGTTCTTCACTTGAGATAAATTTAGGGTCATCTGACTTTGATGATCCTTTACAAGAAGTTTTAGGTATATCTGATGAATAGGTAAAACTTTTCACTAGTTCCTCATCATAAGAAGTCATTTAAGTTAACCTATGTCGTGGCAAAGTTCTACCTCCTAAGGTAGTACCTCAATATGAAGGTATATAGATCATTAGTTTTAGTGAGCAGATAACCCTTCTACAAGATGTTCTGCCCTTGGATATGCTTATGGAGGATCAACCCAAAGTTCATACAATATTCTAACACATCTTAGAAAGTTGCCAGCTAAGCTAAGCATATATGACGCCCTTATTTTATCCAAAGAAATAAGAAAGTCACTAATTAAAGCATTGCTTGACTCTGAGATATGTTTAGCTTAGTTGTCTACTGCTGATCCAACTAGAGATAATGCATATTTTTCAAAAGAAGTTCTAGGAGTCACCTTCTCAGATGAAGACCTACTACTAAGAACAATAGATTATAATTGTCACCTTTACATTACAGTGGACATTGGCAAGTTCAGGCTATCCAGAGTGTTCATTGATATGTGTGCTTCAGTGATCATTATGAATCTAAGAACCCTTGCCTACTTGAAGATTGACATCCTTAAACTTCAATCTGAAAAGATGATGCTGAAAGGATTCAATGAACAAGGTAAGAGAGCCTTAGGTTCCATAATATTGTCATTGGATATAGATGATTAGAAGACTGATGCCAATTTTCATATAAGATACTGGGATATATCTTTGAATGCTTTGTTAAGGCAACCTTGGATTCATGAGAACATCATGGTTTCATCTTCCTTACATCAGTTGATCAAGTTCATTAGGGATGGGATTGAATATTGTGTTAAAGGGGATCTCAAGCCATTTACAGTACATAAAGTTAAGATTTATGAGGATACGGCCTATTTTCTCTCTAAGAAACTAAATATCTTCTCTCATGAACTTAATCAAAATGAAAAATAAGAAGAAAGGAAAGAGAAAGAGAGAAAAATAAAGAAAATAAAAATGAAAAGAAAAGGGAGCGAGAAGAATATATTAGGGAGGAAATAGAGACTGAGATTAGATTCCACCCATAGTTCATCACTCTATTTGAACAAGTGGGTACGATGACCCGACCTCCACTAGAAAGAGGAAGTGTTAAGTCCAGAGGGAGTCCTAGAGGTGGTAGACCTTCAAACCTACCACCCACTAGGGGATTCATTCTAGCATCCAAGAGTACACTTTCCATTTACATAAACTTAGAATCTACTTCAAAGGATGAGTCCTACCTATATAGTGAGCACTCCAACTTCCTCTTGACATTAGTAGACCCCATTGGAGGTGACACTAGAATATGAAAGTGATAAAGATTAGGTCCCCAAGCAAAGAATGAGTATATTTAAGTCCTCTTTATGTGAAACCGTTAGACAGCATGTGAGCACCTTAGCTGTAACCCAACTTTCCCCAAAATATTTGAGGGTTTGGTAGTTAAGGAAGCTCTTAAAACATATACAAATGTTAAGCCTCAGAATTTTTATCCAGGAGCATCAACCTTAAGGTAAGAAGTTGATGTTGAGCTTGAGGATGAATCATTCAAAGAATTAAGAGAATTATCATTTGATTGGCACTCATCTTATATTTTTAATTTAGTAAAGAAATTTTTAATTCCACATGCATGGTCTAAGCATAGGTTAGAGTACTTTGAAAAGTTATGAAACAATAAATACAAGAACTCTCAATCAAGATCGAGATTAGGCTTCGGCATAGTAAGCCTAATAGATTATGATGATTACTGCTTAGTCATCACCAATCATTTAAAATCTGATTGGTTCTTCTCAAATAACATTAACTCATATGAATAAGTGTGTTTAGAAACCTCAGATCATCTATATGATCTTCAAGTTAAAGATGCACCCCCAAAATTTGAAGAAGAAATCAAATAAACCATCAACGAGCTCAAATCCATGCTCAACAAACATCAGTTTCTTATTGAATGAATCTAAAACTAATGACTTAGTTAGGCTACTCATTGAGTTTAAGGATTGCTTCACATGAAGCTATGAAGAAATGCTCAGATTAGCTCCTAAAGTTGTAGTTCATAAACTAGCAATATAGCCTGACATTAACCCCATCAAGCAAGCTCTTAGAAGCATGTGATTGGACATCAAACAATAAGTTATTTTTGAAGTCAAGAAACTAATCGATATTAGTTTCATCCAGAAATAAAAATATCTCACCTAGTTGGCCAGTGTCATCCAAGTTAAGAAGAAAAATCGTAAAACTCACATATGCATCGATTTTATGGATCTTAACAAGACATGTCTAAAAGATGGTGGACATTTCCTCTTCTCATTTAGTCTTCTCTTTCATGGATGATTCCTTTGGATATAACTAAATCAAGATGGCACCAAAAGAAGAAAAGAACACTCCCTTTAGAACTCCGATCAAAATTTAATTGTTATAAGGTCATGCCTTTCAACCTCAAAAATACTAGAGCCACATACCAGTGAGCCATGACTTGAATCTTTGATAAACTCATTTACAACCAAGTTGAGTGCAACGTGGATGATCTCGTGGTCAAAAGTGAAGGAAATGAAGACCACCTCTTCAACTTGTGAGTAATTTTTGAGCAATTGAGGCAATGTAACCTTAAAATGAACCCTCTAAAGTATGGGTTTGGGTAACTTCTAGAAGTATCTATGGCTCATTGTCCAACATAACGGGATAGAGATCATTAAAGAAAACATCAAAGTGATATTGAAAATGCCACTCTGTAGAAGCCTAACTCAACTCAGATCATTCCAAGAGTGGTTGGTATATTTAAGACATTCTATATCCAACATATCAAGAATATGTCAACCATTCTCTATACTAGTCAAGAAAGATGCCAAATTCAAGTGGGATGACAAATTCCAACATGCATTTGAAAGTATCAAGTAATACCTTATGACACCGCTAGTCCTAGCCACCCCTATCTCGAGCAAATCCCTCATACTCTACACTGCTGCATTAGATGACTCACTTGGACTTTGTTGGTCCAATGATGAGGGGAAAGATAATACGCTCTATTATCTCAGTCACCATCTGATACCTACTGTGGTAAATTATCCACTCATTGAGAAGCATTGCCTAGCTTTGATCTTCGTAGCCCAGAAGCTATGGCATTATCTGCCATCTCATAAAGTAAACTTGATTTCTAGAGTTAACTCACTATAATATCTCATGACACGGCTAATGCTATCTGGAGGGTTGGCATGATGGTCCATGATTTTGTCATAGTTTGACATTACATTCATACCCCTCCGTGTAGTGAAAGGAAAACACTTGCAGACTTCTTGGTAGTGCACCCTCTTATTGTAGATTCCTCTCTCACTGATGATCTTTCAGATGAACAACTCATAAATGTAAGATATACAAACACTGGTCATTGGAATATGTGTTTTGATAGTGCGGCTTCCTCTCAAAGAGGAGAAGAACCATAATCTACTCTTCTAGGTAAGATAGGGGTAGGAATAGTCCTCCAAACACCAAACTATGGTATGATAAAATTCTCATATCACTTATCCAAACCTTGTACCAATAATAAAGCTAAATATGGGGCTCTGATCATCGGTCTAGAGTTAGTCATCTCCTTAGGCATCGAAAGCATTAGTATATTTGGGGATTCACAACTAGTGGTCAACCAAATTGTTAGGTCTTATAAGATTCTAAAGCCCAAACTCCATCACTACCATAAATATACTATGGAGTTACTATCCCAGATCCCAAAGGTAATAATTTATAAGATCCTTTGAGGATAAAATGCTATATCGGATGCCTTAGCTAAGATCTCCAAAGAATTGACATGCCCAAAAGATGAGTTCATAATGACAGAGGTTCGCAATAGATATATCTTACCTCTTATTTATGTTGAACTCATCAACAAATACACTCTTGAAGGAGAGGTTTCCCTTGCTAAAAAAGGACAATGAGCTACATTAGAGGAAACCATACATTGATTACCTAAATGAAAGAAAATTACCTCAAGAGAAATCTCAAGCCCATCAAGTCAAGTTGAGCGCACTTTCTTATGCTCTCATCAATGGTGTCTTATACCAACGGTCTCTCAATCATGTGGTTACATTATTTAGGTAAACATAAATCCCATAAGATCATGACTGAGATGTATTTAGTATTATACAAAGCTCACTAATATGGTCCTAAGATAAAGGCCAAAATTAAGAGACTTGGGAATCAATGGTCAATGATGATCACAGATTGCATGGATGTAGCCTAGCCTTGCCACTAGTGTCAAGTGCATGGAGTTGTTCTACATCAACCACCCAACATCCTACACCCGACTATAGCTTCATGGCCATTTGAGTGTTGGGGTACTGGCATAGTAGGTCGAATGATCCTTCTTGGTCCAAGGGTCACTAGTTCATCATAGCAGCTATGAACTATTTCTCTAAGTGGGCAAAGGTGATTCTGCTCAGAGAAGTTAAAGTTAAGCATGTGCTCTAATTTTTAAGGAATCATATTATATATAGATTTAGAATACCCCACCAAATCATATCTAATAATGATATTGCCTTCAAAAGTACCAAGATCAATAACTTCTCTAGAAGACACAACATAGATTGGAGGCATTCTACAATCTACTACCCATGGGAAAATGGTTTAGCGAAAGACTTCAATAAAACTCTTATCCAAATACTCAAGAAGATCCTCGATGATAATAAATGACAATGGCATGAGCAGTTAATTGAAGCTTTATTGGCTTATCACACCACCTATAGAACTCCAACACAATCTATCGCATTATCCTTAATATATGGGGCTGAAGCCATTCCTCCTTTAAAGTTCCAACTCACATCATTAAGGATAGTTGTGCATGATAAAATCACAACCGAGCAAAATGTTAAGCTGTTGGAAGAACTCGAAGGTCTCGAGGAGAGATTCCTGTGGGCATGTGAGAACCTTGAGTTATATAAAGCTAGAATGGTACAAGCCCATAACAAGCTGGTCCACCATAGAGCTTTTCAGATTGGAGAGGTCATTTTAGTTCTAAGGACACCAATTGTAGCCCATCGTAAGATGGAAGTAAAGTTTGAGCCAACTTGGGAAGGCCCTTTTTCTATAGAAAAGGCCCACCAAAGTGGCTCCTAACAACTAATCAACCATAAAGGCGAATGCCCAATGCTTCCAATCAATGGGCTTTACCTAAAGAAATATTACACATGAACAATGTTTCAAATAATCTCTTCATCAATGAAAATTTCATATAATCAAATTATTTTATGAATTTGAATGTCTTTGATTAACAAACTTTTAATGTGTTTAGAATAGGTGTAAAAGAACCCAAGTGACATCTTACTTTTATAAGCACAATACAAACACAAAAATTACACAAGCATGATTCTGCAAATCCAATTGATTTGGACCAGTTTGAGTTAAGATAAGACCCCTGGTAGCCCTTACACATTAGTAGCTCTAGGTTAGGTTTAATTCACTATCAAACCAGTGAATCACCCCAGTAGTTACCATCCTTGGGAATATGTGAGTCCTTGTGCTTAGGAAGATGTGAGAAATCTCTGATACGAAGCTCCATCCTTGAATCATCAGCCAGTATGCTTAATGTGCTCTTGGCCATTAGTTGCATGGAATACTTGATTGATTCATCTTTTGCAAAGATAACCGAGCCATCCTTCCAAGATCTCACAATACTAGAAGCCAAAAGATCCTCCACTTCTAAAATGGAAGTATACAACCTAATTGCACTTAGAAAGTTAAAATAAGCAAATCTAAATCTCTTATGAGTTTCTCTAGTAGAAAATAACAATGATTCTTTGCCAAAGATACCTCGAAAGACCAACATCCAAGCCGTCATGAACTGCTTCACATCTTTATTCTACATGAATCAATTCAGCTCAACACCTGCATAAACTATGGCTATTGTTCTTAACAAACTTGACGAGAATATTTTTCCCATACCTTGAGATGCGATCTTGCATGAAATCTCCCACAGAGTTGGCTAGATAAGGCTTGAAGAAAGAGAAGGTTTCTTTAATAAGAGGCAACCCACTGTTTCCTGCTAGGAGGCCTTTGAAGGGCTTTTATTTGTTGGAAAACCATATGGTCAGAATGAAAATATCATGGATGAGGACGAGAAGAAGGGCAAGGAGATCGAAGGTTTGGCTGGTGCAGTTTGGATAGGTGAATGGGAGAGGGAGTTTGGTCATTCGGTTGGGAGAAAGAGACTAGAAAATAAGGTAGAAGAATTTATGTGAGGCATTGGACCTCCCATTTGGCTGCATGCCTATTCCGAATAGAAGGGTAGAGAGCGGCTAGTTCATTTGGTTATGTGCATTTGACTGATGAGATGGATGGGAGATGGAGAAATAGTGGGTATATAGGGTATCATTCATACAGGCAGAGGATGCCTTTAGCTGGGAGCAAGGAGGATGCGAGCAGTTCAGCTCTTTGATAGAATGATTATGAGGTCGATCATGAGGGAGAAAGAGAGTCACGAAAAGGAGGCCCTCAGTTCAACTGGAATGATTCGACCTTTGATGGCCGATGGGTTCAGGGGGCTTTCAATTGGATTTTATGCTCGGTTAATTATGGATGGGGTGGTTACAAGTTCCAAGGCCCTAATTAGGCATAATTAGTGGGTGATTAGGTAGATTCTACCTTAAAATTTGTGTTAATTTTGGGAAAATTTTAAGCATAACAACCTTAGTCAAATTGGATGTCTATTCTAGGAAATTTTGACATTTAGACACAATGGCGCAGTCTATTTCATGATTGAAGGTCATTTGGATCAATTCAACGATGAATTGGGTCACTTTTAATTCAAAATTATGTATCATTGCTTCCAATCGCTCGAGCTTTTTGTAGACTCATCTGAATCAAGCACAAATAGTCTCATTTTATAAGCCTCAATGTTTTGATGCAAATGGCATGATCAATTTCATAAACAAAGGTCATTTAGGAATCGTCGTGGCCTCTCAACCTTGATATATGCATTGGGGCATTGATAGCTCAATCCCTTGAATGGTCAACCATCAAATTATGCAAGATGCATATTCTGATCAATTTTGATGTTCTAAATGCGATGATGAAGCTTGATCACCAATTAGAGGTCATTTCGACTAGTTTTGGTGACATAGTGTTTTTTTAGCTTCGATTTGCATGTTGTTGAATCCAAAGTCCATTCAATTTCTATTTTGAGCTCAAGTTGATTTATGTAGCATGCATGGGGGTCAATAAATGGCCCCCAACAAATGTGATTTTTGCATTGAGCAAGTCATGTTTGTTGAAATCTGGTTGACCTTTTGGGCTGGTCATGGATCTTGAGTCACTTCAGCTTCAACTTCAATAGCTTATGGACCTTTGATAAGACCTGTCATTCATAAATGCCTTATTTTGGACATGCTAAATGACAAGATTGATCAATTTATCAAGATTAACTTATCAGATGGATAATAGCTCTTGCACCATATACTTCTCTACTTCAATGGGTTTGTTGAATGTCTCTTTCTTTCATGTTATTGTAAATTTGAATTTTTCTCCAACCCTAGCTTCATGATTAATCAAGTTTGATGGAGGAATTGGTTTGTTTGCTTTGCGATTTGAAAGTCCTTCTATCCTAGCTTTATGCTTGATGGACTTGATGAGAGATTGACTTGATTTGTCCATATTGATTTGTCAGGAAGTGTATGTATGCCCTCAATCTTGTGCTTGCTGCTTTGATGGATTCATTGAAAGGTGCATATAGATGACCTAGCCTTCCAACTTATATTAGATCTAAAATCTTAAGTTATCAATCCAATAATGAGTGCTTTAATAGACTAGATGACCATGAATTCCCTTTAGTTTGGCCATTAGCTTCATATGAACTATTGAATTGCTCTCTCAGTCCTGTGTTTTCTGCTTTAGCAGACTTGTTGAAGAAATTGGATTTTATCTATGCTTTATGCTTAATCAGATAATTTGAAAAGAGATTGAAATACCACCTTCTAGGTAATATAAACATTGATTTAAAGCAGCTCTAAATTGAGAGTTGTTTCCTTACATTATCTTGGTCTATCAATCAAGTAGAAAGATCTCTTGGATTCTAGCCGCTTATAATCACTAAGTTGAATTTAGTTTTGAGATTGAACAACTATTATCATTAGACTAACGAATAGGGGCCCTCTCACTTTGATCTTTTCTTATGGCTTGTTGTGTGAGGAGAGTGTCAGCAACTTGACCATTTATGGGCTTATTGAGTATGACCTTTATAACCTACTCGAGTCTTCAACTTTAACTGAGATGAACTGGTGGTTTTTTCATCAAACTAACGAATAGGGCCTCTTTCACTGTGGCCTTTTCTTGTAGATTGTTGAGTAAGGAGAGCGTAAGCAACTTGGCCATTTATGGGCTTATTGAGTTCAACCTTTAGAACCCACCCGATTCTTAGACTTGAATATGTAGATCTTGATGATTTTCCACTTTAGTTGCTTGAAGCTTCCAGAATTGAGAGTTATTCTAACTTGATCTTAAAAATTTGATGAATCTTGAAAATAAACTTTCAATATTTAGAGAAATCTTTTCATGCAAAGAAATAGATTCTCTTTGTTCTCGCAAGAGCTTGCAATTTTAACAATAACAGCTATAAATACATTCAGGGATCTTGGCATAAAGCTCGATGTCAACTTGATTATATATACAAGAAGATATCCTATTTCATAGGAGAAGATTAAATGACCTTGATCATAAATGTTTTTAAAAGAAATGCTCCCTATCTAATAGGGGGATTGCAGACTAGTTCAAAAATATATTACAAAGCTTGGTTTCCTTTAACAAAAAATACACGTGATATATTTTCAATCATAATATGTATTTATCTAAGTATCTCAGCTTAAAGTATGATATCGACTTAAATAAATATATAAAAATGCCCCCTATCTAACAGGGGGATTGCAGGCTTAGTTCAAAATATATCATAGGGCTTAATCTTCTTTAATATAAAAAAACATAACTTATTCTAATCATCATATATATTTATCTAAGGATCTCAACTTAAATCATGATGTCAACTTAGAAAAATATATAAAAATGCCCCTATCTAACAGGGGGACTCTCACAATAACTTGAAAATGCATTCTTTATTCATGAGAGAATCTTCAAGTGGCATTACATGCGTATTTGACATGAAGGTTTTACTAGTATAAGTTTTATCTTAGTATATATATATTTATTCATAGTCATGTATGATATTTCTTAAGATAGTGACCATTGATTGGTGGCATTGGTCATTGACCATTTGCGTCAATAAGCTAGTAGGCTCCTCCTTCATATACCCTCTCTATAATGTAAGGACCTTCCTAGTTGGCTTTGAATTTACCATAGATATTGTGATGAGGGATGATTTGTGTTCTCAGCACTAGAATCAATTCACCTTTTTGGAAGGTTTGAGGACATACTAAACTATTGAATTCTTTGAACATTCTCGCTAGATAGATTTCTAAACTTTATTTAGCTTGGAGTCTAACTCCATCGAATGCATCCAACACTTCCATTAATAGGTGAGTGTTCTCATCTTGAGTAAGATTGAATTGGACATCCACCTGAAGTGATGGTAGCTCAACTTCTAGTGGTAGCATAGCTTCAACTTTAAATGTCAAAGCATAAGGAGTGGCTTTAGTTGGTGTATTATAAGTAGTTTTGTATGTCCACAATGCTTCTATCATTTTAGTGTGCCACCAACTTTTATTCTTCATGGGAATATTTTTGAGCAACTTTACCAATATTTTATTAAAGACCCTACTAGACCATTTGCCCTTAGATTATAGATTGATGAGTATCGCCAATAAATGTTGTGTCAATCAACAAACTTAAATATCTTTGCACTCTTGAAAGCTAGACCACTGTCTGAAATGATTCATCGTGGCACCCTGAATCAGTAGACAACATTATTGGTGAAGAGGTCAATGATTTGATCAGTAGTGACTTCCTTAAATGAAGGGGCTTCAGCCTATTTAGAGAAGTAGTCAGTAGCAGCTATAATGAATCAATATCTGGCTAATGATAGAGGATTAATTAGCCCAATTATATCTACCCCAAATTTTGAATGGCCAAGACACTATTATCGAGTGCAGAGGATTCAGAGGTTGGTGAATGATATCTTAGTGGACTTGGCAATCATGATATCTCTTAGCATGATCTATGTAGTCTTTTTCCATTGATGGCCAATAGTTTCTCATCCTTTTGATTTTTGTCGCCATTTTGGGACATGACTGGTGTGTGCCACATAATCTTTCATGAATTTTGAACATTACTTTGTTGGCTTCTTCTTTTCCTAAGCACCACAACCACATTTATTAAAAGGATCTATGATACAATGTGTCATTAACATAAGCATATCGTAGAATTCTTTTTGTAATCTATGTGGCTAGAGATTTATTGGTTGATAATTTACTTTCTTGAAATAGTCAATGAAGGGTTGTCTCCAATCGTCGAGCTCTTACACTATGAAAGCTTCACATATTTTTTTCACAGTACTTTTGAGTTTTTCTATCTCTTGTACTTGTTATTCTTTGGGAGAGTGAGGAGAAATTCGAATTTCTTCCTACTAGCTTGAGTTTGCTATCCCCTCTACTTGTGGGGAGTACAAATTTATTGTTTGCAAAACTCAATGAGTGGACACTTCAATCATCACATCATTATCATCTATGTTCACCATTTCTTTTGCCAGTTTGGCCAAGCAATAAACTTTCCTATTTTTTGATCGAGAAACTTGAGCTAGTATAACATTCAAAATTTGTTTCATGAGCTCAAGCACTCGCTTATGATAGTATTCTAATTCAAGCTTATAAATTTTATAAACACCTAATACTTATTTTATCACTAAATGAGAATCTCCAAAAATGTTTAAATTTTGGATGTCGATAATAACTGCATCTTCAAGACCCACTACTAGAGCCTCATATTCAACTTCATTGTTGGTCCTTGGCTTAGTCAACCTGTATGAATGCCTCATTATGCCACCTTATGGTGTTATAAAGATGAGATCAATGCCAACTCTTGTGTTTGGTAAATTTGGGGGTTAAGTAGGCTTAATAGATGATGCTCCATCGAAGTACTTTTCTCAAACCTACAGCTTTTCTCTTTCATGGATAAGCAAAATTTGTTCATCAAGTAAATCATCACTGAGTGATGAATCTATCAAAATAGGATGAGGGACAAGAAAATCTATCAGTATTTGCCCCTTACAGCTTTCTAAGGTACATATGTAATATCAAATTATAATAGGAGCACCACCCATCACGCCAAATGATCTATCAATGCTAGTCTTATCATCAAGAACTTCAGTGGATCAATCTTTGAGATGAGCATTCTCTTGTGATAGCTTATAATGTCTGAGCTTCTAGACAGCGAAGATTAGTGTAAAATAGTGCCTCTCGATTAGAGAATATCTTTCTTCTGCTCCTATTAATCTTTGATTGATATAATAAAGAGCATTCTACTCACCTTCTTCATTATGCTATGCCAATATGTTCTAAGAGATTCTTTTAGTGCAGGTATGTACAAAATAAGAACCTTCCCTAGGTTTGGTGCTGCAAGGATTGGTGGATTTAATAGATATTTCTTAATGCTATCAAAGGCTTCTTGACACTCTTTATCCCATTTGGATGGAGCATTCTTCTTCATCAATTTTGAGAAGGGTTAGCATCTGCTTGATAAATTTGATATAAAATGCTGAATAAAGCGAGTTGTCCTTGAAATGAGCAAGGCTAATGCAAACTCTTCGGCAATGGCATCTCAATAATTATCTTAATTTTGGCAGGATCAATCTCAATTCCTCTATGACATATAATATATGCAAGGCATTTTCCAGATGAGAATCCAAATGCACATTTGAGGGGATTCATTTTGATATTATATTTTCTTATTCTCTCGAATACAATACTTAAATCTTCAAGATGATCTTTGTGATCTTTACTTTTCATAAAGAGGTCATCAACATAGCATTCTACTTTCTGATGAATCAACTTATCAAACATATGAGTCATAGCCCTCTGGTATGTAGCTCCAGCATTCTTCAATCTGAATGGAATGACTGTGTAGCAATATATACCAATTGGCATTCTAAATAATGTGTGTTCCTCATCTTTAGGAGCCATCTTGATTTGATTCTATCCAAATGATCCACCCATGAATGAGAGCATGTCATAATTGGAAGTAATGTCCACTAATAGTTTTGATATTAGAAGCGAGTCATTATTGGTGTTTTCTTTGGAATAGAGAAAAGAAATGACACCACATAGAGTTTAGGAATATTTTATTTAGATGAGCAAATATGGCTTTAAGGAATAAGCATATTATCTTGAAAGATAAATATGCTCTCATGTAAGGGATTCAATCATTTCAATAAAAGACTCATAAGGCTAATGGGTCTTTCGTGTACTAGAATATTTTCCCCTGAACTATCTGGAAAAGTAGAACAGGGTCTATTTTATCCTGGGACAATGGTTCCCTATAAAGGCAAGCCTTTATAGTTAATTACATCATAGGAAGGGTCTCTTCCTAAGAATACTCTCAATTAAAGAAACAAGTGGTTATTCCTAAAGACTACTAAGGTAGCTTTTAAAAGAATGATTTTTGGAAATTCAATTGGGAGAGGTCCAAATTGGAGAGAGTTATTTTTATGAGTCAAATGGAAAAAGTGTAATAAATGCCTATTGATACTGGGATGCCCAGTAGACATTTCAACTATCCTATGATTGGGCTTCAAATTTGGGATTTAATTTTAGAATTTAAGTTATCATTTTTCTTAGAAATCTAGGGCTTAGATTCTAGCAGCACAAGATTGCAAAAGTGCCTAGGGTTGAAGACTTATTCCTAAAAGGATACATCAGAACCTAGTCTACAGGTTCTTCTGACACATGTTAGATGCTCGACCTAGTTCTATCCTTGGGAATCATTGGCCATTCTCCTCACTTGAGGGAACTAACATATCCTGACTCTTCTAGACTTACAACTTACCTGGAGAAGGCTGCTAATTAACACCACCTAAGCATATTTTAAAACCATGAGGCTAAGTCATATAAATACAAGATGGTTGGGCTGTTACAATTTTAAGAAAGAAATCTATGAACTTAGACTTACTGCCTAATCCCTAATATTATATAGGGTATGAATATGTACTTAACTAATTCACATTTTTTAGATTTTTATAATTTTTGTCTCAGGATTCATTTAGGTCATAGGAATACAATTTATGATTAATGCATGTAATTAGAAAAAGATTATGCGCCAAGTCAGAATAGAAGAAGGTGAACTTCCATCATAGGCTCTCAAAGGTCAAGCCCAAGTTCTCTGGCAAGCATGGAAGTCCTTCATTAATCAAGAGTGCAACAATATAATTTATTCATGATATTAAAACATCGAGCTAAGGGGATACAATTTTATCTTGCTTTAATACCTAGGCTTTTATATGAAGATTGTGAGTTATATTTATTTTTATGTTTCGATTGATTTAATTGGGTAGAAAATTTAGTTTGACCTATGAGCCTACGTTCAAGCATTCATCATAGCATAAACATAGCACAGAAAAAACCTAAGAAAAGCATGTTGTTTCTATTGCAAACCCAAAATAAATCAAGCTAAATTAAATTATATAAGAAAAAGGCCAATGCAGCCAGGTATTGTTGTACACCCTAGAAGAAAAAAAATGGGCAGTCGAGTGCTTCCCTTAAACAACCTGGCCTAGAACTACAAGTTTAGATCTATGGGTCTTCTTACCAAGAAAGTCTCCTTCTTTAGGGACATCCATCGGGCTCCACAGGGGACCACCGCACAAACTCCTGGTTTGGTCAGCTCCTGCTAATCCTAGACCTTATAGATCATAACCTAATTCTAAGCTCAAATTTACATTTAAGATTCAAAAAAAAGAAATCCTAAGCTCTACAAAACAGATGTTAAAAAACACAGCACACAAAGTAGTTTATATTTCACAAACATACGGGCATAGCATTAGTTGTTTGTCAGACCCACCTATCCTGTGGACTATGTTAAAGGATTTTCAGCACCAACAAGCAAACAATAATTTTATGATTTATTTATCACTGTGATCCCTTTAACACAGTCTCCTGTAGAAAATAGTGTTAAATCTAGAAAGAATGCCCTAACATCCATTCTAACAAACAAACAACCCTAGGCATCCAGTCTAAAGCAATACACCACACAGGCATGTGAATCATAGTACAACATATCACATGAGATTTAAAAGAAAATCATAGAATGATCTAATCCTAGATCTAGAGTCCGTGACCTAAGTAATCTAGTGTGTGTAAAAGAGGGGTTTGTGGGGAAAGGCTTTGCTAGGCTCCTTTAACTTCAAGTTTAAATTTGAAGTTTGAATTTATTTAATTTTTAGCATTGGTTGGTTTCAATTCAAATGGTTTAGTGATTTAATTTCCATTTTTATTCCATTTTATTTATTAAAGTTTTATAGGTTTTCAAGAATGAGAAATATAATGAATTTCATTTTTAGGTGAAACTCACTTTATTCCACATCCTAAATCTTATTGAAATTTTCAAAAGTCTAACTAAGTTCCTTAAGTATTTTAATTAATCCTTTTGATGTTATTTATGTTTGGATTAGTTTTATGTTATTTCATTTGTTTGAATTGCTTTATTTTATTTAATTTGTTTGATTTGTTTCATTTTGAATTAAGTTATGTGGGTTTCATTTGATTTGGCATGTGCTAATTTAAAGAGTTTGATTTTATTCAATTTAAATTAAGTTATTAAATTACGAATTTGTAAGCTTAAGGTTTAAGTTCATTAATATGAATTAGTACCTTAGGTTTGTTCATGGATCATGCTTAACCTAAAGCACTTAGGTTAATTATTTGATCTGATTTAATTAACCTAGGTTTTAGATTCATTATTTAAATTTATTAGAGATGAATGATTTTATTAAACTTCATTGATTCAAAGGTTAAGATTTAAGTTAATTAATAAGTTTATTAACCTAATATTTTATTTCATTAACCTAAGATTGAATTTGATCACTTTAATTGACTTAGGATATTTAGAAAAGTTTTTGAATAGTTTTTAATGTTTGATGGAGATTAGTTTGAATTACCACTTTATTTAATAGGTTAATTAATTTACTTAACACAATATTTGATTCACATTGACCTAGAGATTTAAAAATTTGAAAACTCCTAATCCAGAGAACATTTGGACTTGAAATATTTCTGGCAAGTAGTGTACATGCCAATTTTATATTCCTAAAGTTTCAGCTTGATTAGAGATGTAATTAGGGTGTAATTAAGGTTTTAATTATTTCATTAAATTCTAAATTAATCCTATGTTATTAAGATTCATTAAGGGATTTTATTTTTCACTTATTATTCACTAAAATACCTTTCCAATGAGGGTTTATTCATAATTTTTAGTTAACTAGTTGATTTATTATGATTTAATTGAGTTCGAGTTATTGAATTAAATTATTTTATTCATTTAATTATCTAATTAAGTTAATTAGTGATCTATTAGGTTCATATAGGTTTTATTAGGTTTTATTATTACTCTGATGTTCATTATGTTGATTTAAGATTATGAGATTAAAGTTTTGTAATTATTTTATTAAAGGGTAATTAATTTAATTAATTTAAAGGTTAAGCACATGAAATTACAATTTCCCTTGAATTCAGAGAATTAAATCCCCAAAAATTTACCTAAGGTATGTTTTATGCTTAATTTCATTTCCTCGAAGTTTCAAATTAATTGGATTATTAATTTCAGAGTAATTAGGGTTTAATTTTTTCAATTAAACCTAAATTAAGGGAAAATTACCTAATAAAAATTAGGGATTTTAATTTCTGTGATTCCTCTCATCAAGATGAATCCATAGAACTTATATTTGTAATTTTCTGATTTTTATTTGATTTTATATGACTTTTTGAACTTTTTTACATTTTTTTATTTTATTAAATCCATTAAATAACAAATCCTAACAGTTTTTAAGTGCGGGGTCCCACATGCCGCGTGACATGCGCCTGCATGGTACATCCCGCTACATGGCGCACATAGGTTGGTCCACGTGGTGCCACCTGGCGGCGTGTCAGCATAGGTCAAGACACAGGATCTCTTATAGATCATCTGATCAAAGATCAGACGGTCCAGATTGATCCCGTGGTTCATAAAGGGTGAAATAAATCCTATCCGCCTAAATTTTGGTCTTCCGATCCAAATACATGGATCAAATGGCATAGAGATTATCTCCTTCGATTGTTGCGGGAGCCGAGGGTCGTTGAAGATTTTTGCTAATAACTTTTGATATAGACCATGAAATCACATGATTTAAAGTGCTACACGATCATGGATGAATATCCTACATTTCTATATATTTTGGTCTTATTGAAGATCGGGTTTCCTAGTAAATTGACCAAAACCAAATTTTTGAAGAAAAAGCTTGAGGTTAATAATGGCATACCTTGATTTGTTGGACGATTGACCTTACAATTGATCCTAGAGCTTTGTATGCTTGAACCAAGCTTGCTTGCTAAAGGAATTAGGTTAATTCTTTATGGATTTCTCGCTTAGCCAACCCTTGAATGCTCTTTTCAGTTTTTATGGTTTGTAGTGATTAAGGGCACTTGGGGGGGGATTTCATTTTGGTTCAGTTCTGATGTGTGAAGGTGTGTGTGTGTGTTCAAATCTCTTTGGGGAAGTCTCTCTGTGAGTTTTCCTATATGGTTGAAAGCTATATTGCTCTTTCCTAGCTATTCCTTGGTCAATTTAGCTAATGAAGGACCTTGGAAGCTAGCTAGTGCACTCCTCCATCCCACAGTTGTCCTATGTGAAGAGGTGGGAAGAAGGGAGAAGGAATTTGACTTCTCCAATTCTTTTGCTTGTATTAGTTTTCCTTATTTGGATTTTATGAAATAATGCAAGAGAAGTCTAAGTAGCTTGATTAGGGATGCAAACTTTCATTAGAAGGGTTTAAGGAAGTGTTACCCCCATCCCATGAGATTTGGTTGGAAGTGGTTTGATATTTCCTTATTTCTTTTGTCTTGCTTAACTCACTTTACCTAAATTGGGTTAAGTGAATTAAACAAAATTTCTTATGGGTCAAATGACCCATTTGACCCAATTACACCCAATATGGAGTTAGTTTATGTCCCATCACCATCCCCATATGGTTTAGGACAATCAATTTAAAGTTATTTTAATTTTTCTTGAATTTGAATTAAATGTGGCTAAATTAAGTTATTTTGATTTAAGGGATTTAATTTACCTAATATAGGTCTTCATGGACTCAAATTCTTTTATTATTATGATCATACATATTCATTTGATTATTTAAAATATTTTTGATTATTTAATTTAGTCAAATTTAGTGGGTTGACTTTTTGACTGGGCGCTTAAGTCAAATCTAGGTTGACTAGAGTTGACTTTAGGTTTGACTTTGAATTTTCATTTTATTTGCATTAATTCACTTGATTTAATTTATTTTGGATGTTTTATTTGGTTTTGCATCAAACTAAGTAAACTGGATTTAGCTCAAAAATGTATTTCCTAAGTTACTAAGTATAGTGACTTTGAATTTTGAAGTAGGAAATCTCTATTTGAACATGATATCATTTTATTGAAAAAATGACCTATTCTAAAAATGAGGTCAACAAATGGACCCCCAATATGTGTACTAGATTAATCAGAATACACTGCATATGTTGGTGTTGACCAGATTGATCAACATGCAGTATAAACTTAGGGTTCCAATTCATGATTTTTTTTATTTTTGTTTTAAAATTTTGCTTTGATTTTGATTGTGAAAGATTGGTATATGTATGTCTATCTTTTCTTTGAAGGTATGATTCATTCTTAGAAACTTAACTTCATTAAGTCCTAGGATAAAGAGGAATGCTATTAGGAGTGGACCCAAAGAATGGTCTAACCCTAATGCATTTACTATGCTCAAGGAAGATGCCTTCAGGGGACTTACTCTTACTTGAGAATAGTGATGATCCATGTATTAGCTAATAATATTGGGTCGTTAAGGGCATGATCCATCTTAGTTAGCTAAAGAGAGAAGAGTGGTCTTTAAAGACATGATCCCATCTTCAAAAGCTATGCTGGGGAGAAGAGGCTTGAAATGCTTGATCCTAATCCGCAGCACTTTGACTACTAAACAAGGGTCATATGAACTTGAACCTATTTTAATAGTCCAAAGAAATGGGGAGTTCAATGGCTTAATTCCATTTCTTAAAATTTTGAATAGGAAGCCAACTAGGGGACTTACTCCTGTGTAGGATGCCGACTGTGGGACTTACTCCTAGATGATTAGAAAGAATGTCGACTGGGGGACTTATATCTTTCTGGCTATGAGAAAAGGGTTAAAAAGACTTAATCCAATCTAACTCACCTGTGTAACATGAAAGGGGCCTTGATGTCTTGATACAATCATATAAACAAAAGTAGGATGCCGATTGAGGACTTACTCCTAGATGATTAGAAAAAATATCGACAGGGGGACTTATATCTTTTTACCTATTAGAAAGGGGTCAAAAAGACTTAATCCAATCTAAATTTCCTATGTAACATGAAAGGGTCCTTGATGGCTTGATCCAATCATGTACACAAAAGTAAGATGCCGACTGGGGACTTACTCTTAGATTATTAGAAAGAATGCGGACTGGGGACTTATTTCTTTCTGGCTATTAGAAAGGGGTCATAAATACTTAATTCAATCTAAATTGCTTGTGTAACATGAAAAGGGCCTTGATGGGTTGATCCAATCATGTACACAAAAGTAGGATGCTGACTGGGGACTTACTCTTAGATGATTAGAAAGAATGCAGACTGGGGACTTATATCTTTCTAGCTATTAGAAAGGGGTCATAAAGACTCGATCCAATCTAAATTGCCTATGTAACATGAAAGGGGCCTTGATGGGTTGATCTAATCATATACACAATAGTAGAAATGGTGCTACAAAGGGTTACTACAAACCCAGAAAGACATGACAAAGGTGCCATAGAGGGCTTGCTCCCATCTCAAGTCATGTATAGGAAAGGTTCCACAAAGGGCTTGCTCCTAACCTATAAGTGATATGAATGAGGCAAAAGGGGGTCAAAGTGACTTAATACTAATCCTCAAAAGTTTTGACTAATAAGCAAGTGTCTCATGGACTTAATCCTAACTTGATTAGTCTAACTTGATGAAAGGGTGATGGAAGGTTTGCTTCGATTTCTAAATACATTTACAAATGTGTTTCCAACATTTCAGATAAATGATACAAGTTGAAACAAAAGAAAAAAAAAAGAGAAATAAGCTTTTATTTTATTGATCTTTATTTGGCAACAAGTTACAAGTTACACATGATATTTCATTAGGTAATGTCCATTAATTGGTGGTATTGGACTTTCACCATCACAGGTAATAAGTTGGTAAGAACCTCCTTCATAAGCTTTTTCCACTACAAATGGTCCTGCCAATGTTGGCTCAAATTTGTTGTCGATTCTTCGATAAGCTAGGATTGGTCATCTAAGAACATGGACCTAAAGGATGGACCATTGTCGGATATGATTTGGTGAGGAATGCCAAATCAATATACAACATTTTCCTGAAAGATTTTCAACACATGATATGCTTTAACCTCTTTTAGTGGTACCGCTTCAGCCCATTTGGAAAAATAATCCGTTGCAGCTAAAATAAAATGATGTCCTTTTGAAGAAGGAGGATCACTAGGCCTTATGATGTTGGTACCCCAACTCTCAAATGGCCAGGAACTATAGGGTGTAATACATTAGTTGGTTAATGTAATACCACACCATGTACTTGGCACTAATGACAATGATGTGCAACCTCCATGCAGTCATTTAGTATTGATGGCCAATAATACCCAAGTCTCTTGATTTTTAATTTTATTTTGGACCCATATTGGGGTGCTCCACACAATCCAAAGTGTATCTCAGTACAACCTTATGGGCTTCTGATTTGTCTAAATAATGGAGCCACATTTGGTCGAATGACCTACAATATAAAGCATTATTAATTAATTCATAAGATAAAGAACGTTTCTTTATTTGAGTTGCTAATGATTTATTTTCAGGAAGCCTCCCTTTACTTAAATAGCCAATAAACAGTTGCCTCCAATCACATTCTATTTGACCTTCAGTAAGAGTGGCTATCCTTTGCATTTCTTCTCGCCTATTAATGTAGTCTAAATCTATAGGAGACAAAACCTATTGATTTTAAACTTCTATAGAAATTGATTCTTTTTCTAGGCATATGATTTCTTTAGCTAATTTAGCCAAAGCATCTACTATTGTATTCTCTTAGTGAGATACTCTACACAGTGTTACATATGGAATATTTTCAAGTAATTTCATTGTATATTGATGATAATTGAAGAGCTTTGGATGCAAAACCTTATAGATTCCACTTACTTGGTTTATAACTAGTTGGGAATCCCTAAAAAATTTTATATTTTTAATTTCCATAAGGATTGCCAACTCTAAACTAGTAATAAGGGCTTCATATTCAGCTTCATTTTTTATACAAGGCTCAGCCAAATGATATGAATATCTCATCATTCCTTTTTTTTTGGGGTTATAAAGATTAACCCAATTCCTGCCTTCCCTAGGATAGATGAATTTGATTCTTTATGTCTTCTTAATGATGATGCACCATCAAAGTATAATTCCCAGGTGGCACTAGGTTCACCTTCTAATGTTATGATCTGTTCATCTTGGAGATCATCCCTTTAAGCATAGGGGTGTGCTGCTAGTAAATCTACTATTTGTCCTTTTACAGCATGAAGAGGAATATAAGTGATCTCAAATTGTAATAAAATCATTGACCACGTGCTGCATAAAAGTTGGGGGTCATGAGATATTGCAAAGGGTTCACCCTTGAAATCAAGTTGACTTTATAAGAAAGCATATAATGCCTTAATTTTTGAGCTGGAAAGACTAAGGCTAAACAATGCTTCTCAATAGGAGGATAATTCTTTTCCATTGGGATAAGCCTGCGACTTAGAAAATAAAGGGTATTTTCCATTCCTTCTTCATTTGTTTAGGATAATAAAGCCCCAAGTGATTCATCCATAGCCATAATATAGAGGATTAATGGCTTTCCTGGAATCAGGGAAGCCAAAATAGCAGGATTCATTAAATATTACTTTAGGATTTTGAAGGCACCCTGACATTTTTCATCCCAAATAAATTTAGAATCTTTCTTCAATAATGTCGTAAAGGTTTGACACCTTCTAGATAAATTAAATATGAATCTCCTTAAGTATGCAAGCCTTCCCTAGAATGATCTTAGCTATGTAAGACTTCTAAGTGGATGCATTTCTATAATAATTTTATCTTTTCTAGGTTTATTTCTATCCCATGATGCCGCACTACGAACCCTAAGAATTTCCCTGAAGTCACTCTAAAGGCACACTTCAGAGGATTCATCTTTAAGTTATAGTGGCGCAATCGCTGAAAAAATGACCCGTAAATCATAAAAATGATCTTATTCTATTTTGCTTTTAATGACTAGATCATCAATATAACATTCAACTTGATTATAAATCAAGTCATCGAATATTCTAGTCATAGCTCTTTTATAAGTAGCTCCGGCATTTTTGAGACCGAATGGCATGACCGTGTAACAGAAAATCCCTATTGGAGTTCTGAACACTGTATGCTTTCGATCTTCTGGAGACATCTTAATTTGATTATAACCAGATGATCTATCCATAAATGAAAAGATCTCATGTGAGGAAGCTATGTCGACCATGAGTTTTGGTATAGGCAGAGGGAACTCATCTTTGGGACAAGCTTTATTTAAGTCTTTAAAGTCAATGCAGATGTGTATTTGACCATTTTTCTTTTTTACTAGAACTATGCTGGCTACCCAATCAAGGTATTGTTCTTCTCATATAAAGCCAGCTTCAATTAGTTTCTTTATTTCAATGATCACTTGTCGTTCTACTTCTAGGTGAATCCTAGAAGCTTGCTTCATTGGGATAGCATCAGGTTTAATTCTTAGTTTGTGTACAGCCACATCCTGGGATAAACCTAGCATTTCATCATAACTCTAGGTAAAGGAATCTTTTTACTCAAAGAGTAAAGTGATTAACTCTTCAAAATCTTCTTGACCCAGCAAAGAGCTAATAAAAGTCAATTTTTGGTTCTCAGGAGTTCCTAGGTTAACTTCCTTTTTAATTCATCTATAGTAGATTTTATCTCTTCCTCATATTCAGGAGGTGCATTTGGAAGTGAATCATCTTTGGATTCCTCCATAGTTTTTATGAATGAGTCTCCTAGAAGAGTACAAGAGACTTCAAAGAGTTGATCTATTTGACGATTACTTATCATTAAGCATGCTCTATATCGTCAAATGATTCAACAGTACCAAACCCAATGCCATCTTTGGAGTGGAAATGTCTATGTTTTTGATTCCATAAGCTCTCTATGTGTTGGGCTTTATCTTTGGGCCAAATATTTGTGATAAAACCATGTTTGATATAATTCTTTACACAAGTCGAATACCAATCAAAAGGAAGTTCTATTATTTCATTGAAAGATGGTTCTTCAAGCTTTACATCTCCTTCTGAGCTTGGAGGACCGGGTACAGAATAAAATTTTGTTGAGCTCCTCACATCTCCTAACAAGTTAGGGCTACTTTGACCTCTAATTGAGATATTTTATTTTTATTTAGAGGTGTCAAAGTTAAAGTATCCACGTATTTTTTTAATTTTTCATATGCAGATAGCTCAGACTCTTCCTTTAATGTTTTCATTTCTTCCTTATCAGTGTCTGATTATAAGGAAATCTCAAACTTTATTGAAGCATTTCTATGATGGGATTCTTCATCTGAGCTAGATTGCAAATCAATATGAATTATTGGAGGTTCTTTTTTCTATTTCTTTTTCTTTTTCCTTATTTTTTTTCTTTTCATCTTTCTTGATTATTGTATTTTGTGCTTCAATAATGATGGATTTCATAGAATCAACTCTAGGTTTCTTAGGCATGTAATAAATAACATCTTCATAAAGCTCAATCTCATGAATAATGAATGGTTGTATATCTCCTTTTTATAACATATTCCACTCCATCCCTAGTATATTTAATACACTGGTGGAGTGAAGATGGAACAATTTTATAGTCATGGATCCAAGGTCTACATAAGAGAGCATTAAAAGAAGTTTCTGAATCTATAATGTGACATTTAGCCTAAGTTTTCAATCCTTCTATTTTTAATAATAGAGTGATTGAACCTAAAGCTTTTTCACTTGTTTCATTAAAGCCCCTTAACAACATATTATCAGAGCTAAGTCTTCTACTATCAATTTTTAAGAATGCCAATGTTCTAGAGTTCATGATGTTAACAGATGCACCATAATCTCCTAAAACTCTTGATAATCTTGTATTTCAATTTTTATAATAATATAGAGAGAATGGTTATGGTCACTGGTTCCCAAAAGTAGATCCTCATCAGAGAAAGTAACCCCTGGGATCTCTTTAAAGTAACAACCCTCTTCTGAGGAAGTAGCTGCTAGTTGAGTCAGGCATATCTCTAGATCAAGTAATGCATGTACTAGTGACTCTCTCATTTCTTTTGAAATAATGAGAGGGACATAAATGCTTAATCTAGCAGGGAGCTTCCTAAGATGGTCTAAAATATTATAATCTACTTTGAGAACCTTTATTTTTGCTGGTATTTCTTTAAGTAAAGAATCTGAACTTGTGCTTTCATCCATGATTTGCTTCCCTTATTTCTTGAGGAGTAGGAGGTAAACGAGGTAGTAAGACTCTTCCACTACATAGATTTATTTCAGCAATATCTCTAGGGTTTGAATCAACATGCTCCTCATTTTGACCATCCTTTTTTGATGAATTATCAAAATTTGACACTTCTATATCTATGATAAGTGGGTCACCATGAAAACCTTCCATGTAAGTTTCTGACCGTGAGTCATGTAAAATATCATGAGATTCTTCTTTTTTGATATTTAATTTTTCAATATTTTTATTCTCATTTTCATCAAAAATAGTATGAATGTAAGAAATGTCATCAGAGATAGATTTTTTATTCATTCTTTTAAGATAAGTATACAAAGATAAAGGCTTATATGGTACTACCTTTCCATCTTTATCATATAGAGTCCTATCACTAGATACAAATGTCCCTCCCTCACCACACTTTTTGACCTTCTGTGTAGTTGAAAATGCTGAACTAGGCTAAGGTGAAACTTCATTTTAGACTCAGTGGATCAACTTGGTGATCGCCTCCCAGTCGACTGATCATGGCAAATTTAAATTTTTCATCATATATTTCTTTGTAGAACAGGATAAAGCTATATCCCATTCATTTTAAAATGAAGAACTGGAAGAAGAACTACCTGTTATAACCTTAATGGACCCTTGTCTAGGGTCCATCAGGTACTCCTTTGGAATAGTCACTAATCCCTTCTTAAATTTTCTTTCAAGCCAGTCTTTGGAAGAAAAGCAATCCTCAATGGTATGCCCCAACATCTGATGATATGGGCAATAATTGGGGTCATTTACCTTTCCCACCTCCTTTGGCTTTCTTGGGTCAAGGAGTTTAAAGTCTGGCTTTTTTATCAGATTTTTGAACATTTTCCTCACTGCCTCTTTCTTAAAGGAATAAGTCTAGTTCATCTTTTCTAAGAAAGAGCTAGTTGGAAAATTCCTAAGAAATGATGACTTCTATTGTTGTGATGGTTCATAAGATGAAGCTTGCTCTAGCTGTACTTCCCTGGGAGCTTTCCCTCTATCCACTGCAGAGACATTACCTACTCTTTTTTCTAAAGGCTTCCTAGGCTTGGATGACTCAGATTGTTCTTTTAAGAATGACATCCTAAGAGCTTCCTCTTATAAACTAGAGGCTCTATTTAAAAGTTTCTCAAAGGTTTTAATAGTAAAGCCTTTGATCAGGAAGGCTATAGGGCCCTGTATGTTCCTAAGTAGGATCTCTACAGCATGCTGCTCTTGTAGCTGAGGTTCACATTTTAAGCTAAGGATTCTTTATCTTAGGATATAATCTACCAAAGATTCTCTAGGCTTCTCACTAGGTCTACTTCGGTAACATCATGTTGAACACTTGTGAATCTCTTCACAAACATCTCTTCCAATTCGGTGAAAGTGTGCACCAAATCATTTGGCAAATATGCATACCAGTCAAAAGCAACTCCGCTCAAGCTGCTAACAAATTGTCAAAATAAAAGAGCATCACTCCCTCCGGCATTACTAACTACTTGAAAGTGAGCCAAATGCTGCTTGGGATTTCTAGTCCCGTCAAATACTTTAAAAGATGGGGACACAAACCCCTTTGGATAAGGAATGGAATCAAACTCTCCAGAATGGTCTACCCTTTGGAGTCAGGGTTGTGCCCCGAGTTTGTGTAAATGCTTCCTTCACCTGCTATTGTACCAATGTCTTTAGTTCAATGTTGGAAGGTACTACAACAATAGGTTTTGATTCCTGTCGGTGCTCTTTCAAATTGGATCTCAAATCATTAATAGGACGTAATGAATCTGAAGGCTCAATCTGATGGAGTCGAGAAAGAGATGGAATCATACTTTGGAGTGATTGCATGCTAGCAATCATATCCTCCATCTTCTTACTCATAGAATTAATCTGCTCATCCTTCTTTTGAAGCTGAAGGATAAGTTACTGGTTTGAAGCTAAAGTAGGGTCTTCTTGTGTCTCTTCCTGCTCTTTTTTAGATGATCTAGTGTCAACCATGTAGATATGTGCTACTGGCAACCCTAAATCATCATCCCATAGATCATCTTGCTCATGATCAAAATATTCAGAGCTTGTTTTTAATTTTTCATTTTCTTCATCTTCTTTATTGATGTTTTCCACCTCCTCTTTGGATAAAGAGAGTGGAACACCATTACTATCTAAGATGACATATGTTGGTTCACCAATTTCCATTGGCCTTAATTCAGATGATTCATTCATATTCCCCTGGGATGTAGGGATACTCTCAATGAAGGCTCCTAAGCCTAAGTGACTATCATCAGCAATTTCCCTGACATAAAGAAAAGAATGAAAAGAATCCATTCCCTTACTGGGAACATCTAATGAATGTACCTCAGCTTGAGGCACTAGTGATGAGAATAAAGGCTCATTTGAACTGGGCCTAACAAAAGATCTCTCTAAAGGTGAAGAAGGTAAGGGTGGTGAAGGAATCCTATGCTCAAAAGTAGAAGGAACTTTCCTAATATAAACCCTTTTATTCTTTTTCTTAGGATAGGTCCTATTTTTTTTACCAAATAGATTGATCTCTATGCCATGTAAGTGAGTGCATGGGATGATAATATCGCCCTGATACCAAGGCATAGGGTAAGAAGGTTTCCTCCTATTAGACATGACCGCCCACCCTTTTTTTGGTAATGGAAGGTGGTAGGTCTTCCTGATAGTTCTCTAGCTAAATTTTGAGAATTCTGATGCTTCATGGCTCTTAATAGATCTTCTTTAGTGTAGGAAGAAGATCTAGGAATCCTGTGTAAGGTTTGGTGAAGTTGACCTTGGGATTCCCTATTTACCTACTTAAAGCTTTTCTTTTCAGGATAGATGAAAGGACGGAGTGGAGAACTAGCAATCCTCATCACATCCTCCTCCTCTAGGGTAGCAGACAAAGGGTAGAATCTGCTTCCACCTAAGAGTGGGGAAGTGTCATGAAGAGTATATCCATCCCTCTTCATAGCTAGTTCCATGTCTAGCATATCTCTCTGCCTCCTCTCCCTAAGAGCTATCCTCCTGAGTCTCCTCCCTTTATTTTTCTTCTGACTTATGGTCATTTCAGATGATTTAGAGGTAGAACCTACTTCAAAGGTGCTAAAGGGGACTAGAGTAGGGAATGCCTCTGAATTGGGCAGCTTTGATTTCTTTTTAACAGGTCCCTATTGGACCTTTTTAATAGTCTGGCTATTAAGCATCCTATCCCCAATAGGATCAAAAACACTAGAAAATTCTAGAATAGGTTGCTTATTTTTTAGAGTTGCCTCAGCAATAGGAGCAAGAGTCACTCTATTGGCAGTAATGTTGAGGTTTTCAAATTCAGCCCCAAATTTGATGATAGAGCCATCAAGTAAGTAGCTACTGTCAACAAAAAAGCTAATGCCAGAAGTGGCTGCAAAGATCAACTAGCCGACCATTTTCCTATTTTTAGAAACAAAATTAATTTTATCAAAAATGTAAAATATGGTCAAAATATTTTTTAAATAATATGGCCAAGATTTTCTCTCTCTCTCTCTCTCTCTCTCTCTCTCTCTCTCTCTCTCTCTTTCTTTCATATTTTGTTTCCAGATGTTGGATAAATTCAACCAAGGATGAAATGGAAAAGGAAAGGTAGTCATGATCGATGATTTACATTAGTATAATGTCGATATATAGGAATAACAACTATTTCTAAAGATGGAGAGAGGAACCAATCCCCAGCGGAGTCGCCAAAAAAATATGTCGATGTTTTCTCTGGAATAGAGAAAAGAAATAACACCTCATAGAGTTTAGGAATATTTTATTTAGATGACCAAATATAGCGTTAAGGAATAAGAATATTATCTTGAAAGATAAACATGCTCTCCTATAATGGATTCAATCATTTCAATAAAAGACACTAAGGATAATGGGTCTTTCGTGTACCATAATATTTTTCCCTGAACTACATGGAAAAGTAGAGCAGGGTCTATTTTATCCTGGGATCATGGTTCCCTATAAAGGTAAGCCTCTATAGTTAATTATGTCTTATGAAGGGTCTCTTCCAAAGAATACTCTCAATTAAAGAAATAAGTGGCTATTCCTAAAGACTACTAAGGTAACTTTTAAAGTAATGGTTTTTGGAAATTCAATTGGGAGAGGTCCAAATTGGTGAGAGTTATTTTTAAGAGTCAAATGGAAAAGAGTAAGAAATGCTTATTGATGCTGAGATGCTCAGTAGACATTTCATCTATCCTATGATTGGCCTTCAAATTTGGGATTTAATTTTAGAATTCAAGTTATCATTTTCTTAGAAATCTAAGGCTTAGATTCTAACAGCACAAAGTTGAAGAAATGCCTAGGGTTGAAGACTTATTCCTAAAAGGATTCTTGATAACCTAGTCTACAAGTGCTTTTGACACATGTCAGATGCTCGATCTAGTTCTATCCTTGGGAATCATTGGTCATTCTCCTCACTTGAGGGAACTAACCTATCCCTGACTTTTCTAGACTTACAACCTACCTAGAGAAGGCTGTCGGCTAACACCACCTAAGCACATTTTAAAATCACGAGGCTAAGTTATATGAATACAAGATGGTTAGGCTATAGTAATTTTAGAAAAGAAATCTATGAACTTAGGCTTACTCCCTAATCCCTAAGATTATGTAGGGCATGAAGATGTACCTAACTAATGTATATTATTTAGATTTTTATAACTTTTGACTCAAGATTCATTTAGGTCATAGGAATATAATTTATGCTTAATGCATGTAATTAGAAAAAGATTATGGGTCAAATAAAAATAAAAGATGGTGTACTTCTATCATAGGCTCTCAAAAGTCAAGCCCAGGTTCTCTGGCAAGGATGAAAGTCCTTGATTAATCAAGAGTGAAATAATATGCTTTATGCAGGATATTAAATCATCCAACTAAGGGGATGCTACAAATTTTATCTTGCTTTAATACCTAGGCCTTTATATGAAGATTATGAGTTATATTTATTTTTATGTTTCGATTGATTTAATTGGGTAAAAAATTTAGTTTATCCTATGAGCCTATGTCCAGGCATTCATCTCAGCATAAACATAGCACAGAAAGAAACCTAAAAAAAAAGCAAGATGTTTCTATTTGGCACCTAAAATAAATCAAGCCAAATTAAATTGTATAAGAAAAAGGCCAATGCTATCTGGTACTGCTGTACCCCTAGGAAGAAAGAAAAATGGGCAGCTGAGTCCTGCCCTTATACAACCCAGCCTATAACTACAAGTTCATATCTATGGGTCTTCTTTCCAGGAAAGTCTCCTTCTTTAGGGACATCCATCGGTCTCCATAGGGGACCACCGCACCATCTCCTGGTTAGGTCAACTTTTTCTAATGCTAGACCCCATAGATCCTAACCTAATTCTAAGCTCAAATTTACATTTACAATTCAAAAAAAAAAAAAATCCTAAGCCCTAGAAAACAAATGTTAGAAAATACACACAGCACACAAAGCAGTTTATATTTTATAAACATATGGGCTTAGCATTAGTTGCTTGCTAAGCCCACCTGTTCTATGGACTATGTTAAGGCATTTTTAGAACCTCAAGCAAACAATAATTTTATGATTTATTTATCACAGCGATCCCTTTAACATAGTCTCTATAGAAAATAATGTTAAATCTTGAAAGAACACCCTAACATCCAGTCTAACAAATAAATAAGCTTAGGCATCCAGTTTAATGTAATACCCCACACAGACCTGTGAAGCACAACACAACATATCACAGGAGATTTAAAAGAAAATCATAGAATGATCTAATCCTAGATCTAGAGTCCATGACCTAAGTAATCTAGTGTGTGTAAAGTGGGGTTTGTGTGGCAAGGCTTTGCTAGCTCCTTTAAGTTCAAGTTTAAATTTGTTTAATTTTTTACCATTGGTTGGTTTCAATTCAAATGGTTTAGTGATTTAATTTCCATTTTTATTCCATTTTATTTTATTAAAGTTGTATAGGTTTTCAAGAATGAGAAATAGAATGAATTTCATTTTTAGGTGAAACTCACTTTATTCCACATCTTAAATCTTAATGAAATTTTCAAAATTCTAACTAAGTTCCTTAAGTATTTTAATTAATCCTTTTGATGTTATTTATGTTTGGATTAGTTTTATGTTATTTCATTTGTTTGAATTACTTTATTTCATTTAATTTGTTTGATTTGTTTCATTTTGAATTAAGCTATGTGGGTTTCATTTGATTTGGCTTGTGTTAAATTAAAGAGTTTTATTTTATTCAATTTAACTTAAGTTATCAAATTATGAATTTGTAAGCTTAAGGTTTAAGTTCATTAATATGAATTATTACCTTAGGTTTGTTCATGGATTATGCTTAACCTAAAGCACTTAGGTTAATTATTTGATCTGATTTATTTACCCTAGGTTTTAGATTCATTATTTAAATTTATTAGAGATGAATGATTTTATTAAACTTCATTGATTCAAAGGTTACGATTTAAGTTAATTAATAATTTTATTAACCTAAGATTTTATTTCATTAACCAAAGATTGAATTTGATCACTTTAATTGATGTAGGATATTTAGAAAGGTTTCTAAATAGTTTTCTAATGTTTGATGGAGATTAGTTTGAATTACCAGTTTATTTAATATGTTAATTAATTTCCTTAACCTAATATTTGATTAACATTGACCTAGAGATTTAGAAATTTGAAAACTCCTAATCTAGAGATCATTTAGACTTGAAATTTTTCTGGCAAGTAGGGTTACATGCCAATTTTATATTCCTAAATATTTCAGCTTGATTAGAAATATAATTAGGGTGTAATTAAAGTTTTAATTATTTTATTAAAATTTAAATTCAGCCTAATTTATTAAGATTCATTAAGGGATTTTATTTTTCAACTATTCTTCACTAAAATACCTTTCCAATGAGGGTTTATTCATAATTTGTGGTTAACTTGTTGATTTATTATGATTTAATTGAGTTCATGTTATTTAATTAAATTATTTAATTCACTTAATTATCTAATTAAGTTAATTAGTGATATATTATGTTTAGAAAGGTTTGATTAGGTTTAATTAGTATTCTAATGTTCATTAATGTTCAATATGTTGATTTAAAGTTATTAAATTAAAATTTTCTAATTATTTCATTAAAGGGTAATTAATTTAATTAATTTAAAGGTTAAGCACATGAAATTTCAATTTCCCTTGAATTCATAGAATTAAATCCCCAAAAATTTACCTAAGGTATGTTTTATGCTTAATTTAATTTCCCCAAACTTTCAAATTAATTGGATTATTAATTTGAGAGTAATTAGGGAAAATTACCCAATAAAAATTGGGGATTTTAATTTCTATGGATTCCTCTCATCAAGACGAATCCATAGAGCTTTTATTTGTAATTTTCTGATTTTTCTTTGATTTTTTATGATTTTTTTGAAGTTTTCTGCATTTTTTTAATTAATTAAATCTGATAAATAACTAATCCTAACTATTTTTTAGTGGGCGGTCCCACATGCCGCATGACATGCACCTGTGTGGCGCATCCCGCCATGTGGCACAGACGAGTTGGTTCCCGTGGTGCCACCTGGTGGCGCGTCAGTATAGGTCAAGACACGGGATCGCTTGCGGACCATCCAATCAAAGATCAAATGGTCCAGATTGATCTCACGGATCCTAAAGGTTGAAATCAATCCTGTCCACCTACATCTGGGTCATCCGATCCAAATACACGGATTAGACGGTGCAGAGATTATCTCCTTCGATTCCTGTAGGAGTCGAGGACCATTGAAAGTTTTTTGCTAATAACTTTTGATATAGACCATGAAATCACATGATTTAAAGTGCTACATGATCATGGATGAATATCATACATTTCTATATAGTTCGATCTTTTTGAAGATTGTGTTTCCTATTAAACTGACCATAACCAAATTTTTCAAGAAAAAGCTTGAGGTCAACAATGGCATACCTTGATTTGTTGGACGATTAACCTTGCAATTGATCCTAGAGCTTCGTATGCTTGAACCGAGCTTGCTTGCCAAAGGAATTAGGTTAATTCTTTAAGATTTTCTCCTTAGGCCAACCCTTGAATGCTTTTTTCAATTTTGATGGTTTGTACTGATTAAGGGCACTTGGGAGGAGGGGGAAATTTTATTTGGTTCAATTTTGATGTGTGAAGGTGTGTGTGTGTTCAAATCACCTTGGGGAAGTCTCTCTAAGGGTTTTCCTATATGGCCAAAAGCTATATTGCTCTTTCCTAGCTATTCCTTGGTCAATTTTGCTAATGAAGGTCCTTGGAAGCTAGTTGGTGCACTCCTTCATCCAACAGCTGCCCTATATGAAGAGGTGGGAAGAAGGGAGAAGGAATTTGACTTCTCTAATTCTTTTGCTTGTATTAGTTTTCCTTATTTAGATTTTATGCAATAATGCAAGAGAAGTCTAAGTACCTTGATTAGGGATGTAAATTTTGATTAGAAAGGTTTAAGGAAGTGTTACCCCCATCCCATGTGATTTGGTTGGAAGTAGTTTGATATTTCCTTATTTCTTTTGTCTTGCTTAACTCACTTTACCCAAATTGGGTTAAGTGAATTAAACATAATTTCTTATGGGTCAAATGATTCAACAACTACACCCAATAGGGAGTTAGGTTATGTCCCATCACCATCCCCATATGGTTTAGGACAATCAATTTAAAGTTATTTTGATTTTTTCTTGAATTTGAGTTCAATATGGCTTAATTAGGTTATTTTGATTTAAGGGATTTAATTTACCTAATCTAGGCTTACATGGACTCAAAGTATTTTGTTATTGTGATCATACATATTCATTTGAGTATTTAAAATATTTTAGATGATTTAATTTAGCCAAATTTAGTGGGTTGACTTTTTAACCAAGTGGGCCCACTTAAGTCAACGCTAGGTTGACTAGAGTTGACTTAAGGTTTGACTTTGAATTTTCATTTTATTTGCATTAATTCATTTAATTTAATTTATGTTGTATGTTTGATTTGGTTTTGCATCAAACCAAGTAAATTGGATTTAGCTCAAAAATGTATTCCCTAAGTTACTAAGCATAGTGACTTTGAATTTTGTAGGAAATGCCTATTTGAACTTGATATCATTTTATTGCTAAAATGACCTCTTATAAAAATGAGGTCAACAGTTATCTTTTGGGCAAGCCTTATTTTGGTCCTGAAAGTCAATGCATATATAGATTTAACCATTCTTCTTCCTCACTAGAATAATGTTGGCTATGTAATCTACATACTTTCATTATCGAATAAATCCTGCTTCAATGAGATTTTTTGTTTCTACGATCACCTATTCTTCAATCTCTAATCACATTCATTTAGGAGCTTGTTTAACTAGTGTTGCATCTAGCTTAATGGCTAATCTGCTAACTTCCACATTAGGGGATATGCCTAACAATTCAAAATTTCTCCAAGCAAAGCAGTTCTTGAATTCACATAGCAGGGCTTTCATTTCTTCGACCTTCATCAGGCGAAAGGGCACTAAAGAAAGTTAGATGTGGATTATCTTCTGTTCCCAAGTTGATTTCTTTTATCTCATCCATGGTAGCTGCTTGTCCACCCTGTTTGAGTTCATCAGGTGCAAGCCTAGCTTCTCCCCATCATTTGTGAGATTGACTTTGTTTGCTTAATGAGCCTCATGTTTAATCCGATCAATTTTGATGATAACAAATGAATGTTTGGATGTTCTAATGAATGTTTTTATGTGTTTCAGATATATCAATTTCTAATTACATATCTAATACAGCTCATAATATGTTTGAGAAAATTGCAAGAGGAGAAGAATGAAAGATAGATCAAATTGGATAATGTGAAGCTCAAAATATAATATTTTAGGTTATATGCATTTATTCATTGGCATGAATCCAACTTAACATATTATTTTAATGAGGTTAATTTATATAAATCTCTATCGAATGAACATTCAATTATATGTTTCATACAAAACATTTGAATTGTCAAAATAATAAATGATAATGACTATTAAGTGTAATTATTTTATTTACTTAATATAATTAAATATTTTAATTTAATTTGATGGTTATATGATAACTAACATATGTATGATTATATATAAATTATATCATAATATTTAAATGTCACATGTCAAAATTAAAAATAAATGAAATTTTATATTTTAGCCAAAGTCATTTTATAATCAAGGAATTTATATGTGATTTCATCTCCAATGGATTCCTTGGATTTTTTTTCCTTTAATTTGATAGGCCACATGACCCACGTTTGATTAAAATTGAATTTATTATGATTTTTCAAATATTAGCTAATTTTAATAATGAATGCATGCTACATGCTTTGAATATATTAAGAGACATATTTGATTATTTTTTTTTTACTTGTGAATAGTCAAATTTTGGCTGCTTTAATTTAATATTTATTAAATATAAATTATATTTTATTGAATATTAAATTATCACATGATAGCATGAGGTTAGAATAATATATTTTTTGAAATAATTCATAATGACCTTCTTGCCTATAAATAACCTCATTCTCTTCATGAAAGCATTCCTCATTCAAAATTCAAAATCCTCTAGAAAATATAAGAGAAAATTTCTTAGATTTTCCTTCCAAATTCTCCAAATATTGCAAGATCAAATCCTTGATTTGGAAGCTTCAACATCTTCAACTAAGCAAGCTTTCTCAAATTACTTGAGTTTGTTTTCTTGATCTTAATCCTTTTAGTTGTTCATGCTATTTTTGTCATCTATTTATTCTTTCCAATATATACTTTCTGGTGGATTAGTCTTTGGACATTATTTTTCAAATCAAAGTTTCTCAATCATCTTTTTGTGAAAAACTCTTGTGATAGTTTGTAGGATCTATTTTAACTTGTTGAAATTTTTAACTTCCTACAAATTCTTTTTGGTTTCTTGAAATATTTCTTCATTAATCTCATTTTAAAAGATCATTTATTCTTAGATCTATTTTAGAAGAATATTTTAAGCATTTTAAATAAAATTATTATGCTGAAATTATTTTCATATTTTGATCTCTCTTTTTTCAAAGCTTACTAGCCTACTTAGATCTATCATATACTCATTTTATTTAAGTATTTTCTAATCATTAGCTTTAATTGAAAGAATCTTTTGGTTAAAATAAAATAAATTATTCCTTTATTTTATTGTAATATTGTGAATTTATTTTGAAATAATTTTATATTAGTCTACAATTGTAATAACATAAATATCTTAGTAAAATCACTTTAAGATATTTATTTTTTCTTATCAATATTAAGTGAGCATTTTATCTTGCCAAAGTATTTTAAGTGATCATTTATAAGTTATGAGATCATTTTTTGAATTGGATAGCTTGGTATGTTTGTGAGAGATTTATTTTATCAAAATTTATTATTTTGTATTTTTCTTTTGCTTATAAAATTGGGGTTGTACTAAACTTTGTAGAGTATATTATTATTGTAGGTTGTACTTCTTATATGAGAGTACTATTTGCAAGCTATTTTTGCATTTAGTAGATTCTAGGGGTGGCTAGGCATGGGCCTCATTTTGGGGTTTGGAACCACGTAAACATTTTGTGTCTATTGCCTCTCTTTACTTTACTGTATTTTTATTTTTGCTACATTATGAATTTTATCTTGTCATTATAAAATCAAAAAATAATTTTCTACTAAAACTTAAAATTTAAGATTTAAGTTTTAAAATTTTTAATATCACACAATTCAAACACCCCAATTTAAGATTTAAGTTTTATTGACAACACTTTTTCTTCTTTTTTTGTTTCATATCTTCTTTCTCTTTATTTAGTTATTTTGAAGTCTTTAAGATAGATGGTGTTGACTGCTAAGGCTTAGGATCCTTTTGAAGGAAATATTTGACATCTTCATAGATCCTTGCATCATGGATAGCGAATGGTTGAAGATTGCTAAGGATCACATGCTCTTCTCCATTCTTCAAGTATTTTATGCACTGATGTAAGGTGGACAGAATCATTCCATATTCATGGAGCTAGTAACATCCCAATAAAACCCTGAATGAAGTATCAACATCTATCACATGAAATTTGGCTTCAGTGTATAGCTCTCCAAATCTGAGCGATAAAATGAAAGATTCGAGAGTCTTTTATCCTTTTTCATTAAAGCAATGAATCATCAGCTTATTTCACCTAAGATGTTGATTGTAAAGATAGCCTTGATTGCTTTGAGGTTAACTAACAAATATCAAGATTTGATTTATCATAACGTCATCTCTCTCCACATTAACATCAATGGATGATTGTGTTTTGATGTTCCTATCATAAGATCTTCTTCAGAGAAAGTGACTATTAAGGGATATTGAGATTGCATAACTTCACTCATGCACTGTTCTACAAAACATGCTTCAAATTTCTCTAGATTATTAAGAGCTTGAATTAAGGTTTCACAGAGAACTTTCAACTTTAAGAGGGCCTCATACACACTTCCAAGTTGTTGGATGTGGGTTCAAATTTTTAATTCAAATTCAAAAAAATCTATAAAGATAGAAATTTGATACAAGCTTATTTCCTATTGTAGATTCTTACAACTAGTTACAGTACAGTAATAGTTCAATTTTAAGTCTTTTCTGGTTGTTCTCAGATAGCCGGATCACAAAAGTTCATTTTCACTTTCCCTCATGGTATGGATTTGGCTTTGGAAAACTTCCCCCGGACCATACACCATCCACTTTGATAAGGAGGGCGAGGATTACTTGAGACTCCCCTCACTCTTATGGGACTACGGTGATCTGTCTTTGGTCATCATTGATTACCCTCGACCGATGTCTCCTCAAGGGGAAAAATGGCATTCTCCAAAGATTGTAATGACTCCTTTGTATCATGGTTTCTCACTACCCAATGTGAGCTAACACCATCTCATATGTACCCTCTAAGGGTAAGGCTCCCCTAGTCTCAGGGCTTACCTCCCATACTTTTGAGTATGAGTCTAGCTCTCACTCCTCCCATCCTAATAGGACACAGCGTAGGAACAAGAACCGCATGATCAAGTGGTACCATGCCAGAATTGCTATGGAGATGGAGGCAGCAGCCCATTTAACTATTCAAGAGTTTCCTATTATCACTTCACCATTATTAACTCCATCTCTCTGATTAGGCAGAGGATGTTAGAGGATCGCTCATCACCTCCTCCAATTATGCAACATCAGACTTAAGGCGGAGGTTGTATCGCCCGATCTATCTTACGCGGTAGGAAGAGCTATGGATGCTCGAGTTTGGAGCTTAGTTTGATCTGATCCATTATCCCCATTAAGCATATCTGAGGGCAGAGGCCCATATAACTCACATCAGTAGGAGAGGCGAGGTTCAGCTGCCATGCGCTTCCACTTTATTAATTTTCAGCTATATGCGCGACCATACTATAACATCTTCTTGGGACTAGTCACCATAGGAGGACATCTCTGCATAGAGTCGATGGTGTCTCCACCCTACCCTTTCATCAAGTCAGTTGATCTCGGTTCCATAGGCCATGAAGGCCATTTCCAAAGAGAAGCACACCCTGTTGGTGATTTGGCTATGGCCTATGGATCCTACCCCATCCACACCACCTATTATGGCAAAGCCAATCTCTCTCTCGCCGACCTTCGCTATGGTAGTGCGGAAGAGTGGCCGGCATCAGTGGTTGTCCCTTCACCAACTCTGTCCATATAGCAGGATATTGAGATGGTGATAGTTATTTCATATATTGTAGATAATAGTCCATTGATAATGAAACATCTAGGTTGTTACCTCTCGCATTAGTGGCGGTTAGTGTCTCATCTAGTGAGTATAGTCCACATAGGATTGACTCTCCTAGCGGGAGGTGCGGTTCCTCTGGTGCGATAAGAATCACGCGTGACTAGTTATTTATGCTTAGATGGATCATTCTTTAGATGAGATAGTGGCACATTATTTCATGGAAAATAAGGAGATTTTGGGGTATGGCTAGTTAGAGGAAGAGAAAGTCAGCTTCAATCCCAATGAAGATGACTTGTTAGGAGACTCAGCTGAAGTTTGCTTGGTAGACACTAGAGGATCTCTTCTCAGGGAACAACAAGCCATTGAAATTGATGAGGTTAATCAAGAAGACATCAAAGTATCAGCCCAGCACCTCCGACATCAATTGAGGTAGAAGGATGAGCAGATAAATAAGATGGCATAACAGTTAGAGGACTTGTTAGTAGCAATTTTAGTGCTTCAGAAATAAGCCCCTTTAGTTCATCCTACTGCAGTCGACATCAATCAGCCTGAGTTAGTGCATGTCTTGGACCTAGTTAAGACTTTACCTCCCGTTGAGCAAGGTAGTGGAAAGTACCTCTATATAAGAAAAGGCATAATATCCATGGTTGAGCAGCAAATGAAGGAAGTGTTGGCTCAAGCTTGAGGAGGATCATCGATTCCCAAGGGTAGACTCTACCCAGAGGAATTTGTTTATATCCAATATCCCAAGGGTTTCATACCACCTTCCTTCAAAAGCTTTGATGGCAGTGAAAACCTAAGGTAGCACATATCACATTTCAGGGCCCGTTGTTTCAACACAGGTGACAGCAATGCTTTGCTTTTCCACCTCTTCATTAGTAGCTTAGCAGGTATTACTTTCGATTGGTATGCTGAACTGCCCAATGGTTCAATAAAGATATTTGTTGAGTTAGAGCAACTCTTCATCAAGAGGTTTGTTGGAGCTCAGTAAAGAGTTACTGTAGGTGATCTCATTGTAACACAATAGCAACCTGGTGAGTCCCTTGTCAATTATATTCTCTAATGGTGTAACCTAAGTATGAAGTGCAAACCATAGCTATCTAAACAACATGCCATTTGGATTCTTTTGAAGAATATCCATGGCATGGTCTCCTTCATGCTTAAGGGCCTCAAGACATTTGAAGTTAATCAATAAAGGCTACTACTGGAGGCCAAATAGTTGCCTTTTGATCAATTACTGAAAATAAAGGTCTATGAGAAGAAGCCGGGGCGAGCGGTGGTAGATAAGGGAAGCTAGCTAGAGATCTCGAGATACCATGACCTCAAGCCTCCACCTCTTTTACCACGCAGGCGACCCTACCTCCACCAGCCTCCATGGCAGACCTCGACCATACCACCGGTGGGGCATGCCCCCGTAGCTATGGTCCACCTTCTCTTTTAGATAAGTTAAACAAACCTTATTCTTTTAAGAGGGAGGTAATCAGAAGATCTTTAAGAATCTCTTAAACTTAATTTTCGACTCAAGGAGAGGAAGTAGGAAAAATTCATGATCCAAACTTTTTCCCTTACCACCATATGCTAGGCCACATTTTGGAGGATTGCTTCACATTTAAGGATTGACTTGAACACAGTTTCAAGATCGGTGTTATAGTTATCTCAAATGAATACTTTGTGGAATAACCATCCAGTTCAATTAGGGTAATCCTTGGGGATACATGTGATCCTTCCAAAACTAAAGAAGGTTAGGATATTTCTTTATCCAAAATCTCTAAGAAGATCATCCAGAACATCAAGAAATGTTCTTGCAGGTGCCTGAGTCAGCTCAAACCTCCAACATCAAGAAAGGTTTGCAAGTTGCCAGTGCCAACTAGGAAATGAGCTCGGCATGTCATTCGGGATAGCCTAGCATAGCCCGTGTCTAGCTTCCCCAATTAGCTTCCACACTAGTGAATTCTTCCACTTCAGCTAGCTCTTCTATTTCTTCTACTAGTAGAACTCTTATATCTGTAGATAATGGCATCAAATCCCTTACCCCACTCACTTTACTTAATTTTTACTTTATACCTCCAAATAATTCCAAGAAATTGAAGAATAATGCTAGTTTGAATTACATCTGTGTCACTTCTGATGGGTTGCCTTCTTCTATTCCTAATGATAACTCTTCAAGTTAAAATAACTATAATAATTTTGATCTTCCTCTTTCTGATTCAGAGTTAGACTTTCCAATGATAAATACTACGGGTTCACCTCGTGAGATAGACTTAGAATTATCCGATTCTGAGGGTCCCATAAGAGAAGCTGTAGGTGAGCCTGATGTGCAAGTAGAACCTTCCATTACCTTTTCATAAGAGATCACCGAAGTCAACCTCTGTAGTGGCAAGGTTCTACCTCCTAGGGCACCACCTCAAGATAGAGAGACACAAGTCATTGGTACTGAAGATTGAGAAGCCCTTCCATAGGATGCTCCACCTTTGGATATGCTTATGGAGGACCAGCTAAAGGTGGACTACAACATTCTTTCTCATCTAAGAAAGTTTTCATCTAAGCTAAGCATATACGATGCCCTTGCCTTAACCAACGAGATGAAGGATTCACTATTCAAGGCTCTCCTTGATCCTAAAATATACTTAGCTTAGCTGACCGCTGTACGTGAGGAAGCACACTATACAAAAGAAGCTAAAGGGATCACCTTCACAGATGAAGACCTTCTTCTAGGGGACATGGAGCACAACCATACCCTCTACGTCACAGTTGACATGGACAGGTTCAGACTTTCCAGAGTTCTTATGGATTCAAATACATCGGTGAACATTATGAATCTAAAGACCCATGCCTATTTGAGGATCGACATCTCTACACTCCAAGGAGATCAGATGATGTTGAGAGGATTCAAAGGCCAAGGTGAGAGCTTTAGGTTTTATAGTGTTACCTTAGTAGATCTGTGACTAGAAGACTGAAACCAAGTTTTACATCATCAATTTGAACACTTCATTCACTGCTTTGCTTAGTAGACCTTGGATATATCAGAATAAGATCATTCCATCCTCCCTTCATCAGTGCATCAAGTTCAGAAAAGATGGAATTGAGTATCGTGTCAATGGAGATAAAAAGCCATTTTCAGTTAGAGAGGTTGAGATCTATGAGGATGCGACCTACTATCTTCCTCAAAATACCCTTTCTCATGAACTTGGATAAAATTCAAATTCAAACACAAGAAAAAAATGAAGAAAATGAAAAGAAAAATAAAAGTCTAGGTGAACAAGAAAGGGGAATTGAAGAAGAAATAGATCTGCATATCATATTCCACCCACATTTCATTTCATCATATAAACATGTGGGTAGGATGGCTCAACCTCCACCAAGCAAAGGCAGAGGTAGAAACAAAGGCTGTTCTAGAGGTGGGAGACCCCCTGGCCATCAGCCAATAGAGGTCGTACTCCAGTTCAAAATAGTACCCCTACTATTAACATAGACTTGGAATCCCTCAAGGATGAGTTTAATGTGTTAGTATACCAACCAACCTCTCTCAGCGGGTTCCATTGGAGGTGACATTCGATCTAGACAGAGATAAAGACCAGACCACTAAGCAAATAAAAGTATTCAAATCTAGTTTATGTGAAACTATTAGGTAGCAGTTGGGAACCTTAGCTCTTACCTCACTTATATCTTAAAAAGTTGAAGGTTTAGTAGTTAAGAAAGTCCCTAAGTGTTCTAGTGACATGAAGCAGAAGAGGTTCTTTTTGAGATCATCATCCTCAAGTCCTGAAGTTAATATAGAACTTAAGGAGGATTCATTTAAAGAATTAATGGAATTACCATTTGACTTTTACTCGCCTTGTATTCATAATCTTATACAGAAAGGTTTAGTTCCTCATACATGGTCTAAGCACAGGTCAAAGTACTTCAAGAAGCTATGGAACAATACAGGCAGAGAAGCACAATCAAAAGTAGGACTAGGATTCAGTACAGTGGGTCTGGTCGATGTGGATGATTACTTCTTAGTTGTTACAAATCATTTAGAGACTGATAGTTTATTTTCACACAACCCTAACTCTTATGAGAATGTGTGTTTAGAAACCTCAGATAATCTAGATGATCTCCAAGTCAAAGAGGCACCACTAGAACTTGAAGAGGAGATTCATTCAATAATTCGACAAGATTAAAGAAATCAACCTCATGATGAAAGAAAATCCATGCCCGACATACATCAGTTCATTGTTGAATGAAGAAGAACTCAATGACTTAGTTAGGCTATTGACTGAGTTTAAAGACTGGTTCCCATGGAGTTATAAAGAGATGCCTGGGTTATATCCTGATAGAATAGTCCACAAGGTAACAATAGACCCTAATGCTACCCCTATTAAGCAAGCTCCTAGATGTATGTGATTAAAAATTAAACAACATTTTAAAGTCAAGAAATCGATGCTAGTTTCATCAGGGAAGAAAAATATCCTACAGTTAGCTAGTGTCATCTCAGTTAAGAAGAAGAATGACCAAATTTGCATATGCGTTGATTTTAGGGACTTAAATAAGGCATGTCCTAAGGATGAGTTTCCTCTTCCTATACTAGAATTAATGGTGGACATTGCCTCATCTCATGCAGTCTTTTCTTTCAAGGATGGGTCATCTGGCTATAATCAAATCAAGATGTCACTTGAAGATGAAAGAAACACTACTTTTCGAACCCTGATCATAATCTTCTGTTATAGGGTCATGTCTTTCGATCTTAAAAATGCTGGTGCTACATACCAATGGGGCATGACTCAGATCTTCAATGAACTCATACATCATTAGGTTGAGTGCTACATTGATGATCTAGTAGTCAAGTGCAGAGAAAAGGAAGACCACCTATTTGACTTAAGAGTAGTTTTCAAATGGTTAAGGCAATATAACCTCAAAATGAATCACCCAAAGTGTGCATTCGGAGTAGCTTCAAGAAAATTCCTTCAGTTTGTTGTTTGACATCGGGAATAGAAATAGTTCTAAAAAAGATTAAAGCTATCTTAGAAATATCACCTCCTAAGAGTTTAACTCAACTTAGATCCTTTTAAGGATGGCTAGCATATCTAAGATGCTTTATCTCTAACCTATCGGGGAGATGCAAGCCATTTTCAACACTTGTCAAAAAGGATGCCAAGTTCAAGTGGGATGACAAGTGTTAGCATGCCTTTGAAGATATCAAGCAATACTTGGAGAAGCTGCTAGTTCTAGCAACCCCTATCCCAGGAAGGTCACTCATCCTCTACACTATTGCATTGGATGACTCTCTCAGCGCTCTATTAGCCCAAGCCAATGACGAAGGGAAGGAAATCTCTCTCTACTTCCTCAGCCATCGTCTGATTCCTGCTGAAGCAAATTACCCACCGATTGAGAAACATTGCCTAGCTTTAATGTTTGCTTCTCAAAAGCTATGACATTATATGCTTTATCATAAGGTGAACTTGATCTCCATAAAAAATCCACTGTAGTATCTCATGACACAGCCAACACTATCCAGACATTTGGCACGATGGTCCATGATACTCTCGTAGTTTGATATCACATTTGTACCCTCATGATAAAAGGATAGCACTAGATTTCTTAGCACACCCACTTTTTGATTCTTCTTAGTGATGATCTCCATATGAACAAATCATGAACTTAGGGAGGGACACCGATGGGAGATGTATTTTGATGGTGCGCTTCTTTTCTTAAAGGGAAGCACCATGATCTATTCTCCAAGAAAAGGGTAGGAATAGTTCTTCTAACTCCAATGATGTGATGAGATTCTCATACTATCTTTCCAACCCCTACAACAATGAAGGCGAGTATGAGGCTTTGATTGTCGATTAGTTAGCCATCACTATCGGTGTCAAGAGCATCAACATCTTTGGGGATTCTCGGTTGGTCATCAACAGATTGTCGGGTCTACCAAGTCTCAAACCCAAGCTTCATCATTACTATAAGTATACCATGAAGTTGTTGGCCAAATTCACAAGTCACCATCTACAAGGTTCCCAGCGAATCGATGTAGATGCTTTGGCCAAACTTTCCAAAGAGTGAGCATGTCTGGAAGCTGAGTCCATTACAATAAGGGTCCAAAATATACAAGTTATATCCCTTATTAATGTTGAACTCATCGAGAGACTTTCTCTTGAAGGGGAGGTTGCTGTTGCCAAAATGGACAAGGAGCTGGATTGGAGGCAACCATTCATAGATTACTTGAACACTGGCAAACTACCTCAAGAAAAGTCACAAGCCCATTAGGTGAAACAAGAGCTCTCTCCTATGCTCTTGTTGATGGCACCCTGTACCGCCAGTCCTTTGACCAAATGTGGTTACGTTGTTTAGACAAACATGAAGCTCATGGTAATGAGGTACATTAGTATACAAGCATCAATTTAGTCAAAGATGAAGATGAAGATCAAGACTTGGATACTCTGGCCGATGATCACAGCATGGATGTAGCTAGGAGATGCCATCGGTGTGGTATGCGGTGTGGTCCTCCACAACCACCCAACATTCTACTACATTGGCCTCATGGCCATTTGAGTGTTGGGGTACCAATTGTAGTTGATCGATCCTCCTTCTTCCAAGGGCATCAATTCATCTTAGTTACTACTTTTCCAAGTGGAAGCCATCCACTCGAGAGGTCATAGCTTCATGTGCTTCAATTTTTAGGAACCATATCATATATAGGTTTTGGTGCCTCGATGAATTATATCGATAATGGTAACATTCAAAAGCATGAAGATCAATACTTAAGACATGATATAGATTGGAGATACTCCACCATCTACTACCCTAGAGCAAATAGCTTAGCAGAAGTATTCAACAAAACTCTCATCTAGATACTGAAGAAAACTCTTGATGACAACAAACGATAGTGGAATGAGCAGTTGGTTGAAGCCTTATGGGCCTACCGTACCACATTCCGAACTCTAACTCAGTCTACCCCATTTTCTTTAGTGTATGGGTCTGAAGCCATTCTTCCTTTAGAAGTTCAACTCCCATCACTAAGGATAGCATTGGGTAACAAGATCACTACATAACAGAATGCAAAGTTATGGTTAGAAGAGCTCGAAGGTTTGGAGGAGAGTCGCCTACTAGCGTGCCAAAACCTCGAGTTGTACAAGGCCAAAATGATTCAAGCTCACAATAAGCTGATCCGCCCTATGTCTTTTCAAGTAGGAGAACTTGTGTTAGTCTTGAAGAAACCAATTGTTGCCCGTCAAAAGATGGGAGGAAAATTTGAACCCACTTGGGAAGGCCCTATGTCATAGAGAGGCCTACCAAGGAGGATCTTATCGACTTATTGATTGTAAAGGGAACACGATGCTTCCAATTAATGGGCTCTATCTAAAGAAATATTACCCATGAAATAAATCATGTTTGAAAACAATCATTAATAAAAAGAACAAAAATTTGATTCCATTCATCAAATCTTCTCTTCTTTCGAAGCGTTGTTTGCTTGTCTTGCGAATCCATGACGTGTTTAGGGTAGGTGTAAGAGTCCCCTAGTGGCATCCTATCCCTCTTTCACACAACATAATCTCCAGCTATTAGAATACATGTGTGTAAGAGAGGCATCCTATTTTGATTAAGCTAAGATTATAGAGAACCGCGCATCCTTTCTTTGTGGGAATCCTTTTTTCCATCTGTGGCACCATTTCATCAAACCCCTAGCGTGTTTAAGGTAGGTGTAAAAGTCTCCTAGAGGCATCCTATTCTTTTAAACACATGCACAACAATAAACACAAATCTTTATCTCGATATTTTGATGTAGAAAGCCCCACACTCATTAGCTACTCTAGATGTCGGGTTTATATATTACCTTCTAGTATGTCACCCCGGATCACTTATTTTGGAGGATGTGAGTCCCATGCTTTCTTCCTAACTTGATCCACCAACCAACAGTGCCTTGTTAGTATGGTAGACTTTTCCACAGTAAGCTACCTCATGTTGACTTTGTTTAAGAAGATGTGAGTCCCGTGCTTTCTTCTTGAACTAGCCATCATGCTTAACTAGGTCAGTATATTTGAGGTTTAGGATAAGTCCCCAGAGGCTCCTTCCTCTTGACTAGTTGATATAAGTCCCCAATGGCATTCACTCGGTAATCACCTAGGTCGATACTGTCGGGCAAAAAGACTATCCCAATAATCAGTTTATATGAGGATGTGAGTCCCGAGCTTTCTTGATTGTTATAAGCGATGGCCTTAGGTTAGTTGATATTTTCTATGCTGACAATGACTCACCCGATGAGGACACCACTCTTAGAAGATATGAGACCCTGCACTTTCTCCTTGAGTTGGACACTGAATACCTACTAGATGTATGATTAGCCATGTCATCTACTCCAGGGTGTTGGATTAAGCCCTTAGTGGCCCCATCACCTGTGAGAACTCTATTTGGATCATGTCCTTTTGACCCATTTAGACACTAGGTTACTCTTGGATTCAGTCCCCTTTCCTAGCCACCCTTGTGGTTGGAATTTTTGTTTAGATATAGATTCTCCCTTGGTTGATAAATCTAAGATAGGTCTAGGCGATATAAGCTCCTTCTCAATTTGATCCTTAAACTAATAGGGTCCATGATAAAACAACTAAATAAAACAAACAAAATTAATTCTTGTGGATTAGGAATTCAAGCCCCAAAGGGCCTTTTCCCAAAGCATCCTATCTTTAGGGCGTGTAGTAGAACTCCCTATAGGAATTTACTACGAGTTGAGATAAATCCCGGTGGGGTACTCACTCCGTGTCACCTTAGGTCGGGTTCAATCTATTTTTCCAAGGTTACCCGGTCATTCCTTTGGAAGATGTAAGACTATGATGCATTCTTTCTAAGCATGATTCTCACAAATTGACGTGCAGCCCTAGGTCGGGTTCGATTTGTTGGCCAAAGCAATTGATCACCCCAATGGTCTTTTATAGTGGAAGATGTGAGTCCCTGAGCTTTCTTCCCATGAATTGATCATTGCAAACCGAAAGGCACTCCTTTGGTTAGATAGTTCTCTCGTCGGCAGAGAAATTACTCCATTTAGTTCAGTAAATCTGAGATAAGCCTAGGCTTCTATAAGCTCCTTCTCAATTTGATCCATCACAAACTGATAGAATCCATCAAAATAAATCTAAAAAAATGAGTTAATTTTTTACTACCCTTGAGCTGATTTAAGTCCCCTAGCAGTATTCACTCAATAGTCAGTTCTATGTCGGGTTTGATTTATTGCCCCAAAGCAGCCAATCACCCCAGTGGTTCCCTGTTTCTAGAAGATATGAGTCTCTGTGCTTTCTTCTTAAGACTTGGCCATTGCAAACCAAAAGGCACCCCTTTGGTTGGATAGTCTTACTTTGTGGTTGGTAGATTATTCCCTTTGAATTGGTAAATCTGAGTTAAGTCTAGGTCTCCATGGGCCCTACTTAGTGCAGTCCATCGCAAACCTATGGGATCTATCATAATCAAAACAAACAAATCTAAAAAATAAAATTAGTTTTGACTATCCTTGAGTTGATCTAAGTCCCCAACAACATTCACTCAATAGTATACCCTAGGTTTAGCTCAATATGTTGCCTTGTCAATAGATTACCCTTGCAACTGGTCTCTACTTTGGAGGATGTAAGTCTACTATGCATTCTTCCTAGTACAGCTGCTGCATACCAAATGGCATCCCTTTAATTGGCTAATCTTACTATGTTTAGTAGACTACCCCTTTGGATTGGTAAATCAGTTGGGGTCTCTATGGCCCTACCATTGCAACCCATCGCAAAACCAACAGGATTCATCTCAAAATTCAAACCTAACAAAATTGAAACAAATTCATCCCTCTTCTGCAGTGAAACTTAAATAAATCTTCTTCTTAGTGAGACTCATATCAAATCAAACCTCTCATCTTCTTGTGGATGACTTGAACCTGCTTGCCTAGTGGAAGGTTCACACTCTATCCATTAGTGGATTCTTCCCTCTATCTTATGTCTTGGAAGTAGAGCCACACACTGCTCGGATTCATTTTACACCTAAAGGAATAGATTGTATCTAGTGCTTGTGATCTTTCGATGTTGTTGATCATTGATCAACATATGTGTGTTCTGTCGGGCCACACCACACCTATCAAACCATTTTGATCTTTTTAGAATGAGCTCACCCTCCATTTTAGGCATAGGACTCTTTAATAGTTCCTTAGTCTTAAGACACATCTAGTGATCAAGTGGACACTCAACCTACTAGAGACTTAGAAGAGTTAGTCATAGGAATGGGTCATGCCTTGGGGTGTTAGGAAAACTTGCCTACCCTTAGCTTGAACCATTTCTCACCTTCCTTCCTTCAAGTCAAACTCCAAATCAATCTTATTTGATTTTCTCCAAACTCAAATCAACTCCATGTGATTGAAACACATGATTGAAACCAATGATTGAAACCCATGAATGAAATTCCTAAGTCCAAATCCTTCTTAAATCCTTAAACTCTTCTTAAGGACTTAACCTAAATCATGATCAAAACCAATTCAAACTCATGGGATTTTCTCATAATTCATTTATATTATCATTTATATTCACATATATAAATGAAATATAAATACAAATCAAACCTTCAAATCAAATTCTAAATCAAAAATTTTAAGTCCTTTAAATTCTCCCTTAAGGACTTAACCAAAATCATGATCTAAATTAATTCAAATCCATGGGATTTTTTCATAACTCATTTATATTCTCATTTATATTCACATATATAAATGAAATATAAATTCAAATCAAATCCTCAAATTAAATTCCAAATCTAAAATTTTCTAAGTCTTTTAAGTCTTCCTTCATGGACTTAGCCAAAATCATGATCAAACCAAATCAAACTCATGGGATTTTCTCATAACTCATTTATATTCTCATTTATATTCACATATATAAATATAAATCAATCAAACTAAGTTCAAAAATTCCAATCCCCACTCCAAAATTTCCTAAGTCCTTTAAATTCCCTTTTAATGGACTTAGCCTAAATCATGATTAAATCATTTCAAATCTTGAAATTTTCTCAAGATCAATTCATATTCTCATTTATATTCATATATATAAATTAAATATAAATTCAAACAATCAAAACCAATTCCAAAAATCAAACTCAAATCCACTCAAAAAATCAACTTAAGCCTTTCAAGGCAAAATCTTGAACTTATCTAAATCAACTTCAAATCAAGCCAAACTCTTGATTTTCCTTCATAATTCAATCAACCCTACAATCATGGACCCATGTATAAATACAAACTTCAATCACCAAATCAAAAATCAATCCAAAAATCAAACCCCAAATCCATTCATATTCTTCCTTTGAATATGAAATTGTCAAATGAATCAAAACTCATTTGACTTCAAACCACTTGCAAATGGATTTATATTTCAATCATAAGTTCATATACAAGTTCAATCAAACTCAAATCAAGCTTTGACCAAACCATTTGACCCACTTAGGCTCACTTGACCCAAAGTGACCTAAAGTACCCTTATGAGCCAAATTCTAATCCTAACCAAATTGGATTGAACCAAACTCATTTATGCCTCTCATCATGATCAACAATCATCATGGGATGATCAATCAACCAAATTGGGTCAAACTAAGTCAAACCTAAGGGTTGACCAAGTCAACACTTATCCCAAAATGAAACTTAACATAACCAAAATCCACCATAGGCCAAATTGATTGAAATCATTGATCTAAGTTCATTCATCACCTATATTTGAACTTGACCAAGCCAATATTTTAGCCTAACCTAGCCCAATTGGCCACCTGACCCAAGTTGACCCAACTTGCTCTAAAAAGTCAAAATGTTTCAAAACTTCATCTAAGCGAAATTGATTGAAACCAATGGGTCAAGTTCATTCCAAATCACTTGTTGAACTTGACCAAATCCTCAATTGATCAACTAGACCTAACCTAGCCCAATTGATCTTAGACTCAACTTGACCTAAAGTGGTCATGTTGAGCCAAATTCAAACTTAACCCAAATTGATTGGAAATAAAGATACCAATCCACTCCATATGACTAACCAAACCTAAACTACCCTTGACCTAGCTCAAATAGGTCAAATCAAATTGGTCAACTTGACCCATTTGACCTAAATGAAGTCATATGAGCCAAATTCAAAACTAAACCAAATTGAATCAAACCAAAGCCACCAAAACATTTTAAATGGTCATATGAACTTGACCAACTTGGTTTGACCAATTTGACCAATTGGTCAACTTGACCCAAGTTGACCCATTTTGACCTAAGTGGGTCAACATGGGCCAAACCTTATCAAATGAATTCCAAATCTCATGAAACATGGCCAAACCTATTTTCTCCAAATACCCACATATCCAATGAAAAATCAACAAAATGACCATTCTACCCCTAGGCCATAGAATAAAATTTGTCCTAATCCATGGATAATTTGGTCATGCTTTCTTCATATCAACTTGACACCTTCCTAATAGCTCTAGTGGATCCAATGAAGAGTGGTGCACCCAACCCAATGGGTTTGGATCAGCCCAAATGGACCTAAGGTCAAACCCGACCCCCTAGCTCAAATTGGGTAATTCAAAATCCTCCTTCCACCCAATTTGATGCACATGGGAGGTTACCAATCCACTCAAGACCTCAAACCGACCATGTGCAAAGATCTAATAGCCTAAATAACCCCTCACATATGGTCAATTGGATCAAAATGGTAAGCTAAGGCTCAGTCGTCCGATTACCATAGGGGGAGATATACTCCCCTTAATTCAATTTGAATTCATCATTCTCACATTCGATTGAGCCTTAGTGAGTGTTAGGAAACATCACAGAGCGATTAAGCTTTCTAAGAAAGATTTGAGATAGCCATTTCTCAATTTTCTTCTTTAGAAAATAGGGGAGCTCATCTCAATCTTCAACGTCCTCTTCACGTAAATCCACTCCAATTCCTCTTGCACACTCCCTTAGAGGATCAAGTTGAGAAAAGCATTCTCTCAAGTTCCTAAAGCAAGGAGGAGGTGAATTGGATCAAAACCGCAAAGGGGTGCAAGTGGTGTTGGTCCATAGAGAGGTCTACTCAACCCCATGGCTTGAAACTTTCAACAGGACTTCCTCTCCACTAGACAAAGCTACCTCATCGAGCTCGAGCATTGGTGAGATATGGAATTTTCTAACCACTTAGCTTAGGAGGTGTTGGTCTTTTGTGAAAGCAATTATCATGGCATGAGAAATCCACCATTGCATAGGTTTGTGATTAGCTTTAGATGGTGTGGGTACAATCTCATTCCAATCCAAGCTCAATCGAGCTCGGATCTTACCTTAGATCATGGATGATCTCTGTTGAGATCAGGGAAGAACTAGGGTGATCCTGGTCGTCCATCTATGCATTTTGAATGGACAGCCAAGATTAATCCCAAGTTTTAGAAATGATTTCTCCTTTTAGAAACTGCGGGGTGATCCCTGCCCATTCGATCTTTGATCGAACGGCACAGATCAAATCGTGTCTCACCACTACGTTGCCACCCTCACATGATGTTTAAGTAATCCCCTCACTACGCGACATGTAAAATGCCGACTCATCGCTGTCGCCGAGTGAGGGATTAGTTAGGGATTTAATTAATTATAATTAATCTCCTAACCTTTAAAAATTCCTATTTCCCTCAATAAAAATCAAAAAAATATGAGGTAAAATTCTATGGAAAGATAATTCAACCTAAAATATTTTAAAAATAATTTCAATAAATTTTAACTTAAACATTTCCTTGATTTTGGGTTTTATTAGAAATTTTATTTTGCTAATTACTTCTTAATTAAACATTTGAATAATCCCACACTTCTTAGCCATGTTTTAGGGGATGACCTCTGCCTCCTCTAATTTTCTTGAGATTTATTTAAGGCTTAATTAAGAGAATTACAAATGTGATTCCTAATTACTCCCTTAACTTAATTAAGGATAATTAAGGTTGGATTAGTGTCTTAATCCATCATTAAGGTTGATTAAGGTTAGATCCAGTGAATAGGAGGCTTAAGAAATAATTTTGGGGTATTTTCTCTATGCTATTTTCTAATTCCCCTTTTCTTTCCTTAATCCTCTCTTAATTAAGGGTTAATTCAATAATTATACCCTTAATTAATTTCTAAAAATTTTGAAATCATCCAAAACTTAATTAATCTACTTTGGGTAGATGCTTAGGTGTTTAAGAGCCTAAGTTCAATTAAGGAAATCAAAACCCAATTCATTTGTGTGAAGGGGTGTTTTGAAATTACTTAAGTTAAACCCCTTGACTTAATTAACAATTAATCAAGAGCCAATTGTATTAGGCCCTTTTCTTATGAGGTGCATTGCAAGCTTAAATTATTTATGAGTTTTTTATGTCATCTCATTGGCTCATAATTATTTGGTTAACTATGCTAAGGTGGTGTAGGTAAGGTTTAATTAATTTGCTTAATTCATACCTTTACCTAACCAAAAATCTAAAATGAATCTAATCATCTAAAAATTGAACAAAAATATCAAACACATGTGGGAATGGGTTAAGAATAGTAAAATAAATCCACATTTTTAAAATTAAATCAAACATAAAACTAAACAAAAACTCACATTGAATAAACTTTGATTTATTTTAAGCCTTCTTATTCCATATGAATGTCTTTAGGATTTAATTGAAGTGAAAGTGTTTACATACTTTCATTGCTTTGATTCTTTCCCCAACATGTTAAATGTGTATTTCATATGGCTTCATGCATCCATATTTTCCAAAATCAAATTGAAAATGAAATTGTTTACTTTATGTCAAAATTGCATGTGTTGGCTAAAATAATAATATGAGTGGCTATTACCACTACTAAATTCAAATTACTTTCAAAATATATAAGTCAAATGCCTAAAACTGAAAGTGTGCTATTTATATTTTAATTATGAGCTTGCATATGAAGAAAATATAAGGATGTGCTTAGCAAAGGTTTTCCTTCTCTATTATTTTAGTACAGTTTTGAATAGGATTAGGTAAGATGTATGGTTCAATTCAAAAGAACCTAACACTTGCCTAATCCCATATCCTATTCATTCCTATACTAATACATAAGAAGGGTTACCTATGCTTACACACATAAATTGCATAAACAAAATGAATCAACTAATGCAACTTTTGCATTTCTTCTCTTCCATTTCATTTCTTTTGTACACATGTTTGTATCTTAGGAAAGTGTTATATTAGTCTGGAGAATCTCGAGGTTGCGAGGCTTTAATAGCCCTATATAGGTCTTGTACCTTACACCTCTGGTTAACAATGGCGCTATACTCACTTATGCCTTTCTTACTTTCATGTGTGCATGTGAAAATTGGATAAGAAACTTTTCCTACTTAATAAAAATCATGCATCTTAAACTTCTAAGTTTCCTTAAGTGAATTGTTTAGCATGCATCATAAAGTGTGGTAAACATTATCATTTGTGTGTATAGATATTCTTAGGACTCATTCATATGCATGTTATACATATTGGGAAAGAAATGAAGTGATGTATGTTTTGTGAATTTGGTTCATTTCACTTGATCTTAAAAAAGCCTTTCTTTTTGGATAGGTTTGTTTAGAGTTCATCTAAACTTAGGATTAATTAAAATACTTAATCAAAACATTCACTAAATATAACTAAAATGTGAATCTACTTTAGAAGTTACTTTGGTTAGGGAAGGAAAGAGAAGTTCCCTTCTCTGTCCCTCTCTTTATAACTTAGTAATTAATTGTAGGTTTCACTTGAACCTAATCAAATCATGAAGTACAATCAACCCAAATAAATTAAACAACTTAAATGAAACCATCCTCCAAGTTGAACATACTTCACACTCAGAAAATTCTAATTTAAAGCCATAACTAAGTATACCACACAAACCTTCAAAAGATACACATTAGCCTAAGTCACCACTTCTAGCTTTAGGTTAGGGTAGTGCATGGTTTGATATTTTTTTTGTTATGTGATATATGTTTTTGACTGGATGTTAGGATGTATGCTCATATAATGAATGGTAGGATGCTCTTAGTCTAACCATTTTTTTTTGTAGGGGATTGTGCTTATGAAGCACTATCATAAATAAAAATATAAATGCTTTTGCTTGCAGGTGCTTATACCCCTAAGCATAATCTAATAGTCCAGTGGACTTAGTCACCCATGTGTGGGGTGATAAGTCCAATATACATGCTTGGGATTTGTGTGATTTATTTTAGCTAATCTCTATTTTGCAGGTGTTAGTTAGATTTCCATTCTTTTCCTTTTCATATAAATTTGTGCAATTAGGATTTTAGAATGATTGTTATGGGGATTAAGATGAGCATTGGTCATAAGATCCTATCTTATGCACCATGTGAAGCCTTGGAGCATCCACCTTCCAACCATCCAAAAGGAAGGAACCAAAGAAGAAAGAAGAAAAGAAGAAAGAAGAAATGAAGCTTGAAGACCCTCATAACAATAAATTCCTTGCTTAATTGTAATTTAATTCATTTGTAATCTGAGTTGTATAAAGGTAGAGCTTGGCTACCAAATTTGTTATTTTTGGGTTTATGCGGTGGTGCCCGACCACAATGGCCTTTTATTAATTTATTAACTTTTTTTTATTAGCTTTATAAATTGATTGATGATTTATTTAACTTTTGCATTAAGTGACATCTTTTTCTAGTTTCTTCCTTACTTTATGTATGATGCGGATTATGCTCTTAAGGAAAAATAAATTTTTTACCCAACTTAACAACTCAAAATTAAAAAAAAAATTAAAAAAATAAATATCTCATAACCTCACCTAAAGCTTAGGTTTATAATTAAGATAAAAGAATTAGCAACCCCTTAGCTGGATGAGTATTTATTTTACATTCAATATCATGCACAAATGCATCTTATTTCACTCTTGATTAGAGGGCTTCCACCTTTTTGAAAGAAATTTGTCTTGACCTTTGAGAGCCATGGTGGAAACACACCTCCTCCCTTCTCGCTGATTTTGGCCAATAAATTTATTTCTCATGCATTATGTATATGAATCCTATTATCCTAAGTCAAAATAATTGTCCAAAAAAAATGAAATTTGAATTGCATTAGATTTAGGTCATTTGAAGCATGTCCTTACAAGATCTAGTCTCTTTAGGGAGTGAGTTTAAGGACTTAGTCTATTTCTAAATAAACAACAGCCTAGCTATCTTGCATAAGCATATGACTTGCCTACAAGTATTTAAAATCATAGGAGGAGTTAGTTGGCGGCCACTCCCAGATAGTTGTAAGTCCAAGAAGTCGGGTGGCTTGTCCTCTCTTATGGAGGCAAACCAAATACCCATTTTCACCATAGATTTAGGTTGTGCTTTCGACCCTCGCCAAAGCTCCCTAGATTTAGCTTTTGAGATGTTTCTCCCCTTTGTGGGTCATAAGCATAATTCCTCACCTCTTAGGCATTTCCTTAATCTTGTGTCAAGGAATCATAAGTCCTAAATTTCTAATGAAAAATTCAACTCAAATAAACTAAATCAATTTCAAAAATATAAAGCCCAATCATAGGGTAGTTTGAGATGCTCACTAGGTTTCCTAGCATCGTGGGCATCTCCTACTTATCTTTCTTTTGGCTTCAATAATAACTCCCTCTCTTTGATCAATCCCATTTGATCTTCAAAAATGAACTAATCGATCGATAGTCCTTTCCTATTGAAATATTTGAATACAATGATCATTTATCTTAATCGAGAGTTTCTTAAGGAATCCCCATTCCGTAGGATGTAATTAACTATGGGGGCTTACCCCTATAGGGAACTTAATGAACCCAATTTAAAATAAACTCTGCTTTACTTTTTCATGTAAAGTAGGGGAAGAATCTCTAGTATATATACAGACTCATTGTCCTTAGGAGTCCTTATTGAGGTGATTAGGTCCATTAAAGAGTAGTGACTTCTATCTCTCAAGATAGTCTACTATTCTTTGATGATGTACCCGATCACCTGAATAAGCACATATGCGGTTCTTCGTGGCATCCTAAAAAGATGAATTTTTATATTCTTGGCTTTTCACCACAGATTTGAAGGTGGCCATATAGAAACTTTTCTCCACAGTCTCATTATATGATAGACTAAAATGTTCTCTAGGCTTCCTAATAACATGACCGCTTCCTACTCATCCTCTCTTAGAATCTGTTAAGAACTCCTACTATTTGAACTTTACCATTTGATTTTCAATAATCACCATTCCTTTAATATAAAATCTTTGAAATCTTTAAAGACATTAATTAACTACTTTAATCGAGAGTATTCTTAAAAAATTATTACTTTTTAAGATGTAATTAACTATAGGGGATTAGCTCCATAGGGAACTTAATAACCAATCATAAAATAAACCCTACTTTACTCTCTCTCTCTATGTAAAAGTAAAGGAATAATCTATTGTATACATAGACTCGTCTACTTTAAGAGTCCTTATTAGATGATTGAGTCCATTATAGGATAATGTTTCTACCTTTTCAGGTAATACAATATTTCCTTAATTCTATGCTCGGTCATTTCAATAATTACCTCCTAAAATTCCAAATATAAACACCACACAAATATATGTCAAATTCTCCTCTTACCATAAGACACATTGACCTTTTCATCTAAAGAATTGTGATCAACGGCTCACAGAAAAGCATGCAATAAAACTCCTTATGGGGAACATCAATAATAAAATGGCCTTATATTTAGCAATGATTATGATTAATACATTTCAAAAATTATTGGATTGTGTAGCCAAGTTTGAAAAGCTCTAAAAGAAAAAAGGCCCTAGTGCCAACTATAATAATAATCCCATTAGGAAAGGAAAACAACCAAAATCGCATGATGCAAAGAAGAATGATATGAATACAATATTTACATTCATAGTTGACAAAAATGGAAATGGAGGTTTGGTAAATTCATGATAAATGACAATCTCGTGACCAACACCAAAGCTGATAGAGGATAAGAAAAAAGGCAAACTCTCTAAGAGAATATGTCTAATCAATATTGTTGACCTCACTTTTGGAGTGAGGATTAGCCTTTCTCATCTTAGACTTTGGAACCTTCTAGACACTTAGATTTTCTTAGTGCTCAGACACTTCTAGTGATTAATGAAACACTAAACCTAAGCTTAGAGACTTAGAGAACAAAACCTTAAACCTAGGATGGGCTTTAAAATGAATAGGTTCTACCTATCCTATGACCTAAACTAAAACTCATACATACCCACACATCTAGGCTTAAGCTCATGTAAATGAAACACAACTAACCTCAAACTATTCAATTAATTATAATGTAATATGGTTTCCCAATCCAAGCTCCAAGCTAAATTAACCTCAACCCTAACCCAAGTTAACCCATTTGACCTAAAGAGTTCAATTGAGCCAAAACCTAATTGGCCCCAAACCAATTGTGATCAAAGCCCCTAATCAACTTTAAATCCATCATTGAACCCCTCTCAATGCCAAATTAACACCAACTCAACCCAATCTACCTAATTGGTTCACTTGACCCTAAGAGAGCTAAATGACCAATTTCATTCAAACTCCAATCCAACCCAAATTGGATTAAATCAACTCATCCAATCCCTTTCATAATGATTGTTGATCATCTTTGATTACCCAATTGAAATCAATTGGTCAAGTCAATCCAATTTAACAACTTAACCCAAGTTGACCCAATTGACCTAAAGGGCCAAATTGGGCCAAATCTCATTTCAATCCAAAATGATTACAACTAATGCCTCTAATCAATCATAAATTGATTTTTGAACACCCTATAATCATCAATTGAAGCTAATTTGACTAAGCCAACCCAATTGACCCACTTGGCCCAAACTAACCTAAAGAGTTCAATTGAACTAAACAATTCTCTAATACAAATCAATTCAAACCATCACCTACAATCATTCTGAAATGATCAATTGAAACCATTCCCAAGCCAATTTGGCCAATTTGGTCAAATTGGTCAACATGGCCCATTTGACCCAAATTGAATCATATGAGCCAAATTCAAATCAACCCAAATTGAATCAAACCAATGACACTCACTCATTCCAAATGACCAAGTGGACTTACCCAAGCCATCACTTTGATCCAATTTAGTCAATTTTGTCAACTTAACCTAATTGAACCCATTTGACCCATATGGGTCAAATTGAGCTAAACCCAACCAGACTTGGCATGATTCATCCTTGGGTCACCATCATATGCATATTGAAGAAGACCCACATCAAAATCTGGCACTCTAATGATTAACCATGAGTGGATCTTATCATATTTAACTTGGGTGATAGTGAGCGCTACCCAGGATGATTCCTTAGAGATGTTGACTCTTGTGCGAAGAGTCATCTTATTTTTAGTTTGAGTTATACAGCTCAATGGAAATTATCTAGTTTAGAGATCTCATGCTTCATCTCCAGGATATGCCCTAAGCCTTCTGATCCACTACATTGCAGCTCTTCAAAGAGCCTATGTCATATAGTGACATCATTACATCACTTACTTCTGAGTGTTGATCTGGAAGTCTTGCCTAAGCTTTCTTGCTTCTGCATGGAGGTGAATTCTCTATTAGAACATGCTGCCACCTTTTGTCTTAAAGTAAGAAAAACTATAACTTTTGAAATCCATGTACAGAGTTGTTTGATTAATACTATTCTTACTATGCACTACTTATAAGGAGATCTTATCAAATATAATCACTAATGCAGAGATCTCACTCAGCACTACCTCGTATCAAGTCTCTCTAGTTCACCAAGATCTTGAGCATAATCTCAGCACCTTAATATTCTACTAGAGAGAGCTTTCTAGGGCATAGATTGCGCTCCTCAATATATTTATTGGATTGAGAGAATTACATATGATATATATATATATATATATATATATATATATATATATATATATATATATATATATATATATATATATATTAGAAAGAAGATCTATGATCAAATAAACTATCAAAATTATCGAAGAAGATTTCTCATAGACAAAAGCTTGGGAAAACAAACTTGAGCAGATTCTTTCCTTGTTAGTCAATGATAAGGAAGCTAGCCTTCAGCATCTCCATAAAGCTTGAGAGAAACATTTTATTATGGCCTATAGGGCTAATACAACCTCTATTTGTATTAGAGAAATTTAGGCTAATCATTTGTATCTATAATCTCATTTATGCAATTATTTTATATGATATATGAAAGTGATTAAAAATTTTTAAAGACTATATTTCTCTCTTCTCATTATATTACTACATATAATCATAAATAAGTAAATAAAAAAATCAATGAATGCATCCAATTGAACATTCTGACTTGGGGTGATCCTGACTTGGGGTGTCATGGTACTACAATCACAGCTCCTAGGCACTGTTGCCACCTTACAGAATCTAGAAGCTTAAATCACCCTCGATGGTTGTCTACTAAAATGACACAATGCTATGGAGTTATGATGTGAGTGCCAAGGTGCTGTCACATTGATTTTCAGTTTTAAAAGCAAGAAAAGCTATTGTTCCTGCCCCAATAATAACAACCACCCAAGGATAGCGGGGGGAATGGTTGTGGAGTTAAAAACTTCCCCAATAGTGAAAAATCACCAAAAAAAAAGGGGAGTGATGTCCCTCTCTCCCCTCTTCTTCTTCTTTTTCCCTCACTCTCCCTCTAACCCATTTACCTCATTCTTGCTACCTATCGTTTGCACTCTCAACAGCATGATTTTTGCTACTACGAGAGTGTTTTCCTCATGCAAGAGACAAGTCAAGATTTACTCCCATCGTGTCTAAGTAAAAATTTAAAGAAATACTTTCTTTACATAATTTTCTTTATAAAAATCAAATTTAAGATATTTCTACCATCGATCTTGGATCTAGAGTAAAAAAGAAAGTCATAGACCCAAGAAATTCTAGCATCTTAAAATCTGAAGTCCTCCTTTGTTGAACTTGGTTCCAGTGTAATAAGAAAAAACCCTCCATTGATCTTAGATCCGGAGTAAAAAAAGAAAGCCCCTAGACCCAAAATTCTAGAATCTTGAAATTCGAAAGACCTCCAGTGTTGAACTTTGTTTTAGCGTGAGAAGAAAAAAAAATCCTCCCTTCATCAAGACAAGGGAAAAGAGTACATTTGTACTAAATATGTAAAAATCTAGCACTGGTAAGGTGTTATGCCAATAAATTTTCATAAAAATTTATCAAATTCTATAAGAATCTAGTTCTAAATTGGAGTTCTTGGTCCATGGCATCGAAGTCTAGCACCGAGGTGTTGTGTTTTTAGGAATAAAATCTTTGATGCTCTGTTCCATAATGCTGAGGCTCTAGATATTTGGCCCCACAGGACTAAGCTTATAGGTTCCACATTCTTAAAGCTATGTCGAAGCACTATTTTTTAGCACCAAGGCGCTACATCTTCCATCGTCAAACTTGGTTATGGTGTGCAATATAATCCTCCCTCCATTGATCTTGAATCTGAAATGGGAGAGAAGGGTGCTAATACACTAAACATTATGAAATCAAGTACTGCTAAGATGTTATGCTGCCAAAATTTCAAAAAATTTCAAAAATCATTAAATTTTAGGAACTAATAGAATAGCAGCTAGGCACTGTGGGTCTAGTGCCAAGGTGCTGAGCACTCAAGTTTTGTGAGAAAAATCTTATCAAAGTGTTATGACATTATCCCATAAGCACCACAGCACTGCAGCACTATCCCTTACGCGCCATAATGTTACATTAATTTTATGATTTCGAGCACTTGGAATACTGACCTAGATAAGTTTTAATTCTAAGTCTTGTCTATCCAGTGCAGTAATGCCAAACCTTAAGCATCATAGCATTGACCTCTTGGGTTATGGAACAAAGAATCCTCACCATAGTGCTACTTTAGCAGCACTGAAGTGCTAACCTCTCAAGTTCTAGAATAAAGAATCTGCTCCACTATGCTACATTAGCAGCATTGAGGCACTAACATCTCAGGTTCTAGAACAAGGAGTCAGTGTCACAGCACTTCAAATGCAACAACTAGGCATCGACCAACTAGTCAAAATAGTTACTATGTAGATAAAAAATAAAAATTTTTACCATTTATTTATTATTAATTCCATAAGTAAACAAAACTGGAAAGTGCATCAAATATTGATGTGGTGTCACGACACTCTGACATAGCAACATCACTGTTCAAAAGTTTGTTTTATTTATTAAATGTGTCTGCCAACCTATCAGTCTGTTTAACAAACATCACTGTGCAACATAGTCAGTGTCGAGGCACTAGTCAATCTATCAACCTACTTTCAAATGTCCTTTATAGAACTTATAGTTCCATGGCACTGATTTCTCAATGTCGAGCCATCATCATAACAATGTCCAGGTCGATAATATATAGCTCCAAGGTGCTCACATTCATAGCACCTAGGTGTCATACTTCTACTGCTGAGGTGCCATCCCCCAAAGCAACTTATCAATGTTCTCCATGCGAACAACCCTATAATTCTAGAATTCTAAAGAGATGTAAGTCCAGTCTTATATCTGCTCTCCATGTAAACAACCTATAATTTGTTCACTATGTGAACACCTATATAAATATGGCATTCCAAAGGGATGTAAGTCCACTCTATCTGTGCCACACAAACAACCTAATAATTCTAGAATTACAAAGGGATGTATGCCTAGTCTTCTATCTATTTACTATGAGAATGCCCTAGAATCCATTCACCATGTGAACACCTATATAAATATGGCATTCTAAAGAGATGTAAGTCCAATATATTTATTTGTCATGCAAACAATCATATAATTCTCACATTCCAAAGGGATGTAAGCCAGGCCTTCTATTTGTTCTCTATACGAATGCCATATAATCCATTCACCATGTTAACACATTGATGGCATTCCAAATGGATATAAGTACAATCTATCAGCTTTCTAAATCAATGTAAGCTTGACCCATGTTCATAATGCAAGCGTAGCACTCTAATGGCATTCTAAGGGATGTAAATCCAATCTATTTGTTCACTATGTAAACACCTCTATAAATCTTTTATTTCAAAGAGATGTAAGCCTAGTATTTTATCTGTTCACCATCCAAACACCCTATAATTCATTCACCATGTGAACAACCCTATAATACTAGCATTCCAAAGGGATGTAAGCCCAATCTATCCGTTCGTTATGTGAGCACATTATAATTAGTTCACCATGTGAATGCTCTTGTATAATTAGCGCATTCAAAAAGGATGTAAGTCTAATATATCTATTTTCCACACAAATAATCCTATAATTCTGACATTCCAAAAAGATGTAAGTCCAACACATATGTTCATCATGTGAACACCCCTACACTAAACCTCTGGTCTACTTTGGATATCTAAGATGAGGTAACCCATGGCTGCTAATTAGACTCCCTAGACATTACGGCTATCCCTCTGATGTTGGTAGACTAGAACAATATACTCCCGAGATCACAAAACCATAGGATCTTGATCAGGACTATTTTCCTATTTTCCTTAGACAGGTCATCTATGCCATTCCACACACACTATTAGACACTAATTCATATCAGGAAGATATGGTTATTTCTAACCTTAATTGAGAGTTCTCTCTTACTACAATAAAGGGGTAATTAACTATGAAGGCTTACATTCATAGGAAGTAAAACCCAAATCTTAATAAACCCTAATGTAATGTTATGGAAAATCAGTTTGAATATATATATATATATATATATATATATATATATATATATATATATATATATATATCATAAAATATTATACTTCTACCCATTTTAATAATGATGGTAGAAAGCATCTTCAAAGATGTTTTTTTTTTAACAATCATGGGGAAATGGTTATAAAGCAAAAAATCATCCCAAAGGTGGGAATGGTTACTTAAAAACTCTATAAAAGGAGGGGAACTACCCCCAACCTTCTTCTTCTTTTTTTTTTCACTCTCCCTCTAACCCATCTGGCCCATCCTTGCTCTCGATCTTCTGCACTCTCAACAGCATGCTTTCTACTGCTACATGAGAGCGTTCTCCTAGTGCATGAGACAAGATCAAAGTTTACTACTATTGACTTTAGGTAAAACATTTTGGAAATGCTTTTTTTATATAATTTTTCACTCTAAAAATTTTTTTTTAAGATTTTCACCATCGATCTTGGATTCGGTAAGAAATAAAAAGGTTTATATCCATTAATCTTAGATCGAGCGTAAAAAATAAAACCCCTAAGACCAAAATTCTAGAATCTTAAAATCCAAAGAACTCTGTCATTGAACTTGGTTCTTGCATGAGAAGAAAAAGTCTTTTGTCTGTCAATCTTGGATCTAAAATAAGGAAGAAGAGTGCTTTTGCACTAAATAAGTAAAAAATCTAGCACTATTAAAATATTATGTCACTAAATTTTTATAAAAATTATCAAATCATGCAAGAATCTGGTTCAAAAAATAGAGTTCCCAACTCCACAGGATCATGGTGCTAACGTCCAACGCCGTGGTGCTAAGCCCTTGAGAATAAAGTCTTTGATGCTCCATTCCGTAGCACCAAGGCACCAAATATTTAGGGTTGTGACATATAGCTCTCGGGTTGGTATCTCATTTATAGCTCCACAGTATTGTATTTCAGTGTTACAGTGCTACATCCTTGAGTTTAACTTCTTTAAAGTAGCACCATAACGCTACTTTGTCAATGCCGGGGTGCTATACCTTGAAATTTATTCTATTATCAAACTTAGTTCTTATGTGAAATAAAATCTCCCTTCTATTTATATTGGATCTAGGGTAAGGGAGAAAGATGCTAATGAACTAAAATCATAAAATACATCACTACTAAGGCATCATGTTGTCAAAATTTTAAATTTCTTCAAAACTTTAAAATCTTTGGCATTTGATAAAATAGTGCTATGGCACTCATATCTCAGCTTTGAGACACTAAGCTCTCGAGAAAATTAAGCTTAGGCGTGCATTCCATGGCACCAGGAAACTAATGTTCCTACATCATGGCACTGCATTTCAAAAAAATTTAAACTTCAATACTCATCTAAACACCATTGTATTGATATCTCAACACCGATGTGTTGTGTTCTCTGGAAATTAAGCCTTAAGTACTCAATTGATAATGCCAAGGTGCTCATATCATAGCACTGAGGCGATGATCTCTCCAACTTTAAGCTAAAATCACACCTACAGTGCTACCAATATAGCACCAAGCTCTTGAGTTCTGACCTTATATCTTTTAGTTTAACGGTGTCAAGGCTCTAGTTTGGTAGCACTGAGGAGCTGACCACCTAATATTGTTCATTTGTAAATGAAAGTTTTATTATTAAAATTTTAAATCTTGGACAATTCAATAGAAACATAAAGCATTTAAATGACAAAATATCTTTAGTAATAATAAAATTGATTACAAATGTTTTATAATAAAAAAGAAGAAAATACAAACTAAATATAAAAAGGTGGAAAATTAATAAGCGTGCTCATCGTAATCCTCCTCCTCCTCCTCTTCTTCTGGCTCTTGCGAGGTGTAGTGCTCACATAAGAGTGATATTAAGGTATCGCAGGAAAAGAAGCTTGGCTCGGGACCGTATGAAAGCCATAGTTTTCAAACATATAAACAAGAGCTAAGTTAAACTTAGCCATGTATGAAAATTATTGCTGCTACTAAACCATATGGTGGTCAAATTTTTTATTTAGTTCCTACTACTACTAGTTTCACCAACCCTTTTCCTTATATCTGAGACTTTCCCTCCAATTCCTTGGAGTTGCACATTTAAGGTCTTGGAGGATTTGTGTCTGAACTAAAGGGTGTGTGAGCTTTCTCCCACCTTAGTCCTTGAACCAAATCCTTCAATTGATCTCTCAGTTAGGGGAGCCTTTTGTATAAAGATTTCTTCATATGACTCCCCTTATGCGCCAACTACAACACACTAAGAAAAATTAAAAAAGGATAATTGTACCCTATGGTAGTACTACCCTTAAATATATTACAAATAGAATTATAAATAATCTTTCCTACATCCATAGTAAAACCCCTTTCAATAAAAAATTTAAAATGGCTATATCCCTAGTCAGCTCACTGATATTACCAATTGGCATCATAAAATAATGCTAAGCTTTAGCCTCAACTGTTAGGCTGGTGGCAAAAAATTAATAATTTTTTCCTCCCATATTTTCCACTAGACATTAGAATATCTAATAGTGAGAAAACTAAAAATTTCATCAAAATTGGGATAATCATTATAATAAAAAAAGATACTGATCATATACCACATCCTGTAAATTGTAGCATGCATTGATAGTACTACTATCAAAACTTACTAGTTTTTTCCAAACAAAAACTCCATTATTTTTATGCTCCTTCATATCTACAAAGAACTCCCACACCACTGAAACAACACAAGATATGTTGTCGCAAACCAGCTTCTCCCAGCCTCGCTCATTGATGATTTTCTCCATGCTCTCACCATAATTATAAAAACTCCTTCTTATAATGGGATGCTTGTGGATGAGAGTAAGTTGATATCTCTCCTCGGCCTCTACACTAATGAACCTATTAGAGTCACTAACATCTACCCTCCTCTTGCCCTTGTTGATGTACTATCCAAAAATGAATAAAAGTTTAGAGAGAAAGATAGCAAAGGTTTCCAAAATAGAACCAAGGCTTTAGAATAAAAAAATTCTTAGCATAAGGGTCTTATTTATAGACCGGACCAAGCAACATAGTGCTGCATTGACAGCACCAATGGGCTGGCCTCTCAATTTCTAAGATTTAGGACTAGCACCGTCGCGCTCCACATGTGATCCCAAAGTGCTTGTCACCCAATCAAAATGCTTACTATGCCGATCAAAAAGAGCACTCACTAATATTTATTATAATTAATTTTGTAACTAAATGTAATTAAAAAGCATGTCAGACATTGATGTAGCACTACGACGCTTCGACACAGTGTCATAGTGTTGGTCAAAAGTTTATCTGTTCCAATTAAAATCCTTGCCCGTCTGCCAGGTTTTTTGAATCGATCATTCACTAGCACTGTGGTTCCAAATAGCCAGCACCGAGACACTGATCAATTAGTCATACTGATTAAATTATTCCAATCTCATACTATCTTAAGCACTGCAGTGTTGGCCTTATAGTGTCGAGGCACTAACCCTTTGAGTTTTTAAGACATGAATTTTCATCTTATAATGTTATAGTGCTAATTACTCAACACCAAGGTGCCATTTTAATCCCATCGAGGTGCCATCATAATAGTGTCTAGGCTCCATGATTCTAACACTGAAGTGCTGCCCCTCAAAACCATAAATTAATATTCACTATGAGAATATCCTATAAATGTACTCATTTGTCTTGCAAATGTTTAATCCATAATGGCATTCCAAGGGATGTAAGTTCAATCTATGCATTTATCATGTGAATAATCCATACCCAATGGCCTTCTAAGGGATGTAAGCCCAATCCATATAGTCATAAGATGAAATTCTAAAAATAAATGGCATTCTAAATGGATGTAAGACCAACCTATATGTTCACCATGAGAGCATCTTAATGGATTTCCAATGGATGTAAGCCCAATCCTATGTTCAACATGCGAACACAACCCTATAAACATGACATTCCAAGGGGATGTAAGTCAAGTATATACATTCACCAAGCAAACAATCTATATCAATATGGCTTTCCAATTGATATAAGCCCAATCCTATGTTCAACATGGGAACACCCCATATTTTGGCTTTCCTATGGATGAAAGCCCAATCAATCTACTTGTTCGCCATGCGAACACCAAACCCTATATGGCTTTCCAATGGATGTCAGCCTAGTCTTATTTTCACTATGCAAACACCTTGATGGCATTTCAAAGAGATGTAAGCCCTACCCTTATGTTCATTATGAGAGCACCCTAATGTCTTTCCAATGGATATAAGTCTAGTCCTATATTCTCCATGTGAACATCCCTACATTAAAACTCTGACCTACTTGGGATATCTAAGACGAGGCATCCCATGGCAGCTAATCAGACTCTATAGACATTACATCTAGCCCTCGATGTAGTAGATTAGAATAATATAATACTGGGATGATGGAACCATGATATCTTGATTGGGACTATTCTTCTATTTCCCTTAGAAAGTCATCTATGACATACGACACACACCACTAGACATTGATTCATATCAAAAAGATATGTTTCCAACCTTAATCGGGAATGCTCTCTTACTACGATATGAGGGCTAATTAACTATGAAGGCTTTAGTTCATAGGAAGTACAACCTAGATCTAAATAAACTCTAATATAGTGTTAGGGGATATCTAGTTGAATATATATATATATATATATATATATATATATATATATATATATATATATATATATATATATATATATATATATATATATATATCAATTTACCTCATAAAAAATATACTCCTAGCCATCTCAATAAAGATGGAGGAGAGCATCCAAATGGATGTTTTTTCTAGCGATCACCGCCCAAGCTTAAATAAATTCTTAAAAAGCTTTTTATCATGTTATCTTTTAATTTATTCTTCATAAATTCTAGTATTTCTCCCAAGCTTATTTCATTCAATTCATTAAATTCTAAGAACTATTTATCCCACACATCCTTCATATCAAAATTTAACTTTTTAATTACCCAATAAGATTCATTATATAATTCTAATGGCAAGAGAGAAGCTTTTTCAAATAATAATCTATATAGAAACATACCAATTGGTGTCTTAAATACAATTTTATAGGCTCATAATTCATCATCCAATCTAATAAACCAATCTTTTTTAGTTGGACATTCCTTTCTAAGAGTCTCTTTATCTCTTCATTTAAAATTTCTATTTGATCACTAGATTTAGGATGCTATGTAGTAACTATCCTATATTGCACTCCATATTTTTCCAAAAAAAATTAATCTAACATTACTACTACAAAAGTAGGTACCTTTATCATTAATAATGATTCTAGATGTTTCAAATTTACTATAGATATTTTTCTTTAAAAAATTTAAAACAATCATAAAATTATTCCTAAGAGTAACTATAGCTTCTTTCCACTTAAAAACAAAATCAAAAGCAACCTATATATATATATATATATATATATATATATATATATATATATATATATAGTTACATAAAATTAATTTACCATACATCGAAGATCTTAACCTTTAAGTATATAGTAGAAATGTACTTCATAATATTTTGAAATGTTTTCTAACCTTTGTCACCTATCACAATTGTTAACATACTCATAAGAATCTCTAAATAGGATATACTAATAAAATACATGTTATAACACCTTAGTTGTTGTCTTATTTCTTCCAAAATTCTCCTCAAACTCAGAATCATGACATAACCTCAAATTTTCATTTATCTCATAATTAGGGACACATCTTTTTATAGTTTTGTTTGAACACTTACACAAAAATGGCCCAGCTCAAAAATAAAATCTCACATCATGAAAAAATCTTTCCTTTTGATGATATGTCAACCCATAAAGTAAGATCTCACTCATTAAATAATTCACTATATCTGCATACCAAGGAATAACTTTATGTTCAAATGAAAACACATGTTTATTTCTTCTTTAATCTATCCACTAAACTTAAACTTTTTGTGCACTTCTAATGTCAATAAATAGACAACTACCTAATTTCTATACCTTTTTTATCCTTAATCTCTATGTCAAACTCTTATAAAAGAAGAATACATCTAATTAATCTAGGTTTTGTATCTTTCTTCTCGATTAAGTATTTTATTATTACATGATAAGTATATACAATGAATTTAGCACCAACAAGATATGATCTAAACTTATCAAAATGCATTACTATTAATAACTCTTTTTAGTGGTAGAATAATTCAATTGATTTTCATTAATAGTTTTATTAGCATAATATGTAGCATAAAAAATCTTTTCCCTTATTTGCCCAAGTATTGCACCTTTTGTATAATTACTAGCATCACTCATAAGTTCAAAAAAATTATTCCAACCAGGTGTTATAATAATAGTTGCATAAATAAGTTTAGTTTTCAATAAATTAAATGCTTCTAAATAATAAAGAGTGCATTCAAATGGTGTATCTTTTCCTCGTAAGTTACATAGGGTTTTGAAATTATTTTTAAAAATTCTTAAGGAACCTCCAATAAAACATGTTCAAAAAAAAAACTTCTAATTCCATTCACATTTACTAGAGGTGGCATTTTCTCTATAATTTAAATGTTGGCTTTATCAACTTTTATTCCTGACTTGGATAAATTATGAAAAAAAAAACTATTCATTCTCTAACCATAAAATGACACTTCTCTGAATTCAACACTACGTTTTTCTCCATATATCTCCATGAAGTCATTTTTAAGTTTTCTCAATAGTTTTTAAATGTCACTCTAAATATAGAAAAATCATCCATAAATTTTTCTATACAAGTTTCAATCATATCAGAAATTATAATCATTATACAACATTGAAATAAATTGGTGCATTACATAATCTAAAAGGCATTATCCCATAGGCAAAAGTTCCATAAGGATAAGTGAAAGTGATTTCTCTTGATTCTCAGATGTTATAGCTATTTGGTTGTATCTTGAATACCCAATTGAAAATAATAAAATGGATGACCTACTAGTCTATCTAACACCTTATCAATGAATGATAATGAAAAAAGGTCTTTTTTAGTGGCCTCATTTAATTTTTTTATAATCAGTACAAACTCTCCAACCTATACCTATTTTAGTAGGTATGATTTCATAATTTTCTTTTTTTACAATAATCATCCAACCCTTTTTAAGCGCACTATGAACTAGGCAAACCCAAGAATTATATGAGATAAGTAAATGATACTTACATCTAGCCACTTCAACAGCTCTTTCTTCACTACTTTCTTCATAATTGGGTTAAGTCTTCTTTAATTATTTATAAATGATTTCTAATTTTTTTTCTACTACGCATACATACAGTTGGGCTGATTTCCATAATATCTATAATAGTTGAACCAAAATTCCTCTTATATTCTCTAAGCACAGACATCAACTTATCCTCTTGATTTCATTCATATTTGTAGAGATAATTATTTCTAAAGTTGATGATTTTTCTAAGTATGTATATTTTAAATGATTAGGTAAAGGTTTCAATTCTAACTCTAATGCTTCTATGACATATGGCTTAAGACTATGAGTGTTAATGGACACTACTAATGGCTCAAAAGTTTCTCAAAATTCTCTAAGCATAGATCTATGGAATTGAGCATATTCATTATCTCCATCATTCTTAAGTAATGCTTGTTCTAAATGATCCTCAATCATAAATATCCCCAAATCCTTTTCTATACTTTCTTCACAAAGCCCTGTACTATTGCACTATTCATTTTTTATCATTAGATAATTTAATGGAATTAAAAATATTAAATGTGATTTCTTAATTATGAACTCTCATTATTAATTCCCCCTTCTACACATCCATTATTGTTATTCTTGTTGCTAAGATAGTTATTCCTAATATTAAAGGGGTCTCTTTATCTTCTTCCATATCTAACATAATGAAGTCTACAAGAAAAAAAATAAAGTTATCAACCTTAACTAATACATCCTCAATTATAATCTTAGGATAATCAAAGATCTATTAGCTAAATGAAGGGTCACATTAGTGGGTTTCACTTCACCTAATCCTAATTTCTTAAATATTAACAAAGCATTGAATTTATATTGGCTCCTAAGTCATATAATACCTTCCCAAAGAATTTGTTTCTAATATAGCATGGTATAGTACTACTTCTTGGATTCCCAAGTTTTTCTGATACTATTCTTTGAATTATGGCACTATATTCTTTATTTAATGCTATAGTTTTATTTTCTCTCAATTTTCTTCTTTTATAAAGTATATCTTTCATGAATTTAGAATATATTGGCATTTGTTCAAGGACTTCTACAAATTAAATATTTATAAACAATTTCTTAAGCAAATCTAAGAATTTTATAATTTATTTACCTAAATTCTATTTCTGAAGTCTTTGAGGAAATGGTGTTGGTGGTCGCTCTCTTATTTTCCTAAAAGCTTCTCTTTCAACCTTTTCTTTCTCACTCTCAATTTTATCTTCTTTCTTTTATTCTTCTAAATATTTTCAATTTTCATAATCATTTTTTAATTTGAACTTCTCCTAAACCTTTTTCACTTTTCAATTTTATAGTATTATATTACTCTTTACAATTAGGATTAATTTTAGTGGCTCTAAGTAAACTGCCTTAGGACCCATTAGTTAAGTGTCTAGCTAATTGTCCAAACTAAATTTTTAATTTTCTAATAGAGGACTTGACTTTGTATTTGGATCCCCATTTGTAACACTAATCCTTCTAATGTTGGATTCTTTTTCATAGTTTGGATTTGAGTGGGATATCTAGATGGAATCACAGGTCTATATTTTCAATTATTAAAATTCTTATTATTCCAATTTCCCATATGTTCACCTCACTTTTACTGAGATTGACATTTATCATATTTGGACATTGGTTTTAATCTTAGCACTAAGACTTCCTCACTTAGAGCTATGACACTTCTAGTAGCTAGGGGAAGCCCAAACCAAAATCCAAACCCAAAGACTTAGTCAATCATAGGGTTATACCTCGATTGGACTATTGAACCTCACCTAGCCCAAACTAATTCAAACCCTTACAATTTAAGCTACATTGATTTCAAACCATTATTAACCTCAAACATAAGCTTGAACACAATCCAACACACTTGGCTTCAAATGAGCTAACTACCCCACTTACCCAAAATTAACCCATTAGACCTATTTAGGTCACCATAACTAAATCTAAATTTATTTCGACCAAATTAATCACATGACACCCTGATCGCTCATAAAAAATCACTTTTGAGGATACTCTCTTCCAATTTTATTCATATTGACAGGAGTATGTTTTCTCATGAGGCATATTGATGTATATTCAACCAAATTTCCCTTAATATTATGTTAAGGTTTATTTAGACCTAGGACCCACTTACTATTAACACAAGCCTTCATAGTTAATCACCTCTCTTACCGTAGTAAAAGAGCACTCTCGATTAACATTGGAAAATAATCATATCAACCTTAGCTAATAGAAGGCTTTTGCCTATTAAATATATTTTATAATTTATGGTTCAAAGAGCAAAGCCATTTAGGTAACATATAGGCTAACTATCATGATCAAAATATAATGGGGCTATATGGAAGCTAATCCACTTGGTCATAGGGTTCTTATCATATTTGCATTTTATGTGGTGTTGTTTGATGATAAAATCAAGAAAATAGAGGACACTAGCCACGTCCTTATTAGCATGAGATTATTTGTGTTTTAATACAGTTATATTTAATTTGATATTAGCTATTTCTGAGAAAAGATTTTCTTAGATTATCATTCTTTAAAAATAATGATGAATTGGTAGATGATTGTTTACTTTAAGTTAATTTGAATGATGAACATCATACAATCTGAACATATCACCTTTGAATGAATTTTACAATCAGCATAGCCATCATTGGGGAATGATTAGGTTTTGTTAACTTGGACCTAGTCATAAAACCCAACTAAAAATATTAACTCGTGCAATATCCTCAAACATTTAATGTAGGTCATTCTTACTATGTTGGGGCACATGTGAGTTTTTAGGTCTATTTTTATTAAATTCCATAATATATTAAAAATATATATTTATTAGGGTAGCCCTTTGGTACTGGGGACATAGCATTATGGCATTGTCAAATTAGTGTCATGGCATCGAGTGCTTTGTACTATAGCATTCTATGGTAGATTTTCATATTTACCAACTGACTAGTGCCTAGGCACTAATCATATGTTGTTGTAGCTCGACTCAAAGGTTGATTAAGAAAAGTTTGCAAATGGACAGGCACTTTATATGAAAAGGATAAACTTTTTGACAAGCCCTGCAACACTACATTAGAGTGTCGTGGTGCTACATCAATGTCTAACCCATTTTTTATTACAAAATTAATGATAATGAATGCTCTTTTTGATAAGCGTGGTAACTAACTTGACCAATTAACTAGTGCATCGGTGCTACACATTTGTGCTGCAGCGCTATGTTGCTATTTTTGAAGCTAAGAGGTTTGCACCTCGAGGCTGACATTATAATGCCGCAATGTAGGCCTGGTTTATAAATAAACCCTTTGGGCTGCTCTTTTTTCCTTAATTAATTTTCTATTCCTTAGAGCTCTTTCTCTTTTATTTTCTCAGCTTTCTCTCCTTCTATGAAAGTGATCATGGTGCTCAAGAAGCTCATCAATAATAGAAGGGAAACTTCAAGTGAATCTAGCAGATTTGTTAGCATATAGGCCAAAGAGAGGCCTCAATATGCCCTCACTGACAAGCATCTCAATCTGGAAAGGAGGTTCTACAACTCGAGTGGGAGAGTAGAAGGTTTGATCAATGAATGCGGCTGGGCTAAGCTAGCCTATGGAAATAACACTAATGTCATCCCCATAGTGCAAGAGTTCTTCGCTAATGCGAAGGAGCACCATAACAATAAAATTTTTGTTCATGAGAAACTGGTAAGTTTTGATAGAACTTCCATAAATGCATATTATGAATTACCAAATGGGGCTTACAATCAATATCTTTCCTATTATAACGATCACCTATATTTTTATAAAATTCTTGGTTTTCTCACTGGTAGAAATGCCAATGTCCATTGGAAACAGTGGGAGAAAAGGAATATCAACTTTCCTACCACTGGCCTAATGACAAAGTCAAAATTTTATCATTATTTCATTTCTGCTAAGCTGATTCTCACAAGTAATATAAGTGAGATAACTAAGGATAGGATCATTTTGAATTTTACAATTCAAAAGGGCTTTATAATTAATATAGGAAAGATTATTTATAATTATATTTGTAATATGCTTAGGAGTAGTATTACAGTAGGGTATGGTCATCCCTCTCTTATCTATGATTTATGTACTATGGCAGGTGTATTAGGGGAGCCCGATAAAGAAGTTCTTATTCAGAAGGCTTCTCTAACCAAAAAAGGGCTTATTGAGGGGTTTGGCTTAAAGTACAAAGTAGGGTAGAGCTCATGTGCCCTATGACCTCGACCCCAATCTTCTCAATCCATAAATGAGAAAGTCTCAAATTTAAAGAAAGAGGTAGGCGAGAGTAGCTGTAGACAATGGGCTTTAGAAAATAATTGGATTATCATATGGATCAACATCAAAAACAATTTTCTTATATGGCCCAATTCAATATGACGTTAGTCCACATATTTGAAAATTGTGGTTTTGGGGATCCAAGTCAGGCTTCTTTTCATGTGGCACCTCAATACCCCCTTATGTAGCTACCTCATCGAAGCTAGAAATAGAGGAGGAGGAGGAGGAGGAGGATGATTATGACTATTAGTTTCTCCCCTCTTTTTTTTATTTTATCTTTTTTTTATTTTTATTATAATAATTTCTTTTATAATAAATTTCTCATTTAATAAAGATGTGTCCTTTTATTAATATTCTTTTGTGTTTGTTACTATGTAATGCTCCAGGATTTAAAATTATATAAAATAAAAATTTTTAGCTCCAAGATTTGAAGTTTTCTAAAAATAAAATTTTTTTGCTTAATAATAGGGCTCAGCACCTTGACTATGGTAGACTAGCGCCTTGGTGCTAGCAGACTAGCACCTCGACGTTATTAAGCTAAAATAATTGATTTAGAAATCTGAGAACTCAACACCTCGGCGCTATAGTTATAGCATCATGGCATTGTGATGTATGATTTGGATTATGTTGTGAATGTCATAATATTACCATTTTAGTGTAGAAACATAACTCCTCGATGATGGGATACCAGTGCACAATATTATGAGATGCCCGCCAAAGTTTAATTTCTTGAGGGCTTAGTGCCTCGGCGCTATAAATATAGCACCATGATGTTATGGGTATAACTTGAATTATCATATAAAAGGCCTTAACATTTTCACTTTGATTCAGTTCTGAGAGTACAACATCTTAACACTGGGATATTAGTGCTATGGTGTTATAAGATGGTGGCCTAAGCTTAATTTTCTTAAGGACACAGGGCCTTGGTGTTGGCCCTACAGCATCATGGTGTTGTTTGCTGATATCTAAAATTCAAAATTTTAACAACATAATACTTTAGCAAACTAGTTTTAATAATCTTAGTGCAAAGCACTCTTCTTCTTTGTTCTGGATCTAAGATTGACAGAGGGAGGGTTTCATTTCATACTCAAACCAAGTTCAACTGTGGGGGATATAGCACCTCAATGCCGAAAGGATGGCATTGCAGCATCGCATTAAAGATAAGGGGACCCAAAGTCTTAGCTCAACGATGTTGAATGACAACGCCTCAGTACTAAAAGAATTGATCTATGTCTAAGAGCTTAGCACCATAGTGCTTAATTCTTAGTACCTCGGTTCTCTAGATAGCACATTGTAGATTTCATTTCTAAGAGCTTAGTGCCATGGCATTGGGCCTTGGCATCACAACGTTGTAGGACAAAAATGTCTATATTGAACAAAATTTTTGAAGATTTTAACAAGATTTTATAAAAATTCGATAGCGTAATGCCTTAGTAATGCTAAGTTTTTATATATTTTAGTGTAAATTCTCTCTTTGCCCTTATTTCAGATCTAAGATCGATGGATGGAGTGTATTCTTCTCACGCCAAAACAAAGTTCAATGGCGAAGGAATTAGACATTCAACATTCAAAATTCTAGAATATTTTAAGTCTTAGGAGCTTTCTTTTTACTCTAGATCTAAGATCGACAAAAATACAATCTTTTATTTCTCACGAGATACATGATCAATGGTGTAAATTTGGTTAAATTTTAATTTTTAGAAAGAAAGTCATGTAAATAAAGTGTTCCCATAAGTTTTTTTATTTTATAACCTAGAATCAGTGAGAGTAAATCTTGATCTTATTTCTTGTATGAGGAGATCGCTCTCATAGCAGCGGGAAGTGTGTTGTTGAGAGCGCAGACAATCGGGAGCAAGAACAGTGAAGGGGGTTGGAGTGAGAGTGAAGGAGGAAGGAAGGATAAGCAAGAGAGTGGCTGATTTCCCCTATTTATTATAAATTTTCCCCTGGTATGGGCAGTTTTATGCTCTATAAACGTTCCCCTTGCTCCCCCTAAGTGGTTATTTCTGTTGGGGTGGGGATGGTGATTATTGATATAAAAAATTGAGGATACATGATAACGCCTTGGTGCTAGTATCACAGTGACACGACACTGTGCTATTTTTTCAGGCAACCGTCGGGGGCGATTTGAGTTTCTAAATTTTTTTTAAAGGTAGCAACAGTGCCTAGGTGCTACAATTGCAATGTCACAATTCCCTAAAGCCAAGATTTGTAAATTTTTATCATTTAACATTTATTTTATTTCATCATTTTTTTAAATGCAAATAAAATTTCACCTAATGAATATGTCATGTCAATTGGACATGATGAATTCATTACTTCTTTATTTATTTATCTATGATTTTATGCAGCATAATAAATAGAGAGAAATATGAGCTTTAATTATTTTCATTTGTCATGTAAAATAATGACATAGTAGAGGAGTTCAGTTACTTGGGCACCTATTTGTGAGCAATCTTCTTCTATATATGTGACAGTCTGCTTGAACATAGTTCTTCTTTCTAATAGATGCTATTTCCTCATCTATAATCCCTTTTAATTCAAAAGATATGTTGAGAAGATCAATGTATGATCTATATAGTTCTCTCTGATATGATCTCAAATCTCTAAGACTATGCTTGAGGTCTTGGTGGACCATAAAGACTTGATGTGAAGTAGTGTTGAGTAAGGACTTCATAATTGTGATTGTATCAGACAAGACCTCCTAATAAGTACTTTATAATGAGAATATCCCAAACTTAATATCTCTACATAGAGATTCCCAAATTTGTAGCTCTTTTGCTTCAAGACCCAACGTGTTAGCACTATCTAATAGAGAGTATGCTTCCACCCAAAAGCTTGAAAGCTCAAGTATGATTTTTAGATCAACACTTGGAAGTAGATGGCATAATGCCATCACTATATGGCATAGGCTCTTTGAAGAGCCATGATTGAATGAGTCTGAAGGCCTGTGGCATATTCTAGAGATAAAACATGAGATCTTCATATAGCCTATGAGCTATATCTTTTAAGCTAGGAATATGATCACTCTCTACACAAGAATCAATATTTGAGGAATCATCCTGAGTGGCGCTCACTATCACCTAAGTTGAATCTGACAAGAGTGGCTCGTAGCTAATCATCAGAGTGTTAGATTCTTCTACCTATGGGTCTTCTTAAACATGCATATGCTCGCTGTTAACAACCTGAGTAAACATTGAGGAATTAACACTAGTGTTTGTTGATAATACCAGTGTGATGTCACTATCCATCTGTCCTACGAGTGGCTCAACTTCTTTTGGTGGAATAGTAATATAAGTAGGCTCCTCTATCTTTACTACTCTCATATCATGACCAACTATCATGGGGCTATGAGTATCTTTATCATCTCTCTACTAAGCTGATGAAGCCTTTCATCATCATTTCCTACTTTTACCTAGCTCATCTGATGATCTCTTAGGAGCATGAGTTATCTGTTGGGGGGAATTCAAATGTTGTGCTAGTCTGGATCTCCCCAATCTACGACTGTATATACAGAAGCCTAGCTCCAAAAAGGAAGAGTATGTTTGATGGATCCATAGTAGCCAGAGGTCACTAACTCCTATGTAAGTCTCCTGTGAAGCTATACAAAAACCTGAACTAGTTCTTAAGTGAAGTAAGAAAGCCCAAGTTGTGGAAGCTACTACTAATCAAACATATAGTGGGAGCATCCCTAGGGAATGAGTATATACTATATCTACTACCTATGGTAGTCCATATATGGGTGTAGCCTAAGTGAAACCATACTATTTAGCTACTCTATTGGGATTGTATCTCTCCAATATGACAACCCCATGAAGTATATAACAAAACTAGGTAGGTCTTAACCTAATAAGATATTCTGCTATGCATTTGTATCCTAGCATTGATAATAGTAGGTGTGCCTCTCTATCTATAAGAGAGTCTATGAATCTCTATCCCAAGCTTTGATAAGGCAGGCTATGAAAAATTGATCTATGGATCATCTGAAAATAATCTACAAGCATGAAGGTTTGGATCTAATTTCTTTCTAAGGCGACTGTAGCCCTACTAAACTATATGGTCATGGGAAAACACTGCTCTCTAAAATACGATGGCATCTCAGAACAACTGCAAGCCCCTAATATATGTGCATGAATCTATCATGTAAGCTGCCCATCAAAAGAGTGGAAGGATGGAAAATTTTGTTATGTCCTAGAAATATAAAATAGCATAGCCAAGTGGCAATAAAAGCCACTAGTGATAGCTCCTCGTCAATATCTCATGCTAAGATTCACTGAAACTTGACACTTCCTTCCAGCTTGAATCTGGCATTGAATGACTCTTCATTTGAAAAAAATTTCATATCAAATGTATCCTGTAATCATGCGAAGTGGGCCGAATACACTAATGCATCAAGGAAAATCTTGTACCATGTGTTTATACTAATCGTGCCCCATCGCCTATGACTTGATCTGCGCTCTCTAAATAATTTATAGTAATGATTTAGAGCATGATGGAGACCTAAAAAATATACATGAATACCTCTCTTACACTAACCATCTGGCTCATGGTGAAAGAACTCATGATCTAGAGGTACACACTCTTCATAGTGAATGCCCATGATAGAGAGACCTACTACATCCTGCATGTCAGCCAAGGTAATTTTCATCACATATGGACCAATCTAGTAGGTATTAGTGATCCTATCCCAATGCTATGTTATACTCCAGATTCAAGTAAATGGGAGGCGCTATAATCAAAAAGTGATTCATATACTACATGATATATGTCAACCCTCCTGAAGATGTCACCATGCATCTATAGGTGATGACATGCCCAATATGCATAACCACTCACTACTGACAAAGGTGTGCCAAACACCAACCTTGGGTCCCAATCTTCTACCTCATGGTGTAATATATGATAACCTAAAAGTCTAACTATGCTTGCAGAAGGAGATGTATCTATAATTGGCTGAAGCACATCTTGATCTCCAAAGCTAAGGAAGTTTGCAATCCACTCTAAAAGAACATCATGACTATGTCTCAGCTTTAGATTAATTACACAATCAGCATGATCATGGCCTGATGGAAGCACTAAATCAGTAGATGGGATGCATGATGATTGAGAAAATGAATCCTCAAAAATATCCCTTCGCATCAACATATCCTAATGCCATGAGAGTCACTCCTTCAACCTGAATATGCCATGTGGATCATGGGCTTCAATAGTGGCCCATATTAACTCCTCAGTAGGCTCTCTAAGAGGCATATAATCTAGTCTTCTCTAAGTAAACATCATAGAAAATTTTGATAAGAGAAGCATATAAATTTTATAGGCATTATAAAAAGCAATAACATTTAAATTTATAAATGTGATGTGGTTGTAGGTTCTTGAGTCAATCTTCTCAAGTTTCATAGGGTTTGAATTGAATTTATTAAACCCATATTTATATTAAGACCCACCCCTTTAGGTCTATTTAGACTTAAATCCTATGTTGGATTTAAGCTTAGATTTAGATCTAGCTCCTTTGGACTTGATGGAATCTAAATTTGGGTTAAGATCCAGCACTTTTGGACAAGATAGATCTAACTCGGCCCTTTTAGGCATGATTAATTCTTTATTTAATTTTATATCCAGCCTATTTTGGCAAGATGGATCTAATCTAACCCTTTTGTACATAATAAATCTTTTATTTAAATTTAGATTTGATCCCTTTAGGCATGATGGATCTAGTATAGCCCCTTTGGGCATGATGAACATAATTTAAATTTAGATCTGGCCCCTTTAGGCATGATGGATTTGATCTGACCCCTTTAGGCATGATGGATCTTATTAAAATTTAGATCCAATCCTTTTGGGCATTATGGATCTGATCCAACCACTTTGGACATAATGGATATTTTATTTAAATTTAGAGAAAACCCATTTGGGCATGATGGATCTAATTTAACCCTTTTTCTATTAGAGAGAGTTTTTTTATGGAGTATTTTTCTTACATTGTAAGGCTTATAAAAATGCTCCTTGTTGACAAGGAAGTTTCTTTGAAATAAGTACTTTCTTCTCATACTTTCAATGAGGATTCTCTCTCTGGTTGATCATTTTAGAGTACTTTCAACTCTTGCACTTGTAAAGCATAACGCTTTTAATAGTTATGCATAATATCTTTTGATATATTATCTATTTATGGGGGCAACAGGTCTTATCCTTTTTTACATCAACGAGCTCGTAAGACTCTTTTGTATACTTTTTCAACAAAATATGGCCCTTCCTAGTTTAGGTTGAATTTTTCACCTATTCATTGGTATTAGGAGTGTGCATTTGGTCGGATTGGATGGATCGATTTTTTAATTTGCTAATCCATTCGATTTGAAATTCAAAATTTGAAAATCAGATCCGTATAAGATTTAATATAATCCGAACCAATCCAATCTGAAAAAAAGTTTGGATTTTCAGTTCGATTTTTAAAAAATTGAAAATATTTAAACGAGCAGTAATAATGCTATGATTATCAAACTACTAGTAATTAAAATACCTAAATATTTATAGACCAGATTTAAGATAAAGTTACTGTTATTCTATGGAAACCAGCTGCAATAGCCAACAAACCACAAGGCACAAAGCATCAATCAACCTTCTTATGAATAGTTAAATGGAATCATATTAAAAAACATGATTCCACGTACTGCAAGTCAACAAAACACACTCAAAAGATATAATTTCTCCATACAACAGCGAACAGCCAAGAAATGTAGAAAACCATACAAAAAAAAGATGTAATTTTATGAATATTCTATTATGGATTCCACCTATAAGAAATATAATTAAAATCCAAAACTTGCAAGGAGAAATCCTTTTGGGGGTACAGGCATATTTCTAATTTGAAAGACTTTGTATTTAATAAATAAATAAATATTAAATATATTACTTAAAGGCCACTAATTCACTCCTATTGTTAGGCCAGCTGTAGCTTTCTATAAAGCCAATTATAAGTTATTAATATTAAAAAAAATTAATATATAATCATACTGTTAGAATAGATAATAATACTAAATCCAATCAGTAAAAGCTGCATTAGATCACAATAAAATTTTTTGAAAAATAATAGAAAAACTATTTGTCAAACATTAAAATTCTTTAATTTAATAGCAACAAACATAACAAATACATAAATATAAATATAAGAACTATTTTTAAGAAAAAAATCTAACCTGAAGCTTACCTGTGAGGTTGTGCTCATAGTTTTTTATTAATGGATTGAAATACTAAACTATTTATTCTTGCAACTAACTCTACAAATGTTCTTTGTGGTAACTGGATCAGGGGTGGCATCTCTTCTCCATATGTGCTTGATCTTTATTAAAATTTTTTTCAAAATAAATTTCAGTAACCACAATAGACTAACATCTTTTTTTTGTATGTGCTTCAGATATAATTTCTCCATACAAATTTCAGGTTCTAATTTATGGAGTCTTACAAAGTCAATTTCAATTTTGAAATAAGAGATTTTTCAGCAGCTTACAAGTTCAAATGTACAATAATTAAAAAAAAATGAACTCTAAATGTTGAAGCAGCTACAGCATTGAATGTCTGAAGCAGAAAACACTAAACAAAAAACAATAAACGACTCCAAGTCTCCAAAGTAGAAAACACTAAACAACCATAAAAAGAATCCATGAGAATCGGAATAGAACCTGCTGCATTGTTGAATGCTAAATGCTGACAAAACCTGCTGTCATAGTCCGTGAGAATTGAGACCATGAGAGCTGATAGACCAAGAGGAAAACTTAGAGAAGAGAACGAAGAAATTCAGAGTTTTAATCTTTCAGAGTTCACGATATAAGGAATACCATATTAGAGTTGCCTTGCAGATGGCCAAAGAGGCAAACTCAAAGAGCAGTGCGGCAGCCGACAACGCCCTTGCGCAGTTGCGCGAGATGCCGAGAGGCGAGAAGCCGAGAAGAGAATAGATGAACAGAAGTTACAGAATGAAAACGTCGACAGACAAGTGGAAAATGGAAATTGAAAATGAAGAGTCGAAGAGAAGTCGAAGAGAAGTAGAGAACCAGCCCGCGACCACGGGGATTGCCTTTGCCCTTTTGCCTCCCTTAATCATTTTGCTTTTAGGTTTTAACTTTTAAGGATTTTCATTTTAACTTTTAACTTTTGCACGGGGCCACGGGCGGACTGCGGACGGGCTAAATTTTGGCTAATCAATTTTTTGGATTATAAATTTTTAAATCCAATCCATAATCCAAAAATGAAATTTAGCTAAAACTAAATCTGAAATCCAAAATAAAATTAAAAAATTGATCCAAATTTAAAATTTTGGTTCAATTTTAATTGGATTTTTTATTTAAACTGAATTATGCATAGCCCTAATTGGTATGGAATAATAGGCCCTCTACATACCAACACATGTTCACCTGCTTTGAAACTTCTTGGGAGGACCATGCAATCATAAGCTCAGGTCACTCATGCTCTATATTTCTAGATTTTGTTGAGTCAATTATCGTACCTCATCGAGAACTTCTAGTTCTTCGAGGCATATTCAAATATTTTTCTCCATTGTAAGTCCATTTTGAACTCCCATACAGAATGAAGGTAACTCTACTTCAAAAGAAAGTATTGTTTCAACTCCAAAGACTAGTGAATATGGTGTTGCTTCTATAATAATTTTATATGTATTCTGATATGACTATAAGACTTCTATTAATTTATCATTTCATTCTCTTTTATTTTTAGAGATTTTTTTTAGGAGTTTGGCCAACATTTTGTGAATGCTTCTGCAAGACTATTAGCTCTTATATTATATATTAAAGAATATCGCAAATCTATTTTGTATTTTTCAATGAAATGATAGACTTTGGTATTATTGAAGGTGGTACTACCATGGGATATAATTCTTCAAGGTACTTCGAATCAGTAAATTAAATGGTCTCCAAAAAATTTCACTACATTGTCCATTTTAACTTATTTTAATGGGATTGCTTCTGCCATTTGGAGAAGTAATCAATGGAAGTTAATATGAAATGATATCCCCTAGATGATGGAGGGTCTATTGGACCTACTATATCAGTTCCCCAACTTTCAAATGGCCAAGATGCCAGTCTTAGATCTAAATTATTAGGAAGTCGATGTAATGTGTCTGCATGTATTTGACACTAATGATATTTTTTGGCATGTTTAATGTAGCCTTGAACCATACCAGGCCAATAGTATCCCATTCATTTGATTTTAATTTTCATTTTAGGATCGAATTGGTGTGCACCGCACAACCCTTCATGAACTTCAGCCATCACCATTTTTGCTTCATCTTGTCCTAGGCATCGTAACCATATTTAGTCAAACGAGCATCGATATAACATATCATTCACAAGAGCATATCATTGAGCTCTTTGTGAAATTTGATGAGCCTTTAATTTGACTTTTAGTAATCCACCACCCTTAAGGTAAATGATGAATGGTTCTCGCCAATCATCTTCCTCTATTATTATTGAGATCTCTTGATTTTCTTTAGCTTTAAAGGCTTGCAGAAGGGTTGGTGCCAAAGCTATTCTGCTTTGGATATTATTATAATTGGCTCTCTCTAAGGGACTATAATTTCTCTAGCTAATTTATCTAATGTGTGAGCTTTACCATTATCTTAATGTGACACCCTTGTAATTGTCATTTCAGGGATTTGTTTTAGAAGCTTCAGGAAATGCTTATGATAAAATACCAATTCAGGCTTATTTATCTTTAAAACCTGATTATTTGTCGAATTATGAGTTGGAAATCTCTATAAACATGAAGGTTCTTAGTTTTCATGTTAATTGCTAGCTCTAGACTTGTAATTAATGCTTCATATTTGACCTCATTGTTGGTTTGAGGTTCCGTCAGACTATATGAATATCGAAGAATACCTCCTTACGATGTTACAAATATTAAGCCAATTCTGACATATAATGTAGGTAAATTAGACAGCTTAGCTAACTTTACTGATGAAGCTCCATCAAAGTAGAGATTCCATTTTTTATGGTTGTTGAGCTTCTTCCACTTCGAAGATTTATTCATCAGGAAATTCACCGTTGTGGAGAATTTGATAGTAAGGGATGGGTAGCTAGAAAGTCAGTTAGAGCTTTTCATTTATAGATTTTTTTGAGACATATGTTATATCAAATTGATGTAACTGAACTGCCCTTTTAGTTAAGCAACTAGTTAAGGTAGGTCTAGTCATCAGAAATTTGACAGGGTCGACTTTAGGTATCAGATTTATCTTATATGATAACATATAGTGCGGGAGTTTCTAAGCAGCAAGTATTAATGCTAGACATTACTTCTCATTAAGAAAATATCTTATTTTTTGCTCCCATCAAACGTTAACTTATATAATATAGGGCATTTTTCATTCCTTCTTCATTATTTTAAGCTAGCAGAGCTCCTAATGACTCTTTTAAGGCTATCATATACAATATCAATGGCTTTCCTATTATTAATGCTACTAGAATTAAGGGATGTAATAGATATTATTTTATGTTATCAAATTCATCTTGGCAAGCATCATCTCATATAAAAGGTGCATCTATTTTCATCAATCGGGAAAATGCTTGACATCTCCCCAAAATATTGAAAATAAATCTTCTAATGTAAGCCAATTTTCCTTGTAGTGAGCGTAGTTGCCCTAGTGTTTTTAATATTGCTTTTATTTTAGAGGGATCAATTTCAGTCCCTCTATGGCGCACAATAAAGCACACAAATTTTTTGAAAGTCATACCAAAAGCACATTTCTACGGATTCATCTTTAAGTTCAAACTATGAATTATATCGAATATAACTCTTAGGCTCGCTTTGGGCTCTATTTTTGACAACCAAATCATTGACATAATATCCCACATATCTATGTATAAGATTGTCGAAGATGTGGTTCATTTCCCTTTGGTATGTAGCGCCAGCATATTTCAAGCCAAATGGCATCACTTTATAACAATATATGTTGCTTGGTGTGCAAAAGGGTGTATGATTTTCATATTCTGGAGCCATTTTTATTTGGATATAATCTAATGAACCATCCATAAATGAGAACATGTCATAGTTTAACGTGTTGTCTACCATGAGTTTTGCATTGGCCAGTGGGAAGTCATCTTTTGGGCACGCTTTTTTTAAGTCCCTAAAGTCAATGCAGACATGGATTTGTTCATTCTTTTTCTTTACTAGGACAATATTGATAATCCAGTAAGCATACTTTTCTTCCCAGATAAATCTTACTTTGATGAGTTTTTTAGTTTCAGTGATCACTTGCTCTTCAATTTTTAATCGCATTCTCCTTGGTGCTTGTTTTATAGGTTGTACATTAGGCTTAAAGGCAAGTTTATGTTTAGCCACATCTGGTAATAAGCTTGGCATTTTATTGTAATTCCATGTAAAATAATCTTTGTGTTCACAAAGTAGTGCTTTTAACTCCTCTAATCTTTCTGATGTGAGATTAGCACTAACAAAGGTCAACCTAGATTCTTCTTCAGTACATAGGTTAATTTCATCAACAATGGCTTGATTTCCTTCCTTGAATTCTTTTGGGGCCTCTTTGAGGTCGATGATTAGTTCTTCTTCAAGTATATTCTCATTTGAAATATTCATTTATTCTTCTATAGTTTCATAGAGACTTCATTTTAATAGGATATAAGGTAACATGAGCTCATTAGAGGAGATGTCCAAGAAATATATCCTAATCTCCATGTGGTTAATTTTTCCTATTTTATGGAATTTTGGGCATTATCCCATTGCCATAGCCTCTTAAACAAACAAGCTTGAATGCTTGACTGTATAAGCTAAGTGTTATTTTTAATCAATTTTTTTAAAGCTGATAAGAAGTATTGAGGAATTATTATTAAAATATCCTCATCCTCAAAATCATCTTCTTCAAACAACATTTATGTGGTATTTATGATTCACTCTTCTATCTTGTAGAAAAGGATCCCACATTCATTGTAACCTCTTATAGAGGGAAATAAAACGTTTTCAACTATTCTATTTCCTCAATTCTTGAAGCTGTTAAGACTTTTATACGTGCCTTTAGCACTGTAGTTATTTTTATAGCCTTGTTGGATATTTGAGATTTGGGTACTCTTATTAGAGAAACATGTGTTTTCTCTAATTGCTTTATCACCTTACTAGTACTAGATTCTTCTATCCTTTGGTTAGTTGAGGCTTTCTTGGGTTGATAAAATACTACCTCCTCTTAATCATTCTCGGTATCACTGTCAAGATGGGGGAATTACCTTGGGTTGCTTTGACTCATTAGTATCATTAGCACTATTATTCTTTGCACTACCATCTTTTAGTATTAGTTTGATAAGTGGATCCATTTATTTTTTTAGCTTTATTTTCCTCTATCTTCTTAAGCATGAAGTACTTGGCATCATCATAGATCTTGATTTCATATATCAAGAGTGGATTCATGTCTCCATCAATTCAATTCTCTTCACCATTTTGAATATACTTCATACATTGATGAAGAGTTGAAGGCACAATATCGTATTCATGAATCCACAGCCTACCAAGGAGTGCTTTGTAAGTAACTTAGGCTTTGATCACATGGAATTAGGCTTTTATGTATACTTTTTTGAAGCATATGGGTAGAAAAAAAGACCCCAAGATTTGTTGTCCTTGTTCATTAAATCTTTGTATGAATGTTGTACTTTTAACCAAGTAGCAAGCATCTAAAGCTAGTGCTCATAGTGTTTTAACTATTATAAGATTGACCAAAGAGCTTGGATGAATCAATATCCTTTTTATTTGAATAGCATTACTTTCAGCTATAACATAAAGGGGTCGATTATGTTTGGTAATCCTTAACAAGTCATTTTTATTGAATGAAATGATTACTTAATTTTGAGAGGTTAAGTCCTCTTTTATCTTTTTCTTTAGCACAAAATACTTCATATTGTTTTGAGTTTTGCAAGGCTCTCATTAATGTCTCATGTATATCTTTCAAAGTAGAGAGCTTGTGTACATGTACTATAACATTATAGTCTACTCCAATTTTGGTTGACTTTGGCTATTTAGTCGGTGATGGGGGTAAGGCATTTTCATTGACTTGAATTTCTTTACCTTTATCACTGACTTTACATTCTAAAGGTGGTGAGATTTGTTTTTCACTCCTTAACTATACTTGGGTCACTTCTTCTATCAAACTTCCTCTATTAGAAGAAGTCTATAAATTTTATGTTTCTTCAGAGTTATCAGAGTTCTCAGCACTCTCAGAGTTACTGCTCAATTTAGAATATAATTTCTTTGAGGTTTACATAACTTTTCATTTAGTAGGCATTTCTCTGAGAAAGCATAGTTCATCCTTAGAGTCAGTTGAAGTTGCAGTCATAGTTATAACACAGCATATTTCTATTGAAACTTCTACTTCAAAAAATTTCATGTCAAGTTTCTATTGGGCCATGTATACTTCTAGCTTAACCGGCCTTTGAGGAGGTTGCTTGTAGTCCTCTAAAGAGTCAATCATTTTTTGTGTTTCAAATTTTGGTTTTCTAAATTTCTTCTTTCTCTTTACAGGGCTTTGATGAAGATGAGTGATTATTTTTCATCTACTTCTTTACATTATATAACCATCACCCCTTGTTGGGGAAGAATCTTTTAGGATTTATTTTGGGTTCTAAAGCATTCTTACACTGAATACTTTCTATGGCTAAAATAATATTAATCATTATTTTAGTCTTTTTTTTTTTAGATAAAGGTCTCCTAATGACTTCTTCTTGTGTTTACGGGTTTTTCCTTTATCCTCTATATTCTTAGCTCTAGTTAGCTCAGTATTTTTATCTTTTGTATCCTAGACTGGATATGCTATAATAACTTTCACCTTTTCCTTTTTAGGTGTATCAGTATAAAGACTGATAAGGTGAGTTCTCCATTTTAATAGCTCCTTTCTACCCAATCTTTTAAAACAAAGCAATCTTCAATTAGAGGACTTATGAGCCAATGGAATGGATAATAGTTGGGATCATCAATCTTGTCTACTTGGTCTGGCCATCTTGGCTCCGGAAATTATAATTCTGATTTTAGGCCATGTCTAAAGATTTTAATAGTACATTCTCTTTTAAATGAGTATTGCTTAGACATTTTCTCTTGAAGGGTTGATCCTTTTTTCTTATTTTCTATCATCTTTGTCGTCAATTGTGAAGTTGTTACTGGTCACGAGGTTGCCGCACTTCTATGTTCCTTTTTATCGATCATGAAGGTGCATGTTGTATTCACATCATTCTTTTTACATTGTGCAGTTTTATTTACTTTTCTTTTCCAAAGAGATTATTATTGTAGTTAGTATTAAGGCCTTTCTGCTTTGGAAGCCTTTCAAATTTGGCTACACGATCCAATAATTCTTAGAATATGGTAATTATAGTCATGGCTAGATATGGAGCCAATTTTATCGTCAATATTCCCCATTAGGAGTTCCACTGCATGCTTTTTTATGAGATGCTGGTCACACTTCATGCTTAGATTTCTCCATCTCGTGATGTATTTTGTAACACTATCATCTTTCCTTCTCTTTTTTAAGGTGAGATCTGCTATTGTTACTTTCTTGGTTACTCTTATAAATCTCTTAACAAAGAGTGTTTCCAATTCGGCAAAAAATTTTACTGAGTCATTAGGTAACTCAGCATACCATTCAAAAGTTGTGCTGGTCAAACTGCTAACAAATTGTCGAAAGAGCATCATTTAATATTACATGATTCTAATGTTACCCTTTCTAGTGGTTCTGAAGCTTTAACTTTCTAGGTTATGAGATCTTCTACTTGAGATTTAGTGTTAACATCCGCCTATTGATAAGTATTTGGTGTAGCTTCTCCTGAAGCTTCTTGCCTTTGTGTGAAATTATTGGTAAGTTGGGTATAGCATTTTGCATACCCCCAATTTCAGTTGTTTGATTAACTATCTTTGGAGGATTTCTCGATGGTATTTGTTATGATACAGTTGCTATCATCTTAAGCTGACCAAATAGCTCTTTCATTAGCTCGCTCATTTCGTTAAGGCGACTGTTGAGCTGGTTGATTTCTTGGTCTCTTTGTCGAAGCTGATAACCCATTTGTTGTTGTAACCTTGTTACAATGTTGGCTAATTCTTCAGTTACTTCAACCTCTACTTGAGTTTCAGTTACCGATTGTTGATGATTTGGGTTCTCTTGGTGTCCCTCCTCATTTTGTTGTTTGGGTATCACATTTTTTATTTCTTAAACATGTGTCAATTATACGAACTACTTTAACTTCCATATGATCGATATCATTATTATTTTGGAGATCTAAGATTGATTTCTCTTCATTAATTGGAAAATCTTTATCTTCCCAAAAGAGACGATCATCTTTCTCATCATCTGCTGACTGACTTTTTTCATATTGATGTTTCCAGTTGATGATAGGAGATTTCCTTCCTTCGTCATCTAGTGGAGTTGGTTTATGTTAAGCTACTTCATCATTCGTGATTTGGGATTTTTTTAATACCCAAATTGATCGGGGCCTTCCAATAGTGGATCTCTGGGAACGTGTCCTAAATGTGACATCCTAGTGTTCACCAAATGAATGATATCCTCTTTTTGTGGTATGGTGGGGACCTTCCAACAACTGGCCACTTAGTGTCTTTATATGTAAGGGCTCACTGTTGATATTTAATGACTATAGTGCTTATAGACTTTAAGTCTTACTACAAACAGGCACGATATTATTGAATATTTTCACCTCTTTTAAGGTAGGCATTTGTTGGGTTGGAACCCTGGCTTGCCAATTTCTTTAATCTTCTTTGAAAGTTTCTATTTTTGATAGCCCTCAGAACCTTGTAGATTTTGGAGGAGACAGTTTTCTCTTTTCATGATTGATTATGTAGAATGGGATGTGTATGTCTATCCTAGAATAATTTCTTTATAGCTCTTCCTAAGCTATTTCTTTTGACCCATCGGAGCACATCATAATTATTTTTAGTGGGTATATTTGCCTCCACCAGTGGGTCTTATTATTATTCGACATAAACAGGCAGTCTGGTAGCTCTACAACCAGGATTATATTTCTTGTGAGCCCTTCTGAACATTTTGGTACTAGAGGAAGAAGCTTTGTGGTTGTGATTTCCTGGAGTAAAGGTCGCATTTTGTGTGGTAGTATGCTACCCTGATGTACTGCTAAGTGGATTGACTATGATGGATTTTAATTTAGGCTTAACAGTCACATTCTCTTTAGCAGGAGTAATTGGCATTTTCTTTGATACCCTATTAAAGACAAAACCTTTCTTGGAGGTTAGAGCATCAGGGTTGGGCTCATTCGGAATAATCATGTTTAGCCTCTTTCCCATATTGAATGCTTTTGGCATTCTAATAGGCTCGATGAAAGGTTTAGAGATAGGTCTAGTAGGTAAACACTGGATAACCTCCAAAATCATTTTGGGCTGGAGAGTAGCTCCAGTTGAACCAGTGTTAATTATGGATTGAGGGAACTTATAGTGGATCCCTCACTGAGCATGACAGTCTTCATATTCTTGATGTTTACCATTTGATGAACCTAGGTGTAGATCATAAGATTATAACACTTTATTTAAACTACAATGACACCATATATTTTAATCTTCTCCAACCAGAGATGGAGAGATAAGTGATCTCCAGCAGAGTCTCTAGAAATCTAATCGCACAGAAAAAAACACTTTTGAGGATGCATTCCACCATCTTTATTGAGATGGGAAGGAGCATGTTTCTCATGAGATAAATTAATGTATATTTAACTAGATTTTCTCTAATATTATGTTAGGATTTATTTAGATATAGGTCCCACTTCCTATGAATGCAAGCCTTCATAGTTAATTCCTTGTACCATAATAAAAGTGCAATTCCTTGTACCATAATAAAAGTGCACTCTTGATTAAGGTCAAAAAATAAACATGTTTTATCTGATTTAAATTGGTATTTAGTAGTGCATACGATGGTGTAAATGACTGTCATTTAACTTAAAGTGTATATTGAGAAGGATGAAGACATACTCGATCAAGATCCTAAGGTTCTATCATCTTGGACTATCACGGTCCTTAGTCTACTTAGATAGTTGAAATAGTTCTTAACCGAAGAATCATTATCAACAACCATATATTGCGTCATCTAAAGTATTCTTGTAGACTTGAGATGGTATTTGTCTGAGATAATAAATTTAAGTCAATCATAGCTAACAAAAGGCTTTTTGCCTGTTAAATATATTATATAATTCATGGCTCAAAGAGCAAAGCCATTTAGGGAACATATGGGATATTGTCATGATCGAAATATAATGGGAATATGGAAGACAAGCCACCCGGTTAGAGGGTTATGGTCGTATCTGCATTTCATGTGGTGTCGTTTGATTATAAAATCACACAAATAGAGGACGTGTCCTTACTAGCATGAGATTATTTGAGTATGAATATAGTTATATTTAATTTGACATTAGTTATTTATGAGCAAAAGTTTTCTTAGCTTATTATTCTTAACAAATTATGATGGATGGGTGGATGATTGTTTACTTTAAGTTATTTTAAATGATGAACTTCATATAATTTGAACATATCCCCTAAGAATATATTTTACAATTAACACCGCTATCATCGAGGAATGATAAGTTTTGTTAACCCAGACCTAATCATAAGACCCAACCAAGAATATTAACCCATGCAGCATCCTCAAAGATTTAATTTAGACAATTATTACTATATCAGGGCACATGTAAGTGTTTTTAGGTCTATTTTTATTAAATGTCATAATATATAAAAAAATATGTTTATTAAGGTAGCGCCTCGGCATTAAGGACATAGCGCATCAGCATTTGATAGCATTGTGACACTGTCTAATTGACACCATGGCATTGGGTGCTTAACACTGTGGCATTCTAGGGTAGATAATCGTGTTGACCAACTGACTAGTGCCTAGATGATGATAATATGGCGCTATGGCACTAGTCAAAGGTTGGTTTAAAAAAGCTGGCAGATGGACAAGCACTTTAAATGGAAAGAATAAATTTTTTGACTATCCCTACAGCACTACGTTAGAGCACCACGGCGCTACATCTATGCTTGACATATTTTTGGTTACAAAATTAATTATAATAAATACTCTTTATGACCGGCACAATAATCGATTTGACCAGCTGACTAGCACCTCGGCGCTGCATGTGTACAGCCCTATGTTACTATTTCAGAACCCGAGAGATTAACGCTTCGGCGCTAACATTATAGTGCCATGACGGTAGGCTAGGTTTATAAATAGACCACTTGGGCTACTCATTTTTTCATTATGTATTTTCAATTCTTTAGAACTCTCTCTCTTTCTCTCATTCATTTTCTCAGCTTTTTCTTCTTCTAAGAAAGTGATCATGTCATTCAAGAAGCTCATTAATAAAGGGAGAGCAACTTCAAGCGATTCTAGAAGATTCGTTAGCGTAAAGGTTGAAGAGAGGTATCAATACGCCCTCACTCATAAGCATCTCATCCCGAAAAGGAGCTTCTACAACCTGGGTGAGAGAGTAGAAGGATTGATCAATGAACGTGGATGAGCTAAGCTAGCCTATGAAAATAGCTCATGTGTCATCATCGTGGTGCAAAGTTCTTTGCCAAGGAAAATGAGCACCAGAATAATAAAGTGCTCATTCAGGGGAAACTAGTAAGTTTCGATAGCACTATCATAAATGCATATTACGAATTGCCAAATATGACTTACAATCAATATCTTTTATATTATAATGAGCACCTAGATTTTGATGAAATTATTAGTTTTCTCACTGGTATAAATGTCAACGCCCAGTGAAAATGGTAGGATGAAAAGATTATCAAATTTTTTTCCATCGACCTAATAGCAGAATCAAAAGCTTGGCATTATTTCATTTATGCTAAGCTGATGCCCACTCATAATATTAGTGAGGTAACAAAGGATAGGGTTGTTTTGAATTTTTCAATTAAAAAGGGCTTTATAATTGATATAGGGAAGATTATTTATAATTGTATTTATAATATGCTTAGGGAAAATACTACGGTAAGGTATGGTCATCCCTCTCTTATCTATGATTTTTGTATTGCAAAAGTTCATTAGGGGAGCCCCCATAAAGTTCTTATTCAAAAGCTGATCTAACAAAAAGGCTTATTGACAGATTGGCTCGAGGTTCGAAGTGATAGAAAGCTCACGTGCCCCATGACCTTGACCCCAATTTTCTCAATTCTTAGACGAGCAAATCTTAATGGATCAACATCAAAAACAATCTGATTTAAGGAAAGAGGTAGGTGAGAGTAGCCGCAGACAATGAGCTTTAGAAAAAAAATTTGATTATCATATGGATCAACATCAAAAATAGTTTTTTTATATGGTGCAGTTCAATATGATACTAGTACATATGTTTAAAAATTGTGGTTTTGGAGATCCATGTCAAACTTTTTTTTCTTATGGTGTTTCAATATCTCCTTGATGTAGCTACAAAAGAGGCGAATGATGATTATGACTATTAGTTTTTCACTCTTTTTTATTTTTATTTTTATTTTTATTTTGTATTTTTCTTTTTTTATTTTTATTATAATAGTTTCTTTTGTAATTAATTTCTTATTTAATAAAGATGTGTCTTTTTTGTTTCTATTCAATTTTATTTTTTACTATGTAATGCTCAAGGTTTAAAATTTTCTAAAAATAAAATTTTTCTGCTCCAAGATTTAAAGTTTTCTAAAAATGAAAATTTTTCACTCCGGGATTTAAAGTTTTCTAAAAATGAAAATTTTCTACTTAACAATAGGGCTTAATACCTCGACACTAGTAAACTAGCGTCTCAGTGCTATTAAGCTGAAACAATTGATTCAAAACTCGAGAAGCCATGGCACTATGGAGTATGATTTGGATTATGCCATGAATGCCCTAATATTACCATTTGAGTGTAGAAACACGGTGCCTCGGTGCTACAATTATAGGGCCACGTTGCTATAGGTATAACTTGAATCATTATATAAAAAGCCTTAACATTATCACTTGGATTTAATTCTAAGAGTACAACTCCTTAGCACAGAGATAACAACGCCTTGGAACTAGGCCTATAGCACCACGGTGTTGATTTGTTGATATCTAAAATTCAAAATTTTGGCAGCATAACGCTTTAGCAATGTTAGTTTTCATAATGTTAGTGCAAAGAACTCTTCTCCCTTGTTCTAGATCTAAGATTGATGGAGGGAGGATTTTATTTTACACCGGAACTAAGTTCAATGGTGGAGGATAGCGCACAGACTTAGCACAACAATGTTGAATGACAGTGCTTCAGTGCTAATAGAATTGCTCTATGCCTAAGAGCTTAGCACCATAGCACCTGATTCTTGGTGCCACGGCGCTCTAGATAGAGCATTATAGATTTCATTCTCACGAGCTTGGTGCATCGGTGTTGGGCCTTGGCGCTTTGGCTCCACGGTGTTGCGAGACAGAAACACCTATATTAAACCAAATTCTTGAAGATTTTAACAATTTTTTATGAAAATTCTGGCAACGTAACGCCTTAACAGTGCTAAGTTTTTACATATTTTAGTGTAAATGCACTCTTCTCCCTTGTTCAGGATCCAGAATCGATAGAGGAAGGGTTTTCTTCTTATGTCAAAACCAAGTTCAATGGAGGAGGACTTGGACATTCAACATTCAAAATTCTATAATATTTAAGTCTTAGGGAGCGTTCTTTTTTACTTTGAATCCAAGATCGTTGGAGATACACTCTTTTATTTCTCATCGGATACAAGATCAATGGTGGAAATTTGGATAAATTTTATTTTCAAAAAGAAAATCATGTAAAAAAAGTATCCTCATAAGTTTTTTTTACATGGATCAATAAGAGTAAATCTTGATCTTGTTTCTTGCATGAGGAGATCGCTCTCATAGCAGCGGAAGCACGTTGTTGAAAGCATAGATGATCGGGAGCAAGAAGAGTGAAGGGGGTTGGAGTGAGAGTGAGGGAGAAAGGCAGGAGAAGCAAGAGAGGGGCTGCTTTCCTATTTTTATAGTGAATTTCTCTCTATTGTGGGTAGTTGTATGCTCTATAACCTTTTCCCCTGCTCCCCCTAAGTGGTTATTTCTACTGAGGTGGGGACGGCGGATTTCTTGATTTAAAAAACTAAGGATACATGACAATTCCCTAAAGCCGGTTATGTAAATTTTTGTCATTTTCATTCATTTTATTTCATCATTTTTTTTAGATGCAAATACACCTGAAACACCAATCTTATCCAAATCACATCTAATTGAGGTCCAATTTGACAAATCAGCTCAATTGATATGATTTGACCTATTTGGGCCTAAAGGGGCTAAACCTAAAATTAACCCAAACTACTTAAAATGAAAACTACCTAAATCATTTAAAATATTAAATAAACTTGATTAAAACTTAATTAGAACCTAATTTGGCAATATTTCTCACTTAGCTTGAGTAGTTGTCCCTATAATGTCAAAATCAAATCCAATCCAAACCTAATCCAAATTGAACCAAACGAAGTATTCCAAAATACTTAAAATTGATTTTTACACATAATTCAATAATCAATTGAACTTAATTTGCCCAATTTGGACTCAACTTAACCCAAACTACTTAAAATGAAAACTACCTAAATCATTTAAAATATTAAATAAACTTGATTAAAACTTAATTAGAACCTAATTTGGCAATATTTCTCACTTAGCTTGAGTAGTTGTCCCTATAATGTCAAAACCAAATCCAATCTAAACCTAATCCAAATTGAACCAAACGAAGTATTCCAAAATACTTAAAATTGATTTTTAAACATAATTCAATAATCAATTGAACTTAATTTGCCCAATTTGGACTCAACTTAACCCAAACTACTTAAAATGAAAACTACCTAAATCATTTAAAATATTAAATAAACTTGATTAAAACTTAATTAGAACCTAATTTGGCAATATTTCTCACTTAGCTTGAGTAGTTGTCCCTATAATGTCAAAACCAAATCCAATCCAAACCTAATCCAAATTGAACCAAACGAAGTATTCCAAAATACTTAAAATTGATTTTTAAACATAATTCAATAATCAATTGAACTTAATTTGCCCACCCCAACAAAGCCCAATTTAACCCATATGTTAAATCAATTGAAGTCCAACATAGCCCAAATTAAATCGAACCAATCACTCATACATATTTCAAATCAATATTTGAACATGATATACTATCCCCTTGGGCCCAATTTAGTCAATCGATCAACTTTACACAAATATACCCAAATCGACCTATAATGGCCATATTGAGCCAAAATCAAGATAAATTAAAAATAATATCAAAGAAATCACTCCAAATCATATGGGGCACTTAATTGAACACAATTCAACCATCCTTTTGGTTCAATTTGGCTAATGGACCCAAGTGAATCTACCTAGCCTCATTAGGTTAAGATCAAACTCAAGGAAGATGCATTAGGGCACTAACTATAGTGTCATAATCACTGAATTAAGAGATTCCTATTTAATATTAAGACATCTTAATTATTGATTTTATAATTCAAATTAACTTCATCCAAAAATGAGATCAACAATCACTCCCTTCCTCTTGATGGAGAAATCCAATGGAGTTACAACTAGACATAGAAATATAAGTCTAAAATATAATTGATCCAATTCAATGTGCAATTTCTCACTAATAGATAATATTTGACTCATGTAGATTATTAATTAGGATAATCATATCGACAGTGTGAAGCATTAAACTTCACACAATCACAAGAATCTTATCTATTTTAACTTATCACAATCTCGAGTCAACCAAACTAAATCTAATTATCTTAAATGTGATAATATAAAAATTCGTACTGAAGACATAATATTTTAATATGTTATGTACAATATTCATTGTAAAAGGTAATTCATATCAAAATTAAGAATGACAATATCAAGGGCCTATGTTATTAGTTTCGAGTTAATTTTTTATTTTCAAAAATAGTTTTGAAGATGGTAATGCTCTAATTCAATCCTAAAGTTGACTTAGCCTGAAGTAAACCTTTGTCATTGTCACGATTGTACAACAAGGAGACGCTTTACATTGTGGTATTACAAATCCTAAAAGGAAGAGGACTTGTGTCAAAGTCATGCATTAAGCAACATTATTAGTTGTTTTTTTTTCAAAATAATGATGGCAATCAAGCTTTGACTAACCAAAGACCATGCCTTCTCGGCCATTGTTTTATAGAATTAATATCAAATTGTATAAATTGTCAAATTGAAATCCTTTGCTCCATCGAAATCTTCGATCATTGTGCTAACCATTGGATAAACCTTTCCGTAATAAAATCAAATTGGTGAACTGGCTTGCAAATGTATTGCCCCATTGATAGAAAGTATGGCATCACAAATGCGAGTGTGCAGACCGAAGAAATGAGCATTTTACAGTATAAACATCCTCTTACAAATTTTTATCTACCAATCAACTACGCCGATATTATGTCTAATGAAGGATATACAAAAGATTGATACGAAGCTATGATATATCAATATTACAAAAAATAATATCAAAAAATTAGATATACAATATCTAACACGTGTTCAAACACAACTGAAATATATACAATTAAAATAATATTAAAAAATTTAAAAAATACATATACCCTAAATAATTAAATTAATATTATTTAAAAATATTTTTAAATATAATTTATTATATTTGAAGTTATTATGAAATTTTGTAAATTAAAGAACAAAATTGAAAAAAAAAATGAATAATAAGATATATTTATTATAAATAATTAAATTTATAAAAAATTATAATTAAACTTATAAATTTAAAATTAATAATAACTTTAATTCATTAAAATTATTAAAATATAATAAAAATTAATTATATATATAATTTAAATTTTATATTTAAATAATTTATTTTTTATTATTTTTAATATTATATCTATTTAATTTATACATATAATTTTTAATTATTATTATAATATCATATCCAATATATATATCGTATCTCATATCTCATATTTTTAAAAATAAAAATATCTCATATCCGTATAATATTCGTATCCCATATCCTTATCATATTCATATCCTCATATTCATATTTGTGCATCATAAATACCAAGTAATATGAAAAAGCTTTCTTTATACCAAAAGAAATTGGCAATTTCATAATTGTATCCTTCAATTAGATTTATTCCATTTAGTGAGCTAGGACATTGAATGCATGCACCGACTCATCCTTATTACGCTAACTCCAAAATTTAAAGGTCAATTTGCTGAACATTTTTGACGTGCTTAAATAAGAAATGCTACAAACAAAATTTATTCGAGATATGTAAATTCAATAATTTAAAGATGTGGTAGCCACCGCAGCCATGATGCCACTTTTTTCATCCCGGTAAATCTAGTTTTTTACAATCGAGCAAATGCCAAGAGGTCTCATCGGTCAAATAATTAATTGCACGACATTGAAATGCAAGCACATAAGCTTAATAATGCTTATCAGTTATCAATCACAAAACCTTGGTTATCGAGTGAACCCACGAAGTGACGATAAGAGGAGTGCCTGTATAAAATTAGGGTAAAAATAGTTCAATCATGCATATTGAATTACGTTAACATGAAATTTTGGTTTCACAGGAAATATGAGTTGCCAAGATTCATCGATTGTTGTATAGACCCCTGTGAAGAGCAACAGCATAATCCCCAAATTGGATATCAGTTGGAGGAACCATTTCAAAAGCATAACAGATTGGCCTACAGACTTGCATGGGCCTTGCAATCCCACAGGAATCTGAGAACCTACCAAATGTCGCCTCGTCAAATGGAGCCGATTCGGTGAGGAAAAAGAAACAATCCCTGGCTAGTCTTTCAACCTGAAAATACTTCAACGAATTATTCAAAAAAGCATGGCAGAAGTAATTATGGTATAATAATATAATAACATACATATCGCAAATATCAAAGAAATTAATGAAACAAGTTTGAACTAAAATGCAATATAGTTTATGAGTAATTAACTATTCTTATCTAAAATGTCATCATCGCCATTGTTGGCTTCGTGCAATATTCTCGTTGAACTCGTTCATTTTGACTGTTACAAGTTGTCAATTCTAGTTAATGATTTTTTATTTCATATCCTCTTATGAAGTTGCTTCTGTACACTCTCTTACAATAATTCTATCACCAGCCCTTTCAAGCTCATCATGCAACGTATGTCCATATATATATATATATATATATATATATATATATATATATATATATATATATATATATATATATATATATATATTCTCCCTTGGACTTGCTAATGAATTGTTGCTCAAAACCTACTGCTTAGCCTTTCAAAAGAAAAGCGAGGATTCACATCCTCGCAAGAATTCACATCACCTTCTCTTTTCAACTATATCTGTGTCATATCTAATTCTTTCTAGCCCAACTCTCATATCCATATCCAAACCAAATAGCTAGATTTTGACCACTTTATTAAAGTTACTATCATTGTGCTATACTCTTATCACATTAAAATCTTTAGCACTTTTAATTGGAATATAAATTAGAGGTTATTTGGTTGGTTGTATTTGTACTACACTGAAATTAAAATCCTTGCATTTTGAAACTTTTGTTTAGTTTGTTGCATTTCAAATGCAGTATATTTTGACAGTGTATTTAAAATACACCATTTATTTTAAATCTGGTGTATTTGAAATTCACCAAATTTAGGTAATTTTCATAAACACTATTCAATGTAAAGTAAGATCGGCCAATGCAGCCAATCGCCACTGCTAATTGCCTCCTACCATGCCATTGGATGCCTCTATCCACCACCACCCTAGGCCATTATTACTGTCGCCCCATACCATAGTTGACGCCACCGTCAACAATCACTAATCACTGATCTGCCGCTTCTGCTCATCATTTGTCACCTGTCATCACCAACCACTACCTAATTACTTTGCAATAGTTTGATTAACAAACAAAAAAAGTAAACTCTTGCATTTGTAGTAACTATAAAATATTCTAAATACATTACTTTTATCTTATACTGTATTTCTTTTACACTGTATTTCAAATTCAACTAACCAAAGAATCCTTTAGATTTTAAAAAGGGACATTTACATACATTAAATATCAAACTTTATATATTTGATATGTAAATACATAAGAATTGTGATATTGTGTGTATAAATCTTCTACAAATTATATTTTTTTACACCCTCGGTAGGTCATTTAATAATGAAAGCATCTAAAGCCTAATAGAACCAAGTGTTTATAGGGTATGACACTTTGGTTCATTTATTGAAATCAAACTTGTCATTTGGATATAAGCATCCCTGAGGCTAAACTATTTGTAACATTTGAGTTGTCTTAAATTTGTTTTATGTTGATTAGTGGGTCTCATTATTCGATCAGCCATCCCCATTGTAATTCCATCATGCATACGCTATTGTAATTCGATCATGCATAGGCCATTATTGATAGTGAGCACCATCAAAATTCATTTTTTTAATTTTATTATCATAACTATTATTGCTAATACTAACTTTTTCTGACACTTTATTCTTTGATTATCATCATTATTTGCCATTTAAGGAGATTAGAAATATTATCTGTTGATACATTGAGATATACCCGTAAAACTCACATCAAAACTAACAAACTAAATCTGAATTTAAATTTTATCATACATTAAAATTATGGGAGAAAAAAATTAAACATAGGTTACGATCAAAACTAGTTTGGATTCATACCAAGTAGGTATGATATAAATACCATACATTTGTTGAGAGATTTGATGGACAAAAATAAAGAGAGTAAGGAGGATTTACATATAATATTTGTTAATTTAGAGAAAGCATATAACAATGTGCCAAGAGAAGTATTTAAGAGAGTCCTAGAAAAGAAAGGATTTAAGATTGCATAGATTCAAGCCATTAATGATTTGTATACTAGAAATACTTATGTTCAAACGTAAGGAAGATTGACCAAGTATTTCCTATTATTCATGTTAGAAACAGGCTAAAATATTTCCAACACAAACAATTAAAATACTACAGACAGGTTAAGTCCATACAAAATTTTAAAAAAATTTAAATTCATATTTAAATGATTTTCTGCAAAAAGTCACGTGTTATTATAAATGGTATTGTTATATTTATTAATGCACAAACTAACAAAGCAAAATAGATAATGCCTAACGAAAACCATTAATATAAAATCAACTGCTTACTGAAGATTCTTAGATCACACATGTAAAGCTATAATAACAACAACAATAATAATCAGGCCTTTATCCCACTACTTGGGGTCAGCTATATGAATCTTCTTTTTCATTGTGTCCAATTAAATGTCAAATTCTCATTTAATTCTAATATAAGGTCATTTATCATACTTTCTAGCCAAGTCTTTTATGTCTACCTCTATCTTTCTTAACATAAGCTAAATCTAATATATCTACTATCCTAATTGGATCATTGGATAACTGACATTTTATGTTACCAAACCATCTAAGGCGACTCTCTCTAATCTTATATGCTATTGTTTCACATTTTATATCTAAGTGTAAAGGCACTCATCCACCTAAGCAGCCTTATGTCTGCAACACTTCACTTACATTTATGCTTTCTCCTTTACAGGCTAATATTTTGTGTCATAAAGAGTTGCAAGCCTATCTTATAAAATTTTCCCTGAAGTTTAAGTGAAACATTTCAATCAAACAAAAGGCCCGATGCATTCCTCCAATTCAACCATCCAACTTGAATTATAATAATAATATCCCCATCTCTTCCACCATCATTTTGGATAATAGACTCGAGATTATCTAAAACATTCACTCTTTTAAAGGACTTGATCATCCATTATCACAACCCCACACTAGGTCTCTTTATAAATGTATAGCAACCATAGTAAACCTACCAGCATGAAACTAAACAGATTTTGAGAAACTTTTGTATCACGTTGTAACATATACTCAATTACTCTCTCACATAATTTTAAAATATGATACATTAATTTAATTCATCTATATTTGCACACTCTTATGCATCACCTTTGTTCTTAAAAATAAGAACCAACAAACTATTTTTTCACTCATATGACATCCTTTGTCTTTAATACTATTAAAAAGATTAGTAAAATAATATATTTCATGATCTCCTAAGCATTTCCACACTTCTATTGGAATATCATCAGGTCCAACTGCTTTCGACACTTCATTTTTTTTAAAACTTCTCAAACATCAATTTTACTAATAAAAAGATAAAAATAAAAAAATTTATTTTTATTTAAGGTACTAATATCACTAAAGCAATCATATTCTTATAATATTCATACAAAAAATTTTAAATTTCTCATCCACTTATATTGAATATTCTCTTTTTTTAAGAAAATCACTTTTTAATCTTCATTCTTTATGCATTGCACTTGAACTATATCTTTACTTTTCCTATCGCTTTGCTTAGCTAACTTATGCATATATCTTTTGCTCTCTTTAGTATCAAATCTAATAAATCATTAAATGTTAAATTCTTTATAACACATTATTTTTTAGGCTCCTTATAGGCTACTCATTATCTTTTCCAATTCTCTGAATTTTTACGTCTAAACTAATTTTTATACCAAACATTCTTATTTTTTATCGTTTCTTGCATATCTTGATTCCATCACCAATTATTTTTACTAATAGAAGCTTTTCCTTTTGATTCTTCATGCACATTTTAGCAATTTCCAGAATAATTTTTTGTTCACACATATAAAGTGTTGAAGTTGTCGAATTTACTGAATATACTACACTTTTGATGCTTTAAAGGAGAGTCATTTTGGCCTTGAGGCGGTCAATGTAGCACGTGAACCTACCACAACTAAGATTCATAATAAACTCAAGCAAAACGTGAATCTAGATCAAACCATCCCATCAAATTGTTTTATTTTATTTTTGTTACAAGATTCTAATTAACTAACATAAGACATCCTTATTTGACATTTTTTTTTTACTTTGAATTAGATTAACTTTATATTTTTTTTTATTTACTTTTAATTTAATTTCCAAATCTAAGCTCTATAAATAAGAGCAAGAAGGATGTTATTTGCATCATCTTAGATTGAATTTGAAGCCCTTTTGATTACATTTTTTTCACTCATCTGACATCTTTTGATTACATTTTCTCACTCATACAACAAACCTCTCTCTCTTTCTCTTAATAAAAACCCTATTAATCGTTTTTCTCTCTCCATACAGAAGCTTTGTTTCTCATGTCCCCCACTCTCTACTATAGAAATTGTTGATTTATAATCTTCCTTCATAATTTCTTCACCAAATCCCACACCACTTTGAAAATCTCTTCTCACATCAATGTTCACACATCTAATAGATTGAATTTAAGAAAAATATAATAAATCAAAGAATTTCTAAGAAGATAAAACAAGATATCTCAATCTTTAAGGTCTCATCAATTTTCTGCAGCATATACTACATCACTCTAGATCATGACTTCACTGCAAGAGCTTTCAAGCATTATTTCCCTTAATTACCACGATAGTTGACAATTTGGCCTTTCATAACTAATATTAAGATACTTTTCTAATAATTAGTATCCTTTGATGGATTTGGTTGCAAGTAATAAAAGTGTAAAATAAAAAATAATAATAATGAGATCTATTTCTCAAGTGTTCAATACAAACTAATACTGATTTAATTTATCAAAAGTTCTATTTTTAGTGCACGATAAATTCACATAAATTGGATGAATTCCACTCATGTTCACCCACATCATGCCACCCCTATCCCCTGACACATCCGCTATCCCTCAACATCACGCTCATCTCCCGAAACCACCATTATTCCCTAATAATGGCCCCATCCCAAAATGTCACATCAACCACCCAACACCTATCCCCATAAGCCAGCATGGCCCAATCCCACAATAATGCAATTAACCATCTATACCAGTTACGTCACCCAACATCACCCTTGTCACCATACATCATCATCATCCCCCAACAACGCAGCCAACAAGCCAATGCCATTACATTGTCGCCTGCCTGCAACTCTACCCTAGTTTTTCTGTTAAATCAATATTTTAAATTACATTTGCAGTATTAATGTATTAAAAAAAAAGCTAAATGATTTAATAAACATGGATCCAAAATACTTGCAGGCAAACACAATCATTTTAACAACCAAACAAATAGCCTTGAGAAAGCAAAGTCATTGTATTTATTTATTTTATCAAGTACACTACCATAATATCTTATTCAACTCTCCAATCTCATCGGGTGAACCTGCAACTTTAATTATATGCATCTTTGTAGATAACGCTGCTTTTGTTTATACGTGTCCATGAATTGAGTACTTGATAATTTCCTTTATTTTGATTTCATTACAATGTCCTTATTAAAGGGATTACGAAGTAACTTCTCAAATTCACTTTTCAATCTTTCTTTAATCTCGTTTATCTTTAAATTAACGATATCCTAATATCTTCAGGATTAATACTCCTAACATGATCAAAATACAAAATCTATATAACTCATTTTCTCCTACCATAATGCTCAACTAACTATAAAATAATAATAAAGTTGATTTTTGACCTTTATTACTACCAACTTTTCGATTATTCAAAAAATTTGTATCGATTATGTCAATAATAATTATTTGTTGCCATTGCTTAAAAGAACATTTACAAACTTTCTCAGTTACACGGTTTACGTCTCTGATCTCAATGAAAAGAAAAAAAAAACCTTTTTATAATTTTTTTAATATAATTAGACATTCCCTCCCTCCCTCCCTTCATCCCTCTTTTTAAAATTATATTCATCAAAGAGAACTATAAATAATCTTTTATGAATATCATTTTATTTCATACCCAGAAAATATGTAAAATTACGGTAAAGCATACTTTATTTTGCATGTTATTAATAATATGTTCTATATCTACGTACAGAAAAAAAAGCTGGCACCAATGGATGTTCAACATCCATAGATCTCAACAAATTAAAAGAGCAAGCAGTAATACCTGACATTGGGCAAACCTGATGTTGTTCATTATGATGATTGGCCGTATTTTGGACAAGCTATCAGCCAAAATTCGAACAGAAAGAAGCTCTAAAAAGTTCTGCAATGCCCGGGATTGGACTTCTGAATCCTCAGCCTCATAATCAGCAAACCATAACACTGCATTGACTTCTTTCCATGGGATAAACGTATCTCCTTTAGTTTCAATGATAGATTGACACGGTCTGATGACATTCCATAGTACCCTGACACCAGTCGGAAAAACATTTATGCACGAGGAATCTGGATGTGTGGTTGTAGCAATTATCTTATTTGGACTAAAACATTGTGAAAGATTTGATGTAAAACGCAAATTTTTATCGTTGAGCAAAAGCACATAGCCATCAGCAGTTGAAGGCAGAAGTTGAAGAAAAGAATAAGCAGAAGCAACTTCATCTTCTTGAAAACAGCCATTGGATGCAGTACCAGACAAAATCCTGGGGCCATAATCATGCAAAAAGAAGCAGGATTCTCCATAACGACACCCCTGTTTGTTGAAAATTAGTCAGTGGGAATGCAAAAAACCATAAATCAGCATAGATGAAATAATCAAAAAATTAAAGGTTCACACTGTTGTCCATTAGACCCACATGTACTGCATATGAATTCAATTCCAAATTAAATGAACAAGTTATATTTCATTTGAAATATGTCTAAACTTGCATACACCTTGTGGAACCTATAATTCAGAGACTTCCTCAAAAGGTCCTTAAAACTCTCCCAAGTATCATATAGTGTCTTCCCCTCAATAGGAAAAAATTTGGAGATTTTGATCCACATCCTCTCTATTTTTGTAGGTGGGAAGTATTGAAGTAGGAACTTCTAAAGCTAAATCATCTGATTTATGATGGAGTTATTAGACAAAAGGTTTAACTAACTATTCACCTAATCTCTAAGGGAGAAAGGTAACAATATTAGTCTACTAGTTAAATTAACAAGTTAAAATGTTGGAGGATTTACATATATATACAACACAATATTACATATTTACATTTCAAGCACCTAGATGTTAATTTTTACATCACACCTAAATCTGTAATATCACATCAAAAATATGACTATCATTAATTTTTTTTTAAAATTAAATTCATAAATAATGTTAAAATTAAATTAATTTGAAAGTGACACTTAAATTAACTAAATAAAAATAAGAAAAAATTTTCTATTAGCTGCTATTGAATTAAATTAATATATTAACATTATATATATATATATATATATATATATATATTAGATCAAAGCCTGCTTCATTATAAGAAGTAAAGAAGAAATTACTACTTCGAATTATGTTATATGCTAAATACATATCATATATATTTAATATGTAAATATAAGCTGCTGAAAATGGCGTGAAATCCTTACGTACAGTAATCAAGTTTCAATTTTAATGAAAATGAAGTAAATGTAAGAAAGAATGAATGTTCTCCCAAGCATCAAATTTTCCTCGTTTTGCACTCTTCTTCAGATCAGGTGGTAGCTGCTGTCGTCTTATCTAGCCATTATGCTAACGATAAAAAAAAGATTTTATTTAAAAAAAAGACAGCCATTAGCAGGACTCTGATTCTCATTTTTCTCCACAACTTTTCTCGTTTTTCTCCCATCTCCCTCATCCCTGCACGCTAAGCCAGGTGATTCTCTCATATTTTTCAATCTCTCTCTAATCCCTCTGCCATCTTTCACGTGAGAAAACCCACCATCACAAACTTCTCCACCCCGATAGTTCCTCCCATTCAAACCATCTCCTACTCCCGTTTGCACTCATTCTCATTCTCATAAGCTTCAGCTCATTCTGTCTCACACATTTCTCTTTCCTGCCTTTTCCCATCTTCTTCCTTGGTTCATTCCCAAGAACTGCATCCTATTGCTTATTATATAGAGCCACCCTCGTCTCCATCCAAGTTGGCAGGACCATCTCGAGCTTGTCGTCCCCTTAGTTCTCCATCTCACATAACAGAGCCGAACCTCTTCATTTCAGCCACCTGCTCCTTCACTAAAACCACACCGATCCAGCCAACTCCATTTACCTTCCTCAGCATTTAAAAAAAAAAACTAGCTTATCTCATTTTTTTGGTGTTCCCATCAAACCCAACCACGCTATCATCCTTGCATTATTAGCCTCCCACAGTGGCTGTCCATCCGGCCAACCCAAACATTAACACTCAACTTCTCCTTCTCGCTCACTCTCTCTCTCTCTCTCACTCTCTCTCTCTCTCGCTCACTCACTCTCTCTCTCTCATCTCTCTTTCCCCTCATCCAAGACTTGCTCCACTCTTCTGCCTTGATAAACATTCAACTGATCGCTAGGTAATCATCTCCTCTAAACTAAGCTCATATCTCTCTCTAACCTTCCTTTCTATCTCTACTTGAGCTCTCTAAATCATTTCTCACCTTCCAACAGTAACAAAAATAAATAAATATAATGTTTCTTGTGCTAATATATATATATATATATATATATATATAAAAATCCACTCTCCCATTTGCATCCATAGATAAAAATACATGTGAATGCCAAAAAAAATTATAAGTGTCCAATCATGTTGCTTTAATATGACAGAAATTTGCAAGATTTAAGTACTCATTCATGTTGCTTTAATGCGAGTAGAAAAATTAGGGTGTTTTTTTGTGCATGTTTTGAAGGCCTATGTGATGCTTCCTGTAAGTGCGATAGGTGCAAAAATCCTCTAATCATAGTGTCGTAAGACACCTATCAAGCATATTTCCCATAAATATAGTGGGAAGGCCTTAGCAATCCCGATGCTACTCCCTATGTGCAGATAACGCCAGGAGACTGTCGGATTTTAAACAAAATTGACTACAGGGAACTAAACTTAAATGATCTCTAAAATTTGAAACATTTAAAATGTGCACAGATTGACTAATAAAAATAAATAAATAAACACTAAAGTAAGCTAAGATGAATTGCATAAAAACCAAGGTTCAATATGGAGGTAGTAACGTTGAGGATATAATAGTTGAAAAGAAATCCTCCTTTGAATTCAAAGATCAAGCATTTAAAGTTCAGATGAAAAAAAGGTGGCAGGTGTAGGCCATCATACTCCTTATTTATATATTTGAAAGAGAGACTCTTATGAAGTTCACCACATTAAATGATGCTCAATAGCCACCAATGAATGTGAATGAGGCTATTGAATGACAACTCATCATGAAGGGACTCACCATCCAAGCCAGATGTTTTGAAATTCAACAAACATTAAAATGAACCTTTTCTTTTCAATACAAGTTATATGTTTAAGAAATATTACACCAAGATACGTGCTAATATATGTATATATATTATACAAGCTTCTTGAGACAATCATACATCCAGATCTATCACATCAATAAACACCTAAACGCCTTAAAGATTCGAGTTATGCATGCATTTTAAAACAATATTAATATTCAAAATTATTACATTGGGATGCATGCGATCAATTGAAATTTACAAATATCAATAATACATGCATTACAAGATAGTCTAAGCCTGGAATTAATATCTCGATATGCACATAAACAACAAGATGCACTCTACACATGTATTACAAAGTAACATCAATTCAAAAATAACACCTAGAGTAACATATAAGTGCTCTTAGATGACTTATACATTTTACAAGATATTTCTCAAAAGCTCAATTTCAAATGCCTTGTAAGGTGCTTCGAGTTCTCAAAATTACAAAAAAAAAAATTGTGTTAAATTAGCTTACCTGTGCTCCAACCAATACATTAAATACTTTATTACACAGTCCAAGAATGTTGCACATGTTAAATTCAGAGCTAATCTAAACGCAATCTTGCCTCAAGAATTACACATATATTTAAATGATCAACAAACATATATATATATATATAAAGTAAAATCTCAATTTATTGATTTTACGTCTTCTTGGTTGGGCAACTATGCCTATAAGAAAAAGTTGTAAGCCACATTTAACAAGTCCAATCCTCCTCCTTACAAGGACTGTAGTTAACAAGATTGGTTACAAATTAAATGTTTGATCATTAAGAAGAAAATTTGATTTATACATTTAAACACAACTATCAAAGATCTTAGTTTAGAAAAGTTATATTCAAACCCACAAACTGTGTTTTCAAGATAGCAGATATTATTATAATTTCTAATTATAAATCCAATACTTTGATAATAAAAGAGAAGAGTTGACAAGGTTACCCTAATGATTATTGTGTTGATTGAGAATATCAACCGGAGGGATCATCATTATCAAAACAATTAAGAAATAAATATCCAATCATTTCAAATCTAAGTTCTCAAAATGCAAATCTAGATCCGATCCTCTATTGTTAAATTAATAGAGTTGACGGAATCTAGAACAATAAATTAAATGATTTAAGCAGCTGTCACACCGATGATGGCTATGTTGAATGTTATATCAATCAGAGGAGATTTTATCATCAAAAGTTATTTGAATTTTAAACTAAATTAACATAAAATTAAGCTTCAATTAAATAAAAATTCAAATCAAGTGAAGTTCATTATTCTAAAAAATTTAAAGCAAGTAATTTATCCACTCATCCACCATCGTTTGTTGGAGATGACAAATTAAAAAAACCCTAGCTCACAAAGAAGATAATGTCAAGCCAACTAAATTACTATTCAAATTCAAATAATCTTATGCAGTAAGGACGTGACCGGTGTCTTCTGTCCACGTGATGTTGCCCCTAAATGGAACCACATAAAATATAGTTACGACTAGCGTCATCTAACCGAGTGGCTTGGCCCTAAATGGTTCCATTATAATATGGTCACGATTGTAGCTCATATGTTCCCCAATGGCTCGACTCTTTTGGTTATGAATCATAGGGTATATTTAATAGGCATAAAGCCTCATGTCAACTAAGGTAGACTTAAAATTTATCTCATTAGACAAACATCAACCCAAATCTACAAAGATTATTTTGGATGACGTAACCCATAATTGCTGATAAAGATCCTTCGATCAAGTTTATCGACTACCTCCTCTGACTAAGTAGACTAGGAACTATAATAACCCAGAATGACGAAACCATGTGATCTTAATCGGGCGCATCATCATCTCCCTAACCATATATTTTAAACTAATAAATGATGAATTTCATAAATTAACAATATTCCATCTACTACTATTATATGCTAAGCAATTAGTGACCTAATGACTAGCTTTAATCGAAAGTTCTCTCTCTTGGGAGAAAAAATTAACTATTGGTGCTAGCACCTATAAAAAATGTGAAACCAAATCTAAAGTCCTCACAAAATAAGGGCGAAATCTCTGAGTAGTGACTTATCTACTATTTCATGCACCTTCTGAAAATTTGTTCTTCTAATCTCTCTTCATTGAGAGATCGGTGGTGAATTTTCAGAGCCCACAATAATCAGCAAACCATTTTTGCAAACAGTGAATCTCCTGCTACATATCCTCCAAAGTCAAATTTGAAAATCCCCTTGTAAATTCCTCTTGGACGACATGATGGATAGACTGAAAAATAGGGGTGAAAGACTCGGATTGTTACAGGTTGATGTCTAAAATTACTTCAACTAGTAGCTGGATTCAATTTTGACTGAATATTAGAAGTCCCTGGGGTAGTTGACTCTAGATCTTCCAATGTATAGGATTGGATAGCAGTGTGCGTGTATTTCCTACAAGAGGGAGACGTAAAATTGGAAAGATCTGCGAGTGGATAGGCAGGTTGGTTGTAGAATATCAAAAGAAAAAAGTGTCTGATGACTCTGATTACTTACATCAGGCCTGAAAATTCTACGACACTTTCCTTTCTTCAAATTATGAGAAATTGGTGTTGTTTTCCTTGGTGAATATATAGTTTGAAGGCAAAAGAACTATTTTTGTGTGGCTGAACAGCTATGATGCACCGACACTTTTAAAAATGGGATATGCAACTCTAACATGTGTCGAACACAAACACGGGTCCGATATGCCTCCTACACGTTCAGACACAGGAAAGACCAATCCGATTAAAAATATTAAAAAATTAAAGGATACTTGTGTCTTAAATAATTAAATTAATATTATATAAAAATATTTTTAAATATAGTTTGTTATAATTTAAGTTACCGTAGAGAGTTTTGAGAATTTAGAGAATGAGATTTGAGTGAGAAAGAATAAATAATAAGATATATTTATTATAAATAATTAAAATTATTAATTATTATTATAATATCGTGTCCATTATGTGCCTATGTCGTGGCGTGTCCATATCCCCGTATCCATGTTCGTGCATCATAGCTAGATAGCAACGAAATAGAATTGGGGCACTTCCCACTATAGGATGGAATCAGGTAACTCTCTAACAAGATTCTTGGATTGTAGAACAATGCTACCTTAAGGCCAAAATAAAGAAATGGGGTTCGAATAGAGGAACAGAGGGTTAGGATAACTAGAGCAAGATTGTATGGCACTATGTAGAGAATTAAAAGGCAAGGAATAGAAAACCAATAACAAGATGGCTTTCCATGTGTAGGGGCAGTGGCCGATTTAAGCCACTAGGAGGTTTCATCAATAGGAAAATTTTAAATTTTTTTTTTAATTTTTGTGGAGTTAGGGTAACCTAATTTCATATATAGGGTTACAAAGATAGACTCTGACAATGATATTGGACCTAGGGCATAAACAAGGAGGTCGGCAATTAATGGGAGGGAGAATGAAGGCCAACATCTAGGGTTAAAGAGAAGGAAAAAGTAAAGAAGAAAACAAAATTGAGATAAAATAAAAACAACTCAATAACTTACTAGATGATTCAAATGTAATGAAAGATACAAGATCACCATCAACAATGATTTAAAAGCAGAATCACAACCCAATATTGAAGGATAGCGAAATTTTCAATATAAAACTCTAGAGATAACTCTCTAATACAAACATGAATAAAAATCCACAAACAACTCCCTAACAATAATACTTATACCCTTAATATAAAACCTAAACATAATTAAATTAAAAAGATACAAATGCCCTTACTCAAATAGCTAATATATAATAATAACCAAATGTAGATGGGCGGCCCACACTTAAGCCAACCCTAGGCTGACGGCCAAGCTTGAACCAATCCTAAAGGGAAATGACCTAAACCAACTTGGCCATGGAGTCCAGGCACTTCCGTGTGTGTGTGTGTGTGTGTGTGTGTGTGAGAGAGAGAGAGAGAGATGACCTAAAAGGCATTGCAAACGCAAGGTACCGATTTGAGGTCATCAGACTGCGAAGGAACTGACTCTTTACTCTCCTTGCATATTTTGAAATATGAGGCTGATCGACTGTTGGGAAAGTTTCATTAGTGACGACTTTAAACGATGGTGCTTGCTCATGGTGAGGCTGCTAATCAAGAGAGAATAATATTAAATCCAACTTTATCCATGGTGACACCCAAACCCTACTTACAAAACTTACGAGGTTCTAACATAATGGTGAGTAAAAGAAAAAAGAAAGAGAGAGAGAGAGATTATAAGAATTTTATTATTAAATCCAATTGCCCAAATGACTTCAATGGAAATTTCCATATGATCCTTTATTTATAACGTTTTGATGTTATAGGAAAAGTTATATAAGGAATCAAAAAATACATCCAATTACATGAGGTATATAGCCCAAAATGTAGGTAAAAAAATATAAAAATATAAATGGATATTAGACACAGATAATAGCTAATCAGATACCTACCGAGTGGGCTTGATGAGTAGGCCTACCTTGAAATTATGCATTTGCATAAATATAAAAGAAACAAAATTGCAAAATAGGAGTACAAAACTATGAGTGAACAATATGAGCTAAATCCATTTTGAGGACCTGGAAAAAATTAAAACTATACTCCCTATCTAAGGATGTTCATAAGGAAGCTACAAGAGCTTAGAATTTGGGATGTTCATAAGGAAGCTAATGTTATGTGAGAAAAAGTAGCAAGTGAAATTAAACAAGTTGCTAAAAATGTGCTTGGAGAATCAAAAGAAAAATATTTTTTTAATAAAAATAGTTAGTGGTGGAGTCAGAGTGTGCAAAAAAAATAAGAAATAGAAGCATTGTTATAAAACTTAGTTTCGATGTAAAAACTTGGAGAATTAGGAAAGATATAAAGTGGCCTGTAGAGATTCTAAGAAAATAATGTATGATGCAAAAAAATTAGCTTTTAGTAATTTATACAATAGATTAGATATTAAAGAAGATGAAAGATGTATGTATAAGTTAGCCAACTAAAAGATAGAAGAAAAGACCTAGTCAAGTAAGGTGTATGAAAATAATAAAGTATTTTTCTTAGAAAATGATATTGAAAATAGGTGGATGAGGTATTATGATAAACTTTTCAATTAAGGATCTGAAAGTACGATTGATTTTAGCAACCTTAATACCCTAAAATTTTTATCGTCGTATTAGTAAATCTGAAGTTAGAGAAGCTTTGAAGAAAATAAAATGGGTAAAAACGGTAGGACCTGATGATATTCTAATAGAAGTGTGAAAATGTTTAAGAGATCAAGGAATTTCTTGGATTACAAATCTTTTTAATGTTATTTTAAAGACTAAAAAGATGTCAGATGAGTGGAGAAAGAGTTTGTTGGTTCCTATATTTAAGAATAAAGGTGATGCACAAGAGTGTGCAAATTATGAGGAATTAAGTTAATGTGTCATACATTAAAATTATGGGAGAGAGTAATTGAGCATAGGTTACGATGTGATAAAAAATTTCTCACAATCGCTTTGGTTTCATGCCAAGTAGATCTACTATGGATGCTATACATTTGTTAAGAGCTTTGATGGAGAAGTATAGAGAAAGTAAGGAGGATCTACATATGACATTTATTGATTTAGAGAAAGCTTATGATAAAGGTTCAAGATATGTTCTTTGGAGAGTTCTAGAACATAAAGGAGTTAATATTGGTTATATTCAAGTCATTAAGGATATGTATACTAGAGCTATTACTTGTGTCCAAACACAAGGAGAATTGATAAAATATTTTCCTATTTCAATTGGATTACATCAAGGATCAACTTTAAGCCCTTATCTTTTTACTTTAGTTATGGATGCTCTTACTAGGCATTTACAAGAAGATGTACCTTGGTGTATGCATTTTGCTGATGACATTCTTCTTGTTGATAAGACTAAAGAGGGAGTCCAAGAGAAATTTGAATTATGGAGGTCAACTTTAAAGGTTTTCATTTAAGTAGATCTAAAACTGAATATATGGAGTGTAATTTTAGTTGTAGAAGTTCTAGTAGTAGTGTTGTGACAATAGGTGAACAAGTCATTAATAAGAGTGAGCGATTGATATTTAGGCTCATTGTTCAAAATGATGGTGAAATAGATGGAGATGTTATTAGTAGAATTCAAGTTGGATGGTTGAAGTGGAAGAATGCACCGCTCGTGATAGAAAAGTTTCACTTAAACGTGAAAATTTTATAAGATATAGTAAGACCGCAATGACTTATGGGAATGTTGGCCAATAAAAGAAGCATAAGACTAAGTTAAGTGTTGCAGAGATGAGGATGCCAGTGGATGAGTGGCTTTACTCTTAGAGATAAAATTAAATGAGTATGTTCGAAAAAAAGTTGGAGTTCCATAAGATAAGATTAGAGAATCGTTTGGTTTGGCCACATAAAGCGTCCGGTCAATGACTAAGAGAGTAGATGCAGATTTGCCTTATGTTAAGAAAGGTAGAGGTAGGCTAAAAAGACTTGGTTAAGATGTATAAAAATGACCTTAGTATACTTAAATTAAATGAGAATTTGACAATGTAGACACAATGGAGACTAAGGATTCATGTAAATAACTTAGTGGGATAAAGGCTTGTTGTTGTTGTTGTCCCTATCAAAGGTAGTATCACCTAAACAAAAAGCAAAATTAGCAGACAGAATATTTACATGATGAGTGATTCTCCAAATAAAAATATGTTTGAGAGCAATGTGTGCACAAAAATCAGCAGCCCTATTGCTATTCATGAGTAAAGTGAAAAATAACTTGTTTGAGTTGTTAGAGGAAGCCAATGCCCATCCCAATTTGTAGTTGTACACCCTTTCTGTCCTCTTGCAACTTCTGCTCAAAGAACTTCATGACATTCATGTTGTTACCCTCAATGATAATTCCACTAGGCTCCAGAATCTCCTTGATGGCAAGAATAGCCTCCATCAACCACTGTAGAATCACAGTGTTCAAATTGTTTGTTTGCAACAATGATTGGCTTCTTCATTTATCCTTGACAACAGCTCCAGGGCCAACATGGTTTGATGTCAAGAGAGCCCCATAAATATTCACCTTGATCCATCCTAGAGGGAGGGGATGCCATCTAGGTGAATGAGATAGCCCAAGGGCTTGAAAGGTGTCCCATTGCTCCAAGTTAGAATAGAGATTAGAGTAGGCCTACTTAGTGAGCCTATCGAGGAGACCACCCAAGTAGCAATGACTACTACCAAGAAGCCTAATGAATGGGCTCATTGAGTGTACCCAATAAGTAAACTTGACAAATGACCTACCAAGTGACATAATGAGTAGACTAGTCAAGTAGGCCCACTAAATGGCTTAACAAGTTGGCCTCTCTAGTGGCTTGATGAGTTGGGAAAGTTTGTTCGAGAACAACTGTTTTACGCTCAAGTTAGAACCATCCCAATAATAATAAATATTTTAAGCGATAAATGAAGAACATGAACAATCGCTCATTCGATCGTGTCATTTTAGCTCTAAATAAAATATTATATATATATATATATATATATATATATATATATATATATATATATATATATATATATATATATATATATATATGCATGCATGCATATATATAAAAGATTTAAGTGCAGCAAGATAAGAGTGGTAGGCATGGATTATTATGAAGGATATTTTAGAGAGACAAATGAGTTTTTTCAATAAGGCAATAGTGGATGACGGAGAAGAAACTAAGAGTGATAACAGAGTGCAAATAAGGACTCTAGATTTGGGAGAATGAGTTATGGCTGAAGAGATGGGTGATTGGAGTCACACTGCAGGATTAGTCGACAAGATTTGTGGTATTAAGAAAAAACCAAGAATAGGATAAGAGGCACAAGGATTTTAATAGAAAATAATCAATAAAGAAAAAAAAACTAAAATTAATAAGTGTTAGTGTGGGATCCGAAAATTCGCCACCGACCTCTTTCGGAAAAAGAAAAGAGTGAAAGAGTTGTTTAAGTGTCGGTGATAATTTCAGAAGGCAGATGAATAGTAGATAAGACACTCAGATTTCGTTCTCATTTGGTGAGAACTTTTTATATCTGTTCGGGTTTCTATAAACATGGCCTATGTTAATTACCCTCCCAAATCTTGAGAAGCACTTTCGATTAAAAGTCAATGAATCGTTAAAGAAACGAGTATATAATTGTGAGTGGAGCTTAGAACTTATGAAATTTATTATTTTAACTTAAAACTTTTGTGCGAGAGCGATGGCGCCCGTCTAGATCTCATGGTTCGTCGTCCGGGTTGTCGTGGTCCGCTTAATGTCGAGGAGATAGTCGACCCAACCGGAAGGATCCTTCTGCAACACATGGGTTACGTCGTCGAGGTGTCCTGTAGACACGGGGTGGAGTTTGTCTGGGACAAATATAAGTCAACCTTATAACATAGGACTTTTTGCCCAACATTCTACATTTCACATTTCAAAGCGGTTGGGGAACACATGCGGTAGTGGCCGTAATTTAGTGGCGCCATGTCCGTGAACCACGGTCGAGAGGGCTCAGTCATTATATTTATGTGATGCGGCAAAAACCAGACAGAGGACCGAGACCCCACGTCCTACGCTTTAGAATATTTGAGTGTGAAGGTAGTTATGTATTTTGACATTATCTTTGTGAGCAAAAGTTTTCTTAATTTGTCACCCGAAGACAAACAGTTGCGGAGGGGTGGATTGATTTTATTTATTTTTTTTAGTTTTAATTTAAATAATTAATTTCATTTTTTTATTTCCTTTTATTTATATTTTGTTATTTTCTTTGAATTTTGATCATTTTACGATTGATTTAGATTTGAATATATGATTTTTCATTGAAATTTTAATTATAATTACCCTTCGATCAGGGTTAATATCGATTGATAGGCGCACTGCTACGGTTTTCTGGATCGGATCGAAATCATTATCTCAAGTATAATCCTTCAAACTCCCAGTTTGAGCATGAGGATCGGGTTTGGGACTTTTCTTCCAAGATTTGAATTTTAGAAATTTATGTCGGTTGATTCATATCTTCTTATATGTAATTAACTTCTCGTATTAATTTGAAATTTTATAATATCAAATTTTTTAGGTTTTGTTAACGGGACGGTCAAAGGATTATGTAACATCGTTCTTTATATTTGACTTAGTAATTACTCCAACAAATACGGATATCGTTCTTTGAAAATTGCATGGACATTAAGATGTCTAATGTTGAAGTTTCGATGTCAAATTTTGATTTTGAGTTTTGTCGGCGGGGCCGGTCAGACCAAACCGGAAGTGTAATATGTCCTTTTGTTTTATATCACTTGCACATGTCTTGTTTGGACATTTTTCAACATACTGAGTATATGTTCTTTTAAAATGTTGTATAGACATTAAATGTCTAGTTGAAAAGTATGTGTCAATTTGCAAGTTTAAGTTTTTGATGCAATATTTTTGGGTTTTAATTCCGACGGTCAAACCAAAGAAGTATAACATCTCATTTTGTATTTGACTTGATTGTAATGCAAGCATGAGTTTTTTTGATCGATTTTAGGTTTTGTTAACGGACCTCAGAAGACCAAACCGGATATGTAATCTGTTCTTTGGAAATATGATATATATTATTTTGGCCAAAACCCCTTTAAGTCACAAATCGCAGTATAGAGTGAAATAAATTATTTTGGAGGCATTTGATCAAATGTAAAGTAATGGGAGAATGAATTTGATTTGGGATAAGAACCTTTCTTTATATAAATCAAGAAATATAAAGGAAATAAATCATTTTAAAGGCCCATATGATCAAATACCCATACCCATGTTTCTCTTGATAAGGGGAGGAGAAGATAAGATATGAGATGTCATATCTATTTAAAGGACAAGTGGATTAATTAAAATTCACCTCCTTCACATCTGATCATAGCAGTGGGGGACAAATACTCATTAAATTTATTAAGGAGGTATGGCAAGAATTTATGTCCCCTTTCAAAGGAAGTGATAAAGATGCACGCATGCATGTGCATGTGCATCTGATATGACAAATGGCATTAAACAAGATGATCTCCTACGACTTATGGCAACACGTGTGTCGATCTTATAGAATAGATGATAAGAGGAGAGGGAATTTTATAAATAAGAGGGATTTCCTTTCACAAATCTACATTTCTACTCTCCTTTTCCCCTATACCACAAGTTTAAGTTCTTTCAATCTTACATAAAGGGTTAAGTTGTGCCATATACTTGTGAGTTTATTTTAACTCAACCATTTTTTTTGATATCTTCTTGATATATGTCATATGTATAGTAGATTTAATTTATTCCATATATATTTCTTCAAGTCTTCACTATGTCTCATGTATGTATGTAAATCATGGTGGGAATAATGAGTAAAGTAGGAGAGGTATTTATGTTTGAGCATATGTCTAATACATTATAATATGTCTAAATAGAATCAGGTGAGCATTATCTGATACATGTCATAATGGTCAAATAAGAAAATAACTGCATGATATAAATTCAACACATAAGTATTCACATTTGAGATAAAGAAAATTTTAACAACACTTAAGCATTTCTTTTCTATCTCCTTTTTTTTTTAAAGAAAATTTGACCTCCGGCGTCATCCCCGTATAGAGTGCTAGAGGTAGGCCTTCACGCCAAAGCGTGCATGGTAGGTGTTAAGACACCGTAGAATTTATTTATTACATGCGAGAAAGGCGTCGTGGGTTAACATAATATGCGAATTTTCCTGTTAATATTGCAGATGAATTTTACGCGAATCCTTATCTCGTTTATCGAAATGACCCGACTCTCCGCAGGGTTCTGAGAAACCGCCAATGCGAGAAGGCGTGCATGGGTGGTGTCGTGCGTATGGCTTTGATAGCATGCGTTAGATGTTAGCGATATCACACATCAGTTTCATTTCATATATGTTTTCACACTTTAATCACGTTAGGCATATAAAGGGAATTTGTGTCAATCTTCGTCGAAATTAAAGCATAAGAAAGAAAAGATTTTGAATATTGCATGATTGATTATATCTTAGAAAGATTATTCATTAAACTAAGCGTGAATAATCATATATAAACCTTCCTTTTCAAACACTTAGGAAATTTTACATTTTTCTTTACCAAAATTTTAGCCTCCGTACGTCATCCACGTAGAGCGGGAGGCCTTATGAGAAGGCGTCGTGGTAGGGTCGTGAGACACCTCTAGAAAATTTATTTTATACGCCAGAGAAAGGCGTGCATGGAGTTAGCATAATATACGATTTTCCCATTAATATTGCGAGTATAACGATGAATTTACTGAATCCTTATCTCAGCTTATCAAAGTTCTACAGTATCCGCTCTCCCTGGGGTTAGTGAAGGCGGAGTCGCCCACCAGAAAGGCGTGCATGTGGTGTCGTGAGACAGTACTTTGATAGCGTAGCATTTCCATTTAGATATCACATCTGTATCAGAATGAAACACATAGATAATAGCAGTGGTATAACCAAATCCTTTCTATTTAATTTCAGTTGTATTTTCAGTTTCATTCTACCCATATCTGAGGCAAAACAAATGAAATCCCTAAGAGATAGCATGTAGCATGGCATAACCCCTTTCAATTTGATTTCAGATTTGCATTTTCATATTTCATTTTACTCATATGCAAGAGATACAACAAATAAAATCCCTAAGAGATAGCACATAGGATAGCATAATCCCTTGATTAAAATGATTTGACATGTGTAATATATTTCAAAGGGGATTAACTTAATTTCCTTTCATGTAAAATAATTCCAACATGCTTTACGCCTTTCATATGGGTTGCTCTAATTTCCCTTTGAGAGAACCAATTTCAGCAAACGTAATACAGGTGGGCATCCGTAGACAAAGGAAGAAGGAAACATAAAACATTCGCATGATTTCAGCCACATATTCATGGACAGACAAATCAATTCATTTTTTTTAGGTAAAATATTTTCAGCACGCATGCCTTTAGACAACAAAATGATCTAATTTCCTCTTAGGTAAAACCAATTTCAGCAATTTCCCCATATGCAGAAATTTTTTTAGCAAGCAACATACTTAACTAATGAAACAATACAATTTCCACTTGATAATAGAAATTTCAGCAAGATAAATGCATAGATATCCATAGAACATAGCAAACATCATGATATTAGGGCTCTGATTTAAGCCATGCAATAATTTGAAAACCCTCTTTTAATTTTAGATTTCAATCCAATCATGTGCAGAGGCATAATATATGTACCATTTCTCCGTAGGAAATCAATTTTGAGCAAGACAAACAAATGAAATCTATAGGAAAGCAATGAACAATATAATATTTGGGCCATACATTATCCCAAACTATTTTAAAGCTAAATATCCACGAAATCTATGAATAAAATGAGATTTGGGCCATACATCATCCCAAATCCTAAAAACTCTTAGCATAATCTCAAGCATAAGATATAGCATATTTAGCAAACCCTAACTTCCAAGAAACTCAAATGCATAAGAACAAGCTTAGAGAGAAAGCGACGGAGGTTTGAATGCTAAGAGGAAAGGAGGAAAGGGGGTTTGGCTAAACTCAAGAAAAGAGCGGTCGGCCTCGACTAGGAGCTCACGATCAGATTCGACTTCTTTGTTGTTGATGGAAGAGAGAAAGGAAACCCTTTCGAAGTCTTTAGGCGGGAAGCGAGGGAAAGAAATGCCGAGAGCAACGAGGAAGTCGCGCAAAGAAGGGAAACCGAGCTAAAAAAAAAACGAGAGAAGTGAGAGGAAGGATCGGCCCAACAAACAAGAACGAGAGGAAGACGCACGAGAGCTTCACCGAGCCGCAGAGAACCGTGAGAGGGATCCAGAGGGGGGAACTTCACCAGAGCGGAATGGTCAAAAAATGAGAGTCAGGGGATAACCCTCGCTGATCTTTACGGCCTCTTCGATCTAACGAAGCGTTAGTAAGGATTAAGAGGGATTAGAGACAAGCATGAAAACCATTAATTAATTAAATTATTAGCCCTAATCACATAAATTTTAATCATCCTAATAATAAACTCTAGCAATACGTGTCAATTTTATGTCAGCGAACGCAATCAATTGCGATCGGAGGTCGCGACAACGCCGCCGGCGGAAGTTAGGTCTAAATGCGACGCCGCATTCGAGACATGTCCGCGACACATTTGTAATCGCCTCTAAGGCGTTGTTTCGAATTCGCCGACAACGGCGATCAATTTCACAAGGAGTAGACATCGCCGAGGCTTCGACTTTGATGCGATAATTTCATTAAAAATTAATTTTAATTTTGGATCGATCATTAATTAATTCGATATTTTCTATTTAATTAATTTTAATATAAGTCGAATTTTCAAATCAATGAATCGAATTTAATCGCAATTAGGGATTTTAATTTCCACCATATTTATTTAATTTCAAGATAGTTAGTCAACAAATGCCCCCAACAAACATGTGCAGAGCAAACCGTGTTTGTTGCGTATAAGTTGACCTTTCCTTTTATATTCTTGTACTTCTTTATGTGACCATTCTCGCTATGTGGAGAAGCATCTCATTAAATTTGCATAATTCAATGTTTAAGGATTACTCTTTCTTTTGGTTTCTTTTGTCTTCTTTCTTTTCCCTTCTTTTGATATATATATATACATATATGTATATATGTTTATTTTATAATCCTTTACGTAAAATGTTCACCGAGGAGGTCATTAGATTTTTCTCAAGAGCCCACCGAGGATGCTATATGGTCTATGATTCACATGACCCTCACAATGGGACATTTTGGACGACCGAGCAAAGACAATGATATGCTTCAAGGGCGGATATATTTCGTAACTTTTTCTCCCGTTCTTCCTCGCTTCCTCTCAAGAACAAGTTCGATTCGAGAATCCTCCGTAATGGGTGACTACCGCTAAGCTAAAATGTGATGAGTATAATCCTCTAACAAGACCGCTGATCAAGTGAGTTATGTGAAATTCTTCACCGACATCATAGAACAAACGAGGCAATCACACTTACTCACCATCGCCAATTACAACGCTAACTCACTAGAGTGGCCTCAGACTCATCCATGCCGATCATGGTCCACCAAGGGTATGTCACTTGGGATACATTCTTCGAAACAAGGACGCTCAAGGCGCCGGTGTTTATAGGCAATTTATGCTTCCATGTTTGATTTCGTGAACATTCCTTCCTCATGGATAAGAGGCTTTATTGAAGTTCGGATGCGGGAGTAACACTTGGATCGGCTCGGAGAACTAACTATTACATTAAGTGACTTGCAAGCGCGATCTTCCTATTTATGGTAGCTATGAAGAATGAACATGATCTAACTTCTCAGATGGGAATAAAGGGGCAGATGATTCTACCCTCAATTTATCCACGTTGCTTAATCACTATCAGCACACTTATGAAGCTGTCGAGATACCCATGCGTTCATGACTATACATTGATATTTGGATCTGCGACTTCTAGAGGATAGCTTATCTCTCTAAGCTCATTACATGATCCCTTGAAATGGGTGCAGTTTGGTGGTCATTTATGAAGAAATTGCCAAGCCTTTTTTTTCACATGGACATTTTCTCCTCATCCGGTATGGGTGAAGATTTATTTTAGCCGCTTTTAGCTTACTTGGTTGTGTATTTTGTCTTGCCCATCAAGGAGGGATCTATTGATCCGGCATTATTGGCAGTAAGATCTCCCAAGGTGAGCGTCTTTCCTTGGCTCCCCATTCTTCTAGGATATCTGGTGTTAAGATTATTTGAGACTAGCTCGAGCCATGATTGATTACCTGGCGGTACATCCACTTGGATTCATATTCATGTGGGGCTTTTGCTTGTTTAGAATGTCCTCATATTTCTTAGAGATGCATTATCCCATAGTCATGCAATTGTCTGGCCTCTTCACATTGGAGCGTGAGCGAATCGCTTATTTTTCTTCACTCCATTTAGTCAGATAGATTCAATCTCCATTTGAGGTTGCAAATCTACCTCCTAGTCTGAGGGAGGTTGATATTGTGGATGGGGTCGACCATAGAGGTAGACACATTTTAACTCATACTGGGCGATTCTTGTCAATCGCTGAATACTTTATTAGCATCGTCACGGTATGTTATGTCGATCACTCTCGGTTATTTTGGAAGGATATCATGCAAGCTCGACGGTTGGATTTTCATGAGCGGCTTATGAAGGACCATTCATTCGGCGTTCGGCGCTTCGTCGGATGGATGTCATTCTGAGACTAGATTATTATACGCCTGGTGATTTGGCTTCATTTGCTCAGGTTTGGCACAAACTCAAAATTTCGTCGGCGCTCCTCTAGTCATCGAGTTATATACTGCTTAACTTGTGCGCTTATCTTTTGCACCGACTTTGGGCCGAGCTCGTAAAATATGAGCGATAAGTGCGGAGGGGTTCCTCGAGGACGAGCTTGTGCAGCGGCAGTAGAGGTATGATTCTCCATATCTTGTCTTATTTATTTATTTGACTCTTTATTTAATTCTTTAAGTCTTTTCATTCCTACACATATTTGTTTTACATTGTAATGGTGAGAGAGATAATGTCGAAGCGGGGAATAGGTTCACTTCCCAGTCGGACTCGAGAACCTTGATTAGTCATCGGTACCATCTTCATCTCATCGACAAAGACGTCCTCGTCATGAAGATTATCCAAGCTTCGATTGGTCTAGCCCATTCCGATGCCTCTTAACTCCTGAAGAAGCAAATCTAGGGCCAAGAATGTCTGTTAGCATGGAGCCGATTTCCTTTGAGGATTTTGGAGTTGACTTTCACGATGCGCGGATTGCTCTGTATGTCAATTCCATTTGAAGATTTTGGGATCGATCTTCACGATGGTGGGAACCTCTTGCTCAACCTTCTTGCTCCTTTTGTGGATCTAGTCCCTTATATGGGTTTCTTTCCGGTGAAACATCGGGAGATCAAGATTATGGTGAGACTTCGCCATACCTCATGATGACATGATAGTAGGCGTCATAGCATGTAGTCGACCGTTTGAAGTACAACCTCAGTTGAGGCTTTTGACTCGGTATGACCGATAACTCCCCCTTTACTCTCAAATATAACATTACCTTTCCTTCTTATCTTTCTTCCTCCTCCTCCCCCTTTTTTTTTTTTTCGTCCAGAAGGGATCGATTACCAGAAATCCATTGGAGGGCATCATCATATCGGACTCACGCATGATGGCGTATTTATGAAGAGAGCGTGATTTTCTTACGTGGTGATTTCGGTTGGACCCGCTCCTATCACTCGGCGCTTTTCAGAGATGCAAATCGTCTTAGACTTCTTGGCTCATTTGGATTGGGTGAAGAGGAATTATTGGGAGACTTTATGTCGGAGGGCGAATTCTAGTCAGACAAATGAAACCCTTAGCATAATTAGTCACGAGTTTCATTGCGAGAGGCGAGAGCGCGTTATACTTGTGGCGGCTCATGATGAATTGAAAGAGCTGCGCTTTAGAGGACTTCGTGGTGAGTCTGACATTGGTGCTCAAATTGAAAGCATCACTACTAAGATTGAAGCCTGGAGGAGCTTAAGCATTGGTGTCATGCAAGACAGACCTGCGGTGAGCAGATACGAACTTCGGCAACCTGAGAGCAACAACGGTTTGGACTCGACATCGTCATTGGTCGATCTTTGAGCGACTCGAGTCGTGTAGAGGATTTACAGACGGAAAGTGAGGCTCTTGTGTATCTCAAGCTTAGAGACTACGGTCTCGTCTACCTTGATGTATTTTCTCTTTACTTTACATCATCTGTATGTGCAATTTTCATGAATAAAATCTAGACCAACAATCATGTTGTTCATGATTCTCTTCTTAAAAGGTTTAATGGTCTATTGAAAAGATGAAAATCCCATTGGTTTTACGCTTTGTGCATTGGTGGACTTGATGGAGTCGATGAGATTAGAATATCTTCGATCCTGTGCTTTGTGCTTTGACGGACTTGTTGAAGATTCCATCTCGAACTTTGGGATTTGCATTTTCCTCCTGTCCTGGCTTTGTGCCTTGGCGGACTTGATGGAGTTGATGAGATAGAAATGTCTTCGATCCTGTGCTTTGTGCTTTGATGGACTTGTTGAAGATTTATCTCGATGATTCATATCTTGTGCCTCCTTTTATCGGCTTCATGCCTTGGATTTGATGGGTAAAATCTTATCTGGAGATTTGTCGTCTGAGAAATTACCTTACAGCTTTTACGCTTTTCTTGAGGCAGAAGGATAAATCGACGACTAGCTCTCGAGCTTGTGTTGGTCAATGGCGAAGTCATCGATCACGTGCTTTGCACATGTAATGGACATCTTGATGACAAAACTCCATAGTTGACATTTAGCTTTATCGAACATTGGGATAGCTTCTTGTCCTCTGCTTTTGCTTGATTGGACTTGAAGAAGAATTTCCTTGGTCTTTGCTTTTTACGCTTTGATAGACTTCTTGAAGGAGTTGAAATTTTACGTTTGTATTTGATTCCAAACTTCGGCTTAGTGCTCGAGTAAGGATATCTTTGTTTGTTGTAGAATTTTGAAAGATGACACTTACGACCAATAGGGATAATTTCTCTGGGTCACTTGAACTCACCAAGTTGGAGAGATTTGGGGATTTGGATGCTCTTGTCTTTGACTAACAAAGTAGGAGGATCCACCTACTACGACTTTGTGGTGTTGAGTAGCAGTCTCGGCGACTTCGGGTATTTTGGCGTGTTGAGTCAGCTTATACACTACTTGAGTTGTGGACTTGAGCAATTGATGAAGGATTTTATCCGCTATAGATGGGATATGTTGAGTAGCGGTTGTTGATGGCTTCGGACCATATTTTGGCGTGTTCCTGCGACTTCGAGCCTTTAGATTTGAGTGGGATGATAAATGTATATCAACTTGGTTTGTTGAAGTTCTGGAGACTTGAGTTTTCTTCTTTGGTGATGACTTTTAAATTTGAGCATTTGAACATAATTTTGAGTATGCGTGGGGATCTCGACCACGCGATGTCAACCAAAGAGAAAGGCCCTATCTTACGAATGCCGATCTTTCTTATAAAATTTAAAAAAATGCCCCTCAACGAGGATTTTTATTTTATTTTGAAATGCGTTCTTGTGTTACAAGAGAATTTCAATGAAAATTTTCATAAGTGTTTGACAATAAAGATTCAAATGCAGATTTGTCCGTCACACTTTCATGTGTAATATTTCTTTAAATCTGACCGTTGATTGGCGTTGGTCTTTTGAAGTCCAGCAGTGATAGGCTCCTCCTTGATATACCTTTTCAATAAAGGTCCTTCCCAGGTTCAAATTCTATTATTCTGCGATGAGAGATGATTGGTCTTCTGACCGGACCGACTCCTTCTGAAAAGCTTCGAGGATGTCTTGTATGATCGAATGCTCACAGACATTCGATAAACTTCTAGATTTTCTTTGAGCTTGAGCGACCTCGTCAGCGCGTCAAGCTCTTCCATCCGTGAGCGAGCATTCTCATCTTGGGTAAGATTTTGTTGAATGGCTACTGAAGGTAGTTCAACTTGAGTGGTAAAGCTTAAACACTAGTGCATAGAGTAGACTTTGTAGGAGTTTTTTATAAGTGAGTGCGGTAAGCCATAGCGCTTCCACAAGTTTGGTATGTCACTCCTTTTATTTCTTGTGAGAATTTTTCAAGCTTTGGTAGTGTTTTATTAAATGCCTCGGTAAACCATTTGCTCGGATTATAAATTGTGAATATCGCCATCAATCTTATGTCGACAAATTTATAAACTTTAGTACTTTTGAAGGCGAACCGTTATCGAAATGATTAGTGGCACAAATCATAAACAATATTGTGGGTAAAGAAGTTGGTCACTTGTTGGTAACTTCTTTAAAATGGTGCGGCTTGACTTGGAGAAATAATCGGTGGTTCTTGATGAAGCGGTGACCGGTGATGATGGCGGATCAATTGGTCCGATTACATGTCCCCGACACTGCCGAGATGCTATCGTTGGATGCAAGTTGGAGGCGATGAATTATGTTACCATGGACCGGCATGGCATCTCTTGGCGTGATTGATACAATCTTTTACCATAGGCGTGATAGTATCAATTCTTTTAATTTTGAAAGCCATTTTAGGACGATTGGTGTGCACCACAAGTCCTTGATGGATTTTCAACAATTACTGTTGGCTTCTTCTATTCCCAAACATCGCGTCACTTTGAAGGATCTACGATCTGAGTATTGCCAACATAAGCATATAGTCGAAGCCTTTTTTCAAGTTGTCGATCGACTTATTACTTGGATTTGCCTTCCTTGAAGTAGTCGACGAAAGCGTGTCGGTCTTCCTTCTCTTCTTATAAGAATTTCATTGTGTGGTTTTGGCGCTTGGGTTGGAGGCTTTCTTGAATGGCGAGGCTTGTCTTGTTGACTTTGAGAAGTAATTTGTAAGGAGTGTAAGGAGCAACATGACCCTGTTGATTTGTTTGATGACCCCTCTTCCAGTGAGGATTTTTAAATTTGCTCTAGGACTCGACAGTGCACAGTAATTAGTATGTGTGGTCGTCCATACTACCATTTCTTTAGCTAATTTAGCTAAGCGGTCACTTTTTATTCACAGCTGGAGACTGTCATAATGACATTTGGAATTTGCTTCATAAGCTCGAGAACTTCGTTTGTGATAGTAGGCCAATTCAAGCTTGTTGATTTTGTAAAGGCGACACTTGATTAATGGCGAGTTGAGAATCGCCATAAATTTGCAAATTCGGACTCCCATGGAAATGGCTTCCTCTAACACGCCACCAATATTACGCTTTGTTGTTGGTTATGGTTGAGTTAATTTATAAGAATGTCTCGTTATACCACCGGTGTGATCGAGATGAGGACCGATACTAGCTTTGGGATTTGAGGGTTGAGTGTATAATGGAAGCTCCATCAAAATACAATTCTCACATTTGCTGCTTTTCTTTTTCATATATATGCATGATTTGCTCATCAGGAAGATCATCATTAAGTAATGATCTGATGGGATGGCGAAAATCTGCGAATTTGCCCCTTCGCTTTAGGGGAACATATGTAATATCAAATTGAAGCGGCATATGCGGCGACTGTCAGCGTTGGTCTTGTCATCAAGAACTTCAGCGATCCTTGAGATAAGGTAATTTTATGAGATAGCATGTAATGGCGTAGCTTTTGGGCAAAAATTAACGTCAAACAATGCTTCTCAATTGGAGAATAACGCTTCCGCTCTATTAGTCTTGGTAATATAGTATAGAGCATTCTCCTTTCCTTCCATTATCTTTGCGCCAAAGCACTAGAGATTCCTCGGTCTTTGCGTGTACAAGATGAGAGGCTTTCGATTGGGCTGCAAGAATGGGTGGTTCAGATATTTCTTGATCGAAGGCCTCTTGACATTCTTAGTCCACTTGAAAGAGTATCTTTCTTCATTAATTTTGCAAAGTGCGACATCGTGATTTGATATAAATCTTCTAATGAATGCGAGATGTCCACGTATGGAGGCGAAGTTGGCGAAGACTCCTTGGAGGAGGCATTTGACAATCGCTTTGATTTTGTTGGGATCGATTTCAATCCCTCCACGGCTGACATATCAAGGAACTTTCGAAGAGACTCAAAGCGCGCGAGAGGATTCATCTTGAGATCATATTTTACGATTCTTTCAAAGGCGATCCTTAAATCATCGAGATGATCTTTGTGATATATACTCTTGACAGGTCATCAACATAGCACTCTACTTTTGATGAATCAACTCATCAAAGATTCGTGTCATACTTGGTATGTAGCTCAAAGATTCTTCAAGCCGGCATCAGAGCAATATATGCCAATCACGCCCCGAATGAGGTATGTTTCTCATCTTCGTGAGCCATCTTGATTTGATTGTAACCGACGATCCATCCATAAATGAGAACATGTCGTGGTTGAAGTGTTATCCACTAACGCTTCGATACTGTGAAGCAAAGTCATCCTTGGACATTTTTGTTTAAATCTCAAGTCGATACATATAATCCACCATTCTTCTTTTTTCACGGGACAATATTAGCTATCCAAAGATTTTTTCTCAATAACCAGCTTCAATGAGCTTTTGGTTTCAATTACCTCCAATCCTCGCTTTTCGCTTGACTGGTGATCTGCTAATTTGAACCGCTGTGGCATTTCAGACGATATGTCCAAAGTAGCCTCAATTCACGTTTTAATTCTTCCACTTTATCTTCGAAGTAGCACCGATGAACGTAGCAGGATCCTCCGCCTCCCAAATTAATTTGTTCATCCATACTACCTCCCACCATCTTCAAGCTCTTCAAAGTGCTTCTACTTCTTCATTATTTGTGACTAACATTAAGAATGACATTCTCATCTTCCCATCACTCACTTCTATTCTATACATAAATGTATATTCTTTGTGACCGCTTTTCGATAAAACCAAGTTTTAGTGTGTTTATTTCTCTTACCAATGGTTTGAGAACCTTTGTACCACATCATTTCAAAGAGCTTAGTCTTTTCACTTGCTCCAGACCCCATGTATGATTATTTTGCATATAATATGGTAGCATCCAGTATAGCTTCTTCTTCTTCAGCAGATACCCAATCGTGGATCCTCTTCTCGACACCCCTCTGATTTATAAAACAGCTTCCCCATTTCCTGAGGAGAGAGGTACATAGGTCACCGCCTCAACTTTATGAGTTTCGGGTGATTTCTTTAAAATGTTGGAGGAATGAGTGACTGAGTTCTCTATGATTAGATTTTAAAGTAGGTGTGCATTGCACCTTCAAAAAGCATTCAACTCATAATCGAGTCAAAATGATTTTCCTCAACTTTACCGAAGTGCATGACCTTTGATTTAGAAGGAACACATTTCTTCTTTCAAGATCGCCTGAGGGACAAGTGTTATTGATTTTGACCGTTCTTTATATCCCTAGAATATTTGGAACAATCTCTTTTTATTCATTTTATCTTCCTTCTTTCTAACTTGTTTTTATGGGTTTTGAAGTAGATGATTTGCTACTTGTTACTAGTGATTCCCAAATAACCCATCTTCGATAAATCTTTTCATCGCAAAAAAAAGGTTGCATGTCACCCACAATTTGGCATTCTTCTCCATCCTTTGTATATTTCATTTGATGCAATGTAGATGGGACAATGCCATACTTATGAAGCCATGCCTACCCGTAAGCTCTCAAGTATGAAGACCACATGACAAGAATTTGGCTTCTGGTAGATGTCCAAATTTAAGAGGAAGGACTAATGACCTATAGTTTTCTTCCTTTCTCATTAAATTCGAACCATGACTTTATCTCATACATCTAGAGATACTGTTGATCCAGTCGTTCTCAAATAAGATTCAGAGGAACCGGATCAATTAAGATCCGCTGCATTATAATTTCATCACTTTCACCGTAGAGGTTATAGCCTTAAGATCATCTTCAAAAAATGACTTGAAAGGCTCCTTGAACATGCAAGGTCAAAGAAAGAAAGCATGCTTTGAACTTTCCCGCTTCTTTCAGAGCTTCACTAGGTGTGTTACTTTAGATCTTCATATGCTGTATGGTCAGAGCCGTAATTTTCCTGGGATGTGATAGAATATAGTCGATCCCTTTGAAGGCTTCTTATTTGAATCCTTAGGGATAAGTTTTCATTCACTTTTTCTTTGTCTTTATTCATTGGCTCTTTCCTCTCGCTGGAGATGGTAGACTCACCACCACTTCAACTCAGACTACTTAACCAATCTTCGATGATCTCGCTGCCAAGATCTACTTCCCCATCTAATGATCTAATTAGAAGATTCCTAATCACGCCCGCTTTTATATTTTCATGTTGTTGATATGGTGAGCTCGATTCATCTTCATTTGGGAAAACAGTTCTTTCCGTTCACTTCATGCATCATCAAGCAAGACTCAGGAAGTTCTTCAACTTCTTCCCCTTCTTTCATCATCTGAAAGATTTGTAATTCGCATGATAGCCTTGCCGATTGTACATAATCTTCCATATTATTACGATCTTTGTGTTACATGCTACACCATCAGTAGTAGTAACATTTTGTGCTACATCTTTCTTCTTTTATTTAATTTATTTTTTTTATTTCATTTCTTAGCCTTCATAGATTTTGGGTAGCTGCTTTCGTGGAGATGAACTAGCCTTCCAGTAGTTTTGCTTCTCAACTGGGCTCAAGTGGTGATTTCCAATACTCCGAACGCTTCCAATTGCTTTTAACATTTTTACGCCTTTTGCCACGCCATCCTTCATCATCTTCGCCTTTCTTTGCCTTTATCATCTCTGTTGATAAGATGATGGAGAAGGATTACTTTTGTGGATTCTTCTTCGACGCACAATACACCGTCCGCAATGTGAATTCTCCATTCATTTTAGAATATTTTTGAATATGTAACAATCTTCAACAGACGGCCTTCAACATGATAGAGCAATAGTTAGGATTATCCGCTTGTTCAGCCTCTTCAGTCTTTTTTTTTACACTCGTAGTTGGAGACCTACTTGTTGAGTAAATAAACACTTTAATACTTTCCCTTTAAAAGAATACTTTGTTCAAATTGTGCCATTGAAATATTCGCCTTTTGTTTGCTTTATTGGCCTCACCACCTCTGGTACATCATTACCTCCAAGTATGAGCTTGGGAGCAACGACCTGCCCGATGTAAATGTTTTTCTTTCAATGCTAGCTAACCGCCACCTCAGATCTATATGGTGAAATGCTTTCACCTTTCTGGTCCAGAGTTTTGCTTTTGAATTTATCTCTTCGAGAGATAAATTTAAATTTAGCCACACCCATCAAGCTGAAATGTGGTAATTCACTGCAAAGATAGCCATCTTATCATCGATGTTGCCCATCAATTGATGCATGCTCTTTCTTCTAATTGTTGTTCACATTTCATACTCATATTTCGCCAACGTAGATATATCTTTTTTCCTCTTCGGGCTTGATCGCAAGAATTGTTTTTCGCTAGCTTAACCTTTTAACGAACTGTTTTCAAGTTTGGCAAAAGTCTTGATCGATCATTGATACAACCAAAGATACCATTCGCGCAAATGGTTAACCCACCGAATAATCAGGAATAATAATGCATCATTACCTCCCGTCAGATGCTTTGAATTGGCTAGATGCCGGGATTACCATTTCCCAATAGATTGAACTTTGAATATCCTCGATGGAAATTGATCATACTCGCGCACTTTGCTCACCAATTTTTCTCGCCTGCAGCCATAAATGTTTTGATCTTCTCATTCAAGATAGCATAATAATAATGCACGTTTGAGACTAGAAGTCGAGATTTATTTTCAACTCGCGCGCTCAATTTAATTTGAAGCATGTGAGATCAAATTTATTGAGGACGTCGGGCCATTGGCTTGATGATTATTTGGGGACAGTGTTGACCTCACGAATATTTCCTCGCATTAACTACATCAGCAAGATCATCTCAGATCATCATTTCATTTTCCAGCTATTTTTTATCTTGCTTTCATCTCGACAATTTGATCTGCCGCTAAAGTAGATTAAAGGTGGGATTTTTTTTCCTTTCTTTCTTCTTCTTCTTGTTGTTCCTCTCCAAGACTCGTAGATGCTTCCTCTATTGAACATTTTGTTTTTCTCGCTTATCAGACACGCACGGAGTATGTCGATACGACCCAATCATTGACACTTATACAATCAATGTTGCATCCTCTCCTCTTCTTTCTTCTGGCCCCTTCGACATGGTTTCAGACTGCTTCAATGGACTTTATTCCAAGTGTGGAATCGAATTTCTGGACTTTCGAATGTTAACCCTCCTCATGGAATCGACATGATCCTGAGGATTCTCCTCTCCAACCGATAGCCTATCCCTTTTTCTCCCATCGGTGTAGATTAGGCTGATTCCGGAATTCACACCGCTTGTCACGAGATTGGCTAGCAATGTTCTTTTAATATTCTTCCACCTTTATCCTTTTAAATGGACCTCGACACTCCAATTGTCACACCATCACCCCGATTGATTATGGATGAGGTTTCCCTTCTTAATACAGCAGATCCCTTGAGAATAGATCTTGTCACCTCTCCTCAAATTGAGAACTCCATGCACTCAGCATATAGCGCTTCTGAGGAGTCGAACCGATGTTGTGGGTCCGACCGATCATTCCTGATGGTTCAAGCTTAACCCATTTAAGGTTGTCAAACCGACAGGAACACTCATTCCACCGTTGTGCACCGACGAAGAAGTGATGCAGCCAAGGCGTTTCTTTTCTTTTGCCGTCATTTCCGAAGAAGCTTCAAAGATCGCCTTCCTCGGCTGAATGGTTCACCAAGATTGCAGACACAGATAAAAGAGATCGTCACCAAGAATAACCCTCTTCATGAGATTGCCAAGCCTCTCAAAGATCGATTGCTTAAGGCCCTCTACAATTAGGTCACTTCGGCCTTTAGAGATTGTTGCACATACGCGCAGGACTGTTTTCAGACTCGCCGTGAGGCCATCAACTTGCTCATTCAAGATACTGGAAATCCACGCCACTAAACCTGAGAATTGCTTCCAAAGATTGATGGCGTCAAGCAAACGGATGTTACCGCCGAGTAACAAGTAGTACCGCTCAGAATGCCATTCGGGAGTTTAAAGGTAAAAATTAAGAATTAAAAATCAAGACTATCACCTTACTTCCAAAATATGTATGATAAGTAAACATACTAACACATATATAAATAAAATCTCAAAATGACTTAAGACTTTAGAAAACTTTGAAATTGTCAAGTTTAACTTATCATTTCCCATTTCATTTTCGCTTTTTTTATTTCATTTTTTTTTTTTTTTTTATACTCCAATAATTATAACTTAGATTTGACTACCAAAGATGGAAAGAGAAACCTATCCCCACGGAGTCGCCAGAATCTGTGATCCAAAATTCACACCGAATCTTTCTAAAAAAAAAGAAAAGAGTTGTTTAAGTTTGATAATTTCGTAAGCGATGAATATAGAGACACACTGTCAGAGATTTCGCTCTCATTTGGTGAGAACTTTTATATCCTTCCTGTGTTCCTATGGCCCTATAGTTAATTACCCTCCCAATACCGAGAGAGCACTTTCGACAAGGCTACCAATGAATCGCTAGTTAACGAGTATATAATCATAAATGAGTAACTTATGAAATTTATTATTTTAACTTAAAACTTTTGGGGAACGATGACGCCCGACCTAGATCCCATGGTCATCCCCGCCGTGCCGTCCGCAGGAGGTAATGACCCAACCCGACCAGATCTAACACACGGGTTACGCCGTCCCGGGAGTGGAGTTTGTCTCAGGGACAAATACAAGTCAACCTACTAACATAGTTTTTTTCCCAACCAAATACATTCTACATTTCACAAACCAAAGAGCAAAGTTGGGAACATACCGCGGCCAATCAATTTTGTGGCCATATCGCGCAACCACCCGGCCGAGAGCCGGCCGTGAACCGCCATTTATGGTATATATCGCGCAAAACCACGACAGAGGACACGCCACGCCCCACGCTTTAATATTGAGAAGCATGATTTAATTTGACATCGCTTCATGAGCAAAAAATTTTCTTAATTTGTCACCAAGACAAACAATCATGGAGGGATTGATTTTATTTATTTTTTTTTTTTAATTTAAATAATTAATTTCATTTTTTTTTATTTATTTATATTTTGTTATTTTTTTTGAATTTTGATCATTTTATGATTGATTTGAATATATCATCATTTATCATTGAAATTTTAATTATAATTACCCCTCGATCCTAAATATCAATCGATAATTGCCTACTTCCTGCTTTCAGAGGATCGCCAAATTCATTATCTCAAGAAGTATAATCCTTCAAAACCTGTCCACTCTCCAACATGTAGATCTGGACTTTTCTTCCTCGATTTGAATTTTAGTTTACGTATGATTCATATCTTATTATATGTAATTAACTTCTCAGATATTATTAATTGAAATTTTATAATATCAAATTTTTAGGTTTTTAACGACCGGCCCCAAGACCAAACCGGATAGTAAGACTGCTTTATATTTGACTTAGTAATTACTCCAACATGCATACATATCTGCTCTTAAAATCGCATTATGGACGTTAAATGTAAGTTTATGTCAAATTTTGATTTTGAGTTTTGTTACCTACCAAGACCAAACCGGAAGAAGATATGTTGTTTTATATCTAACGCATATCCTATTGTTGACATTTATTTCAAATATACATAATGAGTATCTTTTAAAATATTGTATGACATTAAATGTCATTATGTCAATTTGCAGTTTAAGACGCGACATTTTGTTAACGACGGCCCCAAGACCAAACCGAAGTAACATCGTATTTTGTATTTACTTGATTGTAATGCACAAAGTTTTGATCTGATTTTTAGGCTTGTTAACATCAATAAGACAAACCGAATGTAAAGATCTCTTTTTTTTTGAATATGACATATATCCAAAAATTTAAGTCACAAATCGCCATATAGTAAATAAATTATTGAGGCTCATTTCATCAAATAAGAATGTGAATAATAAAAGACTGATGATAGAACTCTTTCATTATATAAGAATCAGAAACATAATAAATAAATCATTTTGCCCATACGATCAAATACCCATAACCCATGCTTTGAAAGGGAGGAGAAGATAAGATATAGATGTCATATTTATTTAAAAGACAAGTGGATTAATTAAAATTCACCTCCTTCACATGCAAGCTCATGGGACAAATACTCATTAAATTTATCATGATTTATGTCTTTCAAAGGAAGTGATAAAGATGCACTATGCCACATGTCATGTATGACATGCAAATGGTGATAAATGATTTTCTTCAGATGCAACATGCATACGCATACATGTGTTAGATATGAGGAGAGGCGATAGCTATAAATAATGTGATTTCCTTACATTTTACTTTTATCACAAAGTTTCTCTTGATAAAGTGTCATATTTTGAAGTTTTCATTTTATATTTTTGTATTAAATCATTAATGACAAGAAATGAGATAGATTTATGTTTAAGATATGTCTAATGTATTCCATAACAGGTAAATAACTAAAGATTATACAATACACGCCATAAATTCAACAAATAAAGAAATAACTTATACATAAATTCAACACATAAGATCATTTATAAAGAAATTTTGAACATAACAACTTAAAGATTTCATCATTCTTTTCTCTCCCATTTTTTTAAAGAAAATTTCTAAGCCTCACCATCCCCAGATGGGCTACTGAGACTAGGCCCCACCACGCCAAGAAAAAGGTACTGCTCAAGACACCTCAAAAAATTTATTTGCCACCACGCCAAGAAAGGCGTATGGGTTATAATATACAGAATTTTCCTCATACAAGTAAAGAAGATAACATTTTTATTTATCTCCTGTATCTTTACAAGCCTCCTCATGTACGAGAGATAATCACCACGCCAAGAAACGTGTGACACAGCAACAAACTTTGATAAGATAAAGATTTCCTTAAGAAGATATCACACATGCAGATTTCATATATGTTTTCTTTTGCCACATTTTAATCACATGTTGACATATAAAAGGAATTTGCAAAAGCATCAATCTTCCCAATCAAAGAAATTAAAGCATAAGAAAGAAAAGATTTTCAATATTGCATTTATCACATACTAAAAGATTCAAGATTCATTAAACCAAGCATGAATAATCATACGCATATACCTTCCTTTTCAAACACTTGAAATTTTACACATTTTTCTTTACCAAAATTTCAACCTCCTCATCCCCACATATGCTAGGAGACAGCCTTCCCACCACGCCAAGAAAGGCAGCATGGTAGTGTGGTGAGACACCTCTACCAAAATTTATTCCACCACGCCAAGAAAGTGCATGGGTTAGATAATACAATTTTTCCCCGTTAATATTGCAAGAGTATAACGATGAATTTACATCCTTATCCGCGCTTATCAGTTTACAACTCCCGCCTCCTCCCGCTGCCATGAGATGAAGTTTCCACCACGCCAAGACGCATGGGTCGTGAGACATCAAACTTTGATAAAGATAAAGATTTCCTTAAGAAGATATCACACATGCAAGTATGCAATGAAACACATAGATAATAAGTGGTATAACCAAATCCTTTCTATTTAATTTCGATTTGATTTATTTCATTCTACCTATATGCAAGAGGCAAAACAAATGAAATCCCTAAGAGATAGCATGTAGCATGGCATAACCCTAATTTGATTTTTTATTAGATATATTTCATTTTACTCATATGCAAGAGATACAACAAATAAAATCAAGAGATAAAGCACATATAGCATAAGATTAAAATGATTTCAGATGTGTAATATATTTCAAAGATTAATTTAATTTCCTTTCATGTAAAATAATTCCAAAGATGCTTTTCTCGCCTTTCAAACAACATTGCTCTAATTTCCCTTGAGAGAACCAATTTCAGCATGCATGTGTAAAGTATCCATAGACAAGGAAAACAATAAAGAAACATAAACAACATTCCTTGCATGATTTCAGCCCACACATATTCATGGACAACAATAATTTTTTTAGATAAAATATATTTTCAGACGCATCATGCTTGACAACAAAATGATCTAATTTCCTCTAGTAAAACCAATTTCAGCAATTTCCATATGCAAATTTTTAGCAAGCAACATATACTTACTAACTAATGAAACAATACAATTTCCACTTGATAATAGAAATTTCAGCAAGATAAATGCATAGATATCCATAGAACACAAAAGCATCAATATTAGGCCTAGGATTTAAGCCAATATAATTTGAAAACCCTCTTTTAATTTTAGATTTCAACCAATCATGTGCAAGAGGCATAATATGTACCATTTCTCAAGAAATCAATTTTGAGCAAGACGAACAAATGAAATCTATTGAAACAAGAAGCAATATAATATTTGGGCCATACATTATCCCAAACTATTTTCGCAAGCTAAATATCATAAATCCATGAATAAAATGAGATTTGGGCCATACATCATCCCAAATCCCTAAAGGAAACTCTTAAGATAATCCCAAGCATAAGATATAAAGATATTTAGCAAAACCCTAACTTCCAAAGAAACTCAAATGCATAAGAACAAGCTAGGTCGAGAGAAACGACGGAGGTTTCAATGCTAAGAGGAAAGGAGGAAAGGGTTTGCTCTCAAGAAGAGCCTCTACCAGGCTCGATCCTGCTCGACTTCCACTGTTTGTGACCGGAGAGAGAAAGGAGAACCGCCAAGAAGTCTTTATGGGAGGAAAACGAAGGGAGAAATGCCGAGAGCAACGAGAAGTCGCGCAAAGAAGGGGAAACCGAGAGCAAAAAAAAACGAGAGGGAAATGTCGCGGAGAGGAAGGATCGCAAGGCCCAACAAACAGAACGAGAGGAAGCCGATGCGAGAGAGCCGAGAGCCAGAGAACCGAGGGAGGGATGGAGAGGGGAAATGCCAAGAGCGAATGGTCGAATGAGAGTCAACGAGGGATAACCCTGCTTCGATCTTGTGTCGACGGCCTCTTGAAATGAACTACGGGTTAGGTAAGGATTAAGAGGATAGCTAATTAAACCAATTAATATGTGATTAGCCCTAATCACATAAATCAATAATCATCCACAAACCCTAGCAATAGGGTGTCAATTTTAGGTGTGTTTACGAACGCATCGATCAATTTATGATCGGAGGTTATTCTGACAACGGAGGCTCAAGTGGTTAGTCTAAATTGGCGACGTCGATTGAATTGACCGATGTCCGCGCACACTTTGTCGAATCGGTCAAGGCGTTGTTTGATAATTGACGTTGACGACGCGATCAATTTTGAACGAGTCGTTTACATCGTAGGCTTCTTGGTATGCGCATAATTTCATTAAAAATTAATTTTAATTTTTGGATCGATCATTAATTAATTCGATATTTTCTATTTAATTAATTTTTATGCTTTCGACGTATTATGAAGTCGAATTTTCAAATTGAATTGAATTTAATCGATTTCGATCGCAATTATGGGATTTTAATTTCCACCATATTTATTTAATTTCAATTGGCACATAGTTATGGGTCAACAGTTAGTCCTCAAATAATTTGTTTGTCCACCAACCCTTTTGTTATATCCGTCACTACCAAAAAATGATAAATTAGAAAAAAAAAATTTACATACATTCAACACAATTATTATATATTTCCACATAACACAAACTTTAATATTTACATATATAACACAAATTTATGCATGAAAAGGTGTATTTCACATTTAAAAATGACTAATTGTGATAGTTTTAAGTGATATTAAAGATTTAAGTGTTCTGTATATAAAAATTAAAGTATAACTCTCTATAACTCTCTATAACTCTCTCTCTCTCTCTCCCTCTCCCACCTATCTATCTTATACGTATATATATGTGCATATATATATAAGTAAAAATAACTATCTTAAAAAACCTGTATTTTCTATGACACCAATTTCTCTAATCTCCTAAAAACCTGTATTTTCTATGACACCAATTTCTCTAATCTCCTTGCATACTTGTCATCAACGTCACTTCCGTATAATTAAAAAATAAATAAATGCTAGAAATTTTAAGTTCCCGTGCATGAAGCTCTAAAATTAACTACTCACACTTGTTATTCCAACACAACAAGAAAATCTTATTGTGTTTTCCCTTATGCAAGTGATTGAAGGTGTATGTGGCTTTTTAAAGCTATGTGGGATTAAAAAACTCTTGACCATAGTGCTCAAAGCAATAACCATATATGGTTTTTTAAACAAAGTGAGAAGGCCTAACACTCTTGTAGGAATTCTATGCAAGAAAGACTCCATGAGGATGCCAAAATTTTCAATGAAAGAACCTAAAAAAGAACATAATTAAAATGATTTTTAAAACATAAAAGCAATATAAAATGATAATATATGGTATGTAAAACTGTAAAGATGAAAACAAAACCATGAACTAGAATTTTTAATAAAAAAAATAAAATAAGAAAAAATATTCATAAAATAGAGTTTTAAATGTTCTATGATGCAGCAAAGATGGTTTGAAAATCGAACTTAAAATAAATTCAAAAATACACTTGAATAACATAGATAATTTTTGTTGTAATAATATTTCAAGAAAATCATATCATCATCTTCATAAAATATTTTTGTATGATGATTTGAAGCTTAAATCATTTGGATAGATAATTTAAGAGATGTTTTAAAACAACTAATTAATTAAACATACATGTATAAAAGTAATCTCCAAGCCAATAAACGTCCAAGATTATTATTGTAAATTTATAAAATAGGATTGTACTTGTGAGTATTACATGCGCGATATAAAGGTTTTAAGTTTTGAAATTGTGACCTTATAGCCAATATTCTGGCTCAACCCCTCTCCTTCCTCGTGAGATCGAGAGGATTAGTTGTAGCCTACAAGACTACACTTTCCTATTGTAAAATCAAGAGGATCAACGTTCGATTGTAAGGTTATCTTCGAGTGAGGTTCATTACTTTTCTTTTCTTGTTAGGTTACAGTCTTGTATATAGAAGGACTCCTCTTTTTTTATTTTCTTTATTACTTGTACTCCTATTTGTTGGTTTGCTAGAGAAAATCAAGCTTCTCATAAAGAAATTTGCACAAATTCTAAAAATATTTAATATGCTTCTTTGTTCCTTCTAGGGAATGAATTGATGAAGCTTTTCTATACTGCTTCCATCGTTGATTTCCATGTCATTCTCTCTCTATTGTTGTGAGAAGAAACCTGCAAGAACTTTGGATTGTTTAGAATACTTTGAATCATTTTAGTTGATTTTTCTGTAACCAATGAAATCAAAGTACCTAGTTGGTTTTTTTTTTTACCATTCTCATTTGATTTTGTAATCAAAGAAATCATAGGTACATAATAATTCTCAAGTACGCATTTATATTTCAAAAATTAGTGACGATTAGAAACATATTATTTTGTTTCTCAAAGCACTAACATCGTGCAAGTGTTTGCTTTGATATTAGTTAAGCAATTTTAAAGACTTCTGTAATATAGAAAATGCTAGATTCTAATGATGCATTTGCTTGTTTTTATTGGGAAGATAAGTTCGTTCTTCTAAGCATTGGAAATTACTTCTCAATTATTGAGGTTATTGCATCTATTTACATATTATTATTTTATTTTTAAGTTACAATCAATACAATAAAATAGCTGTCATCTATTTATCTTAGCTATCAAGCTTCTATTATATTTTGCAGATGCATTCTTCATCTAAATACTACATTAATTTTGTAAGATAAAATATTGTACGTAATTGCACTAGTTTATTTGATTTTTTTTTCTTTTTCTCTTCAGAATGTCAACACCTCCAAATTTTGAAGATGTCATTAGCTCTAAAATCTAGATATTGTGCAACAGTTGCAGCTATCTGCTAAAAAATTTGTCTTAAATTGCCCAACACATTGGAATTTCAAATAAACTATATTGAGTGCTACTCTTCAATTGAGATGAGTTTTTTTTTATTATATAGTGAGAGGAAGATTATATATCATAGTTGTCTTAATGAGGAATAATGGAGTAACATTGAAAAAGTATGTGATATTTTGAATTTTTTCAATAAAGCTACTAACATTAATTCAAGAATAGAGCACTAAACCTCAAACTTATTTCTATCTGAAGTTTGCACCATAAAAGTATTGGATGAAATTATAGTTTCTCCTAGTAATTTTATTAAGGAAATGACAAATATAATAAAATAAGAATTTGATAAATATTGTACTGAATGTAATCATTTAATGGCATATGATCCTATCTTGGATCCAAGAATAAATTTTATTATAATTGAGTTTTTGTATCCAATGATATATAATGGAGATGAAAGCATATAAAATATTTCATATAGGTGTAGCATATTGTAAAAGTTATATGAAAATTTTGTTTTATGTTTTGAGTCAAAAATTAAAGTATATAGTGGTAGTTTCTGAGTTGAGACATCATTACAATATGTGCAGATAGTAACGTGAGAGTTAACCGAGATAATGGTACAAAAATATAATAGTTGGCATGATTTTATCACTTATGTTTCAAAGAAAACAAGCAAGAGACATGACAAATCAGATTTAGATAATTATCTTGAAAATGATTTAGAAATTTATTCAAAATGTAGTAGCTTTGATGTTATTGCTTAGTGGAAAAACAACCAAATGAAATATTGCATACTTTCAAGGATGGCTATAGATATATTATCAATACTGATTTGTAATGTTGCTTCTGAAACTACATTTAGTGCAAAGAAGAGAGTAGTTAATACATACCGTTCTAAACTGATGGTGGAGACAATTCAGGCACGTATACGTGAGTCCAATTGGGTTCATTCATATTACAGATTGAAAAGAAAGATTAAGGTAATGATTAATTTTGCTTTAAACTTTTGTCGTTGCTTTAATACTTTTTAACTTACAATAATATTTTATTTTGCTGTGTATTTTTGTAGAAAGAGGAGGATGATGAAGAGGCAGAAAAGCCATTACCTATATGCTAAAATCCTTTTTAAGTTAATAAATGTTAACCATATATTTAATCACTCATTTCTCTCAAATTACAAACTTGTATAAAGTTTTATGTTATGTTTGTAATTGGGTCATTGTTATGTTTATGTTTGACAGAATTAAAATGAGATTGATGGTGAAAATCATGAGCTTGCGTTTCCTTCATTACTTAGCTTTAAGGAAAGCAACAAAGATTCTGGAAATAAGAAAAACTTATAGATTTATTAGACTTTATTTTATTTTGCAGTTTAACTTATTTTGTGCTTTCTAAAACAAATTGACACCTCAAATATATGTTCTATAAATAGTTTCTTGTGTAGTTATGTTAGAATTGGACTAATGATCAATTTGAATTTTTAGGGGTTTAAATATTTTTTAATGATTTCTTGTATTAACCTAACGGTTATTTTGAATATTTATTGAGTTGTTCTGCTTCTGAATATGAAAGGTTGAAGGTTTATAATAAGTAGATAAAACTTGTAAAATTATACCAAAACAGTGACTTGTAGTAAATAGTAAAGAATGGTGGAGGATTATTTAAAAAATCTAACACCAAATTATTTGGATAAGCCCTTTTTAAGATGATGAGATTTCGGTGAATGAGTATATCATTTACTTAATTGCAATTTTCTAGTCTAGAACAACGGCTTGGAAGTACATATATTTTGTTGTGAGTAAAACAACTCATTTTATGTTGTATGCATTACCTGAATTATGGCCTTGACAAATCACTTTATTGCATGATTCATAAATGTTATGATTTGTGATCTAATACGATTAATTGTTTCATCTACATGTATGCTACAAAATTTTCAATTAAGTTGAAATTTCTATTTATACTACTGAAATCAAACCCAAAATCAAGCCAAGCTCAAGCCTTGTATGTAATAACCGGATAGACATCCGAAAAAAAAACAAAAAAAAAAGAAATTTCATAACTGCTGCGGCGGTTAGCCACGGAAAGGAAAGAAAGGGATCCAAAGGGAGCGGCTGACAAACCAAACCAAATTCCCAAAACACGCGAGAGGAGAAAGGAAGGGAGGAGACTCTACTGCGTGCCTAGCCGTGAGACCGTCGTCGACGCCAACGACGAGGAGAAGAAGGAGGGCGGCCGACCTAGTTACCGCGGCGTGCGCCAACGTGCGTCAGCCAAGGAAGGAGAAGAGAAGGCCTTTGCACGACGCGGCAACGACCGAGGAAGAAGCGAAGCCGACGGAGGAAAGGAGCGAGCCTCGCGCATGTGAGTGAAGAAGCGAGCGCGGTGTGGGCAAAACCGAGAGGTAATGTAAGTATATAATTTATAAAATAATGTTTAATTGAATTTTTTTATGTTAATATTATGATCTCAAACTTTGATTTAAAGTTTATAATTTTTAACTTAAGATTTATTAATTTCAGTAAATAGGTTAAATTAGGAAAATTAATCCTTGAAAAGAGAAGAATGGAATATATTGTGTATGTATATAATTTAATAATTAAATTACAAAATATGATAATAATAATTATTATTATTAATTGAAGATTTAATTTTAACCTAGAAAATATGTAATGATTAAGGACGGATGTGAGTGTTAAATTATAAAAGTTATATGTAAGGAGGTTCAAGAGTATTGATTAAATTAATATTTGATTTTATAGGAATTTCAATTAAGGAAGGAAGCGTTAAAGGAAAGGAGATTCAAGAAGAAACTGCAAGTTAAGGTGAGTAATTATGTTCTTATATTTATGATAAAAATGTCTTTAATTTCTTGATGAAAGATGCTCAAATGATTATGACTTTTCATGATCGCAGTTGTGATGATTTTTCGCTTCTTTCTTAAAGCGTGATGTACTTTTACTATTTCTTCACGTTGGATAATAACCGAACGCTAGATCATATTGTCACGTTATCATTTCATAAAGTTCTTTTGATTTCATCATAATGAATTAACGCGATAGATGATATAATTGTGTTATGAATGTAGAGCTGAAATGCGGGGGACGCAATGTATGCACAAAATGATTCAGAAGGACCAATGAAATTGGCAAATAATTCAAAAGGGCCAATGAAATTGGCAAATGGCAATGGTAATAGATACTTGTTCTTTGAATGAGTATTTCGACGGTGACTCTTGAAAGGATGATAAAAGTAAAAAAAAATAAAAGTTTATATGATAAATGTTTATGTATACCAACCCCCCATATGCTACTGATAAATGTTTATGTATACCGATCCTCATATGCTACTGATAAATGTTTATGTATACCTACCTCCCATATTGTTTGATATTTCTTTTACGTATGTGATGTAGAACCGCATGATATTCTTCTTTCTTCTACTATATAATAAAGATAATCAATTTGAATTATATTCATTGTTAGTTGCTTAATCTTTTCGTGTAATCCTACTTAATTAAATACGATAGAAGGAAAGTCATGTTTACCGCCATAGAGGGACTTCAGGAGATAGGTAATTATGTCATGTTGAGTTATGTTTAAAGTGTGTTTTCTCCTGAACTTTGTAGAATATTTAAGTATGGACAAATTGTATAATTATTTGTGGTTTGTAGTGGCTCTTTTATGATTGGAGATTAGAGATTTTATTTATGATTGGAAATGTTTAAGAAATATTTTATTTTATCCGTCCGACCGTTTGTTCCCGCCTTGGTATTCCAAGCTCCCGGGCCAGGTCGTGACATTGTAAACGAACTCGAGCTTTGTAATAGAGCTCGACCTAAACATAAAATACACAAGTCGAGTTCAAGGTTGGGTGATAAGGTCAAGCCAAGCTCAAGTTCAAGCCAACCATATAACATACAAGTCAAGCTCGAGTTTTGTCAGCTTGAGCTCAACTTGACTTGTTTGCACTCCTAAGTATAGTCAACAAAATTTATAGTGTGATAAATCTTCGAGATAAAATTAAATTACAAGTAAAGGCTCAATCCTTTATATTTGAGATAAAGTTGACACAATCTGTATTCTATAATAATACAATTTTCTGTCAACTCAAACTACACAAACTCTTGAGTCTGATCATCTATAGGCAAGCATGGTGATTAAGCAAGGTACAAAGACAAAATTAAAATTATACAAATATTATGATAATAGTTGTGTTAATAAAAATCTCAAACGAAGGAGTAATATTTCTAAATATATCAAATTCTAACACCAAATTAAATTAGGCTTATCTCAATCAAACTCGAAATATGTAATAAAATAACAAAAATTAAATAGATTAAAAGAAATTATCCAGTTAAAATAATAAACAAAACTTCATCCATACTCTTCAATATTTTATTGAAAGTAACAAATTTAATATTAACTTAAGCTTATAATGAACAAATGTATATAAAGTGTACTCATATAGTCACTTTCAAATGATCTCATACTAGTAAGAATGTAACTCATCTCTTCTATCCGTTGGATTTTGCCACAAAATGACACCAATTATGACCAAAGTCCTGTGATCTAGTGGCTCATCGTAAAATGACAACATTATATTACAATTATTGTCGATAATAATATATTCTCAAGTGACTCAACTTCCTTAAGTTGTGAATCATAGTGTATATTTAATAGGGCACAAAGCTTTTTATTAACTTAGATTAACATATCCCTTTAGACAAGTATTCACTTTAGATTTATAAGATCCTCTTAGACAAAGCAATTCATGGCTACCAATAAGAATCACTCGATCAAGTTAAGAAAATTACCTCTTCTAATTAAAAAGATCAAAAATCATGACAATTAGGGACAACAAAACTATGGATTATTAATCGAATTTATTATAATTTCCTCAACATCCACTCTAGGCTCAATGCGGTGACTTTCTTAATCTTAAAATTTAAAGTGTTGTCACTATAAGCTAATTTCTTAACATCTAATGACTAAGCTTAATAAAAAGTTGTCGCTCATCACCATGATAGATAATTAACTATAGGTGCTTTTGAAAATAGGAAACTTTGAACCAAATTTAAAGTACTCATTAGATGAGAGCAAAAAATCTCAAGATAAAATCTTATATGCAATATACCCTATCTTTTAATTGTCGAACCCAAAATCAAATAAATAAACTCTCACGAGAGATGGGCATGAAATTTTGAAGCCCACATTTAACACTCTTGATGTGTTGATACAATCTATTTTGTGAATGATGTAGGATAATATGATAGTGGAATAACTAAATTAATCTAGTTTGAGCTAGATTTGGCTGATTTGAAATATAACTTCAAAGAATGAGCTTTAAGTGAGATAAATGGCAGAAAATACTTATGGAGGTTTCAGTTATGATATGTATTTATGATCTAGAGTAGTTGATTGAGAATTATAGAATTTAAGAGGTAATTTCGATGTAATGACCAGAACTATATTGTAATCAGTGAAGTAGAGGTATTATTGAGTGAAAGGAAGGTGTAGGCATATGAAGGAGAGTAGAAGGTTTAGTGGACAATTAAAGATGATGTTAAGAAATATGTGAAAACTTACAATAAGTTACATTGAGCATTACAGGTGCAAAAAGGAAGATATGTTAGATAACTAGTGCTCCAACTAAAGATTACTAAGATTTAACCACCAAGCTCTCAAATCATAAAAATAACTCAAATAATTTATAATTGCTTAAACATCTCCTTTCATTCTAACAAAAAGGGATATTTATAGCCATTACAATCATCTTTCAAAAAAATAAAATTAAAATATGGAGGAAAAGGTGGGTGAAAATATTAATGTGAAGCATTAAACTATATTATTATTTTATGTCATCCACCGATTTCACATACTGTTATTTTATGTAGATTCAACCATTTCAAGTCAATGCTTTGTTTTATGTGTCATTTAAAATTAAGTAAATATGAGAGGTTAAATCTCTAATCAAATTAATTAAATTCGATTTGATTTGAAAATTCGGCTTCATAATGCGTCGAAAACATCAAAAATAATTAAATAGAAAATATCGAATCAATTAATGATCGATCCAAAAAAATTAAAATTAATTTTTAATGAAATTATGCGCATATCAAAGTCGAGAAGCCTCGACGATGTCTAAACGACTTCATAATTTGATCGCATGCCGTCCAAACGCCGAGACCTATCAAACGACGCCCGGAGACCCATTCGCAAAGCGCGCGAGTGTCGATCAATTCAATGCGATGTCGCAAATTGTAAACCAATTTTATCCGATCCGCCGACGTTGTCCGAACGACCTCCGATCACGAAATTGATCGCGCGCTATGCTCGCGCAATCAAACAACTAAAATTGACACCCATATTGGGTTTAGTGCATAAATTAATATCACATAAAATAATGTTAAATTATGATTAAAGGGACTAATGACCGCTTTAATCCTTAAACCACTTTAATTCTACCTAATCGCCGCCTTGAATGAAAAATGTCATCTAAAGGCAAACGGCGTTGACTTCATTTCACGATCCTTACTCTCATTTTCGACTCTCCTCTCTACTAAGTTTCTCGGATTTCTCGGCGATCTCATGGCTGAAACTTGGCTGATTCTCCTCTCCTCCCTCTTGCGCGAACCCACCCACTCTTCTCCCTTCCTACTGAGCTCCCCTGCTGGTTCCTTGCTCTCTCTGCTTTGACCAAGCAAACAGAGGACTCGATCCTAGCCTTTCTTCCTCCTTCCACTGTGGAGTGAGCAAAACGAGGAAACTCCTCTTCCCTCTTCCTCCTTGGTCGAGTGACCTGTGAGCAAAGACACCTCTCCGTCTCTCTGTAGCCTCCAATCCGGGTGAAGGGCCGAATGAAACTCCTCCCTTGATCGCTTCTTGTTGAACGACTTGTGCCCTAATGGGCAAGCTAAGTATATTGCTTTTGTTCCTACATAGAGCTTCACTGAGTAAATCCATATCGTGTAAGCGATATACAATGCTATTTTTTTTTTACGGTTTAACTCACATGAATAGAGTTGAATGAGTGTACCCTTTACTTGATATGATAGAGTTCATTAGCTTTCATAGATCGAATTTATTTTATCAGGTTATTGGAAGGAGAATGATCAAATTTTGCTCCAGCTTTTCTCATTTGTTTTACTTTATACTCCCACATAAGGAGCCTCGTTTCATCATTGGCTTTGTTCCAGCTTTCAATGTATCGATGCAATTGCTTCCAGAGAGTATATGAGCTTATAAGATGAGAAGGATAATTGTTTCATTTCATATTTGGAGGTTGGAATCATGCAAGATACATTGTTCTATGCCTTTTTCTTGCTCTTGAATTATGGGAGTAAGTTGTGATAATGAAATCTAGTTTCATTAACATGACTTCATCTTTGAAAGCTCACTTTGGTCATTAATATGTGATGTATGTTTCTTTCTCTTGATTTGAGGAAGAATGAAAAGAAAGCAAGTTTATTTTGGGACGAAGTTTGATTTATATTGATTTCCTCTATTGCATCTTTTATCTTGCATACATGTGAAAAGGTTGAGAATTGAAGATATATGAAATGCAAAGTTTTCTTTATGATTATCGAAAGATGAAATATATGCATATCTCTTCACCTTTAATTGCTATGTTACTTGTGGGCTTTAAGAAAGATATGTCCTCTTTATATTCAAAAATGAAGAAGAAAAGACATACATGTTTTATTACATGTTGCTTATTTGAATGTTTCAAATGCAAAATTAAGGTGAAATAGTGGTGAAAATGCAATGCTCATAAAATGTCGTCTTGTTTAAGTATATATGCAAACATGTTTATATGCAAATGCGAGCTTTAAATGTGATATAAGTACCTACCATGTTCTCCAATGGTTGGGAAATCTTATCTTATCAAAATTTCTAGTCTCACGACATACATATATACATGTCTTTCTTAACATTTAGTCACCTAATAAACCCCACTCATGGGAGAGCCTATCATCAGAAATTTTCTCAATCAAATGTATATGCCTTTCTTTTTATTTACATAAATGAGAGTTTTAAATTTATGATATAAGCATCCATATTCTCCAACAAGGGAAATCTTATCTTATCAAAATTTCTACCATGTCTCTGACATACACCTATACACGCCTTTCTTGCCCGTCGGCAACCCCAGGTGGGGAAGAGCCGAGGTCATTGTAAATTTTGATGCTCTAATCAAATTTATCGATACTTTCTTTTTTGTTTAAATGTGAAACTTTAAATTTGTGATATAAGTACTATGTCTCCAACATGGTTGGAAATCTTATCTTATCAAAATCGTAGTAATGTCTCACGACATACATATATATCATGTCTTTCTTGACATGGTAGGCAGTCCATTAGAACCCCACTTGTGAGGAGAGGTCAAGAAAATTTTCTAATCAAATGTATATGCGAAAACTTTCTTTTATTTACATGCAAAATGAGAGTTTTAAATTTATGATATAAGTGCACACCATATTCTCCAACATGGTAGGGAAATCTTATCTTATCAAAATTTCTACCGCTTGTCTCACGACATATACCCATACACCTTTCTTGGCATCTACCCTCGACGAACCCACTTGTGAAGAGCCGAGGTTTGTAAATGATGCTCTAATCAAATTTATGCGCATTTCTTTTGTTTATATGCAAATGTGAGCTTTAAATTTGTGATATAAGATACTGACCTCCAACATGGTTGGAAATCTTATCTTATCAAAATTCGGTAGTGGTGTCTACATATATACACGTCTTTCGACATGGGTGGTCATTAAGAACCCCACTTGTGAGAACGAGGCATTGTAAATTTGACGCTCTAATCAAATGTATATGCAGCCTTTCTTTTATTTACATAATGAGAGTTTTAAATTTATGATATAAGACTACCATATTCTCCAACATAGGAAATGCTATCTTATCAAAATTTACGCTCACGCATACACATACATGCCTTTCGAATGCAGAGCCTCATCAGAACCCACTCATGGGGAAGAGGAATTGTAAATTTGACGCTCTAATCAAATTTATTACGCGTGCCTTTCTTTTGTTTATATGAAATGTGAGCTTTAAATTTGTGATATAAGATCTACCATGTTTTCCAATATGGTAAATGCTATGCCATCTATCAAAATTTACGCATTCTCACGACATACACCTATCGCCTTTTCTCGACATGGTGCGCAGCCTTCATGAACCCCACTCATGGGGAAGAGGATTGTAAATTTTGTCTAAATGTTTATCGTGCCTTTCCTTTTATTTATACGAAAGCTTTAAATTTATGATATAAGATACCATGTTCTCCAACATGGAGGAAATGTTATGCTTATCAAAATTTCTACGCGGTCTCAATGACATTATACATGTCTTCTTTACAAGTGCGCCCAGCCTCTCAAGAACCCCACTGAAGTGGAGGTCATTGTAAATTTTGATTATTTTGCTCATGTTATAAGTACTGCTCACATTGTTCCAATGCGGGAAAACCGCGATAAGTCACACACTCCAATGCTACGGAAATCTGATAGATCTTGCTCACGCTTGTTCCAACGCTGGCGGAAATGTTGTCGTAACCCATACACGCCTTTCTGGTGGGTAAATAAATTTCGGTCGCAGTGTCTCACGACACCTACCATACACGCCTTTCTTGGCGTGGGAAGATAGCCAAGTACCCCTATGTGGGGATCGAATCGACGAAATTTTCAAAATAAAAAGTTGAAATGTCATATAACGCTTACTTTAATTTCATATACATGTGAATGCAAATTTATTGCCCTATCTTATAAGTATCTTCGCTCACATTGTTCCAGGAAATGTGATAAGATCTTTGCTCCAAGCGAACGTGGGAACCCATACACGCCTTTCTGCATATGGTGGGTAAATAAATTGGTCTCACGACACCACCATACACCTTTCGGTGGGAAGACCTACCCCTCAAGTACTCTATGGGATGACGCCGGAGGTCAAAATTTTCTTAAAAAAAAAGAAGATAGAAAAGAAAGGATGAAATGCTTAGGTTCACATGTGGCTTAAAGTCTTTGGGTTATATATGAATACTATACCTCCTACTTTACTTGTCATTCATTCACTGATTTACATACATAAATATAGATATACAAGACCAAAGAAATACATATGAAATAAACTAAATCTACCATATATATAACTGATATATATCAAGAAGATAAAAATCATTGAAGAGAAACTCACAAAGCACACCTTAATCCTCCTCTGAGGTTGAAAGAACTTAAACTTGTATTTAAGGAGAAGAGGAGAGTAGAAAATGTACTTTGTAAAGGGAAACCCTCCCATTTTTATAGCTTTCTCCTTCCTTCTTTACTCTACTCGATCGACATATACCGTCATAAATGCATGTATGAAACCATCTAAGGTGACTGTCAGACGCACATGTACAATGACACGCTCATGTGCATCCTTATCCCTTTCTTTTAAAAGGAAAGTAAAGTCTTCATACCTCTTTAATAAATTTAATGAGTTTGTGTCCCACTTGCCATGAGCTTGCATGAGGGAGGTGGATTTTAATTAATCCACTCTTTTAAATGAAATATAACTACTCATATTTTTTATTCCCCTTATCAAGAGAAATAAATGTTTGATATTCGATCATACCTAAATCAATTATTTTCATTTATGATGAACATGGGAGAGGCTTACCTAAATCAATGTCTAAGCTATTTTAGGCTATATTACCTTATTTATGATCATATACTAAATCAATTATTTTCACCTTTATGTATGATTTTAAATACATGAGAGCTAAAATTTAAATCAAATCAGCCTTTATTTTAGCCCTTATTTATGATCATACGCCTCTAAATTATTATTTTCATCTTTTATGATTTGCAACATAAAGAGGATTTTTAGCAAATCAAACGCCTAAACTCATTTTTACCATTGTACGATCATATGCCTTCAAAAATAATTATTTTCCCTTTATGTTGATTTGCCACATAAAGAAAGGACCTATCAAATCTTTTTATTTTAGGCCCATTACCTTACTTATGATCATAGAAATCAATTATTTTCGCCCCTTATGTATGATTTTTACATAAGGAGGTGATCTTGCTCAAAACAAATTTTAAATCCACTTTTTCTATCATATATGATTACGCAAAATAATTTATTTCACCTATACCCTTGTGATGATTTGGGGGGGCTTTAAAAATAATACATACCACATTTTAAAAGAAGATACTACATCTTCCCTTGGTCTTAGACCGTCCCTTAACAAAACCTAAAATCTAATGATTTGAAAATCTTAGAAGTTAATAGACTAAAAGATAAATCTATCTTATCATCACATTCTTTGCAGTTCAAGAAAGAGCTCAAACCCGTCAAGATAACCTGAGTTGACAAGAGAATATCTTTGAAATACAATCCGACCGTAAGAAGATAATGAGTTGACAGAGTATCCCGGTTTCTGACCGTCCGCTAAAAAACTAAAATCCGTATTAAAATTCATGCTTGCATTATAATCATGTCAAATACAAAAGAACAAATGCTACACATCCCGGTTTGGTCTTCGGACCGGGTCCGGGTTAACAAAACCCAAAAATATCGCATCAAGAATCTAAACTTGCAAATTGACACATACAACATTCATTTAATGCCCATACAACATTTTAAAATCAGATGTATGTGAGTGTGTCAAACAATGACGCAAGCTAGTATAAAACAAAAGAACACGCTACATAAGGTTGGACCGTCGGTTAACAAAACTCAAAATCAAAATGACATCAAAACTTCAACATTGACATCTTAACGTCCATACAATTCCCAAAGAATGATATCCGTATTTGGAGAAATACTAAGTCAAATACAAAAGAACAGATGTTACATTAACCCCGGTTTGATATTATAAGAATTTCAAATTAATAATATCCGGTAGAACTCTCATATATAATATAAGATATGAATCGACATACTTTTAAAATTCAAACTCTGAGAAAAGTCCCAAACCCGATCCTCTGCGCTCAAACTAGAGTGACAAGGTTTTGAAGGATTATACTTCTTGAGAATAAATTAACAATCCTCCAGAAAACCGGATGAGTAGACAAGCCTATCAATTGATATTAACCCCAAGATCGGAAGGTAATTATAATTAAAATTTCAACGATAAAATGATCATATATTCAAATCAATCAATCATAAATGATCAAAATCCAAAGAAAATAACAAAATATAAATAAAAAAAATGAAATGAATTATTTAAATTAAAACTAAAAAAATAAATAAAATAAATCCACCCTCCATGATTTTTGTCTGTGACAAATTAAAAACTTTGCTCACAAAGAAATGTCAAATTAAATACATAATTACTTTCACACTCAAATATTTCTAAAGCGACGTACCGTGTCCTTCCGTCCGGTTTGCACCATAATAAATGGCTTGACTGAGCCCTCCGACCGTTGGTTCGCCGGCGATATGGCACTAATTATGCCACTACCACGCTGTATGTTCTTAACCGCTTTGCTCTTCGATTGAAATGTAGAATGTAATGGGCAAAAGCCCCATGTTAAGGCGACTTATATTTGTCCCCAGACAAACTCCACCCTGTCTACAGGACACCTGGACGACGAACCTATGGTTGCGACAAGGATCCTTCGCCGTCCGACTACTCCTCCTCGACTAAGACCAGATCGCCACAAATGGATGACTAACCAGATCGACGCATCGCTCCCCACAAAAGTTTTAAGTTAAAATAATAAATTTCATAAGTTCTAAACTCCACTCATCGCAATTATATACTCGTTTTAACGATTATCATTAAATAATCGAAAGTACTCTCTGATTTGGGAGGGTAATTATAGGCCATACTATAGGAAACCCTGAACCAGATATAAAAGCTCACCAAATGAGAACGGAAATCTAAGGTCTTATCTACTATTCATCCGCCTTCAAATTATCACCCACACTTAAACAACTCTTTCTTTTTAGAAGATATTAATTTTCGGATCCCACAATGCTTTAAATTTTAAATTCGAAATTTCAAACCTAAAGTTTCTAGAAAGAAATTAAAAATTACAAGATTAAAAAAAATGAAATGATAAAATAGGCATTGTTGGACTAGTGGGCTAAGCATTCTTCTTTCTTGAATTATTTTGGGCTTTAGATTGAGATCTAGTAAATGAATCTTGAGCTCTAATTTCTAGATCTACATGATATTTTACATCAACTATAATTTCGAATTATGAATTATCTACTAAGTTATTTTTATAACTCAATTGTTATTTAATAAATATTAATAAGAAAGAAACTTGACAATTGATTGAGAGAGAGAAATTTATGTATCACCAACATAAGAAATAAGGGAAAAGTATTTACATCATATGGATTATTGTCCAAACAATAGTAGATCAATTATTATATTATTTTTAAAAAAAAAGATCGATTCTAGAAAGAAGCTTTTTTTAAATAAGTATTAAATAAATATAAATTTAAATTTTCAGTATATTTTAAAAATTTTGAGTTTAGGTTGATCGGTCACCACACCTCATCGTTGAGGTGGCTTTAAAGCCGATCGTCCGTTTAATCGACAGTTAGAATGGGCCTGAGCCCGAATCCGGCCGGCCAAATATTTACCGTTGATTTACGGATGGTATATGGTCCTGGTCTGGTGACTAGAAAAAACCCAAACCACCCTACTTACCCTAACCTCATGAGTCACCTACCCCAAGCCACCCCACCTCCACATTCCCACCAACACTCCCTCACCCACGTAAACCACCTTTATTCAATTCCTACCATTGACACCACCAACCCCCCATTTTCCAAACCACTTGACCCACTATACCTCCTCCTCATCCCACACAAGGTAAATCCCGTAAAGGAAAGTCCAAAAAGTCAAAGAACTTGGCAACTTCTGATTTGACAGAGGCAAACCATGAAGACTACACTGTTGGTCTTTCAAAGAAAAGGAAGAAGGTTCGGGTGGACACATCGGACGGCGGGGACGCGTCCCCTATGGTTCCCTGATGTCCTCCATACTGGCGTAGGGTGCCGCACCGCAACTACCTACGCCAATTGGTGGTCATAATATATGCTTTGTTGGCTTACGGAGACAATTGAACACATATCCAAAGGAGGTGGATAAGCTTGGCAAGAACTGGAGCTTTCTTTGTCACCCTTCGAGGATACTGGTGGTATCATCCTTCGCCTCGACATTGTGAGCTTCTCTATTCTTTTACTGTGACGATCATATTTGGAAAAGCAACCTTACGATCAAACCCAGGTGGATGCTTGGATGGATTTATGCCCATCATGACTACCATCGAAGACTATTATGGCGTCCTCCGCACTTGTTGATCACTCTACCCACTATTGTGGGAGGGGATTTCAACCGCATCACTCGTGGATAAGAAGGGGCAAGTCTTTCTCCTACTCCCAGGCTGCCAAGGAAATGGATGATTGCTTTATCTCAACCTCCCTACAGAACTTGACTTTGGCCCTAGATTTACGGACCAACAACAAAGATGGGAGAAGTAAAATGGGTCGTTGGACAGGTTATGGTGAACTCTTTGGCCTCCAATCTACTCGACAATAAGGTACAGCATTTACCCCGACTTGCATCGATCGCCACTTCTCCTCCATTTGTTGGGAGTGATCCACCACACTGGATGGATCAAGTTTGAAGACACATGGCTCTCATATCCAAATGCTTGGAAACTAGTGGCACACGGAAGAAAAATGACTTTGGGACTAAAGCAGCTATCTTGAACCGCAAAAGTGGTAGAACTATCAAAGCCCTTTACCACTGGAGCAAACAGAAACTTAAGCACCTCCATGCAGAACATGATTCACTTACAAAAGAGGTAATGGAGCTACAACCGTGGAATGTTCTCCACAAGGTCTCCAGAGACCAGTAATTCTTACTCGTAAAGTCTTGCAACTTAGCTATTCAAATTGGCTACATGGTGGCGAAGGGCAAAAGTCCGATGGAAGGTGAGGGAGATCAAAATACACATTTCTTTCACTCAAGAAGCATCATCCCATAGAAGTAATGTAATTTCTACAGTTCAATTGGACAATGGGACTTTATCCACCGACTTTGATATTTTACCATCTTTACCTCCTTTTTTCAACAAAATGGAATGGGCGCTTTCCCTAGATGAGTGGCCAACTATTCCTCTAGCTAATCGTTCCCCGATCTCATTCCTTGTTGAATGCACTGCTTCAAGCTGAAATTTGGGAGGCCCTCCATCGAGCCCAAACAGAGCCCCTGTGAATAGATGGTATTACCTTCCTTCTACAAAATTTACGGCATTGTGTGAAAGAAGATGTGATTCCGTAATGGAATTCTTTGCTACCTCCCACATGGATGATGCCCGGAAAGCAGACACTTGTTTTGATCCCCAAGATTGGGGAGCTACCACACCATCCAAATTCGTCCGATATGCTCCACCATATACAAGCTCATTGCCAAAATCCTGGTCAATCGTCTCAAACACCTCCTCCGACACTCATCTCACTGAAAGGCGGCCTTTGTACCAAACGGACCATCTCACACCATTGTGCATGTGAAATTGTGAACAAATTTCAGCACTCAACCTCCAAGGTGGGATTTATGGCACTTAAGGTTGACATGGAGCAAGCCTATGACAAAATGCATTGGCAGACCCTCTCAAATGTGCTTACATTGATGGGGTTCCCCTCCCTCTTCTCTAACCGCTTCGCATAATCACACTTCAAATTTACCTTATTGTCGAACGGGAGGAGATCCGACCGATTCAGTTAATGGATTGACCCCTCACGCCATACCTCTTTCTCTCCCACTCAATTACTTACCTTAGCTTTCAAGCAGGGGTCCGCATTTGGGGATGTCTATATCTCGCCGGTACATGTGTCTCACTTACTATATCGATGACATCCTCGATAACCTCAGCAACTCTTGCACATGCTGAGACAAATATCGACCATTTCGAGACTATTGCTCGGACAGCCAACGATCAACCACAAATCAAGAGTTATGTTTAGCAAAGTCCCGAACGATGGAGAACCAATCGGATTGCTATATTGCTCCGGTGAGAGTGGAGGAAATGGACTATCTTGGCATCAAACTAGCGAGACGACTCATTAAATCGAGAGCCTACCGCAGAGGGTTCTGGAAAGACTTGGCTCATGGGGTAGGCCATCTCTCATTAGCTGGTCGTACTACATTGCTACGAACCTCACTCGCCTAGCCATCGATTACTCATACATTGGTTCCCAGGAATGTGTCACAGGAAATTGAGCGACTTTGCAGGGATTTTCTATGGAACCACGACTCCCACTCTAGGGGCATCCACTACGCATCCTGGAAGGACCTCTGCCTGCCTCTGCAACTTGGTGGTTTGGGGTTCCATTCTGCGTCACTCTGGCAAGGACCACTCCGTGCTCGCCTAGCTTGGGATTTCATTTCACCTTCAACCTCCTCGCATCAATGCCTTCGGGAACGTTATGGAGCAGATTTATGGCATAGAGCATCATCACGAACGATTCCCGCATCTTGGAAGATACCGGACGCAACAGCTCAAACCCTCCTACACCTGGGATGTTCCGATGGTCGCAAAGATTGAGGTTCTATCACGATTTGGCTACATTCACAACCATTGTCCAAAACCCCGACTTTCGTGGATGCCACGCCTCCAAAATACCATGTATCCGATTTTCTCCGAGCATCACCAATGGGATCTTGCTAAACTCCACCAATCATTTTGATCTTGTTGACCAGATTTCCCTGATTCCTGTACATCATGACTTGCCAGCTGACAAACCTCACCTACATTACTTACCAATTGGTGACTATCACTTCCTATTTATATGGTTTCCGACGTAATCACATCCTCGCTAAAACTCAAGCTTCGTCAGAGAGACTATTTTGGTGGAGACTTAGTCGAGGGCATTACCAACCGTGATGTTGGCTCTCATCCAGGCTTGGCTAATGACCAGTTGCCCATGGGCATGATGCCATGGAGGACATTGATCACATCCTTTTCATTGCTCACTTACTTTTTCTCGCTTTGCGTGAACTCACCAATTGGGGTATCTATGCCCACGCGACCTTTGAGACGTTATTTGCTTTCTTTACCACTGCACACCTACCTATCGCATGACACTCGCTATGCTATATCTACCGTGTGGCCGAATGCCAAGACACATGGAAGCCCATTTGCTACTCCTGTGATCTTGTCGCATACATCATGAGTACCTTTACCAAGCCTTGTTCGCTTCTCATCTGGGAGCAATGGGATGTCCACCGCTTACCGGCCTTTCTCAACCCTTTTGGACTCCCCGGATGGCTCCAAACATAGATGGTGCTCTCCTCCTCCGGTGATCGGCATTGGTATTGTCCCACGTGATGATAGTGGCACTCTCCTCAAAGCTCTTGGGGTACACCTCCATCATTGGGACAGCTTGAACTCAAGGCTATGCTACACTTCGAGCAGAGCATTGAAGCATGGATGTTAGAGTATAAGGGTCTCATATTGGAAGGAGACAATGCCTCGGTGATTGACTTCCTCCAGCAACGACTTCTGCTGATGACATGGAAGACCGCACTACCTCGATCTATCCTTCCTCAGACTTCCATCAAGTGCTTTTACACATGTGAAGAGGGATCGCAATGAGTCACACTGTGCCAAGCTTGCTACTTAACTTCTAGCTTCTTGTGGCTAGTCCTTCTTGTACCACTATTCCTCCATCTTTCACTCCTTACTTGAGGAGGAGAGAGTGTCACTGCTTCTTCTTAGTATGTTTTGTATCAAGCACTTCAGGTTATATTGTACTTTTGTTATTTCATTAATGCAAATATGCACTATTTCAAAAAAAAATAGATGTGCATCACTATAGACCCCACGACCGCTGCTTTTCTCCTCGACAGGAAACAAGATCTGACCTCCAAAGGGTTTTCCTTCCAAAGAGTTCCCCGGCTTCCACCTCCTCCACCTCCCGCTCCCGGCTCCACCTCGCACTCTCGGCTCCAACTCGCCTCCGGCTCCATACACGAATCTCTCACTACTCCGGCTCCCATACCAATTCCACTAGGTAATAGATTGTTTCTTTGAACACCTAAGTTGCTTTTCCTACTATATTCGATCATTCTTTGAGTGTCTCCCTTTAATGTAGCACTGCATTGATCTTGTTATTTTCTATCTGAATATTCGTCTTCCCAATGAGACTTCAGGAATTGTTGATTTGTTTTATCAACTTTTCTATTATTCCTAGATTTGACTTGTGCCTTAGTAGCAGTATAAGATGAATCAGCCTGTTCAAAGTAAAATTAGGATTATGTTTAGTGTTTATTTAAATTAAGTCACTGATGGTATAAGATGTGTGGATGTTTAGTATTTTGTAGAGGGTTTTGTTTAGGCTTTAATGTTATTTGCTTAATGAGCATTATTAAGCATTAAATTATTTAGATTTAACTTTACACATAAGGACTTTTGCTTTAGTACGTGCATTTTGTTCATCCAATACTGTAGGTGATTGTTGAGCATACTTTAGAATGAGTCAAGAGCTTGTTTCCTTGATCCTTTTCTATGATGGACAACTGATCGTTGATGATCAGTTTATTCTAAGTTATGTCGGTGGAAGAAATCGTCATATGTGAGTCTTGCGTCATGCAAACTTACAAGATTTAAAATAGAAAGTGTTGAGATCTCTACATTATGATGTAGATAACTTTATAGTGGAGCTGACGTGTCGTTGATGATGAAGTTTGCAGTGTTGTACTAGATGAAGCTTCCCGTCAAACATTGATTATTTATGTGGAAGTCAAGCCACACTGTAGTACTTCAGCTGCAACTGATATTGACCTCATGCAACATAATATTTCATCTAATTACACACATGATTTCACTTTATCAACGGTACTGCATGGCACGATGACTCGAGCTAAGGTTAGTAATTACCTTAAAAGCACTATTAATATGTTGATTTATGGTTCAACCTATCTCGCATCTTGTTTTAATGATGTTGACTTTCTTTACATATAACTCAAATGTCTGTCGAAGCACGGTTGCATGAGCAACCCAATGCATCTAGATTTCTGTCTGATGATGAGTACGACACAATGAATAGCGAATCAAGTGATGCATCTAATGATAGTGAACTGAAGAGGATTCTTTCCTTGATAAGAACAGTTTATGTGACAATAATGCTGGTCACGAACTTATTAAAAATCATTCAATCCGGAAATCTGCAAATGATGATGATATGATGATCTGTAATATGTCCCATGTGAAACCACGATTGGAATCACGAGATATTGTGTTTGATGGTCCATCTGATAGTACAATTTTTGTAGATGATATCGAAGATCCAGTTGAATTATATGAAAGTATGTGTTTCTCAAATAAGAAGGAGCTTCAGTTTGCAGTCACTGGTTAGTCAATAATAAACAATGTTCAATTTCTCACCATTACTTCAAATCAAAAGAATTTTACAGTTGTATGTGCACAACATAATAATCCAGCGGTCAATGGCAGCGGCGAGAAGCAAGCGGTTGGGAGTCTTGGGTACATATACGCCGACTTATCAATGGTTACGGGCATCATCAATACATAAGTTCATTAGTTATTTCATAATGTCAGTTATGCAATCTCATATAGACTTAAAACCAAGAGAGATCATTGAAAGGATGGAATCAAAATTTAATATTAAAGTGTCTTACATGAAGGCATGGGATGCACGGCGTAAAAGTGTCAAACAATATTTTAGAGTTGAGAGGACTCGTATAGCTCTCTTGGCCTATTCATGGATTCGTTATGCTCTGTTTTGTCAGGCACTATTTATAGAATCATATCATCAAATACATGCAGGTTTTAAAGATTATTTTAGGTGTTTGGACCATCGATATTAAGTTAGGAATTTTGTCGTCCAATTTTGAGCATGGATGGGACATTCCTACTTTGAAAATATTGTGGTACGTTACTCACAGCTGTTGGTAATAATGCCAACAATGGATTATTTTCACTTGCCTAGTTCATTATGTGCATGCAGCAGTTGTTGCCAATTGTTTCAGCAAGAAATGATTTGTGTATTATCTCAGATAAGCATGCGGGGTTGGTACGCGGTTGTCAAGATGTATTCCCTTGGGCTGCGCATCGTCATTGTTTAAGGCATCTGAGGGAGAACTTCAAAAAAGCAGTGAGAATAATGGGTATTGTAGATGTTGAATTTATATGAAAGAAAATTTATGTCTGGTAATACAAATGACAAATATATTCAATCGACATATGATAAACATAAAGAATATTAAAAACAAATGCATACCAATGATTAGTACAGCGTGATGTGTGTAAGTGATCGTTGGTTTATGATAGTGGTAAGCGATATGGTAGTATGACGACAAATGCTTCTGAATGTTTCAATGGAGTTCTCAAACATGCACGATGATTGTCAATTCAAGCCCTAATCACAACGGTTTATTATAATATTGTCGGTTTATTTTTTAAGAGGTCCGATATCACGGACTTGGGAAAACCAAATGATGAATGTACATTCTCTTAAAGAAGGCGTCTTAGAATATTCGTGAAATTTGGGCTATCCACAACCAGCCAATATCAAGTCTAATGAAGTGTAAGTGTTTGACATGGGTTGTCGATCCTTCAGAATTGACTTTACAGTTGATCAGTTATGTTCTTGTAGCTGTAACCGCACACTGATTTATCATATGTCATGTGGTCATTCCATTGCAACTTTAGTCCATCGGAGACTGAATCATTTGGCCTGCGTGTTAAAATATTACATAATGGCAATGTATGGGCATACATACTCTGACTATCATGTTCTGCTAGATCGAAATAACTAGTCGGATTTTGATGCATAGCGGGGACTGCATCATTTACTGTCACCCAATGTTAAAATAAGATCAGGCTGACCACGTACAAGTCGATATAAGAATGCTATGGACGAGAGTGCAGGACAAAGCAGTCATATGTGCAATATATGTAAATTAGTTGGTCATTACCGGACATCGTGCCGACATAACCCGAATAGTAGAAAGTTAATATGGATAGTGTAGCACTATTTCTTGTATATAAGGTTTAGGAATATTTTTAATTCTTTCATACTTTAGCACAATATAAATATTAATGACTTCTAACACTGTCCATTTTTTTTTTTTGTTCTTATACCTTAGGTACGATGGCCTAGGAGCCTTTCAGGCTGACTAGATGTCGGCAGAGGAAGCGTGCTAAGATGGTCGATGACGCATCAGATCCAGCACCTTCAGAGGTCGATCCCAGCATAGCCTTCTTGCGTGGCAGACATAGGGTCGCGCATCCGGATTCGGTATGAATTTAATTTCTAATACATTATGTCAAAATATTTTCACTGATAACATGAATTGACATCATTTTCTTTCTGTTACAGGGCACTATTTTGGAGGCAGCATCACATCTCCTTATGCTGAGGGAGTGGCCTGTTACCTGCCCACGATTCACATCTGCCCTCCGTGCATTGGAGTTATACTGTGTTAGTGATCAATTCGGAGCATCACTTGTTGACGCATTAGTTGGCGGTAGTCTCATTACCCACACTTTCACTTAGCCGTGAGATGACATTACATTCTGGGGCGTTACGATGATTTTGGGCTTGCGTGTAGATGGACCCGATCATTGGGCCTATTATAGTTGGAGGGGGGAAGCGGTGGCGGAGTTGATCTGACTGTTGCAACGAGTTACTAGGTCGGCACCCCATTGCAGGCACTGTATATCATGACCTCATCGACCCAGCAGTCCATTCTACTTTCCGGATGGGTTAGGCACACGCGCAGACTTGTATGCAACTAAGGTAGCTACGGTGGACATTTTTCAGGAAGTCCTACATCGACCTCATGGATCTGGAGTTTAGCAGATATTTACCAGCATATGTACTATTCATTTTGTGGAGTTTTTTACTGTCAGATACTTCAGGTTCAGAGATGCACTTACAATATCTCCTTTTATTAAAAGATCTAGATACATTTAGCACATTCTCGGTGGCGGAGCAGTCTTGCACTATCTGAGTTGTATGAATCAAAGATCAGGAGGGCAACATGGTCGGTTGTCTTTTGCTTGTCGATCTTAGGAGCGACTTCATGTTAGGAGACCAATATTACATGCCCTTATCCTAAGGATCTTGATGAGTTGAGCATTGGTTTCAGGTAAGGAAACTAAACTGATTTTCAATTTATTTAATATACTGATTTGCTAAATAACTGATTAGTATATAAAAATTAATTTAATCAAGTGGAACGAACGATATGTGCGGCAGATGTCATTTAGAAATGTCAGGCTATATCGGGATGAGCTTGATGAACTACTATTGAGTCAAGTACTAATCTTAAATGTTAAAGTCTGTTTTTCTGAATTTTAACGCAGTGCTGTGTAATAGTTACTCATATATGCAGGTTACTTGGGAGCCATATGATATTTTGATCAGAGCTCGTCTATCTGTTATTTGTCTTGTTGGAGAGGCTATATGTGTAAAAGTCAAAAAAATAAAAAAATAAAAAAATAAAAATAAAAAAAGAGAAATACAACCGCCGCAATGGTTAGCCGCGGATTGGAAAAAGTCCAAAAGGGGGAGTTCGATTTCGGCAAACCGAAATAGAATTCCCAAAACACATGAGAGAGGGAAAGAGGAAGGAAGAGAGAAGGGAAGACTCACAGTGCGAGAACCTTCCGTCGGACCAGAGGAGAAGGAGACCATCGCGTCGACATTCGTCGGCAAATAGAAGGAGAAGAAGGATAAGCGATAACTTCGTGCGTCGTTCTACCAGTGAGCTCCACTGTCGCCGAATCGAGTTGTGAGAGGCTCGTGCATCGCAACGAAAGGAGGAGCGTCGTCGAAACGGAAGGAAAGGAGAGTAATGCGGCATGCGTGAAGCACAGTTGAGCTTGGACCCGAAGCGTGCATGCGTGAAGAAGCCAGTTGAAAGGAAAACCGAGAAGAAATATAAAAGGTAAGTAAATAAATAATTTATATAATTATATGTTTAATTAAAAATCTGATGTTAATGTTATTATCTCAAGTTTTAATTTAGGGTTTATAATTTTGACTTAGGGTTTATATATTTCAGCAAGAAATGAAATTTGAGAATATGTAGGATGAATCAAAGTTAAGTAATTAAGTATTAAACCCTTATATATGAAATATAATTACAAATTTAATAAAACCATAAACCTTTGTTAAGTTATATTATCGTTAATTAATTTAAAATCATATTAAGGGAAATGATAAACATTAAATGAAAATAAAATTTATCTATAGCACGTTAATTAATTTAAAACTATTTTAAGGGGCATGATAAATATTAAATAAAATATATTAAGTCACTTTAACACTTAATATTTTATATTAAGAAAAATAATAGGATTAATAGGATTTAGATGTATTATATGACAAATTAGACATATCATTATATTAAATGAATTAAAGGTTAATTTAACTTGATTTAGAAAATAGATAATGAATATTGATGAATATGAGAATAATAAAAAAATCGTAAGTATATATGAATAAAATAAAATAAATTACTTTAATATTGATTGATTAATATTTTATGTTATAGGAATTTCAATTAAGGAAAAGAAGCGTTAAAGGAAAATAGATTCAAAAGCGATTAAAGTGGTTAATGTTCTTATATTTATGGTAAAAAATATCTTTAATTTCTTGTGATAAAATGCGTGTTTGTATGATTATGACTTTTCGCATCTTGTAAGTTGTGATTATTTTCCGCTTTATAAATTGTGATGTAGTTTATTGTTTCTTGTTGGATAATAACCGAATCTTTAGATCGTATTGTCACTTACGTCATTTTATAAAGTTAATTGATTCTTGTTTGTTATGAATTAATATACATGTTGTATAATTGTTTCTTATGAATGTGTATGTTGAAAGTGAAGTTCATCACTTGTGCTTAGTTGGGATATGATATACGCGAAAATAGAAAAGAGCGATGAAAATGAAATAATTTCTTGTCCTTTAGATGAGTATTGGTAAAGGTTTGACGGTGACTCTCACAAGGATGATAAATGTAAAAGTAAAGTTAAATACGAAATGTTTATGTATCTACCCCTATATGTTTGATTGTTTGAGCAAATTTCTTTTATACGTATAATATAAAGCGGCATATTAGTTAACTTCGCATTTCTTATAGTGTAACATATTAACCCATTTGAATTTTATTCAATTGTTAGTTATTTAATTTTTTTCAGGTAATCATCCTAACTAAATGGTTGATAGAAGGGAGGGTTATGTTTATCGCCGTAGAGAGACTTTCGGAGATAGGTAATTATGTCAGTTATATTGAACTATATAAATTGTATGTCATATGAACTTTGTTAGTATATATATGTGTGGAAAAATTGTTAAATCATTTGTGAATTGAAGTGACTCTTGTATGATTGAAAATTTTAATTAAGATTGGAAGTGTTATGTAAGTTTTTCTTTTATTAGTCCGACCGTCTGTTTCCGCCATGATATTCCAAACTCCCGGGCCGGTCGTGACAATATGGCTAGCGCGTGTTCCCATTATCAACTGGAAGAGGGTGGAGTGGCACCTTCCTAACAGAGTTCTTCGTCAGTTTGGACACTTACCACGCATTGATGTCACGCCGATGGATCCCAGTTTCAAAAGAGTTGATGGTCAAGGGAAAGCTGATACTGATTGGGTTCAGTACCATCAGCGATGCATCGCTATTTGGGAGGGTAGGAAGAATCACATTGTCGATGTCGATGACACTAATGGAGATGGACAGTAAGCCCTTCACCCGTACATGTTATGGTTTGGTCGTGAGCTTACTTCTTGAAGGCTCTATTGATCCATGACGATACTTACCCAGGCTGTCGGCGAATGTAAGATAATAGTCGCTACAAATTTTCTTTAAGTATCATTGTCTAAATTTTTTCATAGTAACATTTTACATTTGTTTAATACAGGCGGAGCATATCCTAATGACGGAGGACATATTCCAGCTTTTATTTGGAGGTAAAGGTGACTCAAACTTTCAAATGGCTAGAAATAGGTATAAGAAGATATGTCATGATTTGAGATTGTACACGACGATTCTGAGCTCCATCACGTCATGTGAGCGTATGCCATGAGCATTATTTCTAACTATAAAGCGTGAGACATGGGTGCGGGTTCATCTACTTATGCTGATCCAGGGCCTTCCATTTATCGTGAGCTCTCGGTCTGACCTAGATGTTGCACCTTCTTGGGGAGAACTTCGTAGCGGGATTAAGTTCGATGTTGTAGGCGATCGGGGACACGTGATGTGTCTCATCAATTGCGTGATCGTCATTCGCGACCACTACGCCTTTCAGGCAATGATGCGATAGCGTATAGACGTCATCGTAGGCGATAGTTTTTGGGGATCTATGTGTACTTTGTGTACTTGTAACTAGGTATACTTAAAATATGAGAGAAAATTCTTTTGTGTATTTTGTATACTTGTGCAAATCGTTCATATAAAGTAGTTTATTGTTTCATTTACTACAAGGTAACTCTTCCAAAAAAACTAGTTTACGTAGTTTAAATTTCTTGATTTGATGCTACTACTGCTATTACTATTGATATCAGATTGAATTTATAGTTTTAGACTACAGACAAATACAGCTTTAGTACAACAAATATTTCTTATTTTTCAAAAAAAAAAAGACAAAATTAGAAATTATCAGTGTGGCTGTTTGGGCTAAAACCACTCATTCTCAGGCGGCTTTAGTAGAGATAGCCGATCTCGACAGTAGCAAAAGAGCCGCGATAATCAGGCTTGATTTAAAGGAGTGAGTATAACCCTATGGGTGGTGGATCGCCTTATCGACGTACACTGAACTTAATTTTTTTTTAAATATACTTAAAATTAAAATTTACATTTATTTAATACTTATTTTTTAAAAAAAACTACTTCTAGAAACTAGCTCTTTTAATGTACAGGAAATTGATGTTTAAAAAAGTTTATGAACTTTTATTTTACTATTATTTAATGTTAGTAGAAATATTTAAATTTTTTACATACTAACTATTTTCCACCATTGTATTACAAGTTTCCAAGCTACCACATAACATTATATATGTCATAAAGTATATGTATCACCAACATAAGAAGATAAGAGAAAAGTATTTACATCATACGGATTATTGTACAAATAACAGTAAATCTATTATTATATTATTATTTTGTAAAAAATAATATAAATAATAATATAATAGGAGATCACCAACATCAAAAATAATAGTAAAATAAGGGATCACCAACATGAGAGAGAAATTTATTTATCACCAACATAAAAAATAAGGGAAATGTACTTATGTCATATGGATTATTGTACAAACAATAGATCTATTATTATATTATTATTTTGGAAAAAAATCAATATTAGAAATTAGTGGTTCTTTTAATATATTGGAAACTGATGTTAAGAAAAGTTTCTAAACATTTACTTTACTATTATTTAATGTTAGTAAAAATATCTACATTTCTGACTAATGAATTATTTTCCATTTTGCTATTACAAGTTTACAAGTTAACTCGAGACATTATATACTTTACAAAAAATTATGCATCACCTTTATTCTTAAATATTGGTAATAAAATACATTTTTCACCAAACATTTAGTATCCTTCTAATCATTAAGATTAATTAAAAATGTTTCTATAATGAGCTATTGTATCTCATCACTTCACCTAATCTCATTAACTATATGATCTATTTTTAGATTCTCCTAAATTTTCAGTGACAACATTTAAAAATAATAAATCAATTTATCTCATATAATGTCTGATTCAACTGTATTTTCTGAAGATAATTATATTTCTTTTTACTTAATACACCCATAGGCATTATCCTATATCGTTTGATGTAGGATTCAAATACTCAATTGGGCCTTAAGAAAGATGTACCAAATAGGCATCATAACAACTTCTAAAGTGAGGTGGCATATACTTTTACACTTAAGCTATCAAGTTTTCTTTAAAAACTATTTTTTCAACCACAATTTCTATTCTGACTTTAAAAAGCAGCTTCTTTATGGGAAATTTAGTTAAAGCAATAAAAAAAACTGTTCAAGTTTTTCATCCAACAATCATCTCTTTGCTGGCTGTTTTTTCTGCCACAAAAGTTGTAAAAAATTGGCCCCAAACAAAAACTAAGTGGGATTAATGAAAAGATATGCCACTAGACCAGGAGCCTACAGTTGAGGATACCGTTGTTCTAATATTTATACTATTACATTAAACCAAACCAACCAAGACATTATACAAACAGAGCCTATCAGGAAATTGCAAAACTGTGGCATGCAAAAGTAAATCTAACATATATACTCCTGATAAATGAACTAGGTTGTGCTAGAGTTGACAAGAATCATCAATGCACAAGCAAGCTATACCGTTCAGAAAATTGAGAGCTTTCTTTCAAATCATCCAAACAGAATACGAGATTCCTATAAAAAAGTGCAGATAGGGCAATAATTGATCACATTGCAATGCAAAAATCTAAGAAGGTTCCGTACCTGAAATGTAAGAAAAAATTTGCATAAAGGCTTTCTGGCCTGAAGCGAATGAGAGTAATAGCAGTCATCGCCTCGGCTGCATCCTCCATTAAGAAAGAATTTGCACATAATTGCTTCCGCTGATTTTGAGAAAATACCACCAACAGTTTCACCTTGATACTCAACAGTATCATCTAAATACTGCATTCTTATCTTTAAAAAAGTATTAAAAAAAAAAAGGATTTGAAAAGGCCCAGCAAACTGATATGGTGAAAACAATGAACTACAAAAATGCCTGAGTTATACCTCTTTTATTAGGGCCCTGAACTTTTCAGCGACTGCTGCAGATTGAAAATCTCCTGGAGCAACAAAAGGTACAGCAAGACACCTTGTTGCACCAGAAGAGTCTCTAATTTCATTGGCATAAGAATAATCCTCCTCGTTTGTTGAAGGGTCATCACCATCCTCAAAAGGCTTGGATTGGAAAAGGCAAATATGTTTGAATGCGTAAGGTTCATGATAAGTTGGAAATTCATTGCTTACAAAAAAATAAGGGCGAAATCGGTGTAGACCATTAATTATATCATCATCTGAGAAAAAAGAAAGATCTAGGTCAATGAAAGAAAAGTTAAAAAATGCAGCTAGGTCTGAGCCACTAGCTAATACAAAGACACAAGCCCTTGACAAGAAAAAAAAAATACATGAATACTTCTGCCAATTACAGAATCAAGATGCATACAAATCTCAGACATATTAAGTAAAGACGCCCCCAAAAGATTGTGGAACAAGCACCATTCCTCTTCAAGCTTGGAGATTAGAGTTTTTGATGTTTTGAGATCATCAACTTTGACAACCTGCCTCAGTCGTTCTAGACGGAATTTATCCTTCAAAGGAAAAATTAAAAATAATTAAAGATATGAAATATACTTTCAAAGGTCACCACAACTGATTACATGTTATGTTTGCAAAGTTCACTGTTTTAAATCAGGTTGATACATAGTATAGTTTCATTTCTATTTTAACGGATAAAGAGAGAGGTAGAGGAGGTTTCGAAACAAGAGAAGAGTGAAGGATATGCAATAACATACACACTACATAGTTTTAAACTTAAAAAAACTGTTTTCCACCTCCATTGAAGTAATGCATGACATATTCAGTTCAGCCTCTATAGCCTGATGGTTAGTAAAGATTCAAATAGAAAAGGTTTAGGTCTAAAGCTTGGAATGTTTATGAAGACAATTGAATGTTAAATATTTTCAACAGAAATGAAACTATCAAATTAATACTTGAAATTAGATCAGCAAACTAATATCAAAACACAGGGCTGATGGTACTCAAAAAGGTGGAATTCATTCAATGCATGAAGTCCGAAGTCCAAATGCTCCACTCATCAGTATCCACCCCACTGAAGCCCTATGTCATGCAACTTCTAAAGCTTCTATAAAATATTAGAAACAAAGAGGATGCACGTCGTCCTTTGAGTTTGTTTATGTATTTATTAAACTTTAGAAAGCAGGGGGCTGATCTTCAACAGAAACCTAAGAAGATAATTATCACCCCGATCAAGCTTACTTACCTTGAAAACACGCTGCCAGAACTGGTAGGCACACAAGTTTGCCACAAACAATAACTCTTTCTTTCCATTTTGCAAAAAGGCACTGTTCTTTCCCTCATAGTAGCTATTCACATACTGCGAACACTGTAGCAGGGCATAAAATAATTACAATAATGAAATATAATTAAGAAATCATCAACCACTCGTACTGAGACCCACAGACCAAAATTTGTTGCCCAAAAGGTTGCAGTATCGGCAGAGGCTGGATATCCATTAGAATGCTGATCAAAATTCCTTCTCTTAAGAATCCAGTCTCACCAAACTTGAGTGCAATTAGAGAAGCATCAAAGGACAAGGGCAAGCTATCCAGCAACCGACCATAGAATGTTGGTTCATAGCGACCCCTGTGAGAATGGATTTTTTCAAGTGCATGAATATGAACAAGCAAACTAAGAGCATCTTCAACTGTTTCTGGATCGGGTGGATCAAGAACCTTCTGCAACAACCCTTAACAGCAGCAAATAATAATAAAAAACATTAGCCTAATTCAGTAATTTGCAATAAACAAATTATTCCTCATTAAATTGGAATACAAACAAGGCAACTACAAGATAGGTGAACCTTTTTGAATGCTTAACAAGTAAGTGATGTATATGGAAGAAATTTGGTAAGAGAAGCCTTTCATACATTATTCTTCACCATTCTTTAATAAAGAATAGAGAATAAAAGAGCTCTCTATGACCACTATGAGCGGGTAATCATTCTTAAAGATTCATAAATCATGAATCATTGTTTTCCTCTTATTTAGGAAAAAGCTCTACGTTTTACTCATAGAAAGATGGACGAATGGCTAGATTGATAGATTACTCCTATCGACATGAAAATAAAATTCTTCCAATCCATTTGACTTTGAATAAAGTTGATTTTGAGTGAAATTCAAGCGAGCAAACCTCAACTCAAAACATGAAATTTTGATTTTAACTCTAGTAAAGCCAAAAATGATCAATGTTAAAACTATCAACATATTCATCTAATTCATTATCATAAAGATAAATTATGAAAAATAATCTCAAAAATTAACATAAAATATAAAATTGAAACGTGATTTTACTTAAGACAACAACAACAATAACAATTTATCCCATTACATAGTGTTGGCTATATGAATCTTTCTCCTATGTTATATTAAGTGACAAAATCTCATTTAATTGTAATAAAATAAGACTAGGGATGTAAAAGAGCCGAACATGAGCAAGTTAAGCACATGTTCATGTTCATGTTCGATTCGTTTACATTAACTTGTGTTCATATTTGACTCGTGTTCGTATTAAAATCGTAAGAAGTTTGTTCTCAGCTCGATATTACTTTTATTCAAATAAACCAAAAAAACCTAAAAAATGTGGAGGTTATATGATTTGAACATGTGCCTTGTTTCAGCATAGAAAAAGCTCCAACACCAAGTTATGCTTGTTGTTGTACATATACATATATATATATATATATATATATATATATATATATATATATATATATATATATATATATATATATATATATATATATATATATATATAACAAGTTAAACACGATTCAACGAAGAGTTGATCGTATTCGACTCATTTATAAATCAAGCTTAAAATATTTGTTCATGTATTCATAACGCAATAATTTGACAATTTATGAAGTAAAACACGAAGTTTAAGCAGAGAAATAACAACGAGCTTTTTTGATAGCCCTATATAAAACTATTTTTTATATATCATAACAAAGTCTTTTTAAATCTGTCTCTACCTTTCTTAACATAAGGCAAATCTAATATATCTACTTTCTTAATTGGGTCATCAGATAACTGACGTTTACGTGACCAAACCATCTAAAGCGACTCTCTCTATTCTTATTTGCCACTGGAGCTACTCCCACCTTTTTCACGTATATATTCATTTTATATTTTATCTCTCAAGTGTAAAGCCACTCTTCCATTGGAGCATCCTCATCTCTATAAGACTTAATTTTATGCTTCTCTTTTATTGGCCAACATTATGCATCATAAAGCATTACAGGTATCATCACCACCATCTTATAAAATTTTCTCTTAAGTTTAAGTGGTATCTTTCTATCAGACAATAGGCCAGATGCATTTCTCCACTTCAACCATCTAACTTGAAGTATAGTAATAATATTCCCATCTATTTCACCATCACTTTGAACAATAGACCCAAGATATCTAAAATGTTCACTCTTTTTAATGACTTGATCACTCAATGTCACAACCCCATCACTAAATCTTCTACAAGTATAATTACACTCCATGTATTTAGTTTTAAATCTACTCAAATGAAAGCCTTCAAAATTAAGTTTGATCTTCACAATTCAAGTTTCTTTTGAACTCCCTCTCCAATCTTATCAACAAGAAGATTATTATAAGCAAAAAGCATATACCAAGGTACATCCTCCTACAAATGTCTAGTAAGAACATCCATAACTAAACTAAAAAGATATGGCTTAAAGTCGATCTTCGATGTAATCTAATTAAAATAGGAAAATACTTAATCAATCCTCCTTGTGTTTAATTTGAAACCAAGTAATAGCTCCAGTATATGTATCTTTAATGAATTGAATGTAGGCAATATTAATTCATTTCTTTTATAGAACTCTCCAAAGCACTTATCTTGGAACTTTATCACATGTTTTCTCAAAATCAACATATGTCATGTATATAATGTCACACCCAAAATGATCCTCTTATCTCAAGGTCAGTTTGAAGTATAACATAATGGGATGACTTGATTCGACGCAGATTCCACCAACTTATCCTAACATGTGTCAATTAAGGACAAGCAAGTAAAATCTAAATCTCACCAAATCATCTCGGACAATTTCTTACATTTTGAATATTCCTAGCATCCAATTCATATATAAATCTCATATTTAGGAGGCATGTAAATGTACTTTCCAACATAAACACAGATTTACTAAAAACATCGAAATGAAATTATTATACGTACCCAAAAAGACTTTACAGTTTTTCAAAATTGTATACTCAATATTCGTAGCATCCAATTCTTATATAAATCTCATATTTAGGAGGCATGTAAATGTACTTTCTAACATAAACACAAATTTACTAAAAACATTGAAATGAAATTCTTATACATAACCTAAAAAACCTTTACAGTTTTTCAAAACTGTACACTCAAAGTTATACAATTCAAAAAACTTGATTAGGTACTACCCTTCTCATTCTTGCATAAAACATTAACATGTAATATCATAAGATAAAGCTAAAATAATCTAAGATATGAGTTAAAAAATAATGTTCATGTATAATTGAAACTTGTTGAAATACAACTGTAAGTAAACACACTGCAAGTAAAACATGTTGTCAAGTATGTGAGTTGAACATTAATCTGTAAAATTATACATGTAAATAATGTATAGCAGAAGTATCTAAATGTATACATAATGTGTTCAATGAATTCAAGTGTTGTCTTATGTCAAATCATTTTCTTCGAAATATCATTTATAGTTGCAAAAGTTTTTACTTTTATAACATAAGGGTCATCACCCGGTCCGTCGACCCAAAGTTGTAGATAAGACAAAGTCAATACCATACTATTTACCAAATAGCCCTCCTGACATCAATTGGTCTGCCCAACCTCAATGTCAAAAGTCAAGAATTTTAAAATCCCTTATCAAAAGCTCATCTCATCAAAACTTTTTTCCTACCTACGCAGATTCTCATAAAATAGCCTTTCTATTACAATTTTATGACATTTCTTAATATATCATATGCATTATATCATTTAACAATTAACAAATCCTGTATTGAAATATTTTTAATATGCATAATTACGAAATATGACATCAAGACATTTGATTGAATGATAATTCTAGTTAATCAATAAAGCATTTTTGTGGGTTGTACAAGTAATTATCTGTGTTTGCACAAATATGATAGAAAGGCCTATGTGTAATGTATAAAACATTCCCAAATAATAGAAATAATAGAAAACATCAGTCCTAAAAAAAATTGAATTTAAATTAATAATTATATGTCACACCACAGTGTTTGGGTCAGATTCGTGATGTGCTCAATGTTTCTTTGAGAATACAACCTAAAAATAATTCATTCATTTAATTCAGTGAAGTTTTCAACATACACATAAGTTTGTATATAGTAACACACTAATGGATTACCTGAATTTAATTTCTCCTAATGTAATCCGTCTTAATTTACAACCAGATTTCTTCACTTCAATAAAACTTCAAGAGTTACCCACCTGATTACATTAAAATTTAATGTTATTAAACTTATTCCATTTATACATTTGCAGTATTTTACATTTAAACAATTCTAACTTAAAATTAACATGCTCCTTATATATTTATGCAATTTCATAATCTTCTTTTGCAAATATGTTTGTTATTAATGCTTATTCACATATCAATAAGTGTGGCCTAAATATCTTATTATTTTTACATGCCTTACAAACTTTAAACAAATCTTTACTATACTTAATACTAAAGCTAAATTGGTTTAAACATAATCTATAATAATCGTGCATATTTAATCTAATATATGCACTATTGTGTATTTTATATCCTTAAGATCATTTCATTTCTTTTCCAATTCAAAAATATCAAGTTCGCTTTCTTTAACATTTTTTTTACGTTTGACTACACAAATATTCAAAATTGTAGTCCATTTAATTATATTAGTTAATACTAATCAGTTAAATATTGTATATATTCCTCTATATATGTTTATAGAGGTGATTACCTTACAAATCTCCCAAAGTCTTCTTTGATACAGAATTAATAATTCAAAAGGAAATTATAAGAGTTGAAAGAGCATTATGTAAATTAAACAGTATACTATCCATAACTATATATATTCATCCTATTCACTAATATCTACTCTTACCCGATTACAACACCATCCAGTAGCTAGTTGCAATGGAAGAAAAAACAAAAACCTCAGCCATAACATACCTACCGTTTTGTCCTTTCCTGCCCTTCAGCACCACCGGAATTCACTCCAAGAATTCACCCAGCCTACAATAGCAGCTGTTCGGCTGCTAATTTCCTTCCTGACAGCGGTCATCAGCACTCCAATAAACACCCTTCGCAATCCAGGTACCGGATGAGCTCGGGAGAGGAATACCGAGGAAATAGAGAGGGAATGGACCTGTACTGGTTCCCTGATTAATATCTATTAATTTGATTTCTATTTTTACTATGCCTTAATCTCAACCCTTAACCTCCACTACCCTTAATCCAACCGTTGCATGCAAATTACGGTGGAAAACATTAATTGCTATAGTGATCACGTTTTAATTAATAGCTTAATTAAACAGTGGTTAAATAATAACTAAATTAATTTATTTAGCTATTTAAATCAATAAATGGAAATCTATCATATATATGTATATATATATACATACATGTATATATTATTTTATTCAAAATGAAATGAAGAATTTTATAAAAATGCATATGATGATTTTGAGGATGTGTGAAAAATGGGGTATATTTTAAAATGCATTAAATTTACGTTCTTTTTTTTTTTAGTTTTGGGTATTACAATCTTCTCCACCTTATAAAATTTTGTCCTTGAAATTTCCTTAATAACCATTCAAATAAGGGAAATTTTTGTCATATTTCATGTTCATTCTTCCAAATGGCTTCTTTAACTGTTTTGTGCTTTCATTTAATTTTAACATAAAGAATTTATCTATTTCTTAATCTCTTCACATCAAATTCTAAAATCCTTTCTAGCTCCGATGCATAAGTCAAATTTAGTTGTATTTCAATCTTTGTATATAGAATCTTCTGCTCTAAATCTGTAATTCATTTCCTTAACAATGATATATGAAAATTATTGTGGATATTTGTTAGTTCAACCGGTAAAGTAAACCTGTAAGTCATATTATCAATCCTTTCAATGATTTCAAATGATCCTATGTACCTGAGACTTAATTTGCCTCCCTGATCAAATCTGTTAATTCCTTTCATACACTTTCCAGCTATCTTTCTCCAACTTCGACCCAACTCAATGGAGTTTTACACTTCCAGTCATATAGTGCTTCATACGAAGTCATCTAAATACTAGATTGGTAGCTATTATTATAGACAAACTCAATCGTAGAGTATGATCTTCCTAGCTTCCTCCAAAATTCAGAATACATAATCTCAAAAAATATTCAGAACTTGAATTGTTCTTTTTTTTATTGCACGTCATCGGCGATGAAAAGGCATATTGAAGTGTAGCTGTATGCTGAAAAAATTCCAATCCAAAGAATGATATATGTCTATCGAGATCACTTTTGGAACATCATGAAGTCTTACGATTTCTTTCACATATAAACGAACTAACTTATCAAGGTATGTCGTTTAATGACAAGAAATGAGTCAATTCATCTATCAACTATAACCCTAATATCATGACCTGCGGATCTAGAAAATACAATAATAAATTTCATTGCAATTTCATCCCATTTTCATTCAAGTATAAGCAATGACTGTAACAGTCCACTGGATCTTTAATGCTCAACTTTAACAATCTGACAAACTTGACATTTAGAAATATACTCAACTATATCTCTTTTCATATCTGTCCACCAAAATGCATCTTTCAAAACCTTATACATCTTCGAACTACCTAGATGAATAATGTATCCTGTCTGATGAGTCTCTTCTAAAATCTCTCTTTTTAGATCAATATCACCTGGCACCCATAATTGTGATTTCTTTCTGATAATGCCTTCTACATCTGCTGTAAAATTTTGCTTCTTACCAATTTGGATTTGTTCAATGAAATTCTGATATTCACGATCCAATTTTTGTGCAGCTTTGATTTCGTCAATTATAGTTAATTACATTGTCAATTGATATAAATGTTCAGTATCACCAAATCTTCTAACTTCTAACTGTAGAGCATCTAATTCTCTAATCAACTTTGACTTCTGAGTAATAATCTAGCTAGCATTGCCCATGGATTTGCGGCTTAAAGCATCTGCCACCACATTGTTTTACTTAGACAATATTGAATATCTAAGTCATAGTATTTGATGAACTCTAGCCAACTCCTTTGCCACAAATTCAATTCTTTCTACCCCGTACAAATAGTATCTAAGACACTGATGATCAATAAAGATTTAGCATTTACCGTACAGAGCAAACACGTATCTTAAATCATAATTGGATAATTTCTTTCATGAGATTTCAATTGTCTCGAAGCATAAGAAATTACTATTTTGTTCTGCATTAATACACATCGCAGACCTTTTAAAGATGCATCACTGAATATTTGAAATCCCTTTGTCCTTGATGGAATAGCTAAAATTGGTGCAGTGGTCGAATGTTTTTTCAATTCTTGAAAACTCTCCTCACATTCAGTTGTCCATTAAAATCTGACATCCTTTCTCATTATTAGATAGAGGCATTGCAATCAATGAAAGTTACTTATACTTTCTGAGGATCAACAAAAATTCATTCGTCATTAATAATATGACATAGAAATACAATGCTATGCATCCATAACTCACATTTTGAAATTTTAGCATACAACTGATTCTCCCTTAACAACTCTAGGACTATCCTCAAATGATTTATGTGCTCTTCATCAATTTTAGATATATTAGAATATCATCAATAAAAATAATAACAAACTAATCCACAAAGGCCGTAAAAATGTGATTCATTAGATCCATAAAAACTTTAGGAGCATTGGTTAGAATAAATGGCATAACAAGGAATTCATAATGCCCATAAATGGTTCCAAAAGTTGTTTTAAAAATATCAGCATCATTAATTCTAACCTGATGATATCCAGATCTCATATCAATTCTGAAAAATACAATGACTCCTTCCAACTAATCAAATAAATCATCAATCCTCGGTAATGGGTATTTATTCTTGATTGTAACTTTATTTAACTCCTTAAAATCAATGCATAATCGCATAGACCCATCCTTCTTAACAAATAGTATTGGCACACTCCACGGTGAATTACTCGACCTAATAAACCTCTTGTCCATCAACAATTCTTCGCATTCAATTCTTTAGAGTCATCCGTAAGGAGATTTCATGTATATTATACAAGGTTGTACATCGATCCCAAACTCAACTTCTCATTCTAGTGGTAACCCTGGCAATTCCTCAGGAAACACATTAGGAAATTCAAAAATAATAGGAATATTTTTCAGTTCTAACACATCCTTATTCAGTACTTCTAACTTGGCCAGAAATATAATTTCACCACTTATTAGATATTTACCTAGAGAGGGAGTCCAACAGAAACTTGCATAATGGAGGTCAACTCCAGAGTCTAAAGGTTTTCATCTAAGTAGATCTAAAACTGAATATATGGAGTGTAATTTTAGTTGTAGAAGTTCTAGTGGCAGTGTTGTGACATTAGGTGAAGTCATTAATAAGAGTGAGCGTTTGAGATATTTAGCTCTATTGTTCAAAATGATGGTGAAATAGATGGAGATGTTATTAGTAGAATTCAAGTTGGATGGTTGAAGTGGAGGAATGCATCTGGCCTATTATAAGATGGTGGTAAGACCTGCAATGATTTATGGTACAGAATGTTGGCCAATAAAAGAGAAGCATAAGAGTAAGTTAAGTGTTACGAGATGAGGATGCTTAGGTGGATGAGTGGCTTTACTCTTAGAGATAGAATGCAAAATGAGTATATTGGAAAAAGTTGGAGTAGCTCTAGTGGTAGATAATATTAGGAGAGTCGCTTAGATGGTTTGGCTACATAAAGTCATCAGATGACGATTAGAGTAGATGCATTAGATTTGCCTTTATGTTAAGAAAGGTAGGTAGACTAAAAGACTTGGTTAAGATGTATAAAAATGATCTTAGTATACTTGATTTAAATGAGAATTTGACACATAATAAGACACAATGGATTCATGTAGCCGACCCCACCTAGTGGGATTAAGGCTTGTTGTTGTTGTTGTTGTGTATTAAATATTTCCCTAACTTCACTGCACTCTTATCACAAGAAAAATAAAATAGTTTCTCGTCAAGTACATTAAATTTTACTCTTCTTTTCTACCATTCAATTGTTGCAAAATATTTGATCAACCAATTCATACCCAGAATGATGTCAAAATGTCTAATTGGCATAATAATAATTTTGTAAGTAATTGTCTACCCACGAATGTCACCACATTTATATTGTTATTCAAAGGCATCTGACATTCAATTGATGTAAAAACAAGATATCGATACTAACAAAGAAAGTATCGAAAATAAACGAATGTAAAGCACCAGAATCAAAATAATTGAATCCAACTGATATGAAATTTTAAACGTACCTGTCACCACTTCATTTGATTCCTTCCCTTACTGAGGGGTGATAGCAAAAACTCTGGCTTTTACTAGAAGATTAATTTTACATTCTGAACTTTCTCCTTTTCTTGAATTGAAAGCTTCTCCATAAACTTAGTGTTGCCTAGCTTCCTGCCTTCCAAAAATTTCTTTTGTTGACCCTATCCTTGATAATCGAACGGGTTTATATCCTTTTTCTAGTGAATATTGCGATCCTAACTACATTTATAGATTTTCATAAACATTCTCCAAAATATCTCTTTCCACACTAATCACAGAAAGGTTTGTCCAACTGAATTTGCTTCTGCTTGTTGTTAAATTTAAATTTCTTGCTAGAAAAATTTAGCTTCTTTTCAAAGCTTTTGCACTTGCTCACCTGTGGATCATAATATTGTTTGTGAGAAGTTTAACTTATTTTCAATTCTTCTAGCCCTTTCAACTAATACTAAAAACTAACTAATTTCAAACGATGTTAGTGCCAACCTTAACTGATCTCTGTGGCCTCGCAAAAATCTGTGACATTTCTCTTCCTCTGCATTGACATATTGTGGAGCATGCCTCAATAGAGAAGTGAATTCTGCTTCATATTGCATTACAATTTTTTATCCTTAAGTTAGATTGAAAATTTTGTCTTGTAATACAAGCCTGGCTGATAGTGGAATAAACCAATCCTTGACCACTTTAACAAATTCATCCCATTTGATCTGAGTAATAGGCATCATATCAAATTTTTCCCTGTGTTCAGCCTACCACCACCTTTCTACCTCGCCTCATAATGCAAAAGTAATCAACACTACACTTCTACTTTCAAGGAAAATCATCCCATCCAGATTTTTTCCAATTTTGAGTAACCACTTTTCCTTTTGAATCTCCAAACATATTTATTACAACTTATTTAATCTCATTTGTTATATTTTCTCACATAGTATTAGCTTTCTCATGAATATCATGACTTCTAAAATCTTATAACTTACTTTTAAAAATATTTTTTTTAGTATTCTTTTAAGTAAACCAATATAATCTTAAGATAATATTTCAATTTGTTTTTCATCTTTTAACTCATCATCTTAAAATTCAAAATTAATAGTTGATGTTAAGTACTTAAACTTTCATCTAAAATGATATTTCAATCTTTACAATCTAAATGATCTATTTTCCTTATTAAAAAATAATTAATCTGCATTTTAATAAATCTATTTTTATAAGTAATAATATGCTCATTTATTTTCTTAAATAATGTACTAGCAATTACAAAATCCTAAGATAAAACAAAATCCTAAGATAAAACAAAATCCAATATGATCCTATCTCCTTCATTAACCACTTCAAACTTATAACTATCATAAATTCTTTTAAAATCTTCTACTACTGTACCAACATGTATATTTAAATCTCCTCTAATAAGTACTTTTTCTTCAAAAGGTATCATTTATATTAATCTTTCTGGGTCATTACAAAATTTTTCCTTTGAACATCCAAACCTACTTGAGGAGCATAAACACTTCTAACATTAATAATCATAACTTTAATAATTATTTTTTAAGTTGTAATTATATCTCCAATCCTATTAATTTTCATAATATTATCTTTTAAACTCTTATTTGCAATTGCACTGATACCATTTCTAATGCAACTTCTGCTTGAATACTAAAGTTCAAAACCTAAACTATCAATATCCTTAGTCTTCTACCTAACCCATTTAGTTTCTTGAATACATAAGATATGTATCTTCTGATAAACCATAATATAAATTAATTCCATTAATTTATATATAGAGTGTTATATTCCAAGTTATTATACCAATTCTAGTTTAATGGATTAACTTCTTTGCTTGCATTCATCTATAAAATGAGAGCTCTTGCTTATTTAACACTGTACTCAGGCACCAATATAGTGGCCCTAATAGACTTTTCACTATATTAGGGTTATATAGTGCATTGGTTTCATGGAACACCTAGCATTAAGTATTAAAAGATTCAGGTCATTATTTTTTGACAAATTTTATGTTAGATGTCAGCTACTGAATGCAACCCACCACCCACCACTTTTCTCATCCAAAACTTGGGACACAAAATCGATAGGGTTAAAATTTAAATGCATTATAACCATCAAAATCTATAGTAATCTCATCATCATTTTCATCATTTTCAAAAAAAATAATCATTATATATAATAATTGTCATCCTCGGAATATCTCATCATCTTCAAAATCTTCTTCAACTATTACAACTTTAAATAAAATAATAGATTAATAACATGATGGTAAACAAAGGCATTACTCCGGCTCGTGATTCTGGAAGATGCATTGCTACCTAAAGGCTCTAGCTCAAGCTGCTTTGAAGTGATAACATAGCGCTAGCTCGCATGATCTAGAAGAGACAAACCATTTGAAATCGAGAACTCTAACTTGTATGAGATGGTGACATAAATAGATAAATAGGTATAATAATTTATAAAATGCATCAACATTAAGATAAATTAATTATAATTAGAATTTATATAAAATATGGTGAGGCGATGTCTCAAAGTGCCTTGAGGTGTTAAGCCTTAGGCATATGCCTCATTTCTAAGTAAAGCTTAAGGTGCTTTTCATATGCCTCAAATCGAGACGTGTCTCGAAATGCATGCCTCTAATACCTTTTAAAATAATGATATATATATATTACAAAATTATGTTAAACCATAAACCATAAATAGGGATGTATAAACACAGACAAATTATACATATTATAATTATATATTATATGTACGTATGTATGTATGTATGTATTAGTTTGAAGATACAACTATATATGTATTTATAGATGTAGCAATTTCATGTGTCACCTAAATCTTACCCATTTACAAAACTACCACCTCCTATCTCCATTCAACAAATCCTTGCCCAAATATTAAAATTTAAAACAAACAAATCATTTCATGTGTCACCTAAATCTTACCCATTTACAAAACTACCACCTCCTATCTCCATTCAACAAATCCTTGCCCAAATATTAAAATTTAAAACAAACAAATCTTTCATTCTCAACATTTTATTAAATTGCTAATGATTAGATCACAACACATCCGAGATACAATAGTTTCTTTTCTTGGGTTTGATAGTTGACTTTCAAATAGGAAAGATTCGAGTGCATGCACATAATTCTTTCTTTGTAGATGTATCGAGTTAATTTTGAGTTAAATCAAATTAATTTCATGAGTCATCCTCAGCTTAGAATAAATTGTATTTGGAGTCGATGAAAAATTCAAGGGATAATCAAGTAAATCTTGAATATAATTACCAACCTAATTGTCATTAAGGATATTTCACAATTAAGATAAAAACATTGACCATGTTCTACACATCTGGAAATGATTCAGAACTAAATTCATTAATCTGATGAATATTAACTAGACATCTAATTAAACTAAAAAAATTCTAAGTGCACAAGTAAGGAAGCAAGTAAATTATATTAAGGAAGACCTTTTTAAATACAAAATATAAGGCTTATTTCAAATAAGTTGAGCAGGCACAATATATTTCCTTTTGAGTGAACACATTAAGGAAAAAGAAAAGGGTATCGTTTAGTAGTATTTTGGTTGACCATTAGTGATAATTTGTAAAATGTTAATTTGACAATAAAATGATGATGGACTCCAAATCAATTTTGGATCAAATATCTTTTCACTAGATTAATTAACATCTCAAGTGCTGCTTTACAAGAATTAATAAAAGAGGATTCATAATACTAACCCCAAATAGTTTAGATAAGGTTAATATTAATAATGATGATAATTATTTATTTGAGTTTTAAAGTAAGATCAACAATCATTGTCTAAACTTTGGTAGCATGAAATGTACAGCATTCAAAATAAAATTATAATAAACTGTAAATTTCTTCACCATATGATTAGATCCTAAACAATTAAGAGCATGTGAATATGGGCTCCGAAAATTCGTCATCGACCTCTCAATTAAGAGAGCATGATTTACATCGGTCAAACTTTCAGAAGACAAATGGAATAGTAGATAAGACACTACGCAAAATGAGGACTTTAGATCTGCTTTCAAGTTTCCTATAGACGCAAGCACCTATAGTTAATTATCCCTCCCAATGTTGAGAGAGAACTTTCGATTAAGGCTATTAGATTAGAATCGCATAGCAGATAAGAAGAATACGTAGTTTAAAATTTAAACTTATAAAATTCATCATATTAACTTAAAACGAATGATTGGCAGAATGATGACGCGCCCGATCAAGATCCCATGGTTCCGTATCCCTACTCCCCTAATCTACTTGGAGGAGACCCTAACTTGACCAAAAGATCCTCACAATGGCTGGTCGTCGGGGAACTTTGTAGACTGGATGATGTTTGTCAAGACAAGTTTAAGTCCACCTTAGCTAACATAGGATTTTTTGTCCTTATCAAGTGCACCATATACCACAACTTCGAGACAGAGCCACAGTGAACATACGCTGCACACCGTAAGATAATTGTGTCATTTGGCGTACCACCCAATCGATATGGTCAGAACCGTATCATCTCAGCCTCACGCCAAACCACGCGGTCAGAAGACACAAGTCACGTCCTTATTGACATGAGATTGATTGAGAGTAAACATAGCAGACTTAACTGACATCGACTCAGAAGTTTAATTTTCTTAATTTGTCACATTCAACATATAATTGTGGAAGGTGGATAAATTAGATTTAATTCTAAGTTTTTTTTTAAAGAAATATGATTTTCATTTAAGCATTTTGAGTTTAATAATTCATTAAATTTTTTATTTAGATTGATAATTAATTTATATTAATTTGATTTGAAATTGTAAATGCATTTTGATGAATATATCCCCTCCGGTTGAAATCTCCATTCAACACAACCATCATTGGGGAATATAAATTTGCTTGATCTTTTAGTTTATTGTTTCAGATCCTGCCGACTCTCTATTAATTTAATAATAGAGGATCAGATCTACTGTCATATGACAAAATTAGATTCTCAAATATTTCATTAAGTTGAAAATATTATAATAGCATCATTAGATTTTTATATTTTGTTAACCCGGACCCGATCCTAAGACCCAACCTGGAATCAACCCACGCAGCATCCTCAGACACTAACTTTAAACATTCAACAGAGTGTCAGGGGTCATGCGGGTGGTTAAATTCAAGTGCTTACATAGATTTTCAAATAATTTAACGTATTGTGATATCAATGATTTGATATGAATTTCGAAACACTTGAATTCAATTAAAAGTTTACCTTATGATACATGCATATCAAGTTCAATTCATCTGAATATTTATATGAATTTTAAAAATATCCAAGCTGAATTTAGTAAATACCTTATGAAGCATATGAGATTTATTTAAAACTAAAATTAACGCCTTCTGTCTGCTTCTAAATTTGTGTTGTAGATTCGGTGGTGTAGGTTGTATATTTCATTCATATCCAACTTTAATTATTTTGAATGTTTCATGGCACAGTGCATTTCATATTTTGCTTGCATTGAATAGACATCTAATTTGTTGTAGACTATTGTCAATCAGATGATCGTAAGTTCAATCTCGTCTTAATAGCTTAGTCATTGTATTTAGTTTAATTATTGATCTTATTACTCATTTAAGCTTCAAATATTATTCTTTAACTATTTCATTTATATTAATTATTTTGATGAAATTTCGGCAGCCTCTCGATGTCATCCCCATATAAGGGGCTGCTTCGGGAGAGCTAGAGCCTTCCTACCATGCTTAAGAAAGCATACATAGTTAGTGTCTTGCGACACTACGGCTTAGAGAATCTTCTAAACCCACCACGCTTAGAAGCGCATAGGCTTTCAATACGGTGTTTGAAATGATAACCTCTGGCCATCTCCATAGAGTCGATCGAGAGTGTTATAGCCTTCCTACCACGCTTAAAAAAGATGATAGTTCTCATGACACTAGAGAATCTTCTAAACCTATTACGCTTAAGAAAGCGTGCATAGACCTTCAATACCTCTGTAAAAGGGATCATACTTTCCTCACCATACTGAAACAGCATGCACGAATACTTATATCTAGCAGATATTTGTAGTTATATTGAAGCAATAAGAACAAAAATTTAATATGCCAAGCAAGCATATACACAGGCGTTTGGAATGAAATTTGGCAACCTCCCGGCACCATTCCTGTGGAGGGAGCTGCATCGAGAGTACTAAGGTCTTCCCACCACACTTATAAAACATGCATGGTAGGTGTCTTATGACACCGTGGTTTAAGATGTCTTCCAAACCCACCACACTTAAGAAAGCGTGCATAGGCCTTCAATGCCTGCGTAAGAGACATCATGATTTCCACGTCATGTTGAAGCAGCATGCACAAGTACTTATGTCTAGCAAATATTTATAATTGTATTGAAGCAATAAGCACAAAAATTTAATATGCCAAGCGAGCATATACAGGCTGGAATGAATTGAACCTCCACATCATCCCCGCAGTGGATTGCATCGAGTACTAAGACCTTCCCACCACTTATAGAAGCTCGATGATAGAGTCTGCGATCACATCGAGTGATTTTGCATCTCGCATATGAGAAGCCAGATAAGCCTTCAAACTATATAAAAGTCATGATTTTCTCGACATCAAAAGATGCACGAAAGTACTTAGGTCTAGCAAATTTCCCCACCGTGTTGAACAATCACGAGTGGGTACTTAAAATTACAGCATCTTTTATCATAATTTAGCTTTTACATATACATTAAGTCGAAGTGACTATAATTCAAATGTAACTACTCTACTACACCCTCACTTCTATCATCGCTTTACCCCTCTTTCTTTTTTAACATCAAATAGTAATGAGAACCACAACCCCTCAGCGGATCTAGCCTCCACTTTGCCCTCCTCATTCCAAACATCAAAAAGCTATCACTCTTTCTAAGCTTCTATACTTTGGACTTGCTAAACAATAGTGCCAACCACATATCCTTGATGCATCTAAATTCATCTCATCCTTTTCATGTCAAGCAATATAGTGTTATTGCTTTCTCCAAATGAAACATAAGTTCAACAATGAAATATGTGTGGACGAGTTTTAATCGCGAACAGCACAAAGACATCAATACAAAACCCTACAGCAATTTAAATCATATTATCTTATACCTCCTTGGCTGAAATTCGATTACGGAAGCTTAAAGGATTGGAATGGGAGCTGTTTAGCTCGGTGCAATCGACAACAGATCTGTGCGGCCTATGAGTTGTCGGACTGTTGTTCGCAGAGGAGGAAAAGGTGAGCACGAGCCACGAGTCATTTGACTTCAGCTAAGAGGGAGTTTGGCAATTGTTTAGTCGATAGAGGGAGTTCGATTCGGCCATTGTAGCCGGGCGGATGGAAGGTTGAGACAAGAGGAAGGCCATCGATTCGATCAATTGGTTCGGCTAGTGCAGTTCGAACAGGCAAGATACGAAGTTCAAACTAGGGGTTGGAGCTAGATCAAGAGTTCAACCTTCGACTGTCGAGAGAGGGTCGGTCGAATGGAGAGGAGGTCGAGTGGTTGTGGTTGGTCGGTGTGCGCTTGATGAGAGGGAGGAGTCGAGGAAGTTGTTCTCGTCTAAGGAAAAAACAAGAGCGGAAGGGAGATAGGAGTCTTGTGGCGCTCGAATGGAGTATCGGGCTATTGGAGTTATCTTAGGGTTAGATCATTAATAGGTATTTATATAGATTTTTTTATTTAAGATGTTAAATAAATTTTAATTTTGGATTTATGTAGTTGTGTCACTACATGAACAAATTATATATCACTTTTTATTATTCGATGTTTGGACATAACGCATCCGCTTGATCTGAGTTTGGTTCCGCCGACAATTGGGTCAATTTCACCAAAATTGTGCACACTTCCACCACATTTTAGAAATTGTCCAATTGAGTGGCCTCATTTGATAGGTTTTGACGTTTCAACGCTAACAGCGATTTCACGAACGGAGGTCGTTTAGGAATCGTCGTAGCCTCCTAACTCTGATATGTGTGTGGGCGCGTTGACGGATTTTCCTTCTTGATCGGTTGATCGTCAAATCATGCAATATGTATACTCTAATCAATTACACGCTCAATACGAAGTCGTTCTCGATCAGTGTTTTGACTAGTTTCAGCCGAGCGATTTTATTCGATTTCGACTTGATCCGTTCAAATTCGGGCCAAAATTTCACTTCGACTTATGCCGCATGCATGGAGGTCAACAGTGAATTCTCCAGTTCATTTGATTTTAATCAACTGAATTCCAAATGTGAGGGTGAAGACATAAGATATTGATAAAAAAAAATCAAGGAAATTTTAGCCTTGTATGGTCATTCATAAACTATAAGTAAATAAATGAACAGATTACAAATAATGATTCCTAAAAACATAATTAATGAAGTACTTCACAAAAAATAAATCCTTTATTTCAGGAGAGCATAAAATTTGATTTGATCATTAAAATCTAGAACTAGGGATCAGCCACATGAATCTTATTTTTCCCATTCAGTGCACTTGAGAATTAACAGATGTGTTATTGCATAAATCCTTTTTATAACTTCAAATCATGTTATCTCTTGTTTAAATTCTTTGCATAGCGCCTAATCATATAATCTATTATATACCTCTTCTCCCTTGACAATACTTCCACTTTTATTCTATATATAATGAATGTATATATCCAATGATTAGAAATGCAAAGCAATATATATATAAGATACAACAACAAGCCTTTATCCCACTAAGTGAGGTCAGCTACATGAATCATTCGTCTTTATTGTGTTCTATTATATGTCAAATTCTCATTTAATTGAAGTATACTAAGGTCATTTTTTATACATCTTAACCAAGCCTTTTTAGGTCTACCTCTACCTTTCTTAACATAAGAAATCTAATGCATCTACTCTCCTAACTGGGTCATCAGAAGGTCGACGCTTTATGTGGCCAAACCATCTAAGCCGACTCTCTCTAATCTTATCTGCCACTAGAGCTACTCCAACTTTTTCCCGAACATACTCATTTCACATTTTATCTCTAAGAGTAAAACCACTCATCCACCTGAGCATCCTCATCTCTGCAACACTTAACTTAGTCTTATTATTAGCCAACATTCTGCACCATAAATCATTGCAAGTCTTATCACAATCTTATAAAATTTTATCTTAAGTTTAAGCGGTACTTTTCTATCACACAACAGGTTAGATGCATTCCTCCACTTCCAAAAATCTCCATAACATCTCCATCTATTTCACCATCTTTTAACAATGACTTATTCACCTAATGTCACAACACTACCACTAAAACTTCTACAACTAAAATTACACTCCATATATATATTCAATTTTAGATCTACTTATACGAAAACCTTTAGACTCTAAGGTTGACCTCCATAATTCAAGTTTCACTTGGACTCCCTCTCTAGTCTTATCAACAAGAAAAATGTCATCAGCAAAAAGTATACACCAAGGTACAACTTCCTATAATGCCTAGTAAGAACATCCATAACTAAAGCAAAAAAGATAAGGGCTTAAACCTGATCCTTGATGTAATCCAACTGAAAAAATGGAGAATAGGTTTAACATCAGTATGTGGTTAGAAAGAAAAATAAATGGAAATGAGGACTCATAAGACCAACTCAAAATAATTGATATAAGACTAATGATAATAACAATGATATACAAAAGCCAAAGATCATAAAAACACTTGATTTGAGTGTAAAAACTTACGAAATTCATTTGGTCTTTACTATTTTCATTGTTTTAAAAATGGAGAAAAAAGACTAAATTTATAGTTTTAAAACTCAAATTCCAAAATGTTCTGAAAATAAAACTTACTATAGAAAGAGAATTTAAAACTTACTATAAAAAGAGAATTTCCAAATGCTTAGAGTAAAGGTTCATTGATGCTCTCTTTACGTACAAAATATATAATGAGAAATTTTCATATAAGCATTCAGAAAAATAAGTTGAAGTATAAGAAATCATTACGTTACAAACATTAACAAGAAGTTAATAAAAACAATTGAAAGTCAACCACTAAGAATTTCAACAAAACTCCTGAAGATCAAGAAAAATACGAGCTTATGCTGTCAGCTTGATAGACAATACTCTTATTTTGTCATGCTGAAACAAAGTAGCCCTTGAACTACATGATAATTTGGTAAAGGAAAAGCCAACAAAAAAATTTACAGATATAACACAAAATTCTTATTGATTTCTATATCCAATATCTAAACCTTTAGATTTACTTATATGCCACTTACATATCCAAATCACATCAAAGCATATGAAAAAGATGTGTTCAACTTTAAAACATTAATATTAAATATATTTTTATGTAATTAAAGATTTGAGTGTTATATAGATAAATATAAGGGTTAGTTATTAGACATGTAAACAAATAAAGATTTTAGTGTATGTATATAAATCACCTTAAAAATACTAAAAAAGTGAGCCAAAATGTTCAAATGTGACCAAAAATCTATCCTTCAATTGAAAAAAAAAAGAAAAAAATTTCAAAATTAAGCACAATACAACTAAGATATATCATGAATCTCAAAAAAGTGAAAAATGCTTATGAAACAAGCAATTACCAACTTGAAAAGACAATGGAAAGCATAGACGAAAAGGTACAGATTAGAATCTTAATGTACATTCACAACATACCAATAAAGGTCATTAATTTGTAGGTGCATAAGCAAAAAATGACAGAATTTTCAAACATGAATACCAATAGAGCATAACAAATTGTACCTTTTGGATCATTAATAACTTTAGATTCTGCACAGCAAATCATAAGCACCTGCTGTCTCAATGATAGTCTTAAAATTGCTGGAAAGTCATGATCTATCAGATGGTTGTAAAATGATACTGTGACCAGGCGATAAATCAAACCATCACAAGTTCGACCTGTTCTGCCTTTGCGTTGCTCAGCCTACAGAAAATTCATTACAAACATTAGCAACAACTTTAAATAAATAACTCAAATCACACAAAACCCATGAATACCTGAGACTTTGACACCCAAACGAGCTCAGTAGAATCCATTTTTCTGTTAGGATCCCAAAAGACTTGTAAAGATCTGCATGAGTCAATGACAAAAGCCACACCTGGAATAGTGACAGATGATTCCGCAATATTTGTGGCAAGTATCACCTGTGGTGCACCATGAGAAATTTACCCAATAAGAACAGCCAAATTGGAATAAATAAAAAATATTTGAGAAAGGAAATCGACTAATAACAAAGGCCAAATGCCCTGCAAACATATTCTGTGACCAAGATAGAAATTATGGACAGAAGAAAGAATTAGCTCTTCATTTGACATTTCTTTCTTAGAATTTTGCATAAGTTAAAATTTTGCAAATTTTACACCATCTATGCTCGCACGCGCACACACATATATGTGTGTACGCGATATCACCACCACCACAACTATCCTCTCATTTGCAAACCATCCTTGAACACATCAAAAGCATGAAATCGGGATATAAGTGCATTTTGAAAACCATTCCTATGAGATAAAAGTTATTGACTTTCTTCTATATAGTATGGTAATTATTCAAAAGACATAGCAGCACTCAAACACAGCCAGAAGCCCATCTTGATGTCCCACCACTTTCCAACCATAGAATTAAGCAAAAACCAGAAACATGTATGGAAACAGAACCTTCATGAACTATGCATATGTTATACTGAAAAAAATTTATAGAGTTCTATTTTTATTAAATCCAATTGAATACTCTCTCACCAAATCCTTAAAAATTTAACATATCAATAAAAAATCAAATCAACTTTTAAGATGTTTCTAGAAAATTTATGGGATGAGTTGCACCAGTTGACCCCATAAACCTCAAGTTATATTAACTTGATTTTCATGATAATAAATATATATTTGTAAGTTACTTGTGAGTTTATCAAGAGTTTTCAGAATCATTAGGCATTATTCAATACTTGATGAAAGTTGAAAAGCTTGGAAAAAGTCATGGAACAAGCTCAAACACATCAGAAAATTGTATTGGAACTCAAAGAACATGTTTCAAAATTCTATTATACATTTGAGCATTAGAAGTTACAAGGTTGTAAGTACATTTTTACCTTATTAATTGATAAAATCAATATTAGAACTCCTAAAGTTTATTAAAAAACAATTTCACAATATCAAAATTTCTCTTATGCATTCTACAAATAATTAATTATGCATAAAAAAATCAACAAAAATATAATATTTATAAATATCAAAAATACATCTCGAAAAAATCTCCATTACATCTACAACATGTTTGCGCCCAAAAAGATATATAGGTTTGTCAATTTCATCCATATTTTGCAAATTAGCTATTTTCTATAATTTTTAATAAGTTAATTCAACAAATTTTGATTTAACTATTCTTTCTATAAAGTTTCGATTTAATCTTAAGTATCATTATTCATATCACTTAGTTGTACACCTCCTTTCTTCATGCAGGACTACATTTATTCACGCAATTTATGTGCGTCACTTGCTCTCTGCAATATCAACTTGCACACACATACAACTAGCACTACACGCATACGCCAGTGACCATCCAACATGTAACTACTACCGCTGTGACATGCAAAAGCTTGCTTGTGCATGCCCATGTGCAAAACGTGCACATGCATGCTTGCTACAGCATGTAATTTGTGATACGCTTACCATTCAATGATTGCTAAGATATTTGAATATGCTACTGTAGTGAATGGACTCATACCATGTAACATCTGTTAAAAAAACAAAACCAAAAATATATATGATGAACAAAACTGATGCCGCAATTCTATCAAGGGAAGCCAAAACATGAGAAATGGGTGTGTAATAAGAAAAAGAGAAAAGGGAATAGAGGGAGACAGGCGAGCTAGAGAAAAAAAGAAAGAAGAGAAGAGAGAGAGAGAGACAAAGAGTGAGAGAAAGAGAAGAATAAAGAAGATGAGTTGGATCGATAATTTGGGAAAGGTGATGCATTGACAAATTGATTTTACTTTTCGGATAAGATAGATTTGGTGGAAATCCCCTTCATTTACATGTTATGCTTTGGTTGTTCTCTCATGCAAATGCAATAAGGAAGAGACATATGATGTGCAATATGGCATGGCTTAAGTCTTTTGGCTTTTCAACCTTCAAGTACTCACTTGTGTTTTTCTATAATGTATTTACTTAAGCTATTCGAATGCATGCAAAAGAAAAAAAAGGAGAAATCAGTAGGTTGGTGAGTTACCCATGAGATCTATCCTACTTTGCTTCAATTGTTTGGTTGGTTGTTACCATGAAGATAATGATTTAGGAAAAATTTGATTTCAGATTTTCTGGATTGGTCAAATCCAAATGCAATTGTTTACTATATATTGATTTCTAGATTGGTCAAATCCAAACGTAATTGTTTACTACATGTTGATTTTCTAGATTGGTCAAATCCAAATGCAAATGTTTACTGCATGTTGGTTTTCTAGATTTGTCAAGTCTATATGCAAATATTTACTTCATCCCATGAGATTTTATGGATTTGTTTACTTCATCTCATGAGGTCTATCCTACTTTACTTCCATTACTTGGTTATTATTATGAAGATAATGATTTAGGCAAAGTTTGATTTCAGAATTTCTGGAATTGTCAAATCCAAATGCAATTGTTTACTACATGTTGATTTTCTGGATTGGTCAAATCCAAATGAAAATGTTACTACATGTTGATTTTTTGGAATGGTCAAATCCAAATGCAAATGTTTACTGCATGTTGATTTTCTAGATTTGTCTAGTCTATATGCAAATGTTTACTTCATCTCATGAGATTTTATGGATTTGTTTACTTCATCTCATGAGGTATATCCTACTTTACTTCCATTGCTTGGTTGGTTGTTATCATGAGGATAATGATTTAGGCAAAGTTTGGTTTCAGAATTTCTGGAATTGTCAAATCCAAATGCAATTGTTTACTATATGTTGATTTTCTGGATTGATCAAATCCAAATGCATATGTTTACCACATGTTGATTTTCTGGATTGGTCAAATCCAAATACAAATGTTTATTGCAAGTTGATTTTCAGGATTTGTCAAGTCTATATGCAAATGTTTACTTCATCTCATGAGATTTTTTGGATTTGTTTACTTCATCTCATGAGATCTATCCTACTTTGCTTTCATTGCTTGGTTGGTTGTTATTATGAAGATAATGATTTAGGCAAAGTTTGGTTTTAGATTTTCTGGATTTGTTTACTTCATCTCAAGAGGTCTATCCTACTTTGCTTTCATTGCTTGTTTCATTAAGTATCTTGCTAAGGGAAGAAAGTTGAAAGCATAATCTTGGTTTACTAATCTTGTGCTTGTTCTTCCTCATCATTGTTATCATCAAATTGGTGAGCTTTTAAGATGCAATGTGAAGTGATTGCATGTACATAGAATTTAAAGTTGTCATTCCTTGTTAATTAAATAAATGACTTGGTAAAATCTAGAATGATTATTTGTTGTCTTGCTTGATTAAATATTGCTTGGATCTTTCTACTATCCTGAAATCAAGTAGAGAAAATGAATGCATGTGGCTTACCAGCAACTTTAAATCCTATTTTTGCTGATTGGAATCTATTTTGTTCCCTTTGGTGATTTGGTTGAGTATAATTTTTATATATCTCTCTATCAAATTGCTATTTTGCTATCCACAATGTAATACATGCCTAAGGTCATTAGAATTCATGTATTCATTACCTTTCCGTACCTTCAAGTAAATAAGAAGTGAGACTTATTAAAATTTTCAGATTTTTGGAAAGCTTCATATGGTCATTTTTTTAATTTGATTTGGTTATTGATTTATCATTCCATTTACTTGGATTTATATAGGATTTAAATTGGGGTTTTTCACTTCATGTATATTCTCCTTACTACTTTTATTATCAAATCAATAAATTTTTAAAAGGAAATCTAAAATGAATCCCCATTTGCATACAACTTAAAGTTGTTATTCTTTGTCTTCCTAAATAAGTAATGTGGTAAGGTTTTCAATTGACATTTGTCATTTCACTTAAATATCTTGCTAAAATTTGACTACTCTTGTCCTACCTCTTGTCTCTCCCTACCATTTAGCAAGATTCAATTTGATCGTCACTCAAATCTTGTAGTTTTGAGGATGATTTACTAAATCTGAAATTTTCTTTTGAGTTTATGTAATATCAAACCTAATGTGGCTATTCATTTTAAGTAGCTTAAACTCTTTTGGCTATCACGTTAAAAAAAGAGAAATGAAAGGGAAGGGTAAAGTGTTCTTTGAGACCTCTTTACTTTTGTTTTGCCTATCTCATATTTTCAATATGATGAAATTTGCTTATGACTTGCTATCAATTATGCTATTTCACTTGTTGGGTTTGAGGCAAGCAAAAGAGAATGGAATTTTAGTTTTCTTTCATATGAATATAAATCTTGTTTATGGTTCTTACATTGATGCCTATTTAAGCTTATGTGAGCTGAAATGGTGATCAAATTTCAGATTTAAAAAATTCATACCTTTTGTAGAGTTTAAAATTTCTTTCTTCTTATTATGAGAAGTTAAAATTTAGCTATGTTTGACCATCAAACCCTCATTTCACTTGTTGATTTTTGAGATGTTGTCATATACTATACAAAACTGTTATTAGATGATTTATTCAATCAAATCCTATCTAAATGCAATTGTTAAAGATAATTGGATGGTAGATGTAAAGTACAATATCCTCTTTATTCATTTGATAGCAAAGAATAAAACATATGCTTATATTTTTGACATATAATTGTTACCTTACTTGCCAAATATGAGGGGGTGTTTCATTTCTTATATTCAAAACAAAGAAAGAAGAAATAAAAAAATAAAAAAGGAGTTCTTTACAACCACATGCGCTTAAAAGCTTATGTGGTGGTTTATTCGGTGTGATGTTTTAAATGCAATGCATACTTGAAATGATGAACATCATATGTCATGCACATGGAAATGCAAATCTGGAAATATGTTTTGTGATAAGTACCTGTTCACATTGTTCCAATGCGGCGAGAAAACTTGTGATATAAGTACTTACTCACATTGTTTCAATGTGGCAATAAAATTTGCTTTGTGATAAGACTGCTCACATCGTTCATTTTGGAAAACTTGTGATATAAAGATTGCTTATCGTTCTAACGTGATAAGAAAATTTGCTTTTTGATAAATACCCATTCACATTATTCCAATACTGCAAGAAAACTTGTGATATAAATACTTACTCATACTGTTCTAACGTGACAAGGAAATTTGCTTTGTGATAAATATTCATTCACATTATCCCGATACGGTGAGGAAACTTATGATATAAGTACTTGCAATGGGATTATGTCATGCAAATAAAAAATAGGAGTCTCTTTCTCAACGGGATTATGTCATGCAAATAAAATAAAAAAAGAGGAAAAATGGGAGGTGTATGGGAAAACATCAATTGAAATTTGGATTTTTTTTCCCCCTTTTCTTAAATTACCATAAATTGGTGTTATTAAAAAAGAAAACAAAAAAATGAGGAGAAGCTTTCTCCCCCTCTTTATTAGCTTGCACATGTCATGACAAAAAGAATAGAGAAAAGGAGAAGTATCTCCCTCTTTTAACATACTCGAGTCATGACTAAATAAAAAAAAAGAGAAAAGAGAAAAAATAATATCATAATGGTTTGAGATTTTCTTTCCCTCATTCATAGCCATTTGAAAATCTTAAATGGGCTTATAAAAATGGTTTAATAAATTTAAAATCCTTAAGCCTACATCCCTTTTATTTTAAGAGGCCCATTGGGCCCAAATCTATAAATGTGTTGATAAAAAAGAGAAAGGTCCATCTCATGAAGCTTTTAAGCTCATGATATTCTTTTCAATCCAAGAGGCCCATTGGGCCCAAATCTATAAATGGGTTGATAAAAAAGAAAGGCTCATCTTATTAAGCTTTTAAGCTCATGATATTCTTTTAAATCCAAGAGGCCCATTAGACCCAAATCTATAAATCGATTGATAAAAAGAGAGAGGCCCATTAGACCCAAATCTATAAATGGATTGATAAAAAGAGAAAGGCTCATCTTATTATTAAGCTTTTAAGCTCATGATATTCTTTTAAATCTAAGAGGCACATTGGATTCAAGTCTATAAATGGGCTTATAAAAAGAGAAATAAAGGTTCATCTCATGAAAATCTAAGATCATAAATTTAAAAGTCCAGTGAGCCCAAGTCCATATGTGAGCTTATAATTGGACTAATTTTCATACTTTCAAATTCTAATATGTATGAAGAAATCTAAATGTAATAACCAAAAAAAAATAAATAAATAAATAAACCGCCGCGACGGTTAGCCGTGAGGAGAAGAAATTGAAAGGCGGGCTCGATTTCGGATTGTCGAAACCGAACCCCCAAAAACACGCGAGAAAGGGAGAGAAGAAGGGAGAAGAAAAGGAGACTCACCTGCGTTCCCTAGCCGTGCGTCGACGTGCGTCAACGACCGAGGAAGGAGGAGTGCGTGAACCTTTCGTGTGTCGTCGGCCGAAGAAGAAGAAGAGGAGAGCATGCCCTAACCGAGTCTTGCGTGTGCCGTCGGCCAAGGAAGGAGGAGGAGAATGCTAGCCAAGTCAAGGCTGCCGTCAAGGAAGAAAAGAGAGAAGCCATGTGACTTAGAAGTCGTCTTGGCAAAACCAGAGGGGTAAGTAATTAAATTTTATAAATATATGTTTAATTGAAATTTGATTTTAGTGTTATTAGCTTTGATTTTAATGTTATTTCAAGTTTATTTTAGGGTTGACTTGGGTTTATATTTAAATGTAGATTGGGAATATGTATGATGAATCAAAGTTAAGTAATTTAAGTATTAAACCCTCACATGAAAATATGATTGCAAATTTAATAAAACTTTGAACCCATGCTAAGTTATATTATCGTAATTAGATTAAAATCATTTTAAATGCTAAACACTAAATAAAAAATAAAATTTATCTAAGACGTTAATTAAATTAGAATTATTTTAAGGGTATGATAAATATTTAATGAAATATATTAAGTCACTCTAACAATTAAAATTTGATTCTATAGAATTTCAATTAAGAAAGAAAGAAAAGAAAAGAGAAAAAGCGAAATTAAAATGGTAATTATGTTCTTACATTTAAAAGAAAATGTCTTTAATTTCTATGAAGCTGTTTATATAATTATGATTGTTTCTCACCGCAGTTGTGATGATTTTCCTACTTCATAAATGATGTAGTTTAGTGTTTCACGTGTATAATAACCGAACGCTGATCATATCATTCATATATTATAAAATTAAGCGATTCATCGTTATGAATTAACGCGCGATAATTATATCTTATGAATGTTGAAAGTGGAGTTCACCTTACTGACTGGCTAGACGAATGCACGAATCTAAATGATGAAAAAGGCCAATAAAATTAGAATGGTAATGCTACTTGTCCTTTGGATGAGTATTGGTAAAGGTTTGACGTGACTCAGATGATAAATGTAAAAGTAAAAAAAAGTTCATACAAAATGCCGTATACCTACATCACATACGTTTGATTTAAGAAATTTCTTTATGTACATGAAAACAAAACCTGATGCATCTTAATTCTACCTTCGTTCACTATAGTAAAAGATAATCAATTAATCAGAATTTTATTCATTTGTTAATTAATTTTTTTCACGTAACTATCCCAACTAAACGACCGATGGGGAAAGTCACGTTTATCGTCATGACTTTAAGAGATAGATAATTATATCAATTATGTCGAGTTATGTTTAAAGTGTATTTCTCATGAACTTTGTTAGTATATATATATGGATAAATTGTTAAGTCATTTGTGAATTATAGTGGCTCTTGTATGATTAGAGATTTTATTAAAAATTTGAAGTGCTATGTAAATTTTTCTTTTATCCGTCCGACCGTCTGTTCCCGCATTGGTATTCCAAGCTCCCGGGCCGGGTCGTGACACTAAATATGTTTAGCTCCCATGTGTATATTATAACATCCCATTTCTCTCTTGATTTTAATATGTGACATGTGGTATGGGAAAATTATATAATTGATTTCATATGTGAATGTTTGAATGAAACAAGCTTGCATTTATCATATGACATAGTATTCTATCACATAGATTTATACTTGATCCATGACATGCCTTCGAATTTTTATTAAGATTTTAATAAGATAGATACTATAATTGATATTTAGCAAGTGTTTGGAAGAATTGAATACACATATTTCAAGACAGATACACTTGATTTATGATAAACTTAGAAAGGATTAAACTTGCATCTTTCAGAATATACCTAAACATGATTTACAAACAAATATTTTATATCCTCTAGCATAGATACATACTTGATCATTAAGAATAGATACTCACTTGATTTTCAACAAGTATTTGAGAAAATTAAACTCATATTTTAAAGAACATATCTTCACTTGACTTATAACAAGTGTTTGAATGAGTTAAAATTCTAATATTTTTACAGGACAGAGCTATACTTAATTTATGATTTTAAGTATCAAAACTTATGTTCGCTATCAAAACTTATGCTTGCAATTTGACATTTATGTCATGTCCAATATATCTACTTCAACTTTGACATTTTAATGTCCATACATCATTTTAAAAGAGGATATCCTGCCAACCCCAAAGAAACTTCGACACTCGGTGAGTTATTCGATTTATCGCTCTGACTTTACTCTGATCCACTGAAATACCTTCACTACTAATCATGTGCCCCAAGAATAAAATATTATTTAACCAAAATTCACACTTTGAAAATTTTGCATACAATTTCCTTTCGAGCTTGCAAAATAATGCTAGAGTCTTTCATCTCTGAATAAATTAGAATATCATCTACAATCACAAATGAATCAAGAGAGTTTAAAGATTTTATTCGAGATCCATAAATACATGAGCATTTGTTAAGCCAAAAGTCATCACCACAAACTCATAGCCATACCTTATAATCGCAATCTTTGATATCTTCTTCTTTGATTCTCAATGATAACCTCGATCTTAAATCAATTTTGAAAATAATCAGTTTCATTCTTTGATCAAAAGATCATCAATTCTTGGATATTTATTCTTCAATGTGAGTTTGTTAACCTCTATAATATATGCATTTTTATCATCTTTCTTCTTCAAAAATAATGGAGTTCCCAGGAGATGTCACGATAAATCCCTTCTAACAATTGTAGTTGATTCTTCAACTCTTGTAATTCTTGATCGTCATTCTATGGTACTTTTACTACGTTTTGCACTCGTTAAATCAATAGAGAAATCTATCTCTCTGACTGGAGGTAAACATGATAAATCATCCAGGAAAACTTCTGGATACTCCTTTACTACCGGTATATCCTCTAACTTCTTTACCTCTTTTAGTAACATCAATAACTTGAGCAAGAAAACATTCATAGTCTTTACTAAGATTCAACTTTTAAGAAGACTATCATAGCTAATACTCTCTTATGCCCCATAAATTTGAATTCTTCTTCTCCAAGAATATTGAATTTGACTATTTTTTTACAACAATCTATAGTAGCATAATGTTTAGATAGTCAATTCATTTCTAAAATCATATCAATCAATATAATCACATGCAAATCTCTTCATAAAATTTATCATCCTCCTAATGGCTCTTTGATTATGATCATATTTATGTCCCAAAATATAAAAACTTTGCTCTGATACCACTCTTATCACGACCCTACCCTAAGCGGAATATCAGCGAACGTATTGGCGGATAAAGAAAAACTTACATAACACTTCCAATCTTAATTAAAATCTTCAATCATACAAGAAATACTACAATCTAAAATGATTTAACAATTGTCACACATATATATACTAACAAAGTTCATACGATACAATTTAAACATAATTTAACATAACCGATAATTACCTATCTCAGTTCTCTACTCTGCTGATAAACATAACTCTCCTTCTATCAATCATTTAGTTATTTGACAAAAATTTAAACTAATAATCAATAAAATTCAACGGCCAATGATTACACTATAAGAAAGCAAGAAGGTAATGACGGTTATCACACGTATATAAAGAAATTTTTCAAACAATCAAATATATAGGGGATAGGTATACATAAACATTTCGCGTGAACTTTTACTTTTACATTTATCACCCGTCTTAAGAGTCATCGTCTAAACCTTTACCAATACTCATCCAGGACAAAGAATATTACCATTTATCAATTTTATCGTCTTTTTTGTGAAGGGTACATCAGATTCTCGGCCACCATAAAGGGGTGAACTCCACTTTAACATACATTCATAAAGATACAATTATTATGATATTAATTCATAACTAAGAATCGTTAACTTTATAAAATGCCGACAATACGATCAGAGATTCGATTATTATCCAACATGAAGAAACAGTAAACTACATCACAATTTATGAAGAAGCGGGAAAATAAATCACAACTTACAGTACAGGAAAAAGTCATAATCATATAAACATGCATTTCATCAAAAAAATTAAAGACATTTTTATCATAAATATAAGAACATAATTATCCACTTTAATTTGTAATTTTCTCTTGAACCTCCTTTCCTTTAATACTTCTTTCTTTAATTGAAATTCCTATAACATAAAATATTGATTGGATCAATATTAAAGAATGTATTTTATTTTATTCATTTCTTATCTATGATATTTATGATAAACTTTTATTAATTAACCTTCATCAATATTCATTGTCTATTTTTTAAATCAAGTTAAATTAACAATTAATAATAATAATGATAATAATTATATCTAGTTAATTTATTTATAAATTATGTAAATTTGTTAGGCTAAATATCAAGTTAATACTTAAGTTATATTTTGCAAGTAGCATATAAAATTTAAATAATTAAGTTTAATTTATATTATACTTAAGGAAAGGTAAAATTTAACTCTCAATCTATTAATATAATTAATCATACTTTTTCTACATCCATTTCATTCATAAATTTCAAATGTTTGCATTTCATTTATAGGTTCTCATAAATTTAATATTTTTATTTATTATCATGATTAGTCTACATTATTAAACATAGACTATGCAAAATTTAAATCATAAAATCATAGTAATAAATTTTCAAAATTTTTCTATTTTCATTGAATTTCTCCCATTTGTATCAATCTTTAATAAATTTAATAATTATTATTGAAAATCGACATTGGATTTTCTATTTTTGAAATTAAATCAAAAGTAACATTTCTATTTATAATAACTAAAAATTTTACCTTATAATATAAACTTTCTCGATTTGCCCTTTACCCTAAGATTCAACAAGCCGTCGGCTTGTCCAAAGTCACGACGCGACACCGGCCCCTTCCTTCAGGTTTCGATCCGATGAATTCCTTTCTCGGTTTACAGACAAAACGGTTATCCTCCTTCCTCTCTTTTGATCATTGGCGCACGGAAGGTTGTCCTCCTTCCTCTATTTCGATCGTTTAAAGATTTGTCTCACTCTAGAAACACGACGGGTAGTCTTCCCTTCTCCCTCTCCCTCTCCTCTCCCTCTCTCTCTCCAGGTGAGTTCTATTTCGTTGTTTAAATCGAACTCGCCTTTTGGACTTTTCCAATCAGGCTAACTGCATAGCTTGTATCTCTTCTTTTTTTTCCGTTATTACACACCCCTCCGTAACTATTTGTCGAGCATGACAAATTAGAAAGACTTTTACTCACAAAGAGCTAATGTTAAATCAAATACATAGTTATTTTCACACTCAAATAATCTTAAGTCGGTAAAGACGTGGCTCGCGTCCTCTATGAGTGTGGTTTTGCCTCAAATGGCACTATAAGAAATTAATTGGAGATTTCAACCATAAGAAATATTACCGTAAAAAATATCTTTAAATTCTAAATTAAGTTATTTTGAAATTAAGTATAAATGAAAAGACAATGATAAATTATCAAGTATAAAATATCTAAACGAAACATACGTCCAATAAGTAAATTCATTTCACCCTGGACAAATGTTTGTTGAGAGTGATATTTAAGAAAATTTTAGCTCATAAAAGAGCCAATGTCATGTCAAACATATCGTTATAGTCGCTCTGAAATGATCTCAAGCTAGGAAGGACGTGACATTCTATCCTCTAATAATCAGTTTGTTCCTCAATAGCCCCACTAAATTATGATCATAATTAGGGCCCTATGATCAGATGATTTTGCCCATTACAATCATGACTGCATCTCACAAATTCCTTAATGGCTTAACCTTGAGTTGTGAATTACAGGATATATTTGATAGAGAACAAAATTCTTGGGTCAGCTAAGGTTAACTTAAAATTATCCCCTTAAACTAACAATCACCCCAAGTCCACAAGATCCCTTTAAACGAAGCAATCAATAGTTGCTGATAAGAATCCTTCAATTTAGTTAGGTCGTCTACATCATCTAACTAAATAGACTAGAGACCATGATAGCAGAGGCAACAAAATCATGGGATCTTAATCGAGCTCATCATCATTTCCCCACCATCCACTTTAAGTTAGAGATGATGAATTTCTTAAATACTAAAATCTAATTTGCTACTACTATAAGCTAAGCATTTAGTGACTTAATGACTAACCTTAATCAAAAGTTCTCTCTCTTTGATGGATGAGGTAATTAACCATAGGTGATTACTCCTATGAAAAAATTAGAACTAGATCTAAAGTCCTCATAAAATAATAGTGAAATCTCTTAGTGTCTTATCAACAAATTCATTAGCCTTTCGAAAATTTGACTCGGACACAATTATAAAACTCTCTCAATGAGAGGTCAGGAATGAATTTTTGGAGCTCATAATAGCCAGGCTATAGAAATTGTATTTAATATAAAAAAAGTTGTCATTATAACTCACTACAATCCATACAATTTCTTGATAATATAATCAACATTAATTTCAATCATGACAAGATTATTGATAATACATGCAATTTATACACTTTATTTGTCCACTCTAATGTTAGAATTTCATTGAAGTCTTCTTGATCTTTCCTTATATCTTATGATGGAATGATCAACCATTAATTTTGAAAGACTCATAATACACCCTTATGTAACTTTATATCCTATGGCATATTCATACAACAATACTAACAACATCCAAGAATCTTGATAATGCAACATATGTAATTAAAGGTGAAAACACATCAAATAACAAACACACACATTAATTAAAATCAAAGTAACAACATTAATAATCTTTTTAATGTGATACAAATTTCACATAAGCCTTCATGATGTAGGAGAAACCATGCATCATAATCTTCATTTAAAAATGGACACTACTGTACACTATAGATCATGTCCTCCATCACCTCAAGCATGTATCAGTTTCTAGAATTGTCACTTGTTTTTTTGGTCCTTTTAGAAAGTAGAATTAGGTTTTTAGAACTATGTTCATAAGCATAAGTAGAAAGCTACAGGTAATTTTGTTGCTCAAGTTCTCCAATTGAAGCAATAATGAGAATATTATGGCATTAGATTAAAATGCGTTCCAATTAAATGTGATAATACTAATATTATCAGCTTAATAAACAATTAAGTTTATGAACCAAGCATGTTGAGATTAAACATTAATTTATTAAGGATCATGTTAATAAAGTCATGTTAATATAGAATTTGTGTACACATATTCTCAAAGAACTGCTATATTTGTCCAACCATTACATGAAATCATTTTTGCATCAAGAAGAATATTTGGAATGTTAGATTCACATATTTAGAAATATTTGTTCATTCCAGTTTCATGTTTCACTTTAGTGATAACTGTTCATGTTGCCGAAAGGAGGAGAACTATTGCTTGTTGATTTTATGTTACTCCATATGTATAAATAAAAGAAGAGAATAAAAAATATCCTTCATAACTTAAGAGTAATTTATTAATATTTGCATAAATATATGTTGAAAGGTTAATTTGTATCATCATCATCCCTCTTGCCAACACATATTTATCATAATAAAGAGAAAGATTATTAATCCCATGAGCCTCATGTTATATTAATATAATTTGATGAATATATATCTATATATATATATTATTTATTTATTTATTTATTTATATTTATATGATTATTTGTTTAGCAAGTGCTTTCAAGGTCTTACATAAGAACTAGTTTAATTCATCATTTAACACTTGATGAAAAACAAAGGCCTTCTTGGAATCTAAAGCAATTATTGGTAGGGGTGTGCTTTGATTTGTTCGGATGATTTGGATGATGAATTTTAAAAATCAATTGATTTTGGATTCCCAAAAAATTAGACCAAACCGACTAAACAGAATACAAAACCAAACAAACCAAATAGCAATTTAGATCAGTTATTTTTGTTTGATTTTGGATAAACCGAAGTTTACTATATTTCAAAACTATTTGTGAAATTTATATTCATTATGTAATTTTTTTGTATAATGAACAAGTAATAATCAAAATTGTATATATATATATATATATATATATATATATATATATAATTAGAAAAGCAATTAATTACTTTTATGCATTAAAAATATTTAAATTTTTATGATAGTTGAAAAAAATTCACCAAGTAATGAATAAATTCTGTTTATTTGGTTTCATTCAAATTTCTATTTAACAAACCGATCCAAAAAACCAAAAACCAAAGTTTTCATTAATTAAAACCAAAATTCAAATTACTATGTTCAAAACTAAACCAAATTACTCAAAAAATTTTGGTTCGTTTTGATTTTTTGGTTAAAACCAAATAATGTACATCCCTAATTATTGGAACAAGATCAAACACATCAAGAAAGTCATATCGAAGCTCAATAAACTTGTTTCAAGATTCAATTATGTCATTTAAGTCTTAGTGGTTATTAAATTATAACTCCGCTTTTGGCTCCTAAAAAATTATTTTACATCTTAAGATATATTTAAATTTTGTTAGACAAGTCTCAAAAGAACATGATTCATTTTCTTTAAAATTTTGATTATGTATTTTACATATAGACAATATGCTTAGTGTAATTAATAAATAGATAATTATAATAAATATTCAAAATTATGTCAATAAAATATTATCATCCATCTAGAACATCATCTACAGTCAAATCATATAGGTTAGTCATTTCATCTGTATTTCACAAATTCAATATTTTCATAAGTTTCAACAAGTTATTTAAGCAAATCTCAATTTAACCATTCAATCTATAAAGTTCTAGGCATTTCAAAACAATCATAATCATATCACTTAATTTCATGCCTTTGTCCTTCACGAACATCTGCATCTATTCTCATGCATATGCTCACTTTGTACATCCCACAAGCATTCAAGTGTATAATGCATGCACAATTACACGTTCACTTATTGCCTTCTGCTTATGTACACTTGTGCCACACGTTAGCTTGGCCTACCCACCTATTCACGCTACTTTATTTGCACACGCAAGCACATTAGTTGCCTACTCTCCATGCTACCCACTTGCACGCTCGCATTACCTTCTTGTAATGCCCAGTTGCAAGCATTTTCTACATCCTATCCTCACATGTGACCTTCCTGCACTCAAGCCTATTGTTGTAGGTCATTATTGCTCTGGCTTCCACTCAATGATCACTATAGTATTCGGATTAAGATAATGTAGCATAAGCACACTTTATTTATTTTTATGGGATTTTCAACCCAATGGCTACTTTTTGACAATTTTAAGTTTTTCAGAAATGGTAACTTTTACTTCAGGATTTTTGTAAAAGCTCTAATATTTCTCGAATTAGTTCAAATAATTTCTGTGCATAATTTGAGTTTTTAATATTCTATTCAAAAGCTATTGAAAAATCTCCAAAAAATTTAAAAATTTGTTCTTGATTTCTCTCACTTTGAAACAAAATATTTTCTATGTTTTAAAGTTTGTGGCAAAATCTTCAAGCCAAATCAATTTCAAAGTGATTCAAGTGTTGTGAGGCAATAACGAAAGTTGTAAAATCATCATATTAACTGTTTATTCAAATTTAATATAATAATTTGGTATCCTTTAATTTATAGATTTTAAGTCAATGTATATGTTTCCAAATCTATTGAATTGGTTGAGCATGCTTTACTTGTATCAACGTCACTTTGGTTGTACTCTCTTAAAAGGAGAGTACGAAAGTGTACTTGGTGTCTTTGCCATTAAGAAGGGTGTTTGGGCCCTAGCCTAGGTGTTAGCTAAGCACGGATGTAGTCTCAATTGCAGTCTAAATCATAGAAAAAAAAAACTCATATGTTTTGTCTCTTTCAATCTACATTTTCACACTTGCATTTTACTTTACAAATTACTTGCTTGTAACTTTTGATTTATTCAGATCATTCTATTATTATTGACATCATTGAGATCATTTTTATTTGCATAACATAAACATTGTATCGATTTAAAAAATTACTCATGTTTTTTCTTCAAAAAGCACAATTTACCCCTTCTTGGGGGTGTCATATTCAACCCTCGATACCATATCACCTTCTTATTGATAAAGACTATTTATTATATATTAACTTTAAGATAGTGAAACGACTCACGGCCTAGTGATTGAAAAAAATGGTTTCTCTAAAATCATTGGTTAGAGCTACATGCTTTTCAATTTATAACTCACTATTCCTATAAAAAAAACCTTTAAAACATTGAATTACATCTAGATCCATAAAATTAACCAAATTCATTGCAAATAAGGTAAGATGAATTTAAGACCATAAACTGACATTAAATTATTCAGATCTTCAGTCGATCCAAGAGCAAAAACACAATAGAGTAATTATAAAAAAAAAAGTGAAAAGATTATCATAAATACAAAGGACACCATTCATTTGCAGGTGATAGCCAACATTGCGAAGGATACTTCCAATAAAAATTCAAATCTGTAAATCAAATATGTGGTAACATGCCAGAAATTAAATGAATGTAGCAAAACAAATTTCTAGAGAAACCTCCATAAATGCAAATCTAGTAACATGCAGCAATAAACTAGAAATATACCTTCCGGTGAGATTTGCAAGTTTGCATGGCCAAGAGTGCTTGATCAGTATCAATACTACGATGGAGAATATGAACTCTGAAAAGTGACCAAAAAGGACTCAAAAGAACCCACTGCTGCTCTAAAGCATGATAAGTTGGGAGGAAAACTAGTAGGCTCTTCTCAATATCAGGTTCAGTTTGATGAATTAACAAAATTAACTTATGAATAAGAGCATGATGTTCTGGATTCAGGTCAGTATCAGCATATTCAGGGCTTGACCCAGAACAGTATCGATCTGACAAAGCTTGTGGACTTATTTCAAGAAGTTCTGCAACCTGCTATGCAAAATAACAGCTTCCTCTAATCACTATTTGATGAATTCCTGATTAGTCATAACGTGTAGGTATTAAGGTGTGCATAGTAAAGACAATTAAAAGTAAAGGATGATTTAGGGTTAAGATTTTTTAATGAAACTAGAATGATGCAATGTATGCAAATTATGCAGGGGAATTCAAGATTCGTAGATCACAAACAATTACATAAGCCAGAACTTGTTCTTTTGAAATGTAAAACAGTAAATATGAGAAATCTAAATTATACGATAATATAATAATGGAATAAGTTCAAAGAAATCAATGAGAACAACGCAAAGTTAATATGCAAATGTAATTTAATCATTACAATTAGATTCCCAATCAAATCAAATTTGAATAAAATCGGAAGTCCTGATAAAAAAATAATAAATCATGCAAACGAAATAGGATCAAGGGAAGAACTAACAAAATATGGCATACAAGACGCATGCAGGTACAAAGAGATGAATTTTCATGAAATTAGATATTCATATTTATGCCACACCCAGAAGAAATCACACATCTAACTTGAACACAAGATTAAAAAATAGAAGGAAAATTATTATTTAATGAAAGATATCCAATTATATGCCTCAAAATATCTATTTATAAATTCTCATTCCTAAGTTGGTGGATATGGTTGGCACAAAATCATCCCAATCTGATTCCAAATAACCATTAAGATCAACTTTAATCTTAAACAAAACCCAAATAAAAAATTTAAATCATCAACACTAAGTATTTTGATCCCATGAATAGAATAGAACTGGCAAGTGCAGCAAAATTACAAGCTCAGGCATGGCATAATATGGCCCATTGAAATAGCCTTCATTAGTGCCAAATTGCTAATTTAGTATTAGACAAAGTAACTAGAAAACAGAAGGCATAACAATCCCACAAACTACAATCCTATAAAAGTAAATCACTACAATCACAAAAACGATAAATTGTTATAGTTAGTCATCAATGTACTCAACTTCAAGAACAGACTACGTGAAAGCAATTGGTAAAAGATTGGATTTGAATTCTCAATAAGGTGAAAAGGGGGGAAAATCCAATGAATTAACAACAAGCGCATGAAATAAAATCAAATTAGATATTTCAAAAATTAGATTAATACTAGAATTTCTTTTGGAATTACCAATGTGTTGTTAAATTAATCGTAAATGCACTATCTTACATTCAATTTTTTAAAGATTCCTAATATAAATCTTTTTGAATTTAAAAGCGCTATAGCTTTACCGCTATGTTTTATACAAGGCATGACACAATTCTCATCATCAAGGTTCAAAAAAATGCAGTTTCATAAATCATGATAATGAGAGGACTAGAACCAAAATTCAAATGTAAGAAGAACCACGTAGCAGAATGAGACAAAAGCTACATACATAGACAGGAAACAACGTACAAGTCTTGTCAGCAGTAAAAAGTAGTATTGATGAAAAACTGCAAAACAAAGCGAGCGAGAATGTTCAGGCAAGTCAAATACGTTTTACTAAAAAACATGCAAAAAGAAAACAAAAGGGAAAAGTAAGTGTAAACATGTAGCACGGAGAAAACTGCAAAAGGTCAATTGGAGAAATATAACGATATCAAGATACAATAATGAAATAAAGCCGGATGAAAGAAACATAAATAGGAAGAACATTAGATGAAGAGCATCATATTACGCTTTCTAGTAAAGTGAAAGAGCCAATATATAAATAAGAAAAATTAGACCTGTTCAAGATATAGAACTTTTCTCTGAAAGATGCCATCCTGAGGGGCAGATGGAATTGCAATCACTTCAACCCTTTCACCCCTACCAAGATCTTTGAAGTAATCCTTATATCTTGCAATATCAGCAGTAGCAGACATTAACACCACCCTAAGAAAAAAAATATCACTCAGCTGCCAGGAAGATTTTCTCATAACTTGAGGGAATGCAGGAACTAGCGTTCCCAGGAGGAACGAATATATCAGCAAAGAAGTACAGAAGAGGAAAAAGACAAGACTGACAGGTAAAAACAATATCCACCTAGAAATTTAACATGATCAGATAATGACAAAACAATAATGAAAAGAAGCATACCTCAAATCCCTGTTTTTCATCATGAACTGTTTGACACAAGCAAGAACAAGATCAGACTCTGCAGACCGCTCATGTACTTCATCAAGAATAATAACCTTATATTTCAAGGCAGCCAATCCCTTATCACGCATCTGCTCCAACACCACACCAGCAGTCTTAAAAACAATTTTTGATCTGTCAATAGTATAAACTCCATAAGAAACTGAGCAGATACTGAAGGTTGAAAGAAAATGCATGCATTTGCAAGCATTTGCAAGCATAGATGAATAGAAATTAACATGTAAGAAGATTGCCAAATCAGTGATGGTGAAATACAATCTTTTAAGGTACATAGCAAATACAATATTACACCCAATAAATTCTGCAAAAACAACTACAAACTTTCATCCCACTACGTAGGATCAACTACATGAATCCTTCTTCTCCATTGTATCCTATTAAATGTAAAATTCTCATTTAATTCTAATAAAATATGATTATTTTTATATTACCTAATCAAATCTTTTTAGGTCTACCTCTACCTTTCTTAATATAAGTAGAATCTAAAACATCTACTCTTTTAACTAGGTCATTAGAATGCCAATGTTTTGTGTCCAAACTATCTAAGATAACTCTCTCTAATCTTATCTATCACTGGAGCTACTCTAGCCTTTTCACATCAATATTCATTTCGCATTTTGTCTCTAAGTGTAAAGCCACTCATCCACCTGAACGTCCTCATCTTTGCAACACTTTACTTTAATTTTATGCTTCTCTTTTACTAATCAATATTTTGCACCATAAATCATTGCAGGTCTCACCACCACCAACTTAAAAAATTATCCATTAAGTATAAGTGGTACTTTTCTATCGCACAATAGGCCAGATGCATTCCTCCACTTCAACCATCCAACTTGAATTATATTAATAGCATCTCCACTAGTTCACCATCACTTTGAACAATAGAACCGAGATATTTAAAATGTTCACTCTTTTTAACGACATGATCACCCGATGTCACAACCCCACCACTAGATCTTCTATAATTAAAATTACACTCCATGTATTCAGTATTAGATCTACTCAAATGAAAGCCTTTAGACTCCAAGGCTAACCTCCATAATTCAAGTTTCTCTTTAACTCCCTCTCTAGTCTTATCAATAAGAACAATATCATTTGAAAAAAACATACAGTAAGATGCATCCTCTTGTAAATGTCCAGTAAGAACATCCATAACTAAAGCAAAAAAGATAAGGACTTAAAGCTAATCCTAGATGAAATCATACTGAAATAGGAAAATACTTGGTCAATCCTCCTTGTGTTCGAACACAAGTAACAACTCCTATATACATATCTTTACTGGCTTGAATATAAGCAATTTAATTTCTTTCTTTTCTAGAATTGTCCAAAGCACTTATCTTGAAACTTTGTCATATGTTTTCTCTAAATTAACAAATGTAGATCATCCTTACTCTCTCTATATTTCTCCATCAAACCTCTCCACAAATGTATAGCATCCATAGTAGACCTACACGGCATGAAATCAAACTAGATAGAGAAATTTTTGTATCACATCATAATCTGTACTCAATTATACTATCCCATAATTTTAATGTATGACACATTAACTTAATTCCTCTAATGTAAAAAATTATTAAATATTTCAAAACAAATAGCAAGTCCAATCTACTTGTCTTTTGCGCTATGTCGAAGAAAAAAATATTCATAAAATCTGGATGGTAAATTTTTTAGAGGGTAGGCTTGGGACAATGATTAAGTTGTCTCTAATGCAATATCGAGGCCCTTTGCATAGAAATAAGATAATTGCAAATGCAAGGTAAGGCTATATACATAAAACCCTCCTCAACCTCTAAATTGGTGTAGTTCCATGAGCTAACGACCAATGTTTTCAAAGCATAATCCAATGCTTCAAAGCACAATAACTAAAAGCAAAGTGGCACTTTTATTAACCAAAGCAGCTATAACTTGTATAGAACTATAAATATATTGATACATCCATTAACAAATATAAATCATGGAGTACTGTTGAGTTAGAAAAAGAGAAATATCAAAGAGAAGTCAAGCATATAGGTGTGGAAGTCAAGCATATGGCTAATGTTGTGCTGAAGGAAGCCAATCTTTGGCTCAATGGTTCTTGAGCTCTAGGTCAACACTTGTGTGCTTGTTTAAGAGAAAAAAAAATTGCAGGAATTAGGGATGCATGACACACTCAACAATGCATCAACACCTACGAGCTTGTTTGTGTGGGCTAAAATCAAATAGAACACCCGAACATACTGTCTTTATATTTTAAGTTAAACCTGTCTCGCTATGTTTGCTCTCTATGCACACAGCTTCAATTTGAAGCAACAAAGCTTGCGCTTCTCACACGAAGTGCACTTAGTGAACAATTGACGTGCAAATGTGACACAAGATGAACCAATGGTGCTTCACACTGGTTAACACAATAAGTACACTTTTGATATCGTTGCTATAGACACCCTTTTTAGATGGTAATGTTTTCAGGGAACTGCTAGTATATGTAAGATGCACCTCCTCAAAACCATGATACCAGAAATAAAGTTGTTAAGATAAATATTACTGCCAAAAGTAATCAATTAAAAATATAATAAATGCACCTTGTGGATGTTTTGTCTGAGACATTTGAATGGCCAATATGATATCCAATCTCATCCCCTACATCACAGTTTCTAGTTTTGGCAACCATCGTTGCAATCGCAACTACTGCAAACCGTCTTGGTTGCGTGCACAATATAGGTTGTAGATTTTCTTCGAGAAGGAAGAGAGGAACCTGAGAGCTTTTTCCTGCAACATGAAAATTGAAATTGTGCCCACCACAATCAAAGGGGAAAAGAAACTTCATTATGATAAACAAGCATATACTTTGAACAAAATTAGTTGGCTTCATGAAGTTAAATGCATAACTATAATGGGTAAAGTACTAATTATACTTTTGAAGTTTCAAAGCTTGCATTTTCCATGCATTAATAAGATAGAGAATGGGAATATTTTTTACATTCGTAATAATTGTAAATATGCATGTATGATAAGCAAATCTATAAAGCCAACAATAAGAACAAGCCTTTATCCCACTACATGGGGTCGACTACATGAATCCTTTTGCTCCATTGTGTCCTTTAAGTGTCAAAGTCTCATTTAATTCTAATAATATAAAATCACTTTTTATACTACCTAACAAGTCTTCTTAGGTCTACCTCTACCTTTCTTAATATAGGTCAAATCTAATGCATCTACTCTTTCAACTGGGTCATCAGATGGTCAACATTCTATATGACCAAATCATCTCAGGCAACACACTAAATCTTTTCTACCACTAGAGCTACTCCAATCTTTTCACGTATATATTCATTTCGCATTTGTCTCTAAGGGTAAAGCCACTCATCCACTTAAGCATCCTCATCTCTGAAACACTTAACTTAATTTTATGCTTCTCTTTTATTAAATCATTGTAGGTCTTACCACCATCTTATAAAATTTTCCCTTAAGTTTAATCGGTACTTTTCAAGGACACAATAGGCCTAATGCATTCCTCCACTTCAACCATCCAATTTGAATTCTACTAATAACATCCCCATCTATTTTACCATCATTTTGAACAATTGATATGAGTAATCTAAAATATTCACTCTTTTTAATCACTTAATCACTTAAATATCACAACCCCACCACTAAATCTTTTATAACTAAAATTATACTCGATATATGTGGTTTTATATCTACTTAAACAAAATCCTTTAGATTCTAAGGTTGACCTCCATAACTCAAGTTTCTCTTGAACTCTCTCTAGTCTTATCAACAAGAACAATACCATCAGCAAAAAGGATCTACCAAAAATATATGGGCTTAAAGTTGATCATTGATGTAATCCAACTGAAATAGGAAAATACTTGGTCAATCCTCCTTGTGTTTGAACACAAGTAACAACTCTAGCATACATATCCTTAATGACTTGAATATAAGCAATATTAACTCCTTTATTTTCTAGAATTCTCCAAAGCACTTCACTTAGAACTTTATCATATGCTTTCTTTAAATCAACAAATATCATATGTAGATCCTCCTTCCTCTCTCTATACTTCTCTATCAAACCTCTGAACAAATATATAGCATCCATAGTAGAGCAACCTGACATGAAACCAAACTAATTTTGAAAAACTTTTGTATCGAGTCATAACCTATGTTCAATTACTCTCTCCCATAATTTTAATGTATAGCCAGCAAATCTATTAAGCCAAAAACAAAAACAAAAAAATTGTAAAAAGCAACAAATACACAATATATGAACATTGCAATCAAAGAAAGGCATGCCCAAAAATACACTATGTAAGTCAAACGTCAAAGAAAGATCCAGCATCTATCATAAGACAAGGTTTGGTTGATCACATATTTCACTTCATGGGAAATTAAACAATAGCATATACTCAAAAAAAAGTCTTTTTTTTTCCTATCGAAATAGATTCACATTTGAAGAAATACAACTCACTACCTATGTGGAAGCTTATGCAATGCTCCTTGGAGCAATATCTATTAAGTTAATCCAAAGTTACTCATTATATCCATGGCCGACTACTTTTCATCTGCATGCCCAAAATAAAATATTCTACCCACCTATAAAATATTACAAATAAAAAATACTTACTACAAATATAAATTATAACCTAAACACAAGCTGATTCAACCATTTTAACTAAATCTAGGATAAATATATTACATTTACATAACATGCCACATTTCAGTGGGGAATACCACATCTTTGAGTACTCAAAAGATGATGCGCCGGGTATTAAATTGTATAGTAAGATAAGGTGTTACGTCAGTTGTAATATAAGCATTTGACGGGAACTTGGCAGTAACTTTAAATGTAAATCTCTTTGGGGAATGTGTTTTACGCTATCCCCTCACTAGATTTTTAATTGGAGGAACTTCATACACTCGGTACACCATTAATTTCAATGTTACAACAAAAAGAATAAGAAAAATGGCAACTAACAAAGAAAAAGGTTAAAAGAAGATAATTTCATTATTCTGTCAAAACTTGGGAACTTCATACACTTTGACCGATGGAACTGTGGTAAATGAGAATACAGAAAGGGTGAATACCACATCCAGTATCCCCAACAATTAGGGTTACGCGATTTTCTCTGACCTTCTCCACTATTTTCTCCCGGAGAGCCATTACCGGCAGAGCTGGCCGGCGATTATCGCCGGAAGATGCTGAAGTGGAAGTTTGGGTAGCCGAACTCATTTAAACGAGACAGAGGGAGTGGAAGAACAGAGAGAAACAGTAGATGCTGTAATTTCGACTAGATTTCGTTTCCCTGCTTGGTGTCTCGCCCGGTTGAGTTAGCAGGGATTTCGTGACGTGGGAAGGTCTTGTCGAAGCCCTCGACGTTGGAATATCTTTACTAAGTGCTATGATCCCACCTCCCGCCTTTTTTGCTTTAGACAGCTTTTATGATATCTCGCGGAGCATGTGCACAATTGGTTTGGATGGCCGCGAATTTTCGTTGCTAATTCGATTTACGCTGAAAGCAATTTTGAATATTAAAGGAATATTTAGTTGGCTGAAATTTTATTATAAAAAATATAATATAAAATAAAATTAATATATTTAAACTAAATTTGTATTGTTTAATTAAAAATATTTTAGATATAATAGGGTTTTTTATTAGAAGAAAATTGTGGAAAATAAAATATGATTGTTGTTGGCTAATAGTAGTGGATAGTGTAGTGGTAATAATAGTGATAAGAATTGTCACTAGTTGGTAGTGGGTTGTAAAAAATGATAACTAGGTTGACTTGTTTTACTTTAGACTCGATTATATTTTCAAAATCATCACATGGTTCAAGATTAAATTCAAACTTAATTTTAGACATGAATGATCGGCCAAGGCAAATGAAAAGGAAAATGATTAATAATCTTAACATATATAGCATAATTCCATTAAGGCAATCAAAATCAAGAAGGGGTTAATTCGAATTGATTTGAATTTGAATTAATCAAACAATATGGTCAATCAAGAGCACTCCAAATAGGGATTCAAGCAAGATTTAATGCAACATGATATGAGATATTCAATTAAATAAATTTGTTTGAATGAAAAAAAAAAGAATCAAAATTAAAATAAATCTAATATATTCTATCATGAATTTCAGCCAAGCCACTTCCAAAAATATTCCAAAATTAATTTAATGCAATCAATCACGTGTAAATAATAATGATGGATCAATTTAAGAAGCTTTTTAAATTAATTTGAATAAATTTATTCCATACAAAATAATGATATAGGAGTCAACCAAAGTAATTCTATAAATGGATTTTTAGAAATGGAAAAAAATATAAAATCAAGACTCAATTGAATTTGAATTTGAATAAATCTAGATTAATTCAAATTAACTCAATTAAATAATGAAATTAAGCATAAGGGTCAACCAAAATATTCCATAAATGAATGAGCCAAATAACCAATAATATGACAATGTTTATTTAATTTAGATTTAAAATAATCTAAATTCAAATTTTAAATAAATAAATTTTTAAAATTTGAATAAATGAGAGAAATATTATGAAAATAATTTGAATAAATCTCACATGATTTACATTCAAAAATCTATAAATAATTCGACCAAAAAAATAATTAAGATGGTAATTATGATATAAGAGAAAAAAAAAGAATAGGAGAGAGAAAAAGAATATCATCAAAATTAATTTTAAATGAGATGGGGCTCATGAAGTCAACAAATAGGGTTATAGGCTAAATCAAATGGAATGAGTGTTCTCCACTACAAGGAAACTGTTATCACAAGTCAAGTCTTGTCCCTTTTCATGTAAGAGTTGAGATCCCCTATTTATAAGAATAGAAATAAGATGCATGCATGATATTATAATATACAACATACACCTAAATGGTTGTTAAATTTTTATTTCTTTGATTAAATATCTAGACTTTAAAATGAGATTGTGAGTTATTAAAATTTTTAATTACATAGTTGATTATTGGGGTAGAAAATTTATGTCCTTAAAGAGCCTACTATATCCATGTCACATAGCAAATAATCAAACTTTAAAAAAAAAAACCTAAGACGAGTATACTATTTTTATTACGCAAATAATCTAAACAAGCCAAACAAACATCATTAATAAAAAAAAATAAGAGGTCAATGCGTCCAAGTATCGCTATACACCCCAGAGAAGAGAAAATAATGGGCAGCCAACCTCTACCATTATATAGTACATATTATAATTAATTTATAATGAAAATAAAACTATGGGGGTCTTCAATCTCCATCATCATCTTCATGAATTAGGCATTTCATGCATCATAGAGCCTCTTAAGTCCAAGCTTTCTAGCCACTGCTTTTCTTAATCCCATAGTTTTAATTTTAAGCTTATTACAAAAATTATAATTTTTTTTAAATAAAAATTTAACTACATTTGCAAAATAGAGGTCAAATGAACATACATATACACTAAGTAGTTATATTCCATACATTAGGGCTATATATATATATATATATATATATATATATATATATATATATATATATTGGATTTTATAAAAAGAAATAATTTGGAAAATACTAATACACAAATACATCCATTAGTATGTTGAATTTATGCAAGTACATGTCATTATTAAACCAGAAAAATGAGATAATCAAAACCCCTTAATACTACTTAAAGTCTCTCACTCCTTAGATGTCTAGACTATATACTTGTTAATTCATATACACATGCACATGTATACGAGTATAAGGATGAATTATGAAGATTTTTAAGATGTTTGGATATATGAAAATAATTTGAACATTATTATGTATTTCACTACAAGGTTTAAGATATGTGTCATTGTTAAACCTAGGAAAGTGGGGTAATCAAAAATACCCTTGGGATTAATTAAAGTTTCACACTCCCAAGTTTTCCAGACTATATACCTTTAAAGCATGTAGATCATACATATAAGATTAAATTTAAATTTTAGTTGTTAAGATTAATTTAAATTCATGTCAATAAATACTTAAATTCATTAGAAAAAATAATTTGAGATTTACTAGTGATAATAGACACACTATTAATCGAAAGAACTCAATTAAATGAAATATTTATTTTTTTTGAAATATGAATGCATGAAGTATATGAGATACAAATTTATGTGACAATTTAAGCAAAGCTATTGAATGTCACCAAAATAAACTATTTAAAACTATTAAGTCTTAAAATCATTCATATGAAGATAATTGTACTTAAGCCTAATCAAGTTCATTAAATGTTAATTTTAAATTTTAAGTTATTTAATCTTAATGAAGAGACAAAGCATCTAACTTAATCCATTTTTGTTCATTAAGTGATTCAAAATTAATTTAAATTTTTTTATGAATTAATTAGGGTTAAGTAATCATTTAATCAATTAAGCCCAAAAATTCAATTATTCCTTAAATATAAACCCAAACATTATGAGGAAATTAATGAACATATATAAACATGAAATAAGCATGTCCTAAAATTTCTAATGCAATTGGGGTTATACTTAGGGATTAATTGAAAAAAAAAATAAAGAAAAACCCAAATCATCAATTACATTAAAAATACCCAAAATCAATTAAGGAATTTGATTTCATTAAAAACCTCTTTGTTAGGATTGATCAAAATTTTTAGAGAACTAAGCTAATTGTTATGAATTTCTAAGTCCTAAGATTATTAAAGATTTAATTAATTAATAAAATCCCCTTAATGATGGTTTTGAGAAACAATTAGAGTTAGTAATTATGGAGAAAATTTATGACTCCACATAGAATTTAGAATTTCTTATTTTGATGATCAAATACGTCATTAAGGAATAATCATATTATCTTGAAAGATAAATATTTTTTTCTATAATGAATTTGATCATTTAATAAAAGACTCCTAAGGCTAATGGGTCTTTCATGTATCAGAGATTTTTTTCCTGAACTACATGGGAAAGTACAATATGATTTATTTTAAATTGGGTTCATGGTTCCCTATAAAGGCAAGCTCCTATACTTAATTACATCTTAAGAAGGGTCTCTTTCTAAGAATATTCTCGATTAAAGAAATAAGTTTTAATTTCTAAATATTTTTAAGATGGTTTTCAAGGGATTTATTTTTGGAATTTTTAATTCGGATTGGTTCAAATTGGAGAGAGTTCTTTTCAGAAGCCAAACGGAAAGAGTAGGAAATGCATATTGATACTAGGATGCCTAGTAGGCATTTCAACTATCCTACAATTAGGCTTTAAATTTTGGAATTTTTAATTTAGAGTTTAAGATGACATTTTCTTATAAGTCTAGGACTTAGATTCTAGCAATACAAAACTGCAAAATGCCTAGGGTTGAAGACTTATTCCTAAAAAGGATGCTTCAAAACCTAGTCTACATGTGCTTTTGACACATATTAGATGCTCGACCTAGTTCTATTTTAGAAATTATCAGTCATTCCTCTCACTTGAGGGAACTAACCTATCCCTGACTCTTCTGGACTTACAGCCCGTTCAAAGAGGGCTACTAGCTAACACCACCTAAGCACATTTTAAATTCATGAAGTCAAGTCTTATGAATGCAAGATAGATGTGTTGTTGTATTTTTTTAAGAAAGAAATCTATGAACCTAGACTCACTCCTTAATCTCAAGATAATGTAGGGTATGAAATGCATCCAACTAATGCATATTTTTCATATTTTTAAATATTTTGATTCAAGATTCATTTAAGGTCTTAGGTATGCATTTTATGCATAATGTCATGTAATTAGAAATTGTCATGGGCCAAATCAATAATAGAAGGCAAGCTTCCCCAAGAAGGTTGTCATCCTCAGGACAGATGCCCCTTATGTGTAATGTGTGAAGTTATCCAATTCAAGGATTAGAAATAATATGATTTATAATTTCAAACCGATTATTTTTAATTGATTTTATGTTTTATGCCTAAGGCTTTAGTTTATGTGAAGTTTCAAGTTTTTTTCTTTAATTTTGTTTCAGTTGTTTAAATTTATGTTGGGTATAAAATTTAATTTTCCCTATGAGCCTAATCATCCAGGCATTCATTCATAGGAAAGCACAACATAAAAAGAAACCTAGAAAAGCAAGTTGATTCTATTACGCACTTAAAATAAATCAAGCCAATTTAATTAAAGAAAAAGGCTAATATGGTCGGGTACCACTGTAGATCCCAAAGAATGAAAAATGGGTAGCGAGCTTTGCCCTTATACAGCCAGTCTAAAACTACAAGTCTAGATCTATGAGTCTTCTTTCCAGAACAACCTTCTTCTTCAATGACATCCATCGAGCTCCACAGGGGAATACAAAATCATCTCCTGGTAGGGTTAGCTCCTCTAATCCTAGACCTCATAGATCCTAACCTAATTCTAAGCTCAAATTTACATTTTAAAATTTAAAAAATCCTAAGTCCTACAAAATAGATGTTAGGAAATACAAACAATACACAATAGTTATATTTTACAAACATACGAGCTTAGCATTAGTTGATTACCAAGCTCACTTGTCTATCCACTATGTTAAGGGATTTTTCAGTACCTGCAAGAAAGCAATAATTTTATAATTTTTTATTTTATTTATGACAGCAATCCCTTTAACACAGTCCCCTACATAAAAGAGAGTTAATTCTTGAAAAAATGCCCTACCATCCAGTCTAATGGGCAAACAAACCTAGACATTCAGTCTAAAGTAATATACCACATAGACATGTGAAGCATATCATATCACAACACATTACAGAGAACTATAAAAGAATCCCAAAATGATCTAACCTAAATCTAGGGTCTATGACCTAAATGATCTAGTGTGTATAGAAGATAGGCTTGTGTGGTAGATCTTTATTAAGCCTCTTTAATTTAAGCTTTAATTTGGAGTTTGAGTTTGTTTGAATTTTATCATTTGGGTGGAGTGATTTATTTTCCATTTTTATTTCACTTTATTTGGTTAAAGTAATATTTAGGTATTCAAGAATGAAGAATATATTGGATTCCATTTTTGGGTAGAACTCATTTTTATTCAACATCCTAACTCCTAATGAAATGAAGTTTTCTTCTTAAGAGTCTAACTAAGATCCTTAAGTATCTTAATAAATCTTTTTGGTTTCATTTGGTTTGTTTGAATTTGAATTTGAACTGATATTTCATTTCTTTTCATTTGGTTCTTATGTTAGTTTCTAATTTGGTTTGATTTCTTTATTTCATTTCATTTGATTTAATTTGAATTGCTTTGTTTGATTTATTTCACTTATTTATTTGATTTAATTTGATTTGATGTTTTGACTTTATTTATTTCATTTGATTTGTATTAATGTTTTAGATTAAGTTATGTTGGTTTTATTTAGTTTGATTTAATTAACCTAATATTTGAGTTCATTCTTAGATTAATTGAATTGGAGATTGATGATTTCATTAAGTGTTGGTGATTCAAGTTTTAAAGTTTGATTTAATTTATGATTTCATTAGCTTAAGATTTAACTTCATTAATCTTTAAGTTTAAAATTTGATTAATTATTTGACTTAAGATGTTTGGTGAATTCCTAAGTATTTCTAATGTTTGATTAAGATTAATTCAATTTATTTCATGATTTAATGGATTAATGAATTTTCTTATTCATTATTGATTAAATATTGATCTAGGAATTTGGAATGTCAACAATTCCCAATCCAAAGATCAATTCGATTTCAAATTTTTATTCAAAGTGGGATTAAATTCTAATTTCATGTTTCCAAAGTTTCATCTTGATTATATTCATAATTATGGTGTAATTAAAGTTTTAATTATTTCATTAAAACCTAAATTATGCCTAATTTAATAAAATTTATTTAGGGGTTTTATTTTTCATTGATTCTCTCTGAAATATATTTCCAAAGAGGTACATTCATACTTTTTAGATATTTGGTTGATTTATTATGGTTTAATTAATTTCTAGTTAATTATTTGAATTAATTAATTCAATTAATTGCTTAATTATGTCAAATTATGATTTATTAAGTTTAATTGAGTTTCCATAATGTTTTAATGTTCATTAGGATTCATTAGGCTAATTTAAAGTTTTTTATTCATTTTTATTAATTATTAAATTTATTTATTTAATTAAATTTGAGGTTTATGATTTGAAATTTCATTTATCATGAAATATAGTGCAATAAATCATGTAAAATTTTCATAAGGTGTGTTTTAACTCCAATTTCATTTTCCTAAAGTTTCAATTCAATTGGATTTATGGTTTGAGCTTAATTAAGGTTTAATGATTTTCAATTAAACCCAAATTAAGAACAAAATACCCAAAATAAGTTTGGAATTTTAATTTATATGGATTCCTCTTATCAAGATGAATCCATAGCACCCTCATTTATATTTAATTTTCTATGATTTTTCCAAATTTTGAGTGATTTTAGTAATTTTTTAATTCAAAAATCCCTATTTTCCTCTTAAAACCAGCTGATGTGGCAGCCCTGCCGCATTTCGCATGCTTGTTGGTTTACATGGATCTCGCATTAAAATGGCGGTAGGACATGGTTTCGAGCAGGACCATCCGATTAATCGGACGATCCACAATTGATCCGCGGGTCTAAGGGATTTAAATCGAGCGGTCCGCCGAGATCTGAGCCGTCCATTCTTTTTAAAAGGAACGGACGGTCGGATTGCGTCTCCTTCCCCAACGGCGACAACCGAGAACTTTCCATAGTTTTTGCTTAATTTTCGGCAATCTACCCAACAAAATCTTGCATTTTCAATTGCAAATTCATCATGGATGAATATCTTATAAATATATACGGCTAGATCTCACTGAAAATCAAGTTCCCTTCACAAAGCATCAAACTCAAAAAGCCTGAAGAAAAAGAGAGGGGCATTAATGGCGTACCTCTGGTCTGGCGATCTTTGGTGACAAGGTTGATTCGAAAAGTTCCAGAGTGATGAGAAAAGCTTGTACGCCAAAGGAAGTGAGCTATCTCCCTCCTGATTGGTCCCTAGATCGAGCTCCCTTGCTACCCATTGGCCTTGATGGTTCTCCGGCTTCTTGGCGGCGTGGGGAGTGGGGAAAGGTTAGTTTCTTCTTCGTTTTAGCTAGTGAAGGTGATGGGAAGGTTAATTAAGCTTATGGAATACTCTATGTGTGAATCCTCTATTTGGTCATGAGCCTCTTCTTTTATTTTCCTCTCCTTGGTCGGCTAGGCTGATAGCAAGCTTTGGAAGTGTGATGTCATGCTCATTCCTCACCCTCCACCTATTTGAGATGAAGAGGTGGAGAAGGAATGGACTTAAGAAAATGGAATTTTGCTTGTGGTGCCTTTGACTTGTCTTGGCTCTTTGTCATTTGGATCCTTGTGTGGGATGATTAGGGAACTTGATTAATGCTGAAATCCCTCATTGGAAAGGTCTACGAAGGTTTTATTAATACTTTGGATAGTTTAGTGGAGGAAGAATTTGAAAGTCTTTTTGAAATTATGAGGTTTTGCTATCCTTTGTATTAGCTTAATTTAGGTTATTCCAATGAATGATTTAATCTTGATTTAATGCTTAATGATTTATGCATTTTATCATTAATGGACTTAATGATAAGAGCTTCGAAGGCTTTAAAGGTTTATGATGTATTTAACCTAGGTTTAGCCCATTTGAAGTTATTGAGTTCAAATTGATTTTAATTAAGTCAAATATTGTATTTGGCTTAATTATGATGTATTTCATTTTCAATGAAGTTAATGCAAGCAATTCAAAATGTATTAGATTAAATAATTTTAATTTTACTTCATTTTAAACCCATTTGACCCAAGTTGGGTTTAATGTGTTAAACTTGGATTCATTTGGGTCAAATGACCCATTTGACCAAATTAGACCCAATGGTGGATTGGATCCTATTTAATTATCATTTTCAAATGATTTTGAATGATCGAATTGAGTTTGTTTCAATTTGATTTGGGTTTGAACCCAAAAGGACCTATTTATGTCATTTATACTAAGTGGTCTAATTAGCCTATTTTAGGCCTAAATGAATTCAAATTTCTTTATATTTGTGATCAAATATATTTATTTGATCATTTGAAACATTTGGAATAATTTAATTTGGTCAAATTTTTGGTGGGTTTACCTTTGACTAAGTAGGTCCCACCTGAGTCAAACCTATGTTGACTAGATTTGACTTTGGATTTGATTTTAGATTTTACTTTGGATTCTTTAATTTATTTTAATTTAATTTTAATTTTATTCATTTGGATTACTTTGGTTAATCCAAATTGAAAGTTTGGGTTGAGTCCATCTAAGTCAACTAGGTTAGAATAAACCCAATGAAGATTTCCTAAGACACTAGGTGTAGTGTCCTAAGCACTGAATTAGGAGATTCCAATTTGAAATTAGGACATCCTAATTGCTAATTTTATATTGATGTAAACCTCATTCAAAAATGAGGCCAACAGTTTGACATTCTTCTTGCCTTAAGAGAGAATGAGAGTATTATAAGGTTTCTCCATTATATGTTTATGAGAGATGCATTTTCTCTTTGGCTTCTTATGTCAAAGGAGAGATTGTAAACTTTTAGAGGAGTTTTGGAGAGTGGACCTAAGTTTGTTGGATTGAACCACTATACATCATTGTACCTCTCTTTCTTCTTACACTATCTAGTGATGATGATTGCCTTTCTTAAGGAAGACTACATTCTAAATCTAATTTAACCTTTGGCTTTTTCTATTATTTCATACATGTAGCATATCTGCATACCCCTAGCCTTAAATAAAAGGTAGTGACTAAAAGATATAAAAATTGTAAAATTATTACATTAGCTAAGAGCATTTCAAACCAATCATACAAATCTTAGTGGTTAATGTTAGGTTCTTAGATTCCTTTCTTAATTAATAGTAGCCTATTTATATTATATTTTGTAAGACTAGACTCATAGTTTTAAAGAGATAAGGTGGTTTAGTTGGTAGCCCTTCCAAGTGAAAGTCCAAAAGAGTTGGGCTTATTTCAACTTCAAGTGAAGTTGAAATATGTAAGTATCATTGCATATCCTTAGACTTGATTCAAGTAACTATGCAATAGTAATTTTCAACTAAGTTTAAGTTTAGAGGCTAATTATTTTATTTTGGCTACATCACTAATATTGCTTTAATCATCTCCAAAATGATTTCGATTCCAAGGTGTCGGACAATAAACCCAAGGAATTTTCCTGAAGCTACTCCGAATACACACTTCAGGGGGTTCATTTTGAGGTTAAATTATCTTAACCATTTGAAAACTACTATTAAGTCAGAGATGGTCTTCCTTTTCTTTGACCACGAGATCATCAATGTAGCACTCAACTTGATAATGAATGAGTTCATCAAAAATTTGAGTCATGGCCCGTTGATAAGTGGCATCAGCATTTTTAAGGCCGAAAGGCATGACCAAAATCAATAAATTCTAATCGGGGTTGTAAAGATAGTGTTTCTTTCATCTTCAGGGACCATCTTTATTTTATTGTATCTAGATGAACCATCCATGAAAGAAAAGACTACATGAGATGAGACAATGTCCACCATCATCTTTGGTATCGGTAGTGAAAATTCATCTTTTGGACATGCCTTATTTACATCCCTAAAATTGATGCATATGCGAATTTGGTCATTCTTCTTCTTAACGTAGATGATACTGGCCAACCAAGTGGGGTATTTTTTCTCCCGGATGAAACCAACATTGATCAATTTCTTAACTTCAGAAATGACATGTTATTCATTATCTAATCGCATTCGTCTAGTAGCTTGCTTGATAGGGTTAGCATCAGGTTATATTTCTAGTTTATGGATCGCTACGTTTGGATCTAATCCAGATATTTCCTTTATAACTCCATGCAAAGTAGTCCTTAAACACAATGAGTAGCCTAACTAAGTTGTTGGTTTCAGTTTCATTAAATAAGGAACTGATGTATATCATTTGTAGATTTTCTTCAATCCCTAAGTTGATTTCTTTGAGCTCATCGATGGTTGACTTGATCTCTTTTTTGAACTCTAACAGCGCATCTTTGACTTAAAAATCATCTAGATCATCTGAAGTTTCTAAACACACCTCCTCATATGAGTTAATGTGATTTGAAAAGAACCTATCAGATTCCAAATGATTGGTGATGACTAAATAGTAATTATAATCATCGACTTGGCTTATTATGCTAAAACCTAATCTTGGTATTGATTGAGAATTCTTGCTATTTCATATCCTTTCGAAGTAGTCTGACTTGTGCTTAGACCAAGTATGTGGGATTAACCTTTTCTTTGCTAAATTTAGAACACAAGGTGAGTACCAATCAAAAGGTAATTCTATTAAATATCTATATGAATCATTCTTAAGTTCTACATCAACTTCTTGACTTGAGAATGATGCTTTAGGAAAGAACCTCTAAACCATCACAACTGTGGATGATTTAAGGGCTTTCTTAATGACCAAACCTCAACTTTTTGTGAGGAAAGTGGGGTTAGAGCTAAGGTTCCCAACTAATGCCTAATAGTTTCACATAAAGACTTGGATACACTTATGCCTTGCTTTAGAATCCGGTCTTCGTCACTGTCTAGTTTGAGTGTCACCTCCAATGGGATCTGGTGCCGAGAAGAGCTAGCTGGCGTGCTAACCATATAAGACTCATCCTCTGAACTAGATTCTAAGTCTATATGAATAACCATTGTCCTCTTGGTAGATGGAACATATCTCTTATTAAGTGGCCAATAAGTAGGTCTTCTACCTTTGGGACTGACTCTTCCTCATCCTGGTGGAGGTCAAGCCATCCTACCCACTAGTTTGAATGGAGTGATGAATTATGAGTGAAATCTAATCTCAGGTTCTAAGTCCACCCCTGAGTCTATTTCTCGCTCCCTTTATTTTCTTTTTCTTTTTGATTTTTCTTTTTTTTCTCCCACACAAGGATTTTAATTAACTTCGTGAGAGTAGATTTTTTGATTTTGGAGAGATAGTAGGCTACATCCTTATATATCTCGATCTCATAAACTGTAAATGGTTTGAGATCTCCTATGACACAATATTTGATCCCACATTTCATGAATTTCATTTACTGATGTAGAGAGGATAGAACCATATTATTCTCATGTATCCATGGTCTCCCAAGAAAAGAATTGAAAGATGTACCCGAGTATATTATGTGAAACTTGACTTTAGTCTTCTCATCTATCTCTACACTATGGAGCTGCCCTCACCATGTTCATTGAATCCTTTCAACATCATCCTCTCCTTTTAGAGTTTAAAGATGTTAATCCTTAAGTACGCAAGGGTTCTTAGACTCATAATATTGACTGATATACCCGGGTTAACCAAAATTCTAGATAACATGTATCTGCCAACATTCATTATAGTGTAAAGAGGACGGTTGTGCTCGATCATTTCTAGAAATAAGTCTTCATCGCTAAATCTAACTCTTAAGATGTCCTTTGAGTAGTGCGCCTCCTCTCTAGTAGCCGTCAACTGAGCTAAGCAAATCTCAGATCAAGTAAGGCCTTGATTAGAGATTTCCTCATCTCTTTGGATAAGATAAGGGCGTCTATGGTGTTTATTTTTGGATATATGGAGGACACCACACAAATCGTATGGGATACTTATTAAAGTGATCGGGTACAACATTGAGGTATGATATACTATCTCAAAAGATAGAGGCATCACCCTTCAATGGACCTAATCGCCTAATAAGGACTTATAAGGCATGGGTCTTCAAAAGATAGATTTTCCCCCTACTATATATGGATGAATAAAATAGGTTTATATTAAACCTGGGTTCTAAAGTTTTCTATAGAGGCATGCCTCCATAGTTAATTACAACCTATAGAATTAAATTCCAGAATACTCTTAATTCAAGTTAACAACTATCATCTCCAAAGATTTCAAGGCTAGATTATCAAAGGATTAGCTATATTTGGAAAATCAAATGGGAAAGTTCAAGAAGAAGACTAATTTTTTGAATCCGAAGGGAGGAAGTAGGAAATGCTTGTGATACTAGGAAGCCTAGTGAGCATTCCAATCTATCCTTTAATTAGGCTTTATATATTTAAAGTGGAGAGATTTATTCATTTGAGTTGAATTTTATTAGATTGCTAGGGCTCATAATCCATGAACACAAGGTTGTGAAAATGCCTAAGAGGTGATGATCTATGCTTGTAGAAAGAAAATTGCTACCTCGGATCTTAAATTTAGAGCTTTAGTAAGAGCTAAAGTGTTACTTATATCTAAGCGATAAGTGGACATAAAGGTTCACCTCCACAAAAGAGGATGAACCGTCCGACTTCTAGACTTACAACTGCGTGGAGTGGCCACCAGCCAACTCCTTCTATGATTTTAAAACCATATAGTCCGGTCTAATAAATTACAAGATAGTCAGAGTAGTTATTTATTTAGAAAGAGACTAAAGTTCTTAAATACACTCCTTAAGAGACTAGAGCAATGAGTGATATAAAAAATGACTAGTCTAATGCAAATTTTTTTAAATTTTATTTAATTTTTGACACTTTATTTTGATAAAGGCTTTAGGATTTTGATGCTTATATGCATGATAAAGTTAGTTTGTTGGCTAAATCAGCAAGAATGTGTGTTTTCCACCACAACGGATGCCCTCACAGGTCAAGTATTTCCTTATCGTGCAAGGACGGAAATCCTCAATTTTCAAAAGCGAAATAATATGATATGCACATTGTGAAACATTCAACCATTCAGCTAAGGGGTTGTTAAATCTTTTAATTATCTTATTTAAGACCTATGCTTTATGGAGAGGTCATGAATTATTAAAATTTTAATTTTGAGTGATTAATTAGGGTTAAAAAATTTTATTTTTTATTCTAAGAGCCTAATCGCATCCAGGACACTCATTAAAGTATCAATCATTAAGAAACCTAGGAAAAGATGAATTTTTAATGCACAAACTAATCAAATCATTAATTAATTTCTATAATTATCATGAAAGAATAAAAGGTCGGTCGTTGTGCTACAAAAAAAAAAGAGGTGTAGTTCTCTTATACCACCTATAAAAGAATAATTACCATTTACAATAAGTGAATGCTATGGGGGTCTTCATTTCTTTATTCTTCATGTCTTCATGTATCTTTCTTCCCTTTGATTTGGATGTGCTTGCTTCAAAGTCATCACAGAGCACCAAGACAAATCCTTCTTTCTCATCCTAATCTCCCATAACACTAATCCTAATTACTAATGCAAAATTACATTAAAATATGAAAGGTAAATCTAACTACACCTGTAAAATAGAGGTTAACTAAACACACATATAATCTCTAGCAGCTATATGTATAATTCAGACTTAGCACCCTGCACATGAGTAACCAAGCCCTCTTGTCCTAACTTGGATTATGCTTAGAGGTTTAAGAAACCTACAAAGAGAGCATTTATTTTTATTTTTAAACATCCCCTTAAGCATAATCCCCTATAGAAAACATGATTAGGCTAGGAATAACCTAACATCTCTTCTCATCTAATAAAATATTACATCACAAAATAAAACATACATCACATCATGCATCATCCTAACTTAGGACTAGAAGTGGTGACTTAATTTTAATGTGTGTGTTAAGGCTTGTGTGGTGTGTCATATTAAGCATTAGAGTTATATTTTTTTTTTTTAAGTTTAGAAGGATTCAATTTAACAAAAAGGGTTAATTTCACTTGAAGTTATTTAATTGATTTGAGAATTTTAATTTATACTTTCTTTTGTTTCATATGATTACACTTAACAACTAAGTGTTATAAAGAGAAGGAAGAGGATTACCATCTTTCATCCCGTTGTTTGTATGGGAATGCGTCGTTGTTAAGGGAAGTGGGGTAATCAAATGACCTCCTTAAAACTTAAACCCTATTCACGGGATGTCGGTATATACCCATTGCATTCAAATTTATGTAAATTTGCATACATGAACATGAGAAAGAGAATTCCAAGTCACATAATTAGATAATTCAATCATTTAAGTGACTATGAATGCATGTATTTTTAAATAAAAAGAGGATTATCATTCTTTAATTAAATATACACATGCATGTATAAAAGACATAAAACAAGTACGTGCTTTGTTAACAGAAGTGAGATAATCAAATGACCTCCTTAGGGCTACTTAAAGCCTTGTATTCCTAAGATGTCCAAACTATATATCCATTTTTCTTAAATACATACACAGGTATTCATAATTAAGAGGATGAGAATCATGCAAAGATTATATTTTCTTTGGTTGAATCATTTATGTATATGATTTAAAGCTCTATCTAAATTCTAATGTTATAATACAGAAGAATGAAATCAAATGGGGTACATGCTGCTGTTAAACCAGGGAAGTGAGGTAATCAATTAACCTCATTGGTGCTATTTAAAGCCTCATATTCTTAGGATGTCCAGACTATATACCCATTACCATTCAAACCTATGTAAACCAACATATGAATAAAGGAAAGAAGACTTACCATTCATATACTTGAGCTATAAGCACATACACTTCTTATATATGTATAATTAATACATATAATCATCTATTTGTAAACTTTTGGAAAATATATTTGAATTTAATAGTGATAGTAGCCACACATATTATAAATTAATCCAATACATTCAAGCTTGACATAGAAGAAATCATCATGATTTAATTAGTTTTGAAAAGATGAATGTATGATTTCAAATAACATACTTTATTTAAGATGATTGGAAAGGAATGAATAAACATAAACACATGATTTCATTCAATTAAATTAATTCGTTAGGACAATCATTTCAAATTAAATTATTTAAAGTAAACCAAAGCTTCTTTATCACTTATGTTTTGAATCTTTGATTTGATTTAAAGAGGAGGAGAACTCATCATTTGCTATTATAAACCTCATTCCCATATTAGTGATTGATTTAGTTTAATAAAGGTAATTAAATGAATTTTATGAATTCATTAAGTTGAATTAATTAAGTCAATCAATTACCACATGTTACAAAGTAATTAACTAAATAATTATGAGCCAACATGATACGCAAGGAAAATAAATTTATAATGATCCTAAGAAATAAGGAGGCCTAATGCAATTGGCTCACAATTAATAATTGATTAGGTTAAGGAACTTAATTAAGTATTTTTATGATTTTCCCACACATGGGGGTTAACCATAATTTTCTTAAATCCATTTAGGTTTTTGAACACTTAAAGGTCTACCCAAAAATTTAATTAATTAGGATTTGATGTGATTATGATTTTAATTTAATTAATTAAGCAATTTCATTGATTAATTAAGCCTTAAATAATTTTCTTTTGAAAAATTAAGTGGACTTAGGGAAAGAGGCTAGGAAAGAGGTCCCAACCCCATTTCATTAGTCTATTCACTGTTGGATAATGATTAATAAACTTAATTAACCCATTTGTTAGTGTTCATAGGATTAATTAATCATTAATTTTTAAAATTACTTAATTGGTCAATTTTTCTAATTAAGTAAGCAATAAATCCCAAGAAAATATTCATCCCATTAAATTAACCCACAAAATCTAGGATTAATTGCTCAAGTAATTAATGAGTAATTAAGCTAATTACTTTATAATTAAACTCTAATTAAGCCTTAAATTACTATTCAAAATTACTTAAGATCATTTTTAATTCATTCTCCTCTAAAATACCTTTAAAGAGAATATTTATTTGCATTTTTATGATTTTTCTATGATTTATTATGAATTTTGGTAGTTTCAGCCATAAAAAATGATTAATTAAGCCTTAATCTTGTCGACTCCATGTGGCATGCTAATACGATGCACTTTCTATGTGGCTCTGCGGCATTGGCTACTTAAAACTTATCCGACTCAACACCTATGTGGTGTGGCGAGCATTTCTCGCCCGTTGATCTAGATTGGATGGTGCATTAATCATGCAGCTTAATAGGATTAAATTAGATCGATCTAGCGGATCTAATCATGACCGTACATTTTGAACACACAGAATAGACGGTGTGTGATCTATCATCAAGTGAGCGAGGGAGGATAGAGTCCATCCACCATCGCTCGCTTGATCTGAGCTTACCCAAACTCGAATCAACTCCAAAGGGATCCCACACCTTCACGATGTTGATTAGAGGGGATACAATGGTCAAGATCACACGAGATGCACATTTCCTTCGAAAAGCTCAAACAAATTTTCACCAAAAGCTTAGTTTTAATGGCATACCTCGCTAGAGCTCAAGACTAGCGACGCAAATGATCAAGGAAGCTTCGTTTATGGAGATGAAGTCCTACTAATTGTCATGAGCTTTGATTTCATGTCGTTCACTCGAAGGCATAAATTGAAGATTAGAAGCTTGATTCTAATCAAAGTCACATGTACGGTGGTCAGAGGGCTCGAGGTGATTTATTCTTGTTTGATGGACCTTGTGGATGGTGTGTACAAAGTTAATTTGGTTTCTATGGAAGTTTGAGCAAGTTATGAAGGAGGGATGCCCTATTTTGACTTGAAGGAAATTGACAATGGGGGAGCTCGGGAAGCTTAGAAATGGCTTTGGGATGCTCACCTTAGGTTCTTAGGGTTCTCACTAAGGTCTAGTGGTAGTTTGGAGTTAGAATGAGGGAGGTGTATATCTTGATCCACGAGTGGATGAGGTGGCTCAGTTGAGTGGGTGAAGGTGTGGAGATAGTGGGTGTCCTATGGGTTTCAAATACTCCAATGGGGAGGGTAGGGTTATTTCACCTCCCATGGGTCATGGCTGACCCAACCACCTCTTGGGTCAGGTTGGGTAGTGTCCTAGGTGTCTAGGTGGACCATTACGAGAGTGCCAAGTGGCCAACGAATGAAAATGACCACTTACATGAGTGATTTGTCTCATGTGATACCCTTGATCTAAGGATAGAATGGTCATTTAGCATTGAATTTGATTTGAGAAGATTTAAAATGAGTCAAAAGTGGGTTAGCCAAAATTTCAAGTCAATTGGAGTTGATTTGGTTTCATTTGGCTCAATTTGACCCATTTAGATCAAATTGGGTTAGGTTGGGTCAAATTGACCAATTGGTCAAATTAGTCAAATCAAGAATTGGGTTAAGTTTATATGATCATTTGAGATGTTTTGGTTTAATTGGTTTGATTTAGTTTAGTTTAGATTTGATTTTGGCTCATTTGAGTTCATTTGGGTCAAATGGGTTAAGTTGACCAATTTGACCAAATTGGCCAAATTTGCTTGGGTTAGGTGTTGGTTTGGGTTTAGTTAACCAATTCAAGATGATTATAGGCTTTTTTTCAATCAATTTGAGTTTAGTTTTGATTTAGGCCAATTTGACCCTTTAGATCAATTTGGCTAAGTAGGTCAATTGGGTCAAATCATGGCTTTGGTCAAGTTCAACAATCAATTTGGAAAGAACTTGAGCCATTGGTTACATTCAATTTGATTTGACCCAATTTGGTCTTTTAGGTCAATTTGGGTCAACTTGGGTCAAGGAGGCCAATTGGGTTTGGTTTGGCTCAATTGAAGATCAAGTTATGTTCAAATATTGATTTTGAGTTGCTATGAATCATTGGTTTCAATGGATTTGGCTTAGGTTGCAATTTGGCTAGTTTAGGTTCATATGAGTTAAGGGGGTTGACTTGGTCAAAGGACCAAGTTGATTTGGTTTGACCCAATTTATGATAATTGATCAACCTAGGGAGATCAATAATTATGATAGGAGATCTTGGTGGGCTTAGTTTAATCCAATTCAGGTAGGATTAAAACTTGGTTCAAATAGGTCAAATTGGCCACTTTGGGTCAAGTGGACCAATTGGGTTTAGTTGGCTTGAACTTAGTTGAGTTTATATATGGATTTGGGATTGATATATAAATTCAATTATAATTGATTTGGGTTTGGATAAGTTTTGGTTCATTTGAATATTTTAAGTCAAATGGGTTAAGTTGAGTTTGGTTTAGTTGATTTTGGTTTGGCTTGATGATTGTAAATTTCATTTATATTTTTTTATATGATTGATTCATGAGAAAATCAATTGAACTTGGGTTTTAGAATGAAGGAAATTGGCTAAGTCCATGGAGTCGGGTCTTGTGGCTTAGGTTTGGATTTTAATTTAGTTTGATTAGTTTTGATGATTTAAATATATATTTGATTTATATTTGTGAATATGATTGAAGATATGATTTATTTGTGAGAAAATTAATTGAGTTTGAAGTGATTTGAAGGCAAATTTGGCTAAGTTAAAAAGGTAGGTCATAGGGCTCAGATTTGGATTTGATTTGGTTTGGATTTAGTTTTGGTTATGTGATTGTAAATTTGATTTATATTTGTAGAGATGATTGAAGATATGATTTATTTATGAGAAAATCAACTGAGTTTGAGTTTTGGAATGAAGGAATTTGGCTAAGCCCATGGAGTTGGGTCATAGGACTTTGAAAGGATTTCAAGTTTAGGTTTGATCATGGGCTTCAATCATTTTATTTTGGAATTTGGGTTTGGATTTGCATTTGAATTTGATGTTTGAATTGAACTTGAGGTTTGAGAAGGTGAATATGGATTGGATTTAGGTTATAAGGTAGGTGGATTATCCTAATTCTTAAGGCATAACTTAATTCTATGATTAACCCTTCTAAGCCTCTAGGCTTAGGTTCAGTGTTTACCTAATTGCTAGAAGTGTCTTATGACTAGGAAAGTCTTAGTGTTTAGAAGACTCATAAGTTTAAGATGAGAAGATTGAATCCTCACTCCAAAAGTAAGGTCAACAATGTCATATATGCTTAACTTAACTGTCAACTTTCTAATGTGAGCTAAGACGTTGTAATCAACTCTGGTGGTTCTCCATGTGCATATTCATTGGTGGAGCATCTTATGAAGGGGCTATCTGCTCACTGGAACCAATGACTTCTTTACCTTTATCCTAAGATGCTACCTTAGGAGGTAAAACTTTATCACTACGTAGGTTGACTTCAGTGACTTCTTGGAATGTTGAGTTTGTGAAAAGTTCTACCTGCTCATCGAGCATACCTATAACTTCTCCTATGGGATTCTCGAAGTCGGTTGACTCCAAGTCAATCTCAAAAGGTGAACCTGATTGATTCAGAGAAGGAGAATCTGACTCTCGAGAAAGGAATGGATCAAAATTATTTGAGCTATTATTATTATTTTGACTCGAAGAGTTTTCTATGAGAATGAAATTAGAAGCATCAGAAGTAGAATGAATGTATGTAGAATCAACTTTCTTCATTGATTTATTTAATTTAGGTGGAGGTACATGATAGAAATCAAGAAAGCAAGAGGAGTAAGGGGTTTGGTGCCCTTATCCACATACAATGCTCCTACCAGTAGAGGACGAGCTAGCAGAGGAAGTAGTAACTGCGATGGTGGAAGGAGTGCTGGACTCCGACGGTGGTTGCGCTATAGATCTATCCTGGGCAAGTATGGTAAGCTATTGTTTCTATTGGGATTACACCCTCCCTAAGTTGTCCTTTGTAACTAGAAAACCTTCTTGGTATTAGAGGTTTGAGCTACTTCAAGCACCTACAAGGAAAGTTTTTTTATCTTAGAAATGATTTTTAGAGGTATGAGATAAGAAAATGTCCCAACCTTCTTTGGTCTTAAGAGGATCAGAAGTATCCCCAAGGATTACTCTGGCAAAACTGGATGGTTGTTCTAATAGGTATTTCTTAGGGATGACTATGGCTCTTGACTTGTAGCTACACTAAAGCCAATCTTTAAAAGTGATACAATCCTCTAAGACATGACCAAACATGCAGTTGTAGGGGCAATAGCTAGGATCATCACTCTTGCCCACTTCCTCTGGCCTCTTGGGCTCTGGCAGCTAAAATAAGGTTTCTTCAAGAGATTCTTAAAGATTTTTCTAACTACCTCCCTTTTGAAAGAGTATGATTTATCGATTCTTTCATAAGAGTAGGTGGAAAATAATTACTTGGTGGTGGATATGAATACCCATTGGGTAAATTTATGGGAGTGGCCATTATGGCTATATCTCTAGAGGCTGTGGAAGAGGAGGTGGCAAAGGAGGCTGCTAAGTGCATGGTATCTTATACTACACTCTAGCTAGTTGCTTCCCTCTATCTACTAACATAACTATCCAAGACTTCTTCTCGAACACCTTTTGTGGCTTGGGCCTAGATGATTGGTTTGACAAGGGAAACTATTTGTATTCCTCTTGTAAGCTAGCCTCCTTGTTGATTAGTTTCTTAAATATTTTGATAGTGAAGCCCTTAAGCATGAAGGCGACCGAGCCATGGATATTCTTGAGCAGAATCTCAATGGCATGCTGTTTAGACAGCTATGGTTTATATTTCATACTCAGGTTGTGAGAATGTAATCAATAAGGGACTCATTGGGTTTCTATTTTCTACAATGAGGTCACCTACAGTCACCCTCAATTGAGCTCCTGTGAATCTTTTGATGAAGAGATGTTCTAACTCAGAGAAGGTTTTTATTGAACCGTTGGGTAGTTCAGTGTACCAATCAAATGCAACCCCTGCTAAGCTACCAATAAAAAGTCTAAATAGAAGTGCATCACTGCCACCGGTGTTGCAACAACCGGCTATGAAATGTGCAATATGTTGTCGTGGGTTCCCACTACCATAAAAATTCTTGAAGGATGGTGGCACAAAACCCTTGGGGTATTGAACTACATCGAATTCCTCTGGGTAGGGTCTACCCTTTGGAATGGATGAGCTCCCCATGGCTTGCGCCAATGCTTTCACCTGTTGTTCCACCATTTACTTGATATCCTTCTCATGCATGGATGTGCAATCTGTGACCTTCCTATGCAAACTACCAACATGTCATCCATGGGAGTTCACTTAGGATGATCTAAGGTTTGTATCAACTCTAGCCGATCGACCACCATAGAAGAAGGCTATGAAACTGGGGTTGGGTTCTATAAATCTAGAACTACTATCATCAACTCCTCTACCCTCTTCTCCATCCTATCTATCTAATCATCCTTTTGGTTGAGCTGGTGGAGGAGGTGCTGAGTTGAGTGAAAGGTGTTGCCCTCCTCAACTACAACACCTTCCTGGATATGTTGTTCCCTCTATCATGATCCTTGGTTTGACCATGTGGAATTCAGCTCTGTCATCCAACACATCATCCTCATGAGGGTCGAAGTCAACTCTACCCTTCTCCCAATCAGAATGGTCACTCCCGACTATTGCCTTGATCGCTACATGATAGTCTTCTATAATGTCATCCAAAGAACGATCATCTACTCTGCCCTACTCAAAACATAATATGGTGAACGACTAACTACTGGACTGAACTCCACAGACTATATACACTAAATGCTCTGAGCTATTGGGGTGCACTCCATAGCTGGCTCCACTGACATGGGGACTATGTCGTATCCCCTCCCTTCTCTTCCTCTAGATGCCACAAATTTGGAGCGACCATGTTGCTCTTGGGTCGCCACTCCTCCTTATAATAGTTGAAGTGGAAGGCCGAGTAGGGGAGCTTGACCTCACCTCAATGGGTGGAATTGATGGAGCGGGATCTTTGGGCTGTTGCTGAATCACCAAAGGAGAGAGACTTTCTTCGGATTGGGGCTTGTGTAGTTTGGCGGGGGCTGTGGTCATTGGAACTTCGACTTGTGAAGGTTGGCGATGAGTGGAGTGGTGTAATGGTCGAGACACCAACTACCTCTCCATCGGAGATCTTTTCCTATGATTGACTGTGCCAGTGAGAATTATATGATCAGAATGATCAGCTCTAGTAGCTTGTCGATCGGGGAAGTCCATTAAAGCGGAGGCCGCCGACTGCCTGGTGTACCTCCACCTCTCTCACTTGTCTGCTTGGGCAGGGACTCTAGCCTCAAGGGCTCTCTATGAGTATGACCTCTAACGCTCCTATGGATCAAGCTCCTCAAGTCACGTAACATGCAGGACTCTAAGCATCTGTGGAATATGCCGACTCTGTGAAGAATATACCGTAGACCGGTATAGGGCTTCCTCCTATCTCTAGCTGATGTCTTAAACTCTACAGGCAGTGGGGGTAATGTGACAATCCTATAGTTAGGGGTGTCAAAAAATGACCCGACTCAACAACTCGACACGAACCCAACTCGAAAAATTTGGGTTTGGGTCAGTAAAATAGATTTTTGGGTCGGGTTAGTGTAATATAATATCACAAAAATTATCTATCGAGTCGTCGGGTTGACCCAAAACCCCAGACTCAATAACTTCGAATAAGTCGGTCAGTCTTTGGATTCTGCAGCTTCCGCAGTTCCATCGCTTTCACGTGCCGCATGGTTTGCCGAGCAAAGAGCGAGGCTGAACCATCTGATTGTTTCGATGGCCCAGATTGTTCGTAAAAACCTATAGCCCAAAAAGGCGAAGCCTAAAGATGAAAGCACAGCGGCAAGCCCTAATTTCTCTTCTCAGTTCTCACTTCGGAGTCAGACTTCTTTTCCTCTGCACTTGCGCCAGTGACTCTGCCTCTACCTCTTCTTGATTCTGATTTACGTGGCCAAAAGCCGAATCCCTTCTGACGTTGCCATCTCGGCATCTTCTTTCTCTCGAATCTCTTTCACCCTTCTTCTTTTGAATTTTTCTCTCATTTCGTGTCTGAGGTAATCTGAAAATCAATCATTCTCTGTCATTCATGTTTGGTGATCATTTCTTTTGATTGTATGGATGGCCATGTTGTTTGGTTATTCTTTCTGTCATCGTGATTATTGATTGTTTATTCGGTTATTTGTTTGTATAACACATTTGAATGAACATGATGTTTGTGTTTAACATATGCGATGAAGTTGAAAAGGACATTGTATGGGAAATCCGAAATTTGTTTGCTCGGTTACTTGTTTATTCGGCTGTCTTGACTGTTGAGAAGTTGAGATGAATATTGAATGGAAAATTTATTTATTGTGTATCATTTATTTTATATACTCATTTAAATATTGTTGTAGGTTGGCTGTCTTGAGATGTTGAGATGTTGTATATGGAATTGAGGAATTCATTTACTATGTATCATTTAGCTATTTAGTATTTACTGATTACTGATTAGGGTGTAAATGTGTAATACATGTATAATGTATTATTTATAAATTTCTTATCATCAATTTTTTTTAATTTAGATGGAGGATTCCAATACTATTACTAATGCTCAAGAAAATGAAGTTTTTTTTTATGGAGATATTGGTGAGAATGAAATTCAAACAATTGATGAAGTGATAAGCTAAAGACTTTCTAGAAAGAAGAGAAGAATGTTATCATTTGTTTGGGGATATTTTGATTTACTACCTTTTGGAAATGATGGGAAACAAAGATGCAAATGTAAAAAGTGCGGTGCAACCTACATATGTGATAGCAAATTTGACACTAGCAATTTGAAATGTCACTTACAAACTTGCAAAAAAAGGGATACACGTTATATAGGCCAACTTATTTTGCAAAGTAATTCTTCTTCATCTATTTCCATGTGCAATGCTAAGTTCAACCAACAAGAGTTTCGTGACTTGCTTACCGCTTGCATTATTATGCATGATTTACCTTTTCAATGCATTGAATGGTCTGGTTTTAGAGCACTTTTACATTATTTGCATCGAGATTTGCAATTTGTTTCAAGAAATACTATTAGAAAAGATTGCAAAAAGATGTTCATGAAAGAGAAGGGGCAAATCCGAACAATGCTACAAAGTACCACTAATCGAAGTTTGCTTGACGCCGATTTATGGACTTCCATCAATCGATGGATTTATTTGTTTAACAACACATTTCATTGATAATACTTGAAATTGCAAAAAAAATTTAAATTTAGTTTTATGGCACCTCCAAGATGACTCTTGCATTATTTGAAGTAATTCAAACTTTTACTTGATTGGGAGATTGAAAAAAAAATTTCAGATTACTTTAGATAATGCTTCAATAATGTATCGTGAATTCATGAGAAATCATTTAAATTTGAGAGGTGGCCTACTTTGCAATGGGGAATTCTTTCACATAATGACGTCATGCACATATCATAAATTTGGATTTTCAAGGGGTTTAAAAGACATTGATAGCTCAATATCAAAGGTTTGTGAAAGTATTAAATATGTGAAAGGTTCTCAAGCAAGAAAAATAAAAATTTTGGAATGTGTTAAACAAAGTTTTATTGATGAAAGAAGGGACTAAAGAAAGATGTTCTAGGTGGAATTCAACTTTTATTATGCTTGATAGTGTCATCTATTACTGGTGTGCCTTTCTGTATTTAGAATTGGGTGACTCGAACTACAAGAGTTGTCCATCAACAATTGAATGGGAAAAAATTATCATCATGCTTCTTAGCACCTTTTATGAAATTACATGTGTATTTTTCAAGGTATCCTGACAAATCTCTATTTTCAGAGCTTCAACATGCTACAACATTAAAGCATGAAAGTTCAAGTGATAATGACTACATCGAGGATGGCTTTAAATATGCTTTCAAAATTTGAGAAATATTGGTGATTTTTGTGTAATTCTTGTAGTTATTTGATCCAAGGTACAAATTTAATTTTGTTGAATGGTGTTATAAAAGACTTTATGGAGGTGATTAGAGAAATTGCAAATGTGAGGGAGAAGTTATTTTCATTGTTTAGAAATTATTCAAAATCAAGCATGGAAGGTTCATCATTACAAACTTCATTAGAACATCTCAAATTGATAATTCAAGGGCATTCACTTCAACAATTTCAAAATCACAATTTTTGCAGATATACTTACTTTATTTTGGTCAAATTTTTTTGCTTAGTTAGTTGACATTTTATATTATACTTTTATTTTGTTAAGGATTTTGATTCTTTTGATGAAGAAGATAGTATCAGAAAATGAGAAAACTACTATACTTAGATGAGCCTATGATTGATAGAAAAAATTTAGACATATTGTATTGGAGGGGCAACCAATATAGGTTTCAAGTTCTTTGCTCTTGATATTTTGTGTATACCAATTTCTACTATTGCATCCGAAAGTGCATTTAGTAATAAGCGGGAGGATTCTTGATCAATATCGGAGTGCACTAAAACATGATATTGCATGGAAGCATTGGTATGCACAAAGGATTGGTTATATAATGATAGGTTTGAAGTCTTTCTTTAATAAATTTAGTAAATTTTAAATCACTTATGTATCTCTAATTTGTATAATTGAAGTCTTTCTTTGTTGTAGATTTAAATGATTGAACTTGATGAAGTCAGTGAGAATGAAGTACACTAATCAAAGTGATAAGGATGATGGTGATATATATATACAATTAGCTTAATTAACTAGTCACTTTGAGTATTTTTTAATTTTCATGCAACAATTTAATGGATGATTGTAATTCAAACCTGATTTTACATAGTTAGGTGTTGTTGTTCCTTTCTATGGTGGACCGGTGGTTGTGAACTTGTTGGTTATTTAGTTTTTTTTGATCCTAACATTTTATGCTTGACAATTTGAAGAAACTGATTTGCATACTTTGCACACTATTCTTATATATGGTTCTGCGGTTTAACACCTTTTCTCTTGGGGTTGGGGTTGTTTGCACACCATCCTTCAACATTTTAATCTGTTGGGTGTTTTTTGCCGAAACGCTTTCATTGGGTTTGTTTTATGTTGTTTATGGTGGGGTGTAGCTTATCACCTGTTGTATTTACCATTTGTGGCATATCATATCTGCTGCTACTAGGGTTGTTTTGTGTTAATTTGTACAGGATGCATATTATCACCTGCTACTTGTGGTCTGTTTTGTGTTATTTGTGGGGGGATGTAGCTTATCACCTGTTGTATTTTCCATTTATGGCATATCCTATCTCTCTGGGTTTTGCTGTGTTGGTGCAGATGCACATTATCACCTCTACTTGTGGTTTGTTTTGTGTTGTTTGTGGGTGCGACTTATCACCCGTATTTACGGGTCGTGTATTCTTGGTTGTATTCACGTTTTCTTTATCGATTGGTTATCCCATTTTTTGGTTGTATTCCTAGGCTATATACGGTTGTTCTTGTTGACTGTTATTTATGCTATTGATATCTATATTCTGGACTTTTTTTCTTGTGGTCGGTTTTCCTGCTGGCTTATTTGTCCCAAGATGCTTCATTATTATATGGGTAAGGACTCACATGGTATGGTGAATATGCTGGTGATAATTATCCTGTATGGGATAATCCCTTTCCCATTCTGCTCTTTGCTGCCCCTCTAAAATATATGGCTTTGATTATGTTTGTAGGTAGTAAGGCTCATAGGACTTTCAACAAATGGCTGCTATCTTTCCACAGGTTTGTAGGCAATGATAACTGTGATGATTTCACTCCTCTTTAGCTGGTAGTAGCTCTTATGATGTAACCCTTCAGCTGAAGTTTGGATGTTCATGTTTGCATCTGCCCCATTTTGGTGTGATTGAGCTTGAGCCTTCTCTCACATACTATCTTTTTTTTTGTTTATGATGCTTTTATCCTTCACTTTGTTTGTATTACTTTTAATGCTAATTTTTATCCTTCTAGATCCCTTGATTTTTACATGCGGTGCCACTGGATGTATGTTGGGCACTTATATGCTCTTGTGATCTTTCTTTTGATTTTTTTTTGCTCTCTCACTCTATATATGTGTGTGTGTGTGTGTGTGTGTGTGTGTGTGTGTGTGTGTGTGTGTGTGTGTGTATATATATATATATATATATATATATATATATATATATATATATATTTATTCTTTAAGGTGTTTTGAATTTTACAGTTGGGACTTAAGAGTCTTGAAGTTCACTTTGACTCTTTGAGCTTGCTTGGAGTTTTAGTTTTTTTTTTTTAAATGTTGTTGCTTAGGGTGTATTGGAGAGTTGTGGATGTAAATTTGATCATTGTATGGGTTAGTGTTGTGAATGTAATTTTGATTAATTAAATATTATTTTATTTTAATTATTTGTAATATTAATTGTTTATAATGTCAAGACTAAAGCTCGAGATTTAAACTTGTAATTTAGAATTTAGAACTATCTCATAAAAAATTATAGGATATCATGAAATTGAGTAATAACATTTAATGTTAAATTTTTCTATTTGGTTAAATAAATTATTTGATTTTATCATTATTAAGCTTATATGGGTCAAGTTCGGGTTTGTCGGTTCGGTTTGGTTGAAATTTTGAACCGTTTAATATTAGAGTTCGGGTTTGGGTTGGGTTATAAATTTAAACCTGGTCAATATTCGAGTCGGGTTCGGGTTAATCAGGGTTCGAGTTGAGTCGAGTTCGGGTTAAAAATTTCAACTCCATTTTTAAATTCGGGTTGGGTCGGGTTGAATATTTTTGGGTCGAGTCGAGTTCGGGTGGTCGACCGACCGACCTGACACCCCTACCTATAGTAGTCCTCCTCTCCTTCTGAAGCTAAGAGGGGGTGAAACGTGTTTCCACTTAGAAGTGGAGAGGTCTCACGAGGGAAACCCTCCTCAGAGTCATGTGAGGCATCATCAAGCCACCTCCCTCGTAATGCCGCTTATCTTGCAGTTCTTGTTATGGCGATGTGTCTTTATGAGCGGGGCAGAGTGAGAGCTAGTACCAATCTCGAAGGTGGAATATACTATCTTAGAAGCTAAGATAGCCTTCCCCTTCAAAGTAGGGGGAACAACAGAGGTGGTGCTATCTCTCGCTTGAATTACAGTTAGGGAAACAAATTGTACTGGAATTGACATTGAAGCTGGCACTGACATTGACGGGGGTGTAGGAACAACAGTAGTCTTCTTCTTCAGTGAAGGAAACTCAGAACCAGGCTACACATCAAAATAAAGAAGTAGCTTCTTTATTGCCACCTCCTCCTTGCTGACAATAGTGAGGGCTGGCTCCTCACATGTGACTCTGACGCTCTCAAAACCACATCCAAATTGGATCATGTGTGTAGTTGTGGTGAGTATGGCCTGATCCAAGGCCAAATCCATACCAGAAGGAAAGGAGAAGATCACCTTGTTGAAAGACATGTCAGAAGACTGATCCCACGAATGATAAGAGAACTAGGAAGGTATCTCTACATTTATTGGAATAGACCTGAATCAGATCCTTATTTTGTTAATTATCTTGAATTATTGATTTCTTGATTTGACTTTAAAATTTAAACCAACACTTAACAAATTTAGGTTTGCTAAGTGGGTATTGGAAGATTTTAGGAATTAGAGGAGAGACTTTATTATAAGATTTTGATTTTGTTTGGAACTCTCATTCAATAATTTTAGGAATGTTGAGTGGGGTTCAAATATTTTGGAGAGACTTTTGGAGATGTATTTGTTATTTATCTTTTGTTTGAACTTTGATTTTGGAAACCCTTACTCTAGCAAATTTAGGTATGCTAAATGGGGTTCAATTATATGTTTGAAAATTTTGAACGCTTTCTGTCTTAATGGTTTGATTGTTCTTTGTTTGATATGTTGATTTGATTTGAAAAGAAGAACTCTCATTTAACAAATTTAAGTATGTTAAATGAAGTTCAATTTTGTGTTTGATGTTTGTTGATCATTTAATTTCTTTGAAAAGGGGAACTCTTATTTGACAAATTTAGGTATGTCAAATAGAGTTCAAATATATATTTGATGTTGGAGTTTGATTTTGTTTTAGAAATGAGACCCACACTTAACAAATTTGGGTATGTTAAATTGAGCTCACTTATGTGTTTGATTGTTTGTTTGTTGATATGTGATTTTGTTTTTGATTTTGAGGAATGAACACTCATTTAACAAATGTGGGCATGCAAAATGGAGTTCAAAATGTGTGTTGGATATTTTGATTTCAATTTGATTTTGAAAATTGAACCATCATTTAACAAATATGGGTATGTTAAATGGAGTTCAATTGTATTTTGTTTATCTTAACCTTATTTTGATTTTGAAAAGAAGAACCTTCACTTAATAAACTTGGTTATGTTAAGTGAAGTCCAAGTTATATGGTTATCTTGTTTTTAGCTTGAAAAATTTAACTCTCATTTAACAAAATATGAATATGTTAAATGGAGTTCAATTATATGTTGTTTATCTTGATTTTAGTTTAGCTTTGAAGATGAATACTCTCATTTAACAAATATGTATATGTTAAATGGAGTTGGTTTTGTTTGAATATATTTTGGTTATGTTCGATTTTAATTTTGAAAAGGGGACCCTCATTTAACAAATTTAAGTATGTTAAATGGGGTTTGAATATGTTTATGAAAAATAGATTTGTCTTTTGATTTAATTTTGAAAAGTGGAACACTCACTTAGTAATTTTAGACATGCTAAATGAGGATCAATTAATTTTATTCGAAAGATTTTAATTTTGTTTTATTTTATTTTGATTTTAAAAGAAGATGTTTATTTGGTCAATTTTATTATGTTAGGTGAAGTTCATTTGTTTTGAAAAAGATTTTAAAAATTTTGCAAAAGATTTTATTTATTTTATTTTAGGTTTCATTAAAGTTTCTTCAAATATGAAATGAACCTTATTTTACCAAGCTAGTGGTAAGAGGTTCCAAATTTTGACTTAAATTTAGTCATATCATTTGTTTAATTAATTTATTATTACCTATTGGGGGACCCAATAGGAGTCCTGGAACCTACACGGGAGTGAGGTCCTAAGATCTAAAGGATGCTGGCTGCCTTTGCTTAAGAATGAAATGAGCAAAAGGACCAAAGTAAAGAAATATAGTCTCACGCTTATACAAAATATAAGTCCTTATCGATGCTTTGAGACAATAATTATCTAGAGATGGAGAGAGGAACTTCCCAGAGTCACTAGAAAAATCTGTGGTGTTTATTTTTGGATGGGGGGGGGGTGCTATTCTCGAAAGATAAAAACAACACCTTACAATGTATCACTTAATAAGGACTCTTAAGGCATGATGGGTCTTCGAATATACTAGAGATTTTTCTCTACTTTACATGGATGAATACAAGCGAGTTTATGTTAAACCAGATTCTTAAGTTCTCTATGGAGGCAAGCCTCCATAGTTAATCACATCATAGGGAATGAGATTCACTAAGAATACTCTTCGATTAAAGTAGACAATTAGTATCTCCAAAGACTTCAAGGTTAGACTATCAAAGGATTGATATTTAGAAAGTCAATTGGGAAAGTTCAAGGAGAAGACTTATTTTGGAATCCAAGGGAGGAAATAGGAAATGCTCATGATACTAAGAAGCCTAGTGAAAATTCTAATATATCCTATAATTGGGTTTTATATATTTGAAAGTGAAAATATTTATCTATTTGAGTTTAATTTTATTAGATTGCTAGGGCTTATAATTCTGCCAACATAAGATTGTTGAAATACCTAAGAAGTGAGGATTTATGCTTGGAGCCTGAAGGAAATAGCTACCTCAAATTCTAAATCTAGTAAGCTTTAGTACGAGCTAAAGCATGACCTAAATCTAAGCGACGGATGGACATAAGGTTCATCTCCATAAGAGAAGGTGAACCGTCTGACTTCTTGACTTACACAGGTGACCACTACTCCTCATACTATTTTAAAACCATGTAGTCTAGTCTTATGAATTGCAAGATAGTTAGGGTAGTTATTTAATTTGAAAGAGGCTAAAGTCCTAAACCCACTCCCTAAGAGACTAGAGCATGAGTGGTATGAGTATATGACTTAATCTATAAATGCAAAATCTTTTCAAATTTTATTTCATTTTGACACATCATTTAGACAAAGGCTTTGAGATTTTTATATGCCTATATGCATGATGAAAATTTGATTGTTGGCCAAATCAAAAGAGAGAGGGTGAAGCTCCATCGTCAAGGGTTTCTCTCATAGGTCAAGTAGTCCTTATTATGTAAGGATGGAGGCCCTCATTTTTGCAAGAGTGACTCAAGATGATATGCATGGTGTGAAACATACAACATTCAGTTAGGGGTTACTAAATCTTTTAATTATCTTATTTATAACATAGGCTTTATGGTGAGGTTATGAGTTGCTTAAGATTTAGTTATGAGTGATTAGTTGGATAAGAAAATTAATTTTATCCTAAGAGCCTACCGCATCTAGGCCACACATTAAAACATCAAACTTAAAGAAACTATGAAGAAGATGCAATCCTAATGCACAGTTTAAACATAACATCAATTAATTTTATAAGCTACCATAAAAGAATAAAAGGCCGATGCGGTTAGGTTCCATCGTACAATCCAAAAAGAGAAAAGATAGTAGTCGTGCTCTACCCTTATACAACCCAAAGTATAAAAGAATAATTGTAATTAGAATGAATACATGTTATGGGGTCTTCATTCTTCACTCTTCCATCTTCCTTTTTCTTTCTCTTGATTTGGTTTGCTCCTTCTTTGGTTTGGATATGTTTACTTCAAAGGCATCACAGGGCACCCCAGGATAAAGCCTTTTAGCCACTACTCATCCTAATCTCCCATATCACTAATCTTAATTTCTATTGCAATAATTATATTTTATATATGAAAAATAAATCTAACTACACCTATAAAATAGAGGTTAGTTAAACATACATATAATCCCAAGCAGTTACATATATAATTTGGACTTAGCACCCTCCACATGAGTAACCAAGCCTACATGTCCTAACTTGGATTATGCTTAAGGGGTTTAAGAAACTTGCAAAGAGAGCATATATATATATATATATATAGAGAGAGAGAGCTAGAAGTAGTGACTTAATTATAATGTGTATGTTAAGGTCTTGTGTGGTATGTCTTAACTAAGCATTTAGAGTTATATTTTTCCTAAGTTTGGAAATTATTCAAGTTAATATGATGGTGGGTTTCATTTGAAGTTGTTTAATTGATTTGTGAGTTTTTGTATTTTATTTTGTTTCATGTAATTTGAACTTAGCAACTAAGTGTTATAAAGAGAAGGAAGAGGATTACCCTCTTCCCTACCTTAAGCCACTTTCTAAAGCATATTATTTTGAGTTAGTTCTTTTTAATGAATGGCTTATTAAATAATTTTTTAATTAATCTTAAGTTTAGGTTAACTTTAAATGATTTTATTCAATATGAAAGGCTTCCTAAGATTAATCTAATTGAATTAATATCACATGAAGTATACTATGCATTCCTTTCCAGCACATGTAACTCACATATGAATTAATACTTAGCATATCTATACATGCAATATATTTTAGCACACTTAAATGATGATGAATTTGTATGTTTGGGATTTATATTCTTCTTTTGATTGAATTATATGAACATATAAATTAAAGATCTATCCAAATTCTAATACCAAAATACATAAGGATGGAATCACATAAGTATGTGTCATTTTCAACCAGGGAAGTGAGGTAATCAAATGACCTCATTGGGGCTAACTAAAGCCTCATATTCTCGGGATGTCCATACTATATACTTATTAACATTCCAAACCTATGTGAATTTAGACATGAATAAGGAAAAGAGAGCACTAATTTACATATAACATATGCTAATGACTTAGGTGAATATGAAAGGAGGATCCTAATTCCTTAATTAAATACACATATGTATATATGTAAGATTTAAGAAAGTACGTGCCATTATTAACTAGGAAAGTGAGGTAATCAAATGACCTCCTTGGGCTAGCCAAAGCCTCGCATTCCCAGGATATCCAGACTATATACTTACTTTCTCAGATACATATAGATGTATAAATAAATAAAGGAAAGAGAATCATGCAAAGTTGTATTTTTATTTGATTGAATTATTTAAGCATATTAATTAAAGTTCTATCTAAATTCTAATACCAAAATACATATGGAATGAAACTAAATGAGTACATGCTGTTGTTAAACTAGGAAAGTTTGGTAATTAAATGAACTCCTCGGGGCTACTTAAAGCCTCATATTCTCAGGATGTCCAGATTATATACCCATTGTTGTTCAAACATATGTAAATCTATACATGAATCATAAGAAAAGAGCTTTATTTAATACTCTTTAGTTATAAACACATATAAATCCTATGTATATTCATAACTATCAACACTCTAAGTATTATAATTGATTTATAAACTTTGAAAAATAGTTTTGAATTTATTAGTGATAATAACCACACATATATTTAAGTTAATCCAACACATGCAAGCTTATATAAAGGAAACTCATTTTATTTATTTGAATTTGAAAGCATGAGTACATGAATTCAAATGACATACAACATTTAATATGCTTGGAAAAAAATAACTAAACATAATCACATAATTCCATTTAATTATATTAAGCACTAAGGATAATCACATTAAATAAAACCATTTAAGGAAAAAAAAAGTTCATTAATTATTTATGATTTGGGATTTTGATTAATTTTAAAAAGGAGAAGAATTGCTCATTATTTTAATCCCATTCTCATGTTGGCTTAATTAGTTTAAGAAAAAGTAATTAAGTGAATTTTATGAATTAATTAAGTTGGATCTTTAATTAAATCAATTAATTACCCTTACTTATGCTTCTTTGATTTGATTAACCACTTAATTATGAGCTACGTGAGGAAATAAAATTGCAATGCTCCTACAAGAACCTAATGCAAATGGCTCATAATTAAGAGTTAATTAAATTAAAGAAGATAATTAAGTACTTTTATGATTTTTCCGCACTTATGGGCTAATCATAATTTTCTTAAAGGTCTTTATGTAATTAAACACATAAATAGGAACCCTTAATTTTATTATTAATTATCTGATATAATCATGATTTTAATTTGATTAATTAAGCCATTTAATTAACTAATTAAACTCTTAATTAATCTTATTTTAATTAATTTTCCTTTAAAGAGAAATGGACTTAGGAAAAGAGGTTAAGAAGGAGGTTCTAACCCCATTCCCCTTGCCCATTCACTGTTCAACAGTGATTAACACACTTAATTAATTAATCTTTTCTATTTAAAAGATTAATTAATCAATTAAATTAATTAAGAGAGTAATTAGGGCTTAAATGATCTATCCCCCTAATTAACCAAGTAATAAATCTCAAGAAAATTATGGGAGACAGAGGTCATCCCATTAAACTAGCATACAAAGTTTAGAATTAATTACTTCAAGTAATTAAGGGGTAATTAAGCTAATTAAATTTATAATTAAATCCTAATTAAGCTTTAATTATTGACCAAAATTAATTGGAATTAATTTTAAATGATTCTCCTTTGAAATACCTTCAAAAAAGTATTTAAAATTTTTTTTTTCAATTTTCTACAAATTGTTATGAGTTTTTAAAAATTCAGTCATTAAAACCAATTAATTAAGCCTAATCCCATCTACGCCACGCAGGCTGCTGACGTGGTGCACTTTCAATGTGGCGTGGGATTTGTTACTTAAATGCGTCCGACTCAATGCCTACGTGGTTGGCTGTGGATGCGGTTTCATCCCCGTCGTCTAATCTAAGATCAGATGACGGAGATTAAATCCACATTTCTAAAGGATAAATTAGATAAATCTATTGAATTAATCACGACCATCTATTCCGATCATGCAAAATAGATGTCGCGTGATCTATCATCCCTCGAGCAATGAGAGACAGAAGTCGTTTGACTTTCCTCACTCGATCCGAGCTCACCCGAGCTCGGATGATCGCAAAAATGATCTCACACCTTCACAAGGAACATCTAAAGGAACCCAATGGGCAAAATTGCATGACATACAAATTCCCTTCGAAAAGGCCTAGAAATTTTGAGATTTCTCGGTTTTAATAAAATTACCTTGTTGGAGCTCAAGACTGGTGGTGCGAGCTTATGGTAGGTTTGCTTGGATGAGGCAAAGCCTTATTGAGCAGCACTTGCATTGATTCCTGGTCGTTTGCTCGTTAGACCACGAATTGTCACTTGGCACGCCGACATTGATTGAAATAGTACCTTTGGTGATCGGAGAGCTGGGAGAGTGCTTCATGCTTGATGAGGAGATGGGTGAAATAATTTGAGTTTGGTTGAGTATAGGTGGAGTTGGCTCGAGTGGAAGGTTGCTCTATTTTGAGTTGAAATATTTTGGCGATGGGGCGGGAGGCTTGGAGAATGCTCTGGGGATTTTGAATTCACTCTCTGAAGCTCTCTAAATGTATGTGCCTATGAAATGGATCGAAATGAGGGGGTTATATCCCCCTCCATTGGATCTGGTGGCTCAAATTATTTCATAATTTTCAGTCAGTCAATCGTTGTCCGGGTATTGGAATAGTCAAGATCAAGTGTGGGGAAGTAGTTAACTCACCTCCCCTTGGTGGCTCAACGCAGCTGCCTCCTCTCTCGGATCCTTTGGGTTCGGCTAAGTGTGGGGAAGTAGTTAACTCACCTCCCCTTGGTCCATAGCTAACCTAGCCCACTTGGCTAAGTATGTAGGATAGGTTCTAATTTGGGTGTGAAGTGGTTGTCATGTGGAAAGGCGGAGAGCTAGCTTGCTAATTTGGGAAAGATTCCATGTGCTGAGCTTAATCCAATGGGCAAGGCCTTGGATTGGGTTCAAATTGGGTTTAGTTTAGGGCTGACCTAAGGTGAGTTATGGTGGGTTGGATTAGGTCTCATTGTGTATGGGCTTGGTTTAAGTGGGTTTGGCTCAATTTGACCTATGTAGGTCAAATTGGGACTAGGTTGGGTTAGGTTGACCAATTGGTTAAATAGGTCAAACCAAGACTTGGACATGTTTAAATGAGTATTTGAAGTATTTTGGTTCAATTTGGCTTGAATTTGATTTTGGCTCATTTGAAGTCAAATGGGTCAAATGGGTCAAGTTGACCAATTTGACCAAATTGGCCAAATTGGCTTGGGTTAGGGGTTGATTTAGGTTTGATTGACCAATTGGAAGATGATTGTAAGTTTCAATTTTAATTAATTTGGATTTATACCAATTTAATCCTTTAGGTCAATTTGGGATAAATGGGTCAATTGGGTTCAATTAGCCAAATTAGGTTTAATTATGGCTTTGGTCAAGTTCAATAATCAATTTAGAATGAACTTGAGCCATTGGTCACAATCAAGTTGGGTTATATTGATTTGACCTAATTTGGTCTTTTAAGTCAAATTAGGTCAACTTGGGTCAAAGGGTCAATTGGGTTTGATTTGACTCAATTGATGGTCAAGTCATGTTCAATCATTGATCATAGGTTGGTGTGAATCAATGGTTTTAATTAAATTGACTTAGGTTAAGATTTGGCTAGTTTGGTTCTTGTAGGTTAAGAGGGTTGACTTGGTCAAATAACCAAGTTGACTTGGTTTGACTCAATTGATGACAATTGATCAATCAAGGATGATTGATGATCATCATAGTAGGTTTTGGTAAGTTTGGCTCAATCCAATTTAAGTAGGATTGAAATTTGGTTCAAATAGGTCAAATTGGTCACTTTGGGTCAAGTGGACTAATTGGGTTTAATTGAATCAATTTCGGTAGTTGGATTTATATATGGATTTGGGAATGGTATATAGCTTCAGTTGCAGTTGATTTGGACTTTAATGGATTTTGGTTCATTTGAATATTTCAAGTCAAATGGGTTAGGTTAGGTTTGATTTGATTGAATTTATTTTGGCTTGATGATTGTAGATTTCATTTATACTTGGATGATTGAGGAAATAGTTGATTTATGAGAAAATCAATTGATCTTGGATTTGAAATGAAGGAATTTTTGCTAAGTCCATAGGATCAAATCATATGGCTTAGGATAGGTTTGAATTTGGTTTGGATTTTGGTTTAGGACATTTGAATGTAGGTTTCATTTATATTTGAGAAAATGATTGAAGAAATAATTGTTTCATGAGAAAATCAATAGAAATCAATTTGAATTGAAGGGGATTTTGGATAAGTCCATAGGATCAAATCATATGGCTTAAAATAGGTTTGGTTTGGTTGATTTGAATTTGATTGTACATTTGGCATGAGTTGATTGGAGAGTTGAATTGACTTTGAGAAAATTAATTGAGTTTGGTTTGGCTTGAATTTGTCTTTGCTAAGTCCATAGGATTGAATTATGGGCTTAAGATATGTTTGATTTTGATTTAATATTTGGTTATAGGTTTCAATCATTTGGTTTGGAATTTGAATTTGGATTTGGTATGTGAATTTGGATGATATGAATTTGAGGTTTGGTTTAGGCCAAAGAGGTGGGCATAGATTGGGTTTAGGCTATAGGGTAGGTAAGTCTCCTCAAGTCCTAAGGCAGAGCCTAATCCTATGATTAACACTTCTAAGTCTCTAGGCTTAGGTTAAGTGCTCACCTATTTACTAGAAGTGTCTTGTGACTCAGAAAGTCTTAGTGTCTAGAAGACTCCTAAATCTAAGAAGAGGAGATTGAATCCTCACTCTAAAAGTGAGGTCAACAGTGTGTTTAGGCTTTATGTGGTTTGTCTTAGCTATGCTTTTAAATTATAATTTTCTAAGTTTCAAAATTTCTTAAGTTAACATGATGGGTGATTTTATTTTAAATTGTGTAGGAGATTAGTGTGTTTTAATTTGCATTTTGTTTTGTTTCATTTGATTTACCCTTATTATGTAAGTGTTATAAAGAGAAGGAGAAGGCTTAACCTCTTTCATCCCTACCTTAAGTTGTTTCATAAAATGCATTTTTATGATTTAATTTCTTTTAGTGAATGATTTATTAAATATTTTATTAATCCTAAGTTTAGGTTAACCTTAAAGAATTATATTCAACATGAAAGACATTATAAGATTAATGTGGTTGAATTACCATCACATAGAATATGTTGAACCATTCTTTTCATCACCCATAACATGCATATGATTTAACACTTAGTATACCTATACATGTAACAAATTTTGACACATTTAAATAATTATGAATACATACATTTTGATAAAAAAGGGACTTTCATTTCTTAGCTAAGTACACATACACATGTACAAAAGTTTTAAGCAAGTATGTATCGTTGTTAAACTAAGGAAGTGAGAAAATCAAATGACCTCCTTGGGGATACTTCAAGCCTCATATTCCCTGGATGTCCAAACTATATACTTTCTATCTTAAGTACATGTAAATTTATACACAGCTATAAGAATGAAAATCTTACAAAAGATTGTATTTTTGGTTGAATTGTTTATACATGTAAAGTAAAGCTCTATTCAAATTCTAATACAAATATAGATATGAATGAAATTAAATAAGTGTGTGCCTTTGTTAACCAGGAAAGTGAGATAATCAGATAACCTCTTTGGGCTATCTAAAGCCTCGTATTCTTGAGATGTCCAGACTATGTATTTATTATCATTTAAACATATGTAAATCCATACATGAATATAAAGAAAAGCACTACCAAGATGCTTAAGCTATAAACTCATGTAAATCCTATATGTATTCATAACTACTATCACTCTAAATGTTATTATCAATTTATAATTTGTAGAAAATAATTTTGAATTTATTAGTGATAATAGCTACACATATAATAAGATTAAGCCAATACATGCAATTTTACATAAGTGAATGTTGACTTCACTTTTCGAGTGAGGATTCAATCTTCCCATAATAGATTTTGGAGTACTTTGGACACTAAGAGCTCCTTAGTCATAGGACACTCCTAGTGGCTAGGTGAACACTTAACCTAAACCTAAAGACTTTTTGAGGGTTTGCCATATGATTAGGCTAAGCCTTATGACCTAAGGTGATTCACCAATCATATGTCCTATACAAGCTCATGCTTACCTCCTTAGCCAAAACCCAGATTAAACCCAAATTTAATGAAACTCAACAATAATCTAAATCAAATATATTTGAATTAAAATCTAAATCCAATTGAGCTTAGGTTGAGGTAATTAGGTTGATTAACTCAATTAATCCTTTTAAGCTCAAAACCACTTAAGTCTAAATAAAATTAAATTAAATCTAAATTAAATCAAATCAAAAGCACAGAATCAATGTATAAACATAAATGAACTCAAAAATAAATTTAAATGAGGTTCAAAGTGGCAAATAGGTCATTTGACCTAGAGTTGACCCATGGGCCCCATTAAATCAAAAGTCAACAAACCAAAAATTGTCCAAATTAAATCACTTTGAAGGCTCAAAATCATCAAATGAATGTGCTTAAACATAAAACTAAATAAATCTAAATCAAATAAGATGTCAAATGGGTTAATCGTATCATTTAATTGGTTAAGCTCAATTTGAATTAAAATGAATTCAAATCAAAATGAACATCAAATCAAATGAAATCAATTACTTTAAATCATCATGACCACTTTATCGAATATAATTGGAGCTTAAACACATCGTTGGTTAAGTCAAATAAGACACTTAACTCAATTTTAATTTGACCCATTTGAACTCAAAATGGGTCAAATCCAAGTCAAATTAATCCAAACTAATTGACAAAAAATATTTCAAATAATTCATAAAACATAATTGAAACATAATCTTAAATACCAAATTGAATCACATAAATAAACTTAACTAATTTTGGTCAAAGTTGGCAAAACCTTAGTCAAACTTGGGTCAAATTCAAAATCAATCCAAATTAAATGAGATTAATCAATCAAAACTATCATAAATGATCAATCAAACATAATTAAAACATAATTCAAAGCCAATGAGTCAAACTGGGTACTTGAACCCAACCCAACTTATTTGGGTCTCCATGAGTTGACCTAATCCCAAATCAAGTCCAAATGGGATAATAACACTCAAATCATCATGTAAAAAGTTTGAAATTCAACTTCTATGGTTGGGTGAAATCGAGAGAGAGAGAGAGAGAGAGAGAGAGAGAGAGAGAGAGAGAGAGTGTGTGAGAGAGAGAGAGAGAGAGAGAGAGAGAAAGAGAGGGAGAAAACCTAATCTTGCAAAAAATCCCCTTCTCCACTCCTCTCCATCTCTTGCATTGAATGACACTGACCTCATAGCCACAAGAGGAGACTTTGGAAGCTAAAATCCAAAGTTTCCAATCCCCCATGGCCACCCAACCACCTCCCATCATCATTGATGGTGATTTTCGGCTACCATTAAGAAGGGAGGAAAAGAGGCACCAAAGAGATTCAATTCTGCATTCGAAAAGCCATAGGAACTCCTCTAAGCAAGAAGAACCCCTCTCCACTTCTTTTTGATGTGAAAATGAACCAATCCGAGCAAAATCTGGTGAAGTGCGGCAAAAGTTGGTGTTTACGAAGTTCCAAGGCAAGGCAACTGTCCAGATTCATTCCAAAGCTTCATCTCGCATCCAAGAGTGTGTTTGAATCAACTTTGGCACCAAATCATCTCTGAGGTAATTTTCAAATCTTGTAGCCAACCGTAGGATCTCTTATTTGTGATGATGCTTGCATGATTTTAGGAATTTCTATTATATATATATATCTCTTGCATCTTTCATTTTACATGATCCCAATACAAAAATAGGAGTTTTCCAGGGTGAATCGCTGTGAAATCAAGCCTGAAATGGACCCTTGGCATTCAATTTTCTCGTTCAACCATTGGTCTCGCGTTTCAGACATCACTTTCGTCCGTTAGGAAGAAGTCGCATAGAGCCCACCCTATTAATAAGGGCAAACGCTCACATTAAAAGGAAATCAATTTTCCTAAGATCCGATTCAATGACCGTCCGAACCATGATCTGATGGTCTGAGTGAAATCACGCTTTCCCACTCAAACATCGTGTCAACATTGCGTAGCCCAATCAGGCTTCACCACGCAAAATCGTGTGCGCCAATCAACACCGCATGACACTAACTAGGTTAAGTAAGAAAATTGAGATTTTTTTTATTTTAAAAGTTATTTAAATTGTCTGAAACTTTAAAAATTTATAAAAAATAAAATCCTCAATGAGAAATTGCAAATAAAAGCTTGTTGGATTCTTCTTTTTGAGAGGAATTCAATAAGCCTAAAATCCCCAATCTATATTGAGTATTTTGCTTAATTTAGATTTAAGTGAAAATCAAATTTCATTAATCAAACTAAAAAAATACATCAGATTGATCTAAAATTTTTAGGTATTGAAATTGAAGTTATAATACACCTATCATAAAAAGTTCAAGTCAAAATTACTTATGTATTGGGAGATATTAAATTTTAAAGATTAAATTGTCTATTTTAGTAAAATAAATTAATAAACTTTATGAAAATTATTAAAATTTATCAAAATAGCTTGAAAACACTTTAATTAACATCAAAAGCTAAAAATAAAAAAAATAATCAAAATAATAAGAGATAATAAAAACAATTAATGATCTTAATTGAGATATAATTATACCTTTTATTTTAACCTAAACTAAATTAATCATGGTTGATATTTAATTAGATTAATCATCTAAGCTGAACACTTAATAAAATCAATTACAATAAATTAAAATTATAGTTAATTAAAACCTTAATTAACTATTAAATAAATGAAAAAAATAAATCAATCACCAAATCAATCTTAAATGAATCAACTTTTCAATCAAATTAATCATGATTAATTCAACTAATCATTAATCAGATTTTATTCATGTTAAATCAATTAGGTAAGATGAACATCTAATTAAGCCAATAAATAGCTGTTTAATTAGGATTAATTTAATTGATCTTTCAATAAATTAAGCTCTTTAATTAAGCCCTTAATCAAACTAGTTGCTTAATAATATAAAGACTTAATTAATCACCAATCTTATGCTAATTATCCAATCAAATTAAATCAAATAAAGTTCAGGTAAACTTAATCGAATTAATATATAACTAAACCAAATCTAATTCAATCCATTTGGAATAAGATACTAATTAATCATTAAATATGAACCTAATAACTAAATTAAACATGAACCCACAATTAAGGTATTAAATAAAATTCAATGAATATAATAAATGAATGAAATCAAATGAAACTCTAATTATAAATAATCAAGCTCAATTGAAAAAAAAGCAATTAATTCACTTAATCTAATCAAACAACAACAACAACAACAATAATACTAACCTTTAGTCAATCAAATTTAAGTAAAATATTTAATTAAATCTATTAAATCGAATTAGTTATATGTGGGCAATTAAGTCCTTAATTTCTAAATTAAATAAATCTTTAATTAATCTAATAATTTAAAATTGAATTATCCTTAATAAAATCTAATCAATTAAACATCTAATTAATGCAAACTTAATAAATTAACCCATCATTTTAATAAACCAAATTGATTTAAATAAATTGCATTAAAACTAATTTTAAATCGAACTTATATCAAACACTTGATTAAATTTATTATCAAATTTTGATCAACATGATAATGATAATAACTCCTTAAATAATCTAATAATTAATTTAATCACCCCTCTTAATTAAGTTAATTATATAACTAAGTTAATCATATTAAACCTAAGCTTAATCAAACATAAATTTGAACTTAGTTAAATTGCAATTAAGGGTCAATTAAATCTTAAATAAAACCAAAATCATCAAATCATTAATTACATCATTAATCTAAATAAACATGAAATCAAGTTAAAAGTTAAAAAAATCTTTAATTAATCAAATAATTAATTTAATCACACCTTTAATTAAGTTAATTATGTAATTAAGTTAATGACACTGAACTTAAGTAAACCCATAAACTAATAAAACTAATCAAATCAAATTAAATTAAATTAAGATAGACTCTTATCAATTTAATACATAATCAAATTGAATCTAATTCAACCTATTTAAATAAGATAAACTAATTAACTATTAAATGTGCAATCAAAATAAACCAAACTCTAATAAACATGATAAATGAATGAGATTAAAATACAATTCTAATCATAAATAATCAAACTCAATTAAAATCAAAACAAACTTTCAATTCACTTAATCTAATCAAACTATAAATAAATTAACTATAATCAAATTAAATAAACATAAAATTAAGCCTAAACTCTAAAGTCATCTAAATTCCAATCAATATCAAAATAAGTTAAAATAAAACACAAACAAAACAAACCTATTGAACTAAGATAAGGGGTTGATCATCAAACTAAAGAAATAATCAATATATATCTAAGCTAAATGACTAAATCAAACCCTTAATTGGAATTCAAATGAAAGAAAGCACACTAAACTTCAAATAAACCATAATTGGAATACATTCACCAGTCTAAATCAAACTTAAATGAAATAATAAAAAACATTGAAATAACATATATTAAAATCTTAAATTAAAACCCAAAAGAAAGGAATTAGACATCAATTTAAAGGATATTGAATTATCAAAATTTATTTAAATCAAAATATCTAATTCAAAATTAATCAATCAAAATACATGAAGTTGAACAAATTTAAACTTTCAATTAAAAGGATATTGAATTATCAAAAACTATTTAAATCAAAACATCTAATCCAAAATTAATCAAGCAAAATACATGAAATTAAACAAACTTAAACTTTATTGGATATTAATTTAAAGGATATTGAATTATCAAAATTTAATTAAATCAAAATATCTAATCTAAAATAATCAATCAAAATACATGAAGATTAAACAAACTCAAAATTTAAAATCTAAATCAAATCAAACAAACATTAATCAAATTAAATTTATTACACAAATTCAAATGGGCTAATTAAGATACTTAAGGACCTCAGTTAGACTTTTTAGGATGAAGATTTAGGAGTTAGGATGTAGAATAGGGTGAGTATCATTAAAAAAAATAGAATTCCTCCTACTCTTCATTCTTGAAAACCTAAACATCACTTTAACCAAATAATAGTGAAATAAAAATGAAAAATAAATTATTAAATCATTTGAATTGAAACCACCCAAAGGTAACATTTAAACAAATTCAAACTCTAAATTGAAACTTAAACTAAAGAAGCCTAGTAAAATCTAGTCACGTAAGCCCTCTTTTTACACACTAGAATATTAGGTCACCGACCATAAAATGAGGTTATGTCAATGTTTTGATTGTATTGTTGATGTTGTATTTTATTTCATGATGTAATATTTTAGACCGGGTGTTAGGAATGTGGATCGTAGATGAGATGTTAGGCCGTTGATAGTCAAATATTATTTTTTATAAGGGATTGTGTTTAAGGAGCTACTGTAAAAATAAATATAAATATTTTGTTTGCATGTTGCTTATGCCCCTAAGCATAATCGAAGTCAGGATATGTGAGCTTGGTTACCCATGTGCATGGTACTAAGTCCAAATTATAAATATAACTGCTTGGGATTGAATGTATGTTTAGCTAACCTCTATTTTGCAGGTGTAGTTAGATTTACTTTTTTATATAAAGTATAATTTTGTAATAAAAATTAGGATTAATGCTGTGAGGGATTAGAATGAGCAGTGGCCAGAAGGTTTAGTCCCTAGGGTGCCCTATGATACCTTTGGAGCAAATCAAATCAAAAGGAAGAAAAAGAGGACATGAAGAAATGAAGAAAAGAAGACCCCCATAGCATGTATTATTTTATAATCCGGATAGTATAACAGTAGAGCTCAACTACTCATCTTTTCTCTTTTTGTAATGAATTTTAACTCAAGAGACCTTTTATTCTTTTATGCAATTTATACTGTCTGTTTGATGTTGTATTTAGATTGTGCATTAGAACATCATGTCTTTCATAGTTTCTTAATGTTTGATGTTTGAATGTGTGGTCGATAGGCTTCTAGGGTAAAATTAATTTTTCTACCCCCACTAATCACTCATAATTAAATTTTAAAATAATTCATAACCTCATCATAAAGCCTAGGTTTTAAATAAAATAATTAAAAGATTTAGCAACCCCTTAGTTGTATGTTTTATGTTTCACACCATGCATACATATTTCTCCTTCCTTGAACATGGGGGATCTCCATCCTTACATGATAGGGGAGTGCTTGACCTGTGAGGGCATCCCTTGTGGTGAAAACACCCTCTTCTCATTGATTTAGCCAATAACATTTTTCATCATGCATTTAGGCATAAAAAATCACAAGCCTTTGTTCATATAAAGTGTTAAAATTAAATAAAATTTGTAAAGATTTTTACATTTTGCTTAAGTTTATGCTCATACCACTCATGCCCTAATCTCTTAGGGAGTGGGTTTAGGACTTTAGTTTCTTTCAATTAAACAACTACCCTAGCTATCTTGCAATTTTATAAGACCATGATTTTAAATCATAAGTGGTGTTAGTTGGACACTATAGGTTATAAGTCCAGAAGTCATATGGTTTATCCTCTCTTATAGAGATAAACCTTATGTTCACATTTCTCTTAGATTTAACTCTTGTCTTAGCTTGTGCTAAAGCTCCCTAGATTTAAGATCCGAGATAGTTGTTTCCTTCGAGCTACAAGCATAAATCTTCACCTCTTATGCACCTTCACAATCTTATATTGTTGGATTATAAGCCCTAGTAATCTAATAAACTTCAACTCAAATAAAATAAATCTCTTCACTTTCAAATATATAAAGTCTCACCATAGGTTAGATTAGAGCACTTATTTGGCTTCCTAGTATCATAAGTGCTCTCTACTTATCTTTCTTTAGATTCCAAAATAAGTCTTTTCAATTGAACAATCCGATTTTATTTTCAAAATAGCAAATTCTTTGATAGTCTTCACTTTAAAATCTTTGAAGACAACAATTGCTTACTTTAAGCGAGAGTGTTCTTAAGGAATTCATATTCCTTATAATGTAATTAACTATGGAGGCTTGCCTTCATAGGGAACTTAAGAACTCGGCTTAAAATAAACTCTGCTTTACTTTTTTATATAAAGTAGGGAAAGATCTCTGGTATATTTGAAAATCTATCTACCTTAGGAGTCCTTGTTAGGTGATTAGGTCCATTGTGGGTGATGTTTCTATCTTTCAAGATAGTACATCATACCTTAATATTATACCCAATCACTTTAATAAGTATTCACAAAGATCTGCGTGTTCTACATCCAAAAATAACCGCCACAGAGAATTTCATTTAATTTTGAAAATATGAATGCATGATATCACATAACATACAACATTTAAGGTGAACGAAAGGAATAGCCAAGCATTTATATATAATTCATTCAAGTACACTAATTCAAAGAATAATCATATCAAAGAAAATCATTTAAAGAAAACCAAAGCTTCTTATTAATTTGGTTTTTGGATTTTGATTGAACTTTAGAGATCATTTGTTGTTTTCTATCCCATTCTATGTTGGTAATTTTAATTTATTTAAAGAAAGATAATTAAGTGATTTTTATATTTTAATTAAGTTGAATTATTAAATAATCTATTTAATTACCCTTTCATATACTTCTTTAATTTAATTAATCATTTAATCATGAGCCACAAATGATATGGACATAAGGAAAATATAATTGCAATGCTCCCAAAGGACCTAATGCAATTGTCTCATGGTTAGAGATTAATTAGATTAAAGGATTTAATTAAATACTTTTATGATTTTTCCACACTTATGTGCTAATCATAATTTCTTTAATGGTCTTTATGTTATTAAACACATAAAGAGGAACCCTTAATTTCAAATTAGATTGTTTGATGTGATTATCAATTTAATTTGAATTGATTTCATTTATAATTGCTTGATTAATTTCTTAATTAAATCTCATTAATTAGCTCTCTTTAATGAATTAAATTTGGAAAAGTAATTAGGAGAGATGTCCTAATCACTCCCCCTCATCCTCTCACTGTTAATCAATGATTAATGAAGTTAAATTAATTAATTTTCACTATTTGGGATTTTAAATAATCATTAAATTAATTAAGAGGGTAATTAATATTTTAATATTAAATTCTTAATTACATAGCCAATAAATCTCACGAAAATCATGGGAGTAAGAGGTCAACCCACCAAATTAGCATGCCAAGTTTGGGATTAATTGCCAAAGTAATTAAGGCTTAATTAAGCTAATTAAAAAGATTCAAATCTTAATTAATCCTTAATCATTATTCAAAATCAAATAAAATTATTTTTATTAAATTCTCATCTATTTAACCCTTCCAAAATATATTTATTTGAATTTTTAGATTTTTTACAATTAGTTATGATTTTAGAAAGTTTCAGAGCAATTAATCATATTTTAAACTCTAATTAATCCATAATTCAGTCGGTGACACGTGGGAGGCTGACTTGACAACGCTTTCCACGTGGCGCCATGAGATTGGCCACTTAAATCATTCGATGTGGCAGCTGAGTTAGCAGTGATGGACACGCTTTCATCCCCGTCCGATATTGGATCTAACAGTGTGGATTATCCCTATAGTTTCTAAGGATTAAATTGAATAAATCTAATCGGATTAATCACGGTCATCCGTTCCAATCACGCGGAACGGACGACGGATGATCGATCATCCCCCGAGAGACGGAAGACGGATACCGTCTGCCCTCCTCTGCTCGATTTGAGCTCATCGAGCTCGTGAGGCATCAGGATCGACTTAAAAAGCTTCAAGTAGAAATCTAGAGGGATCATATGGTTGGAATTGTACGAAATCATGATTTTCTTCACAAAGGCCTAATAAAGTTTGGATTTTTTACGGTTTGTCAAAATTTACTTGGTCAGATCTTAGGACCGGCGGTCTATCGACTAAGATAGCTTTGTCTTGAAGAGACAAAGCCCTACTGAGAAGCTCACGCCTTGCCTCCTCATCGGTGGCTTTGTGGACCAAACGACCTCTCAAGTTGGTCAGAGTGGTCTCGGTGCAATCGATTGAGAATCGATTCGTTCATGATCGTCGGAGCTTGATGAAGGTGTGAGTAAAGTTAATTTGAGTTTGGTGAATTTAGGGTTGGATAGAGTGGAGCATCTATCCTATTTCAGATTTCATGTTGCCGGCAACATGAAGCTCCGGGGAACTCAGGGAAGTGCTCGGGAAGCTTGTCTCGACTCACTCGTGCTCTGAGAATGCTTTTATTGTGTCTTGGAATGATATGGGGAGGAGTATACTCTCCTGCCTCTTAAATCCGATGGCTCGGATTGGTCCTCCCTTGGGTAGATGTTCGGCCAATGCAGGCGGCTGGGGACGTTAAAGGGATGCTAATGTGGCTTGGTTTAAGGGGGTGAGGGTCTGAGGTGGGTTGCCATGGCTTTTCCTTGTTTCTCATGTTGAGCCAATGGAAGGAGGTGGGTTAGTTCACCTCCCTTGAGCTATGGCTGACCCAACTAGCTTTGGGTTAGGTTAGCCATAGGGCTAAGGGTCCAAACTAAGCTAAGTGTGTCTGCCAAATGCAAAGGAGGGGGTTTGACCACCCAAAAGAGGGTTTTATCCTATTTATAGTGCTTTACCCAATGGGTAATGCATCAATTAGGATTTATTTTGGGTTGTGTTTGATTTGGACTGACCTATGGTGATCCAAGGATGGTTCATGTCAAGTTTGAATGGGTTTGAGCTTGCTTTGACTCAATTTGACCCATATAGGTCAAATTGGGCTATGTTGGGTTAAGTTAACCAATTGATCAAATTGGGTCAAGCCATGGGCTTAGACAAGTTCAAATGATGATTTGGGATATTTTGATTCAATTGGTTTTATTTGATTTGGATTGGATTTAAATTTGAGTCATATATGTTCATATGGGTCAAATGGGCTAAGTTGATCAATTTGGTCAAATTGGCCAAATTTGGCTTAGTGTTGGTTTAGTTCAATTGATCATTTGAAGATGATTGTAGATTTTGATTTTAATTAATTTGGATTTAAGAATGATTTAGACCAATGACCCTTTAGGTCAATTTGGCTAAATGTCAATTGGGTTAAGATCAAATTGGATTCAACCAAAAGTTCAAGTTTAATAATCATTGGATGGATTTGAGTCATTGGTTATAATTAATTTGCATTAGAATTTGATTTGGTTCATTATAGTCCTTTTAGGTTAAATTGAGTCAACTTGGGTCAAGAGGTTAATTGGACTTGGTTTGGCTTAATTGATGGTAAAGTCATATTCAATAATCAATTTTGGGATGATAGGATTATTGGTTTCAATTGATTTAGTTTGGAATGGGATTTTGCTTTTGGTTCATGTATTAATTGGGTTAACTTTGGTCAAGTGATCAAATTAGCTTGCTTTGGTCCAATTGATTGCAATTGATCAATCAAGGGTGATAAACAATCAATATAGGAGATTCTGAATAGGTTGGCCCAATATAATTTAGGTTGGATTGGAGTTTTGTTCAAATGGGTCATTTAGGTCACTTTGGGTCAAGTGAACTAATGGGTCAATTGAATTGGTTTTGGGTTGAATTGAGTTTGATGATTGATTTGGGATTGATTGATGGCTTTGATTGCAATTGATTTGTGTTTAATTGGATTTTTGCTTATTTGGATATTTTGGGTTCAAATGCTAGCTCGGTTAATTGAATTGATTGGATTATTTGATAACTTTTGGTAGAGTTTGAAATGAAGGTTTGAATGGTTGGAGTACTTTTGTGAAAATCAATTGAATTAGGTTTTATTAAAGGAATTTTGGTTAAGTCCATCGGATTGGCTTAAGGGATTAAGACGGATTGAGGTTTAAATCAATTTGGTGGGGAGCTTGGATATGAAATGGAATTCAAATAGGTTTTGGTTGGATTAATTTGAAATTGGATTTGGCTAAGGGGATAGGCATGAGTCTTAGTTTAGGTCATATGATGGGTAGGTTACCTTTATATCCTAAGGCATAGCTTAAACCTATGGCAAGTCCTCCTATGCTTTAGGTTTGGGTTAAGTGTTCACTTAGTCATTAAAGGTGTCTTATGACTAAGAAAATCCTAGTGTCTAGAAGACTCTTAAGTCTAACATGAAATGTTGAATCCTCACTCCAAAAGTGAGGTTAACAAAGAACCAAACAAGGCATGCTAGAAGTCCATAAAATGTTGAGATAAGTTCACTTTCCCTAGTGAGAAAGAACCGATATCTTAATTTTCCTAGATAAGATAAAATTGTTGGCTTAGAAGCACCTTTAAATTTAAGATTTGAGGCATCTTATTCCTTTTCTACGAATATGTCCTCACCCAAGGTATTTTACGCCTTATGTCATAGAATATAAGAAGATTCTAATAAAATATCAACTCATAATAAAAATAAATCTCTTTTAAAGTTATGATGCCAACCATAAAAATAAGTTGAAGTATTTATGGGTTTCTTAGTATCCAAACACTTCCTACTTCTCTCATTAAGAATCTGAAAAGAACTATTTTTTTTTATCTATCCCATTTGACTTCCATAGTCAATAGTCCTAAACTCAAACTTTGAAATCTATAGAGATCTAATTTAATTAATTGAGAATTTTCTTAAGAGGGTTTTCATCTTAAGAAATTAACTTGGGGTTTTTTTACGAGAACTAAGAACCCGGTATAAAATAAACCATGTTTTACTTTCATGTAGTTTAAGGAAAAAATCCTTAGTAGATATAGACCCATCAATCTTATGAGTCTTTATTAAGTGATTAAATCCATTATATGGTGATATTTTTATCTCTTGAGATGTTATATTACTTCTTAATGACGTATTTGATCACAAAAATAAAAAACCCCTAAGATCTGTGTGGTGTTTCAAATAAAAAGCTTCATAATGAGACTCAGATAAATAACAGTGATCAAGACTAATAATGAATGACTAGATCAAGAGAGTGAAGACAAAATGGAATTCAATAAACCCAAGTATTAAGTGACATTTTGAATTTTTAACTATCAATGTTAATAATAAACTTCATCCATCACTAAAGCCACCCAAATTCATTATTCATACTTACCAAAGAAGATTCATGAATTAATGCCTTAAATTATCTAAAGCCAAATCAATAATGCATTTTAGTCAATTTACTTTAGTATGACACAGGAGAACAAACAAGAAAAAACAATACAATGTAAGTTATCCAAAATACAATGGCCAAGGAGGTCATCATTAATAACTAAGTTCCATTATCATTATAAGTGTCATATCTAATGTGCTCCATGAATTAGAAGAAAACCATAATTCTAAATCATAAAATTTAGTATGTAAATTTCAAAACAACTATACTTATAAGGACACTATATCAATGTTAGATTGCTATGTAGGCGTTATAAAATTATTCTATCTTTAGCTTCTTTAATTAGTCCATGTACATCGCTTATATATTGTGGGTGGTCTCCATAAAACCCTACAACAAATTTTTTAGCTAATATTTTGCATAAATTAAAATAGGATGCCATTAACTTTATCCAAGTTTTTCCAAATTTTGAAGCCACAAAATATTCATTACATCACAATGTTTCTCACATGCATTACCTACATAATTGGCAACTTGAGATGACTTTGCAATAGATTATATCATTTTATTGTCACAAGCCTAAGATAAATCCGCAATTATAGTAGTCATGGATCATCTCACCCAATTTGTTTATTTTATTATAATACAACCTTGGCTCCCTATAGCATCCTTGGCATTTGTTTTCATCTCCAAAGATATGTTAATATCATGCATATCTAAAGATTCAAGATGATCATATTATTCAATTCTAATTTCATGAGTGATTTTAAAGATAATATTCACTAAATATAAGCACAATGCATTATTAAAAGTGGAAGGTGTCAATGACTACTTTAAGCAAATTTGCACTCATAGAAGGTTATGTTTTATTATATAAATTACACAAAGTTTCATCCTTAAGTTAAATTCTTTTATAACAAGCAACATAGAAAACACCTCATATAGTTATATGAACTACCACCATAAGATGCCATTTGAATAATTGATGTTGAATCATCAAGTGCTTACCCAAAGCTAAGCCTTGAGGAAAAGGTAGTTCTTCAAGAAAATGGATATTGATATATTTTGATAAAGCATTGATGATGAAACAATCAATGCAAATGTAGTCAAATTAGGATGAACATGAGACAAAGTTAACTCATTAGACACAATGGGAGCAAAAACAACTTTCATGGATGAAAGACTACTAAGTTGAAGAAAATTAAGACTCTGGAAAACTAAGATACAAACAAATTAAGTACACCAAATTACTTTTTATGTGCTTTTTATTTCCTTAATAGTTTGGATTAGTGTTTATTTTGTATTTGATGAAGTCACTAAGGTTTTCTAAAGTTAGAAACTTGTCATCAATAGTTGTTAATGAGATTTTAATCTCTATGAGGTTTTGATATAATTAATAAAGCTCTTCTAAAAGAATGTAATGAAAAAAATCATATACAAATCTTCTCGTGAAATTATTCTACTTCTATTTTCCCTATAGTTTCATTTTTTATTTATTTATGTTATTTCTCTTATTTGCATTTCATTTTCTCCTTATTCTCCTTATTGAAGCTAACAACGAGCTTTCATTTGTTATTTTCCATATCAGATGATCACAAAAAATTATTGATGAGTCCAAATAAGTTCATTTGAGGTAGCTTTTCACTAATTTATTTTTCATGCTGTTATCACATTACTATTTGATTGTTGCTTTCTTGTTACTTTTTTTTAAAAATTATGTGAAAAAACTAAGTTTTTACTACTATATTTGCTTGAGTGTGTTAGCTATAAGAAAGTTACTGTTCAGTTTTTTCAAATAGAAAAAAAGTTTACAATGGCCAACATCTTTCAAAAGAAGTGTTTTCTCCATAATAATTTTATACCTACTTTAATAAATAGTTCTAATCGCCTTAAATTGATCTTGAATCTACCAAGCATTATGATTTTTAATGGGCCTATAAAATGACTTGTTAAATAGATTTTGTGAGCCAACACTCAAAATCCTGCATAAGGCTAAACTAATCCAATTTGATAATTAAACTCAACACATTAAACTAAATGGACTAAACACAAGTAAGAATAATAGTCCTTAAGATTCAATTGATTTCGAAATAAGGGAGATTTATATAAATACCATAACTTTTTGTATGTTTTTGTGTATTTAAAACCTAAATTTTTTTATTTATTCGTATAGTACCTTAAGTTCTCCATTAAAATGTCATGCTTAGCATACACACACACACACACACACATATATATATATATATAGGGATTATTTTAAAATAAAGAGATATAATTATGCTTAAAAAAATAATTCAAATAGCATGTAAATTTCACAAACGGACGATAATAAATTATCATTGTCAATAATGAGCCACTGTTTTTTTTTTGTTTTTCTGGTTGTAAACAGAGAGAGAGAGAGAAGATTTAATTATTAATTTTTTAAATAATATAATTATAAAGTATATAATTAAAATATTTTTATAAAATATTTAATAACAAATATTTATATATTTAGTTATTAATTTTTATTTATATATATAATTAAATATATATTTAAAATATTTTTAATTATATATATAATTTATAAATTTATTTAATATTTTATTATCATTAATTATGTATAATATATATTTATTAATTTTGTTAATATATAAAAAAATTTTAAAATATATAAATAAAAAAAAGAAAAGAATAAATTATATAAATATTTTATAAACTATATAAATAAAGTAATTATATACATTTATATTTATAAATTTATTTAGTTATTTATATGTTTAAATTATATAAATATTTTGATATAAATAATTTAAAAAATAATTTTTATAGAATATTTTAATTATATATATAAATATATATATATAAAATATATATATATATATATATATATATATATATATATATATATATATATATATATATTTATTAATATAAGTCTTTAATAATAATAATAACAAAATATATAAAAAATATAAAAATATAAAACAAATAACAAAATTTTTAATAAATAAATAAAGAAATGAATAAATATATATAAAGTATATATATAAATATATATGTATATATATATATATATATATAACCAAAAAGATTTTATAAATATCAAATAACTAAATATTTTATATTTAATTATTTGTTTTTATTTAACTAATTATATTTTTTAAAGAAATAAATAATAGTTGTATATATATATATATATATATATATATATAATAGCTATATATATAATATATATATATATATATTATATATAATATATATATTCTATTTATTTTATTTTATATATTTTAATTATTTTTTTTATTTTATATAACTTTATTTTATATAATTTAAATATATAAATAACCAAACAAATTTATAAATATATAATATCATATTATTATATATTTTTATGGTATAAAACATTTTATATAATTTATTCTTTTCTTTATTTATTTATTTATATATTTTAAATATTTTTATATTATATATTAACAAAATTAATAAAATTATATATTATACATAATTATAATTAATAAAATATTAAATAAATTTATAAATTTATATATATAATTAAAATATTTTAAATTATATTTAATTATATATAAATAAAAATTAATAACTAAATATATAAATATTTAGTTATTAAATATTTTATAAAAATTATTTTAAATTATATATTTTAAATAATTATATTTAAAAAAATTAATAAAATAAATTTTTCTCTCTCCTCTCTCTCTCTCTCTCTTTTCTCTCTCTCTCACCAAAACTAAAACAAAAAAAAAAAAATAGCCAGATTAAATGAGACATGTTACCAATTGTTTGAACCAAATTTTTATTTTTTAATTATATTTTGCCTTAAACAACTAATTATCATTACACACACACATTTTAAAATAATATATATATATATATATATATATATATATATATATATATATATATATATATATATATATATATATATTGTGTATGCTACTAGTGATGTGTATGTAACTTGTAACATTTGACAGATGAATTTTTTTTAATTTTTTTAAGAATGTTGAGTGTTAGAATGTTATTTAATGTAAGTGAAGTTTGGTACTTTTATATAGATAGTTTGAATATAATCACAATAGCCCCTTAATAAGATTTAGTTATAAAATAAATGTATCAATATATCATTAATGATTAATAATGTAATCATTAAATTAAGATAGTAAATTATTGTTTTTAATTTATAATAAATTTAAAATAATGTGATTATTTATGATTTATAAATTAGTTAGTAAAGAATAAATGTCTAACTAAATAATGATTTGATATGTTATAAGGCACACTAACTATGTTGATTTAGAGAACAATTGATTATTGATAAGATACTTAAAGTCACTAATTAATATGCTAAAATTACTAATAACCCATATCTTATTAATAGTAATTTAGTAAGTTAACTATTTTAATTATTATTTATTAATAAACTATTAAAGTAATTATGTTAGCATTTTATAACATTATTTTTTTAATATCTGAGCTATCTCAACCCAAAGCTATAAATTTTTTTCAAAAGAAAACTCTCGTACCGACTAAATGTCAGACCAGTAATGTTATGAAAAAGTTTATATATTAATTAAAAATACACCTCATAACATTAAATAGGTTTTTATATGTCTTAGTAAAATAAATAAGAGTGATTTATTACATAAATTTCAAACTTTACATATCTCACATTCAAATTATTAAATTTATTTACATAACACTCAAAACTTTATTAATATAACAAAATTAGCACTCCCTTATTACTCCATTATGAATCATACAGGAAAGTTGAAACTTAAAAACAAAATGTATAAATAAGAAGAAAAGAAAAAGAAAAAAAAAGAAGAAAACTTACGCCCCAGTTCTTATCTACTTAGCAAATTATAAATTATAGTGAATAGGAAATGAAGAGTTAGAATTGATCCGATACAGTTGACAAACTCAACAATCCCAAGAAGATACAGAAAATTCTTTTTCTCTCTTTGCCTTTCTCGTATTTATTTTTTCTAGTAATCCACAGAATAAATACAAGAGTCCAATAAACCTCCCTTGCAAGCCAATCAAATGTTCACTAATCCCTTCTCCTTATGGAAGTTCTCTACTGATTTCTCCGATCCAACCAGAGAAACGATGCCATCGATTCGGCTGAATACTCCAAACTTCTCCTGTATTAATAAAGCTTCTAGTAAAGCGAATGATGAGATATATTGGGACAAAGAGGATGGGCTCTGTTCTGTGTGAATTGGACTTTGGTAGTTAGGAGAGCTTTGGGGAGTTGGGGCGGAGAAGCAGCGAGGAAGAGAGATTGAGGCAAGAGTAGAGAGGAAAGAGGCGGATAAGGGAGGGTTGGGAATGCCAATGGAGACCTGTACCATGTCTCGAAAATTGGAGTTGTTGTGGGGGAGGATGGTGGTTGGAGCTTACCGAGAGGTGGAAGATTACTTCTTGGAGATGTCATGATGACGGAGGTGGGAGATGGAAGGCAGTAGTGGAGAACACAAAGAGTGTGGATGTTTCTTTGGTGAAAGACAAGTGACTCGAAGGATCTCCGGCATTCCCATGCAGTTTTTAGCGGAGTACGTGACACTGTTTAATAGTGTTTTGTATTAATAAAATTTTGGGCGTAGATTTAATAATTTGAGCGTGAAATAAGTAAATGTCAAAATTTCAAAATATGTAATCCCTCAATAAATAATTATAATAGAGTTCTCTACGAGTTCTTTAACCAATATTTATAATGGCTTTACATAAAAATAGATATTGCCAAACTCTAAAAATATTATTTCGTAAGTTTTTTTTTTTAGAGTTTTGATGTGATATTATATATATATATATATATATATATATATATATATATATATATATATATATATATATATATATAGGATTTTTTATATACATAATCGTTTTATTCTTTTATATTTATAAATTAATCATTTTAATCTTAATTTTTAAATTAATTTTAAAATAAAAGTTTAATTTATATTTTTTATTTGTATAAAATTTTTAATGATTTGATGCTGCTGTAAATATACGAATGTGATTAAATTATTAATACTAATATGAATATTTGTAAATTTTCCTATTAAAAATTTGAATAAAATTGCGGTAGATAAATGGCGGTGTTAGGTAAGGTTGCTGCCATGAGTTTCTCGTGCTAGCTATGAGAGTGAAAATATTTTTTATTTTATGCCGGTTCCCGTCAACGTCCAGTGCTTTAAAAGTGCAGCATCTATGTGCCCCTGCCACAAAGTGAAGTGAGAACTAACTCAAACGTTAGCTTTGTAAGTTGAGGGAAGAAAGAGATCATCGAGATGTTGAGGATTGTTCTAATGGCGGTGCTGCTATTGTCTTGGGAGCAGTATTCCACAGTTCTGTGCCATTCCGTTTTCAGCAGAGAAGACTTCCCAGCGGATTTCGTTTTCGGAGCTGGAACTTCTGCCTTTCAGGTTATCTTAATGTATCTTTTCTGGCTAGGTTTTAATAGTTAAAAAGCGTAGTGGGATCCAGTCCATTAAATACAGCATTAACGATTCCTAACAATGAGGCACTAGGAAGAAATCTCCCCATGTTCGAATGCTCTCAAAAAAGCTATCTTACATGTGCAGTTGGACCATATATTCCATATAGAATGTATCCTCCGTTGACATGTTTTTATTTAATTTTACATTTTTTTTTATGATTGCTAAATCAAGACACTTCTACATATCTGTGACGTGTTTTTTGTGGGTAAATTGGGTAGTTACTGAAAGAAACTAAGCTGGAGTAGGAGAGGTTTGCTGCGGTTTTGTTGTCTGTTGTTACGGTGTTGTTATCTTAGCTTTTGCTGTTGTTCCGATTGCCAGCGTGTCGTTATGCTATGATGCTGCCTGTAATATTGAGGCAGGTTAATTTCCTTAGCTAAAATGGAAGGTTTTTAGGGAGTAAACTAATGGAGAGCAAAGTTGGATTTAATATGCTGGGGCTCAAACCCATTATCAACCCAAAAGCTTAATCTTATAGCCTTATAGGTTAGACCAACTACTTTGTATTCGTACACTGACATATGTTTCAACTACCCTATGCGGGAATAAACCTAAAGCTTCACATGCCTTAACATTTCCTTTTAAATTTAGAATCATCTTGTTATGGCACGCAATATCTTCATTAACATGATTCCAAGATTGAGATTTGCGTTGAGTTATTCATGGGATGAGGAAAAGTAGAAATATTATTTGATATTTTGAAAAGGTAGGAGATTTTACATATTCAGCCTGTGTTAATATTTTGTCTTCTAAAACCTAAGTTCTTCTATCTATAAATTATCCTATTGCCATTTTTTCTTGTACTCTAATAGTGAGAGTAAAAGAGTCAGATAGAGGAGTGAATGGAGTTGCCGCAAATAGCAACATTAGGAAAGGCTGAACAAAGGCTTGTCTTTTGTTTCAAGGAGTCTTCAATTCAATTAAGGTGTTTTTTCTCTTGGCATGGCGAATACTACATTAGAGTCTAAAGGTTTTCGTTTAGGTTGATCTAAAATTGAATATATGGAGTTTAATTTTAATTGTAGAAGTTATAGTGGTAGTGTTGTGATATTAGGTGAGCAAGTCATTAAAAAGAGTGAGCGATTCAGTTATTTAGGTTATATTGTTCAAAATGATGGTGAAATAGATGGAGATGTTATTAGTAGAATTCAAGTTGGATGGTTGAAGTGGAGGAATGCATCTGGCCTGTTGTGTGATAGAAAAGTACCGCTTAAACTTGAGGAAAAATTTTATAAGATGGTGGTAAGAACTGCAATGATTTATGATGTAGAATGTTCGCCAATAAAAGAGAAGCATGAGACTAAGTGTTACAGAGATGAGGATGGTCAGGTGGAGGAGTGGCTTTACTCTTAGAGATAAAATGCGAAATGAGTGTGTTCGGAAAAAAAGTTGGAGTAGCTTTAGTGGCAGATAAGATTAGAGAGAGTCACCTTAGATGGTTTGGCCACATAAAGTGTCGGTCATCCCATGACCCGGTTAGGAGAGTAGATGCATTTGATTTGTCTTATGTTAAGAAAGGTAGAGGTAGACCTAAAAAGACATGGTTAAGATGTATAAAAATGACCTTAGTATACTTGAATTAAATGAGAATTTTACATATAATATGACACAATGGAGACGAAGGATTCATGTAGTTGATCCCGCTTAGTGGGATAAAGGCTTGTTGTTGTTGTTGTTGTATGGAAAATACTACCCGCGCCATTTCTTTTCAGAATAAAAAGGTAGCTGGACATTCATAACTTTAGCATCAATTACACATTCTTATATTTTTTTAGCCCTTGCTTACAAAATAGTCAACATATATAAAGAGTTGTTTTTATATTCAACTTTGTATGAAATTTCTTATCTTCATATATATTATTTTGAAGTATTGTTAAATTATTTGATCTCTACGGAATCATGATTGTATGATTGATTTAAGCTTAATAATGTAAATTTAGGTGCCATTTTATGTGCTTAATTTCTTTTGTAGTTAGTTTTGAACCATTATATTTTAGGTGTACTTTTTATTTATTTATTAACTAGTATTACAACAAAGGCTATAGAGATATGATGGCCATGAAGTTCAGATCGAGAAGTTTGGTAACTTAAAGAGCTTTGCCCTTTGGAGAACTAAAAGGAGCGGAGTTCCTATCCAACAAGGTCTAGTAATATCAATTAAAGGCATTCAAGATGAAGAGGTTCCCTTATTCATTTAGCTATATTTAGTTGACGATGTTTTGACATATATCTTGGTGGAAGCAGTCATTGCTTTTGGCTTAAGTTAGAGTCTTTTTAAAAACCTCTCTAACAAACTATTTAAAAAATAATATATTTGCTTTGCATTTAACAAACTAAAGAGGCAAGGCACACAATAGGGGGTTTGAATTGCATGTACAACTTTTTCACACTTGAGAATTTTCTTATAAAACATTTCATAACTTAATTTCTAACAATAAATCACAATTGATATTAATCTTCTATGTAAGTTTTGAATATAACAAATGAAAAACTATATATTAACATGATTCATGAATTAAATACACAATAATATGTGTGTACAATCATAGGTAACAAACAATCCAAGATGTGATATATTATAAGATGAATTATTAATATTAAACATAATATGAATAATATGGTACTTGCCTATAACTGTAGAAACTTGATATCAATTAATTTGATCTTTCAAATATATAAACACAATCAAATAATTGTGTTGAAAGAATGATTATGCTAATGAGAGTGTTTGAACTATAAATACAACTATTCAACAACAACAATAACAACAACAATAAGAATATTCTCATTTAATTTTAAGTGTCACATTAAGTGTCATGTTCTCATTTAATTTTAATAATTTAAAGTCATTTTTTATATTTCCTAACCAAGTATTTTTAGGTCTACCTCTCCTTTGCTTAACATAAATCAAATCTAGTACATCTACCCTCTTAACAGAGTCATCGGATGACCAATATTCTATGTGACTAACCATCCAGGGCGACATTCTTTAATCTTATCTGTCATTGGAGTTAGTCCAACATTTTCACAGATATATTTGTTTTGCATTTTGTCACTAAGTGTAAAGTCACTCATCCACCCGAGCATTCTTATCTCTGTAAAACTTAATGTTATGCTTCTCTTTTATTGGCCAATATTTTATGCCATAAAGCATTGTAGGTTTCATCACCAACTTATAACATTTTCCTTTAAGTTTAAGCGGTTTTATATCACACAACAAGTCCGATACATTCCTCCACTTCAGCCATCCAAGTTGACTTATACTAACATTCCCATATATTTCACCATTACTTTGAACAATAAATTTGAGATATCTAAAATATTCACTCTTTTTGACTTGATCACTCATTGTCACAACCCCACCAACAGATCTACTACTATAATTACACTCTATATTTTCGATTTTAGATTCTAAGGTTGACGTCCATAATTCAAGTTTGTTTTATTTTTTAAATCCCTCTCTAGTCTTATCAATAAGAATAATATCATCAGCAAAAATCATACATCAAGGTACATCTTGTAAATGCCTAGTAAGAACATCCATAACTAAAGCAAAAAAAAAATATTGTCTTAAAGTTGATACTTGATGTAATCAAACTGAAATAGAAAAAATATTTGGGTAGTCCTCCTCATATTTGAACACAAGTTTGATAGATACATATCCTTAATGACTTCAACGTAATAAAAACTTCTTTTTTATAGAACTCTTCAAAATACTTGTCATGGAACTTTATCATATGCTTTCTCTAAATCAATAAATATCATATATAGATCCTCTTTACCCTCTCTATACTTCTCCATCAAACCTCTCAACTAATATATAACATTCATAGTAGACCTTCCCGACATGAGTCCAAAGTTGTTTTGAGAAATTTTTGTATCACATAATAACCTATTTTTAATTACTCTCTCCCATAATATTAATATATGCACCTTAACTTAATTCCTCTATAAATTGCACACTCTTATGTATCCCCTTTATTTTTAAAAATAAAAACTAACAAACTCTTTATCTACTCGTCTAACATTTTTTTTATCTTTAAAATAATATTAAAAAGTTTAATAAGTCAAGAAATTTATTTTTCTTTTTTCCATACTTCTGTCAGGATATCATTAGGTCCTATTGCTTTTTCACGCTTAATTTGTTTAAAAATATCTGTAACTTTGATTTTATTAATATGACAATAAAAATAAAAATCTCTATTTTTATTTAGGATATTAAGGTTACAAACATCATTCGTATTCTCACAACTATCATTGAAAGTATATTCAAAATTTTCATCCACCTATATTGAATATTCTCTTTTAAAAAAAGCACTTTCTGATCAGCATCCTTAATGCATTTCACTTAACTGAATCTTTACTTCTCTTATCTCTTTGCTTGGCTTGCTTACTTATATATATATATATATATCTTTTGCCTTTTTTAGTATTCAATCTATTATATAGACTACTAAATATTGAAATTAATATTACATATTATTTTCTTAGAATCCCTGCAGGCCTTTCTATATCTTTCTCAATTCTCTGAGTTTTAACATCTAAATTAATTTTTATAATAAATATATTATTATTTTTTATCTTTTCTTATATATTTTGACTCTAGCACCAATTGTATTAACTAATATGAGCTTTACACTTTTTTATAACTTGTTATATTTTTTTTTTCATATGATATTTGCTTCTTCATGCATATCTTATATCTTAAGATCTCATAGCTTACTCTAGCTTACTCTTTAAAATATTTTTATTAGCATTTTTTAAGTACTCTCATATAATTTTAGGATATTATTTCATTTTATTTTTTAGCTTCTAACCCTTCATCTTCAAATTCAAAACTAGTAGTCAATGTTGGGTATTTAATTTTTTTATTTGAAATGACCTTACAAATTTTGCAATTCCTTGGACTCCAAAGAACTCTTCTCTATAGAATTAGAATTTGAAGGTCTTCCAAAAATTATGGGGCAAGGTTTTGCAGCTCATCTAAATTCATCTAAGTATCCCCACTTGGAGGTTTGTCTTTCAACTAATTAGAAGCCTCAACAATGCTATCTTCGATGGTGTTTTAGCTATGTTGATATCCTCCACTTTAAAGAATGTTGGTTAGATAAGTACTTGCAAATGATTTCTATCTCTCTCTATAAACGTATTATTCTATAAATTTGGAGGTTGGGTAACTCCTTTAAAAGATATTAGATTTTCTATATTTGAAAATATGAATTTAAAAAAATAGTATTAAGTTTTCTAATAATTTTAATAGCCCATAAGCTCTCACTTGTAACTTTTTATATTTTGTGGAAGAAAATTTTTCATAATGGATTCATATCAATAGATAATCACCTATCTCATATTCCTTAAAATTTTTATTTTTATTTTTTTATTCGACATATTTAGCATTTGTATTTCCAATTGTTTCTTTGTTTTCATGAAGTCTATGAAAATCACATGCAAATGTATATGCTGAATCAACAAATGCATGAGAAGTGTTAGTTAGGTCAATAGGCATCTTACAATTATATCCATAAACTATTTTAGAAGGTGTTTTGTGGGTTGACCTATAAATGATATTATTGTAGGCAAATTCAGATGTATGTAAAGTTAAATCCTAGTTTCCTATGTTCTTCCCAACTAAACATCTCAATAAGTTCTCTAAGATCCTATTAATGATTTTTGTTTGCCCATCGGTCTAAAGATGAAATACAGAGAAGAACTTTAATCATATTTCCATTAATTTTCATAGAATTTTTCAAAAATAAAATACAAATTTAGCATCTCTATCGAGAAATTATAATGGAACTCCATGTAATCTCACAATTTTCTAAAGGATAACCTTGCTATATAAGTTGCATCATTTGATTTTGAACAAGATAAGAAATATGTCATTTTAGAAAATCTATCCACAAATACGAAAATACTGTCATGCCCATGAGGTATTCTAGGAAAATCTAACATGAAGTCCATTAATAGGTCTTCCCATGATCGAGAAAGAATAAGTAATGTCATGTAACGACTTATCTTTTGCTTAGTAATTTTAACTTGACTACAAATGTAACACTGGACTACAACATGTTTAACATCCCTTCATAGAGATGGTCAGTAAAATTTTTGTTCAATGAGTTCTTATGTTTTTGATTTACCAAAATGTCCAACTATATCATCTGAATGAAGCTCATAGATAAGAAAGCTCCCATGGATGTTCTAGTTCTAGGGATACATATTCTATTGCCTTTGTAAAGACGTCCATCAATGACAATAAAGGGTGAAAAGTCAAGAGTTTAGAATCATGTTCTAGATAAATTAAATGAAAATCAAGGCAAGCTTTATAGTCTTCTCTTAAACTATTAACTCTAGAGATTTGAAATTCTAAAGACGAAATGAAGAAAGACCTTAGATTTAGCATTTGCTAACTTATTTTTTATTTAGACTTGTGTTTAAGTATAAAGGAAAATTTTTGAAAATATTTAATCCACTTAGTTGACTATGATTAAATTTCTTATAAGAGTCGATGAATTTTAGGGTCTAATGATTTGTATTCAGAATAAACTCATTGTGTAATAGATAATGTTGCCAGTGCTTAAAAGTTTGAACGATCACATAAAATTCTTGATTATATGTAGAGTATTTTGCTTAGCATCATTTAATTTCTTGCTAAAGAAAGCATCAGGGTGGTTTTCTTGACATAATATTTCACCCATTCTAACACGTGAATCATTACAAGTTACTTCAAATGTTCCGTTGAAATTAAGAAGTTCTAACACAGGTAAATAGGTCATAAGAATTTTGATTTGGCTTATGGCCCTTTCAACATATATAGTCCAAGTAAATTTATCTTTTTTTAAGATGTCGGTGATAGGAGCTACAAGGTGTTGAAGTTTCTAATAAATTTCCTATAAAAGGTGGCTAATCCATGGAAGCTTTTAACATCTGTAAAAGATTTTAAAGTAGTGTTGACCTACAATTATGTGCCACTTAAAATTAAATAAATATGGTGAAAATTAACCGAGATCGAGATTCGATTAAATTTTGAAAATTCCACTTCGTAATGCATCAAAAATATTAAAATTAATTAAATGGGAAGGTATCAAATCAATTAATGATCGATCAAATAATTAAAATCAAGTTTTAATAAAATTATGCGCACATCGAAGTCGGGAAGCCCGACAACATCCGTACGACCTCCGTTCGCGAAATTGATCGCGCCGTCGTCGCCGAAATGTCGAAACCTATCGACGGCGCGTCGATTAAGCAAAGTGTCGCGGACGTGGTCGATTAATCGACGTCGCGTAATTTAGGCCAATTTCCCGACTGACCGTCGTAGGCGTTGTCCGACAGATCGTGAAATTGATTATCGGTTGTTAAATGATTGAGACACCTAAAATTATTTTATGATTTATTACATAAATTAATATAAAAAAAAATAATATTAAATTATAATTAAAAATATTAACAACTGCTTAATCTTTTTAATGCTATTAATTACTGCCTAACCCGCCGCTCGTTAAGCCAACGGCGGGCGGCTCTAAAGGCCGAAACAAGGGGTATCCCCTCGTCCCATCGTTGACTCTCATTCGACCATTCTCTCTCGGCTGAAGCTCTCGTTTTTCCTGCTCTCGGCTCTTCCCCTCTCTCGCGATCTCTCCCTCTGGTTCTCTGCGGCTCTCGGCTGAAGCTCTCGTTTTCTGCTCTCGGTCTCTCTCTCTCGAGCGATTTCTCTTGCTGCTCTCGGTTCCGATCGAAGCTCTAGGGCACGGCATACTCCCGCACACGACGCTCCTTCCTCTCACGACATTTCCCTCTCGGCTGAAGCTCACGGCATTCTCCCCTCTCGCGATCCCTCTCTCGTTTTTCCTGCTCTCGGTCTCTCTCTCTCTCGAGCGATTCCTCTTGCTGCTATCGGTTCCGATCGAAGCTCTAGGCATACTCCCCTCTCTCGTTCCTGCTTGCTGGACGCACGATCCTCCCTCTCGGCCGAGCTCCCCTGCAGCAGTTCCTTGCTCCTCTCTCGGTTCGAAGCACCGAACCCTAGTCGAGCAAACAGAGGGATCGATCCTTCCTAATCACTCTTCCAACCGAAACCCCCAGGTTGTTTCGTTTCAATCTTAAGTTATATTTTGTTATGTAGGTTTCTCTTGAAGGAAATGCAGATTTCTGTTCCCCTCTTCCATTTGTGTTTTATGGTTGGATTTGTTTTCTGGTTTGCAATAGCATGAAATTAAGGTGATTGGATTTATGCTACAAGCTTTCAGTTTGCTGTTTCCCCTCCGTTTTGCCTGAAATCCTGAATTTGATAAATCCCATTGGCAGGCAGATTTGTGGGATTTGTATAAACTAAAGCACTGAAAAGAGTGAGAGGAAAGATGAGGGTTATCGTTGTGACATTTTTCTTTTCTTCCTCGGTTGTATTTGTTACTTTGCTCCTTATGTGCACTTTATTGACATTATGGGAGACTTACGGCCAAGTTATGATATCAAGGATTTATCATTAGTAATCTGTGTCAGGCTTGATTTTTCTGAAATGTTAGATATTGTTCAATCTCCTGAGAGTTATGATGCATTTATGATGCTGATGAATCTCATCAAAAATCCTAGTCATGCAAAAACTCTTAAGCTCTGTAGGTCTTGTGTCACGGTTTTGAGTTATGTGAAAGAACTGAAGTGGGATATCCCTCGTTTTCCTATATTATGTCTTGAAGTAGAAAGCATATTCAATGAGCGTGAGCTTGTAGGTCTGGCAAATATATTAGCCTGTGCTCCTTGTCTGAAGTTTCTCATATTAAATATTGGTTATTGGAGCTCATGTCACAGCTGGAAGGAGTATGGTAACAACCTTAGAAGTGAAACTTGGGATCTAATCTTGCTCATAAAAGCTGAAATTCATTTCCATGTTGTATCAATCTCTTTTCATATTTTTGTCATGATTGTTGTTTAAATGGGTTAAATATTGCAAGCTTTAGGGTTACCTTGCTTCGCTTTGCCCCTTTCCACTATTTGATTACTTGTAATTATGAAAGTGGCTATCTTATTTAGGCAAGATTTCATATTTGCTGGACTTATTAAATTTAGTGTGATTATTTAGTTTATGTGGATTAAACTTTATATAATCACCATGTTAAAGGAAGAAGGTGAGGGGACGGTTGATTGACTTTGTTAGCATTGTGCTTGTTTTCTTCTCTGTTGTCATCACTAAGTCAATAAGCCTTTGAAGTGCAATCTGAAATGTGGCTTTGTGCAAGTTTAAAGCTTTCATTTTTGGTGCTTAGTTTCATTAAAGTTGCATCTTACCTAGTGCTTGTTCATACTTTACTCGAAAGCAATTGCCATGTCTCTATCTTGCATTAAAACAATTATATGTTTGTTGTTCACGAGTATTTGGAGGTTGGAATTATACAAGATACGTTGTTATATGCCTTTTTCTTACTCTTGAATTATGAGTTGTGATAATGAAATCCTAGTTTCATTAAAACTACTTCATCATCTTTGAAAGCTCACTTTGGTCATTAATTGTGATATATGTTTCTTTCTCTTGATTTGAGGAAGAATGAAAAGAAAACAGTTTATTTTGGGGAAGTATGATTTATATTGATTTCCTTTCTATTGCATCTTTTATCTTGCATATTTTATTTACGTGTTGATATCTTGTTAATAGAAATCTTTATCTTTATCAGTTTGTGATTGTCTCACGACACCACCGCGCTTTCTCTTGGCGTGGTGGGTAAATCGATCTCATAACTGGAGGCGGGAAATTGTAAATTGATAAAGCAGGAGATAAGGATTAGTAAAATTAAATTCTTTTATACTGATATTAATGGAAAAATTCTTTATATTATCTAACCCCATGCGCCTTTTCTTGGCGTGGTGGATAAATTATTACAGGTAGGTGTGTAAGACACATATCTGACTACGGCGTGGTGGGAAGACTAGTCTCTTGAGGTAGCCTATCGGGATGGCGTCGGAGAAATTTTCTTAAAAAAAAAAGGAAGAGAAAAGAAAGGATGAAATCTTAAGTTATTATGTTGGCTTAAAATTTTCTTTTATCTCAAATGTGAATCTTTATCTTGATCTACATATATGAAAATTTATTTTATTTGTGGCAAGTATGGCGTAAAGTGGTTAATATAAAATCTTTATGTGTTGAATTTATATCATGAGTTATTTTCTTATTTGATCGTTACATGCGTCGTGGTGTAATACTTTCAATTTCTATTTAGCGGCGTGTTGTGAAATCATTAGGTATATATGAAACATAAATCATACTCTTTCTTTTGATTTAAAATTCTGTCATCATGAGACTTGGTGAAAATGACAATATATGAAATAAATTAAATCTACTAATATGGCATGACGTATATCGAGAAGATATCGAAAAAAAAAGTTGTTGGGTTAGAAGAAACTCAGCAAAGTATATGTGGCTGCTTCTTTATCTGAGGTTGAAAGAACTTAAACTTGTGGTATAGGAGAAAGGAAAGTAGGAAATGTGGTACTTGTGAAGGAAATCCCCTCTTATTTATTTGCAGTCCTTAGCCCTCTCCTCATCCCATTTAACAAATTGACATGCATGTAGTCTTTCGTAAATAAATTGAAATCATCCAGTTTAATGCCATTTATGTCGTATAGCGTGTCGTGGGCGATAATATAAATCTTCTATCCATCTTTATAAACCTTTTAAAGGGAAAATAAACTACTGTAAATTATCTTGATAAATTTAATGAGTATTTGTTATGTGAAGGATGTGAATTTTAATTAATCCACTGCTCTTAAATGGCGATATGACATCTAATATATTCTTTCTTCTTTCCTTATCAAGAAATAAATAAATGGTCTTGATCATCATAGCCTTCAAAATGATTTATTATACCATCTTCTTTGATTACATAAGGAGAGGATTTTAGCCAAATCAGTTTAAATTCATTCTAGGCCATTGCCTACATTTGGTCAATAATAGGCCCAAAATAGATTATTTCAAAATCCATACCCTTCGATTTGTGACATAAAAGGGGTTTTTGGCCAAAATAATATATATATATTTTTCAAAAACTCTACATATCCCTTTGGTCTTGACCGTCAGTTAACAAAACCTAAAATCTAATGATTGTAAATTTTAGAGTAATTAAATAAAGATAAATCTATCTCATTGTTAATGTATCTCTCAATTTAAGAAAAGATCAAACCATTCTCAAGTATAATCTGGGTGAGGAGAAGCGATAGATCTTGAAATAATTAATCTAGATCCGATCCTCCGAAGAAAATAGAGTTGGCGATCTATCTATCCCGGTTTTCTGATTAAAAAAAAATAAAACCTAAACTTGCAAATTGAACCACGTTTCAACTGAGACATTTAATGCCCATACAACATTTTAAAAGAGCAGACGTATGTTGAAGTGTTGCAAACATAGACAGTTAGGTATAAAACAAAAGAATGATGTTATACACGGTTTGGTCTGGATCGGGTTAACAAAACTCAAAATCAAAATTTGACATATAAATTCCAACTTAGACATTAATGTCATACTGACGAGATATCCATACGTATGGAGTAATTACTAAGTCAAACATAAAGACAGAATCTACATAATGTTTTTGTCTTGAGTAACATTAAAAATCTAAAATGTGATATTATAAGATTTCAAATTAATAATATCGTGTTTTACTGTAATATATAATATAAAAAATCAACTAATATCGAAATTTAAGCCTCAAGAGAAAAAAGTCTCAAACCCGATCCTCATGCTCAAACTGAGGTGAAAGGATTATACTTCGAGATAATGACTAACGTCCGTAGAAAATCGCAGGTAAAGGCCATCAATCGATGAAATTGCATATGAAGAATACTGATTAAAATTTGATGATAAATGATCACATATTCAAATACAAATCAATCATAAAACGATCAAAATTCAAAGAAAATAACAAAAATACAAATAAAGATGAAATTAATTATTTAAATTAAAATAAAAAAATCAATCCACCCAACCGCTTGTTTGTTAAGAAGCTTTTGTTCACAGAGCGATGTCAAATTAAATACATAACTACCTTCACTCAATATTTAAATCCGCGTGTCTCTGGTCCAGGTTTCGCTGATATACCATAAATGCGTCGCCTCCACACCCTTGGTTTCAGCGATATATTCACTAAATTTGGCTTATACGCAAATGTAGATGTTCCTTAACTATATTTGAGTCGCTGAAGACCGATTGACGGGGCAGCGTATGTTCGACTTATATTGGTCCCCGGGACAAACTTATCCCATTCAAGGCATGACACGACGACGAACCCATGTAGCTGTCATAAATCCTAAGCCGTCAATTATATAATACCAAAAAAATAATTTTTTAAACTCCACTGATTAATATGAATCGCTCCTTTACAAAGCTAAAATATATAAATTATCTATAAATATATAAATATCTGTGCATTATATCTGCTTTCTTAATCTATCTCAATTTTTTTTTTTATTTTGGAAGAGGTAATAATAGCTTTTTTTTGTGGAGTCTTTTTAGTTCATCAATAGATACAATGAATTCTAAGAAGATAATTTCATGTTGACAGAAAAAAATACTTTTTAAGATTAACATATAATTTTGCCATTCTTAACTTTTCCAAAACCATTCTTAAAGGATGTAAATGTGACTCTTTGTCAGGACTATAGATAAGTATATCATCGAAATAGACTATAAGAAAATAACCAAAATTTTTTTTAAAATAGTGTTCATCAATCTCAAGAATGTACTGAATGCATTTGAAAGTCTAAACGACATAATTATAATTCTTATTTGGTGATATCCACTTTTCAAATCAATCTTAGAATAAAGATGAGTCAGAAATAAGATCTAACATGTCGTCAATCTAAGTATGAGAAATCTATATTTTATTGTGATCTAACATGTCATCCAATCTAAGTATGAGAAATATATATTTTATTGTGATCTTAAGGCCTCTCTCTCTCTCTTTGGCAATTGGAGAGTTTTGGCACAATCCTTGAACCTTCATGAGTTCAATTGAGGTATCCGCTACCCTTTCTACAAACTTAGTCAATCTTGAGGCCACGCTTGGACAGAGCTCGCTTGAGCTTGGTTAAGTCATAAACTCCGATCAAGGCAAGCCAATTCCTTAGAATCCTGAGTTCGTGGTGAGGTTGCGAAGCTATTTCAATCAACTCTCGACTATTCCCATCCTTCATGTAATTCGATCACTTCTCCTCTCCTTTTGTTTTGGCCTTTAGTCATCCAAGCTTTCTAGGAAGAACATGGATCATGGAGCCACTCTTTCGACTCGTCTCCTCTAGCTTGTTAATGCACAATTTTACTTGAGAGGGTTTAAAGAGAATTTTTTATGGGGTTAGCCTAAGGTCAGGTTGATTTGAGCCCAACCCATGATGTCTCAAACAATCCATTGAGAGATTGATGCCCATTCCATTAGATTTATTTAAATAAAATTCAATGGTTCTAATTGAGCTAGACCGCACTTCCGTTTCCCCATGAACTAATTTTGTGTTTTCTTTATATTTTTGTGCTAAATCATCTACTACATGTGATGACTTGAGATCTTAGATGCAGATGTAATGAACTATGCAGAATCTAGGAAAATATTTGGCTTTGATGAATCTAATTTTTTATAGTTTTAAAAATTCAAAAATCATGTATTTCACTTAATTGACATTCTTAATGATCCTTTAAAATCACCAGACTCTGGGCAATCACACTAGTGAATGCTAGAGATTTACTATAACAAAATTGAGAACAAATTGAATTAAAATTAAAAAGTTATAATTTTTCCAAATAAATAGGTCATTATTCAAAATTCATAAAAATAAAAATATATACAATAAAATTTTGAAAATTTTATGGAATGAAAACATCAATTTAAGCCTACTAAAAGATTTTATAATTTTTTAAAATAAATTGACTAATTTATGAATTTCTAATGGTATTTAAATATTGTTCATAATTAAAAAAAATTTAGAAAAATTATAAAAAATTTATTGATTGTTCAGAATATTAAGTTAAGCCCCCTATAAGCATTTCATATTTTTCTAAAATAATTTGAATAGGGAAACTAATTTTTATATCAAAGTTGGTAATTTAATAATTAAAATAAATGATTAATAATCATAAAAAATTATGTTAAATTTATAAAATATTTAAAATGATAACTTATGCTTACTAAAAATTATCATAATTTTTTGGATTAATATGATAATTAAAACTAATTTTATATAATAAATCTCTAATTTATTTATTAAAATATTTAATTTAAAAATTAAAATAAATAAGTAATAATTAATAAAAATATTTAAAAAATTTTAAATGAGTTAAATAGTTTCAAAAATATTATAAGACTTTTCTAAAACCTTAATAAAAAAAATTGAATTTGATAAATAAAATAACTAGTACTTATTATTTTCTAAAATTAATAAAATCAAATAAATTTAAATAATTCTAAAAATATAAAATAATTTCAATTTTCAAACAATAAATACTAAAATTAACTTTAAAAAATTTTACTAAATTTAATTGGTGAACAACAAGTGAGACCCACTTAGCTAAGCAAACCACAAGCTAAACAACGCCCTTGAGTATAACTAGCCTAAAACAACACACATAACCCTTAATACAAATAATTTCAGGTTAGATCATCTTAGATTGTTCAAGGCAAAAATAATATAATACTTTTGTTCTATAACACTTCTTTTGCATGCATTTGCATTAGATTAAGCATCTATCATGTGCACACAGTTGCACTATAGATTTCTTAATTTGATCTCACTTTATTCTCTTTATGGGATTGATTATATTAATGAACTTGTGAATCACTTCATGTGCACATAGGATGACCATCTAGATTAGCCTATTTAGGAAAACACATTATTTTTTATGTTAAATTTTGTGGATGAATTGTGCACTGTTCACTTCAGTCGACCAAAGCCTGAGTAATTATCAAGGGAAACACATCACTTTTTATTTGAATGACTAATAATTCATTGATAAAAGAAGATAGGCGTATAAAGGCTAAAGGGAGAAGCCTAAAAGAAGGCCAAAGTTCAATCCCACTAGAGATAAAACAAACTCCAAAAGAGTAAAATAGAAAATGAAGCCCAAAATGGGATAGGACCCAAAAAATGACATTGAAATATAAAAATTATGACAAGAAAGACAATTACAACTAAAAAGAAGTACAATTACTATATTGGTTAAGTTGCCCCATTGTAGGAAGCAATAGGAGTCCAGCAAAATCTTGAACCACCAAATACTACAAATAGAATTCTTATCAAATTCTCTTGTTTCCTTCTTGTATGATGGCCTCCATTTGAAGTTTACAATTTGAACAAGTTGTTGGACATACTTTGAATTCTAGTTCTTTACCCTCTTCTTCATGGTTCCCTTGTCGTATACCCTAGAATAATATTGACCATGAATATCTGTAGACATTAGCACTCAAATAGATAGCTTTTATCTGCAAAATTGTAAATTGGTTTTAAGGATTTAGCTGATATAATAGCTCTCTTGTATGCTCATCCACCTGCAAGGTGTTATCCTTTCTGATCTTCTCCTTCAGAAAGATTTTTTCTTTTACCTGCTATCCCCAAGGTAATAGGACAAGTAGATAGAATAAAAGATCACTATACCAAAATACATACATAAATTTAATCAAATAAGGAAGTTTAGAAAAACTTAGCTAATCAAGTGTAACTTTAATTTGTGTTGTTTCAAACTCTTCATACTTGAGATTATATACCAATTCACAAATATCTTTCAATGTTCTATTAGTAGATCCTCATAGATATGGGAAACCATTTTCAAAAGATCTAGTCAATAGAACAGAGGAGACTGTGTGCACAATAGTCATAAGAATGTTAAAATTAATTGTAACCAAAGAGAGAGCATATGGAACCATATCATCTTTAATAATCTCAATGGACTCAAGCTTAGTATCATACCCAACATTAATGCATTCAAGTGTAACATTCAATGAATATGATCCTTATATGAGTAAGAGGACAATAACACCTCTGGGATGCTACCAGCTTCAAAAGGAAAAGCACCATGACCATTGCGTTATCACTAGCCTCTTAAATACAATGATCATATTCCGCATATATATATAACACCACCAAAGACAAGAAGGCAACACCACCAAAGAAAAGTGACCTGCCTCATATTTCTACAGATATTTATAACTATCATAGTCCCTAGCACCTTCAATATTGAAACACCAATAAGAGAACACAAGAGGAGCAATACAATTCGTATTTAAGAACCAATAACCATTCACAATGATAAGTGTAAGTTATATCGGAAGTAATAATAATAAACAATATGGGTTATTAATGATATAGAAGTAATACAAACAAGAGACCCAAAAATAACAACCAAAATTAGTTCACACAATAAAGAATGCAAAGCTATACGTTCAGATGATCTCATATAATCCAAAAAAATGAAAAAAAAAAAAAACACTTGCTGTAAACAAAAAATAGCTAAACAAGTAAGCAAATAGATGCTAACAATAATACACAACAAATCCAATATCTCCTCTATGCCTAAAATCAGTTTAAACTTACTCGGAATAAGACATAATAAGCTACTAGTGAGCATCACCCTCCTATTGAAAAGCTAGTAAAGGATCACAAGAGGAGCATGTAACTCCCACATTAAGGTATCATAACTATACATCAGTCAAAATAGACACAGAAAAGGAGGACAAAGAATACACTTGTAGTAAGCGAAAATACCTAAATCAAAAAGCTATCAGTTTCCAACAATAATGCAAGAAAAAGATATTAGAGAACATCACCCAAACAGTTCCTACTAGGATTAATCTTATCACAATCATGGTAAAAAAGACCTAACTATACAAAGCCAATAAACTTAGCATTATGCCATCTTTCTTAAAATAACAAATAGGTCATAAGATGTGTAAATTGTAGGGAGAAAGTTCCTGAAGGGCATGCAAAAACATTTCTCACAAACAACCTATAGACCACTTAACAACAAAACCAAAATAAATAATCCAACACAGTGGCCAAATAGCTGATAAAAGTGAATTGACAAGATGAGCACCAAGGATCCATACATCATCACCAAATGAATAAAAAAAATCATCTGCACAAATAAAGAAACTGAAGACAAAATTTAAATCATGATCCAAGAGAAAAAGTTAATTTAGATTAACATAAGCATCCCCAATTTATCCAAATTAATTAAGCCTTTTAGCTCAACTAGAAGATTAGGAGCTGACATTTTAGTAACTCCCTAAAGCTCAACCACCGTTTTAACAAGAAAATAAGCACCAGAGTTATCTTCTCTTAATATATGAATGATTCTAAAATTAAAATTGGAAAGTATAAGTTTAGTTTCTCGAAGAAGGTAGAGTAAGCTTTACCCACATCCTTAGACTTAATAAGAGAAATAAGATGACTCAAGGTATGATTTAAAGCCTTTAAAATTCAACAAATTTTATAAAACAAGAATAAATTGGACCCGCAAAAGCAATTATAATATTACCTTTGTGATCCCTGATCAGCCCACCATAATTACTCTTGTTAGATGAGATAGAACCATCTGTGTTGATTTTCACAGCATTCCCCAAAGACTTTAACCAAGTAATAAACCTAGGGGGTTTATAATTGTCATCTAATCACACATTAGTATCAAAATAATCAATAACAAACTAGCAATTATGAAAATTGTTTGGTTTTAATAGTTTAACATTAAAGATAGCTTTAACTTTTTCACAAACCCTCGAAATGATTCTAAAATGATTCATTTGAATCCATTATGTTTAGAATGTTTTCTATCCATCCAATGGAACCATAAAATAGTAATTGCTACAACGGTTTTAACATGACCTTTAGCTTCTTGAAACTAAGCTCTAAGTAAGCTTTCCACAAACATGCTACTATTGAAATGGCAGGTATGGAAAATATCTTCAAACTAATCTATCTCCATGTAGCAATAGTATCATTCACAAAAATATGATTAACATTTCCTCTATGATAACAACATTGATGTTTAGACAGTAAACAAAACCCTTTTTGCCCAAAAGTCGGTCAACAAGAATAAAGTCTTTAAGAATCCTCTTACAAAGGATAGAGAAAGAGGTAGGAATAGACTTATGTAAAATTTTAGAAAAAATAGGAGAATAATTATGCTTAATTCTAACAAAATTCTAAATATTCATGAAAACAAAATTTTTAAAAGAGGAAAGTTTGAAAAGAATATAATTGGTTCTAGTTTTATCTAATGGAATTTTAATAATTATCCAAAAAAAACCTATGAATAATTTCAATAAGCTTAAGGTCATGCCAAGCATGAATGTTGAAAAAATGATTGAGTTTAATAGTAGCAATAGAATGTGTAGAAAGAAGGGTGTCAATGGATTTCTCCCCCAACCAATTATTCTACTAAAAGAAGGCAGATCCTCAGTCAAATCCCCATTGAATAACCTCTTTAACTTCCCATTTAATGGAGCACATTCTCCTCCAAATTATTGAGTTTCTAGGTTTATAGAAATAAGTAAGCTGATGTTTGACTTGGTAATATTTTGCTTTCATAAAGATTGCTCCCAAACTCAAACCAGACCTAAACTTCTACTATAATTTGTTAGAGAAAATATGCACAAAATCTGAGATAGATTTACACCTGAGCTCTCCTTCAATCACCCTATAATTACCCCATGAAGCTCAATAGATCTTTTTATGATTAAAGGAGGAGCCCTAGAAGAATTCATTATAGAGTCTTTCCAAATGATTCCTAAACCAAATAGGAGGTTGAATCATTTGGACTAAATATATTAGGATGGAGCACAAAATACTTTTAATAAGTGTAAGCCTACCACCAAATGGGAGGAGATTAAATTTTGAAGGAGAAAGCTTCCTAATGATTGTTTGGATAAGATCATAAAAAAAATGTAGGAACATTTCTTACTTTTAAAACAAGGCATGCCCCAATATTTTAGTGGTAAGGATTGGGCTTTAAAACATGTAATCTTATTAATTATAAGAGGCTTTAGGGTGAGAGTGGATACAACTGTTATAAAGAAACTTTTAGTTTTGTTATATATGCAAACTACACCCTCCTTCAAAACTAAATAAAAATATTCTATATTTTTTAACATAAAGAATCATTCCATTAGAGAATATAATAAAATCATTAGCAAAATTAGATAGGAAATCCACCAACAATTTAATAATTCCTACTAGGATATTTCCTAAATAGTCAATTAAGACCACAAGAAAAGTATTCAACAACAATACTAAAAAGACTAGGAGACAAAGGATTACATTGTTTGAGACCATGCGTGGAAGTCATGCGATATGCCATTCATAATGACTGAGAACCAATTGTGCTCAATGCAATTTTTTATTAGCTTAATAAACTTCCAATCAAAACCAAATAAAGCTAATAAATTATAGGGAAAATCCTAAAACAAATTGCCATATGCCTTAGAAATGTCTAGTTAATCACTTTGTTACCACCTCACATAAAAGTCCAATTTGTGAATCATCTCTTAAGCCAATATGATATTATCAGAGATGTATCTACCCTTAACAAAAACTAGGGGAACTGATTTTTGGGAGGATAGTGCTTAATCTATTAGTTAATAATTGATAAGTTAATTTATTTAAAAGTACAAAGGTTGATAGGGTGAAAGTCATGCCATGTTTTAGAGTTGATCTTTTTAGGAATAAGGTGCTATTGAAAATTTTTAGGAAGGGGCTTTCCTATAAAGAAATCATGAATTACCTCAACAACATCTTCCTGAACTATAAGCCAAGCCTTTGAAAGAACAAAGGTAGTGAAACTATCCAGGCTCGCCACGGAATCAAAATTCATGCTTGAGACCATCTCATAAATTTCTTACTAGAATGCAATTCGAAGAGCAACATGTTCTCTTGAACCGAAATGCAAGAGTTGATAAGGAAATGTCTAGAAATAGGATTAGTCGTTGAGAAGGTAAGTTTTTTTGTGAAATCAAAGACATACATAAAGTGTGAACAAATTTTTTGTGAAAAAAAGAGGAAAAAATTAGGGGCAAAGAAAATCTGTAGAGTACAAAAATTATTCTCGATAAAGATTGCATATAGAAAACAAGATATTATGGACAACGATCGTTGTATAGAATAACAGATTTAATGAGATGCGCAAATCAACGAAATGTGAAACAATGGAATTCCACGAAATGCAGGAACAATCAGCGAAACGCAGCAATCACCTGAAAATGGGGAACATTCAGGCAGTCATCAAGCGAAACCACGAGATCGGTGACCAGCAGTGGCCAGGCGGTGTATCGAGCGATTTGCTGAAAGAGTTTTCTCTTCTGCTGATAATCGAAACCATGGCCGTCTTGGTTTAAGGAAAGCTAGAGATAATGAGCAATTAAATATCGCCGAGATATGATAAATGATGGTAAAAAGCACGACGTAGAACTGTCCTATTTTAGCGAATGAAAACGATGGCATCTAAAACAGAAATAGGCGAATGTTATGAACATTCATTTTTTTTCGCCGCATAACGTCAAGACGATTAATGAATATCGTTGGTCAGATTAGCATAGCCGCTTTAGTTGCTCACTCGAAGAACCTGCGCACCCTAAGAATCGTCCAAGAACCGACGAGCCTTCCACGAGTAAAGCTCTTATTTTGGCCACGTCTCTCACGTGTAAAGTATGCTACGCATGCAGAGAATAATGCTTATTCACTACTCAACAAGTCCGATTGTACCGACATTAATCCGGCCGATTAAGCGACAAAGAATAGATCGCTGACGTCATAAGAAACTCAATCATTCGGGAAATTAACATTCTATTTTCGAATATCACTAATGTTATGACGGAGTGCACGCCATCGTTTCACCATTCTAAGTTACCGAACCTCCAAATGAGATAAATTGATTATTGTTCCTTACGCCGTGACACGTGTAGATCGCTTATATGAAGATACATAAATCATAATGACACCAAAGCGCATACATGCTCATCACCCTATTCACAAAGGAGATTGAACTTCCCTTACCCTTATCTCTAGCTATAGAGCAGTTTGGTTCATTTGAAACGCATTCTTTAACTAAGAACGCTCTCATTGCTCCTACCTATCCAGAAGGAGTTACCAACGAAGAACGCAGTGGATCCAACATCCGGACATTTTTAGCATTATGTCACGGCCCTGAAGCAAGAGAGAGGAGAGAGCTCTAAAGATCCTCCAAGCACAATCGTGCCGCCACATTCCACGGTTGCCAATCACCGGCCAGATTGCTCCTCGTGAGCGATGTTTCGATTTACCGTGATTCCTCGCGATAGTTCTCCATCATTGCTACTACTAAGAATCATAACTCGATCGTCACATACCGTTGTTCTCTTTCTCATACGCACTGAATCCCATTATCTGTAATTCAATTAAACAGATACATAGAAGCTTTTACTGGCAGCTGATTTTTCCTCTTTCGGTTTTCCACGTAAAATTCGAGAGTTTTATTGTTTCACTCTATAAACACCTGTGTGCTTGATTTCACAACGTTAAGCGCTAAACTTTACTCTACCGCAATTCTCTAGACGCAATCGTGGAAGATCATTATATCACCGTACACCAAGTTCCCCAACAAGAACAAAACCACCATCGAGATGTAGCATTTCAAGCTTTTAAGGAGCCTAAGCAAGAGAGAGGAGAGAGCTCTAAAGATCCTCCAGGAATCGCGTGCCACTCGATGGTGCCAACCACTGCCGCCGGCCAGCCGTATCGGGCCGCCATCACGATTCGCCATTGTCAACCACCGTGCCATCATCACCGACTACTATCGTCGGCCATCATCGTAACATCGCCATCAACATCATCAATATTGCCAACATCGCCGCCAACATCGTCCAACATCGCTATTACTAGAATCGTTGTTCCTTTCTCATATTACTAATCCCAGATCGGGAAGATCTTGTACTCAAAGCAGATATATAGTGGAAGCTTTTTCGACCGTTTTTTCCCTCTTTTGAGATTTTCCACGTAAAAATTGAGTTTTATTGTCATTTTTTATTTGGTCTGATTAAAGTTTGCGAAAACTTTTACTCTATCGAACTGGTTTTAAGACGCTACAACAAGAAATTTTTTGGTTAAGAGAGTTAGAAAAATGAGATACCATAGAAGTATAAAGTTCATTGCCATCTTCACACCAGACCCCATTCTCTAACTTAAATTTATGAATGTGATTAATCATTTTAATTTTATGAATGTGATTAATCATTATTATTCTGTTGAGTAAAGCATGACAATACATGGTGTTATATCACTCTCCATAATATATTTACAAGTAGATTGTTCTCTCCAATAGGTTTCTTCCAAATTTTGTAAATAAATAAGATGGTTTTTGGCTTCTTTAAATAAAACCTCATTATCGTCAACAGTATGATCCAAGGGAGAGTTTTCCAATTGACAAACTCTTTTTTTTTAGCTTTTATTATGTTAGTAAAACGGTTTTTAAAGCAATGTTTGTCCCACTAGTTAATAGGTTGTATAATTCTCTTAAGTTTATGCCATAATATTCTCATACTAGTAACCTTATTATCATGGAATTCAGAAGCCTTCCAATTATCTTTGATCAAATCAAGAAATGAAATATCTTTCAACTATATGTTTTGAAACTAAAAATAGAAGGGAACCTAACCTGTTGGAAATTAATATTAAGGTGAGGAACATGATCCGAAAGCATCCTATTGAGGTGCTCAACTAAAGTGGAAGGGATCTGGCAATTCAAAGGTTATTAAAAATAATTATATCTAATTTTTGTCATAAATTACCATTGTTCTAGGTATAATCAGAGCCAATCTACCCGATATCAATCAAGTTACAATCCAATATCATATTAGAAAAGTCTTTCATATGAGTTTCCCCAAGGACTATTAATAGAAGAGGTCCTGTCAATCAGTTTTATTATAAGCAGCACAGACAAAAGACAAAAAATAATCCTATTTTGATATCATAACTGAATGTGTATAACTTGAGAAAAATCCCCAAATAGATATATTAAAATCTTGATGCCAAAACACCCTAATTTTATTGTTACAATTAAAGTGAAAGTTATTAAAACCTAGACACTTGGTAGTAAAAGGTAATCTACTAGCATTAATCAAGGGTTCCAAGTTGCTAATAACTTGACATTATGAATTCTACAAAGATTTTTAACTCTTATCTTTTGCTAGAGAGTAGCTTATACCCCTAACATTCCAAATTAATAGCTTGATCATTAGGGAGAAGAAATGATAGTGTTAGACCTAGTGACATTAGGTATTTTAGGAGGATAATTTCTTTTTTTTTTTAAATCATTTAATAACCTCCATCACCATTTATTTGATCTCCATTAGAAAGTGATATGGGCATAGAGAAAACATGGGGTTGGGATTGATAGTAGTTGGGCTTACAACCACTTCATCGTCATTTAAGCCATTAATATTGAATTCAACAACAATAGAATGAGAATTATCAATAGAGTTAATGCCAGAAACATAAGCTAGCTAGTTAATTTAATTGGCATCCATTATCTAAAAAAAGAGGGTTAGCAAAAGAGGGGTGAGTATTCTCATGCTCAAGTTCAGTATTTGGCGAATCTCTAGGTAGAATTTGTTGACCTTCTAATTTTGAAGGATTTATATTACAATGTTCCTCATTTTGAGCATGATTTAGAAAAGATCCATCTTGAGGATTAAGATTATTCATAGGGACCTGATCATTTTGAGCTTCATTAGGAGTACCAAAATGGATAGCTTCCTTATGAATAGCCTCAACATTAGAATCATTTAAAATTTTACCATTTCCATCCTTGCGAACTAGGGAAAAAGAAATTAATTTAGATTTAAGCACTTTAGATTTAGATTTTCCCTTATAATTTTAGGATGCAAAATAAAACACTTGGCAATAGAATGGCCATGGGATTTGTAGCGATTACAAAAAACAGGAAAATTTTCAAATTCTATTTTATGTAGGTACTTATTAGTAACATCGATTTTAACAAGAATCCTAGCAATAGGAGGTCTCATTTTAGAGGTCATGGCTTAATCTATTTGAAGAGTACGACCAAAGATCGAAGCCATGACAAAAGAACCTATTGGTTATCAAATGTAAATGCATACTATGTAAAGAAATCCAAACAGGAATCATAGGAGACTTCTCTTAAACATCAAAAAAGGAGTTCATTTAAGTAATCTCATTTGGCAATGAGAAGCATAATATGCATGATGATCAAAAATTCTGCTTTAATATAAATCATTAGGAAGTTAAATAGCAATATGTTGATCTTCCAAAAGAAAAATTGAAAAAGAATAAAAAAGATTTGGACTACGAAAAAAACTATGAATGTTGTCTATACTAGGATGTCTTCAGAGCAAACTTCTCCACCAAAGTATATTCAAAGGGTTAAGCCAGTTTTTCAATATCATCATTCGAAAGAAAAACTGCAAGAACACCTATAGAAGAGGAACATGAAAGATTAACCATAGATCAATAAGCGCAATTTTACCAGGCACATCATCCCTAAAAGGTCTAAAAACTAGAACTTTAGAATTACTAGATCTAGGAGGATCTCCTGAAGTGCAGACAACACCTCAAGAGATCGAAGACATCACAATCATTTTTATCTACGCAAGCACCAAAAAGATGCAGACGGCCCAAGGCTGGAAGAAGCCTGAAAGAAATCATAGGAACCATTGAGAGGAAAACACGAGTGAGGAGTTTGATCGGTGATATTTGGGGAAACACATCACTTAAGATTACCTTACACAACATGTTAGGGTTGATTGATTTTTGAACTTATCCCTTTAGACAATTTCAGCTAACATCATGTCATTAATGATCTTCCTCCAAATAACTTAGCAATGGTCATTTGCTAATTTTCTCACACTTAGGAAACCTTTAGAGTTGAGTGTGTCCTCTCACATGAAAACATATTTTGAATCATTGTCCTTGATACCTCCCATTTATACTTTATATGATTGGGCAATTTTTATGAGTTGATCATACACACTGTGATCCAACACATTCCTAATATGATTGCCTTCATACAATTCTACTAGACTTGATGAATTTGATCACCCATCAGAACAAGTTTAATTTGAACTAAGCAGTGCTATTATTAGTTAGTTCTTAGTTGATTAAGTAATACAATTACGACCAAGTCATTCTAGAGGTTGTCAAGTACTATGCTTAAACATCATCAGGATTTGAGTATATACCTATTGTCAATCCTATTTCATTCTTCGTGAATAGATGACCTCCATTCAACACCACCCTACACTCTAGACATCTTTGACTTTTGTGTCACTTATTTAAAATCTTTCATCTTTTGGTACTCATGCTTTGTTTGAATTCCATAATCTCATTTGATAGTTGATAGTTTCAACTACTCTGTCATATTGATGCATATGTGTGAAATTGTCAGCACCTTAGGTTAAACTAAATCTCATTAAAACTAGGACTTAACTAATGTCATGGTTTGTTGATTTTATTAGATTTATCTAATAATGAAGCTATCTAGGCATGCCTATATCCTTATATAACTAGTTAAAGCCTATTATTTTCCTTCAACACCATATGCATAAAGTCATAAGCCTTAGGTTGATCAAAATGCATATTTGACTTAGCTTGGTAAGTCATGGTCATATGAGATGTCTTCATGATACACCAACCTAGACACATTTAGTTGTTGTGATAGTTCACAATCTTGTAGTCGTTTAGCATAAGGAGATTATAGCTAGGTAGTTTTGCTTGGCGACCCTTTGCTATTTGGGATGAGATTGGTGCATTAGTGTTTTTGTGATTGATTGTTTACATTGTGATGTGTTGTGGCGTTCTACTGCTATACTATTATTAGGTTAGAAATTTTTTTTTGCAAATGCTTTATAACCAATACTTTACTTTATAGGGGGTTGTGCATTAAATACTAATAAATCTATGATTATTTTATGATGTGATTTTTATTGTAAATTTTGTTGTGTTATAAGGGCTCCATTTAGACTAGGTGTTTTTCTTTCATTGTAGTACTTTTAGACTTATGTAAAAATAAAATGTGAACTAAGGTTTTTGATATAGTACCAAAAGCTTCCCTTACCTCGATAGATGGACATACAATTTATGTTAAGAAGAAGGATCAAGAGCAGTGTGAAATTTAATTTATATTTTATTTTTGAAAATTGTTCAAGTTTGTATTATAGGGTAGAAGCTATCTTTTTCTCTTGGGTATATATAAGCAAGTTGCTAACCATATTGGCCTATTAACCCATATTCTTTTATAGCATCACAACACAATGATTAGTTGATTACTTTACTTGTTTGTTGTGTCTTTTTCTTTTTTTGATTGTACTGTGGTTATCTATGATATCTATTTATGTTAGCCACAATGTAATTAATCCATATTCTTTTAATAAGATTGTTAAGTCACAATGTAATTAAAAAAAATTTGCCATCAATCATGATATAATTTTATTAAGCATGGTGTACTTTCATGAATTTATTTTGAAAGCACTAATTATTGGAGAAAAGATGTAGACATACTAATTAATCATTATTGAATAATTAGGTACCTAATTGGTTAAGTATATACTTATATATTAATAGTTATATGCATATATTTGATTAACTAACTGAGGATATCATAGTCACTAAAGGATTAAATAAACAAATCGAATAATATAGAAATAAATGTGCTATATTTAAGAAAGGATGAAGAACTTGCATAATAATTTATTATGGCTTGAATAGTCATTCTCTTATTAAGCTTCTAGTTAATTATTAAGCATAAAAAGAGTGCAATTCTTTCACCTAAAATAATTATTTTACCAAATGAAATATTTATTTATGAAATATTTACCCAATAATTATTTTACCCATTAAAATATCTGACAACCCTTCTACACTGAAAAATTGGTAAAAAATGTCTAAAATAATGAAGAATTATGAATCAATAATAGAAAAAATAATTAAGAAATTAATGCATCCTTTTAAATAAAAATTTAATTATCTTTTAATTTATCAAAGCTCTCTACAAGTGTATTCAATATATGATAGTGGATGAGAGTCTTACTTGAATGTTCACCCAAAGTACTCCCAGTAGTGTCTCTTGATAGGCTAGGAGTAGAAGTATCCTATATGCAACAATTTCTAGTATTAATGTTTTCTTCTAAATTTATTTTTTTGATTATAAAAAGTCTATATTTCTTTTTTACACATGAAGGTAATATCTCCAAAGATAATTTGAGTCAAGATAATTGACTAAATTTTGATTAGGATGAGACTCATCATTTGATTTGCTATGTGATGAGTACAAGTACAATATATGAGAAATCAATTGAAATTTATATTTAATTCATCTTGAAGCAAAATCTAATGTATTTAAATCACATCTTGATAAAAATTTGGTGGGATATTTTGAGCCAAGTTTTACCTCTCTCTATTTTTTTTGGGTTTAAGCCTTGGTATATTTATTATGGGCCAATTTAATCTCGAGATTAAGCAGGAGGATTAATTTGGTCTTGGCTATTTGAAGCAAGTTGGTGCTTCCTATATCGTGAATGAAAATGAGAAGAGGGTAGAGTTCTTAGTTATCTACTTTTTTTTTTTTGATATTAAAATGCCCTTGTGTTTTATTTCTCTGTTTTCATTAAATTCAACAATCTTGGTTCGATCAAATAGTTAAGGGACCAAATTATCTTTAGTCTAAATTAAATTGGTCCTTCATAAATAGTTGAGGACCAATTTGATCTAAACCCATTCTTTTTTCTTTTTTCTTTAATTGTTTATAGATGAAGCTTAAATCTGTATATGCACAAATATTCGTAAACTAACATACATGCTCCAGTAAAGTCAACGCTTACTGGTATTTTAAAATGACAATTTGATATATACTTTTATGGACAATCCGTGCTTGAAAATAAGGAACTTCATATAAATAGCTGTGAAAATATTTTTTGGTCTGAAACAAATATTTTCTCAGGGTGGGCTGGTCACAACACTGCAGACATGGCTTCTGATGGCTATCACAAATATAAGGTATGCATTCCCTTACAAGACTGATATTTCTCTTTGATACTATTAATCCTATAGAAGAAAGTCCATTCCTATTAATTGTTTGTTAAGAAATTTTATTAGTCAAGGATTTTTATTAGTGTATTCTTGTATACAAGGTTACCACAAATAATATAGAGAAGTGTTCCTTCATATTATGAGTAGGTAATTACATTACTATCATATAGAACCAAATATGGTCTACTCTGGAAGTACTTTTTTACAGAATTTGCAGTCAAATTCTATTCTCTTTATAAAGAACTTTTTTGCAAGAATTTGAGGCTTGGCTTCCATTGATTGCTTGTTTTTATGACTTCATTAGGGATATTTTCACTACTTTTTCTTTAAAAAATCTAACATTTTGCAGCTTACAGGTGTGTGCAATGTGCAATAGAAAGCATTGTTCTGTGTGCAACACATTTGTGGAATTGAGAGTCACAGTTAGTTTATTTCCTAGAAATAGTATAGCATAACATAATACAATAGTGCCAAAGGATAAATGCTATTTCTTGATTATGATTTTTGAGTTGTTTAAAAACTTTCTGCATAGATGAAAAAAATCTCTTTACCTATTATCTTCATGCAAAAAACAAATACTATAGGTGCTTTCCTAAATAATAATGCCTATCATTTTTTAAGTAGCATGTTTTCAGTTAGAGTGGATTGATACGGGAAAAGGATGCACATACTTACTACTGTTTAATCATAATATGGGAGTTATTTGATGACACAATGAAAGTAATGGATGTTAAATTTATAGTCTTGTATCTTTCCTTTTTCTAAGCACACAGTGCGTCTATTTCTTGAAAGAGCATTTGATAATTCTTATTCGTGTTAGGAATCAATATAATATTTGATATTTTTAGTATCTTTGTTTCCATGAAAACTAGTATCTCTAGTAATAGGTAGGGTGCTTGATGTTTTTAGGATGTAGAGTATACCTTGCTATATGATTATTAATTTGCTGATATTTTAATTTTTCATGTTTTCTTGCTTGTTGACCTGATGTTCCAGAATCTTGTAGGGAGACATCAAGCTCATGAGTGACACTGGGCTTGAAGCTTATAGATTATCTATCTCCTGGCCAAGACTCCTCCCAAGTATGTTTTGTATCAATAAAGCTGAACTTTCCCTTTTTGTGGTTTATTAAACCAGGTATAATGCCATATTTACATTTCATCTACTTAATACAAGATATTCAATGTCGAGTTTTAAAGGCACATGCATAACTAGGACCATCTATTTCTTTACAAGTGTGATATTAGATTTGGTATATTTAAAGTTAGCTTCTTAAAGTTTTACTTGGTTGGCTTGACTGGTTAAATTTACCATTCAGTCAATTAATAATGTATAGGAAAACGTTTTTTTATTCCTGTAAGTCTATAAATTAACATCTCATCATTTTCATTATAGTTGTTTGTTAGCATAAAAAAAAATTCCATGTTGTGTTACTTGTCTTTGAAAAATTATTTCTACTATTAAATTGCCATCATTTTGAGCATGTTTATGCAAGCAAAAATTTGAAAGTTGTTTGGTGCCATCTAATGATGATCAATCTTTCATTTCTATTTAAGGTTTTTTGAAAATTGCATCTGTTTTAATGTATTTACCTATATCATAGGATAAAACAATATCTTGGCTGACTTGAGTTTAAATATCTAATAGAACACAAGAGAAAACAATGGTTTGAAACTTGATCAGTAGGCTTATAAGTAAATATGAGTATGGATATTAATTTGGGAAGAAAATAATAGCTAAACCAATTTGAATGATAAGTTGAGGTAATAGCTAGACTTTTCATAATGATCAAGCAGTTATCTTTGTTTTAATGGTGAGCATTTAAATAACCTGCTATTTATTAGTGTATTTATGTTAGATGTTATACTGCAGATGGGAGAGGATCAGTGAATCCTAAAGGCATTGAGTATTACAACAATGTCATCAACGAATTGATCAAACATGGTATGCTGATACATTGAACTTTGAAATCATTTAGGTAATCAAGATGAAAAACTATTGAAATGTATTGTCAGAAGTTAGCATCCTTGTTGCCACTCAAACCAAAAAAAAGAAAAAAGGAAAAGAAAAGAAAAAAAGGACTCAACAGTTTTGTTCTGTATGCCAAATTTGAAGCAATCAAATTCTAATCCAAAGAATTTGGGCTTTGCATTCAAAATTAGAATAAGTGGCATCGCTAACCAACTAATCATGAATCACCACTCTGATTTAAGGTTCTCATCGTGACTTTTAATCCTAATTTCTTTGATTTTTTTCTTTTTGAAATGAAATAGGTATTCAGCCTCATGTGACCTTGCATCATCTGGATGTTCCTCAGGTGCTTCAAGATGAGTATGGAGGATGGCTAAGCTCAAAAATCATGTAAATCTTTAGAAAGTTTGCATAATAGTTTAATGAAAAGAATGAGGCATGCCTGTTTTTCTAACTAAACTGTAGATGTTTTACAGTGATGATTTCAAAGAACTAGCTGACGTGTGCTTTAAAGAATTTGGCGACAGGGTTTCTCACTGGACTACGATGAACCAACCCAACATTAACTCTTTGGCCTCCTTTGATTATGGTTTTTTGCCTCCTCGACGATGCTCATATCCTTATGGTATTAATTCTGTAGGAGGCAATGCTAATTGCACAGGTGGCAATTCCACAGTGGAGCCATATATCACAGTTCATAATTACATATTGGCTCATTCTGCAGCTACCGAGCTATACAGAAAAAAATATCAGGTAGATCAATAGGAAACTTATGAGCATAGGAACAAATTTAGAAGTTTTATTGTGAAAACAGTGACGTCTCTAAAAAATATA